>OV743331.1:5000000-7500000 GCA_928268935.1 Lasiommata megera | reverse complement strand
AACAGCGCACGCGCTGCGCCACGGCGGTCGTCAAAAATGTCGTTATGGAATTTAGATACCATCTTAAAAAAAAAATATAGTTTATATTTTATCAAAGAGTACCATTTAAATCATGAAAATCCTTTTTAAGTTTAATACCAAATCGCAGGCATCGTCTAGTGTGTTGAATGAAAAATATATATTTCTGAACATGTTTTAAACCAATAATAATTTTCTTTTATATGATCCCTCGTTTTATTTCTATTTAGTTGGTTATTAAAAAATTAAATTCAGAAATTCATGTAAACCTATTACAGGCATCTATGAAGCGTTCATATATAACACATTTATCATTATAGAAAAGGTTACACTCCATTCGAGAATCTTGTCTTTTCGTTTTTTACTGTATTATTATTAAAAAAAAAATATATAATCGTAATTAGTTTCTTATATAAATTCATAAATTTATTGGAAGCTTTGAATCGGTTCTGTAACATTAACGAGATTTTATCATAAAACCGAGAATAAACCGATATACACAACACCTGCTCCGTCAAAAACCGATCATCATTATGTTAATGCTCCACAAACTCATAACTCCGCGTCCAAACAATTATAAACCTTAGGCGGTAAAACACTTAATCTAAATTCGATCGACACGTCCCATGATAAAGGAACAGAAAAAAAACCGAACCGTGTCCAAGCGAACGAGCCTTCAAGCGGGCGCCAATTAAGCAAAATAAATGCTTATTCCGTACCCAATAAACCGATATCACGGTTTGGTGAACCCGCCGGTTAAGCCCTTTCTTGGATGCGATAATGATAAAATTATCAATGAGTTCTATATACAATAAGGGACCTTGTTATGAAAGCTGAAAGTGTCAGAATTACGTAACCGTGGAAGCGTGAGTTACGCCTTTAAAGAACGCCTTTCCTACTAACAAGATAGAGTGAGATGTGGAGATGGGAATTTCAAATGCAAGAACGGGGTGGAAAACAAACAGATCTCTCGAAAAACACTTGTGAGATAACAAAGGCTGACTTCCACGAATACGTCCAATAATTTGTCTTTTTAATTTTACGACGGACTGCCATAGCTTTTTAATAATAGTTTGTAGTGTTCCGTATAAAACACACTTATCATAATCACCTGCAATATTATATTACCGATGGTAAAAGTAGTAAGATGTTATAGGCTATAACATCTTACTACTAGTGGTTAGGACGTCCGACTTCTAAGGGTTCGATCCCGGGCACGCACTCGGGCAACTTTTCGGTGTAATGTGCGTTTTTGTCAAAAATGTCACTTGCTTCAACGGTGAAGGAAAACATCGTGAGGAAACCTGCATGCCTCAGAGTACTCCATAATGTTCTCAAAGGCGTGTCAAGTCACATGGCCAGCGTGGTGGACTATACCAAACCCTTCTCATATTGAGAGAGAGACCCGTGCTTTGTGGTGAACCGGCAATGGGTTGATCATGATGAAAGTAGTTAGTATACGTACTTCAAAAAAACGTCTAGAACGTCTGTCTATTTGTTGTTTTTCTACTCGAACTTACCACTAGATTGGATGGTAAAAAGCACAGATAAAAAACCGGCTAGAAACTCAGTAGTTGCTCTGTTCAAACAGTAATTAATCTGTCATGCATGACGTCACAAATTTTCTTTTTATTTTTTTTATTTTCCCTTAAATAATCAAGAATAAAAGTATAAATAAAATATCACCCTTAATAGACTTTTAATAGGTGCTGGAATGGCGACCCCGCACCGGTAAACAGCGTTGGTCGCCCCCCAACTAGCTGGACAGACGACATTAGACGAGTCGCAGGGAGCCGCTGGAATCAAGCGGCCCAAGACCGTGAGCATTGGAACTCCCTACAAAAGACCTATGTCCAACAGTGGACGTCAATCGGTTGTTAATGATGATGAATAGGCATTCATTATGACTAAATTCTTTCAACAAGAAAAGGTATAGGGAACTCTTAACACCACTTGTATTTTTTCTTCTATAAGTCGACCTCGGTCAACTCCATTAGGTCGAGGGGCTTATTCGGAACCTCATTACATCTGCTTGGCTGTGAAATTCTTTTATGACTTATTGTGTCGATAGTCGCAAGTGTAATAAAGCCAAAAAAAGTACAGGCCGCTTTAGCGTTGCTATACACTTAAATCAATTGTTAAAAACACTAAACCCGCCATTTGGAGCGTAGGAAAGCCTTTTAAAAGTTTAACCTCCGAGAAAGGTATGGTAAAATAATAATGTAAAATAAAAAGTCGACCTAAACAACAATAAAATGAAACGGGTATAAAAGGCATTGGAACCAGTTCTGCCCTTCTATCGGTTTAGTTGTAAAAAGCTCATTCCGTATTATAATATTACCCATTACAGCTTGGGAATCACTGCTCGACCAATCCCCAGAAAGAATTCGAAAATGGAACGCGAGTTCGATTTTTAATTGTTTCAGCTTGGTTTTATAACGGCCAGTATTTTGTATATTTAAAGGATTTTACGATGCGTTCAAGGACTCTTGTTTTTGTGTTATTTTCCATTATTTTATTTTATTAAAATAATTCTTTATGTTATTCCGATATTAAAGCTTTTTTGTTGTATTAGGAGGGGGGGACTCCCAGAGAGGGTCAGCCTTGTAGTTAAGCCGTACAGCAAAACTATTTAGCATTCCAGTTCAAATCTGCTTAGAAATTGATTTAATTGGATTATGTTTTCATCTTAGACTGTATCTTTATTTACCATCAAATGAGATAGCCGCCAATCATCAAACAAAAAAAAAAATTAATCCCCGTCGCATTTCTGAATTTCGTACACCCCACATTTTTATAATCCTCTAAAAATAATTGTACAACTTTATCCCGCACATACAATGCGCGCCATTAAAAAAATCCCATAAGGGGTTTTAACAAGACGCGGTCTTTAAACCCCAATTATTCCCACAATTTTATTCATATCGTTTTGTAAGTGGCAACCCCACGCGCCGGAACTCGTTAATGAGCGATTAGTGTTGCCAGTTACGGATAATGCTGTACTAATAGTGGGGGTGGCCGGCCGTTGCGGGGAAGCGTTTGTTTTTAACTTTTTGGCATTCTCTCTTCCACGGGTACTTAGATAAGGACTGCTTAGATGTTCCTAAGTTCTTGTAATAATTAATGTTGATAAAATAGTGCGGATTGGTAGACTTCACACGCCTTTGAGAACATTATGGAGAACTCTCAGGCGTGCAGGTTTCCTCACGATGTTTTCCTTCACCGTTGAAGCGAGTGATATTTTAATTGTGTTAAAAACTTGTTTCTCATATTGAGAGGAGACCCGAAATAGAGGGCAATGGTTTGATCAAAATAGCGGGCTTACCTGTGGGGTGTAGCAGGTGTTTTAAAGCCATACCTTTAATCTGTTTTTTCGCGGCGTCGTACCAGGGTGTTTAATCCCTTGGTGTACATAGACAATTCAGAAATTATGATCGCAAAAAAATGCCTCTATCGAAGCCCTCACCACTGTGTCAGAAGATAATCAACTAAGCCCGATTGTGTCCAGAGACCTTGAGACTCCAACTTCCATCGGTGTTTTGATAAATGCTGCGCATTGTTACCTGAGATACTGACCCATTGATTTACCACTAGCCGTAGATCGATCATTAACGCTCAAAAAATGGAACGGAAAAGTAGTGCACAAATAGCGTCGCGTGCACTCCTTTCCCCCAGTGTGTGACAAGGCTAGACGAAAGTCACCGATTTTAACACTCCAGCCATCTAATCCGAATAAATTACAAAGCACTACGCGCCGCTATAGATAATATATCGGCCAGATGTCTAGTGTATTAGACGGGTTGTAATACATCGATATGGAATGGAGGAATGTATAGTTAGTTGGTGTCAAATTCTCGCCTTGTTTATGTATGACGCGCCCTATCTACGGCTAGTGATAAATCAATGTACTGACCCTTAAAACATGCCTTAGGAACTTTAGTTTTCCAGCATTATACGTCGAGAATACCTGTAAAAAAGGCGACTCTCGCTTGACCAGTGTTAACCTTTAGTAGGCATGCCTTCAATGCACCGTATATAGAATTTCATTACAAATATGTCAATAGTACAATTTGCGATGCTGTTGAGGGTTTTTGTGTCACTTTTTATCGTATAACTTTTATTGGGGGAGTTTTTATGCTCGATCCATGTAATTTGTAAAGTTAATATAAAATTCTATTGAATAGTTATGGTATTTTTATACAAAGTGTTTTAAATACTATGGTGTAAGTGGTTTGTTTTTTTGATGATCAAAGCGGATCAAGAGGTCTTGGGTTCGATTGCGTTTGAGTTCATCTTGTCATAAAATTCTCAGTACTAGCTTTAGTTAGGAAATTGGCGTTGTCGAAAATTTTGCCAGAACTGTTAGCATTTTAAATCGTTGCTCGTGTTGCTAACAAACACACGTTCGTATTACCATGGTAACTTGGAAAGGGGGTACTAAAAATCCACAGATTTAACTCATATGAATTATTGTAGTAACTTTTAAAAAAATTGTCAACCCTAACTACTAATTATAATGTGTTGATGTGAGTAGTGTATGTGTGTGCGATTGATCGTGACTCAATTTTTTAACTTAAAAGTCAGGGTTGTCACCGCGTTTGTTTTTTTTTTAATTAATTTATAACAGTAGTTTATCTAAAAGTATGGATCCCAGGAAAAAGTTTTAGTATTTTTTTCTATCATTCAAGAATAGTACTTGCTGGTATGGAAGTGTGTCCGAATTTGAGCTTTAAAACTAGCTGAATACGTTTTAATTTACTAAGACGTTAGTGTGTTCCGATATTCAAAAACTACCCTACGATTGTGAGTAAAATCTTACACTAACGGTACGGTATTAGCTGTACTAACCCTATTGGTTGCCACAACGTAACCGGGCTATTTGACGAGCTTCAGAGAGAAGCTCTGCCAGAAGAAATTTTGAGCCCTAGGGCTCGAAGAAACTAAGGCAACGTCTGCCTAAGGGCACCTCCTTTGAGGCCGAACCTCGGCTCGGAGGTATGTGGCCGTTGATAAGGATGGAGTATTTATTGTACATCCAGTTTTCAAAGTGTGGTGGTATCGGAACGCGGTAATGCGACAGCGTGTTAGATCAGGGGGGGTCCGATCGCCGAGTGGTCGAACGGACGAGCTAACAAGTCGAACTAACTGGGAAATAAAAGGTGCGCGTGATGCACACAAAAACGCCTCCGGGAGGGCGGGTAGCGTCCGCAGAAAAGGTTTTTTTTATGTAAGCTTTTGCCTATCTAAGATCAGTCATTGGACTATAATCAGATTTGAGGTGTTAATTGGCTATTTAGGTCTTGTACATTAATTACTGTAGCAATCTTTAAAATTAAATTATATATATTTTTTCTGACTGTCTATTAGCTGTACAAACCCTATTGGTTACCTCAGCGTAACCGGGCTGTTTGGCGAGCTTCGGAAAGAAGCTCTGCCAGACGAAATTTTGAGCCCTAGGGCTCGAGAAACTAAGGGAAACTCTGCCTAAGGGCTCCTCCTGTGAGGCCGAACCTCGGCTTAGGCGACGTTTGGGATAACGGGGGCTCGTTGTTAAAGAATACAACAGAATGCCCCGGGCATCCAGTAAACCCAGTGAGAGGGACATGCCGCGGTGGTTTTAGTACCTATAACCTCGTCCTGCCCAAGGGACTACCTCCGTCCCAAAGCCTTAAAAGCCGACATACAGCTTTTCCACTACGAGAAAAAAGAGGGCTCATAGCTTTAGTTTTTAGTTCACGAAACGTTGTTATTACCATCAAATCACTACTATGTAAATTATTGATGCGTCAAAAGTGCCTTTTAAAAGACTATTTGAATAAAGATTATTTGAGTTTGAATCGGAAATTTAAGAGACGCTTGTTATGCGGACGGTACACCACGAAAATCTTCAAGAAAGGGGAATATTTGTGGGCAAATACGTGTGTGGCAACACCGGTAGCTGAGCAAATAATCCTGTTTGTACGCAAGAATTCCTATGTTTGACCATCGGATTCGGCTACCTGCCCCACGCCTCACCTCACTAAACTAGAAAGTGTTTAGCTGGCTATATCCATCTTCAAATGCACTCTTTAAAAGTTAATCATTTTTATGTTATAGATTATATAAAAAAAAAAACATCATCACTATTAAGCTTCATCATGATCAACCCATTGCCGGCTCACTACAGAGCACGGGTCTCCTCTCTATATGAGAAGAGTTTGGCCATAGTCCACCACGCTGGCCATGTGCGGATTGGCAGACTTCACACGCCTTTGAAAACATTATGGAGAACTCTCAGGTATGCATGCCATGCCTCATGATGTTTTCCTTCGCATAACCTCGAAAGTTAGATGTGACCCCCGACCTCTGATTAGGAGGCGGACGTCCTAACCACCAGGCTATCGCAGCATATGAGTTTGATACTTTTTGTAGCACGGTGGTAAGGTGGTAATTAACCGCTGCCGAAGCCTTCGAAAGGCCAGACTCGTGCCGGGAATCGAACCCACAGCGACAGTTTATTACGTGAAAGCGTCAAGTGCCCTGGACATCGTCAGGAGGCTTACCGGGAATCGAACGCCGTTCCCCCGAAATTGAGGCCGAAGACTTAACCACTAGCTTTATTGTCATATAGAGACACCATATAGTATAGATATTGTTATATGTTATGCCTCTTATACATTATAGTCACTCCAAGATGATTACAAAGTCACGAAGGCATAGCTCGAGTTGTAAGAGGTGGATGTGGCACTTTAAAGTTGACGTATATAAGGGTAGCTGGAAGATATCTCTTATCGAGATAAGCTTTCCTTTGTATACAAGTGATAGTTATCACAAATTTAGTACAAAAATAATAAAAATAAAAATATATTGGTAAAACATCATCGGTAATTTTTAATATGACTATATTATTCATATTTAAATAATAATAAAGGAAGATCTGTGTGGTTTGGTGCATAAACTGTGTATAAAGGAGAAATTAATACGTAAATGAAACCGTATAGATTTATCTTGTTTTATCGGATTATTAATAGCAACTTTAGCATAATGTTAATGTTTATTGATTGTTTATGGATATCCGCAAAATAACTCCTGCTTCTTTCCAATGTAGACAACATTACATCAGCTTATTTTTCTACGAACAGCGATTTTTCTGGTACTAGGTCCCCAAATCATTACTTTGGACCCATTGATTTACCACTAGCCGTAGATCGATCATTAACGCTCAAAACATGGAACGGAAAAGTAGTGCACAAATAGCGACGCGTGCACTGCTTTCCCCCAGCGTGTGACAAGGCTAGACGAAAGTCACCGATTCTAACACTCGAGCCGTATAATCCGAATGAATTACTAAGTTACTAATTATAAATACTACACGCCGCTATAGATAATATAACGGCCAGATGTCTAGTGTATTAGACGGGTTGTAATACATCGATGTACCGATATGTAGGAATGTATAATTAGTTGGTGTGCTAGTGCTCACTGCTCTTCAAGCTGGCACATCCAAAAGACGCACACACATCTCACATCATAGCCCACGCCGTTATAGGATTGCCAGTCATCCACCCTAACGAACGTCAGTAAAGACGCCATGCTTTTTTTCCTCTCCAGGTACAAATCTCCAAGCATTTTGTTTGTTTTGCCCCGCCATTGTGTTAGTGTTTCGGTAGTGCTACAGGTTTCCTTTTATGCTCGAGTATCGATGGAAATGGGTTTTGTTCTAATTATTATTCGCGCGGAGCTTCGGTTAGGGGGGGAGAAAACCTATAACTTTACTTTACGGTTGGATGTTTGCTTGAGGGCTGTAGAAATGCGTTTGTTTTTGATGAGGAACCAGTCCCTAAACGTAAACTTGCCGTTTTAAGCTCTAATCATGCAATGCAATAAATAATTAGTTTAATTTCGTCTACCGGTCATGACGTACGGAGCAGAAACGTGGACATTTACAGTAGGCCTTGTCCATAAGTTCAAAATCGCTTAGCGTGCTATGGAGAGGGCTATGTTGGGTGTTTCTCTGAGGGATAGAATCCGTAACGAGGACATCAGTGGGAGAACCAAAGTAACCGACATAGCCCAACGGATTAGCAAATTCAAGTGTCGGGCCATATCCATAACCGACACACGTGTTCTGGAGTGGAGACCGCGTACCGGTAAGCGCGGTATAGGACGACAGAGGATCGCTGGTGGCGGGTGGATGAGAAAGACAGAGTACCGTGTTGTTTATTGATAACAGCTCATTTCCTACTTATATTCCTTATTAAGTAAGTCAGTCAGTTGATGATTCACTCTATAAATTTCTTTAACGTAAAAGAACATAAATGCGAGAAAAAATAGGGCAAACATTTCGACTGGAGGGACGTTTTTGGCAAATTTGTCTCAACTCCACGTCCCTCTTGAGAAACCACTTTCCTCTCGTGCACATGGCTCGCCACTTGAATTTTTTGGAGAATTCCGAGTGCTATGGAGTCCACGCTTTTGTTTTTATGGTACTTGGCAGCAAACCCTAACTGCGCAGTGAGTCTGTTACGTAAATAGCACCATAAGAATGACAGTTGTTCCTAATTCTAATCTTCAGTGTATGTCTGAGATTATTTCTTATTTGCCGTACTCCCCATAAACGTAAAGTTTCTGGAGGACGGTTAGATTACAATTAAAATGTGTTTGTATTAAAATATTTTGAACAATAAATTACCTTTTGATATCTTGGAGATGTCTATCAATAATTTCAAAGTTTTTATTAGACGAAAGCTTATAGAAAGATCATATTACGATATTAAGGGTCATATAAACGATAAAAAAGCTTGGGGATGAATTGCTCTATCTCCATAGGTACTATAATTTATTATTGATTATGTGAGATGGTGATAACAAAAAAAACCCGGCTAAGTCTGTTGTGAGCTTATTAGAAAAGAGCGCGTTTGGAACCCTCATAGCTTTAGTTTTAAGTTTACGAATATAGTTATCACCATTAAATCACTACTATGTAAATTATTGACGATATACCGGCTCCGTTCTGTCATAGGTAATATTTTTTTCTTTTAATATCATAATATTAGATATTTATTTAAAAAAAGAAACAACAAATGGTGAACCGTATATGCCCTTAAAACCTTATCTAAATCCCTCTGTCCGTGATTAAAAAGGACGTGTATTTTCTTAATCTCAAGTCGTTCGCACCCTTGCCTGTAAACTGACTCGTATTCACTTGAACTTAAGGTTCAGAATTGAAGCCTTTTTCATTTCATCGCTTACCTTATCTACACGGCTTGCGCGTGTCTCGACTATCTTTCGAAAAGCAAAATATTTGGGTGTCTTTTTGTGACGAAACTTTTGACAGGGCTTAAAAAATTAACAAGTAACGTTACATGCTATGTTAAGACGGATTTCACGTAAAGGAAATCTAAGGGGCGTAGTTTGCTCAGACGTAGTCTTGAAACAAGTCCGACTTATTTTTGATAATTTAAAATGACACCATACAATCCCCTTTTTTCCCTTATATTAGGGTAAAGATTATATGACACCCGATAAAATTAAATTTGTTTAAAGCATTAAGAAATTACGTTGGAGCTTAAAAAATTCACCTACAATTAAGTCTGATCAAAGTCGAAGTAAACTTTGACTTGGACTTAAAAATCTAATTTTGATTATACCCTTGCAAATTTCAGTCAAATTGGTTCAGAATTTTTTGTGTGTAACTCTCAACAATCATCCATAAATCCATACATGGAAACTTGGGTTTGTGTATAAGTAAGGATAAATTTGTCATTATAAAATTATACTGGATGCCATGTATGATGAATACAGGGAGAACTTGACCCGCGAGGGGTTTCCAATATTTAATCAATATTTTTTTAAATTATACTTTTATTTTTATAGTAATAAGTTAGTAGTATATTACGATTTACGTATAAATTAATTGGCTTTTAATTTTATGTTGGAAAGGAAGAAAAAAGGCCTTTTTTATTTTTTATTATTTATTTATATATATAATTTTACTGCATAAGTGAACAAGTGTTAGCAGTAAGCATTCTGATAACTAGGTTATTAACCTAGAAGTCGTAGTTCGTTACTTTACTCGCAAATCTGAATTTTACTAGCACTTTGGTAGTAGCAGCGACGCTCTATAAAATAAGGCGCTTAAAGATCTGCTTGTATCCAGCCGTGGCTAAAATCGTCTATTCATCTTAATGCTTAGAAATCGAAATGGACGCCTTGTTACTTAAAACACTTTTTTCGTTATACCGTCATATTATCTGATATCAATATTAAGCCAATGAAAGCCAAAAAACACCGTGAAATTATCCGTTATCGCGTTCATCTTAAAACATTTTTTTGTCCTGCCTCTTGCCTTCTTGTCTCCGTTCAGCTGAGTCGGCCTTATCTCCAGATAGGATTTTTTGTGAATTATTTTAAAGCAAAATAAAGGTAAACAGAACAAACCCATCCGGTACCTTTTGTCCCCAGTGGTGGCAATCGGTAGGGCTCGCGAACAATTGGTTAGAGCTAAGGTTTTCTGATTTTTGTTTTTTTTTCTCCATTCACGCAGCAACAGAGCAATGGTTCTACGTGTTTGGGATTAAATAATGATCAACCCATAACAGGCTCACTACAGAGCACGGGTCTCCTCTCAATATGAAAAGGGTTTGGCCATAGTCCACCACGCTGGCCATGTGCGGATTGGCAGACTTCACACGCCTTTGAGAACATTATGGAGAACTCTCAGGTTTCCTCACGATGTTTTTCTTCACCGTTGAAGCAAGTGATATTTTATTTTTTTAAAAACGCACATAGCTCCGAAAAGTTAGAGGTGCGTGCCCGGATTCGAACCGCCGACCTCTGATTAGGAGGCTGACGCCCTAACTAGCCTAAATTAACGGGATTAAATGTCTTATTATTATTATGTCTCCTATGAGAGACTTTACCCAGGGACTTAAAGCAATCAGGACGATAATGATGATCCCGAATAAGATTACAATCGTATATATATATGTTATACATACAGCTGAAGGTTCCAATTTTAAATAATAATTAACTGTCATTTTTAACGGCGACTCGATATTATTGACGGCAATACATCATTAAAGACAAGTAGGTAATTAACAGAAATGATTTTGGACCCAACTTTTGGGCGTATAACATTGACCCGTTCATAAATCATCTAGCTAATAGGCCCTGTTTCCTGTCCCTTGACTCCTTGGGGACGGATTGTCTTTGATTTTCGATCTTTTGTCTATGACTTTTTATTTTAAACTGTCATTCAGATGTTAGTGTCTTCAACTTGCATTTTAAACATTGTTATCCGAATTGAAGCGGTGATAGCCCAGTGGTTAGGGCGTCAGCCTCCTAATCAGAGGTCGGCGGTTCGAATCCGGGCACACACCTATAACTTTTCGGAGTTATGTGCGTTTTAAAAAAATTCAAATATCACTTGCTTCAACGGTGAAGTAAAACATCGTGAGAGTTCTCTATAGTGTTCTCAAACGTTTGTGAAGTCTGCCAATCCGCACATGGCCAACGTGGTGGACTATGGCCAAACTCTTCTCATATTGAGAGGAGACCCGTGCTCTGTAGTGAGCCGAGAATGGGTTGATCCTGAATGCGTACGTCTGACGAATATATGATTTTGATTTTTTTCAGACAATGTTTTTGGACATTTTGTCATCGTATCCCATGCCATGCAGTATTATTTAATGTTTTTTTTTTATCCACTACAAGTTAGCCCTTGACGGCGATCTCACCTGATGGTAAGTGATGATGCAGTCTAAGATGGTAGCGGGCTAACCTGTTAGGGGTATGGTAAAGCCATACTCCTAATTGGTTTCTACACGACATCGTGCCGGAACGCTAAATCGCTTGGCGATACGCCTTTGTCGGTAGGATGGTAACTAGCCACGGCCGCGAACCCAGGACCTCCAACTTTATAAAGCAACAGCGCGCGCGCTGCGCCACGGAGGTCGACAAAAGTTCTATAAAGTGTGGCAACACTGTAAATCAAAAACTTGCAATCCTAGCCACGTCATCGCAAAACGGCTTTATTGTATCAGTATAGGTTCATACCTTGTTTTCACACGTAATTAGACCCCTCAAGTCTCATTAGCGCTAACGACGTAGCTCTGTGCCCATGCGTGCCTCTCTCAATCCTACATGGACAGTATTGTTGTCTCTGTCACGCTGATTGAAGATCAGCTCAGTTATTTGATTCCTGTGGAACGATTGGCGATAAGGTTTGTTTGTTTTTGCTGTTACAACATTGAGTAGGTGTTACATTTATTAGTTGATCTGTTACTTGTAACTGATACTTGATATTTACTTCATCATCATCATCATCATCATCACCATTCCTCAGCTTATTAATGACCTACTGATGAGCACCAGCCTCCTAAGACAGAGTAGAAGTCGACCACGAATATTTCTTGGGTTATGTATTTATTGGTATTTTTTTTCAACTCAACTACATCAACAGTATTTCTTTTTGACGTGCGCGCACTGTCGCATTATAAAGTTCGAGGTCCTGGATTCGATCCCGGCACGAGTCTGGTCTGGTGGGAGGCTTCGGCTGACCGACAAAGACGTGACGCCAAGCGATTTAGCGTTCCGGAACGATGTCACGTAGAAACCAATCAGGAGGTGTAGATTTACCATGCCCCTAACAGGTTAGCCCGCTACCATCTTAGACTGTATCATCACTTACCACCAGGTGAGATAGCCGTCAAGGTCTAACTGGTAGTTTATAAAAAATAAAACTTGACATGGTCATTATCATCACCATAATCGTTCTTCGGCTTGTTAATGACCTACTGATGAACACCAGCCTCCTTAGTTACAGTAGAAGGCGACTACTAATATTATTTTGTTTGGTTTGGTTATATATTTATTGGTATGTTTGTTCAACTCAACTACAGCAAGTCTTCATTCAATTTGATATACGTAATGCTTTCATCGTGTATATTGAAATATTTATCCCAATAAAGCAACCAGTGACCACTCCAGCGGATTTAAAAATGCATTTGAATATTATGCACGGGTTTATATCTAAACAGTAAGTTAAGAGTATGGAATTAACATTTTTGTCCTGGTGGGAGGCTTCTGCCGTGGCTAGTTACCACCCTACCGACAAAGACGTGACGCCAAGCGATTTAGCGTTCCGGCACGATGTCGCGTAGAAACCAATCAGGAGTATGGGTTTGACGTACCCCTAACAGGTTAGCCCGCTACAATCTTAGACTGCATCATCACTTACCACCAGGTGAGATAGCCGTCAAGAGCTAACTTGTAGTAGATAAACATAAAAAAAAACATAACAGGTTGGCTCGCTACCATTTAGACTGCATCATCACGTATCACCAGCTGAGATTGCCGTCAAAGGCAAAGCAAGCAAGCAAGTTCGTAATAAGCAAGATCGCACACTAGCCAGCCATTTAGAGTTTCCTCCCAAATAAGATTAATAGTTGTGATCATTAGTCGGTTTATCGACTTTTTATCGATAACGTTTCCGTTCGAATTCGTGTTATTCTATTACACACGCGAGAACGGGTTCCGCGCTTCCGTGGAAGCCTAGCCGCGGGCTTCGAGCCTCAGCAAAAACAGATTTAAGTGGTTTGACTTGACTGCATCTTCTGATTCAACGGTGGTCAATGTTTACACTCTTTAAAACTTTTAATTTTAGATTATCTATCAATATGTCTATCAAATTGTCAAAAAATGTGGTCTTCCAATTTGTTTTTCGTTATCGACAGAGGCGTGTTTTCAAGCGTTTTAGAAATTAAAAAAAAAAAAATTTTTCGGTTTGTCTATTAGCTGTGCTAACCGTATTGGTTGCAACAGCGTAACCGGGCTGTTTGTCGAGCTTCAGAGAGAAGCTCTGCCAGAAAAAAAAAAATTACCAAATTAGAAGTGTGGGTATCTAATACCCCTAATAGGTTAGCACACTACCATCTAAGACTGCATAGTCACTTACCACCATCAACTTGTAATGGAATAAAAAAATTAAAACACTGGTCATTCTATAAAATAGTTGCATAAATTGTTAGTGTAAAATATATTTTTTTATACATTACAAGTTAACCCTTGACGGCAATCTCACCTGATGGTCAGTGATGATGCAGTATAAGATGGAAACGGGCTATTGGTTTGTACGCGACATCGTGCCGGAACGCGACTAGTCTTACGTGGCAAATCGTTGGAGTTAAAATATAGTAAAATAATGAAAGGTTTTTTAATCACACATTAATTTTCACTCAGTGCTGTTTGTATCATCTCAGCTCGGTAAGTTATACCTAGTAGAAAAAGATAACCATATATAAGTAACGTAGCCAACGTTACTGCTGCAGTTAGCTACACTATTTTATGATGTCCTGGTACACAGCGAACGTGTTAAATTTGTAAAGGCATGTCAATTTGTAGTGTCACGTGACCGCATTTCTAGAGGATTCGTGAAGCGATTAAACATATGTAACCCAAGACAAAGTCCTATAAAAAGCGTCCACGGCACTAAAACACTAAAATTTTCCCATTAGAGCACGTCCAGTGAATTTCAATAAACTGAACGACGGTAATTTACAGTTATTATCCTCGCTGACCCCGCAAAACACCCACCGTAGCCGCTGTCAAGGAAGAATAAAAAAAAAACAAGAAACAACAAAAGGAAAAAAACGAGCTGGCATGACCGGAAAAAATTCCTACCGCCGCTATCGAAAACAAACTTTAACGCCATTAGCATAAAATTCAATTCGGACCGACACAGCTGTCACGAGTTAGGGAACGACGCTACGTAAAAGGAGCTTTATTTCAGAAGCGAGAAAGCACGAAGTGAGTTATGGAAACATCCATTCCGTTGATGCAAATAAAACCGAACTCTATTTATATAGAAATAAGATTGAATATGGCTGTGTTGGTGTGCTTTTTTTAAAAAAGGACCGATCTCGTTTGGCGGGCGTACCTGCGCTTGCGCAGACGTAGTATATTTATGGCGCCTCTGATTCAACACGTGGTACAAGGCATCGGTATTAAAATGCTTGTTAAGTCTAACTGTGCGTTTCCCTTCATTAGTTGTCCGTTTTACGCGTTCGGAGCAATAAAATGTTTGTCTATGGTAACAGGGACTAATCGGTTTTTGGATGCTGCTGTTTTGGTCTACAATTTTATGATCGCATACTATGTCTTAAGATTTCGATCAATAATATAACTGGGTGAACGAACTACGTACCGCGAATAAAAGTCGGAATTTCTATATTATTAATAAAACAAACTCTGATTAGTTAGTTGTTTATTCTACAATTGGGAATGGAGACGGGATTCGTCAGGAACACGTTTTTAATAAAGTTAATCATATGTGCAATTTATTGTAATTAATTTATTGTATTTCTTAATTTCTTACCTTTAAAATGTTCCTTGTTAGTAAAATATTAGCTATATATATATAATTGAATATATATAACTGAATTAGACTAATTTGCTAAGTCGAATTCTAGTTTTTGTTAGCATTACAAACGTCATTTAATTTATAATATATAATTAAGGCCAGTATTAAAATAGTGCAATTGTGAAACCCTTTATTCGTTAGTCATATTGAAAGAAACCTTAGGTGTCTTTGCGAAGTAACAAATGGGACGGCACTTATATTTTAAGAGTGGACATAATATCAATTACTTTAAGCACTAAACTGAGAAACTTCAGTTATAAATGATAACCATACTCTTTTATCTGGTACATTATTGATCGAAGTCTTTTTTCAAAACATCTTTCCTGCTTTTGAAAGATGCTTTTAACATAGTCTCTACGATATCTCATACATAGGATAGGCTAAAAAATTTGTTGCAGTCAATGAATTTAAGTTTTCTGGTATGTTTTCTTTGACATTTTTTATCCACTACAATTTAGCCCTTGACGGCCCGGTGTAAGTGATGATGCAGTCTAAGATGGTAGCGGACTAATCTGTTAGGGGTACGGTAAGCGCATACACCGAATTGGTTTCTACGCGACTATGTGCCGGAACGCTAAATCGCTTGGCGACACGTCTTTATCGCTAGGGGGTGGTAACTAGTCAGCTAGCTCTAGAATGGAACCCAAAACTTCCAAGTTTATAATGCGACAGCGTACGTGTCGCGCCACGGAGGTCGTCAAAACAGACTTGTTTGATTCACTGTTTGCGTAAATCTTGTCGGTACTGGGTTTTGCCTGACAACATAAGACTGGCAACTCAGTACCAGCCGGAAGTTGGGAAATATCCACAGGTATTCGTTTCTGATACATTATTTTGACGACTTCCGTGGCGTTAACATTTAATCTAGTTGGTTCCATATCACAACCATAGTAGTGTTATACATCATCATCATGATCAACCCATTCTCGGCTCAGTACAGAGCACGGGTCTCCTCTCAATATGAGAAGGGTTTGGCCATAGTCCACCACGCCGGCCATGTGCGGATTGGCAGACTTCAAACGCCTTTGAGAACATTATAAAGAACTCTCAGGCGTGCAGGTTTCCTCACGATGTTTTCCTTCACTGTTGAAGCAAGTGATATTTTAATTGCTTAAAAACGCACGTTACTCCGAAAAGTTATAGGTGCGTGTACCCGTGGAACTCTAAATAGGAGGCTGATGTCCTAACCACTAGGCTATTACACCTTCTATGTATACATATAAGTGTATAAAAAAATCATGCTAACATCTTGACCACCGAGGCATTTTCGACTATCGAAATGGTATCCCAACATCTGCATGACGTCACCAACTACTTCCACTATTTATCTTCTAAACGATTCGTGACCGAAACCCAAAAACAAAAAAAGTCGAAGGACCGACCGTTCTCGGAAACCGACTTGTTAGTATCACCATTTATTACACCACAGGCAACACAGGCCAATGTTAAAAGGCTCGGAACGCAGACTACAGGCAACGTATAGACGGTAACAATGCTACACAGATAGATAACCTCCGTGGCGTAGTGCGTGCGTTGCCGCATTATAAAGTTGGAGGTCCTGGGTTCGATTCTCGGCTCGAGTCGAGGCTAGTTACCACCCTACCGGCGAAGACGTGTCGCAAAGCGATTTAGCTTTCCGGCACGATATCGCTTAGATACAAATTACCCGATACCATCCTAGACTGCATCTTCCTTCACTTACCATCAGGTGTGATAGCCGTCAAGGGCTAACTTCTAGTGTAAAAAGAAATGCCGCTGGTGGTGGTAATGGTGATAGATTCTCATCATGATCAACCCAATCTCGGCTCATTACAGAGCACGGGTCTTCTCTCAGTATGAGAAGGGTTTGGCCATAGTCCACCACGCTGGCCATGTGCGCATTGGCAGACTTCACACGCCTTTTGAGAACATTATGGAGAACTCTCAGGCGAGCAGGTTTCCTCACGATGTTTTCCTTCACCGTTGAAGCAAATTATATTTTAATTTATACTCACCATACTCACCATTAAAGTGCGATTATAAGTTATTTCACAAGTTGTTTATGTACTTATTTTGATGCTTGTTTTTGTGAAATAAAGATTTTTTTTATTTATTTGTTAATGCTCCGTCTATCGCTTACCTCGACTCTGAACCCCATTATTAAAAGGCTCGAAATTGAAAAGTCAATTATTTGCTCTTCAATACGAAATGCAGGTAGGGTTGGCAAATATAACAATTTTTAACTGTTCCGCGAATTTTTAACAATTCCTTTTTGAACCCATTGTGTTGGAAATCGTCCGGTCCCATTTATAACCTGGGAGCCAGTGAAAGAATTGTTCGCATTGTCTATTTGCAGTTGGCTTTCATCTCAATTTCGTGTCTAGATATTTCGCAATGAAGAGTTGGATTACAAATGGAATAAATATTTTACACGGCTAAAGTTTATTATTAATCGTTTCCCTTAATCTAAGACATTGCTTAAAAAAAAAACCAAATGTGATAGGGATTGCTGATTGAATTAAAAACTATCCTAACCTTTTTTTTTGTTTCCTTCAAGTTAGCCCTTGACTAACTTGTAGTGTAAATACTTCGACGTTAGAAGCAATAGTTTCATTTCTCGCATTCAATAAAGATCTAAATGATAGTTTTACATGATAATTGTGGCTTATAACTATAATAAATAACCCAGAAAATAATTGGATCGGTAATTGATAAATAAAAAAAAATCAATGACATAATTATTCTTTTTTGATTAGGTAGTTGAATAAATTGCTTTTTTATTTATTTATTTATTTACCTGAACTTTAAGTTTAAGTAAATCAAAATCTTGCTGTTGGGACTCTTATAGACGGTTATACTTTCATAGTAAGTGAAATTCTAGTAGGTAAACTACGAAATTAAATTTCACTCGGTTAATAATGAATATAGTGATCTAAGTTTGATTCTAGAGTCTTCATAGTAAGAATCTTTTTTCTTATCTGGAAAGAAACTATTGTACGTCCATGACCAGGATTCAATCTTTTTACTTATAGTATTGTTTTTTTTATCTTTATTTCTTTATTTAAAGACTTACAGTAATTCGTGACAACCCTGTAACGTTAATAATTATTTCGAGCTGTAATCGAAAACGCGAGTTTTTAATTTTTACACAAAATTTGTCAGCGATTTAAATGGCAAATAAATGGTACGTTTTAATTTAATATAATTACTTTTATCGCCTCTTTATGCGCTGGGACAGTGTGGCGTACATACCTTATGGAATATATATATACTTTTAGGTTTATATTCTTTTATATACCTTAAATGTATTTAAAAGAATATGAACCTAAAAGTATTATTTTAAAAAGTATAATATAATTATCATCACCATGATCAACCCACTCACTCACCGGCCCAATACAGAGCACGGGTCTCCTCTCAGTATGACAAGGGTATATTGGCCATAGTCCACCACGCTGGCCATGTGGAGATTGGCAGACTTCACACGCCTTTGAGACCATTATGGAGAACTCTCAGGCGTGCCGGTTTCCTCACGATGTTTTCCTTTACAGTTGAAGCAAGTGATATTTTAATTGCTTAAGCGCACATAACTCCAAAAAGTTAGAGGAGCGTATCCGGGTTCGACCCCCGACCTCTGATTAGGAGGCGGACGTTCTAACCAATAAGCTATCACAGCTTCATAACAATATAAGAACTAAACTATATTATTATATTCAAATTCAAAATAATCTTTATTCAAATAGTCCTTAAAAAGGCACTTTTGACGCGTCAATAATTTACATAGTAGTTATTTCATGGTGATAACTACATTCGTACTAAAACTAAAGCTATGAGGGTTCCAAACGCGCCCCGGTCTTAGAAGAAGCCCACCACAAACTTAGCCGGGTTTATTAAAATACATAAACCGCTTTTAAACTGATTGAAGGTTTCATATACTCTAATCCATAACCGTAATGGAATCGCCCGCTACCATCTTAAGACTGCATCATCACTTTACTTATTACCAGGTGAGATAGCCGTCAAGGACTAACTTGTAAAAATGTGATGATTCAGTCTAAGATGGTGGCAGGCTAACCTGTTAGGGGTATGGTAAACCCCACACGTAATTCGCATCGCTACACGTCTTTGCACATATAATACACAAACATGTACATATTAACTTTACATTTGTCTGGTGGGAGGCTTCGGCCGTGGCTAGTTACCACCCTACCGACAAACACGTGTCGCCAAGCGATTAAGCATTTCGGCACGATGTCGAGTAGAAACCAATTAGGAGTATGGGTTTACCATACAACTAACAGGTTAGCCCGCTACCATCGTAGACTGCATCATCACTTACCATCAGGTGCGATTGCCGTCAAGGGCGAACTTGTAGTGTATAAAAAAAAAACATAAATATAAATTAATGTATCTAGCAATGGTAACACAGTGGTACTTGGGCAGCCGAAGCCGGGACTTTCTGGGTATAATAATCTCCACACCGCTGCACTACAGGGTCTTGTTTAATTTCAATTAGCTGGAAGCTGCGCATCGCGTGATCGAATAACGTTAAAGAAAGAATCCTACCCAAAATTCGACCAGTTTTTTTTTACCCTTTCCAAATGTTAACTGTAAAGCTGTTCGCACATACACGGTTGAATCGCTAGCACACAAAGTTCTTCCAGAAATTTATTAGCAAACATCTTTTATGCGTATATAATATATTGTATACTAGCTGGTGCTCGCCACTTCGTTTGCGCAGTATTAGTATTTCGAGTAGCTTATATTAGCGTGGTGTAGAAAAGAACTAACATTATGACATATTAAAGTTATCACGCAGATGGTAGATTATTTCCTAACTACGACCCTTATCGTCATATTTTAGACAATTGACACAGTAATACACACATCTTTATAAATTATAGACTATATGTTATTCTGATGGATGAGCTATATTATTGTGAAGTTTCATTAAAATCCATTCAGTAGTTTTTACGTGAAAAAGTAACAAACATCCATCCATCCATCCATCCATCCATCCATACTTACAAACTTTCGCGTTTATAATATTAGTAGGATAGATTCCAAAACGGCATTCGTCAGTCAGGAGATTAGTTCATAACACAGTAAGTAGGATATTTTTTTTTATACACTAGAAGTTAGCCCTCGACGACTATCTCACCTGGTGGTCAGTGATGATGCTGTATAGGATGGTAGCGTGTTAACCTGTTAGGGGTATGGTAAACCCACGTTCTTAATTGGGTTCTACGCGACATCGTGCCGGTACGCTAAATTGCTTTGCGCCACGTCTTTGTCGGTAGGGTAGTAACTAGCCACGGCCGAAGCCTCCCACCAGACCAGACTCGAGCCGGGAATCGAATCCAGGACCTCCTACTTTTTAATGCGACAGCGCACGAAGGTCGTCAAAAATATACGCGGCTGAGCATTTCTCTAGCGTATTTGGTGCGGTCTGCGAATTTTACCAGTGCTAATCGCGTGCGGTTGAGTGTACCCAATGTGAGGTCAGCTGTTACCTCATTTCTGTTATTGCAGATGATTACACGTGTCCTTGTTATTAGGAACGTGTAATTAGGTACCGGGAATAACTCGATACCCGGTCTCGATACCGAGTTGCGATATCGGCGCCAATTAAACATGTGCCCTTCTTCATTTGTAATGGCGTCTTGTTTGGACCTCGTTTCTTTAAAATCGTGTCGCCATATTCGAGTTTAGAAAAAAGGGACATTGCGTTTATAGAAGCTGTGATAGCCTAGTGGTTAGGATGTCCGCCTCATTAACAGAGCTCGTAGGTTCTATACCGGGCACGCACCTCTTAAGTTTTCGGAGTTGAAAAAAAAAAAACAGTAAGTATTAAAATAGAAAAAACCCGTTGTGTACCTAATTTACCATAACAAAAATAGCTTTGTACATCCTGATGAGTTCACCTTTCCCAAAAATGTTGTTAATTTGATGTTAATTTTTTTCTCAAAATACTTACCGATTTGAAATTATTACCCACTAAAATTTATGGATTATTAACTGGTTCATTATAGGACCTGGGCCCCACGGTTTTAATAGCACCAAGAAAGCGCTATGAAATGTTACCAACTACTCTTTCAATCATAACCATGACAATTGAAAAAAAAAAATCAGTTTTTAATCTTAATTTCAATAATGAACTTATGAGGGCCCATATGTGCGTATTTATTCAATTATAATTAACAACTAAAACAATGAAACTTTAAACACTTAAAATAAACCTTAAATTGAACCTAAAACTAAAACTATAACTAAAATATATTATTAAAAGGAGTCCCTTTAGGCAAGGTTCCGAAGATACTGGCAGCGTTTCCCCTTTGGATTGCAAGACTAATTCGTTGTCCGAGGTAGCTGGCAGATCTTCGGTCTCCTGTGATGTCGACTAACCTTTTTGCTATTTCCCTAAAAAGCCCTATAGCGCTAGGACCCCACGGACCAAGGGTCTCGACACCGAATGGGACAAAATCATATTCAGAGCCTAAACCCCTGTATTTGTATGCTTTGGCTTTTTCAGCCGCTTCAGAAGCCGCACCAACTCTGTTGTTGGTTCCATGTAGATGGGAAGGGGCCAACGTGTCTGAACAGGTTGCATCCCATACCAGCACCCGGCCCATCTTCCATGGAATCAAACTCATACCATCCGGTCTCTTGCCATCGTCTCTCGCAATACCAGTCGGCTCAAGTAGACTTGGCACGTTGACGGTGGCAAGGGACCGGCGTATGATATCGTTAAGTGCAGCATGTCTCGAGAAGCGGCCTGCACTTTTTTTTGTGATAATGAACTTGTCTTCATACAACCGAAGATTGTGCTACCCTATTGAGTGATCGTGTTTCGTAGAAATAAAATCGTGTTTGACAATTATTGTACCTTTTTCTGGTTAGATGGGGGTCTTAAAAATTGTATTGACTCGGAAAAACTACGGAATTCGTCGTTCGGATTTTTCAGGGGCAACGAAAAAACTAAGTCGATGGAATTTTCTAATTTTCCAGTACCTTTCAGGGTATGGCCGGATTTTTGGTTCAGGTTTACTGTGGGCAATTAATTTGCCGGTCTATTAATAAGTTTCTTGATTGGTTGTTTCGAGATTCAGAAGTAGTCTGACTAATATGTCATATCGAAGATATATCTATAGATATATATATAGGGCCAGCAACGCATTGGCGGTTCCTCTGGTGCTGCAAATGTTCATGGGCGGCGGTAATCACTTACCATCAGGTGACCCGCCTGCTCGTTTGCTCGCTATGTATATAAAAAAAATCTGTATGCAGTACTTCAGTGGCTTACATTATTTCTAGTGTGATAATTATAATCTCGTCTGTCGGGCTAATAGACTTTACAACAGTAACTTTTCTGGGTCTCACATGCCCGAAAACTACTTCGCTAGAATGCCGCCAGGGTCTAGCGTAAGCGATTTGTCGGAAGGATGGGTACTTGTAATTTATTTTAAGTGGGTAGTAGGTAACACTGTTGAAACACCAAGCCTGTCTGATGGTGAATATACCAATGGTTTGGAAGACGTACTAAGTAAAAGCTGTAATAGACAAGTGATTAAGCTGTCCGCGTCTGAGAGACATTTCTAAGTTATGTGCGTTTTTAAGCAATTTTAATATCACTTTCTTCAACGGAAACATTGTGAGGAAACCTGCATGCATGAGAGTTCTCCGTAATGTTCTCAAAGGCGTGTGACGTCTGCCAATCCGTAGCCAGCGTGGTAGACTATGGCCAAACCCTCTCATACTGGATTCGTGCTCTGTAGTGAGCCGGTAATGGGTTGATCACGATGATGATAGGAACTCGGCAGTTGCTCTGTTATCCAACATAACTTTTATAAGTCCACAGAGCTCATCATTTCGCCTGACGTGGTTTTGTAAACATTGCTCCGGTTAACAGTGTCCTTGTCGGTCCGATAAGATTGTCATATCGCCAATAATGTAACGTATCGCTAAATATAGACGGCTTATCAGGGGTTACTGTGAGCTGAAATTTTGTATCACAATAAATTTCAGCAAACAGCGAGTTATTGTTTCTACCTCGTCGATCAAGTAGTCATGTTCAACTCAAGCGATGGTAACCTGGTAGTTAAGACTTCGGATAACCTTTTGGGGGGACCGAGTTGGAACCTCGACCCGTATCACTTCAGTACGAACTGCTTTTATATAGATAGGACATGCTTTAACTTTTAACTTTAGCCCTTAACGGCACTTTTACCTGATGTAAGTGATGATGCAGCCTAAGATGGTAACGGGCTACCATGTTAGGAGTATGGTAAATCCATACACCTAATGGGTTTCTACGCGACATCATGCCGGCACGCTAAATCGCTTGGCGAGACGTCTTTGTCGGTAGGGTGCTAACTAGCCACGGCCTAAGTATCCCACCAGACCAGACTCGAGCCGGGAATCGAACCCAGGACCTCCAACTTTAAAAACATTGGCTTAGTTACCAACCCCTTAGCAGAGGTTAATGGCTAAATGAATGTCCCCTAGGATTTAAAACCCACCCTATTGTTCCTACGATTGTACCACACGCAGTAGCTATACATGTATGAAGTTAAATGCACGGCCCTGATACGTTATCAGTGTGGAATGGACTGCCTGTTGATACTAAACGCGTCCATACATCGATCACCGCTGTCCACGGGTTTAGATACGAAGATTTGTCGAGATTAGCGCCACTTCACCGGTTCAGAGATCAGCGTGACCACCACAAAACCCTTAGTAAAGTCGTGTAGTTACTGAAGTATAATAAAGAAACTGTGAAAACCTAGTGGTTAGAACGTCCACCTCCTAATCAGATCTCGGCGGTTCGATCCCGGGCACGTCCCCCCTCGCACATACCTCTGACTTTGCGTAGGTTGTCGCCTAGATTTAGCGTAAGCGTAATCTTTGTCGGAAGGGCTACTTGTAATATGATGATATAGAATATAAGATGATGATAGCCTAGTGGTTAGGACGTCCGTCTCCTATTCAGAGAGGCTTTTCGAAGTTATGTGCGTGTTAAGCAATCAAAATGTCACTTGCTTCAACAGTGAAGGAAAACATCGCGAAAAAACCTGCATGCCTGAGAGTTCTCCGTAATATTTTCAAAGGCATGTGACGTCTGCCAATCCGAAGCCAGCATAGTGGACTATGGCCAAACCCTTCTCATATTGATTCTGTGCTCTGTAGTGAGCCGGCAATGAGTTGATCATGATGATGATAGAAACTCAGCAGTTACTCTGTTATCCTAGATAACATAGCTCAAAAAAACTCGTGAGAGGTCTGCCAATCCGCACATGGCCTGCGTGGTTGACTATGGCCAAACCCTTCTCATATTGAGAGGAGGAGACCAATGCTATGTAGTGAGTTGGCAGTAAAAGAGTTACATCCCTGGTTAAAGCGTAGGGCGATAGCGGGGCGTTGCGAGCTGAGAGAGGACGTTTACGAGGCGGTGTTAGGGTCATGCACAAAGTAGATTCCATTCTCCACTTAGTATTCTTATTTTATATGGACGTTTTAGGTTTTTAGACGCATATTACATGCGTGACCTATGCTTATTACAGTTACTTATAGGTACAGTTGATCTTTTCAAAAATTCATTAAACACCGACTAGGAAATTATGTTACACATTTCAATCTACAGCCATCTGCTGTCCCATAAACGGACAGAAGTTCGATCGACGATGTGCGTACAAAAAACAAACACAGCTGCAATTATCGGAAAACGCTATGTAAACATATAATTTTATAAGTACTTGTCTATTTTTATACAATGTTAACGCGATGCATATTCAAAAGCTTGTACATTTTATGTGTTGAATTTGTTAAGGGGCAAAAAGTTCCTTTACTTCTAAGCGTAGTAACAAAAGTTAAATGTAACAAAACTGCATCAAATTAGCCAATGAAGAATATTTACTTTTATCTCATTCGAACTAAATACACGTCATTAGAGGGTAGTTATATAAAAACTTTATTTAATAACGTGTTTAGTTAAACTTTCTGGAGCTTACATAGGCTACTCGTGCATACCGTATGTAGGACATAAATAAAAAAAAAATATCTTTATTACTTCTTATCCTTATAGCTCGGAGAACCGATGGACGTTGGGGTCCCAAGGTGCTGGAATGGCGACCTCGCACCGGTAAACTTAGCGTTGGTCGACCCCCAACAAGGTGGACAGACGACATCAAACGAGTCGCAGGGAGCCGCTGGATACAAGCGGCCCAAGACCGTGGCCATTGGAACTCCCTACAAAAGACCTATGTCCAGCAGTGGACGTCTATCGTTGAAATGATGATGATAATGACTTCTTATCCGTGTGAATTTGTCCAAGGATAAAGTCAAAACGGTGTCTGATTATTTGGCAAAAATTCAAGTTGCTCCGTTGCTGTGTGAAACAAACATGCTTTGCGTTTGCAAAACTACCTATTACTAAAAATATACTACTACAAAATATATTATATATATGTATGTGATGTGATGACACGTAATATAACGTATTCAACAATTAGCAGATAATGAATAGTAAATAAAAAAGCGATCGACTTCTGCAAGATAGAATGTTGTTCATACAAATTAATAGGTTAATGCGAATTAATAGGTATACAGGTAATGAATTTACATGCTCGCTGTATTATTTGTATGAATTAATGAATGCTTAATGGGTTTTGCACCCGATAAAGAATTATCGATTAATTTGCCATGCACGCGGCGTCGTTGCAAAAACCATAAATGCCTTATTACTATTTTATGGGAAACCGCCTCTTTATCAATTTGTAATAACTATCTGTTCATCTGTCTATCCGTTTATTGATTAAACGAATGTCTTACTGCGTTTAATCTGACCGTTAGTAATAAGATCACAAACATAACTTAAATCTGATGCTGAATGTGACATTAAAAGTACCTTACTTATCATATATACCCCTAACTATCCTCCCGCTACCATCTCAGATCATCACATACCATCAGGTGAAATCGCTGTCAAGAACTAACTTGACGTAAATAAAAAAAGCCAATGTCATAGTGAATAAATGTGATAGTAATAGTTTAAACACAACAACCTTATAATCACAGAACAACCTAACATATTCAATTGACTAATATTATAAACACGAATTGTCCAAAATATGACGATAAGTGTCATGTAAGTAGGAAAAAATTTACCATCTGCGTGATAATTTTAATGTCATAATGTTAGTTATTTTCTACGCCACGCTAATATGAGCTACTTAAAATACTAATCCTGCGCAGACGAAGTCGCGGGCACCAGCTAGTAGTGAATAAATATGACAGTAATACGTCTAAAAGTAAACAATCACTATAAACAAACTTATAATCACAGAGTAACCAAACAGACTCAATTGACCGTGAACGTACAATGGTCGTCCAGAAAAAAAAAAACAAAATCTATCAAATTGGTACTAGTTACCCTTGATTTGGGGTAAACACGTCCGAGTGGGGTAAACTGATTTCCTCTATCCAATTACGCCCCTTGTAGAAGGTATTCTGGGTCTATTTCGTTATCGCACGTTAATCGTTTAGCAAAATCACAAAGACGAAAAGAGAATTTCAGGTCTTACAGTATAATATTGTAATTAATATCAGATATACTCTAAAACTCTATTCTTTTAGATAATTTTAATAAGTACCTTTACTTTTTTTTTGATAATTATAATAATTGTTACCGAACGTACCTTTAAAGCATTGTAGAACTCATAACTTGGATAGATTAGATAGTTAGTTTTTTTTCGGACTGTCTATTAGCTGTGCAAACCCTATTGGTTGCCACAGCGTAACTGGGCTTTTTGGCGAGCTTCGAAAGGAAGCTCTGCCAGAAGAAATTTTGAGCCCTAGGGCTCGAAACTAAGGGCGCCTCCTGTGAGGCCAAACCTCTGCTTAGGCGACGTTTGAGATAACGGGGGGTCGGACGGTGTGATAGATAGATACTCTTCTTAAGTATGCTTAGATTGCTTAAGCAATCTCTTCCAGACAACCTCTGGTAAAGAAGTAAATGATAGATGACAGTAGCGGCGCAATATGTAAACTAAATATCATAAATATATACTTTTATTTATAAATACATATACATAAACTTACTTGCTTTGTTAAACGTGAACCATCTGACATATTTGTTGAATACTATAAAAACATTAAAACGCGTGCCTATGTATTAATTTTTATATATATTTTTTTTTACCAAATTTGTTTTAACAAACACTTATATATGAAGTATACAAAGAAAAGCTCTATAAGAGTTTTCTTCCAGCTACCCTGACATACATATACATTACTAACAAAGATTATTTTGCTATCCAACTAAGAAATTGGACTCATGACATTTTAAGAAAAAAACTAGCTTTAAGATACAGTATCATTTATAAAAGGTATGCGACATTATATCGAACGTTTCAATAAACATTTCGCATTGGAACACCCTCGGAGCTATCGCCAAGGTGTCGTCATTGTAACGGTCCATTGGCTCTTCAGAGGAAATTCGGTGCCCGAATTAATGATAGCGGAAACATTTCGATTGGTTATGTCCATTATTAGACGAGATATTGTTTGGGGAAAGATTTTGACGGTAGCCAATCGGTTGATACGCCTTTATTTCCGCTACAAGTTAGCCCTTGACGGCATCTCACCTGATACTGGATACACTTTTACAAAAATCATACAGTAACCTGACTTAAATGGACACCTGAATTAACTGGATAGTTAAAATAATTGTTTTCTGCTAATACGTTATAGTAATTATCAGGTTTTGCCTTCTGGACTTTTAACAGAGTCAAAACAAATTTGAAATAAATCAAATTTAACTTAATTGTGTACCCGTAGCTTATTAAATTTGATCGGATTTTTTTTTTATACACCACAAGTTCACCCTTAACGGCAATTTCACATGGCAGTGATGATGCAGTCTAAGATGGTAGCGGGCTAACCTGTTGTATGGTAAACCCATACTCCTAATTGGGTTCTACGCGCCATCGTGCCGGAACGCTAAATCGCTTGGCCTCCACAATTCGTTTGACTTTTTATCGAGTAGTTTCTTTTTATACAATGTGTCAGCTAGATGTTAATCATTGATTGGAGTGATGTTCGATATTTTATCTAGCATCATTTTGGTTTCCGGAGGGGATGCGTAAAAGCATTTCCCAGCGTTAAAAAAAAAGCATCATTTTGGTTTAATTTTTTTCGCGTAATGAATTATTTTATTAAATTTAAAGTTTTTCGTTTCTTTTGCATTTATATGATTTTTTTTTATATTTTTGTCTTATAATGTAAATCATATTTTTATTTATTAATACTAGTTAAAAATATACAAACAATAAGAGCTTTACTGGTATAGGATGGCAATATATGTATGTAACATTAAAAAATGGCGCTTATATAAAAGCTATTGCTGATTATATCTTATTATTAAATATTGTCCTTTTTTGCCCACAGGAGAAATCCGGAGAGCCGTATTCCGGTAAACTATCAGTGAAATCGGATCTTAGTCCAGTTTTTGGTGAGTACAACATCTTACTAGAAGAAAAAAAAATATATATTTCATCAAGGTTGGCGTGAATAATAGTGATTAGGCGTCAGCCTCCTAATCTGATGTCGGCGGTTCGAATCCGGGCACGCACCTCTAACTTTTCGGAGTTATGTGTGTTTTTAAACAATCTAAATATCACTTGCTTCAACGGTGAAGGAAAACATCGTTAGGAAACAAGCACGCCTGAGAGTTCTCCAGAATGTTCTCAAAGGCGTGTGAAGTCTGCCAATCCGCACATGGCCAGCGTGGTGGACTATGGCCAAACCCTTCTCATATTGAGAGGAGACCCGTGCTCTGCAGTGAGCCGGTAATAAGTTGATCATGATGATGACTGATATGATACTGTAATGTGATATTGACAAATAGAGTACTAACTTTTTCCGTGCATACATAGGTATAATTAAATGATTTATTATATTTATCTCAAAATAAAAACTAGACGTTTTGAATAACATCTGTCAAGTTGTACATTCATAATCTAGAAATAATTAGTGTTTTTATTCAGGCGTGAACGAAACTGACAATTGCAAGACATATACCTACTTGTATTCTTGATACTGCCGTCTGGTTAGAATAAAAATAATTCCTACATCTAAACCTGTTTACAGAGCAATGTCCTTGCTTTAATTCAAGTTCAGTGCTGAATGAAATGTTAACCTTCGTCTGATGATAGAAAGGAATATATGCAATGGGAGAGTCGTGGTCATTATATAGACGCTTACGTTTACTTGCAAATTGTGGAACTGTCTTCCACCTGTGTTCTTCCAGAACTGCGATTTAGGGTTATTCAAGGGACGGATAAACAAATTTCTCTAAGCTGGCAACGCCTTGGTGACTTCTCAGTTTCTGCAGATGCTGACTTCCGTGGCGCATTGTAAAGTTGGAGTTCCTGGATTCGATTCCTAGCTTGAGTCTGGTACGGTGGGAGGCTAGTTACTAACCTACCACCAAAGACATGTCGTCAAGCGATTTAGCGTTCCGGCACGATGTTGCGTAGATATTATTAGGAGTATGGGCTTACTTTACACCTAATAGGTTAGCCCGCTACCATCTTAGACTGCATCATCACTTACTATCAGGTGAGATTGCCATCAAGGGCTAAGTTGAAGTGGATAAAAAACAAGATGGTAAAGTGAACTGTGCGCTCTTTTACCCGCTTTTAAGATATGAAAAAACAAGTCACTGAGAGGGATTAATTACCACATTGCTCCCGACTCAAAACATTGATGGTACCAATGTCTTTACCTGTCAGTATTTGGTATCACGTTTTAAGGGTATACTGTATATTTCAATAGAATCTATTTATCTGGCTTGTGAAAGACCGAAATTCTCTAAGCATCCAGATAGGGTTATATAAATATAAAATTTTCAAAGCAAGCCTTTATAAGACCAGAATGAATAAAAAACTAGGTGTAGGAGTTCAATACCCATAGAAGAGCTTCCAAAAGGTCGTCTCAAAATAACCTGAGGACTTTTCCAGTTAAACCAAAAATCAAAGTAAAAATACGAAGTTATTTCAACACGTTGTTTCGTTTCCCATAAAATACAACTTCCCAATACTCCGTACGTCACTTCTTATGCTTTTTTTTTCACGTTTTTTCTGGACCGGAGTCGTGGCGAGCTGATCAGATTAGTCGGAACCGGTTCCTCGAAACATCCCGGGGCAAAAATAACAAAAAACGACACTAATAACAACAAATAACGAGGCGTTCGAACGTGCTTAGTGATGAGCTAGTGTCGATAGTTAACGTCGAGATTACTTTTGACTTTTGTGGTGTACAAATTAGGTATTAACGCTCTCGTGTTCCTAGAGTTAATTAGTAATGTTCCTTCCTTATGTTTTTAGAGTTACTTAGTGTTTTCAATAAATGAGTTCTTTGCAACTATATTTCCATTTAAGCTGTGATAGCCGAGTGGTTAGGGTGCCAGTCAGCCTTCTCATATTGAGAGGAGACCCGTGCTCTGTAGTGAGCCGGTAATGGGTTGATCATGATGATGATGATGATGATGATATTTCCAAAATAAGAAGGTCTTTTGGTTCCCCATCCATTTGTAATTTTTCTTGTATTCGAATGAGTATTATTGTATGATAATCTGATGGAAATTATCAAAGATAAATAGACAGCAAAGACCTCCATATGACGCAAAAGTATACTTTGAATCAATAAACACAATTGTGAATTAAATTAAACGGCGTCAAAATATCTAAGAGAAGAAGACAAATTTCTTTCTATTTCAAGTCAGTTTCAAATTTCTACATTTCGCTAATGGTGGCGGTTATCGGAGAAAGTTGTTTTTTGAATATTTTATAATATAAGCAGAAAGGATGTGCGCTGTGAAAGTGTGATTTTGTCATGAAATTTAAAAGAATAATAATTTTGTGTTGCTCATTATTAATAGAAAAACGGAATTCTTATTGGATACGATAGATCGATTTGTTTCTCTGACGTAATATTACGAAAATCGTATCATGATGGACTTTTAAATTAATATATTTTTAAATCATTCTATCCTTGTTACTCTAAATGTATTAATGGTTATAAATGTACAATAGCTAGGTAAGTTCAAAACGAAAGTTTTGGCAAGAAATTTATTTTCAAACAGTACTTCGTTTAAATTCTTCATACTATATCCTACTAATATTATAAATGTGAAAGTGTAGATGTTTGTTTCTCAATCACGCAAAAACGCCTGAACGGATTTGGATGAAATTCGGCATGCATGTAGCCTTTGATATGGAAAAGAACATAGACATCTACCTTTTATACTATGGAAAAGGACATGTATGTTCTATACCGATCTCTGAAATAGTGAGAAGATAAAAAATTGTTAACGAGCGCAGCTTTAGACTCAAGTCCGAAGTCCACGCAAACGAAGTCGCGGGCAGAAGCTAGTAATTTCATAATAACAATTCTCTTTTTTTTTATGTACACCACAAGTTAGCCCTTGACGGCATCTCACCCAATGGCAAGTGATGATGCGGTCTAAAATGGTAGCGGGTGTGGCGTGGATGGGCGTGGTATGGTAAACCCATACTCCTAACTAGTTTCTACACGACATCGTGCCGGAACGCTAAATGTCTTTGTCGGTAGGGTGGTAACAAGCCACGGCCGAAGCCTCCCACCAGACCAGAATCGAGCCGGGAATCGAACCCAGGGCCTCCAATTTTATAACGCGCCATGGAGGTCGTCAAAAATTCTACCACTGTATACTAAAACTTATTAGAAAACTGTTATAAAATTAAATCAATCGATATATCTTCGTCTTCATCCCCGCCCTACGCTGAGGTGGAGTCAGATGAAATTATACAAAAATATTCTAACGATAGTGACAGATGATTATAAGCTGGCGATAAAACACACATAATTCTCACGTAATGGCTGGTGGGGTCCAGTGATAATTCCCACCTTTATACTACATCCAACGTATTCATATTTCATTCACCTACTAGCACCTACAGATATACCAACTTCGAAATACAACCTAGGTTGGCAGTTGCACCGAAAGCTCTTAGATTTTTTCTATTATGAATATTTATTGTTATGTAAATTGTATTTTAAAAAATCCGATTAAAAGCGTCATCAAACGCGCCAACAAATTTCACTCCCTCATGTTCGCAATTGCTATTTACAAATCCTAATATTATAACCGAGAAGTGTTTTTGGTGATTCGTTTTATTTTTGTACAGCAATGGAGCATTAGATTAATCACTATACAAAGGAAATATAATGATAATAATATTTATTTGGAGAATCTTTTGCTGAATTGGTAAGTAAAACCAATTTTTTAACTTATATATAATGTTAGTAGAAATACAGAATTATTTCATGTAATCGCTTATTTATTTATTTTATTTTATTTGGCAATCTTAACAAATTACAATCCTTCAAATTAAATCGTAACTTAGTTACATGTTCTATATCTAATTGTAATTCTAACTGACAGCACAGCATGACAAAGGTTTAATATTAACAAATTACAGAAATATAAATGTAAAGTTAGGTGTAATACTTACCGTTTACTTAATTAATGCTTATATTTGAGGCCTTACCAACTCTTGAATAATGTGCTCAAGTATTGAATAATGAGTCTGAAAATGAAATCTGTTACTTTTTATCCCGATAAAACCATTTGAAGCCTACAACAAAGTTGCGGGAAATCCCTAGGGATTGTGTTGGCCTATGTCCAGCAGTTAATAATGAGTTAAACCTAACATTCAAAACATTTAACATTTTAAATTGACGTTTTTTTCGTTGTAAGATTTTTGTTTCACGCTTTTTAGGCAGAATGTGTTAGGCTACCCTTTAATCTGAAGATCTTGATATGAATGTACCACTTTTATGCTATAAACGAATTTGAATTTGAATTCACTGCTCCCAACATACCGGTTTGTTGGTACATCTGTAGAAAGCTTATATGGAAACGTAATCATATTCGATTTACTATTATGATTCATAGTGAAACAATAGTATGCTTAGCGCGCGATGATTTTATAATGGCTAATCTTCTCAGCGTTGGCTGCGGTTGCTCGAGGCTTTAACTGGCTTTAATATTTAATAGTATAGTTAATAATTAATTTTTTGACAGGTTAAACAGAATACAGTTAAACTGGCAGTTGCTACCGACTGTTCCTCGAATTACTTGTGATCCAGCATTTGCATATTAAGACGTTTTTTAATACACTACAAGTTGACGGCTATCTCACTTGGTGGTAAGTGATGACGCAGTCTAGGATGGTAGCGAGCCTGTTAGGGGTATGGTAAACCCACACTGTTAACTGGTTTCTACGCGAAATCGTGCTTGAACGTTTTGTCGGTAGGGTAGTAAATAGTGATGGCCTCCGGATCAGACTCGAGTCTTTTTTTTTTTATACACCACAAGTCAGGCCTTGACGGCATCTCACCTGATGGTAAGTGATGATACGGTCTTAGATGGTAGCGGGCTAACCTGTTATGGGTATGGTAAACCCATACTACTAATTAGTTTCTACACGACATCGTGTCGGAACACTAAATCTCTTGGCGACACGTCTTTGTCGGTAGGGTGGAACCTAGCCACGGCGGAAGCCTGCCACTGGACAAACTCGGGAAACAAACTCAGGACCTATAATGCGTTAGCGCACGCACTGCGCCACGGAGGTCGTCAAAATGTGCTACGTTTCTAAGTTTATATGTGCATCAAACCCAATTATAAAATCGCTTGAACTTTATAGCTTATCCCTAGCTAGCCGAACTTCTAAGATGAATAGGCAGATTATTCCACAGCAGCACAGCATTAACAGTAAATGACTTCCAATAAAATGAACACTGACTTCGAGGACATACTAGCTTATTATCGGAACAAGACCGCAATATTACATCACGGTCCAAATCACTTAAAAAAGTAAAGCGCTAAGTAAGTAAGTGAGATGAAATTTATATGCCATATTTAAAATAAATAGAATAGAATGGAGAGTCAGTTATTTTACACATGCATTAAATTAACCAATTTTCCTCAGTGCTCGATCATTGGTAGACGTTTTCGAAAGCTTTATCGAAATTCCAAAAATACCACGCATCCTTCTTGACTCGATAAAGTTATCTGCCTTTATGTAATATTGGGTCACGATTAATCTGAACTCGTGAGTGGTAAACACCACTTGGCGTTTATGCTAGCCTGGTAACCACGACTTTGTCCGCATGGATTTATTAAATGAGAAGTGTGTGAACTCATTATTTAATACACAAGGCAAACAATTGAATCAAAGATAGGTAGGTAACAAACAGACAAACAGATACACTTTCGCCTTTATAATAACGTTGTAATGAATATAGTATTCAGAAAATCGAAATTATTATTCAACACTAGCCGACGCCCACGACTTCTTCTGCGTTAGTGTGTGTGAAAGTGTGTTTGTTTGTCTTCCAATCACGAAGCGATGGATTACTAAACCGACGACTTTTGTAAACTATCTCCTTTCTACCAAAAAAAAAAAAATCGGCGTACACGTTAGAGAATTACAACTAAATAAACATTTTGATTTTCATCCCCTCTCCCAACCGTGTTTCGGGATAAAAACTATACTATATGTTGAACCGGAGTATCAGCTACTCCTATACTAAATTTCATTCAAATCTATCCTGTAGTTTCGGCGTGATGCGCGGCCAAGATACAGACAGACAGACAAAAAAATAAAAAAAAAATTGTTTTGGGCTCAGTATCGTTAGTAAAGCATCCCCCAATTAAAATTTTCAAAATATATTTAATATACAGAATTCGTCCTGTTACAGTTTTATTTTATTATAGATTCATAAAACATATTTGCTCACGTATCATTGGTAAATTGGTAGATTTTTTTTAAAACCAATAAAATAATATGATATTACTTTTTTGGTTCAATTATCTTAACGGACAGAGCGCAGCCGATGTCTCAATTCGCGTAATTCTAGTATTATGTATGTTACGCGGTATGCAAAAGGGTAGTTACGCGGTGACTGCGATGCAAGGCTCAATTGGCGATGAGTGGAGGCGTTTCTGATTCAAATCCATCTGTCACTCGACGATATTTACGACATGCTGATGCGCCGTAACTCCTATTACTAACGCCTGTTAAGTGACCAGTAACTAGCCACTTGAAGAAACACCATCGCATCGACGTCAGCTCGCACAGCCGTATCCGATCCGTAATACCGCTCTCAACCGCAGAGCTTTGTAAAACACCATTAGGGCTGCCACTTAGCTTTATAATAAAGCATTGAAAATAATAATAATGTGAATTCGCAGAACAACATATCCTAGAGGATATTATGTTTTTGACGACCTCCGTGGCGCAGTGCGTGCGCTTTGGCAATTTAAAGTCCTGGGTTCGATTCTCGGCTCGAGTGTGATCTGATGGGAGGCTAGTGCTGTGGTTAGTTACCATCCTACTCACAAAGACGTGTCGCTAAGCGATTTAGCGTACACACCGGCACGATGTCGTGTAGAAACCAACTAGGAGTATGGCTTGATATGGTACCCTTAACAGATTAGCCCGCTACCATCTCAGACCGCATCATCACTTACCATCAGGTGAGATGCCATCAAGGGCTAACTTGTGGTATATAAAAACAAAAAAAATATTATAAGTGGATGATTTATACTATTAATGCAGATTTGTAATAAATAAACCACTTAAAACGCGACCAATCAATAGGCGCGTTCGTTTGAGCAAGTTTTCAGACTGGACGCAAACTTGAACGCTGTTTAGACACATCGCATAACTTCTATGTATGGCGTATAAAACACACTAATAGCCTCATTTAGGGGTGCCACCTTATTTTATAAGTAAGCAGTAGAAATAAAAATATATATTTGCAAAACAGGTTATTGTTTATGACATGTTTGATTCGCCATAATTCCTTATGTCTTTTAGGTGACTAGTGACCAACCACTTAACACAACGCTATCGCATCAATTTTACGAGAAGCTCACATAGGCGTATCCGATCTGTAATGCCACGCTCAACCACTCTGCTTCATAAAACACCATTATCTTTCTATTTAGGGTTGCCACTTCGTGATCAACCCATTCTCGGCTCACTACAGAGCACGGATCTCCTCTCAATATGTAAAGGTTTTGGTCATAGTCCACCACGCTGGCCAAGTGCGGACTTCACACGACTTTGAGGACAGCCTCCTAATCAGAGGTCGGTGGTTCGAATCCGGGCACGCACCTCTAACTTTTCGGAGTTATTTGCGTTTTTAAAAATTAAAATATCACTTGCTTCAACGGTGAAGGAAAACGTCGTGAGGAAACCTGCACGCCTGAGATTTCTCCATAATGCACTCAAAGGCGTGTGAGGTCTGCCAATCTGCACATGGCCAGCGTGGTCGACTATGGCCAAACCCTTCTCATATTGAGAGGAGACCCATGCTCTGTAGTGAGCCGGTAATGGGTTGATCATCATGATGATGATGAATGATATTGGAAAAATAATATTATATTAGCGTGGCAACCCTACCTGTATAGTTGTCTCCTTCTAAGCTAGTCGTCCGTCTCTGTCTAGCGCACAATTTGCGATTCATATTCCAGTGTTACCTGTTGGATGTTTTATGTCATTATAACCAAGTTCTAATTGTAACTTGATATGCGTTCACAATTAAGCGACGCGGCTCGCTTAACGAGCTTTTTACGCTCCCGCCGGCGCAAGTGATGGCCGGGCGGGGGCTAGGTGTGCGAGATTAAGGACTCCTGGTCCCGGCGCGGTTTCTTAACGTTACCTTGATTAATAATCGCGCGAGTTAGTACTTATAAACCAGCGAACATAATCAGCGTTCATAAGCTGTCATGATAATAATTGCTAGCGTTGACAAACTCCATAAAAAACACTATAGTAATAATAGTAAACTATATTAAAGAAGAAATACAAGACATAAATCATTATCATCATCATGATCAACCTATTACCGGCTCACTACAGTGCACGGGTCTCCTCTCAATATGAGATGGGTTTGGCCATGGTCCACCACGCTGGCCATGTGCGGATTGGCAGACTTCACACGCCTTTGAGAACATTATGGAGAACTCTCAGGCGTACAGGTTTCCTCACGATGTTTTCCTTCACCGTTGAAGCTAGTGATATTTTAATTGTTTAAAAACGCACATAACTAACTTAATATAAATAAATAAAAACCAACGACAATAAAACTAACATACTTGAATAAGTACAGGGGTAGACAACAAACTGAACTGGACTGTCAACAAACTCGGATTGTTATGGGTACAATACAAGCGACTGTGCCTCGGACGGCATATAAAACGAAGTGTAAAAAAACTTGCGTGTACAAGTGGCCTAAACCGAGTTCTAAAAAGCGTTATCAAAGCTTAGACCTTACTTTAGAGCCGAGGCAAAGTCTGTAGTCATAAAATCTTCCCAGTCCGAAGTAAACGCTGTTCTAGCGCGATCATTACATTTACAACTTGCAAAAAGCATACGTACAATGCCTTTTAAAATTACACAAATAAAGTAAAGGTATACCCAAAATAAGTCTATAGTTGTTAAAGTATGAAACTTGTAAGGTGACAGAATTTGTATATTTCGAGGTTACTCCTAAAATGGGGGGAATGGGGGGAGGGGGCATTATTTCGTTCAAAAGCAGTGGCTACTAAAAGAGAATGTAAATCTGGTTTTGTTAATATCATGATGATGGATATTATCATGAGAAAACTGCATACCTGTGTTCGCCATATTTTTCTCAAAGGGTTGTGAAGTCTTACCAGGTGGTGGTCTTATTTGATTTGATCATCCTAACCACTCTACCTAAGAGGCCTCTGACATAGCGAACAATATATCAAAGTGTACCGGTTGTTGATAGCTTTTCTTATCGGTGAAGGAGGTAATTGCTCTAGACCAGTTAGCTAGTCTGAAAGACAATCCCATCAATCACTCTCTACATTGTAAAAACATGTGCTTTTTATTCTATGTATATTTGACTACTAGTTGTTTCCCGCGGTTTCCAACGCGCATTGAGTTACCTACCCACTTTACCCGTTTGGAATATTCGCATGTACTGTACCGTACTATAATGTTCAAGCGATTCATTCGGATACGTAACGTTTCTTAACATAAACAACTAGAACTTGTCAGAACTAAAACAATTCTTACGATTTGACAGGTGGTCTAACTTTCTAAACACATGTAGTTTCTCGCGTGAAATATCGATGAGTCAGTTATTTGAAGTCGAATAAAACGGTTTATTTGTTTAACCGGTTATATAAATGAATGCGAAATCTTAACCCAGATGATTACGAAACCAGGATAAACGACTTTTTTAATTAATTGGACTGCCATCTTAACGGTTCCCCCAAACGTCCCATCCATTTTGAATACACAGCTACCTAATAGAATTTCAAACATGTTATCCTGAAATTGAATTTGACGACGTGCATGGCGTAACGCGTGCGCTGTCTCATTTTAAAATTGGAGGTCCTGGGTTCGACTACCGGCTCGAGTCTGGTCTGGTCGCAGTTACCACCCTACCAACAAAGACGTGTCGCAAAACGATTTAGCGTTCCGGCACGATGTTGCGTAGAAACCCATTAGGTGTATGGGTCTATCATACTCTCAACAGGTTACCCCGTTACCATCTTAGACTGAGAGGTTACCGTCAAGGGCTAACTTGTAGTGGATAAAAAAAAAAACTTCAATGCGACAGTGCTGCCATCTCTGGAATAACTCATAACTCATAGCACTAAACACAGACTAAAATTTCTTCACTCCCTGCTTGGGCGGGCCGGTTTAGCTCCGACCGGATATGGTGTCATTCTGTAATTTCGCGGTCACTTTAAATCTCAGCGTCGAAGACCTATTAGTAATTATTTGTTTAGGCTGACCAACGCCGGCTGTTTTAATATTTTAAACCACAGAACTGCCTTCATGTAAATGGTTCAAAAGCTGTTCGCTTTCCAGGAATTATTGCGTGAAATGTGTTTTTATACTAAGTATCATCCTACTTCGACCTAGGGATGCCCCACTTTCTTTTACACACTACAAGTTAGCCCTTGACGGCAATCTCACGTGGTGGTAAGTGATGATGCTGTCTTGGATGGTAACGGGCTAACCTGTTACGAGTATGGTAAACCCACGCTCCTAATTGGTTTCTACGCGACATCTTGCCGTAACGCTAAATCGCTTGGCGACACGTCTTTGTAGGTAGGGTGGTAACTACCCACGGCCGAAGCCTCCCACTCGAGCCGGGATTCGAACCCAGGACCTCCAACTTCAACTCCAACAGCGCACGCACTGCGCCACGGATGTCGTCATAAACTACTGGAATCACTTTACTCATTCAGAGCCAGAATTGTAATACGGAGTTAAATACTATACCGGTCGGCAATTACGATTATTGCTCTAATAAGATAGCTCTTAATATAATTTTAAGTGGCATGTGCACCTCACATGATGACAAGAAGAAAATATACCTGGCTAAGTTTGTTGTGGGCTTCTTCTTATAGCAGGGTGCGTTAGGAAACATCATAGCTTTAGTTTTAAGTTTACGAGTGTAGTGTATCACCATCAAATCACTACTATGTAAATTATTGACGCGTCAAAAGTGCCTTTTAAAGGACTATTTGAATAAAGATTATTTGAATTTTAATTTATTGTATAGATTAATGTTAAGTAATATTAAATTTTACAAATCGAGTATGTAGAGTGCATTCAGCATATTTCCTTATCTATGTGAATCATTCGTTATTGATTTTGTGATATACTTTGTAAATGCTTGGAGTTTTCCTAAATCTTATGCAAAGTTTATCTGGGGATACATGTTTACTTATGTTTATTATATATCAAACCGATTCTAAGATATAACATGTAATATACTCAGTTTATATACATATATTATTTGTAATTATTTAAGTTATAAAATTTGATTGAAAATACTTGCTTACATATTAAAATACTTGCTTATCCTTCCTTATTCGATATTTCGCCATTTGCCTAACAGGTATTGCAATTTTACTAGAAAACCAATAGACGCTAGCTAATTGAGAAAAATTTTAGGTACTAGGTGATCATAAACACCACAGATGTATTGGCGTAGCTAAAAGATTATGCCACTGCATTAACTCTTAGCATAAAGTCCATTTTACTCTGGCAACTGAATCAAATATCCATAAAAATCATCAGCTAGATGTGCACTTTCGTACCAGGAGAACATATAGCCAGTAGCACCTCCGGTTGATCGCTTGGCTTTACAAACTTGAAGATTGCTTAAAAGAATATACAACTTTAAAACTCAACACATTGAGTTCATTTTTCTCTGGCAGTTAAATACTTAACACCATCAGACCAGGGAGTTGTGCAGATTTCGTACTAGGAGAACATATAGCCCGAGGATCGGTGTGACTCTTACAGTCTGTCGGTGGTGAAGGAATATACAACTTAAAAAATCGTCGTATAAAGTACATTTTTCTGTGGCAGCTGAATCAAATAGTTAGAACCATCGGACTAGCGAGTTGTGCAATTTCGTACTAGGAGAACATATAGCCAGTAGCACCTCCGGTTTACCAGTGTGGCTTTCACAACGCACACAAACACACAAAAACGTGTGTACACATGTCGTTACCTCACATTACACAGGCCAGTCAATATTTGTTTAGGCTTAGGACCCACCGCGGAAGGCATTCCGAGAAATATTACCGGGTATAGATTTTATAGGCAACGCCGTTTTATGGGAGAATTATTTTATGAGTGTAATACTGTACGCATTACTACTGTATGATTTGGGGTTACATTTTGTCACCACATCTCCACGATCTTTATGTTCCCCTAGTCAAACAATCGATGATTTTTATACAAATGTTTGCCGATAATTTGTTCTTAAATTTCATCATCATGATCAACCCATTACCGGCTCAATACGAGAGCACGGGTCTCCTGTCAACATGATAAGGGTTTGGCCATAGTCCACCACACTGGCCATTTGCAGATTGGCAGACTTCACACGGCTTTGAGAACATTATGGAGAACTCTCAGGCGTGCAGATTTCCTCACGATGTTTACCTTCACCGTTGAAGCAAGTGATATTTAAATTTCTTAAAACACATATTTCCGAAAAGTTAGAGGACCTCTGATTAGGAGGCGGACGTCCTAACCACTACGCTATCACAACTTCTAAATTTACAACTATCTTAACTACGTAGCTTGAGTAACTAAGTAAGGCATAATCGCCAGGATTCTCCCAGAGGAATTTGCAGCTGAAAGAAAAAAGAAAGAAAGAGCCTGAACCAATATTAATGCGAGTTAGTCTGGTGCTCGAGGGGTCCGTCGTGTTACGGTGTAATATTAAACACCAAATAATAATGGCATATAAGCTGTAATAGCCTAGTGGTTAGGACGTCCGCCTCCTAATCAGAGTCGGGGGTTCGACCCGGGCACGCACCTCCGAATATTCGGAGTTACGTGCGTTTTAAAGCAATTAAAATATCATTCACTCGGTGAAGGTCGAAGGAATGTTTAAAGCAATTAAAATATCACTCGCTTCAACGGTGAAGGTCGAAGGAATGTTTTCCTTGAAGAATAAGTAAACTTGCATGCCTGAAAGTTCTCCATAATGTTCTTAAAGCCAGCCAGCGTGGTGGACTATGGCCAAACCTTTCTTCAATCACGTTTCTCGTAACTTCTCTCTTAATTACAACTTAATAGGTTTTATTATTTGTTTGTTTTTATAGCGGCAATAGAAATCATGAGATACAACCCGGTAACATACAGACCGGCGGACAGTTTTATGATTAGGGTCTCGATGGCGCCATTCAGCTACGGAACCCCAAAAGTTCACTGACGTATAACTGCCATGAAAATGATAATATTATCAAGAAAATATGATAATATCGGTGATAATGGAATATATAAATGACGACAACCTTGTAAATTTTTGTGATAATAAAACAAAAATTTGCTCAAGTATAAAAATAATAATTTAGAGATAATCATGTGGTACTTAATATAATTCGCTTTCTAGTGATTATGACATATCTTTATTTAAGTTGTATAATACAATATATATTTATGTCGTAAAACTACAGATAAAGAGTGCAAATTTATTCTTTAGTGATTTTCTTTTTGAATATTTTATACAGATTTATTTCTTACTGGAGATTGCATGTTATGAGAATTCTTTGTTGAGAGTGTTTTATTAGTAAAAAAACCCTCTAAATGTTACCTCTTATTCGACTAAGACGTCAAATGCAATTGTTTTACTAATGGAATTTTTTAATTCTCTCTCATTCTCTTTGTGTCAATAAAAGTGTATTTATTAATTAAATGATTCATCAACTACCTTTCTTATACTTAAAGTTTGGTTATATTTTTTTTTCGTTCAGAATATTTGACTTAGTCTGTTTTAAAATACGGAGCAACAATACAATCATTTTGGAATCTGTAAATTTGATAAAGAAACATGATAAGGGTGACATGGTAACTGAATGATAAAAATAAAACCCGGCTATGTTTGTTGTGGGCTTCTTCTTAGACATGGGCGCAATTTGAACCCTTTCTTAGCTTTAGTTATAAGTTGGCGAGTGTAGCTATCACCACCAATAGAAATAATGGAAAATGTTATATTAGGGGTTAAAGTATGAAATTGCCGATTTGTACTGAAAAATAAATATTAGTTTTATTTTTAATTTAACATATTTATTTAATCAAAATGATTACCATTATTATCTATACATTGCTGCCATCTAATAGGAAGCTCATTTATGCCTTTGCGATAGAACTCCGGTGATCTAGATTCGACAAACTGTGTGAAAGCATTTTGCACTGCCTCCTGAGAAGAAAACTTTTTATCACGCAGAAAATTTTCCAAATCACGAAAAAAATGGTAGTCCGTTGGAGCAAGGTCTGGCGAATACGGAGGGTGACGAATGGTTTCTAATTGCAGTTCCTGTAGAGTTAAAACGGTTTCTCGTGCTGATTGAGAACGTTATAAAGAACTGAACCACCCATTAAGTTTATCCGGTTGGAAATTTTCACACAGGCGAATTAACGGGCAATCGCTAGTTCATCGCAAATCTAATTGTTTTGCAAAACCTAATTTATCCACTTGAGAGGCAACAAAAATCGTAATCATATCAATACGCCAATAAAATACCTGTGACAACAAAATTAATGCATTTATGTTGTTTTGATGCGCCCAAGAACTCGATCAACGTCGAAATTCCAAGATAACGCTGAAATCGTTATATTTTCGTGGATAACGCTCTCACTTATTTATTACGTTTTATCCTGGTTTTATCTTTATTGACAAATTTTGCGTTTCTGCTAATAAATTATCTATACTGTCATAATATCCTACAGCCTGTTTGTTTATATGTCCGTAATTATAGTAAAAAATATACGTAAAGAAAATTCGTAAAACTATTTATAATAATTAGCATATATTTACGTTATAAGCTTACCAGACATTTTATTATTTCTAGATAGCTACGACTGTCTAATTAACTTTTTTTACTGTCATTAATGATTATAATAATTACTAATTCGAGGAACTACCATTCACCACCTGCCTAACAGTATGTGTAGACGTGCCAACTTTTAAAAAGTCAGCAGCCGACTTTTTCGCACGCAAGTCAGAAAGGTGCCAACTCGGTTCGGGTAGGCAACTTTATAGTGTATTATAAAGTTCCTCATGATTGTTATTAATAATGTTCTATTGCTAGGCAAGGGCAGAGGTTATCGTAGAAGAGAGGGATATACAGTTGGCAGACCCACCACAATATTATCTTAGTATATTTTATAACTAATTATAAGCTAATTTACACTATTTGCATTTGGTGGCCTATAAGTAAGTGGCTAAGCTTTTTTGTGCTGTACCTAAGTGGAAAGTACTGAATCTTGTAATGTGAAATGTTTTGGCTGTTGGCGGACCAAAAAAATTAAAAATAAAATTGTTATAATAACCAGGATCGATAAACGTATCTTGCTCTCTTAGGCATTGATACTGACCTTTCGACTTCGGGTTGGACATAAAACCTCCGTAACCAGGAGTAATTAAATTAAACCTACTAGATCATCAGGAGCGGGGTATTATAGTAATATGTGCGCAGATCATTACTGGTACAGTTATTGACTATGTTGGTATGTAGTTTGGAATACCTTGTTGGCATATCTATAGATGATATTTGACTCATTAAGTATTTGCAATTTTTTATGTTTATTGAGTTTTATATATGAAGGCCTGAAAGTTGATTAATGTCCCTCTTGGCAGAAGTTTCCTCTCTCTTAGAAAAGAAAAAGGGAGGGAATGAAAGAAATGTTTATGGAGTATCATATGAATAAATAGATATGGCTCTGTAAAAAAAAAAATACTGTTGATGATTTTTTAAGTTTAACTGTTTCTCCAATGAAACTGTGATAGCCTAGTGGTTAGGACGACTGAACCCCCGACCTCTGATTAGGAGAATCAGAGGTCGGGGGTTCGATCCCGGGCACGCACCTCACTTCTTTCACCTTTTATGTGCGTTTTTAAGCAATTAAAATATGTCTTGACTCAACAGTGAGGAAAACATCGTGATGCAACCTGCATGCCTGTTCTTCATAATGTTCTCAAAGGCTTGTGAAGTCTACCAATCCGCACATAGCCAGCGTGGTGGATTATGGCCAAACCCTTCTCATATTGTGAGGAGATCCGTGCTCAGTAGTGAGCCGAGAATGGGTTGATCATGAGGATGAGGTTCCTTCATAGACCAGCACAGTTAGCATGGGCTGGAGATAACATTTGTGTCCACTGACAATAGGAATAAAATTTCTAGACCTGCTGGGCGAGTTTGGAATCTACGTAGCTTTAGTTTTAACTATCACTGGCAAAATTCCGGAGGGCAATTGATTTAGCTTTAAGTGCATGATAGTTGTAGTTAGTAGTTGAAGTGCGTTTAGTTTGGTGTTATTCATTTTCTGTTATTGTTTTATTGTTAGATACCTTAGTATAACTAGGATAAGTTTTTTTTTTATCCACTACAAGATAGCCCTTGACGGCAATCACACCTGATGGTAAGTGTTGATGCAGTCTAAGATGGTAGCGGGCTAACCTGTTAGGGGTATGGTAAAGCCATACTCCTAATTGGTTTCTACACGACATCGTGCCGGAACGCTAAATCGCTTGGCGACACGCCTTTGTCGGTAGGGTGGTAACTAGCCACGGCCGCAGCCTCCCACCAGACCAGACTCGAGCCGGGAATCGAACCCAGGACCTCCATCTTTATAATGCAACAGCGTGCGCGCTGCGCCACGGAGGTCGTCAAAAAGACAAAGTTAATTTACATTACCTGTAATTGCATGCGGTGTTTGCCTGTAAGTGGCTAAACATTTTTGTGCTGTGCAAGGTACTGAAACTTGTTAAAAATGTTTTGGCTGTTGGCGAACCAAATACATTAAAAAAAAAAATCACCAACAATCAACTCACTAAACTAAGTTACAGACACATCAAGAGCGCCTTGTTAATGATTATTTGAATAAACTTATACATATCTGATGGATTTGTCATTACTTTAGTAATGTCGGCCTACTAAAAGGTAAAGGGCGCGTTTGGAACCCTCATAGCTTTAGTTTTAAGTTTACGAATATAGTCATCACCATGAAATAACTACTACGTAAATTATTGACGCGTCAAAAGTGCCTTTTTAAGGACTATTTGAATAAAGATTCTTTTGAATTTATAGATTAGTTAACGTGTGCCTATAGCTAGTACTCGACGTATGGATCCGGTACAACCAGTTCGCCCAGAGACGAACAGTAGCGCACAATTACACGTCCTAAATGACTCGACGCAATTCGCCGTCTGCGTTTACGCCCACCACTCTCATTGTCTGTGTGACTACGTCTAGGTTGGTTGACACTGTCGATAAATCAATATATCGATACAGAGATAAGCGTTAAAACGCGAAAGAGAACACCCTGAAGAAACATGCATGCTTGAAGTTTAAAACAGTATACCGACAACATTTTTTTTTTCTATTCACCACAAATTAGCCCTTGACTGCTACTTACCTGATGGTAAGTGATGATGCGGTCTAAAATGGTAGCGGGCTAACCTGTTAGGGGTATGGTAAACTCATACTCTTAATTGGTTTCTACACGGCACGATCGTGCCGCTTGGCGACACGTCTTTGTCGGTAGGGTGGTAACTAGCCACGGCCGAAGCCTCCCACCAGACAAACAGAACAAATTATATAAGATATTTTTCCTATTTCAGGTAAATTCGAACCGCATCCGGCAGCGAGCTTCAACATGGGCTACCTCATGGCGCCGTACCCCTACCCCAATGGTGGAGCGCATCCACTGCCCGTCTCCATGGTAAGCTGGACATTCATTTTTACTTTTATTATAGATCATTATAATAAGCAACGAGAACGAGGTTAAGTGCACCCAATGATAACTGTCAAATAGATTTTTATTAACACTATAGAAGAACCGCGTTCTGTTCCTTAATCATATTTATTAACGTCCGAATCAAGAACACGAAATTGAAAAAAATTTAAGAAAATCGAATTCGTATAGTTTCTGTTTTTTTATTATTTCTATTTTTACTTGTTGTGGTGTACAAATAAAGAATAAAGAATAAAAAAAATAAGAAGGCAAGATAAAAATTCTTGGTATATAGAAGGATAGTTTAAGAAATATATATTTTTTCAACAAAATAGTATCTGCTAATTATAAGAAATTTAATATATTAACACAACTTTGGACTGGCCGATATGACGAAATCGATATCGATATGATAAACATCGATACTTATTTTAAGTTCCGACATCTCTTACGTGGTTTACGAAGACTAGTATTTTGTAAGGACCCGTCCCACATAGTGTATGTTACATACATATCGAAATGTTATAATATAAAAATATATTTGTATATATATTTAGTACTTTTTGTTATGTTTACTCGCCTTTTATGTATCTAAATATTGCAATAAAGACTAATTATGAGAAATTTGAGCGGTGATAGCCTAGTGGTTAGGGCGTCAGCCTCCTAATCAGAGGTCGGCGGTTCGAACCTCTAACTTTTCGGAGTTATGTGCATTTTTAAACAATTAAAATATCACTTGCTTCGACGGTGAAGGAAAACATCGTGAGGAAACCTGCACGCCTGAGAGTTCTCCATAATGTTTCTCAAAGGCGTGTGAAGTCTGCCATTCCGCACATGGCCAGCGTGGTGGACTATGGCCAAACCCTTCTCATATTGAGAGGAGACCCGTGCTCTGTAGTGAGCCGGTAATGGGTTGATCATGATGATGATGATAAGAAATTTAATTTTTAATGTGTTTTTCGTACACTTGATTAATATTCAAAAGGAAATTTGTAAAAGTTGATGAAATTAAACTTTTTTTTTTTTCGTTCATTATGCGAGTAGATAAGACCGTGTGAACTGCGTTTGTGGGCGCCTTTATTCCGTGTAAGATTTGTAAAAGTCAAACATGCGATATAATATCTAGTGTATCAAACTTGTTGATAATTTTTATCTTATGTCACCATGATTTCGTGAGAACATGTGTAATTTCTTGTTTCGCACCTGAGACCTTAGCACGAGATTACACTACTTACTAATTTTGGACAAAAGTCTCGTAGGTCTAGTGTTAAAGGAATTCCTGGGTTCGATTAAAAATAGTTTTAAATTAAAAGTTATACGATGCGTTACGAAAATCTACGCCAAAGGGGGCGAAATGGGGGTTGGATAGATTCGGTAGGGATTTAAAAAAAAATCCGCACGTCTGAAGTCGCGGGCATATACTAGTCACTAATAAATTATAGTACCTATGACGACCTCCGTGGCGCAGTGCGTGCGCTGTCGCATTATAAAGTTGGAGGTCCTGGGTTCGATTCCCGGTTCGAGTCCGGTCTGGTGGGAGGCTTCAGCCGTGGCTAGTCACCACCCTACATACAAAGACGTGCCAAACAATTTAGCGTGCCGGCACGATGTCGCGTAGAAACCAATTAGGAGCGCGGGTTTACCATACTCCTAATAGGTTAGCTCGCTACCATCCTAGACTGCATCATCACTTACCAACAAGTGAGATAGTTGTCAAGGGCCAACTTGTAGTGTCTAAAAAAACCTATGGAGTTAGAGCAATTCACACCCAAGCTTTTTTATCGTTTACATAATCTTTAATATCGGACACGCGCCGCATCGTAATCCAATCGCGTAAGACTATTTTTATTGGATTATTTCCCCGTAATAACCACCACGTGTCCGGGGTCGGAACCTGGACCCGCCGGAAACGGTAACACAAACAGTTTTTATTTCTGTCTTCATCCTGCTGATGGGCAATGTCGGCTTCACAGGAATTTGAATTTTATGTCATACGCTGCAAGTGTTAATTTTCAATGCAACGGTTTGTTTTAGGGTTGTCACTTTAATAACAAAATTATTTGATTTTTGATTTGAAAACAAACTACCAACCCTACGCTAGTTAATTCATAATGTTCTGTTGTATGTAATGATGTAAGAGTAAATATTGTATGTAACAATACGAATCATAATATGATAAACTAGAAAGTCTATTATTAAGGTATTTATTTAGTACATCAACAAATATTATAAATCTATCTTCCCAATAGGGAATGGCCCGCTTTATTTTTATAGTGGTATGAACTAATAAACTAAGAAGTGGTAGACGTCAGACTACCAGTCAGAGGTCGGGGGTTCGATCTCGGGCACGCTACACTGACTTTTCGTTATGTGGGTTTTAAGCAATTAAAATATCACTTGCTTCAACGGTGAGGGAAAACATCGTTAGGAAAACTACACGCCTGAGAGTGCTTCATAATGTTCTCAAAGACGTGTGAAGTCTGCCAATCCGCACATGGCCAGCGTGGTGGACATTGGTCAAACCCTTCTCATACTGAGAGGAGACTAGTGCTCTGTAGTGAGCCGGCAAGGGGTTGATCATGATGATGATGATGATGATGAACTAAACTAAGTTTACCTCCTTCACTAAGTACAAATAGTAAAATATATTATGTAGCCCAATCAGTTTTGAAGTAACCATTTTACTGAATTGCCAACCCTACCCAGTTATTTTTAATATACAATTTCACGAAAGTAACAATCCTTATATAGTCAGGTATCTAGCACAATCTCTTTTGGAGTAACCATTTTACACAATTGCCAACCCTACGTAGTTATTTTTAATTTACAATTTCACGAAAGTCACAACCCTTATATAGTTCGGTTCCTAGCACAATCTCTTTTGGAGTAACCATTTCACTGAATCGCCAACCCTACGTAGTTATTTTTAATTTTCAATTTCACAAAAGTAACAACCCTTATATAGTTAGGTAACTAGCACAATCTCTTTTGGAGTCACCATTTCAGTGAATCGCCAACCCTACGTAGTTATTTTTAGTTTACAATTTCACGAAAGTAACAACCCTTTTAACGTTAGGTATCTAGCACAATCTCTTTTGGAGAAACCATTTAACTGAATCGCCAACCCTACGTAGTTATTTTTAATATACAATTTCACGAAAGTAACAACCCTTATATAGCTAGTATCTAGTACAATCTCTTTTGGAGTCACCATTTCACTGAATCGCCAACCCTACGTAGTTATTTTTAATTTTCAATTTCACAAAAGTAACAACCCTTATATAGCTAGTATCTAGTACAATCTCTTTTGGAGTCACCATTTCACTGAATCGCCAACCCTACGTAGTTATTTTTAATTTTCAATTTCACAAAAGTAACAACCCTTATATAGTTAGGTATCTAGCACAATCTCTTTTGGAGTGACCATTTCACTGAATCGCCAACCCTACGTAGTTATTTTTTAATTTCCAATTTCACGAAGGTGACAACCCTGAAGGAAAGCATGCGTGAAACATTCCGCGCGACGTCACTTTATGAAACAATTCCATCGGCATGCTCTACCTTTATATTGGAATGCGACATTATTAAATTCATCTCCATCATTGAATTAACATCAGCTCTTGAAATAAACGTTTGAAGCTGACCGAATCTGTCCCTTTTTTTTTATCGTGGGTAAATCATTGATACCCCTGCGTCACGGGGAGGCACAGAGGTTATGTCAGACTGACTAAAACCCCCACGTGTTCCTACTCACCGCTGTATGGTGGAGTCACAGGAAAGCTCTCGCATACAACCGCGACTCCACCAGCGGGTCCGCCGCAGCAGACCCTCGTCGGCCGCAACGTGCCCAGTTTCACCGGTTAGAGGTGTGCCGGAACAACAGCACACCAGCCAACTTGAGAACCGTACTGTGAGTGATGGACGGCCCCGTTTCCATCGCCCACAAGTCCTCCGAAGGCACAGGAGCAAGAGAGGTGGAAGAGGAACACTCTCTAGCACCCGGCCTTCCATCGCCGATGGCAAGCGCAGCGAACACTTGCCGTCCACCCCGGCCCACCAGTTCCATTCCTGGAAGAGCCCGGCCCACCAGTCCCATACCTGGCCGGGCCGCTGACTGCAGCACTGATTTTCAGGCATAACCCAAGCTGATATCACGGAGTGACTGGGAAAGCGCGCCTTTAGTGTTTTATTATTTATGTATTTATTTTATATATAGATTGTAATTTTTTTTTTATGTTTTTTTTATCCATCACAAGTTAACCCTTGACGGCAATCTAACCTGATGATGATGCTGTCTCAGATGATAGCGGGTTAACCTGTTAGGGGTATGGTAGACCCATATTCCTAAGCGGTTTCTACGCGACATCGTGTAGAACGCTAAATCGCTTGGCGACACGTCTTTGTCGGTAGGGTAGTAACTAGCCACGGTAGAAGCCTCCCACCAGACGATTTTATAAATATTTTATGCAATGAACACCTCAAAATCCGTAAGTAATATAGTATGAATGGTCTTCATTATACAGGTCACCTAGTGTGGAGGTCAGCGGAAATGGTTAGAATTTAGTCTGTTTGAAAATAAAGTCTATTTTATTTATTTAGTCTCGGGATAATCCGGGTTTTCCGGGATCCTTATCCGCGTTCAGGATGCAGCCCTCCCTGCTTCGCCGATTTATCTGTGAACCCTTGCATTGGCGACTAGGTAACATTTAATTTCGCGGGAATTTTTCCCGGATGCTTTTCCCGGACAGGGAGACCCGACGAAGACGAAGACGAGACGAAGACGTGTCAAGCGATTTAGCGTTCCGGCACGATGTCGCGTAGAAACCAATTGGGTGTGTGGATTTACCATACCCCTAACAGGTTAGCCCGCTACCATCCTACACTGCATCATCACTTAGGTACCACCAGGTGAGATAGCCGTTAAGGGCAAACTTGTAGTGTATAAAAAAAAAGTATCCTACATGTCAACGATACAATAGATTCGCAATGTTTTTTTTTTATAATAATAATCTTAATTTCTATAACTCAGTACAGCACAATACAATGGAATCCTGAACCCTAAACTAGGCAAACCCGTATCTTAGGGGCCAATTATCGGTAAGGTAGCGCATAAATATACAAGAAAGGGTCAAAATGGTAAAAGTCTGAATTGGTGTGAGTATATATATAATTTATAAAATTTTGATTAATTATCTAGTTAATTGGTTAGATTTGTACTTTCTCAGTCGTATGGTCGTTTACGAATATCGAAAAATTGTAATGTCTGACAGTATAAGGCCTTATTCCTCTCGAAATAAAGTTCAAATTCGAATGCACTTCTAAGACAGCGCTCCTATCGAAATGTTGGCTAACTAAAGATATGATTAAAAAGTACTTTGAAGAAAGGCGATCTAAGATTTATTTTATTTGAGATTGTTATATTACTGTTGTCTAAAATAAGGCTGCTATTTCGAACCTCTTATAAGAAATTTCAAATTTAGCATTCTCTTATAAAAATTTAACTTTGATACCGTGCCAGACTTACTCCCTTATTTCTCGTGCCAATTAAAAATCGAATTACCAACCTTCATAATGCTAATAACTAAGCTCGAAAACTTAACTAAATTCAAAATAAAACGTTTTGTTATAAAATTAAAATTAAGCATTAAACTTTCATAATTATTTAAATATCGAACGGTAAATTGTTCTTAGGGTTTTTAGGATTGTATCGACCTTCCTTATCCTATGAGGGAACTTGTCTAATAAATTCAAATTTAGAATTCTTAAAAAATCGAACGCTCGTAGCGTCAATACCGTTCGATGCCTATCCCTAGTACGCATGCACACTTCCGCGGCATATCTTCACGCAGTAAGAAAAGTAAAAAAGACGCTACGAAAATATGAAACTTGAATGGCAACAGGTGGACATACGACCGTCTCATTCTTTTCTATCAGGTTTCCAAAGTAGCGTCTCTGTTGCGGAGCCACCCCCACGACGCCGCCTCCGCGGGGGCGGGAAAATGGGGGAGGGGATGCAATGGAAATTTTCTTTTTGCTTTTACGTTAGGGCTTTTGTCTGGGTGAATGCGGCCGGCAATTTCGGGGTCGCTTACGCTTGGTGCCGACGCGGGATTTGAAAATGGAATGTTTTATTCCGATAAAAATTTGACCGCGTTTCGGCAATTTTTTTTTTAACTCCAATGAATCTACGACTACGAACCTTTGCATTTGACGTTTATTTTTTTTTATTGCTGGGTCTGGGTTACTGGTCATAATTTTTTTTTATTTCTTGGTCATGGGTAACTGGGCATACACCATCTTATCCAACAGTGCCCTGCCCTTCGATTTACATAGCGATGATGGATATATTTCATAGCTCGTAGGTTATTTAAAAACTATAAAATATCGTAAAAGACTCAGAATTAACTAATGTAGGTTTCAATGGGGATACCAGCCGTTCCACAGGGACCAATTCCCGTGCTGGCACTAGTCGCATGATAAATTACGATACATTACTATCTATAAGAGAATAGTAATTTTCCGTATAACAAATGTGTCGGTGTTGATAAGGAATTAATTATAGTATTATTAATTGCATATTATTATTGACCGTCCACTTATCGTTGGCCCTCGTAAACTTTCATATACCAGTTTAACATATGCACTAATTCTATACATATGGCTTATCAAACAAATGCGTTGGAACTTGTATTGGAATCATAGACAATCATAACTTTTTTGACATGCGAAATCATTTAGCATTTTTTTTAAACTACAAATTAAGTTGCGAAATTTTGTTAATGCTAATTAATTGACGATGAAAATTCCTAAAATATAATTTTTTTTTTTCTCGTTTTACGGCTTTACACAGATTAGCCAATGTCAAGTTTATATGTAATGTTTGTTCATAGCAAGAGTTCGTCAAGTCAGAGATAGACAACCTTTTAAAAAGTCATTACTCAATTAGTTATAAAGAAAACTTGTAATATGGATGATTTGTAATAAATGAAGATACATCGCCAATCCAGAGTTTAAGGCAATAGCAGTGTCAACAATTTTCAGTATTCACGCACTTTAACAAAAATCATACAGTAACTTGACTGGGATAATTAAAATAATTGTGTTATATCATTTTTATTTTTTCTTAATTATCAGGTTTGCCTTCCGGACTTTTAATAGAGTCAAAACAAATTTGAAATAAATCAATTTTAATTTAATTGTGTACCCGTAGCTTATTAAGATAAATTTAATAAGTTTTTTTATTATATATTTTTTTAAATAATTTAATACACCGCAAGTTAGACCTTGACCGCATCTGACGTTATGGTAAGTGATAATGCGGTCTAAGATGTTAGCGGGCTAACCTGTAAGGGGTATGGAAAACCAATACTCCTAATTGGTTTCTTGACAGCATCTCAACTGATGGCAAGTGATGATGCGGTTTAAGATGATAGCGGGCTAACCTGTTAGGGGTATGGTAAACCCTAATTGGTTTCTACACGACATCGTGTCGGAACGCTAAATCGCTTGGTGACACGACTTTATCGGTAGGGTGGTAACTAGCCACGGCCAAAGCCTCCCACTAGACCAGATTCGTGCCGGGAATCGAACCCACGACCTCCAACTTTATGATGCCACATCGCGCGCGCGACAATTACTGCATCATCAGTTATTGCTGTAAAGACTATGTATTCAATTATTATGTTTTTTTTTTCATAATTTTTTATTTAAGTAATTATTATCTATGTAAAAGTTATAATTGACTTAAAATATTTTGCACGCCTGTAAAGGCAAAACATGTTTGGTTCCATAAATGTATTTTATAACTACATCTGTTATCCTGTACCCATGTTTTATAGCAAATAAATGAATTTATTATTATTAATTATTATAAAGCTAACTTGTAATGGATAAAAAAAACAAATAACCAACCGACCAACCAAAAAATGAAACTAATGCCAAAACCAACCAACCAAAAAAAAAAAAAGTAACCAATGCCAACGGGTTTGCCATCCCTGCCCTGAGCTGTAACCCATAGCCGGACGTACGTAACCCCAATTATGCTCCATAACGTATCGCCACGGCGTATCAAGCGCACGTACGGTCGTGAGCGATCGCCCCGCCAGATGGCGCTATCTGAGTCGTGGGCCCATGGAGATGTATGGGGTTTTGATAAGTCGTTTTTTTTTTCTCTTTTACATTTTATCAAATTCAAATTCAAAATAATCTTTTATTCAAATAGTCCTTAAAAAGGCACTTTTGACGCGTCAATAATTTACATAGTAGTTATTTCATGTTGATAACTATATTCGTAAACTTAAAACTAAAGCTATGAGGGTTCCAAACGCGCCCCGGTCTAAGAAGAAGCCCACAACAAACTTAGCCGGGGTTTTTCTTTTTTTTCGTTATCACCATCTCACATAATGAATAAAATGAACAATAAACTATAGTACCTATGGAGATAGAGCAATTCGCACCCAAGCTTTTTTTTCGTTTATATAAGCCTTAATACCATTAAAAAAAAAACTCGACTAAACTTCAATCCGTCTAGACTTCATCGTCATAATGATCAACCCATTCTCGACTCACTACAGAGCACGGGTCTCCTCTCAATATGAGAAGGTTATGGCCATAGTCCACCACGCTGGCCATGTGCGGATTGGCTGACTTCACACGCCTTTGAGAACATTATGAAGAACTCTCAGGCTTGTAGGTTTCCTCACGATGTTTTCCTTCACCGTTACAGCGAGTGATATTTTAATTGCTTAAAAACTCACTTAACTCCTAAATGTTAGAGATTCGATCCCCCGACCTCTGATTAGGAGGCGGACATCCTAACCACTAGGCTATTACAGCTTTCTAGACATATGTCGACAGCGTCTAGACTTAGGAAACTTCTATAATTTTTTGTTTTACCTAATAGAACATTTTTTTTTAACCCATGGCGTACTCACACCTTTTTTGTTTTTTTTTTATATACACCACAAGTTAGCCCTTGGTATCTCACCTGATGGTAAGTGATTATACAGTTTAAGATACTAGCGAGCTAGCCTGTTAGGGATATGGTAAACCCACACTCCTAATTGGTTTCTACGCGACATCGTGCCGGAACGCTAAATCGCTTGGCGACACGTCTTTGTCGGTAGGGTGGTGACTAACCACGGCTGGACTTACATTGGTAAGCGGGCTTTAGATCCACATATAATATCCATGATAAGTTGTGATAGTCTAGTGGTTAGGACGTCCGCCTCCTTATCTAAGGTGGAGGATTCGACGCCCGGGCACTTCTATCTTTTCGAAGTTATGTGCGCTTCGAGTTCTCCATTATGTTCTCAAAGGCGTGTGAAGGCTGCCAATCTGCACACGGCTGCGTGGTGGACTATGGCCAAACCCTTCTTAGATTGACAGGAGACCCGTGCTCTGTAGTGAGCCGGCAATGGATTGATTATGATAATATCCATATAGAAGCGTACGATACTTTTTATAAGTACACGATTATAAGCATAAATTTCTAAGCTTTGCGAATACCAGATATATAGATATATACATGAATTTATATTGTTGTATCATATACATCACCACACATATCCTACAAAGCATAGCATATCTTAATCCTCCGAAGATGTTGACTTATGCATTGTGTAGAAACTGAGATAAATACGCCAGTTAAATTGAATACCTTTTCTCCAAAAACATCATTTAAACTTGGAAAATCTTACAACTCTTACATCCCAAATTAAATAATGAATAGAAGCAGGCGTTACTTTGCGGAAGTCCATGATAAACAACAAACAACAAGTATAATTTGCTATAATCCGCCGACAACCGGGAGATTAGTATAGTATACTTTACTTTTCGCGCTTGTGAAGTCAACATCTCCTGAGGATGATCCGGTGTCGGGTCGAAACGTGCGTAGATGTTCTAGTGGAGGATTTTGTGTGGTGTTATACTACACAAATCTCCCGGTTGTCGGCGGAATATAGCAAATTATACTTGCTTTTTATTGTTTATCTCAAATTAAGCTTGACGTGCAAGCCCAGGACAATGCAAACGAGTCTAGCTTTTTTTTCCGTTTCCACGTCTACTTGTCTCCATTTTTAATGCTCCATCTATCTCACAAATCAGCCGATCACGGCGGCATAATAAAATTAAACCGGTTATATCCAGTTATCGATTTCCCTCGTCGCCCCTTTAAAAGAACATTCAATTCCAGTCTCCAATTCGTCTCCGATACCGGGCATAATTCCGCCCGGGAAAATCATTACACACGCCCCGGTAATTCGGATTTCGAGAGACCCTCCTGCCCCCGGCCCACCCTCCTCGCTGCATCTCATTTTCAAACCCCGGAGCGACTGAGGCCGGTCTCCGCTGAAGCCGCCGAACACCACTTCTATACGAATATCGACTTTATTATGCGAGATGCGAGCTCCAGAATCGATTCTTCGAGAGCGTCGCGGAACTGCGCCAATTGCAACTTTGTTACCTACGCGATAGAGTTAGAATTCGCCCGACGCTTCCAGCAGCGCCGTGCGGGCGGTTTCCTACTGTAACAACAGCGAGGGTGGTTGGGGTGAGCTGAATAATGGAGGGGGAGGCATCCTCTCTTTATTTTTTCGTGAATTTTTTATTTAAGAAAGGGATAAGATTTTAATGTGGCTCCGTGCCTTTATTACTCGCGTTGGTGAGATACTCCATTGTTGGCAGTCTTGATGCGTATGGGGTTTCCGCTTAAAGTATTTTGTATGGGAGATATATCCCGGGACGGCGGGGCTAGGCCCGTAATGACGTTTTAGGAGGATATCTTTTTATTCCGCTGCCGTTTCGTCGAGGGTGTGTAATATGAGGATATTCTTGTTCGTTTTGTGACACTTTTTAGATTTTGCACTCTTTCATTATGACGTTGCGTTTTGATATCTACGAAATCCGAATGGCAGCACTTCATAACTTTTTTTTTTTTATACAGCACAAGTTAGCCCTTGACGGCTTCTCACCTGATGGTAAGTGATGATGCGGTCTAAGGTGGTAGCGGACTAACACGTTTGGGTATGGTCAACCCATACTCCTAATTGGTTGCTACATGACATCGTGCCGGAACGCTAAATCGCTTGGCGACACATCTTTGTCGGTAGGGTGGTAACTAGCCACGGCCTTAGCCTCCCACCAGACCAGACTCGAGCCGGAAATCGAACCCAGGACCTCCTACTTTAAAATGCAACAGCGCACGCGCTGCGCCACGGAGGTCGTCAGTACTCTATTCCCGGGTCTGCTTATTATTTGCAAGGCATTTTTAGATTCACGGAAACTGGTTAATGATTCAGGTGTTCTTTTCTAACAGGTCGCCATTCTGTAAATGCGAAATTAACTTTTTAAAACAATATAAAAGGTAAGGTAAATTATGTGCAGCTATCAAGGTGCGGAAACAATAAGAAGACAAACTTATTAAAAAGGTCCTCCCAGTGAAATAATATTAAAAAGGCACAATATACTTACGGGGGGGGGGGGGGGGGGTTGAGACAATAGGCGACGCTTTATTACCCGAACAAAGACGCGGGGCAGCGCTAGTCTTAGCGGGAATTAGAATCTACAACAATGCCGCTTTAAACCGCAATTGTTTAGAGTTTGAGACATTAGAAAGTGGAAAAGAAGCTTGCTTTAAATTTAAATTAACAGGTTTATATATTATTAAGTTGTGATAGCCTAGCGGTTAGGACGTCAGCCTCCTAATCAGAGGTCGGGGGTTCGAACCCGGGCACCTATAACTTTTCGTAAAATATCACTTCAACGGTGAAGGAAAACATCGTGAGGAAACCTGCATGCCTGAGAGTTCTCCATAATGTTCTCATAGGCGTGTGTAGTCTGCCAATCCGCACATTGCCAGCGTGTTGGACTATGGCCAAACCCTTCTCATATTGAGAGGAGACCCGTGCTCTGTAGTTAGCTGAGAATGGGCTGATCATGATGATGATTTTAAATATTAGTTTAAACTAAAAGTTAACTGAGTTCATAACATGACACTGTCTATGCATAGTTAAAATATGTTTGGAAGTCAAGCTATGTCTTATTTACCCCACTTACCTACTACGAAGCTACGAAGTTTTCGGTTATTGGAAATGTCATATTGGGGTTTACACCTATGCTAATTACTAGCTGGTGCCCGTGACTTCGTCTGCGCAGGATTAGTATTTCGAGTAGCTTATATAAGCGTGGCGTAGAAAATAACTAACATTATGGACATTCAAATTATTACGCAGATGGTGGATTTTTCCTACTTGACACTTTGGACAAATCAAACAATATAACAACAATAAATCGTAGATTTTCTGATGCTATATTATTACCTTATCATCCTACACTGCGTCATCACTTACCACCAGGTGAGATAGTCGTCAAGGACTTGTAGTGTATAAAAATAAAAGTTTCATTCAAATCCATTCAGTAGTTTTTACGTGAAAGTATAACTAACTTATATGAATATATAGAGATATATATTTATAGTAGGATTTATATATATATATAATTTTATAGACGATATTAATTGATATACTTTATTTATCTTAAACTATCAGTCAACCTCGTTTTGGTATATATAGCTTATACATAAATAAGCTTACTTCGGGAAATGTTGCGAGATTAAATTAATTTTTAATTTTGGTTTCGCATTATTTCTGTTTTGTAAATGTCAGAATGAATGATAGTTGCCATAAAATGATTATGGAACAGGGTTAAAGTTTTTTCAATCACGCAGTAAAAACCCTCGGGGCCAACCATTTTTTTTATCCACTACAAGTTAGCCCTTGACGGCTATCTCACCTGATGGTAAGTGTTGATGCAGTCTAAGATGGTAGCGGGCTAACCTGTTAGGGGCATGGTAAAACCCACACTCCTAATTGGTTTCTACGCGACATCGTGCCGGAACGCTAAATCGCTTGGCGACACGTCTTTGTCGGTAGGGTGGTAACTAGCCACGGCCGAAGCCTCCCACCAGACCAGACTCGAGCCGGGAATCCAACCCAGGTCCTCCAACTTTAAAATGCAACAACGCACGCGCTGCGCCACGGAGGTTGTCAAAAAAAAACCTATTAAGTAACTTTACGTTCAAATGGAATATGGCGAATTATGTGCTCCGTATAATTTTCCAAAACTGCAATTAAGCCTGCCTAATAATTCGTCAATTACAGATACAAAAATTTTGCCTACTTCCGGTTTTAAACTCAAAAGTAGGCTCGTGTTCTAAACGGAAGATAGGCTGCATTCCCCGTCTCTGCCCGCCCTTGAACTGTGTTTTTACTGTCACAATGGCGCCAATTCGGCGGTTTTAAGTTATAGACGGAAACGTTTTTTTTTACGTAATATTTAAGTTGATTTTAAAAAGCATAGTGGGTGAATTATTATTTTTGAAGTGAACCTTTTCTATCATTTTCTGAAGCGATGTGGAGAGAAGGGGAAAGAGTAGTGATATATGTATCACTTCTACGGAAGTGATACATATATCACTTCTCTTTCCCCTTCTCTTTCTTCACACACAGTCTTTTGTGATGTACCATAATACACAATAATTCACACACACTTCACAACCCAATTCTGCAGACCCATTTAGAGGTTGCCACAACCTGCTTAGAAACTTAGAGAAAAGAATGAATACAAAAACATATTATATATATATATAACAAACAAAACTATAACAAACTTATATTAAAAAGAATAAGAAGAATCTAATTGAATTACTCATATGAGGACAAGAAGTGCTTTTTTTTTTCAAATTTCGGCAAATGATCACCCGATATATCTAAATCAAGCGGTGATAGCCTAGTGGTTAGGGCGTCAGCCTCCTAATCAGAGGTCGGCGGTTTGAATCCGGGCAAGCACCTCTAATTTTTCGGAGTTATGTGCGTTTTAAAAAATTTAAATATCACTTGCTTCAACGGTGAAGTAAAACATCGTGAGGAAACCTGCACGCCTGAGAGTTCTCCATAATGTTCTCAAAGGCGTGTGAAGTCTGCCAATCCGCACATGGCCAGCGTGGTGGACTATGGCCGAACCCTTCTCACATTGAGAGGAGACCCGCGCTCTGTAGTGAGCCGGTAATGGGTTGATCATGATGATATCTAAATTTACAATCTTAATCATATTGTTCGTGATGTGGTAATATGATTGCTATGTAAGCGTCATTTCACGCTTCATCTTATGAGTTGCGGACACGTGCGCCTTGACTCACCAAATCGGAAGTATGAACACATTAATTTGCTTTGTCGGCTCCTTTGGGACTTTGGGCTAGGTATCGGTCAAATAACTATTTGATAATAGCCACTTAGTATACTATGTGCAAATAATGTAATTAAGATTCTGTGCGAGTCTTTATTGATATAATAATAATATATCTACACTAATATTATAAAGAGGAAAACTTTGTTTGTTTGGTTGTAATGAATAGGCTCAAAAACTACTGGACCGTTTTTAAAAATTCTTTCACAATTTGAAAGGTACATTATCCACGAGTAACATAGGCTAAATTTTATTTTGGAAAAAATTAGGGTTCCGTAAGATATTTGGGTTTTTTTCGGACACAAGGTGTAATAAATCATATATTATAAATGTGAAAGAGTGGATGTTTGTTACTCAATCTCGCAAAAACGGCTGAACTGAATTGGATGAAATTTAGCATACATGTAGCCTTTGACATGGAAAAGAACATAGGCTACCTTTTATCCCAATTCCTTAAATAGGTCCCTTTCCATAGGTTTCCTTAGGTAAGTCCGTAGGGAAGATTAAAAATTGTTAACTAGCGAACCTTTAGACCGAATTCTGAAATCCACGCAGACGAAGTCGCGAGCAGAAGCTAGTAAATAATTTATACAATTATTTTATTTTGATGAACCTTAAAAAAATATAATATAATAATTAAAATATATCATTAAAAGGAGTCCCTTTAGGCGAGGTTCCGAAGATACTGGCAGCGTTCCCCCTTTGAATAGCTAGACTAATTCGTTGTCCGAGGTAGCTGGCAGCTCTTCGGTCTCCTGTGATGTCGACTAACCAAATATATATTTTTTAATCGACTACAAGTTGGCTCTTGACGGCGATCTCACCTGATGGTTAGTGATGCAGTTTAAAATAGAAGTGGGCTGACATGTTAAGGGTACAGTTAAGCCCATTGGTTTCTAGACGAAATCATGCAAGATGGATAAATCGTTGGGCGACACGTCTTTGTCAGCAGTGCTGTTACTGGCTCCGGCCGAAGCCTTACAGACCAGACTCGAGCTGGGATTTTCGATCCCAGGACCTCCAACTTTATAGTGACAGCGCACGCGCTGCGTCACTGAGGTCGTCATGTTTTGCGCCCTAATTGACACTATCGTCGACCTATTTTTTTTCACTACAAGTCATCCCTTGACGGCAATCTCGGTGATGATGCAGTCTAAGATGGTAGCAGACTAACTTGTTAAGGGTATGGTAGACCCGTACTCCTAATTGGTTTCTCCGCGACATCGTGCCTAAACCAGTACTCCTATTTGATTTCTACGCGACGGAACGCTAAGCTGCTTGGCGGCACGTCTTTTCGGTAGGGTGGTAACTGGCCACGACCGTAGCCTACCACCAGAACAGACTAGAGACGGGAATCTAACCCAGGATCTCCAACTTTATGATGTGACAGCGCTGCGCCACGGAGGTCGTCAAACTTGTACGTCGTCTATCTTTCTACACAAATAAACTTCACAGTCGTGATATTAAAACGATAGTGTATGTGTGTATTTATGTATGTGTGAGCGCCTCAGCACAATATACGGCAATATCGTGTTCATTTAGAAAAAAAAAAAACATATCTTTCAATATGATCGGGGGCTCACTCAACCTTAAGCATTTGCCATAATTTAGTATCCTATCAGACTGCATACGCTAAGGGGAGGCCAGAGCTCGAAGGGGTACGTCGGGGCAGGCGGGGGGTAGAGTAATACTTTTAAAAGCGCCGTAGCTTTGTAAAGATCTTATTGTGCTCGCATCCGACGGGAAAAGTCGACGAAATTAATGGCAGATCGAGACGGTGCATACCTATTCCGCGTCTATAGAAAATCAGGGGTAGGTATCGCCTCCGTCTCTCGATACCTAGTCGGTAGTTTTAATAAGTTGGAACATGTTTGTTTAGAATATTTTTATAGGCTGTTATTTTACTGTATGGGTTTTGCTTTCATAATCATCATGATCAACCCATTGCCGGCTCATTACAGAGCACGGGTCTCCTCTCAATATGAGAAGGGTTTGCCCATGTGCGGCTTGGCAGACTTCACACGCCTATGAGAACATTAAGGAGAACTCTCAGGCATGCAGGTTTCCTCACGACGTTTTCCTTCACCGTTGAAGCAAAGGATATTTTAGTCGCTTAAAACGCACATAACTCCGAGAAGGTAGAGGTGTGTGCCCGGGTTCGAACCCCTGACCTCTGATTAGTAGGCGAACGTCCTAACCACTAGGCTATTACAGCTTCTTCCTACAAATCTCATTACAATGTGTGCTGTTACGGGTACATGGAAGTGCCTTCCACGGTTTTGGGAGCGCACCAACTTAGCTCAGTCCTGCCAACCCGTTGTTACCCAGGTCTGACGCTGACGCCCGAGCGACACTCTTTTAGCACGTCGTCAGGATTGCATTCTCCTTTTCCTTTATTACTAGTTAAGGTTGGGGTGACCCTTCATCTACCTAACCTTCCTCTAACTAGTGATAAAGAGAGCTTGAAACTAATAAAGAAAAATGCACCTAAGTTTTCCACACAGCCCCTCGCGTCTAATTTTAGTATCTAGGCTGTGAATTGAGGTAAAATGATAGCAGTCGACAATATTACGCGATGTTGTTAGTTGCTAGTTCAGGATCTAGTTTTGTGGTGATACTTCCAAGTTAGTGACTAGATCATAAAATAAGTTCTAGATCATTAGATCTGCAACTTATTTTTTTTTTTTGAGATAGGTTTGCGCTTGACGACAATAAGTACCAGAAGGCACTGATGAGATCTAGGTTGGAGCGTGCTTGCCTAGAAAATGCCTATTCACCCTTCCCTGAAGGAACTAAGGTTATAAGGTTATATTTCGTGATCTATCGACAATATTGCGCGATGTTGTTAGTTCCTAGTACAGGATCTAGTGTAGTGGTGATTCTTCCACGTTATTGTATTGATCTACAACTTATTTCGTGATCTAGTCTAGTGGTCTTATCAAAGTTAGTTTAATGATGTACCAAAATCTTGTATTGAGTTGTAACGCAACAAAAGATTATAAGACATAACTAACAAAATTTAATATTTCCTATATAAACCCGTATTTATCATGTTTTCTGTGGAATATATTACCATCGTATGCAATACCATTTCATACCATAACACTAACTACAAAAGTTAGTGATTACGTCGGTGCATTCAATCACTACATAAATTGGTTAGCGAACAAACCCCTCAACATAGTTCCCAGTTCGACGTCGCGTATGCATCGCACTGAATAAGATCATCCGAGTCCATCCCGGCCTGGTAATTGCCTAGAAAGTCCCATTTTCAAACCTCCCTTACCACCTGGGCGCCCCCGGAAAAACGATCAACACAACAACGAAAAGAACCCCTATCTGAAACGAAGAGAGTCGAAAATCGTATGAAACAGTTTGCGTATATCACCTGCCAGACGTATGCAGCGTGTATGGATCCATTCCTCATTCGACTATAGGCTTTATTTCCATATAGCTAAGAGTGTTCATAAATGAGTCATAGAGAAATGTATTTGCAAGAAAAATTGTGTTTCCAGGAAGTTTTCTAGAATTAAAAAACTTATTCGAGTTTTCGTTTCAACCTTCTGCCTTTATATTCAAATCAAATCATATCAAGAGTAATTTTTTCATGTTGGCCTATGACAGGCAAATATGAAGTGTTTAATTTATACATATTATTTGACGACCGATTAATCGCTTAAGCGTTCCGGCACGATGTTTTAACCAATTATTAGCATAGGTTTACCATACCCCTAACAGGTTAGCTCGCTATCTTTTATCTAGACTGCATCGTCACTTACCATCAGGTTAGATTGCCGTCAAGGGTTAACTTGTAGTGGATAAAAAAACGAGGGTTAGTAACGCGGCCTCGACTCAAAAGAATCCCACACCAAACTTAACCGTGTATATCAATATTATTTTAATCACCTCACAGACAATACTTAACTAGCTGTAATATATTCTGTACTAGTTGGAGTTAGGAAATTGGCAGTGTCTATTCTCGTGCCTTGAAGAGCACGTTAAGTCTATTCTAGTTATTCTATCAGTTATTACGTATATATCATAAATATATATATATGTATATTAGCGTAGTATAGCGTTTAAAGCCCTTTAGCTACTTAACCTCATATGAGTTCAATTATCAGTCTTACAGCTGGACACAAACCTCCTTTCTCATAGGAGAGAGAGATAAAGAGTTTAAATCCGCCATTCTACAACATAGAAGTTTGTCGGGTTTTATCGATTATTATCACATCATCATCATCGTTAGGGATAGTTACCAGGATCGCATGAAGTATAGACAGACCCTCTTGGCCAGGGAATTTCATCACAGAACAACTCAATACATTTCTCGAGCTGGAATCTTTTCTTTATTTAAATCTTTATTTATTATTAATCTCGCTCTAAAATTATATCTACAATTCTTCATTTCTTCTACGTCTGTATTAAATCTAACTATATATATATGTAAATCGACTGCTTCTTACAATATCTGTCATATATATATCAATAAATCTCCTTCTTGTAAAATACCTATCTATTTTTTACACTTGCGATATAAAAATTAAAAAGTCATTTAGCCGAAAGAGAATGTGGTTCGGCTAAAATGCTATTTAAAAAGCCAACTTCGTTTTGTATTAATTAATTACCGACAAAACATGTACCCTCGAACGTGTTGATCCCTAGCCATATGCTAAAACAACACGGAAGTTCGTTATCTATTTCACATTGGACTACTGAGGACGCGGTGATAGTCTAGTGGTAAAGATTTCAGTGAGAGTTAGATCCCCAGGTCCTCTTACTGTTCGAAGTTACGTGCGCTTTAAGCTATTCAATATCACTAGCTTCAAGGGCTGAAGTAAACATCTTGAGGAAACGTGTATACCTGAGAGTTCTCCGTAATGTTCTCAAAGGTGAAGTCTGCCAATCCACATTTGGTCATTATGTTGGACTATGGCCACCGCTCTCGAAGCTGTGATGGCCTAGTGGTTAGGGCGTCCGCCTCCTAATCAGAGGTCGGGGGTTCGAATCCCGGCGCGCACCTCTATCTTATCAATGTTATGTGCGTTTTTAAGCATTTAAAATATCACTTGCTTCAACGGTGAAGGAAAACATCGTGAGGAAACCTGAGAGTTTATAATATTCTCGAAGGCGTGTGAAGTCTGCCAATCCGCATATGGCCAGCGTGGTGGTCTATGGGCCAAACCCTTTCATATTGAGAGCAGACCCGTGCTCTGTAGTGAGCCGGCAACGGGTTGATCATGCTCTAGAAGACTTTGGAAAAGGAACCCGTGCCTTGTTAGGGGTTAATTAGACACTTAGCCGATCTAATAAATGAACCATGAAACAAACTAAGTGATTAAGTAAACGTCATTAATTGAACGTTTATTTGAAATTCAAACAACACTGGACGCTCGTTAAACATTGTAAATCATCGAAAAGTGAAATAAATACAAATTATTTTCCGTATCAATTAAACCGATTGAGTAATTACACCGTGACTGGACAATTAAATAGTCGTTACGCCGGAATCCCCAATTGCCAAAAGTAGCGGATTAACCCTATCCAATACACGAATAACCCTTAAACGGGCGTCCAATTTCACACAAGTGTTGCCATAAACGAAAATATTAAATCCAATTTACATTAACCCCACATCGCAATGTTACCCCCTCGATTATCCTGTTGCTGACAACAAAAAAAACATGAATTATGAGTATTATAACCTCTTAAGAGGCATTGTTCAGTTGTAATCGTCGATTCGTTATAAATACGTTGTGTTCGCACCCCGCTATTTGCGCGGCCAAAAAAGAATATGATTTTATGGCAGGTTAAATCTATTATGAGCGGGGATTAAGTTATGAATAACGTGACCACAAATCACCAGCTCGGGCGGAATGTTCCCTGCTTCGGTGTACGAAACACCAGCGTTGGAGCACGCGGTGTCTAAATTACTGTTTTTTTATCCACTACAAGTCAGCCCTTGATAAATAATATGAGGAGCTGGGAACGACGAGTTGGATGTTATGGCTTTATAAAAAGGGATTTAGGGGAATTGGTTTTGTAAATATTAGGTGACTATCGCATTGTCTCTATTGAATTTGTTTTTTTTTTTATAACATTACAAGTTAGGCCTTGACGGCAATCTCATTTGATGGTAAGTAATGATGTAGTCTAAGATGGTAGCGGGCTAACCTGTTAGGTGTATGGTAAACCTATATCGATACCCCTAATTGGTTTCTACACGACATCGTGCCGGAACGCTTAATCGCTTGGCGAAACGCTTTTGTCGGTAGCCGTCCCTTCCAAAATATTTTTGACCAAACTAGTCCAGCTCTCGGTCTTAGTTGGACAGATCGAACCCCAAATATAGAAAAACGTTTATAAGCAATAATATATATTTTTTTGTTTGTTCGTTTGAAATTAGGAGTAGTAGTGCAAGCTTGTTTCTTTAATAATAATAACGATCAAACTTATGGTAAAGCGAGATAAATAAACACAATTTGAAGTTCTAATTAACATATATTTTTGTGAATACATCGACATATACTTTTGTACTTACTCCCTATTAATAAACTTTTCTTAAAGTTCGTGTCATCTCCATACAATTTTTGCAATGAGTGTACAACTGGCGCTTACCAAATTGTACGCTTTGTGTAAAGATGAACGGTTGTCAACTTTGGAAATGTTGAATTAGTATTATTTTTTTATTATTAATATACAAGGAATATAATTAGTTATACAACAAAGGCACCGAAAATACCAAAGAGGTTTGTCCTCGGTGCTAATCAGTAACTTGACAGAATGAATGCAGGAGTGCGGGACTGTCCCGCGGAAGGCGCGGACGTGGACACGTTAGTTAGGAGTAATATTTCTATTCGAGAGGGTGTGCTAACGAGCTGTTTGACATGCTCTGTATCGCGTGCGGTTCGCGGGAACGATGCTGTGATAACCCCTAATTATGATCCGTCCGGGCTGCGGCTGTTTTTTCAATGTCTTTCGATGTTTGCTCGCTCGACAGGTACGTTGTGATGATTAGCGTGAGTGATATGTTATTAATAATGTAGGTAATGGATGAAGGTATCGCGCTGAACTTTTTATGAATTAACTAGCTGAGACCCGCGGTTTCAACCGCGTAGTTTTCGTTTCCGTGGAAATACCGGGATAAAATATTGCCTAAATGTAATTAGCAAATTGACTCTTTGAAGTTAGGAACACGCCTACATTTCTTAGACAACAGTGAGTGATTATAATTTAATATGAACTTTATTAAATAGCAATAAAGTTTAAATTGACTCCACATTTTATTTACAAAACGTTTATATGGGAAAAAGAAAAGTGCTGTTTTTAGGGTTTTCCCGGCAATTATTCGAATTTTTCTAACTTTTTAAACCTTTCCTAGACCTCCACGAACATTTCAAGACCAAGATAAGACAAATTCGTTCAGCCGTTCTCGAGTTAGCGAGACCAACGAACAGCAATTGATTTTTATGTATATATGAATTAATAGTTTTCACCCTCGACCTAGGATGCTATCTTGGATTATGTCAACTATAGCGGATAGCCCGTATCTTGTTGTTCAGTCTGTTCCAATTGTGCAGTAAAAAATAGTTAAGATTACAGTATTATGTCTTAAAGTTAGGACTTCATCACATCCATATATGAGAGTGAGAGGGTGGGTAGGTGTGTGGGTGTGTGAGTTTGAGTGTGGTGATGACAGCGTCGACAAAAAAACGACGGCCTCTGTGGCGCAGTGCGTGCGCTGTCGCATAATAAAGTTGGAGGTCCTGGGTTCGATTCCCGGCTCGAGTCTAGTCTGGTGGGAGGCTTTGGCTGTGGCTAGTTACCATCCTAAGGACAAAGACGTGTCGATAAGCGATTTAGTGTTCCGACACAATGTCGCGTAGAAATCAATTAGAAGTGTGGGTTTACCATACCCCTAACAGGATAGCCCGCTACTATCCTAGCCTGCATCATCACTTACCACCAGGTGAGATGCTGTCAAGGGCTAACTTGTGGTGAATAAAAGAAAAAAAAAAGGTATCGTATTAGTTACTAATTTTTTGTTTAAATCATAATCAAGTATTTCCAGAGTTATGGAAACTGACCCTATGCCGAACCCGTTTTTGCTTCTTCTGTGAACTCTAATTTGGAGTAGTCGTCAAAGCCATGGTCATAGTTGTAATGTTATAAAAAAAATCGATACAGACAATGCGTTAGTCACCTAATATTTACAAAACCAATCCCCTAACTCCCTTTATATAAAGCCATAACATCCAACTCGTCATATTATATCCATATACTAGTACATTTATTATTAACTCATATACGACGTATTAATTTTCATCGAATCGAAAATCAAAGGGAACCATTCCCAGTGGACCACAGTGGACGAGCAGTGGTTTTAACGTGCCCATCGTCTGGACCAAAGCGGATTACGTCCGATCTTGTCACAACTTCGACCTATTAACATAATGTGGTGACGTGAATCCCTTGTCTAAATTTTTTGTCCACTTTTTTCACGTCTTTGTCTCACTGTGTGGTCTAATAGGTACAAAAAGTTCGATCAGTTTTCGTGGGCGAGACGCTTTAAGCGTTTGACCAGTGGGTCTTTAAATTATATAGAGCTGTCATCAGGTATTGCGTGAATAGTTGGTTTGTTGCGCTTTTATAAAATAGTTGATTAAAAGTCGTTATGTTACCTGTCTAAAGATATTCATCGTGTGATTACAAAATGTTCTTGCGGTTTATTTTTCTGTTTACCTGTAACGTAACTGTAGCTATTAATATAGTGTGATAACTTGATAAAGAAGTTTCGTTTATCACTGGCATTTATTTATTCTTTATTTGTACACCACATATAAATAGAAATAATAAAAAAAAACAAAAACAAGAAGAATCAGGATATAAAAGGTGGCCCATCCCATCAGTCAAATCCCACTGACACTTACAAAGCGCTGTGCTTCCTCGTTACGAATACGCACTTCAAAGTTTTCGGTTCAAATCGACAGTGAATAGGCATTTTCTAGGCAAGCGCACTTGCCTTACGCCACATCATCACAATAAAGAGTGATTGCAGTAAACGTTGTTCTGCACAAAAAATAACTTTCAGTTTTCTGTTACTGTCTGTACCTACCTACTAACTTTACCCGCGAGTTGAGACTGTGAAAATTTAAAATATTTCGGCATGGAATATAATAATAAATAATAATAATTTTATTTCATAATCATAATTCTTAATACATATCTAATAACAATAAATGCACAAAACACTTATATTATTAGGATTCAGTACTGGCTCTCCTAGCTAGATTTTGTCAATCTGTGTTAAGGACAGCCAGCCCTCTTCCCCACAAAATGGCTCAGTGAGCACTTATTGTTACAACCATGAAACACTTTACAATCATGAAACAGACAAACGTGTGTGTGTGTGTGTGCGCGCGCGTGTGTGTGTGTGTGTGTGTGTGTGTGTGTGTGTGTGTGTGTGTGTGTGTGCGTGCGTGCGTTCGAGTGTGTGTACATGTGTAGAGAGAATTAGTGTAATTTCGATAAAAAATAACAAATATCTAAATTAAATATGATAAAGAAGGTAAATAATATTAATGTTTAAAGAAATCTTCTATTTCATCATACGATTTTTCGAGCAGAAATGACGTTATTTTCTGTTTACATTTGAATATAGATCTTATTCAGGTTAAAAGCGTTATACATTATACTATTAGGATGATCTAGAAATAGAACATTCTAACTTGACTTAGTGTGATCTATCTTTCCCTAAAGTAACAGTTAAAGAATAAGAATTGATGGTAAGTAAACTGTTTTTTTTAATACATATTTTCCTTCCGACAAAGAAACCCATGTCTTCTCTAAGCGTGTCACTTGACAGTTCCAATACATCTAAATAGGTGCCTTGTTTAGACGTGAAGTTATTTTTTCCGAGAACCGATGTCCCGCGGTTCTTGTAAGTGTAAAATAATAGTAGGTACTTATTGGGTCACGATAAAATAAACATGGATTCAGTTTTCCAGTAATGCAACGTGGGCTTAAGGTGAACCTTACAGTGGCTAAACTGTCTGGGTTCGAAGGACATATTACGATATTAAGGATTATATAAACAATAATAAGCTTGGGTGTGAATTGCTTTCCATAGGTACTATAATTTATTATCGATTATGTGTGATGGTGATAACAACAAAAAAACCGGCTAAGTTTGTTGTGGGATTCTTAGACCAAGGCGCGTTTGGAACCCTCATAGCTTTAGTTTCAAGTTTAAGAATGTAGTTATCACCATCAAATCACTGGTATGTAAATTATTGACGCGTCAAAAGTGCCTTTTAAAGGACTATTTGATTAAAGATTATTTCAATTTGGACACTTTCAACACAAGTTACTTTAGTCTATTACTACACTAAATAAAAGGAACTATGTTGAGTCCAATAGGAGTTGTTTTTGCTGCACTCGCAGCTGACATAAATACAGAATAGTTTATAAAAATATTTGTAAGTTGACGACCTCTCTGTTGCAGATTTAAGACAAAAATGCACGCCTGATTTTCTCTATAATGTTCTCAAAGGCGTGTGAAGTCTGCCAATCCGCAGCGCGGTGGACTATGGCCAAACCCTAGGTTGATCATGATGATGATCATATTAATATTGTTATAATAACTTGGGCGAAAGAAGCGGTGATAGCCTAGTGGTTAGGGCGTCAGCCTCCTAATCAGAGGTCGGCGGTTCGAATCTGGGCACGCACCTCTAACTTTTCGGAGTGATGTGCGTTTTCAAAAATTAAAATATCACTTGCTTCAACGGTGAAGGAAAACATCGTGAGGAAACCTGCACGCCAGAGAGTTCTCCATAATGTTCTCAAAGGCTTGTGAAGTCTGCCAATCCGCCCATGGCCAGCCATTGTGGTGGACTATAGTCAAACCCTTCCCGTATGGAGAGGAGACCCGTGCTCTGTAGTGAGCCGGCAATAGGTTGATCAAGATGATGATCATATTGTCATAATAACCTGGGGATCGGCAGTCATACCTAGCTTCTACCTACTGCACCAACGAGGTATCTGTAGAATTTAAATTGAAATTCAAAACTTCGCTTCGAGAATAACGAGGCAGTTCCGTTACGTCATCATGAATGAAGACAACTGTCCGTCCCTTCAAACAAATTGAGTATTCACCTTAACCGATTCCTAAATTGCTAGCTTGTTTTCAAAACACAAAGCTCGCAAATACAGTCAACAATATTTTCACAGTAAAACCGGAATTACTGCGTCGTTTATCGACTCCCTCGTTTACTCACGAAATACTTAGCACAGGGTTGGCAGACAGGCGTTCTATGAAACAAATAATGAATAGAAACAGGCGTTACTTTGCGGAAGTCCAAGATAAACAATAAACAGCAAGTATAATTTGCTATATTCCGCCGACAACCGGGAGATTTGTATAATATAACACCACACAAAATCTTCCACTAGAACCTCTACGCACGTTTCGATCCGAGAAAAGTAAAGAAACTTAAACTTTTCTCGCTTGTGAAGTCAACATCTCCTGAGGATGATCCGGTGTCGGGTCGAAACGTGCGTAGAGGTTCTAGTGGAAGATTTTGTGTGGTGTTATATTATACAAATCTCCCGGTTGTCGACGGAATATAGCAAATTATACTTGTTGTTTATTGTTCTATAAAACATTAGACACTGACAAAATGGCCCCAGTTTTCTAGTAGACAAAACTCAGAAGTAATCCCTATTGACGGGTTATGAAATAGTGCTTTATTTTAGCTATCCTATAACTTTTCGATGAAGCGACTTCTACCGTAGGAGACTTCTAATACATAATAGATATATTATAAGTATAAGTTTTATATTTTGATTACGGTATACATAACTTAAAACTATGAATAATTAAATATGCGATAAGAAAGCGTTCAGTCATGTCGGTCAATCTGATGTCTTTACACATCTCCCTATTTCCGAAAAAAAAAACTTGTAGTATTATAGTACATACTGAAGTAATCAATAATAATATGAACGATAAAGTTCGCTTACTACAAATAAAATATGTAATCAGAAGTAGATGTGGTGAGCGTTAATAAGTGTTCATGAGTTCTCACTAATTGACGCGACAAATTAGTTTCGAGTCGGCTTTTTTTGTTCAAATACTTCCCCTAGACTTCCGAATCGACGGTTTTTCAATAGGCAAGAATAAAATGTTCTGTTAAGTGAAAAAATATCGGTGCACTTGTACGGTCCGTTATTTTTCACATGGTTGTAACCCACATGCACCACTTTTGACGACCTCCGTGGCGCAGCGCGCGCGCTTTTGCATTATAAAGTTGGAGGTCCTGGGTTCGATTCCCGGCTCGAGTCTGATCTGGTGGGAGGCTGAGGCCGTGGCTAGTTACCACCCTACCGACAAAGGGGTGTCGCCAAGCGATTTAGCGTTCCGTTCGTGTAGAAACCAATTAGGAGTATGGCTTTACCATACCCCTAACAGGTTAGCCCGCTACCATCTTAGACTGCATCATCACTTACCATCAGGTGAGATTGTCGTCAAGGGCTAACTTGTAGTGGATAAAAAAAAAACTTGCGCCTGTCTAGCAACCCTGTAAGCACGAAAAATAAAAAAGTAGAATATGGAAAGCGGAGAAAAACATAGCAAAATGCGCTTAAAGAGGTAAACGTTAAGGTAAACAACATAATGCTACGGCGCAGTTGGTAAACAAGCGAAGTTTTCCCACAAAAACAGCGCTTTTTAACTTTAATATTTATAAACAGGGTTATTGTTTAAGTAATTGCTCGCGCAATACACCGATACGTGTGTAACACGTTTTTGAAATGAAGGAATACGTTTGTACAGAATTGATTTTATTCCTCTACTAGTTTTTTTTTTTTTTATCCTCTCCAAATAAGCTCTGGACAGCAATCTCTCCTGGTGAAAAGTGATGATGCCGTCTAAGATGGAACCGGGCTATATTGCTCTAATAAGATAGCTCTCAATATAATTTTAAGTGGCATGTGAGATGGTGATAACAAAAATAAAATTTACCTGGCTAAGTTTGTTGTGGGCTTCTTCTTAGACCGGGGCGCGTTTGGAACCCTCATAGCTTTAGTTTTAAGTTTACGAATCTAGTTATCACCATCAAATCACTACTATGTAAATTAGTGACGCGTCAAAAGCGCCTTTTAAAGGACTATTTGAATAAAGATTATTTTGAATTTGAAAATTTTTATTTGAATTATACTGTTAGGAGTATGGTTAACCCATAGTCGTAATTGGTTTCTACGCGGCATCGTGCCGGAGCGCTGAATAGTTTGGCGACACGTCTTTGTAGGTAACTAGCCGGGTATCGAACCTGGACCTCCAACTTTAGACGCCACTAGGTCGTCAATTAGCTATTGGTTGCAATCTCACCTGATGGTATAGTTACACAAACTTTCATCCAAGTTTTAACTCCTTAAGGAATAATAAATTACTTTTCAAGTGAGTAGGTTTATTATAACACAAGCCTTATCTTAAAATTTCAAATTTTAAGTCGTGCCTAGACAGGACTAGTTTTTTTAGACTTAATTTATTTAAAATAAATATAATAATCGATAAAGCTCAAAAATCATATCAGCGTAGAGAGTGATATGTTGAAGAAGGATTATGTAAGAAAATAGAGACAAAGCAACGTATCTTCTGTCTCATATAAGTTGCCGGTTTTTCTTTATTTGGCTAACTTTTAAAGTAAGCCAATTAATTTACTGGAACTGTTACCACTTTTACTGATTTCATCAGTTTGTCTGTGTTTATACTTTAGCAGCTGTAGCATTTCGTATTGTTTTCTTGTCACATTTTGAGGAAAATTTTGCATAATAATTGACCGGCCACTAGTTTTATCTAATAATAATAATAACTATATTTCAAGTGTATCTAATACTAAGTGAAGCTAAGCACGTTTTATAGATCTAGCACTCAGACAGACAAACCGATAGCTCCTAACAACCCTTCAAGCGTTGGATGTTAAAAAATCGATTCACCCATATTTGTTGTTAATTATACTTGGTTGAGCTTTTCCGCCTCCGTTGGTTCGAATGTGATTTGAGACCCTCCCTGGTCCAATTACGGAGTTCTCAAAAGTCCCCCCCCCCTCGGTCCCCCCTCATTTTTAGATCGAGCCTCGTTTTAATGACCTCTCGAGACCCCGATGTTCATTTGTCGCGGGGGTTTTGCGTACGATTATTTTCGCATTTTTTCGCCCATGTAACCAACCGCTCGATGTTGGAGCACTCTGAATGCCTGGCTGTTCACGATCGAGTAGCTTTTCTTATAATTTTCGTACAAAAGGCAAGTATACCCAACCTCGAGGGCCTTTTCCAGTCGAGTTGTGGGGTTACGTAATTCTTTATTGGCCGTAGAAGCTCTTAAGTAACAATCTATCGGTAATAGCGGTTGAGGATTTCGCTTTTCACTTTTTTATTCCTCATATATGGTAGATGTTGATTGTGATACTACTTTATCATCGTCATCCTGAGGCTATAACTGTTGTGCTATCGGACATTACGAGGGTTCTTTTTGGTCGAGTAGTGGGGTGGATGACGTCGTCCTTGATTGACCGTAGAAGGTCATCTTTTAGTAAAGAACTACTTCTTATCAATTTGTGACATGGATCGACTGCGTTACAATATTAGGTGATGTTGTTTGAGCCTAATATTCCAGTTCTGGAAAGATGATTTAAGTTTGGTCGTCTCATAGGAGAAGTTTCCAAGCTTTCATCATCCAAGCTGACCCAATGTAGGTCGACGTGTATAAGCAATTACAAGGGTCGGTACTAAAAATCAGCGTTGAAAAATACATTACCTAAACGCAGAGTTGAAACGCCCGAGGTTACTAATCAATCCAATCTGAAATCTTCAGATTGCAGACTGAATTTAATAGCGCCATTCTTATCGATAGCTAAGGAGAAGAGATTGGCACAACTTCTATCGGATTAGATTGATTATTAATGTCGCCCATAGAGTAAAAATTTCACCATAATAATAACCAAATGTTTATTGTTTGTTTTTGTTAAGTATTTGTTTAAAAAAGAAAATCGTTGTCAATTTTAGTGTTATTTATTGATTTACTATGAACCACCATCAGAATTACACATATATATGCATAATCTATATAAACAAGAAAAAAACAAACTTACATCATGTAGGATTGGTAGATAGTAATAGGGACGGCTTACCGTGTTCTACGTGGCAGGAAGTGAGAACACAGATCTCTGAACTCCTTGCTGGTAATGAGAATAAGTAATTAACAAACCTACTCCTAAGTTTTTTGCCCGAGACTCGAACCGCCGGTCCGCATGGTGGTCGGTCAATGCTCTTATTCCATCTATCTTCTAGGAGAGATAAGGCCAGGATGATTATGATGATGATGATAATAATGATGATGATGATGATGATAAGAATCGTTACCTGTAGTCTAGGCAGGGAAAGTATTGATTCTACCGCTAGTAATAAACCGAAATGCTACTATAAAAAACTCAGTTCAATAAAAAGTACATCCCTTATAAATTTTTCCAATCGATTTCCGGATTTTTTTTTTGTTCCTGCCCATTTTTGTCTAATTGTTTAAAAGCAGTGCACCCCATATTAAAATTTGTCCCCATTAGTATCGCACAGGGCCCCATCGAGGACACGAGGGGTGCTTTTGTGCCATGTTTGGAATCCTATAATTTCCTATGATTCTGCAGTTTGCCCCGTTTTTGCGTATCTTAATTGCGTGGGGTACAGATATATTAATTCGGAATTACTCTCAGCCTCTTTTGTTGGTGAGTTTTAATCTCCACTAATATTTGTCAATCAAACTTCCTTATTCAGTGAATGGGTTTACAGTCGACATCTGTACTGGCTACTCTGCCAATTCACTGTGCGTTTTCGTTACGAAATAGTACCCTCGGCGGCGGAACCCGACGCCTGTGCTAATATAGTCAAGTGCCGATTAGTCACAGTACTCCACGTGTCTAGCATTTATTAATTTTGTGATCAGGGACTTTTTTTAAGGTTTTCCTGCTATTTTTTCTGAAACGTGGGAGTCGATTGTTTTATTACTACTATAATGACGTAGGAAGCGGTGATAGCCTAGTGGTTAGGGCGTCAGCCTCCTAATCAGAGGTCGCCGGTTCTAATCCGGGCACGCACCTCTAACTTTTCGGAGTTATGTGCGTTTTAAAAAAATTAAAATATCACTTGCTTCAACGGTGAAGCAAAACATAGTGAGGAAGCCTGCACGCCTGAGAGTTCTCCATAATGTTCTCAAAGGCATGTGAAGTCTGCCAATTCGCACATGGCCAGCGTGGTGGACTATGGCCAAACCCCTCTCATATTGAGAGGAGACCCGTGCTCTGTAGTGAGCCGGCAAAGGGTTGATCATGATGATGATATGATAATGACGTAACTATAAACATTTTATTAAAGTAGTACATAAAGTGGTTATTTTTTTTTGTAAACTATGTTTTTTATGCTATATTTTCATTTTATATATGTATCGTTATTTGTTTATCCTGTCCAAAAAAAATGTGTTCAATGAATGGTTTTATTTATTTACTTTGTTTATACGTACGGTAATCGTTACTTATTTATTCATTAGTGTTTTGTTCCACGTTCGTTAATGATTGAAAGCAGCTTAGCTCACTTCGTTTTTTTTATAAACTTATATTCTTCTAAACTGCATATTAAAATTATTTGTTTTTATTGTTAATTTTTTATTTACGGTTTGCCTACATATATATTTTTTTTCGTTGCCGCCCTAATATCATTAGGTAATGGTGTCAGCAACGTCAGCGAGATTACCACGAAAATTTGTGAATATTGTGTTGTATTCACAAACTTAGTGTAATTTTAACATTTTCTAATTTCCTAAAACCTATAGATTGTACCTCGGGGCATCAACTAGTAATAAGCAATTACACAGAACAAACAGCCGAATACACGTTTGAGCTCTTGACACGGAACTAAACAAATAGATCGAAATAACGTAAGACTAAACACAAACACCGATCTCATATACAAACAGCGTGTACTATTGTGAACTGTCCACGCTATGTCTTCCCAGGACCAACAAAATTGCGAGTGACGCCGAAAAAATCAATTCTCAACCTTATCGCCCACGCAATAAGGTAAACGTACCTGTTACGGACGCGCGGATTTTTCTAAGCGAAATTTTAGAACACGACTGCACGACATGTGTCATCACATCATGTCAATGGAGGGATTATGATAACCATCGTACGGATGCCATCTAGCTTGAGGGAATCACCCTTTGCGATCTCAACATTTACGTCGAAACAATAGAAAACAACTCTACCGTGATGACAATCAATTTTGAACGTTAAGTTTATGATATAGAGTTGTTTTTTGACTGTGATCGATATGTATGCCGCGAGGGTGATCCTGAAAAGACAATTTAACCCTAAAAAATGGTGCACGGACATTAATCCGCATGTAATATCGCAAATTTGTCATCGCTCCGGCGAGCGGACTGGCCCATCTGTCATAGAGAATGCAATTCGATTTGCTGCTATTAGATATGCTACGGTGACGTCGAATGCACGCCACTTATGATTACATGCGAAACCAAAAGGCGTACTCGACTCATAAGTAGGTTGAATGTGATCCATTTTTAGTTTTAATTATTTTTTTCCTATCAAGTTGACTGGGACATCATATTTGAGGTCACTAAGATTAGTGAAGCGGTGATAGCCTAGTGGTTAGGGCGTCAGCCTCCTAATCAGAGGTCGGCGATTCGAATCCGGGCACCTCTAACTTTTCGGAATTATGTGCGTTTTTAAAAATTATAATATCACTTGCTTCAACGGTGAAGGAAAACATCGTGAGGAAACCTGCACGCCTGGGAGTTCTCCATAATGTTCTCAAAGGCGTGTGAAGTCTGCCAATCCGCACATGGCCAGCGTATTGTTATGGCCATATTGAGAGGAGACCCGTGCTCTGTAGTGAGCCGGTAATGGGTTGAACATGATAAAATTAGTGTGCGACGATATGACGTCTATATACGGTTATAATACACTATAAAGTATATTCTAACTGACTTGTAGCATCTTTACGATCTTGATGATAAGCGACACTGCAGTGTTGAGATAGCAGCGCCATGAATGAAATCTTAGTGAATATAGCAGTTTATCGAACCCATCCCAGTTAGTAACTTGACCTTTGACCGACCGATCCTACTTTTTAGAGCGCAAGTTAAACCATCGATCCTTGCTCTAATGACTAGTATCTGAAGTTATTATCGTTGTCCTAGAATCAAAGTTTATTTCTGTCAGCTATCTTAATGTCACACTCATGTAAAAAAAGGTTATTGAACCCATACAACCAGTCGGTGCCAACGTGGTTTTTTTAACCACACGGCTTAAACCAAAAATAATTTGGTTATCAAATAATAAGCATTGAATTTACTATCTGACATATCGTGACATAATGTTTAATTGAATGATAATTCGATAAGGCTATTAACATAAATCCACAAATCATTACCACTCGTAACAGCCCCCAGCCAATAACACCCCAAATATTATAACAATATTCGCATGATATAGCATCAATAAATTGCCCTTTTCGACGAGTTATTCATAGTTTCCCATGTCGGCGCCAGGGGTAGCGGGTTCGGGGTAATAAAAAATGTATTACGCGTCTCAGTGAAGACACGCGTCGCTCATCTTCAGGTGACGGTCGGTTATTGTTGCATTCACCCTATTACATGTGCGCGTGCGGAAATAATTTTTACCCACGGCGGATTTGATAATGCGTTAATAATTTATTTGAAGTACAACTAACCACGTCTTTTACTCGTGGCTTTTATTAAGTGTCTCATTTTAGAAACATTTGAAGTTTTCCTTAATTATTTACTTTTTCCACAGTTTCGTGGCATTTACATTAGGCGAATATCTCTTGTTTTACTAAAAGTATAAAAATATATGTTCAAATTCAAATAATCTTTATTCAAATAGTCCTTTAAAAGGCGCTTTTGACGCGTCAATAATTTACATAGTAGTGATTTGATGGTGATAACTACATTCGTAAACTTAAAACTAAAGCTTCCAGGGTTCCAAACGCGCCCCGGTCTAAGAAGAAGCCCACAACAAACTTAGCCAGTTTATCACCATCTCACATGCCACTTAAAATTATATTAAGAGCTATCTTATTAGAGCAATATTTCATATTGTTTTCTGAATTACCTAGTACATTCAAATATTCCCTAATACATATGTTTGGCTATGTTGTATGGTTTGATGAAATTATCCTCGCGAAGGAAATTATTAACTAAACTAAACTCAATAAATGTCCAATGTACGATCTACTTTTTCTAGTGTATGGGGTTACGATTGTTCTTATCATAGAAAACTTCTTAAACCTAGCCGATAAACAAAAAAATATTTCCATTATATTAAGCTAAAAAGAAACAACTAGTATATATATATATTTTTTGAGTTTTGGGAAATTAGACAATATACAGCGCTTACTCGTATTATTGGAATGTATCGAATATAAAAATTTTAGGGTACAATCTTTTCCCCCGGGCGCCCGTAATCCAGCGAGAGGGTCATGCCGTGGTGGTTTTTAGTTCGGGTATACGATCCATGGGTGGGAGTCCCACATAACCTCCGTCCTGCCCAAGGGACGGAAGTAGCCATAAAGCTTTTCCACCACGACAAAAAAAGGGTACAATCTTTGTCATTACTGAATTTTAATACATTCGAAATTGGCTTTTTAAATGGTATTTTAGACGAACCATTTTCTCTTTCGGAAGTTATTACTATATATTACAAGAAGCAGTAGATTTACAAATAAGTACAAAGGTAGACGTTAAAGTCGTCTTAGAAATTAGTTAATTTAAGGACAATAGGACATTATATTGTATTCAATACAATATAAATTCAATACAATTTCATTATTGTATTTAATACAATATAATGCACATGATGAAAAATAAATAAAGATATAATAAATCCAATGTATAAATAACATAAAATATGTGTGTAATGTTAACTTAAGGGCTGTTTTTTTCGCAGCCTAAGCTTATTTCGTATTTCTGTAATGAGGTTCGCTGACGAACCCAGTCCGAAACACGTGTTTGCCGGTGGATGACAGTTGAAATTGGCGTGTACACATTGTATTTAACTGCGCAGTTTGCCAGTGGGTAGGTACATCGACAGAAATGCTTTGATGCCACGTTGAATCGATTTTGCTTGCGACAACTTACAAAATTAAGTTAAGTTCAATGCATTTACTTTTACACTTAATTAATAAAGTTTGAGAAATTAATGGAGTGAGAATATGTTAGTAATAAGAGTGTTTTTTGTGCTATATTTTCATTTTGTATCGTTATTTTTGTTCCATGTCCAAAAGAAATGTGTTCAATGAATGGTTTTATTTATTTATTTTATTTGTGGTTACCTATGGTACGCTAAGTGCTGTGTCCGTACGAATTACTAAACGATTACGTTTCGTTATTTATTCATCAATGTTTTGTTCCACGTTCGCTAAACAAATTGCAAATAGCTCACACTTAGTAAAACGACGAATGTAAAATTCGTCTTTTTATAAACAAAATTCCATACAAAACCTTTATTATATCACCTAAAGATATAAATTTTCAAAAATCCTTTCACTGTGGAGGCCTATTTTAAAATAAGTATGCCAGTTTTTACAGTTAGGTTTGCCAGGTAGGTAATTTGGCATATTTCAGCCTGACGCGTTTAGAGGTCTTGAGTCAGCCAATCACCCTTTCTTTTTATACAAGCGGAGATGCATAAGTTAAAATTTTCGCATCTTGTAAGAACACAGTCGTTGATGTGTGAATTGAGCGTGTACACGCTTTTTCTAAAAAAAACTATGTAAGTAATTATGAATTTTTATTACCGCCAGACAGTAATTAAAAGTTCTTATTTGAATTAATTAACTTTTTTTCCGATTCGGACTCGAATGAGTTTTTTACGTGCAAAGTTATATAAGGGATTATACTCACGGGTATTTTAATACACTATATATTATATTATAGTTGTTGGCATGAAATGAGCTTAAACAACACATTGCCTTTAACGATACACTATTATGAAATGAAATGAAAATACACTTTATTGTACGCCACACAACAGAAGAAATACAAAACAGTAAAGAACACAACACAAAGTAAATAAAGTGCAGTAGGCGGCCTTATCGCTAAAGAGCGATCTTTGCCAACCCATTTTTAAATGAAACTTAGATTACAACTTTTTGATAATTGATTTATATTTTTCCTAAAATGCCTGACATTATTACATACTTACATTATTTCTTCTGAGATGAAATAATTAATTAATTAGATTAAACCCATTATTTTTACTTCTGTTGCACGCCCGGTTAGGCTATGTTTAATGCCATCAATTATTTTATTTGTTTTGGCTGCTATATCTACCATACCTGGTTGGTATCCATGTCTGATGGGAGGCTTCGGCCGTGGCTATTTACCACCTTACCTACAAAGACTTGTCGCTAAGCGATTTAGCATTCCGGCACGATGTCGCGTACAAACCAATTAGGAGTGTGGATTTACCATACCTCTAACAGGTTCTAAACAATTTAGCACCGTCCGACCCCCCCGTTATCCCAAACGTCTCCTAAGCCGAGGTTCGGCCTCAAAGGAGGCGCCCTTAGGCAGTCGTTCCCTTAGTTTCTTCTAACCCTAGGGCTCAAAATTTCTTCTTTCCAAAGCTCGCCAAACAGCCCGGTTACGCTGTGGCAACCAATAGGGTTTGTACAGCTAATAGACAATCCGAAAAAAAAAAAAAACAATTTAGCATTCCGACACGATGTCGCATATAAACCAATTAGGAGTGTGGGTTTACAATACCTCTAACAGGTTGCCCGCTACCATCCTAGACTGCATCATCACTTACCACCAGGTGAGATAGCCGTCAAGGGTTAACTTGTAGTGTATTAAAAAAAAACTACACGTAATATACGTGCGATAAATTGATCCAGGAAACACACCTAGGTTCTAAATATAATGCTAGAATCGACGACCATTAACCCGCGGTGTCCGGTTAGACAAAACCCGTTGACGCCGCCTGAATAACGATGTCTTCCGCCGCGATTCCGTCTCAGGGCTATTGTTACACGCGATTGGGAAAACGCTGCGTTATTTATACAGTAGCCAAAACTGATCCAAAGATTACCGCAGACAAACACACGGACTGACAGACAATGACTAATAAAATATTCTGCATTTAGATATCAAAATTGCGTTTATTCAGCCATTAAAAGAAAAAAGTACATCACATCTAAAAACGTATGTGTCTAGAAATTGAACTACTACAACTAAACAACAGAACTAAATTGAACTGAACAGGTCGCTGCCTCAGCTTGATGCTGCGCCAAAATTGACTGCAGCGCTGATTTTCAGGCATAACCAATGCTATATATATATAGATATCAGATAGACTTGCTGTAAAATAATTTCATCATTATCATGATCAACCCATTCTCGGCTCACTACAGAGCACGGGTCTCCTCTCAATATGAGAATGGTTTGGCCATAGTCCACCATGCTGGTCATGTGCGGATTGGCAGACTTCGCACGCCTTTGAGAACATAATGGAGAACTCTCAGGTGTGCAGATTTGCTCACGTTGTTTTCCTTCACCGTTGAAGCAAGTGATATTTTAATCGCTTAAAAACGCACATAACTCCGAAAAGTTAGAGGTGAGTGCCCGGGTTCGAACCCCAGACCTCTGATTAGTACGTCCAAGCCACTAGGATATCACAGCTTCAATTCAATTAAATTCAAAATAATTTGGTAAGCAGTATATATGCAGTGAAATTAAATGATAAAACAATATAATTTATAACTTACTGTACCTTTTCTTAGTTCATTGTCTTAAATAACCCCAAGAATATTACATTTAACGTTCAAAGTTGGTTCCATTTTAAAAACATTTTAACAACTGGGTATTGTGTCTAGTTTTAATTTAAAGCTTTTGTTTAGAATAACTAGCATAGTTACCCTCCACGAACAATAGAAAGTAAGGTTATAAGCAATGAACCAGGCATTTACAAGGGGAAACTTATCTAAATGTTTTTTGTATATTTCTAATTTTTTTTTCTCATTCCATTTTGATGTTAATATTCTCAATATATACGGAAAATAATATACGGTTCTATATTACCAAGCTAGCACGCGTAAGTGTGTAAGATAAGTACCTGAGAAATATCTTTACAATAAGTACTCATATACAAGTTACAGGTATATGTGACTTTCCAAACATTTAGATTCACGTAAAACTGAAACTCCAATAGTGATTAAACTTTGGTGAACAAAAGAAAACATCGTGAGGAAACCTGGGAGTTCTCGAAGGCGAGTGAAGTCTGCCAATCCGCACATGGCTAGCGTGGTGGTCCTTGGCCTAACCCTTGTCATATTGAATGGAGACCTGTGCTCTGTAGTTAGCCTAGAAAGAGTCAAAGAGTCTAGGAATTACGCGTCTCAGTGTAACGCGTTAAATCCGACATTGCGCACTATTCCTTAAACGCTGTCATCCGCGCAGACCAGCCGTCGCCTGCGCAGTTAACACGCTGACGGCTTAAATAATCGGCACGATGGACTTCCGATTAACAATATTAACTGTACAGGCATATATTTATTATTATTATCATATATTTATGTAATAGCTGATGTTAATCATATAAAAAGTAGCTTTATTCATATAAACCTACTACAGGCATCTATGAATCGTTCATATATATCACATTTTTCATTATTTATATTCGTGAAGTTGAAGCTGTTGATAGCCTAGCGGTTAGGACGTCAGCATTCTAATCCGAGGTCGGGGGTTCGAACCCGGGCACGCACCTATAACTTTTCGGAGTTTTTCTGCGTTGTTAAGCAATTAACATATCACTTGCTTCAACGGTGAAGGAAAAGATCGTGAGGAAACCTACACGCCTGAGAGTTCTCCATAATGTTCTCAAAGGCGTGTGAAGTCTTGGTGTGGCGCAGTCACCTAGAGAATACTTTGTTCATGATCAACCCATTACCGGCTCGCTACAGAGCACGGCACTCCTCTCAATATGAGAAGGGTTCGGCCATAGTCGACCACGCTGGCCATGTGTGGATTGGCAGACTTCACACGCCTTTGCAGGTTTTCTCACGATGTTTTTCTTAACCGTTGTAGCAAGTGATATTTTAATTGCTCAAATTTATTCAATATTAATCTATTTTAATTCTAGTTTTTAAGACCTTAATTAAAAAAAAAACTAATTAAAGACGTGTGTATAGGACAGCGTCTAGACTTACCCTTCACCGATTTCTGATTAGGAGGCGGATGCCCTAACTGGGCGACTGGGCTATCACAGCTTTACTAACACACTTAACTTTATTACCCTTGACAAAATACTTCGTAAAGTTTCTTACAACGACTACATAATCATGGCTTCAAAATTTTTGATCTAAGAAAGGTCTCAAAGTAGAAGGCTTGCAAAGACCAAGTCGACCGCATAAACACCTTGCGATTAAATAAACATGACTCTATAACCGTAATCCTCTAACACCTCGTTACGCCATAAAGAATCGCAATTAATATTCACTGCCGCCATTTTGCGTATCCCAGTAGCAAAACCCCGCCCACTTTTGATATTAGAATAAAATTATATCCAAGCTGCCTAACGGACACTTAACTATATTGTATCTAACGGTTTAATTAATCAATTTTAACCTTACTTTTTTGTGATAAAGTTCACAATCGAATGAAAAGTTGTTGTAAAATTAATGTCGATGTCGCCGCTTTTTAGCGAACAGATTAATTAACGAGGTACTTTTTTTTTTATTTAAAAAAAGGTTCTTTTATGTGTCCATTCTGTCCGGTAGGTTTGTTATGGTAGGAGGATTGTTTTTTTATTTTATTTGTCACTCGCTTAGTCAGCGGATTCCTGCGTCTATACAAATTGCATTTACGATTCACGCTCCTGCTTTCTTAATCATTTTACTAACGTGTACGTTGCTACGTGAATTAATAGGTCATAAACAAACTTAAATTTAACATTGCATCGAATAAAATACGTAGGTATGAACTGTCAAACTTATAGAGACCTCGTTCTTTCGTCGGGGATTAAAAATAAAAAAAAAGGTTTTTTTTTTTATGAAGGTAGTATTATTATAATCATCATTATCAAATCTTTATCAACCATAACCATCGCTATAGGGAACAGATCTACTTTCAGAATGAGAAGGGTTTTATAATCCACCGTCCACAGACTTCACTCTCCCTTAAGAAAATTATGGAGAACTCTTTAAAAAAATTCGAAGTGTTAACCACTGGGCCATCGCCGCTCGTTTGTTCCGACCTTCGCTTAAATAAAGACTCGTTCACAGTATGCAAAAATATGCAGCGAATAATAAAACGAGATAAATAACAATTAACCTGTGTACGTCTACTCATGCTTACCTGTTGCAATAAACTCCACACGTTACATCACTAGTTATAAAATGCTAGTGTTGTGAAGGGTGTCCAAGATTGTGATGTTATCAGCTCGTTGAAGTGTTGTGTTACCGTGTTGTTTTTTCTATTTTCACGCCGGCGTTTTATTAAATGGCACTTAAAGACTCTGTGGCATTATGGTCTGAATAATATTTTTAGAATGATAGCATCATACGTTTATCAAGCTAAGAGGACAGCGCGGTGTTAAACCTGCGTTCTTTTGAAGTCTGTTCTTGTGTTCGTCTGGTGGGAGGCTTCGGCCGTGGCTGGTTACCACCCTACCGACAAAGACGCGTTGCCAAGCGATTTAGCGTTCCGACACGATGTCGTGAAGAAACCAATTAGGAATATGAGTTTACCCATACCCCTAACAGGTTATCCCGCTACCATCTTAGGCTGCATCATCACTTACCATCAGGTGAGATTGCCGTCAAGGACTAACTTGTAGTGGATAAAAAAAAGAGAGTCCTGTGTCGACTAATTATGCGTTTTCGTAAAACAGGTGCGTGTTGTGATTGGTCACTATTGCTTAACCACTAGCCGTAGATAGAGCGCGTCATAAAAACAAGGCAAGAATTTTTCACCAACTAACTATACATTCCTACATATCGGTACATCGATGTATTACAACCCGTCTAATACACTAGACATCTGGCCGTTATATTATCTATAGCGGCGCGTAGTGCTTTGTAATTCATTCGGATTATACGGCTCGAGTGTTGGAATCGGTGACTTTCGTCTAGCCTTGTCACACACTGGGGGAAAGGAGTGCACGCGTCGCTATTGGTGCACTACTTTTCCTTCCCATTTTTTGAGCGTTAATGATCTATCTACGGCTAGTGGTAAATCAATGTTCTATCTGTAAGAGATCGATATTTAGCGACAACCCCGCGAAAGTGCACCTTCTGTCCTTTAGTTATTTTCTGTGAGTGCAAAGTTAATAACTAAAATTAAATTAAAAATGTAAAAATCATCATCATCATAGTCAACCCATTAAAGGCTCATTACAGCGCACGGGTCTCCTCTCAATATGAGGAGGGTTTGGCCATAGTCCACCACGCTAGCCATGTGCGGATTGGCAGACTTCACACGCTTTTGAGAACATTAAGGAGAATTCTCAGGCGTGCAGGTTTCCTCACGATGGTTTCCTTCACCGTAAAAGCAAGTGATATTTTAATCGCTTACAAAACGCACCAAACTCCGAAAAGTTAGAGGTGCGTGCCCGGGTTCGAAGACCCGACCTTTGATTAGGATGCGGACGTACTAACCACGGCTATCATAGCTTCATAATGTAAAAATACCCCAACGCAAATATAATTGTATAATAGAGAAACTCACTTTGTAATACGACAAATCTACGGAGGTCGAATTCCACGGATCTCCTTATTAGAAGCTTACGCCATCGCTTTTTATGTTCCATCTACGTTTGGTGTTACACAAATTAAATACGACACGCAACGTCAGAATTATCTCGAAATTTTCGTGTATTTGCTTAAGGGGATAGCAAAAAATCCGAGCTCCTTATCCCGAGTCTTAAGCAAAGCTTAGTGACACGCTGTGACAGATAAAACGGGCGATAACGTAGAGGTTTTGAAATCTGGCAGATTATAAAATCTAATGCCAGATTTTCAATAGTGATTGTATCAAAATGAATATTTGTAACATTTTAGGCTTACTTTTATACATTTTTGTCGTTTTTATACAAGTGTCGTTTAAACTCTCATTGAAAATATGAAAAATATTTATTTGCCAAAAAAGGTTAGTTACAGCCTTTGGGACCCACACTAGGTAATCCTGTATCATCATCATCATCATCATCTTCATCATTAACAACCGATTGACGTCCACTGCTGGACATAGGTCTTTTGTAGGGAGTTCAAATGCTCACGGTCTTGGGCCGCTTGCTTCCAGCGGCTCCCTTCGACTCGTCTGATGTCGTCTGTCCACCTAGTTGGGGGTCGCCATTCAAACACCTTGGGACCCCAACGTCCATCGGTATCGTGGGGCCCATTTCGCCGCTATTAACAATTTAAGTTTACAGTTGACGCCCGGATGAAGAGACAAATAAATTGAGACTTAAATAAACATATAAATTACAAATTATAAAACTTTTAAAAAACCAAATGTATAATTCAATACAGTTAGAAGAAGTTCAGATTCTAATGCCCCTATTTCAAAGACATAAGGAGCTTTTTGATTGACTCATAGTTTAAAGAAGCGAACCATTTGCTTGCGAGCGATTATTTGAGATATAAAGATATTTTTTAATGCCACTGCAAAAACTTTGTTTCTAATTATTGCTTTTTTGTTTCAGGTATGCATCTTTAAAAATTTGCTTGTTTATCTGGTAAGGTTTTCATATTCACAGCAGCGACATTGGCAGTAATATTTCATACTGATTAGACTAAAGCTACTTTGATATGGTTAGTTATCTATTTAACATATTTTTATATTTGTGCTCAAATATATCAGCAATATATGCCTATTTTAAATAAAAAACTTCTATGCTTTTTAACTTCTTCTCTAGGTGTAACGGTCTAAACACATGTTGATTTTTGCGAACCCAATTTAGATCGATTGGTGATTAAGCGTCTCTTAGCGTTATTTCAGTAAAATAGAGCTTCCAACTATAGTTAGACGATGGTCAAAAGACTTACTGTCTCATCTATACTTATATTTACTACTTATTTTTATATTAGGCTACTCTAGCAAATTAGGTTTTTATCCTGTTAAGCTAGAATAAGAGGAGATAAATAAATAAATAAAAATAAATAAATAAATCTTTTTAGGATTTTTTCATAAGCAAATTTATCAAACAAATACTGTCCATCAATTCGGCTAACCAATAAGCCAGCGTATAAATACTCATCAACTATCATATGGACCACGAAAGAATTACGTAGTATTTAAATATTATAATTTGAATCGACTTAAAATTGTTAAAACGATTAATTAAAACGCCTAGAGACGGAATGGAAATCTCTTGTTGGATTCAGCTAAATCCTTCTGTCAAGTCGACAGTTCAAGGTTAGGTCCTGCGCATGCTTGGTGCTCTTTTAAGTTTTAGCTCCAATTCGGCGATGCCATTTTATTTAATCAATAACGCAGTGCATACCCAGTAACATACTTGGCCTTATTAATAAACCTTTTTCTCTCATAACATGACGACCTCCGTGGCGCAGCGCGTGCGCTGTTGCATTTTAACGTTGGAGGTCTCGGTTTCGATTCCCGGCTCGAGTCTGGTCTGGTGGGAGGCTTCGGCCGTGGGTAGTTACCACCCTACCGACAAAGACGTGTCGCCAAGTGATTTAGCGTTCCGGCACGATGTTGTGTAGAAACCAATTAGGAGTATGGGTTTACCATACCCCTAACAGGTAAGCCCGCTACCATCTTAAACTGCATCATCACTTGCCATCAGGTGAGATGCAGTCAATGGCTAACTTGTGGTGAATAAAAAAAATGCTCTACTAGTTATGAGACAGAAGAAGACAAAATTTGTACAACTTAACAATCAATACACAACGTTTATTAATTCTAATTCTATTTCTCACGTCACCATCTGGATAATTTTATAAAACTCACGACACATACCGATGTCGATGGCATGCTTTGAAATGGGTAACGTATTACCCAGTACCTACTCTTATTTCCAATTATCCTAATTGAAATAAGCTTCTTAACTATATATGTAAACTAAAGCCGGCAACTTTGTGTTGTCTGTGTCGTGGTGCACGCAACTTTACGTAAAAGGATAAATCTGGTCAACATGACGGGAGTTTTATATGCAGCGATACGATTGTGATAGACGAATCGAATCGAAGATATGTAAAAAGATATAGAGATAGAAACTGTTTTTTTTTCGAGTTGTGCTTCTTGTGAAGAGCAGAGAGAGTGAAATTGTAAGATGCACGCGATCACTGTAACACAAACGTCACAGGTTGAAGCTGCCTACTAAACCGCTCATCAAGTCTCTTAAAGCTACCAACATAATAGAAATATGTAGAACCTCTATTAGTCGCGTATGTTGGCATGCTCGTCACCTCTGATCACCGTTTTCATAATTAAAATATTTATACACGTTTCATAAAAGTTTTTTTGTATCATAAAAGTGCGAATTTAATATAATAAAATTATTTACCATATATATTATTTTATTGTAATTAATAATTTGCATGCTATTAAAAACACTTTTTTAGTGATGACTTCTCATGTGCGTACATAAGTACAAGCAGCCAGTTTGTTTTATCATGCCTGTAGCCCTTTGCCGCAATCTTATCTATGATGCAACCTAAGATGTTAGCGGGCTAACCTGTTAGGGGTAACGACAAACACATACTTATCCTTACGTCAAATTATATTATGTTATGTTATGTAAAACTTTGTATTTCTTTCTTAATAGAAAGTTCAACGTCTTAGTGGGTAGGGAAAATTAGTATCAACAGCTAGTTCTGAACCCAAGAACATGAGATCGACGAACGTTTATAAACATAATAGTCGCATCGCAACGTGTAATGGGTGTTTTCATATAAATTGCAATGCATCGCGCGTCTACCGCACGTGAGGTTTGTCGCCCACTGCGCAGCGCTTGAATCTCCTCATCTGAGACGTATCTCATTATAATCACACAAAACTATGAACGTTTCCAGAACGTTTACCTATTCATATTTTAGTTCTTGTTTCGTAAGGCTGGCGGCTGTGATAGCTTAGTGGTTAGGACGTCAGTCTCCTAATCAGAGGTCGGGTTTCGAGCCCGGGCACGCACCTATAACTTTTCGTAAGATATCACTTGCTTCAACGGTGAAGGAAAACATCGTGAAGAAACCTGCATGCCTGAGAGTTCTCCATAATGTTCTCAAAGGCGTGTGAGCTCCATAGTCTGCCAATATCACATAGCCAGCGTGGTGGAATATAGCCAAACCCTTCTCGTATTTAGAGGATACCCGTGCCGAGAATGGGTTTATCATGAAGGCTGGTGGACTGTCATAATCTAACACCACCACACTTTACCATGCCTCGGTCACTGCTAAGTGAACCGGTTCGGATGCAGTTTTTCTTTTATTTAAAGCCGAGTTTCTTGGCGATTGTTTTTAGATATGTTTTATTAAAATCAGTGCAGCCATTTACTAGATCTGGGGGATGAAAGTGAAATGAAAATATAATTTATTGCACACCATAGAAAAAGAAAAAAAAAGAAATAAACACACACACAGAAAAGAAATAGGTGCAATAGGCGGCCTTATCGCTAATGAGCGATCCTCTACCAGGCAAGTTAGCACAAACCAGGGTGTAACAAAGTGGGTATGAAAAATCGAATATCTCAAAACTTATCCATGTATCGTATAAACCATGATGCGTATTATTTAAGACATGTTTTGTGAAAAAAAATCATTTCTATGCATATCAGAAAGCTAAATCGCTATATGTCTCTGTCGGTAATGAATGTGTCACTGGAGGAACAATTGGACGCGCAGTAAAAATATCAAAACAAGGGCAAAGGTTAAACGTAATTCATGTAGACATCAAAGAAAACGGTCTAATTTGAATAGATTAGTAGCATGCAAATTGGTTGATAATACCTACGTGTGCGTGGGAGTATATGGAGGGTCGGCGTTCGGTATGTTTTATTTATGGCTGGGGAAAAGGGCGAACTAATGCATTGGGTGGAAATGGGATGGTCTCATATAAGTAGCTAGCTGACACCGGCGACTATGTATGCGATTCTATGAATGAATAAATAAACTTATTTCGTACACCACACTTAAGTACAGAAAACCGAAAAACCAATACAACAAATAGTTTACAAGGTAAGATAAGATAAGATAAATACTCTCTATTGCACACAAATTTTAAAGAAACAACAACACAAAACACTTAACACATAAGTATGCAAAGGCGGTCTTATTGCTTCAGCAATCTCTTCCAGACAACCCTTGGGGAAAGAATTAATAAAAATATTAATTATATATTTACAATTTAGATTCATACAAATTTGCTGGATCTTTTTCTCTTATTAACTTAGATATTTGTATCGTATGTAAAGATACCAGCAGGTTACGTTACTCATAATGTACTCCTTTATCACACGTCGTTATCATATCTATAAAAATAAAGGCACCTGGCGGGTACGTGCCCTTTCACTAATGAGAATGGAAGCATTGAGACATTAATCATCAAGGTCACTAATTGTCAGACGATGATGTTTTGCAAACTTCATGTTTTTTACCTGAACTTTTCAACAACCTTTTACCCCACTTTATATATGTTTGTCCATCTCTTAACTTTAAGATAAACAACACAAAATTCCAAGGGCACTTTTAATACACTCAAGGAACATGTCTCCTGAAAATGGTCCACCAGTTGAGCCACGCAATTTCAGTCAAAAAGTGAGTTAGTCACAGTCAGAGTAATTAAATTGCGACACAACATACCCTAAATCTATCAAATGTTATTTCCTACATTTTGTTTTCTAAAAGCTTGAAGTAGGTAATGAAAAATATACGGTGATTAACATATCAAAGGACAATAGTTTGTTATCGAAACTTTATCCATCCAATGTTTTGTTGCCTCTATTTTTTATTGTTCTGCCCCTAATAATAAAGGGTAGTGAATTGAACGGACTAGGTATATATTACTATTTTCATAGTGAAAATTGCTCATCTGCATAAAATAATGGCATTATTTGCCGAGTATCTTGGACAGGTTGATACGGACTCAACTGCGTTCTGGAGATACGGCACAGCACATGTTGCCTTCTGCCCTGTTTTAAACGCTACCTATGGGATCCAATCGTGAATCTTAACCAACTAAAATGAAACAAACAAAAAATTAAAAAAATGGCCAGCGAGTAAAGGTAGAGGATTTAAATATGTCATTTTCTATGACACTTGGATGGCTTTTGGATTACTTAAATCTAACACACGGAATAAACTTTCACTTTTATTATTGTTATATAAAATAATTAATGAAGTTATAACACCGTTTATATTTACTTATCTGATATTCAAAATTTCTGTAGAAATCAACATGTCACTTCACAAGGTTGTTATAAAATCCACTTCTGGCAGAAACGAAACCTAACAAGACGCGTCGATTCATGAAAACTTTCGAATCTAGGACCTCGATGTCCATAATCGATCATTCTCAGCACTAAGCATCAGCTCAAATAGTCTTGATAAAATTTTCATATCCCAGTCGTAGGAACGCACTGAATCACTTTATTAAACTAAACATTTCAGTGAACTGACACCGAGAAGAACGAGAACCTTGTGTTTCGTTGTCGAATATGCTAATGTCGAGCAATGCGCCTAAGCTGATAAATTTCTATATCCGGCTCGAAGGACCAAACAGAACAATATATAACTAACATAAGCCGCGACACCCGTAGTTACTCCTGAAAACGGCCTATCTAGGGCCTCGAGATCCATAGTCGTTAATGCCTTAGCACTGAACCTAATCTCAAATAATACTATCTTTAATAAATTTGAATATCCGGCTCGAAGGACCAAACAGACAGCTACATAACTAACATAAGCCGCGACACCCGCAGTTACTCCTGAAAACGGCCTAATCTAGGGCCTCGAGATCCATAGTTGTTAATGACTTAGTTCTGAACCTAATCTCAAATAGTACTGTCTTTGATAAATTTGAATATCCGGCTCGAAGGACCAAACAGACAGCTGCATAACTAACATAAGCCGCGACACCCGCAGTTGTTCCTGAAAACGGTCTAATCTAGGGCCTCGAGATCCATAGTCGTTAATGACTTAGTACTGAACTTAATCTCAAATAGTACTGTCTTTGATAAATTTGAATATCCGGCTCGAAGGACCAAACAGACAGCTGCATAACTAACATAAGCCGCGACACCCGCAGTTGTTCCTGAAAACGGTCTAATCTAGGGCCTCGAGATCCATAGTCGTTAATGACTTAGTACTGAACCTAATCTCAAATAGTACTGTCTTTGATAAATTTGAATATCCGGCTCGAAGGACCAAACAGACAGCTAGATAACTAACATAAACCGCGACCCCCGCAGTTGTTCTTGAAAACTGTCTAATCTAGGGCCTCGGGATCCATAGTCATTAATGCCTTAGTACTGAACCTAATCTCAAATAATACTGTCTTTAATAAATTTCAATATCCGACTCAAGGGACTGAACGTACAATTATATAATAACGAGACGCGTCAACCGCAGTAATTCCTGAAAACGTCTATCATTTAACTGGAAAACAAAGCTAAGCGCTGGTTAGCCAGCTTTCGTTCGCAGACGCCGGCGGCGCACTTCAAAGGGAGAAACCGCAAACCCCCTCCCGCTTTCAACCCCCCTGCGACCCCCCACTTGCCCGGAGGCCGCGGCTGACAGGCGTTTGTGTGTATTGTATTTCGGGGACCGATCCGTGTGTTTATTTACCTACGCTTATTAACAGGTGGTTAAATGTGCAATTAATAAATTTAATGGTCATGAAGTTGGCGTGATTTTTGTGTCACTAATTAATTGATCTGTGTTTTTGTTTTCGTTGTAATCAGTTGGTAGCGTAACCGTCAGCGTCATGGTAAATTTATTAGAACGTAATATAGAGTCAAAAGTGCCTTTTAAGGGGTTATTTGTATAAAGTTTTTAAATGATCGATTGATTGAAAACCGAGTGGGGACGTTTGACCGCGTTTAACTGTGTACTGAAACGATTGGACAAATTTGATAAATTTGATAACAGTACTTACAGCTTTTGTATGTAATTCTTTATCGAATGAAGGTTAAAAAAAAACTTTTTTTATTTTTTAACATAAAAGTTTTTTATGCCCCTTACCAGAATGCAATCTATCTTGCTATCATCATGATCAATCCATTAAAGGCTCACTACAGAGCACGGTCTCCTCTCAATATGAGAAGGGTTTGGCCATAGTCTACCCCACTGTCCATGTGCGGATTGGCAGACTTCACACGCCTTTGAGAACATTATGGAGAACTCTCAGGCGTGCAGGTTTCCTCACGATGTTTTCCTTCACCGTTGAAGCAAGTGATGTTTTAATTTTTTATCTTGCTTTATTTTATCGAATTTTGGTCTATAGTAATGGCGTGAAAACAAAACACAATACTTTCTTAATTACTCTACAAATTATTCTAAAGTTTCAACACAAACGATCGAGCATTAAAGGCGTACAGGCGTTACCAAATAGGAAAAAAACGCTTATATTGTTTATTGTATCTACTTATAATTTAGGTGAAACGTCTTGGAAACCATTGGTACAATCTATTGATTTTCCCTACTAAGACTAACCTTCCTTCGTTCTTGAAGCCAGTAGGATACCTGTCAATCCAAGACCCTTACTTAAAATTTCCAGCATCGACTCAAGCATCCGATGTATAATGAGACGTATCAATATTCATAGACGGGATAGCCACGTGCCGGAAGGAGGGGGAGGGGGCTATTCATGATGTCCCCCCTACCCCCGTCCCGCTTCCACACACTTTTTAATTTCGAAACAATCTCGTAGAGCGTCCTGTACCGTAGATATACATCTAATATTATTTAGAAATGTTGTGCGTATACGTCATCGTCCTTAGCCCATAGTAATTGAATAGAAATAAAAATATTTTATTTGATGACTTGAGATCATATTTGTTAGTAAGAAAAACACACACTGAAACTGTTAGTAACTTAAAAAAACTATCTAATCCTAAAACTATATCTAAGACTGGTTTGCCCAATACTGCCCAATTACTGGGTAAAAGGCCCATTAAAGTGATAATTAGATCATTTACCCACCAAGCTACTCCAATGCGGGTTGACAGGCTTTCACGCTTTTCCGATACTGGCGTGAATATCGTCAATTTCTAAATGTTCTGACTCTTTCATACTTAATACACTTTTAATTTTGTTTATCGTTGCATGCGTTATTTTAAATCTATAGAGATATATAGATATATTGCGGTCAAACGGGTCACCTGATGATAGGTGATTACAGTCGCCCATTATCATCTACAGCACCAGATGAGCTATCGATGCGTTGTTAGCTGAACCATTCCTAATTGCTTGATGCTATTTCTCACCAGTAGAGTGGTAACCACCTCCCACCAGACCAGACTCGAGTAGGAAATCGAATCCGGCACCTCTCACTTTATAAAACTACTACGCCACCAATCGTTCCTGTAGCATCTGCGCTACATATCGCTTATTAGCGATAAGGCCGAAAATTATAAAAATATATTTGTATTGCTCGTATGTTAGTATAGTTACTTTGTGAAAGAAAGAATGAAAGAAAAGAAAGAAGAAGTTTCTTTTTCAGCCATACAGTTTTGTGTGCGCAAGTACATAATTTGACATAACACAGATGATGACCAAATAAAGGCAACCCACCCATCATCAGCTGCAGTAGTAGCGATGGTTTTCATTAGGAGCCTGGTTACATGGTATTGGTACAACCATGGTTTACGATAATTTTTTTTTTTTTTTAGAAGAATAATAATTTCTAGAAGCTTTAAACTTGGAGGTCCTGGGTTCGATTCCCGGCTCGAGTCTGGTCTGGTGGGAGGCTTCGGCCGTGGCTAGTTACCACCCTACGGACAAAGACATGTCGCCAAGCGATTTAGCGTTCCGGCACGATGTCGCGTAGAAACCAATTAGGAGTGTGGGTTTTCCATACCCCTAACAGGTTAGCCTGCTACCATCTTAGACTGCATCATCACTGATCATCAGGTGGGATTGCAGTCAAGGGCTAACTTGTAGTGGATAAAGAAAAAAAAAAGCTATTCAATTCTATCGAGAAGGGTGGCGTATATCTACGTTTGGAAACCATCTCGCTGAGAGTTCTATGCCATTAAAATTCGAACGCACACTCCCTTTTATTGTTTGACGAGCGCCACGGATATTGTCATTTTGAACATTCATTTCGTTCCCAAGTTCTATTCCGAGTCGGTATTGAAACAACGCCGGTGGGCGAAGCAATCTCTATGTGAGTCGAAACGCTTTAAAATTCATAGCTTTGAGTTAAATCAACATTGTAACACGTACGACTACAAATTTATCCGTGCTCATGTGAAATGAAAATTTGTATGAATTAATATTTTTTGTCGCACACAAGAAAAAAAATCATAGTCAACCAAAATGATATTACGATATTAAGGAATATATGAACGATAAAATTTTTTGTTGTAATTTTTACAACATTTTGTCTTAACAGTTGCATTTTAAAAGTTGGAGGTCCTGGGTTCGATTCCCGACTCGAGTCAGGTCAGCTGAGAGGCTTCGATAACAAATTCGATTCGATTCAAAATGATAAAATATCGAACTTCACTCTAATCAATGATTAACTTCTTGCTGACAAATTAAAAAATAAAACACTCGATAAAAAGTCGGAACGAATTTTAGCCAAGCGATTTATCGTTTCGGCACGATGTATAGAAACCAATTAGGAGTATGGGTTTACCATACCCCTAACAGGTCAGCCCGTTACCATCTTAGACCGCATCATCACTTACCATCAGGTGAGATGCCGTCAAGGGCTAACTTGTGGTGTATAAAAAAAAAATGATTTTCTCCCATTCGGTGTCGAAACCCTAAGTCCGTGGGGTTCTAGCGCTATAGGGCTTTTTAGGGAAATAACAAAAAGGTTAGTCGACATCACAGGAGACCGAAGAGCTGCCAGCTACCTCGGACAACGAATTAGTCTAGCCATTCAAAGGGGAAACGCTGCCAGTATCTTCGGAATCTTGCCTAAAGTGACTCCTTTTAATAGTATAGTTTAGTAATTATGGAGTTAAGTGCGTTTTTGAACAATTAAAATATCACTTGCATCAACGGTGAAGGAAAACATCGTGAGGAATCCTGCACGCCTGACAGTTCTCCATAATGTTCTCAAAGGCGTGTGAAGTCTGCCAATCCGCACATGGCCAGCGTGGTGTACTATGGCCAAACCATTCTCATATTGAGAGGAGACCCGTGCTCTGTAGTGAGCCGGCAATGGGTTGATAATGATGGTGATGATGATTATATTTTTTTAACATTTTTAGTTTTAGGTTCAATTTAAGGTTTTTTTTAAGTTTCAGATGTTATAAATAAATTGTTTGGGAATTTAAAAACAAATACAAACTTTCGCGTTTATAATTGTTGGTAATTGTGTACATTTTTTTCTCAGTGCTGTCTCCTCTTCAATATGGCGTAAGCGAAGTATTACTCGTTTGATGTAACTGTTCTTTTTATATCTAATTAATAATTAAATCTAAAACAAGAATGTGTAAATTAATTATTTTAACAATAATACTAGTAACAAGTAACACGATATAGCCCATATGATATGATTAGAGCAATACATTCAACGGCACGGTCGCGCGTCAGGCGCCTATCCTAATTGGCGGTTACGTGTAATTGGACGTGCCCGGGGACTGCCCTGGGCTGCCGGTTATAAAGACATCACGGCGGTGCACCGGACGCCCGGGGGTGGCGCGATTTAGTTGCAACCAGTTATGCGTAACGTATTGACGAGCTTTGTATGCGAGTATCGAGCCGTGATAGCCTAGTGGTTAGGACGTCAGCCTCCTAGTCAGAGGTCGGGGGTTTGAACCTCTAACTTCTCGGAGTTATGTGCGTTTTTAAGCAATTAAATATCACTTGCTTCAACGGTGAAGGAAAACATCGTGAGGAAATCTGTACGCCTGAGAGTTGTCCATTATGACGTCTCAAAGGCGCGTGAAGTCTGCCAATCCGCACATGGCCAGCGTGGTGGACTATGGCCCATTACCGGCTCACTACAGAGCACGGGTCTCCTCTCAATATGAGAAGGGTTTGACCATAGTCCACCACGCTGGCCATGTGCGGATTGGCAGACTACACACGCCTTTGTGAACATTGTGGAGAACTCTCAGGCGTGCAAATTTCCTCACGATGTTTTCCTTCACCGTTGAAGCAAGTGATATTTTAATTGTTTAAAAATGCACATAACTCCGAAAAGTTAGACGTGCCTGGATTCGAACCGCCGACCTCTGATTAGAAGGCTGACGCCCTAACCACTAGGCCATCACCGCTTCACTAGGCCATAAGCCGTAAGCAGGGGGCGAAATACTTAAAATTATACTCCGCAATTCAGATCGTCAATCGCCGTGTAAGTGTTTCACTCATTGGAACATGCCCGGTACAAGACACTCAAAGATAAAATCTACAAGATAAATGGTGTCTGATAAGTGTGTGATATAACGATAAACGTTATAAGGTGCACTTATCTTTGCTCGTATCTTGTTACTCGTAAATGGCAGGTTTTGCAAAAATTCTATACATTACAAATCCGCGCTATACTTACTATATCTGTTATCTATACTAATAATTAATAATAAAATAATGGGTCTAGGATATTTTTGTCTGGTGGGAGGCTTCGGCCGTGGCTAGTTACCACCCTACCGAGAAAGACGTGTCGCCAAGCGATTTAGTGTTCCGGCACGATGTCGCGTAGAAACCAATTAGGAGTGTGGGTTTACCATACCCCTAACAGGTTAGCCCGCTACCATCTTAGACTGCATCATCACTTACCATCAGGTGGGATTGCCGTCAAGGGCTAACTTGTAGTGGATAAAAAAAAAAATATTAGGGGCCTTATCCTTTACCGTTGAAGCAAGTGATATTTTTATTGTTTAAAAACGCACGTAACTCCGAAAAGTTAGAAGTTCGAACTTCCGACCTCTGATTAGGAGGAGGACGTCCACTAGCCTATCACAGCTTCAAACTAAACTCTGTAGCTACTAAATCGGAGTTAGAAAATTAGTGGTTTACGTTGCCCAATACACTATAAGGGATAAAAATAGTATATCCCTTATAGTGTAATAATTAAATCCCGGATTTGAAGAAGTTTAAAAACATTCTCTCCTAAGAAAGAGGAGGCCTGTGCCTGCGCTGGGTTGGTAAAAGGCTAAAACATGCCGTGTTGATACGTACGTATATGTTCGCTCAATGTAGGTGTGATTTGAACTAACGTTGAGAGAAATATTTGTTTATAAGTCACCAGTATCAACTTATTAATGGGTTTATCGGATTTTTTCTCATTTATTGACTAAACACACATTTGAAACATTATGGAGAAATTCTCAGGCGTGCAGTTTTCATCACGATGTTTTCATTCACCGTTATAGCAAATCACATTTAATCTAAAGATTAATTAAATAAGCACATAACTCAAAAAGTTAGAGGTGCATGTCGGGTATCGAACTCGGTTCCTCTGGATAAGTGCCCGAAGTTTAAAACAAAGGGCCAAATTTTAATCGGTTTATGTATCAAAACCACCTTTTTACACTAGACTTTTATAACAGTTATTCAGTTTTGCATACGATTACATAACAATAATTAATTACAAAACCTAAAGTACATTCTGGTTAGATATTTATTTTGTATTCAATAATGCAAGATAATTAATTAAATGAGCGTAATTAATTATGACGGAATTAGCGTGCATAAATTATAAGGCGGCAATAATGGTATGCAAAATTGTTACTAATATAAAATTAGCATTTGCTGATTGCAATAATTATTATCATTTAAATTCTTCAGTCTACATGTTATAATAATCTACGATACTGCACTTTTAACCTGTAAACAAACATAATTAGTTAAAAGCTTGAAGTTGCAGCGACGACAAAGACGTGTCGCTAAGCGATATAGCGTTCCGGCACGATGTCGCGTAGAAACCAATTAGGAGTGTGGGTTCATCATACCCCTTAAAGGTTCCCACCACCATCCTAGACTGCATCATCACTAACCAGATGAGATAGCCGTGAAGGGTTAACTTTATAGTGTATATAAAAAAAGAAATGGTTCTCCTTGTTTCAAATGTCAACTTACTGTACTGTAGACAGTTCAACTTTTATTTTAAGGACTTCTTTGTTAGACTTAACGTTGACTCGAGTGTTGAAAGACTCGCAAATCGCAAATTCTGTCATGATTATATCATCCAATGGATATTTAATGTTAATAGGGGGGCAGTCCAGCATCATAAGATTTAGATGGCCATAAACCTCAGAGCTATGAGCTCTAGTTTCTACGGCCACTAACTTTGCTGATCTTTTTATTAATATCTGTTTTCTGAATGTGTTAGGGGAGATCTGTTACCAGAAATGATATAAATTAGCATTGTAAATTGTTTGTCGACATAATTTTTCCAGTAATCCATTCCGTTGAGATAGATAGATAGATACTTTAGAGTATCTATCTATCTATCTATCAGCAATAAGTTGCATACAAATAATACAGAAACAATAACATAGAACACTTAACACATAACTATGCAAAGGTGGACTCTCAATTTCAGCAATCTCATAAATTTTAGATAAGTTTCTTTTTTTAACAAATAATGTCTTGTCTCTTATTACGCATGCTGAGTTAGCCTATAAGTGGAGTGTACAACATTACAAGAGAATTGTAGAATGTGTCCTTATATTAAGATAGTGGTATACACGTTGGCTTCCTTGTAAATAAATAACTAAATAAATCTCTCCCAGACAACCCTTTGGGAAGGAAGTAAATGACAGATCAGGGTGGCGGCGCAATAAATGTATACCTTTATGTATAAATACGTATATATCAAAAATTTTAAATCGCAGTCAATAATATGACCCGAATTGCAATCACTTAAAGCAACTGAATGCTAGATATCCTTGGGTCATTTGCCTTTACTTACTAGTCAGAGCCGAGTTTCTCTACATAGACTTGTTTGGAGTCGACAGCTGTAGTTGATCAATCATTGGCTATCATAACGATAGGTCTGATAAGATTCTACGGAACGCTGTCTTGCTACGCCCTACGGTGACTATTTAGGAGCGGTCAGTTATGTTGTTTTAACTTCGCTTTGTAAAGATTAATAAGGAGAATCAAGAAGAAGAAATGACGAGAAAAAAACACGAAAATAAGCTCCCAATGCATCACGAATTATATTTTCGTCTTCAGTTTTTGCATTAAATGAACCAATTGAAAAATCTTAAAGTGCGAAAAATTAAACAACTAACGAAATATCTTATTTTATTCAATAATTTCAACCATTCATGGACTTTTAGTAAAATGCCATTGCGAGTGGTTTGCGCACCGATTTCTCTCTTTCCGATTTCTAACACAACATTTATAAGCAAGGGGTTAATGTTTTATCATTAAAAACTGAAATTAAAAACTTATTCTGCAAGGCTAGGTATCAATAATGCACTAGACATGCAGTCTGGGATTGCATGTCTGATACATTTTCGAAGAGCCCAGTAGATCTATGAAAAAGTGAATTTCTGTAATAATAACGTTTGTATTGTCGTTTGTATTGTCGTTTCGCTACCTTTGTATGAGTTCCCTTTGATCTGAAATAATGACCTCGTTATGAAAACCTGTACCCATGGCATTGAGTTTCCTCATTCCTTTATTTATTTATTTTCGATTTCCATTTGAAATGTATTAAGAAAGCCAGTAGCATTAGCCCGGTTGATCTTGTGGTGATCATGATCGTTTGTCGTGTTGTTGCGGATCATATATTTGTTAGACCATGAGGTTTTTCATAACGAAATTAGTAACAATATGAAAAAAAAATATCAACACTAAGATCGCGAAATTGAAACCAGTTCCAGTTCCTCAGAGATCATGCTAAGACATCGGTGTCGGTTATTTACAAAATATGATGATAGTTAAAACGTACCCACCCATATTGGACCACTACTTGGTGGATCTTAGTTCACTGATATAAGACATCTGATCATTTCTGTAATATAATAGATTGTATGTACATATATGTACATATAGAAATATAAATACGTATGCATATATCATATTATTATATACGTATGTACTCTATGGTTCGTATTTGCATTTTTCGTTATAAAATAAGGAAAAAAGGCCAAACCACCCGAGCCACTTTTCATGTTTTCTGTCACTTCATCTATACTGTACAGTCAATAGCGTTATAATGTCCATCCCACGGTGACGGGGGTGCGCCGAGGAGGCGCTGGCGGACCCCGAGTATTTTATTTGGTTAATTAATAAGACCAAATTCAAACAAATCCAACAACTATTGATACACTTGATGCTCTCGCGAGGGTCTGGAGTAGAAGTAGGGTTGGCGATAAAAGTAATTTATTGAAAAAAAAAAATTATATGTAACACATTTTTATCCACATTGACTCGTCTAAATTTTATTTTTTAATTAAAATTGGTTTCATGTAATTATTTGAAAGAGTCGATTGTAATATTACTATTCATTTTGATGCAATAATTGCTTTTACCTGAGTTTTTATCTTCCGCGGAGTAATAGCGCTATGGACCAGAGAAGCTAAGGAAAGGAAGACTTGGAAAGAGTTGGGGGAGGCCTACGCTAGAGAGTCGACTTCTACCAAACACTTGTAACGATATTATAATATAAAATTGGACTGCAACTTGTAAAAAAAAACATTGACATAATTATTTTTATTCACTTGGTAGTTGAATAAATGCCTTTTTATTTATTTATCATGTAATTATTGCCCTCCAATTTGTAAACTATCTCTACTACTCTATATGTAATAAACCACGTTGATGCGGTGTGCTGTTGCTGCGTGAAAGAAGGACCAAACAAGAAGCATTTTTAACATCAGTGGATGGTAAAAGTGAATGACTGAGTGATCTATCAATGCTCAAAAGATTGTTACAGATTCAGTTCGGCATTAAGATATCTGTATTAAAGTGGAGTCTATTAAGCCTAATTTTAAAACTAAGCGTGAAAAGTTTGAAGCTCTGTCAATTGTAAAGAAACACGATAACGTAGACTCAACGTGAGCTATGCTGAACGCAAAATATTTGTCTACAGTATTCATACCTGTTGCTGCGTGAAAGTAAAAGAATCTCTATATTATTATGTTAAGTAGATACCCATAGTTATTGTAAATCTTTGTTCTGTATTCATCAGATAGTCTCGTAAGACCAGACAACCTCCTCCCGTGTTTATTCCAGTCATACACGAGAAACACCTACGCCCATACTCGATACGACAAAACATTAAACAAACATGTATACAAAAAAACTGATTAAAAATTCAAGTCACGGCCAGCCCTAACTCCGAGACGAGTGGAGGGTAAGGGCCCAGGTTCGATCCCCATTGTGAGAGTCCACTTGTTTTTTAATACGAGGGTATTTTCTATTATTCGTATTGTAAACGCCGCTGTTTTTGTACGTTGACATGCATTTATTGTGGTTGCATGTATAGTGGGGTGCATGTAGGGCGACCAAAAACCAAACCACAAGTCCGGATTCGACCGGACCCGGTCTATACGTACGTGCAACCTGCATCTGTAATCGAAAATTATGATCAAATACTGATATAACGGTGAAGCGGTGATAGCCTAGTGGTTAGGGCGTCGGCACGCACCTGTAACTTTTCGGAGTTATGTGCGTTTAAAAAAAAAATATATCACTTGCTTCAACGGTGAAGGAAAACATCGTGAGGAAACCTGCACGCCCGAGAGTTCTCCATAATGTTCTAAAAGGCGTGTGAAGTCTGCGAATCCGCACATGGCCAGCGTGGTGGGCTATGGCCAAACCCTTCTCATATTGAGAGGAGACCCGTGCTCTGTAGTGAGCCGCGTGAGTGAACCCATATTGGGGCGCCATTGGAGATAAAGCCTGATACCTTTTTTTTTGTCGTGCTGGAAAACCTTTATGGCTACCTACATCCGTTGGGCAGGACGGAGATTATGTGGAACTCCCCCCGCCCCCTCATTATTGAGACCTGGATCAAAATAGGAAGAGTAAAGTCGTGTGATTGGCATGCTGGTCACGAGCTCTTGCGTTTGGCTGCAATCACAACTCATTATTACACAAAATGGCTTTACATTTAAGGAAATAGTAATGTCTTAATATTTTCGACGCTTGTTTCATAAATTCTAATCGAAAATGATGTCACACAAAACTGTAATTCTAAAGTAAGCGGTGACATTAAAGCGTCTGATGATGCAGTCTATATAGAGATTGGTTACCTAAAATATAGTTAATGGTGGGGAAAACCAAATTTTATTCCAGATACTGTTTATTTTACGTTCTAGTAATCAACCCGGACGCTCCGAAAAATATCCGGGTACTTAAAAATAAAAACAAGTCCGGAAAAATCAGGATTGATGGCAACCATAGCTACATGGGACATTTCATATCATTAGCGATCCCACGGGAGGTCAAGTGATTTTGAAATTATCGATAGCTTTAATTTTTTTTTCCTCTTATTATGATTATTCTGTAGGTACCTACCTACCTACTTTTTTTTATAAAAGTTAAATGATTTAATTATGTTTTTAGGTTTATGGTTATTTAGGCTTATCTTTATGGAATAAAGTATGTGTGTACCTTTAAATTTCTTTTACTAAGAAACATTTTGTTAATTATGCCATTGAATTTTTTGTTTTGCCCGTCTGAACAAATAATAATTGTGTACTAACTACATTCAGCTTATTTTTAGTTGTATCTAATAAAAGCATAGAAATAGCATAACTATAGCAATTTTGCAATCAACATCATCATCAACTCATTATCGGCCCACTAGGGGTCAAAGGTCTCTGAAAATGAAAAGGTTAGAAGTTAGCAAACCTTTGCAGGGAACTCTCAAATATGCAGGTCTCCTTCACCGTAAAAACTCCATATTAATCTATATATATGAAAGAAAGTCGTGTTAGTCACACTATTTATAACTCAAGAACGGCTGAACCGATTTGACTAAAAATCGGCGGGGAGGTAGCTTATAACCAGGAGACGGACATAGGATACTTTTTATCCCACTACATTTCGCGTCGATGTATTATGTATTATTTACTTATTCCATACGAGTTATTTAAAACCCCTAATCTACGCGGACGAAGTCGCGGGCCATTGATCGATTAGCCACTAGCCGTAGATCGATTATTAACGCTCAAAAAATGGGACGGAAAAGTAGTGCACAAATAGCGACGCGTGCACTCCTTTCCCCTAGTGTGTGACAGAGCTAGACGAAAGTCACCGATTCTAACTCTCGAGCCGTATAATCCGAATGAATTACAAAGCACTACGTTATAGATAATATGACGGCCAGATGTCTAGTGTATTAGACGGGTTGTAATACATCGATATACCGATATGTAGGAATGTATAGTTAGTTGGTGACAAATTCTCGCCTTGTTTTTGCATGACGCGCTCTATTTACGGCTAGTGGTAAATCAATGTATAAACCTAATACTGCAACCATTTAGCTCCAATAGAACCTCTATCTGTTTAAAAGCTACATACCTACGTAACCAAAACAAAAATAATCCATGAGGTTGGAGCATGAAACCCGTGTAGAACAATGGCGCCATTAGCCGCGAATGAGATATCGCTTATTGTTTTTTTAATTGTTTCCTCTGGCTTCTTATTTTCGCTTTTCGAAACGAGACCAATCATCGGTTTGAATTCGACGGTGTAATTCCGCTTTTATCGCGTTGATTATGGTCTTTTGCGGTTTTTATTTGTACCGAGGTAAAAAAAAGCGCAGGCACCGAAGTTGGTACCTGTTGTTTCTGGATACGTATTTTGAATCATCATCATCAACAGAATTTCATACAAAGCTTATTATAGTGATATAACCTATCTAACGTTTTTATTTTTTTCTGTTATTTTTCACTATGACGTATCTGCCATTATATATATTATTTTATTAATTAATGAGTTATAATAAGAGCACTACGGAAAACATAGGTACACACAATAATAGGCAGTTGAGATCCCTTCCATAGGCGGGTAGAAAGGCACAGATTCCTCTAAGCGAATCGTCATAATTTTTCGCCCCTGTCCCATAAAATCTGCTCTTCTTGTAGGCAATTGAAATTTTCTGGAATATACCCACTTTTATACCCTCTATACGTTTAATCTTAACTCTAAGTGGATGTAAACGAAAAGCTTCTAGTAGTGCACAATTAGTGTTTGTGTCTTCAATGACATATTCCATCGTCAATTTAAACATCAGTACCATAAAGAACAGACTTTACTACAAAATTTAGGTACAAGACTTCAAGAACGTACTTGCTTTGATTATCCCCTCATCTAGTTTGATAATTGGAATAAAAAGCTTCTAGTGCTTGTATCTTCAATGACAAATTATATTGTCTTATTACCATAAACAACGTGTCACTTAACATAGAGAACCTACTTACTTTCATTATGGCCTGTATGAAAATGTAAATGGAGGTAGGACATAAAGCATGTAGTTGAACTAATACAATTACTGTTTGGGCTCCCAATGACAGATTGTATCGTCAAATTACGCATTTAGTACCATAAATAGCACGTTCAAATGCAAGTACTCGACGTATGGAACGCACTCACTTTGAAAATGCCCTTTGCCGGTTTAATCTCATCTGAAAATGGAGGTAGGACAAAAAAGCTCCCAGTTGTACTAATATACATTTTCACAAAACAATTTACCTCTAACAGTAATGGCATTACAATTAAAAACTAGTTAAACAATTCGCCTAACGCCCCCTAAACGAGACTAAAATGAGACGCATTTTTAATTAAACCCCACCGGAAGTCGCCATGTTGGCGCGCATCCGCCGACGCCATCTTGCGGCGACCGTTTGACAAATTGGTACGGCAGAGTGACGCGCAATTTTCCCCGCTTTTTTCCCGCCCATTGTTCGCTTTTCCCCGGCAAAATGAAAAGTCGCGCTATTTCTATTTATTTATTTTTCCTCGGGTTTTTTTTTCGGTAAATGTTACGGTTCACCCGGCGTATTGCGGATTGTTTTGTGCTGTTCATTTCTCAGTGTCGAATTTTTTGAATGTCAGTTTATCTGGATGGCGTGTTACGATTGTTCAGCGGGTTCACAATATCACAATATATTAATATTTCATGATGTTATTCAAGTATTTAGTATGTATTTTAAACTGAGATTCAAGCATATTTCAATTCTTGTAGGTCTTTCTTGGGCCCCACGACACAGGATTACCTAGTGTGGGTTCAAACGGATGTGCTAAGCTTTGGGAAGTTGTTTTTTTGGCAAATAAATATTTTTCAATTTTTTTTTTTTCAAAGCATCGTCGTAATTTCCTTACGTAGACTCGCTTTGAAGTTTCATAAGCGAGTGGTGCAAGCATCTAAAAGTCCCTACTACTACTTTTTTACATTACAGCTCCCGTCTGTTCAAAAACAAGAACCTAATCTAAGCTTATTTAAGCTTAAATTTATGTCTTCTAGATCAGAACAATCCATAAATATCAGAAAAATACATAAAGTAATAAAAAAAATATGTTTAAATATGGTTGGCGGCCAGATAATAGCAGTAATATTATTTTATTTATTTATTATTTATTGTTATATATTTATTGTTTGCAGATAACAAAAAAACATCAAAGAAACATAATTCATAATAATTGCAAGGAATAAATAATTAACACAGTAATACATATATCTTATATATTACAACTCTTCCCGATAAATTGAATGACGGTGACGACGAAATTTTTCAGCATACAATATTTACATAGCCCATACGTCAATGTGTGGGTGAAATGATAATTATCGATAAGAATGCAATCTTGATGGCAGAATTAGCGGCTTTATTAAAAGATAAAAAGGTTTGGCGACAGTTAGATGATGATCAATGTGGAATAAAAAATAAGACTTGCACCAACATTATATTATAAAGATCGAGTAATAAACAAAAAAAAACACGTCTCTCCTTTATACGAGTGTAGAGACGAATATAGAAAGTTAGTAACTTCTAAACTGACAGTCTTTAATAATGAATTCAAACCCCTGCCTAGAAGGAGATGAATTTTCAGAAACGGTACGTCTATGTTACTATATATGTAAGCTATCTGCGTGCAAATTTCACCCAGATTCGTCAAGTGGTTTGCGTGGTGCGATGGTAGAACAGTACGCCCGTAAGGCACCTTAACCATAAACACAGAGAGATGTTCAGCCACCCAAGAGACAATATTAATGTGAATTATATGCGGTAAGAGATTCTCCGACATCTAAGACCCTCAAACACCCTCCAAATGGTACCCAAGACACCAAAAAGTCAACACGAAGCAGTGGACAGAGCCCAATCCGAAGTTCGAACTAGTTAGCTACCGTCTATACTGCCCGCCTCATTAAAACGGGCGGCGAGATCAAACGGTACCGAAATACGCTCGCCGCAGACCTATGAGAGCGTAGAGATGCGGAATCAATGTACGCGATGTCACTAAACAGACAGACACGAGGACCTACAATCGATTATTACACACAAAAAAAAATAACATGTTAAAAGAAGTATTTGGAAACTACCCTTAAAGAAGTATGTTCGAGATTCAATAGCACGGAAGTCCACATTGTTTTGAAAAGTTTGACGTGCCTGTAAATTATATTCGAGTGATGATCGAGTTATATATCTATATTACTTTATGGTCAATACGACAAGCAAACCGTCGAGACCCTTGGTCCGTGGGGTCCTAGCGCTCTAAGGCTTTTTAAGAAAATAGTAAAAAGGTTAGTCGACATCACAGGGGACCGAAGAGCTGCCAGCTACCTCGGACAAAGAATAAGTCTAGCCATTCAAAGGGGGAACGCTGCCAGTATCTTCGGAACCTTGCCTAAAGGGACTCCTTTTAATAATATATTTTAGTCATGATGTTTAAATAGTTATTTATTTTTTAAGATTTTTAGTTGTAGGTTAATCTAAGTTTTATTTTAAGTTTTATGTAAAATGTTTGATGTATAATAAATAAAAAAACAAGCAAAATATATTCTGTACAAATAATACATAACGTTGATGTACGTTATCCTTTACGATACTACAATATCCTTTGAATTATTCGTCAGTGCTCCTAGCACAAACGGTTCCTAAATGTCAGCTGGTACCCTGAACTTTGTGAGCCGTAACACGCTAACTGCTAGATCTATAAGGCAGTTTAGAGAACGACTTATGTATCATTTGCTCTCGGAGAGCCTATTTCGCAGTATTTGAGTATCGAGGTGGGTTTATGCTTTACAAACCTCTCTGCTATGAGATGATATGACTGCTTCCGTGGCGCAACGCGTGCGCTTTCGCATTATAGATCTACTATAAGTCCTGGATCCTGGGAGGTTCTGGATTAGATTGCCGGCTGGCCGGTCTGGTAGGATACTTCGGCGTAAGTATCACCCTACCCAAAGTCCAGTGTCAAGCGATTCAGCGTCCCGGCACGATGTCTCATAGAAGCCAATAAAGAGTATGGTTTCCCATACCCCTAACAGGTTAGTTATCTTAGCCTGCATCATCAGGTGAGAAGGTCTAACTTGTAGTGGAATAAAATGAAGATGCCTTCGCCCAGCTGAGCACGTAACTAGGCAATAATGACACTAGTTCCCTCTAATCCCTTCATAGCCCATCGGTCTCGACAGAATGGTCATGAAAGAAACAGTTTATGTCTGCGTCGACTCGTGAACATACGGTGTTTTATTATCATATCACCGATTCCGAATCAGCAAGCCGAGTTCAGAGCTAGTTGACTTTGGACTTTACCAAAATAGTGGTAGATTTAGGACTTAAGCAGTAGTCTCTACTATATTGTATTTGACGACCTCCGTGGCGCCGCGCGTGCGCTGTTGCATTTTAAAGTTGGAGGTCCTGGGTTCGATTCCCAGCTCGATTCTGGTCTGGTGGGAGGCTTCGGCCGTGGCTAGTTACCACCCTACCGACAAAGGCGTGTCGCCAAGCGATTAAGCGTTCCGGCACGATATCGTGTAGAAACCAATTAGGAGTGTGAGTTTACCCCTAACAGGTTAGCCCGCTACCATCTTAGACCGTATCGTCACTTGCCATCAGGTAAGATGCAGTCAAGGGCTAACTTGTGGTGAATAAAATAAAAATTGTTCGCTTTATGGCTCTGGCAAACAAACAGAGACGTAAATGACATGAGATATAAAATAGGAAGCGGTGATAGCCTAGTGGTTAGAGCGTCAGCCTCCTAATCAGAGGTCGGCGGTTCGAATCCGGGCACGCACCTCTAACTTCTCCGAGTTATGTGCGTTTTTAAGCAATTAAAATATCACTTGCTTCAACGGTGAAGGAAAACATCGTGATGAAACCTGCACGCCTGAGAGTTCTCCATAATGTTCTCAAAGGCGTGTGAAGTCTGCCAATCCGCACATGGCCAGCGTGGTGGACTATGGCCAAACCCTTCTCATATTCAGAGGAGACCCGAGCTCTGTAGTGATTCGGTAATGGGTTGATCATGATCAGATATAAAATGGATTTCAGTCCCTTATAAGGCCCTTTGAATGTATGAGTAATAATGTACTTTATCTTTATAGATAACACATCTTATGAGGCATAAGCGTTATTTAAGAAAGGTATGAAAACGCACTATATGTCCAATATGTTAGAATTATTCATCCGGTATCATGACGCAATCACTATTACACTAAAACGATGTCCACGGAATCATAAAAGATTGAAATTCCCATCGATTATGTATAGAAAGTATCTGAATGTTAATTTATCTCAGTCCCACTATAAAAGGTCATTTCCTATTGAACCAGTTCCTAATGATCAAGTTTTCCTACCAAGCCTCCTAAACCATATCAAAAGTTGTAAATTCCACCATACTGTCATTTACTTAATAGTTAATATACAGGGTGACATTTTTGAAACAAGCAGTGGAAGTATTTAAGTAAAACAAAGTTTTTTTCGTGTCTGGTGTGGTGGTAGGCTTCGGCCGCGGCTAGTTATCACCCTACGGGCAGAAACATACAGCCAAGTGATTTAGCGTAGCAATAGCGCAAGAAGTCTCACAGAATGTTAGAAGATTGACTTAGGAGATTGTCTTTTTGGCGTTAATCTTAATTATCAAAAGACTTCGTATAATTTACTTTATTCAATTTAAATAAATCATGAATATTAATTGATTACCCGCAAAAATCAGCTAAATGATTTCGAATTTGCCATCTCCATGAACTATTTTGTATAGACCCCGTAAACGAGAGATTTCTCCATCAATATAATTTTAGTTTTCGCTCCATTGACCGCTCCTAAAACTCACCCCGTATACTTAATACATTATGCTCAATATTAAACGCTGTACCGGGGATTGATTGGACCTAATTGGGTCGTTATGTGGAAGAATAATGACCAATTAGTAAATTAAACGAGTCATCCGAGGCGGGACGGAGCGAAGCTGACGTTTTAGTTTTTTTTTATTACAGCAATATTATAGAAAAATGGGCACATGTTAAGCCCTTGTGGTACACCTCAAGGTCTAAAACAAAAATATTTATATGTTTTATGAAAACTCGTTGATCTGTGTTACCATGTTTGACTACAGAGTACGGGTTCGATTGTGTCTGTTATCTTATTTTGATTTTTGATGTTTTGATCTTTGGCAAGAGTGTTCAACCGACGGTATCGGGTATTCTCCATAACTAATGATGATCACTGAAGCCCTGCCAACAGTGTAATAAGGGTTAAAGTTGAAATTCCATTTTTGAAAGGCATTAATAAAGGCATTTATGTCTAACAGTACGGTAAATGCTATGAAGATTTATGAAAAGCATTTTATAAAGTCCAACTTTAATATTCAAGTCCAGTTTCCAGGTAAATCACTTTATAGGGTTACACCTACTGCTTTTGGTACTACACTATGCCAAACGGCAGCAAAGAATCTTCAGAAAGCTTCTGAGAACTAGGATCATATTTGTGGTGGATATCCCCTAATAGTCAATGACTAATACTGTAACCATAATGTTCTCAAAGGCGTGTGAAGTCTGCCAATCCGCATATGGCCAGCGTGGTAGACTATGGCCAAACCCTTCTCATATTGAGAGGAGACCCGTGCTTTGTAGTGGGCCGGTAATGGGTTGATCATGATGAACACTGTACGTCCATCAGTCAAGACGAAGGATATTCTGTGAAACCCAAGCTATAAGCCGAATATTGTTTCGCAAATGAATAATTGTCAACCTATATCGACACACAGCGTTCATTTACAATCACATTCTCTCCAATGAAAGATCGACGATTATTATCGCACATTAGTTATGATAACGAACCAAGTCTGACTCTGAATGGGCGTCAGATTCGAAACATAAGTCACTTAGCACTTTTAGTTATCACTTGTTATTATTCCCGTGAGCGTTTAACTATTGCTTTATTGTGGCCCATTAACTCTGGACGCTCCTATAAAATTAATCTCCAACAGTTTAATCTAAAAAAATCTTCCAGTTTCGGTTTTTATTATACCTCCATAAAATCTAAGAGCTCGTAATCATGTCTCGGAGGGAACGGTGGGGACTTTGTTCTTGTTCTCAACTTTTTAGCCAGCGAGATGAAACTAGAACGGATTGGGCTATTTGTGAATTTAAATAGTCGTAAATCTAGCCTCGTTTGTAATATGCACATAAGGTTTATGAGTTCCCGGTATTTCTACCGCTAATTCACCTCGTGACGCGTTTTAAGAATTATCAATATTTACAACATAATTAAAAGTCAACGACTCAAGGCCGGTTGTTCAAATTGTAGTTTATCATAACTTCCGTTAGTAAACGTTAACTTTACAGCGTTAGACAATCTACAGATGGAATACATAATGTAAAAGACGCATCCGTGAAATTTATTCTTTTCTTCGTTATACCTTGTTCAGCTTCGAATGAGATATTTGAAAGAAAAAGGTTTTACAAAACTTACTCATCGTACAAAGCTTTGACAACTGTTTTCTTGTACTATAACCAAAATATATGTAAACCAAACACCGGTTGACGTAATAGTGACTGTTTTACAGTCTTGTTGCAATTTTTTTTCACGCTGGGAAATGCGTTCATGCATCCCCTCCGGAAGCGACGCAGGCAAGACTGCGACGCTTTCGGCGGGGTATGTGGGACTCCCTAGCGGCCAGACTGGCGACCAGGATATCCACTAAAATCCAGGGATGCTCCTTCGCGTCGCCTGGTGGCTGGGTCACGAAAACACCCGCGCACTCGACAGAAACAGTCTTGTTACCATGCCAGAAACATAATTTTTGTGTCTCTTACCGTCTGTTTTCACACTGATAGAAGCTAAGACCTAGCTACCTCGTATCCTTTTTTGTTTATTTTTACGTCATAGACGTCAGTCTAATTTTTTTCATCTTTTAGCGAGTAATTCCTATCATAATTTATTTATTTTACACCACCTTATACTATCATTACAGAACTTCCAACTCTATAGTGAACTTATACTAATCTAAGGAGTTAAAATTATCTTACATTAATGGGTAATATGGATACACCTCATACCGCCTCATTTTTGGAAAGCAATCATAATGAATAATCTCCAATTATAAGAATAATCTACAAATATGCAAATTTGTTTCTTTACTGCAGGGTTTTTGCGCAGAAGCAGAATGGAATACAAATAGTTGTACTACTATGCGCGACCGGTCCGATCTGTCCTCACATTTTATTTTTACAAATTGTTCGAGCGTCTTTCGTGAGTATATCATTCGTTAAAATTCATTCGGTGTGTGGTGTAGTGCCATCAATTTTAGCATTTGACGTTTTTATACATATTTAAAGTTTCGCTTTGAAGAGCTTTACACTAGATTTATGTTAATAGCGAGACACACTGTCCTAGAGCAGGATATTTAAATAATCATTTATATTAGAAAGTAGAGAGCTATAAAGACTATGCTAATATGATGCTAAAATAATTTACATAGTAGTGAGTTGATGGTGATAACTACATCCCTAAACTTAAAACTAAAGTTATGAGGGTTCCAAACAAGCTCTGGTTTAAGAAGCCCACAACAAACTAAGCCAGAAAAATTTGTTTCTCGTTATCACCATCTCACATGCCACTTAAAATTATTCGGTTATGGCTACTAACGTTTACAATGCTGGTCAAGGAAAAATTGGTAGACTTAACAAACCTTTGAGCACATTATGGAGAACTCTCGTCTGAGATGATGCATGCCCGTTTAGATTTCGTCGCAATGTTCTACAACTCCCAACTCCAAAGTTTCTTAGTTTTGCAACAGGAATCTCAAACGCCTGATGAGCGTTTCGCACTTCACAGAATCGTTGACGAAAATCTTTTCGTGTGTCTACCAAATGAGGTAACATCTGTTTTAGGTAATGAAGGTAAACAAACATATACCAAGTTATAGTTCCAGTTCGCAGTAACAAAACAAGGGATTAAGGGTGCAAACCTTACTCTGTTTTTAGTTTTACGCGTTAAAATAAGCGTTCGAAAGAATCAGGCTTCATATGAAAATAATTCTTGCGTAACGAGTAGGAGCTTTTAAAAAACCCGTCCGTGTGTAGTCATATATATAAAGAAAATTCATATGATTTATGAAAAAGCGACACGATTTGGCAATACTGCACGACATGATTTATATATATGCGTATAGTACTAATCTCATTCAAATTTAGTACGCTGGGAAGTGTTGGAAATTTGTTTGTCTTTTTATTAACCAGAGATTCTTTTGAGCTTACATTTTGGGTAAAGAACAAACGGATTTACTATTCCTATGTGCTAAACTTCTGTTGTGTGGCTCCGTGCTGAAATAAAAGACTCCAAAGTGACTTTGACCTTGAGGGCACTAAATTGTTACATGTGACCTTAATCCCTCAATTTCAGCGGTGCTTTAATACAGGCCATCTCTTCTAAGAGCAATTGTCATTTGAAGTTTGAACGTAAAGTAAGTGACCATCAATGTATCGATAGTAAATTATTTTCGTGTTCATCAGAGAACCTGTGCATAGTTAACACATAGTGAGAGTTTAAATGAAGTTTTAATGAAGCGGTGATAGCCTAGTGGTTAGGGCGTCTGTCTTCTATTCAGAGGTTGGCGGTGCGAATCCGAGCACGCACCTCTAACTTTTCGGAGTTATGTGCGTTAAAAAAATAATTAAAATATCAATGCTTCAACGGTGAAGGAAAACGTCGTGAGGAAACCTGCACGCCTGAGAGTTCTCCATAATGTTCTCAAAGACGTGTGAAGTCTGCCAATCCGCACATGGCCAGCGTGGTGGACTATGGCCAAATCCTTCTCAGAGAGAGGAGACCCGTGCTCTGTAGTGAGCCGGTAATGATGTAGAAGATTTTGAATTAAAGGTTGGTAGGTCTTTCGTTTAGGAAAGGATCGTATGTCCACCTCCAGGTGCAAGTTTAATGTTTGCCTCATTCCATAGCCATCGAATGTACGGTGCGGCAGTGCATAATAAAATATGAGCGAGCATTAATTTTTATATATAATATATTATTGTATGGGACACTAAAATAATCCGCCTCTGGGATATTATCCTATTAATTTACAACGATTTGAGTTCAAACTGATTTGTTGATGGCGGTCGTTAGAAATTTATTTCGGTTTCACGTATTTCATGTTTATTTTAAGTAGTCGATGATATTGTCATAATTTATTATCATGATTATCGTTTCAGCCGATTGAGGTCCACTGCTGGGCATGGGCTTGCCCAGCTATTCCAACACCTTTCCACTCTTACTTACTACTCTCTCTACCTCCATTACTAAGTACTCCATTACTGGAGGTCAGCAGTCGTTTCTTGAAACGCTCCTTGTCCATGGCTAAACGGAATAGTTCTTTGACCGACTTGATGCCAGTCATTTCCGTATGTTTCTGAGCCATGACTTTCGTCTTCCAACACCTCTTTTTCCAGCAATCTTCCCCATCATAATAGTTTGCGACCCTAACGTTCAATGGTTTTCCGTGCTATGTGCCCTTCTTATTTTCAATAATTTCCACACTTTGTCAGGGTTGACTTTATCTGATTTGATTAATGGTGTACGCAGTAGCTTTTATGATTGCATGAATTCCACAACATGAGCTTTACTGTATCCAATTCAATTACCTAATTGTAATAGTAAGGAGATGTTTTGTAGTTTCAGATTTTAAGAGTTTTGACGACGGCCATGGAGGGCCCAGTGCGTGCGTTGTCGCATTATTAAGTTGGAGGTCCTGGGTTCGATTCCCGGCTCGAGTCTGGTCTGGCGGGAGGCTTCGGCCGTGGCTAGTTACCACCCTACCGACAAAGACGTGTCACCAAGCGATTTAGCGTTCCGGCTCGATGTCGCGTAGAAACTAATCAGGAGTATGGGTTTACTATACCCCTACAGGTTAGCCCGCTACCATCTTAGACTGCATCATCACTTACCATCAGGTGAGATTGCCGTCTAGGGCTAACTTGTAGTGTATAAAAAAAAGATGGAGCTGGTAATTTTTCGGAAAGTAATCACAAGCGCCAATTAAGATTTGAACTCTCGCTGCCATTTAAACGCCACCGAACCGACTGGCCTTAATTGAGCGCAGTTAACGGGCAAACTGTGATGTTATTATTATTATTTCGATACCAAATGGTATCAGCTAAAAAACCATTATTTTTCAGTATTCACAATGTGAGTTGCTGGAAGGTTGCTCGCCGAGCTGGTGTCAGCGTTTGTTGACATTCCAACTTGTCAAAACTCGCGCGCGCCCGTTTGCTCTAAATTCGCGTAGATTACACCGCCCCTACTATGTTACGTGGAAACTGTCGCAGTTGAGGCGACAATGCGAAATACGGGGAAATATCAGCTTTTCCCAGCCTGTTATTTATTATTTTTCAGCACGGATAGCACGAGCAAGAGACACGATTTTAATTCACCGATTGTATGAGGTGGACTAGTACATTTCATCCCTTCTCAGTGGATATAAGTGGGGATAAAATATAGATACGCCAAGTTTTTTTTGCATTTTAACAATTTCGGCTATTTAACAGAAAAGAGAAAGAAAAAGTGTTGAAAAGGAAATAAAGTTTACTCCTTTTGAACACTCTTAGAAACGTTTAATGAACTACTGAGATGTGGAGTAACGTTTCGGGGTTATAAGCAAGTTGACTTAAGTTTTTACTTAAGGCTGGTTGAATAGACATCTTACAGCAATATCAATAAAGTTTACGGAAAATCGCCGTGATGTTATCGTCTTTCAGCAAATTCTGATTTAAAAAAATTTTAGACTTCTTATTAATGTAGTAGTACAGTTGTGGTTTTCTTTTTAATATACTTCAACGGAAGTATATTCAGGACCCATTCGATCTCTTTCGCCCTATACTATTCAACATTTTACCGTAGAAGTTATTAGCTATTTTTGTTAATATGTCGTCTATAGTCAAAAAATATCTTTTCTATGGCTAGAATTTAGGTCATCCTTTTTACTTCTGATATATCTGCAAAAAGTCTAGATATACAAACTCTTTGTTATAATTTTTTTTAAACATGACAGAAGTCAAACTACTTTTGCACTATAGAAAAGTAGGCAATTTACTAACACACACAGAGAGCCGGGTAACCGAAGTAAAAGCGCGGGCGGTCGCGGTGAAGCGTGCATCAGGGTACATTGTTTAGAACAGAGGATGAAAGTTTATATGGGAAATATAATGAAGAATTCGTGCAGAACAGCTAGCTAATCATGGATAAAAAGAATCACCTTCTTCAGTCGGAATATAACCAATACTGTCGAGTTTACGAACAAATAGTAGGCGACCATGTTTACGCTTCAAAACATGAGCGTGACGCAATTTGTAACACCCCACGGGGAGGGGGTGGACTTCAAAGGGCTCGCCGACAAAGCGCTAAATAAGATGAAAAAAAAATACAAACGACAATGGACAGGGAAATCGGGCCTTGCGAATTTTCTTTCTTTCTAGTTTTTCGTGTGAAAATTACATAGGATTGGCTCGCATGCATTCCTGTTTCCGAGAATCTTTTGACGCGTCATCGTGCCAAACGGTTGCATGCGATTTTCGTAGAATTACTGTGGGGAAGGTATAAACTGTCACACAGAGAATTCGTCAAGTTTTTGATCCATTACCATCACCTTCAGTCTATTAATATGCTATTGTTATTACTGTCCTATCATCATGATCAACCCATTACCGGCTCACTACAGAGCACGGGTCTCCTCTCAATATAAGAAGGGTTTGGCCATAGTCCAACACGCTGGCGATGTGCGGATTGGCAGACTTACTGTCCTATATGACTTGTAATCTTTAACATGCTCTCCAAGGCATAGGTTAACCACTAACGCCAATTTCCTTATCTTTAGACTGATACTAAAAGCTCTTGATAAACCTCAATATTTGTCAATTCATGGCACGATTCGGAATCAAGGACTTCGTGATCCGTTTACGTGACTACAAAATCAATGAGGTAGTTTTATTATTCATTTTTAAACACAAAGAAGACTTCAGTCATCATCGTGATCAACCCATTACTGGCTCACTACTGAGCACGGATCTCCTCTCAATATGAGAAGGATTTGGCCATAGTCCACCACGCTGGCCATGCGGATTGGCAGACTTCACACGCCTTTGAGAACATTATGGAGAACTCTCAGGCGTGCAGGTTTCCTCACGATGGTTTCCTTCACCGTTGAAGCAAGTGAGCTTTTAATTGCTTTAAAACGCACATAACTCCGGAAAGTTAGAGGTGCGTTATCGGGATCGAACCCCTGATCTCCGATTAGGAGACTGAGGTTATAACCACTAGACTACCATAGCTTCAAAATTAAAAAGTTTTACTTTTTTTAATTAAGACCCTTTTGTTTCTTCTATAAATTTTGTATTCGGCATTATTGTAATCTGTTTTTTGTTAATTGTTAAATAATGATATTTTAAAGGACTTTCGAGCGAATGAACTGTTTTTTAATTCTTTTATAACAAATGTCACTTAATTTCTTGATGCTCCGATGTCATGAACTTTAGACGCGTAATTTCAGAAAAAGGTTGATATGATTTTCGTACAACTGTAGTCTAGTCTAGTCGTTCAGACTTCAAAGAGTGATAGCAATGCGCGGATTTTTTGCCGTACGTCTGAAAAAAGACGCTTTCAAATTAGCTGTGAGTGCGAGTTACGCGGTAACGTTGTTGTTTTATTGTCTGCTTTATCTTTCTTCCCTTTTTCTCCCATTTGGAATGTAACCACATTGTGTGATTAAAGAATACCTGAGGGGCGTGCACTGAATTCATGCAGTGTAAGTAAATCTCACTCACGCTAGGCCTTGTCCACAAGTTCAAAATTGCTCAGCGTGCTATGGAAAGGGCTATGCTGGGTGTTTCTCTAAGGGATAGAATCCGTAACGAGGACATCCGTAGGAGAACAAAAGTAACTGACATAGCCCAACGAATTAGCAAGCTGAAATGGCAGTGGGCGGGTCATATTTGCCGCAGAACCGACGGCCGTTGGGGCAGACGTGTTCTGGAGTGGAGACCGCGTACCGGTAAGCGCAGCGTAGGACGACCCCCTGCACGCTGGACCGACGACCTGAAAAGGATCGCTGGTGGCGGGTGGATGAGGAAGGCGGAGGACCGTGTGTGGTGGCGCGCTCTCGGAAAGGCCTATGTCCAGCGGTGGGCGTCTATAGGCTGATTGATTGAAGTAAATCTCGTCAGTTTAAAACTTCCCAACGTAAGTTTGGAGTACACTTTCCGTAACATATATCTTACGGAGAGTGTACTCCAAAATTGTTGACTTTCCTCAGTTTGTCCTGGGTTCGATTCCCGGCTCGAGTCTGGTCTGGTGGGAGGCTTCGACCTTTAAAACCCTACCGACAAAGATGTGTCGCCAAGCGATTAAGCGTTCCAGCACGATGTCGCGTAGAAACCAATTAGGAGTGTGGGTTTACCATACCCCTAACAGGTTAGCCCGTTTCCATCCTAGACTGCATCATCACTTACCACCAGGTGAGATAGCCGTCAAGGGCTAACTTGTAGTGTGTAACAAAAACCTTCACTTAACTACCTATTAAACTTGCAAATTTGGTGCAAGGAACTAGTCGCCCTTATATACTCGAATATATAGGTACAAAATAAACGAAAAATAATTAAAAAAAATAAGTCAAAAAAAAGAATAATTTTGTATATATAGTACCTATATAATAATTACCGATCAAATTATATTTGCGTTATTATAATATGTATCATAATCAAAAATATATATACATAATAAATATTCTGTAGTAAGTCTCTGAAGGTATGGTAGAAAGTTCTTCTCTGGTGTAGTTATACACTATACTTCCTTTAAAATATGATTCGAGGGTTTCAGCGGTTTTATGAGACAAATTATTTAAACAGCCTTGATTTTCTGTTCACTTCGATCTAAAGTAGCTAAAAACAGTTTGTATTTCTACTTTCTCGTTATGAAAAAAAAATCAGTTTTTTTTCGTCTTGTTTTTCGTAGCTTAGATGCATAATCTCACATTAACTTACTGCGAGTTTTTTTTTGTAACATTCTTGAGTTCCGACATCAAAGACTAGTGTGATAGCTATCCGGAGAGATTTCTCTATGGCTGCTGGCGAAAAAGTCGCTTTCAAATTAGCAATGAGTGGGTAAGTTGTGGTTTTGCTCCATTACGACATTAAAAAGGAAAAGAATTTGCTTGTTTTTTTTTTTGTTAGAGGTGCTGTTTTTTTTTATACACTACAAGTTAGCCCTTGACGGCTAATTATCTCACCTGGTGATCCAGTCTAAGATGGTAACGGGTTAACCTGTTAGGGGTATGGTAAATCACACACTGTTAATCGGTTTCTACGTGACATCGTGGGTAAACGCTAAAACGCTTGGCGATACGTCTTTGTTGATAGGATGATCACTAGAGTCGGGAATCGAACCCAGAACCCCAAACCCCAAACTTTATAATGCGATAGTGCACGCACTGCGCCACAGAGGTCATCACACTTTAAGATCATTCGCAAACAACGTTAAATTTGAGCTGAAATTTTTAGATACAATGTTGATTAGAGCTTATTTCGATGATGGAGATGGTAGGTATGTGGTAGATAAGTCAAAGAACTTCTTCATTGTTTTTTTTGTGACCCATATGCATTTAATTTTTTTTTTTTTTAAACGCACATAACTCCGAAAAGTTAAGAGGTGCGTGCCTGGATTCGAACCGCCGACCTCTGATTAGGAGTCTGACGCCCTAACCACTTGGCTATCACCGCTAAAAAAAAATATATCGCTTGCTTCAACGGTGAAGGAAAACATCGTGAGGAAACCTGCACGCCTGAGAGTTCTCCATAATGTTCTCAAAGGCGTGTGAAGTCTGCCAATCCGCTCATGGCCAGCGTGGTGGACTATGGCCAAAACCTTCTCATATTGAGAGGAGACCCGTGCTCTGTAGTGAGCCGGTAATGGGTTCTTCATGATGATGCATTTAAAAAATATTTAAATAAAGTTATTCTACATGGATGGAGTTTCTTATAGCAAGCTGTGCATGCATTAGTTAGTTATTACTAAGAAAAGATTAGTTATTATTAATCCAGAGTGAATCTTACATTGCATCACTATTCTCGTAGGTCTTAAGTTTCGTTACTATACTAATCTGCTTACGTTTAATTACGACTTATCTTTATTATGTCGTCATCATATCAGAAGTGGGATATTGATTTGACTTTATGTTGAGTGAATGCATTATAATACGTTAAGGAAAGTATGTGCTAAAAAGATTGTCCCTATTGGTTTTATTTTAAAGGTTAGTAAAAGTTGGTTAAAGTTTTGGTGATCTACCTTGGATTGAGTATTGACTGATGATTGGCTGACATATATACAACAATATATGGCTTGATTGAATATTTTGTGTCACGTGTAATGGTACGTTATGTTTGATGATGATCACAATAATGAATAAATAAGCCGTGCGTTAAGTCCGTTTTTTTCCTTTTATTATATTTAAAGCATTAGCTAAAGTAGCTTCTGGTTCATCTAAATAAAAACCAAAATAAAACCCATTTTTTTCGGACTTTCTATTAACAGTGCTAACCCTATTGGTTGCCACAGCGTAACCGGGCTGTTTGGCGAGCGTCGGAAAAAAGCTCTGCCAGAAGAAATTTTAAGCCCTAGGGCTCGATGAAACTAAGGGAACGTCTGCCTAAGGGCGCCTCCTGTGAGGCCGAACCTCGGCTTAGGCAAGGTTTGGGATAGCGGGGGATCGGACGGAAAAAATTATACCATTTGTCTAAGATTCGAACGGTCACTTATAGCAATTAAGGATCAAGTTTTATTAGTCCAGACGACAGTACAAAAACCCAAAGCTACCTCAATAAGTAGCCCAACCTTCCGATCCACCACGTAAACAGACATTTACGTCGTCAACCAATTAATTACACCACCCATTTCGATATCGGGTCCATATTGGATCTTATAAATCTTCGCAATTATCAAATTCTCGGGCCCGTCTCATCTGCATAAACTCACACACCTAAACACCGTACGCACGCGCGGCGGCGAGATCAAAGGGAGCACGACCCCTTTGTGTTTGCCGCCAACGCGTGCCGTCTTTTTCCCTTCTCACACAAACTCGCAAGCAATGCCCAGGAGTGAGGGAGACGACAGCAAAGTCGATTGTGTTACTCGCAATGTGAATATTTCACCTCGTTATCGAGTCTTGTTTGTGTTAGATAGTGTTGCTCAATTAATTGCATCGATATCGATTTATTGCTTTTAAATCCTGTGACTTCCGATATGAATTGTGTTTATCTCATTTGAAAGTGAGATGAATGTGACATGTTAAATTTGCATAGATTAAAACTTTTATGTGTGAAGCGACAGCTCATTACTAATAAGTGTTAATCATTTATCAATGTAATTGTTAAAAACAAGGCTGCGTTAAGTGTTATGATAACCTATTCTGCCCGAATGATGAATTCGACTCATATTTAAATGAAAGTCTCGTTAAAGGTTATCTCCGTAAGTACAAACATCATTTATTATGAGTTTTTAATGAAATGAAACGATAAAAATATAATTATATTATATGAGCTTACGGTCTAGTACCCTCAAATAAGTACCTCGCTCGATGCATATATTAATCATTTTCTTTTTCATACACACTCATACAGTACAGTGAAGAAGCAATCTAAGATGGCAGCGGGCTAAAGTTCTAGGGGTATGGTAAGTAAACCCTTACTCCTAATTGGTTTCAACGCGACATCGTGCCGGAACACTACAATCGCTTTGCCACGCGTCTTTGTCGGTAAGGTGGTTGCTAGCCACTATGTACAATAGTCAGATGTTAGAAAGCGATGTCAATTGATTAACATTCTACTAAATTGATAGTGTGCAAATTATATAAATTATTGACAAACACAAGCAAGCTTTTGTGTTGTGGGAGGCTTCGGCTATGGCTAGTTACCACCTTACCAACAAAGACGTGTCGCATTGCGATTTAGCGTTCCAGCACGATGTCGCGTAGAAACCAATTAGGAGTAGGGGTTTACCATACCCCTAAAACTTTAGCCCGCTGCCATCTTAGATTGCTTCTTCACTGTACTGTTTTGTGTGTATGAAAAATATTAATCATTTTGATTAATATTTGCATCGAGAGAGGTGCTTACCCTAACAGGTTAGCCTGCTAGCATCTTAGATTGCATCATCACTAACCATCAGTTGAGATTGCTGTCAAGTGCTAACCGGTAGTGGATAAAAAAATATCGTGAAATAATAATTTAAGTTCATCGATATCGCAAAAAACGCGACATCACTCACACTAGTAGAGCACGGCTACCGAGTAGGCAAGACAGGAATCTGCCGATATCGGTTCTAGTAATTAAAATAGACTTATTGCGTCCCAGCTCCGGCCTACAGGCAGCTACGTACTTTATGGACGGACCTTAAGTTCTACGCTCTATAAGGCAAGATACGTAATACGGGGTAGGTGTTCAGATACCTTAGTGTAAGTACGTGTTGCACGTGACACTAAAAAAGAGTGCACGAGTATATTTTTGAATTGGAATTGGAAAGTGTTTTCATATTGGAAACAATATATGGAACTTGATTATATTAAATTCAAAACCCTTATATTGAGAGAACCCGTGCTCTGTAGTGAGCCGGCAATGGGTTGATCATGATGAATTTTAATTAAATAATTCGTTGACCAGATTCAGTTTTTTGTTTGTTCTTGTTTTTTCCCCTTCTATTCGTTGTCTTCCCAGTTAAGTTTTTCTTCTTTTAATTATTATAACTATACGCCCGTGTGCAAAATAAATACATATAGAAACCAAAATAGATTATTAACTTAAATAGATAAAAATAAATAAATCTACATACACATTACATAGATACATATTTGCACCGGGCGGAGGATTTCGCCCCGGCAGGGGAGACCAAACGGCCGGGGGTCAGGGCGACAGGTTTAGAAGCCGGACTATCCTAGCCGAGTCCAGCAAGATCGCTTTTTGCATCCTGGCTGCGAGCGAACTGCCACGGAACCCCAGTCGCCTCAGATGTTGAGCGAGGCTAACTGGGATCAACCCATTAGCAAATATTACGATTGGGATAGTTTCAGCAGATTATTATTATTATTTATATTTGTTAAAACTTGTAATTAGCTTCAATTTTCTTTAGTTCTTGTCTGCATACTTTTTCTTTTAGCTGTAAGTTTTCCTTGTAAAATAAATTAATAAATATAAAAAAGCACCCACCTTGAACGAATATTATTGCATACATATACATAAGTATATGTATGCAAAATTCATACAAAATGCAAAATTCGTAAGAAGGACGGACATTGAATATTTTCCCGGAAAATTTTCATGTTCCCACGTGCTTTATCAAAGACCTTTATCCAGGCAGACATAGTTGCGGCCGTCAGCTAGTATTTTTATAAAATAAGTGTTATCCACTTATCTACTTCTTGCGCTCAGCACTTAGCGAAGTTAATCGCTGTTTTTTTTTAAATTTTACCTAATATGGTCAAGCATACAGCTCTATAAAAAACTTAACTATTAAGTCTTATTATAGCTAATGAGTTACAAATATGGATGGAAAGGCTTTTAAATGTTTTAAATATTTATTTTCTCCTATAATTTCTATGTCACCTGCGGGGAATAAAATTTTAATACTCTAGTTACTTACTTTTTCTATATTCGTTACTTACAACGTAACAATAAAAAGTTTCATTTTTATTTTTGTATTATTTTAATCTGGTGTACGTAATAGTTTTTGTTATTATTAAGTTTTCATTCTACCCTCTTTTAGTTTAGTACGTAGCCTATTTTCCTACATTATTAAGATAGTTAATAGCATCTTGAATAATGTGTGATATAATAATTTATTACTTCGTCCCGCGAATATTGGTTCGACCATTTTTTCATGTTATTTTTTTATGGTGGTAGTGGCCTAATCTGTAGGGGGTATGGTAAACCCACACTACTAGCCAGAACAGTAAATCCCTTGACGTCTTTGTCTGTAAGGTGGTAACTAGCCACGGCTGAAACCTCTTAAGAGACCATATTTGAGCCGGGATTCGAATCCAGAACAAACTTTACAATGTATACAAAATTTTTGATATCACAGCATCACAGGTACCTTCGGAATTAAAATTACGGCTCAGTGTGGCGTTGGAGGTTTTTGGGTATATAATATGAGTTAAAAAAAAAGACTTATGTTGTCTTTGATCGTCGAAGAAATGGAATGTCGAATTCCTCTTTTGTTCTTATGAGCGTTCGTTTGATTTTATTCTTTCGTCAATTTGTTGTATTTGTGATATAGCGAAAATATTTTAGGCTTACTTCGAAAGCGGCCCAGGTCTGTCTGTGCCGCTAGGGTATGTGGGACTCCCTGGCTACGAGAATAACCCCTCTTGGTTTAAGGAGCATCTCTATGTTCCTTCGCGTCGCCTGATGGCTCACGGGAACCTTCTAATCCATGTTGAAAGTCCTTTAGAAAAATCATATTACGATATTAAGGATTATATAAACGATAAAAAAGCTTGGGTGTGAATTGCTCTATCTCCATAGGTACTATAGTTTATTATTAATTTTATTCATTATGTGAGATGGTGATAACGAAAAAAAAAAGAAAAACCCCGGCTAAGTTTGTTGTGGGCTTCTTAGACCGGGGCGCGTTTGGAACACTCATAGCTTTAGTTTTAAGTTTACGAATATAGTTATCACCATGAAATAACTACTGTGTAAATTATTGACGCGTCAAAAGTGCCTTTTTAAGGACTATTTGAATAAAGATTATTTTGAATTTGAATTTGAATTTATCCTTTTTTTTCATACTGGGAAATGCGTTTACGCATCCCCTTTGGAAGCGACGCAGGCAAGAGTGCGCCGCTTCCGACAGGGTATGTGGGACTCCCCGGCGGCCAGTCTGGCGACCAGAATACCCACTAAAACCCAGCGATGCTCCTTCGCCTGGTGGCTGGATCACTCCTTTAACCTAATTTTGTTGTTTTAACTAATGTTTAATATCGTTCCACGTAGAAGCCGATTACAGATCTCCATCTGCAATGGCGGCTGTTTTTTTTCTATATCCTTTTTTAAATATAAATCGGTCTAATTACTGACGAGCGTTGAATATTGAATGAGCATAAAACGAATCATTACTTTACTCGACGTAGGTGCATTTATTTACTTGTATTACTCACAGTTAAAGCAATATCGTTTTATATGTACCCTGCGTATTACTTATCGCTATATTTTTTTCTGCGGTATTAAATGTGAACTTGGTTTTATCGATTGATAAATTATGCAGATATATTAATGCGGACTAATATTATAAATGCAAATGTTTGTTTGTTTGTTTGTTTGTTTGTTTGTTTGTTTGTTACGCTTTCACGACTAAAATACTTAAGCGATTATAAAAATTCTTATATTTGAAAGCTACGTTAACAGCGAGTAAGATAGGCTATAAGTGATTCCATGGGGAACGGCAAATACCGCACTTTTATTATTTATATCCCAAGCGACATCCATAAATCTTCTTAGGGCTTCGTCTTAGACCGGGGCGCGTTTGGAACCCTCATAGCTTTAGTTTTAAGTTTACGAATGTAGTTTTCACCATCGAATCACAACTATGTAAATTATTGACGCGTCAAAAGTGCCTTTTAAAGTTGAATAAAGATTATGATTGATTGATTGATTGAAAGTATCAGTTGACCTGTAATTTTGTTTGTCCGCGATGTATTAAAAAAAAACATACCGTTACTGCGTGTAACATAACTAAATTCGGTGAATAAACATTCCTACGTATTTGAAGAGGAAAACGTTAAGTAGGATAATTCCAGACAATCGTACTAGTATAAAGAGAATACCGGCATTAACCTCTATTAACGGGATGACGTGTAGGGGGCGGGGTTCCCCGGGGCCATATTTTACCGGGGAACCTCGCTCGGCTGTGGTGCCAGCACATCAGTTTTTCCTTTTGATGTGAACTCGCAGACACTAATAATTTCATTCTGCGTTAGCCTAGCCTAGTCTAGTGTGCCAGAATTAAGTGGTGCTTGGATTAACTGATAATTAGTAATAGATATATACGGTATTGTTAATCATCATCGTCATTTTGACGACCTCCGTGGCGCAGCGCACGCGCTGTCGCTTTATAAAGTTGGAGGTCCTGGGTTCGATTCCCGGCTCGAGTCTGCTCTGGTGGGAGGTTGCGGCCGTGGCTAGTTACCACCTTACCGATAAAGACGTGTCGCCAAGCGATTTAGCGTTCCGGCACGATGTCGTGTAGAAACCAATTAGGAGTGTGGGTTTACCATACCCCTAACAGGTTAGCTCACTACCATCTTAGACTGCATCATCACTTACCATAAGGTGAGATTGCCGTCAAGGGCTAACTTGTAGTAGATAAAAAAAAAAATCTCAATCCTAATTTTCTTATAGTAATGCTTATTGAACGTAACTATGACCGTATGACATTGTGACGTCTAGTGTTACAATCTCCTTATGATTTTATTGTAGTTTCGTAAGTTGCACTTTCAAACTTATAAAAACCGGAATAAACTTTGTTGTTTTAATTTATTAAAAAAAAAAATGTACTAGTTAAATTGAAAAAAAAAAAGCATTGTTAAATACTATTTTTTCGCTGTCTTAGATACTTTAACCCGGCAATAAAGGCTGCGCTTACCGCGTTTTTCTTTATCTTAACGTTTTGACGACCTCCGTGGCGCAGTGCGTGCACTATCGAATTATAAAGTTGGAGGTTCTGGGTTCGATTTCAAGCTTGAGTCTGGTCTGGTGGGAGGCTTCGGCCATGGCTAGTTACCACCCTACCGAGGAAGACGTGTCGCTAAGCGATTTAGCGTTCCGGTACGATGTCGCGTAGAAACCAATTAAGAACGATGTAAGTACGGGCTGGCCATACCCCTGACAGTATTGCCCGCTACCATCTTAGACTGCATCATCACTTACCAACAGGTGAGATTGCCGCCAAGGGCGAACTTGTATTGTACTTATAAAAAAAAAGCTCCGTGCCAGGTGACACAGTATGGTTTTGGTGCGTCTAGCGTAATCTTAACATCTTGGTTGTTCAGAGCATTAGTTTTTCCTTTTGATGTTTGCGCTCGCGTCAACCGGTAATGACATTTTGTTTTTACATTTTAACCCGGCCCAATGTTCGATCGGCTGTCATTGACGTGAGGTTTAATAGGTTATTTCATGTTCTAAATATGTTAGGTATTATTTTTAATTTATTTATTTATTTGGAATAATATATAAGTAATTTATTTAATTGCTATATTAACTATCACTTTTGTAACTCGTAACACTTCTCGTTAGATTTTTATAGTTATATTTTATGTTTTGGTAAAAGGAGAGAAACCTAATTTGTACCTACTTAAATTAATATATTTTCTTGTGCGTCTTCAATCAATAATAGCAAATAACATAAAATTAGAAGAGATTATACCTTTACGTGTGTACGTTAACAAAAGTAATGGGCAATAAAAAAGTTTAATGACAAGTCAGAAAAAATAATAACAAAGTGTAAATAGAGATTTGGTGTTTTTGGCAAAAATCTCTGCGAGCACATTTCTAGTTTTGTCGTTTTGTAAATTTATTGAGTAGGTGCCTTGAATAATTAAAACGATATTCGAACAAATTGTACATGTATATTTCTGGTAGATCCAAAATTGAATGCTCAGCGTGCGCCTTCAGAACATACTTTAGTTTTCTTTGTACATTAAAGTTTACAAAAAAACGACTGGGTGGGAATAATATAAAGTAGGTATTTGTAATAAAGGTAAAGATCGATACATTCCATATTTACCTTGCGGCAATTTTCCCATGGCCGGGATAAAGAGCGGGCGAAATATAACATCCGAATTTTACATAATCGGGGTCGGAAAGCCCCCCCGCGCCTGCGGGCGAGTTTCCGCTAAACAATTCATACATTTACTTCCTTTGAAGTCGCTCCAAGGCGCTACGGGGCACGGGCGCCGTCAGCTGCAGATTTAACCCTCCACCTGTTTATTACGCTGGAAATTGAGTGTGCGATATTGCGGGGTAGGAAAAAATTGATTGGCCTTTTGAAGGGTTAACCTCGCTTTTTAATTAAACTGTCAATTGTAAACGGCGTTTCTGTTCAACGCCAGGTACCTTATACATGTTACACGCAATTAAGTTACTGAGTTCAGTACGTTTTGCGTGTTTTTTAACAGACTTTTGTATATAATTTTTTCTTATGTTTGTTACCTCTAGTGAAGCTGTGATAGCCTAGTGCTTAGGACATCCGCCTCCTAATTCTGAGGTCGGGGGTTCGAGCCCGGGCACCACCTGTGCGTTTTTAAGCAATTAAAATATCACTTGCTTCAACGGTAAAGGAAAACATCGTGAGGAAACCTGCATGCCTGAGAGTTCTCCATAATGTTCTCCATAATGTTCTCAAAGGCGTGTGACGTCTGCCAATTCGCACATGGCCAGCGTGGTGGACTGTGACCAAACCCTTCTCATATTGAGAGGAGACCCGTGCTCTGTAGTTAGCCCATAATGGGTTGATCAAGATGATGATGATGATGATGATGATTGGGTAGTAATATTATTGACAAACAGACAGCGGTTTTGGGGTATTTCTGTTGTAACTTGTACAATATTTTTTTTGGGAGCTCTGTCCGAAACGGACATGCCAGCCCCGTCACCTATATTCATCCCAATTAAAAATGTAACAAAGTTAAAATTAAAAAAACTTGTACATTTGCTTTCGATAACAATAGTTTTGTGAAGTGGATCTAATGATGACAGATGACCTACTTATATAAGACTCACTATGGATGGTGGCACAAGGGATGATGACCAATTTCTTTACATAGAAAACCAATAGAATTAGCCCGTTCCGGAAATCTAATAATAGATATTTTTGACGACCTCCGTGCTGTCGTATTATAAAGTTGTAGGTCCTGGGTTCGATTACCAGCTTGAGTCTGGTCTGGTGGGAGGCTTCGGCTGTGGCTAGTTACCTTACCGACAAAGACGTATCGCCAAGCGATTTAGCGGCCCCGCACGATGTCGCGTAGAAACAAATTAGGATAGGTTTAAATGCTCCTATCAGGTTTGCCCGCTACCATCTTAGACGGCATCATCACTTACCATCAAGTGAGATACCGTCAAGGAATAACTTTTAGTGGAGAAAATAGATTTAGGACCCAGTGAAACAATGTTGTTAGGAAAAGGTAAAGTGAATTTAAAAAATTGCTTTTATTCATTAAAAAGTAATAACCCGTCTAGTATGATAAGCGGTTGTAAGCGCTAACCCGGGGCAGCCCACTATTAACCCTTTGACGTGTCGTTCCATTTAATTGGCCGCTTGTTTATTAAACGTGTCGCCGCACAACACCAGTTGTCACGGTACTTTCCCAGACACTTATTCCAGAACTTTCGTTTTTTTTTCGTTTTATATATTCATAATGATCAACCCATTGCCGGCTCACTACAGAGCGCGGGTCTCCTCTCAATATGAGAAGGTTGTGGCCATATTCCACCACGCTGGTCATGTAAGGATTAGCAGACTTCACACGCCTTTGAGAACATTATGAACTCTCAGGCGTGCAGGTTTCCTCTCGATGTTGTCTTGATGTTCGAATCCGGGCACGCACCTCTGTTGTGCGTTGTCACGCACGCAACTTTTCGAAGTTATGTGCGTTTTTAAAAATTAAAATATCACTTGCTTCAACGGTGAAGGAAAACATCATGAGGAAACCTGCACGCCAGAGAGTTCTCCATAATGTTCTCAAAGGCGTGTGAAGTCTGCCAATCCGCACATGGCCAGCGTGGTGGACTATGGCCGAACCCTTCTCATATTGAGAGGAGACCCGTGCTTTGTAATGAGCCGGCAATGGGTTGATTATGATGATGATATTTAAGGTATGATTGTGTTAAGGAACTACGCTATAAAAGCAATAACAACAAAAATAAAACTCAAATAAAGCAAACTCCTATACGAAACATATCCCATTTTTATATTCCAGATTCCAGAATAATCCTTCAAGCCGTAATTCCTGGACGCTTCCAATCTAACAAGCTATGATCGGTCGCATGTCTACCGCATTAGCGTCAACTGTTATTAAGTGAACATGGCATTTTATTTTAAAAACATAATCGTGGCGTTACCTTAATCATGCATGGCCTCTTTAAGACGACAATGTAATAATTAGAGGGTGCTTCTGTCGTGGCGTCGCAGGTCATGACGGTGGCTTGAATATTTTATATGCAAGGGCTGTTCATGTGGCTATGGGTTTTATTTTATTGGAATTTAATGTAGTGGATGGTTTTACGCTTTGAAGGTTGTGTAAGTGTGTGTGTCATGGACAAAACATTCGAACACGCTGCTTTACTGGCAATATTTTTTTTATTTTTTATTCACCAACCACAAGTTAGCCCTTGACTGCATCTCACCTGATGGCAAGTGATGATGCGGTCTAAGATGGTAGCGGGCAAACCTGTTAGGGGTATGGTAAACCCATACTCCGAATTGGTTTCTACACGACATCGTGCCGGAACGCTAAATCGCTTGGCGACACGTCTTTGTCGGTAGGGTGGTAACTACCCACGGCCGAAGCCTCCCACGAGACCAGACTCGAGCCGGGAATCGAACCCGGAACCTCCAACTTTAAAATGCAACAGCGCACGCGCTGCGCCACGGAGGTCGACGAATTTATAAAAATATACATAATTGATGTTTTAACTTATAAAATTATTACTTATAAATTATAAAATTTATACTACCTAGCTGGTGCCCGCGACTTCGTCTGTACAGGATTACATCAGCGTGGCGTAGAAAAGAACTAACATTATGACATTAAAATTATCACGCAGATGGTAGATTTTTTCTTACTTACTTGACACTTATCATCATATTTTGGTCCATTCACAAAATATCTTTATAAATTGTAGCCTTTGTGTTATTCTGATATATAGGCTATATTATTGTAAAGTTTCATTAAAATCCATTCAGTAGTTTTTACGTGAAAGAGTAACAAACATTCATCCATCCATACTTACAAACTTTCGCGTTTATAATATTAATAAGATATATTTTTACTTCCTATCTTATAAATCGAATAAACGACTTATTATTTGAACTTTTTTTTTTGTAAAAGTACCTTCTATCTCGTTTATGGCAGTTAGAAAACCTAGAATTGATTGGATATAAAAAAAGTCAGCCCTTTCATTAAGCCGTTCTACAAAATTTGCCCACTTGCTCTTAGATAAAATGCGCCGCGTACTTTTTTTGCACGCTTGGAAACGCATTGAGGGCATAGTTTTCTTGTTCTTTCTTTAGGGGGATATATATAGGCATCTCGCTCTCAATCGGCGTTTCCGCTGCGTTGGTTATTTGCGAGGTGATTCTGTGTGACAGGCACTTCATTTAAGGACTAACTATAACTAAGGTACTTATTAACGGTCTTGTTTGTCTAGTGGTTAACTTGTACGGTTATGGATCACGAGGGTCCCGGATTTGATTCTGGGGCTAAAAAATAAAAGATGTAGCCTTTTTTATCACCGAATACCCGTATCGTGGATAGAATATTAACATATTTCGGTCAAACGACACAATCATAGCAGAATATGTCTAAATTTAACGTTTCTTGGATCGTTCCCTTACCTAGATCCTGTTAATAAAAATAGGAAATAAATATAAATTTAGGGACTCCAAAAATTTTTTGGGATTTATTTTTCGTATTTAAACTCTCTATCTATGGTAACATTTCAATATTTTAACGATTAGACTTAGATTAGATTAAAGATAATTAGGTAATTAACGTATAAGTGAACTAAATCCGTACACGTTATTCCGTGCTAATATGAACTTTATTTTATCACCATTGAGTATATTGTGTCACTGGTTTTATTTCTGGAAGATTCCCAATATAGTTTAGGAGACAGTGTATAATATATCCATCTAAATGTCTTTCTTTATACTCAAAGAGCAGAAATAAATCAAAGGCTTTTGTTGCTTGTACAACTGCGAATCCTTAAGTTCTTTGGGCATATAACAAGGAAGACTGGTATAATCGAACATCTCGTGGTACAAGGTCGAGTCGAGGGCACACGTCCACGTGGTCGCTCCCCTACTAGGTGGACGGACTCATCCGTTCCGCTACAGATTTATCGGTCTCCGAGTGCTTCTGTGATGCCACCAACAGAGATTGTAAGAGCTGCTATGAAGGTCAAATCATAACCACGACCACTCTGCCAAAAGTGAACGAATAAGAAGAAGAAAGTCTTTCTCCGGTACGAGAGCTAGTATATGAAATGACAAGTTAAGTTCGACGTTTCTGTTTTGTAGGGTTTGAATTTTCAAAAATTATTTCCTAGCAGATATCTTGGTTATATTAGCTGTACGTTAAATCTCAGCGTGGTGCGTCAGTGATTCAGTGGTTTAACCGGTGCTTTAGTAGATCAGTAATCAGTATTTAATATATATCTAAATTAAATAGGTTACTTTGATTAACACCATATGATAAATTCGCATGACTCATCACTAACTCATCATGTTTTCATGTATTAAATAAATTGTAAAATTTTATAAAAAAACTGGCGAGCGAGAAAAATGGAGAGCTTTTATTCAAACTTTCACCCAAGTTTTATAATCCCGGTAGTTTGGGCTATGCGTAAATGATCTGTCAATCAGTAGAAGTTTTATATATATATCCGTGAATTAAACTAATACTTTATAATATAAGTCACGGATTTGGTTAAGTGGTGAAGTAAATTGGGCTGGGACGGCGTAACTAAAAAGTACTAACTGAATAAAAGAAATCGCGATATTCCGATTTTGACTGTCGAATTGCTCCCATAATTCGGCCACTAGCTCTTCGCTTATAAAGACTGCGATGCAAAGAGCGCAAGACGCGCAACGCATATATTAGGCGCTTGCGCATCTCAGATGCTTCACACGGAGAAAGTGAGATGACAAAAGGATTAAGATTGAAGACGTTACAGTCTTGAAATTCCTTCCCTTGATTATTTACAAATACATCGCTTAGTTTGTTTTTGTAGCTTTACCGTCCCTCCCATTTCTATAAACGTGGTAGTGTTTATTGGTTTGTCCTGAATTATAAAATAGCTAAGGCCTGGGACTGGCGCGTATATTAAAGTATTATCTTAATTGATAAATAATAAAATCATATGTATATTAATAATTTAATTATATTATTTTATCAATTATTCATTACATTAATTATAAATTTTGCTATCATTATTTTATGATTTTTTATTGATTATAATACTGTAGTTACTGTCACAAATTATATTATACTATATATTATTAGTTTTTATACAAAACTAAAAACATATATAATATGTTAACTAACATTATAAATGCGACACTTAATCCACTAAAGCTATTTAAAATAACAAGACATGGAAAGCTATCATAGGCTATATAGGTATTTTATCCCCGCATTCTCACGGGAACGGGATCAACTATCTGGATCAATGAGATGCTTATAGCATAATATAAATATAATAAAAGTACACATTAATAAGTGATATGACATAAAGAAATGCGCTGATAGCCTAGTGGTTAGGGCGTCAGTCTCCTAATCAGAGGTCGGCGGTTCGAATCCAGGCACGCACCTCTTAACTTTTCGGAGTTATGCGTTTAAAAAAAATATAATATCACTGCTTCAACGGTGAAGGAAAACATCGTGAGAAAACCTGCACGCCTGAGAGTTCTCCATAATGTTCTCAAAGGCGTGTGAAGTCTGCCAATCCGAACATAGCCAGCGTGGTGGACTATGGCCAAACCCTTGTCATATTGAGGGGAGACCCGTGCTCTGTAGTGAGCCGGCAATGGGTTGTTCATGATGATGATGATGATGATGACATAAAAGTCGCTTTTAAGTGTTTCAACACAACAGGAACAAATCCAGAAATAAAGAATATAGAAACTTGGCGTCTGTACCGATCAGCGCTGGTAGATTCGGAGAAGGTTGCCATTTTTTTGTACCACCTTAATCCATTTATTCGCTTAACTAAGCCACACTCCCATTAACATAGTTTAAAAAAATGCGAGGACAAATTGTTGATCCCAAACGAAAGTGCCGATCCGAGTCAGTAGAACCTTGACACACGTATAAACCCGCGACCCCATTCATCTCAATATGCTAACCGCCACTGAGTCACCATGACTCACACTCTCGTAAGCTAATATGGCGTCCGTAAAAAGTCCTCGCCGGCGAAGACTGTCATGTCTCAATTGAGGTGATATTCGTAACCAGTTGGATTGACAGGCGCGGTACGGTCTGTCATTTTATATGTGTAATAGCTAGCTAACCCGGCAAACGTTGTTTTTCCATATAAATTATTTGTACGAAATTTCTAATGTAGAAAAAAAAAATAACTAACTTATTGTGTGTAAGGATGTGGTATATGAGTGAAAGAGGTATGGAGCGCTGTGAACGATGAGGGAATATAAAAATAACATAAAAGTTGTTTATGTTCAATGTCAATTTTTACTTTACAATAAGCTCAGGGAAATTTTAGACGAATTAGAGTCAAAAAATTTCACAATAAACGACGATAATTGTTCAGTTATCGAGCGGGATGACAAATGATTAAATTACTTAAATAACTATTTAAAAATGTATGTATTTTTCAATGCCACATATTAATACAAAAATAAAATATAAATAATGTTGCCAAAAAATAAAAAAAAAATTTGGGCTGGACTCCCCTTATCACTTAGGGGTTTGAAAAATAGATAGTAGCCGATTCACAGACTTACTGAATATGCATAAAAATATATATATATATATATATATATATATATACATATCCAGGAAAAAAATAAATTTAGCTAGCTATAGTTTAAGGTAAAGCTGGTCGGTATGTAATAAACGCTAGTTCCGCGGCACATAACCAAAAACCCCGTATTCCAATATGGAGGCTCGGGTCGCCGTCAAAAACATAATTGGCATACCCCTCTCTCAGAAGCGCGGAATACCGTTTACTAGATGCGACCCATACTGCGTCCAACACGCGTACAAAGCGACGTTCAAATTGACTAGTTAGCCCTTGACGGCATCTCACCTGATGGTAAGTGATGATGCTGTCTAAGACGGTAGCGGGCTAACCTGTTAGGGGTATGGTAAACCCATAGTCCTAGTGGGTTTCTACACGACATCGTGCCGGAACGCTAAACCGCTTGGCGACACGTCTTTGTCGTTAGGATAACTAGCCAAGGTCGAAGCCTCCCACCCGACCAGACTCAAGCCGGGAATCGAAACCAGGACCTCCGACTTTATAATACAGCGCACGCACTGCATCACGGTGGTCGTCACATATACATATATAGATATAGTATGAGTAATATATCCTTATCTCAGTTTTTTTCAGTAAAGATTGTTAAGGTCCAATTAAAATTAATGAGTAATATAAATATGTGTTGGCACTTAATTTTATATAGCTTATATAGTAGGTATATGAGTTTCTTCTTATATTAAATGTATGGGCTAATCTCAACTGCAAATCAGAACTTACGGTTTGAAAAAGATCGTTAATAAATAAAACCTATCATTGAACACAATTAACAAATGAAATGATAGATAAAATACCCAATTAACAAATGAAGGATGAAAAATTCACAAAATAAAGGAAAAGCAATAGTTTTTTATGAATACTAAATAAAAATGACAGGTCAAGACAAAATTGGCTCCGTCATTGCACATACCCCTTGAGCCGTTGAGCGTGCCCTGCGGGTAATGGGGATACGCAAATAGCTTACTGCCGGTAGGGCTGTCACGCAATCCCTTATATTTTTTTTAATAGATCTAGGTAGACAGTCTATTAAATATACAGTCAATACTTTCTGTAAAGTTAAGTACTTGTAAAGAGCATCGTATATGATTTAATAATATTTTTACCAAGCATAATATCACCTGATTAAAAAGAGATAGATAGAATAAATTTGTCGCAAAAAATAAAACCAAAAAAGAAGCAATCCCTTATATTTGTTTAGTAGATCTAGGTAGACAGTCTATTAAATACTGTCAATACTTTCTGTAAAGTAAAGTACTTTACTTGTGAAGAGCATCATCGATGGATGAATAATAATTTTGCTAAGCATAATATCAGCTGACTAAAAAGAGATAGATTGAATAGGCACAAAAACAAAGCCAAAAGAACAAGCAATCCCTTATATTTTTTATAGTAGATCTAGGTAGACAGTCTGCTAATTCCAGTCAATACTTTCCATGAACATTGTTTCTGTAAAGAGCATCATAAATGGATTAAGAATATTTTTGCTTAACATAGAATAAATTTGTCGCAAAAAATAAAACCAAAAAAGTACAACATAAATAAAATTTAAGTGCAAGGCGGCCTTATCGCTTAATTTTTTCATTTAAAGTCATCCTAAACGTATGAAGCTGATGGCAAATGAATTGTGGTGGTTGCACAAAGTTATGATAAAATAAACATTTATAAATATTAATACAAAAAAAATATTTTAAACACGCAAATAATTACAATAGAAATAAACATAATATAAAGCAAGCCAAATTCATGGTTATTTCTGAGCGATCCAAGTCACCAGTCACCAGTCTACCTTGGTTAGCGAAAAGGCGAACTTCAACCTAAGCATTCATAGCTTTAAGTTCGCCTTTTGTACTTTTTTCTTTGGCGCAATAAAGTTTATAAAAAAAGTTTCACAGAGCAAGCTTATCCTTCTTAGCATCAATGGAGCTATCTTCATCTAAATCGCATAAAATAATTTCCCTTCTCTGCTATGGAGTAATAGTTCTGTACTCTTCTGTGGGAAATTGACTAAGTGGGATATTAAAACCTATACCTTAATAGTGTAACACTACATAAGGCAAGAGAAATCCTAATAAGTTTAATTTTATTTTTGTAATGAATTACTACGCTATTACGGTCTATGGTGGTAGACGGTAAAAAACGTAAAAAAATACGTAAGTATTTATTCCATCAAGTTAATCGCATATACACACCTAATAAGCGGTAATGCATGCCCTACAGCCAGTAGGGATTACGTGAAGGAGGCCTCTAGGGTTGACACATTGCTTTTCTCAGTAATTATATATAATTGAGTAGCTGTTATAGCCTAGTGGTTAGGACGTCCGCCTCCTAATCAAAGGTCGGGGGATCGAATCCGGGCACGCACCTCTAACTTTTCGGAGTAATGTGCGTTTTTAAGCAATTAAATCTCTCATATTGAGAGGAGACCCGTGCTCTGTAGTGAGTCGATAATGGGTTTATCATTATGATGATGATGATATATAATTAAAATATCATTGTATCATCTATTCCGATTTTTTTTTATAATTCTCACGGAGTTTCTACGGGTAAACGGTTACGGTTTGTGTGACAAGAATTTAAAGTCCGAGTTAAGATTTAAAGATCTGCAGAGAAATAAAAAAAAAATACAATACATAAACAAGTTTTAAGTTTATTGCGCTAAAAATAGATAATAAATTATAACATATTGATAATAGTAGAAATCGATTTTGTACTGAGAGTTTCCTATATCCTTATGGAAAACGGATATTTTCATGAGGATGTAAGAAATTGTGAATTACAAATGCTCATAAAATTTAATTGGATAAAGTCGATACGCAATCGTCTGCTGTTATTTTATTTATTCTGAAAATGCCCCGGTTGAGCTTTTCGCATAGGCGCAATGTCATCTTTTCATCAAATAAAAAAAAAACTTATCGTTGGCAACCCTAACGACATCTAGTGACAAATAGCTTACTACAGCTAATGACGGCAACCCGAGAGGACAGGTGAGCCACTTCTCAGAACAATGGATACGCGGATGGGAATAACGAAACAGCAGACGAATACTTTGGGAAGCTTACAGACTGGCGGCGGCGTGCGCTGCATATAGGCAAAAAGACACTAACTATTTGAATTTTGCAATATGCGAAAAAGTAATACTAAGGTCTTATATTTGATATTTCAATAAAAGTATTCAACTTCAATAGGCAGGTATTTATACATTTTCAAGTGTGACAGAAATATAACGAAAAATGGCATACGTACGAATCAAATTAAATCATCTGTGATTCGTTCATATATATCACATTTTTCATTGTTTCTATTAGTGATGGTGATAACTACACTCGCCGACTTAAAACTAAAGCTAAATTTAACCTTAATAATAAATCGTTAATATCGTTACATGATTTTTCTATAATCGTTATATAATCGTTAATATCGTAACATGATTTTTCTATCTGACGTACGTTTTTTCGAAGCCTGTCTGCTGGCTTTCGTCATCATCATCATGATCAACCCATTACCGGCTCACTACAGAGCTCTGGTCTCCTCTCAATATGAGAAGGGTTTGGCCATAGTCAACCACGCTGGCCATGTGCGGATTTACAGACTTCACAAGCCTTTGAGAATATTATGACGAACTCTCAGGCACGCAGGTTTCCTCACTATGTGAAGCAAGTGATATTTTTATTGCTTAAAACCGCACATAACTCCGAAAGTTAGGTGCGTGTCCGGGATCGAACCCCGGACCTCTGGCTAGGTGGCGGACTACCTATCCACTAGGCTATCACAGCTTCTGTTAACCTATAACAGTTCTTAAGTCTCACAACATCGTAACAAATTATAAATAATTAGTTTTCTTCCAAATAATTTTCACTGTCCCATCTATTTCTCTACATCTGTGGTTATGTAGGTAGGTATAAGTCTACGCTGTTATCTGCGTACCAGCCTCCGAAAAAGGTCAACAACCCCAACCCTTAGCACCACCCCCGATTTGGAGATTTGAATATTCTACCCTCAAAATTTTAAGTGTAAGGTACTTGCTATGCTCTGATTTGTCTACTGTCACCTACAAATTTAGACCGTCTTTATTTTTTTGTATCTTTTTAAATAAAAGTTTAATGAAATATCTTTTTAAAGTTCAAAAGAAAACCACTTGGTTATCTTTAAAGAGCGTTTCTATAATTGTTTGAACTCTTTAACAAAATAAAAGTAATACTTTTATTACTTATCCTATAAGGACATTAAATTTATATTTATTGAAAGGTTTAAGTAGCTAATTGAAAAGTCATGGCTTGCCATATTCAATGATTGATTAAGTAAATTTATTGGCGTAAACTCTGATATGAAATTATGTAATTAGAGATTATTGGATTAATTATCTAGGAACCGCCGTAAGCCTTCTTCGTCTTTTAATTATAATCTTTAAAGACCCGTACTGCTTATTGGTTTCTACGCGAGGTCGTGCCAGAACGCTAAATCGCTTTGCGACACATTTTTTTCGATAGAGTAACTAGCCATAACCAAAACCTCTAACAAGACCAGACTCGAGCCGGGAATCGAACCCAGGACTTTATAATGTGACAGCGCACGCGCTGCACCACGGAGGTAGTTAAAATAGAAAATCCAAAGGTTACGTTATATTTCAATAAACATTCTCAATTCCAACCAAACGTTTCTAAACGATATAACCATGGAAACCTATCAGATCGTTTTTATAATCTTACACTTATATTAAACTACTTATTTAATAAACTACCATCGCCATTAGCTGACCGAAAACTGAAATTTAGTAAATTTAAAAATAAAGTAAAAGATTTTTTAATGAGGAAGCAATACTATTCTATTGAAGAATACTTAAGAGACAAAAATATATAGTTACATTACAATAATACATTTGACTTTTACAATTAATTGACCACAAACATAAATTTTAAAATATTATTTCTTTTTTTTGCATGCCTACCCGGCAGATTGTTTAAGCATCACTAATTTAATGTAACACCAATATACCAACACAATCTGAGCAAAATAAACGATTTGATTTGATTGATTTGATTTGATAAACACACACACTCACACACACAAAGATAACATTACCGTTTCCATTCCGATAACCAATTGTGATCAAAGCTCAGTGTACCGTCGCTGGTTATTCCGCATCATTTCTTATATATTTCCGCTGTTGCTTCTTCGAAACGGATGCGAGCTTTATAACGATCACATTATCGATTATATCATATTTAAATGGTTAAAAATGATAAGGCATCAGAAGGAGATTTGTGATAGTATTCATGAAAACAAAGAAAAGAAGAGGAGACAGAACACCACCCTGTGGAACACCACTACGGGTCAACATGTTCTAAATAAAAAAATGCATAGAGAAGGCCTTCGCTCAGCTGTTGGACATTTATATCACACTAGAAAGAAAATATTCCCGTTTCCATTCGGATGACCAATTTTGCGCGAAGCTCACTGTACCGTCGCTGGTTATTCCACGTCATTTCTTATACATTTCCGCATTTGGTCCTTCGAGCCGGATGCAAGCGCTGCCGGAACTTCATAACGAGGCCGTTATCAAATACCACTATATAATTTAGGTAATCTAAATAAATATTACAGTATTGAACGGAAGCTGTGATAGCCTAGTGGTTAGGACGTTCGCCTCGTAATCAGAAGTCGGGGGTTCGAATCCGGGCCTACCTACCTATAACTTTTTGGAGTTATGTGTGTTTTAAGCAATTAAAATATTACTTGCTTCAACAGTGAAGGAAACATCGTGAGGTAACCTGCATGCCTGAGAGTTCTCCATAACGTTCTTAAAGGCGTGTGAAGTCTTCCAATCCGCACATGGCCAGCGTGGTGGACTATGGCCGAACCCTTCTCATATTGAGAGGAGACCCGTGATCTGTAGTGAGCCGAGAATGGGTTGGTCATGATGATGATGATGAATGAAATAGGCTTATGCTGAGCAGTGCGGCATTATATAGGCTGATGATAATGGTGGTAAGTGGAATAGATAAGATTGGCATATATGACGTCAAGTGAGGTAAAAAACAGTTAATGCACTATACTTGCGAAATCCATTATATTTCAAATCACGTTTATGTCACAAATTGCTTCGTCAAAGTTGACGTCAGAATACGCATTCCGTGTGTAGAAAGCTTTCACTGTCACACAGGCAAGGGTAGGGACTACGGCGGTCTTATGAATGGGGTGGAATTGCAAAGTCCGTAAAATAGATTGCTAAATTATACTGTAATTTATAAGTGAATTCGCGTTGATTTGTGAACATAAAATTTTCTGAAATTATAAGTATGTCCGTTGGTTCGGGAACCCTCCTTTTTATCACTGAAAATGTTCCCATGGGATAGATCTTACTTGTGTTGCTCTTTAATTAACTATACGATAGAAGTTTATATGGCTGATGTAATTTGACTGAAATTGAGTTCCGAGGTGTGTTTAGTTCCCGGAATAATATACAGAATATTTATCATTACAATACGTCGAATGCAGATTTTGTCAGTATATCCATCTTCTACGTCACTAACTCGCATTTATAATACAAGTAGAAAAATAGGCGTAGCATTCTTTCGACGTTGCAGTCAAAGCTTGTTTGTTGAAGTATGGATGACATGAAGAAAGTTGTCGTACAAGGTTAACGCTTCGGTGACTTGCGAGTTCTGAATTCATCATGCACAATAAGAAGAATGTGACAGTAAGTAGACCGAAACTTCCAAGGTCGATTCCCAGCCTAAACCCACACTAGCGCACCCCTGGCGGCCCCTCACCCACACCGCCGCCCGCCACGTGAACGCGCGCCCCTACACATGGTTGTCATAGCAACGCAGCATCCTATTTCCACGCCCACTACCCCGGGGGCGAACTCTCAAGATATTACGCCCTACTTCGTCCGCATTGGTGAACTAAAGGGGTGTACGCTCACGCTAGTGTGAGTCCGTTTAGAGTTCGCTGCGATCTAGTGAAATTCCATTTTCCATTTTGAACTGAAATCTCGTGACATCGCCGGCCACGTAGATTGCTTTTATTGCCCCCGTATTATAATCATAAAACTTAACGGCTTCAATTTGAAAAAGGAAAAAAATACGTATAAGGTAGTTAGCGAATGCTAACCAAGCACTCGACTCCATTCGCAACATTCAGCCGGCCGCTCGTTAACAAACCTATTCAATTTTGAAGTATTAGTCGATTGAGGCAACATTTCTCGCGTCCTATCGCCACGAGTTCCAATTAGCGACTGGAGCTTGTCGCTCGAGTGGCGGTGACGTCACGCGGCGCTTTCATGCCTTCAATAACTACCCTCTCGACGTGCCTTCAATAGCCGGCCACTCCACCTGGCCTTCATTAGGAACCTTCTCAATACACGCGGAGAGCTGAAAAGGCGACGCGAACCTACTAATTTCAAAAATGTAAGTTTTAACGAGAAAACTTGTTTAGCTAATAACGTCGGTTGCCAACTCTCGCAGTCGCCCTCCCCGCCTAATTGCGTGATTTAATTTTTTTAAATTATTACGAGTTGTCAACTGAACAAAGGTCTCGCTATCTTTTGTTACCGGTCGCGCCATAGACAAATCTTATTATGGAAATATTTTCAAATTAAGAACGCGTTCTGCTCCCGCATTATGCGTCTCGACTGTCATCATTGTCTATGGGCTCTTTTTGTTCGGGCTCGCATGTTGAGGCTTTTCGACCACCGTTTCGGTTATTTTTTCTCTTTTTGTTTTTTTTTATCCGCTGTCCCGAGTGTGAATGGAGGGCTTTGTTTGTGCGTGTTTTATTATTAATTAGTGGAGACTCTTTGTTCGTGGTAATTATTGTCTTAATAAGCAGTTCCTGCTCGAATGTGAAGGAGCGGCGAAGGAATTGTCAGCCAGCTCGCTTTAAAATGGGTTAAGGATTTGAAATATTCAAAACTGGTTTTACGCTCTATATAATACGCGGCAGTTTTAACGATCTTTTTGGCCGCCAAGTGGAGAGCTCTTTCTCGTTGTCACTATAGATCCTCTTGTGTTACCATAATCTAATTCTATCTCGGAACGTTCTGCATGCTCCATTCATAATTCCGAATTATGTTAACCTGAGATTTTTTTATGACTGGTTTTACATCTTTTGCTTCTGTGTCTATTCAGTCTGTTATCCTGATTGTATTCGAGACAGATAAATTATGGACAATATAGAAATAATAAATCTGCAATTAAATTAAAAAAAAATACTTTAAAAAACCGACTAAGTAAATAGTAAATAAAATATATAAGCATTCTGAAGTACGGCGATCGTCCTTTCTGTAATGTTTATCAAAACACTTTAGAAACAAAATCAGTGTTTTTTTTTTACGCCGTTGAAGGCTTTTGACGTCGGTCGTTTGAAAAGAGCTCCCATTCACGTGGGCGAATGTTTCATAAACTTCACCGTAATATAATGAAGCTCGAATAAAATGTCCACAAAACACACAAGCAGCATTCAGCGATTCGAAAACACCATAATTAATTTGCGCCTACGTGTCACCAGCGAGCGATCCTGTCGTTTATTTCGCATAATAGAGTGGTGAAAAGAAGATTCCAGTTTAATTAGAGGTGAGACACTCGGAAGTGCGGCGTGGTTGAATGGCCCTCGTTGGGTGCCATTTTGCATAATTGGGCGGGAGGGTAGAACGAAATTTATACGGTACCGGCGCCAATTTGCTTGCTAATGACGCGTCTTGCAGCGTCCCCGGGTTTTGTTCGTGAGCTAAAAATGATTCGTGGGCTCTCTTCTTTCTTTTTTTTTTTTTTTTTGTTATATATCTTGTTCATTTTGTACGGCGTTTTGTTTAGATTTGACGTTTCTGTAATTATGTGTTTTTAAGCTGTTATGTTTTTTTTTTAATTCTTATTCAGTTATAGCGGCACATACACTGAAAAAGAAAAGTTCCAATTCTGTATTTTGTTTGATTCCAATAAGATAATTATTGTAGTAGCGATGAATCATACTTTTTTTTACGATTTTTTTGATGAATCGTGCTTTATGTTCCCCCATGCAAAACATTGATTATCCAAATTTTTTTGGCAGCAGTTTTTTTGTATTATCATTCGCTTAATGCTGGAAAATGTGTACATTCAGGTTTAATGCTAAAAAATACAAATAGTGATAAGCATGTACAGCAGATTACAACATCCTAGGTTTTATTCTGATTTCGTAATTTGTTGGCAGAAAAACCCGATCTGGGTTTATCTGGTTAGCTGGTTACCTTAAAATAAAACCATGAACCTAATCTGAGGCTACTTTGACGACCTCCGTGGTGCAGCGCCTGGAGGTCCTGGGTTCGATTCTAGGCTCAAGTCTGGTCTGAGGCTGGGAGACGTGTCGCCCAGCGATTAAGCGTTTCGGCACGACGTCGTGTAGAAACCAATTAGGAGTATGGGTTTACCACAATCCCAACAGGTTTGCCCAGTATATCCGAGCCAGTATATCATAAAATCTGCTACTAGATTCACTGTTGATGATTCTGAGTTCTTAATATTTTTCGTCGATCACTTACGTAGCGCCATTATAGATGTGTTAAAGGAAACGAGTTAAGAATATTTAAATGTGATAAGTTTTATGGTCCCTTTTACATTACGATCGTTATTCAAAAATGTCGTAAAAAATCTAATTAAACGTCATATAATTTTAAAATGCGCAGATTAATTTATAACGAGGTCTTGTGACACTTCTTCATTTCTTTTATCGCCCTGGAGTGTTTTATGTATTTATGACGTTTACGCCGGACACAAAGAGAGCCGTCTTTGAAACCATTGTCACATTTGACACGATGTCTTCAATTTTATATTCTGAAAACTATGGCGACGCCTCAATCCAAAATATTTGTCCGAGATTTCGCTAAGGTATTTCTTAAGATGAAATTTGTTGGGATATTTATGTCGTCTGTCTGTTTAATGTGTTAACATAAAGTAGATAGCGGGCAGGGTGCATTTGGAACCCTTATAGCTTAATTTTTAAGTTTACGAATCTAGTTGTCATCATCAACAAAAAATAATTTTTGAATTATTATTTATTTATTTATTATTAATATACAAGGAATATAATTAATCATACAATAAAGGCACCGAAAAAACCAAAGAGGTTTGTCCTCGGTACGAATCTACAATAATTAATTGTAATTAAGTGTAATTGAATCTACATATGATACAAGGTTTGTATTTTTACTGTTTTGAGGTTTCTGATAATATATTTTCACATGTGGTTTTTTTATAACAGATATATCAGATTATCATATATGTTTTAAGATATCAGTGGTAAAAGATTCGAAGTTAACTTAGTTAGTAGATTTTAATTAGTGTTCAAGGACACTGAGGTTGGTATATATTGGACACTGCTCTCAAGGTGTCGGGAAAAGGGATCGCTGGGTATGAGTGACGCATGGATATACCTAAAAATTGTCTAGGTGTCATCCATATCACTAGGTGTCAGCCTGGCCGCCGGGGAGTCCCACATATCCCATCGGAAGCGGCGTTGTCTTGCCTGCGTCGCCTCCTGAGGGGATGCGTAAAAGCATTTCCCAGCGTGAAAAAAAAAAGGTGTCATCCACCAATTTATATGATGATGAAAATTATTTTTGTTTCTCGTTTATGGTCTGATTTAACAGTTCTATTTCCCGTTTGTTTCAGGCGAGCAAGATGGGTTTACCAGCGGGTGGCGGACTTTCCCTGTTCTGCCCCGGCGGCGACCTGGGCCAACCCCCACCCGCGCACATGGGCATCCCCCCTCCCTACCAGCTAGACTCCAAGTTAGGTAAGTGACATAACAAACGCAAGATTAAAATTACTAAGCTTCGACCCAATCCCAAATTTGACGACCTCCGTGGCGCAGTGCGTGCGCTGTCACATTATAAAGTTGGAGGTCCTGGGTTCGATTCCCGGCTCGAGTCTGGTCTGGTGGGAGGCTTCGGCCGTGGCTAGTTACCACCCTACCGACAAAGACGTGTCGCCAAGCGATTTAGCGTTCTGGCACGATGTTGTGTAGAAACCAATTAGGAGTATGAGTTTACCATACCCCTAACAGGTTAGCCCGCATCATCACTTACCATCAGGTGAGATGCAGTCAAGGGCTAACTTGTGGTGTATAAAAAAAAAAAGGTATCGTATTAGTTACTGATTTTTTGTTTAAATCATAATCAAATATTTCCAGAGTTATGGAAACTGACCCTATGCAGAACCCGTGTTTGCTTCTTCTATGAACTATGGTTTTGAGTAACGCTTGCGTCTATGCAATGTTGAGTCACGTTTACAATTTAATATTATAAAATCTTCTACATACTTGTTTGTGTTTGCAGCAGCGGGGCTGGCGCGAACCCCCATGTACCCTTTTCCAGGGGGTACGTACCCCTACCCCATGCTAAGTCCGGAGATGTCGCAGGTGGCGGCGTCGTGGTGAGTTCAATTAGTTTATTATTTACTAGCTATTGCTCGTTTTATTTCGATAGTCTAAGCAAAATTTCAAATCTACCCAAAAAGGTACCTATAGTCCTATAGGGGTAAATTTGAAACCACATATCCAGGGTGTAAGCTATATATGAGCCTATTTTCATCAAATTTGGTTGAGCCGATTATCGATATCAGCTAGCACAGTCAAAGCCTCCCACCAGATTCGACCAGAAAATAATCTGAAATATTAAATTTAGGCTTTCATCGTGCCAAGAATCGAACCCAGGACATCCCATTTAAGAGACCGCAGCACACAAAACTGCTCTAGGGAGGTCGTTTCGAAGATGGTATTATCCTACTTTTGGACAAATGTTTAGGTAATACTGTGGGAGTTGTGAAAAATCTTATTTTCGTTCTGAGTGCCAAGTGCGTCATTTTCTACTTGTTTGACTTGTATGGAATACAAAGTTCCTTAAGTTACACATAGATGGCGCTCTTTCGTATCCATACCAATTAGACGTACCTAGTTATTCAAAAAGGATCAAATACACTTTCAGCAAGTTTGTAAATACATCTATAATATAGAGAAGTAGGTTTTGTCTGTTACATTTTTAATAGTCATACTTTTATTTTGTTATTTTTTTTAAATTTTCGTTTGTTATGTTTAGCTAGGAGATAAAGGGGCTGGCACTGTCCGTGTCGGACAAAAGTCCTAAAAAAAATAGATTAACAAAAAATAACTATAATATATTTACAAATTTTCTGAATGTGTGTAATCTTGGATTGTTAAACTGATATAACTTTAGTCTCCTTCTTTTCTTTGCCATTATCCCACATTATGTGGATTGGGTACATCCACTCACTTCTATCAGCCGTCACCTGACTACCCACACCTTTTACTCGCATATTTACACAGTCCATCCATTTCTTGTTTGGTCTTCCTCTACTCCTTTGCCCTTCCATATAATATATAACATTCTTTTGGTTCCATTAATTTCTTCCCTCCGCATTATATTACAATACCATGCTAGCCTATTACTGAAATAACTTTAGTACACCTGTAATAATAGGTGCTTTTTTGGTGACAAAGATTGATACATTATTTTTATCTCTATCTTTTCGCTAACCGAAAATACCGCTTCTACGATCACTTTATCAGACGTAATTCAATTTTTATGTTTTGTAGATTGGTTCCTTATTGCAATTTAAGTTAACTTCATCTGTTAAATTAATGTAAAGTGAATAATGAATAGAAGCAGGCGTTACTTTGCGGAAGTCCATGATAAACAATAAACAGCAAGTATAATTTGCACCACCGGATCATCCTAAGGAGATGTTGACTTCACAAGCGCGAAAAGTAAAATATATTTTATCCTGAGGTCAACATCTCCTGAGGATGATCCGGTGTCAGGTCGAAACGTGCGTAGAGGTTCTAGTGGAAGATTTTGTGTGGTGTTATATTATACAAATCTTCCGGTTGTCGGCGGAATATAGCAAATTATACTTGCTGTTTATTGTTTAATGTAAAGTGAAGTTAAATTAATCTGACACTTGACACTCGGAGCTTTTTTAATGTTTAGTAACTATGATGATAATTCTTCGGACACGTCTCCCGGCGCAAGAGTGACTCCATCGAGCGTCTTGTCGTGCAGGGTTGGAGGGCACCAGAGGGTGTTTTTTTTTTTTTCGGACTGTCTAATAGCTGTACAAACCCTATTGGTTGCCACAGCATAACCGGGCTGTTTGGCGAGCTTCGGAAAAAAGCTCTGCCAGAACCAGAGGGTGTGGAAGGTCACCCAATGAAGGAAGGTTGTGAGGCGTATAACATCTGCCCTCAAAGACATGATGACCACGACGGCTCTGCCAAGAGTCTTACGACGAAGAACTATGATGATAATATATATATGAATTTTGTACAGGCATACGCCGAGCATGTACCCCATAACTTCGGCGGCCAGCGGGTTCCGGAGTCCGTACCCCACAACGCTGCCTATCAGCAGTTCTAGTCTATCGAGGTAAGCGTGCATTTTGCGTCAGTAAAATAGACCCATATGCCGTCACATTACACGGAATAACGATATCATATGCCGTCACGCGTTGTGAGGTCTCGTTTTTTTTTTTAGTTGAATCTTTTTGCTTGAGTGCGATCAGTTCCAGATCAAAAGCACTGAATTTTGATTTGATTCATAGACCATGGTTCGAAGTCTGATTTATTCATAGACCATGGTTCGAAGGCATTGCTGGCAATTCGCACTTAGATATTAAGTTTTTTGTATCACAGTGAATTGTACCGGTTCTCCCCAACGCTGGGCGGCGGCCTGGGCCTGGGACTCGGTCCAGCGCTGGTGGCGCCACACCCCTCCAAGTCAGATCTATTCACACACCATTCGAGGTAAGCCCTTATGTCATATTTTTCTCACGATTAATATCCTACTGCTAGAGATTGTCTTCTCGCAGAAGAGAGAATGTAAAGTTTAAGCCCACGACACCACTCCGATTCAGCTTGATCGGCCTAGCACACATTAACTTCTGAAAAAAAAGGCCTGAATGGATCTTCATACAATTTGCTAATAAGAAATAAGACTTTCAAAATCACATATCAAGTAATAATAAAAACATATATACATATATATATATATATATATATATATATATATATACATATATATATATGTATATAATTTTATATATATGTATATAATCTTATTTTATTTTAACAATATTTAAAAAAAAAAGTACTTTGTGTAATGAAAATATTGTTTACGTTGTAAGATAAGAAGTAAAAGAATCAAAGTTTTATATTTATATTTAAAGTTACTTTTTCTCCTGACTTCGCTCGCGTTATTATAAATTTTGTTAATCAATTCGTGTTGACCTTTACTACAATTTATTAAGTCTTACTTTGGGAACAGTACTTGTTTACTGACCAAGACCGCAGCCTTCCGCCAGACTAGATCGTAGAAAGTGAGAAATTATAATATATACAATACATAATTATATATTACTCTTGCCGAGGTCAAACACGGGACCTCTACTTATGAAACTGCAGCGGTCACCATTATGTCATCCTAAGGGATTCCGAAAAATGACCACTTGTTTTGTCCTAAAACTTATATCCTGCAAATATTATATGCGCAAAAGGATGGATGTTTGTTACTCTTTCACGTAAAAACTACTGAATGTATTTTTATGAAACTTTACAATAATATAGCTTATAAATCAGACTAACACATAGGCTATAATTTATAAAGATATTGTGTGCATTGTACAAAACGTGTCGTGTAAGTTTGAAAAAATCTACCATTTGCGTGATAATTTTAATATCATAATGTTAGTTATTTTCTACGCCACGCTAATATAAGCTACACGAAATACTAATCCTGAAGAACGCAGACGAAGTAGCGGGTATCAGCTAGTATTTAATATAATAACAGTTGAAGAACTTTATTACCTACATAGTTAAGTTTTTAAAATTTAAAACTCCCTATTAGTAACGCAACCCTTAAAAGGGTAAGGTAATGCATAAATAAAAGTCGCGTGCGATTGCAACGCGACGGCCAATTTGTAAGTTGTACGATGCATTTGAAATTATAATGTCACTGTAAACGGTTCAATATAACGCGGTGACACGACACGCCCCAGCTTGGAAACGCTTGTTCACATTATACATAGAATACAGGGGTCTAGGCTCTGAATATGATTTTGTCCCTTTCGGTGTCGAGACCCTTGGTCCGTGGGGTCCTAGCGCTCTAAGGCTTTTTAAGGAAATAGCAAAAAGGTTAGTCGACATCACAGTGGACCGAAGAACTGCCAGCTACCTCAGACAAAGAATTAGTCTAGCCATTCAAACGGGGAACACTGACAGTATCTTCGGAACCTTGCCTAAAGGGACTCCTTTTAATAATATATTTTAGTTATGATGTTAAATATTTATTTATTTTTTAACATATTTCTTCTTTTGTATGGTGAATACAATATAGACATAGCCTCGATGAACACGCTTACAAGAATTATAAGTGAACAAGATCGGAGATGAGCTGTGATAGCCTAGTGGTTAGGGCGTCAGCCTCTTAATCAGAGGTCGGCGGTTCGAAAACCCTTCTTATATTGAGAGGAGACCCGTGCGCTGTAGTGAGTTGATACTTTTGAAAAGCAAATGAAAATCACAAACGGGACGTCATATTAAGTAAGCAATATTATCAATAACATTTGACACAATCGCGATAACTAATATTAAACGCCCCCCGTCCGTTTATAGCTACGTGGGCGATCTTATCGGGGTTTACACGGGTAAATTACCCCTCCAGCTACCCCTATCTACCCCTCCAGATCAAAGATACGCCGCGGGGCAGATGTGCGAATGTGCGCGTTGGGGGCAAATTGTTTTATAAATTTTATGAATTACAATTCTCTAAAGTAGGTCATTTTGTGTAATGCATGGGTTTTTTGGATTATCGCGACGTTTGATCGGGTTTTAGGGACTCCAACGCAATATTAGGGTCGTGTGTTTTAATTTCGGTAGTGGCGCCGGCGTGTCTAATCACTGTAATAAACGCAGTCACTACATCTTCCGACCGGAGCAAGTTTCGTTCTAAAAAATAACCTTGCCAGTTAAAGGAGGAAGAGCAAGTTTTGCTAACTAAAAAAATCCAGTTTAGTTTTTCCCACAGTACTAACTCGTCGTTTTCGTAAAAAGGATTAGTTTTATCTGATCCCACTGATAACTACGTACAGAAATTATAACTAGTGTGTTTGAGTCATACGTTATAATAACACGTAAATTTGACGACCTCCGTGGCGCAGCGCGCGCGCTGTCGCATTCTAAAGTTGGAGGTCCTGGGTTCGATTCCCGGTTCGAGTCTGGTCTGGTCGGCTTCGGCCGTGACTGGTTACCACTCTACCGACAAAGACGTGCCGCCAAGCGATTTAGCGTTACGGCACGATGTCGCGTAGAAACCAATTAGGAGTATACCAGAACCCTAACAGGTTAACCCGCTACCATCTTAGACTGCATCATCACTTACCATCAGGCGAGATAGCCGTCAAGGGCTAACTTGTAGTGAATAAAAATTTTGTGAGTGGCATTTGAGATGGTGATAACAAAAAGAAAATTTACCTGACTAAGTTTGTTGTGGGCTTCTTAGACCGGGGCGCGTTTCGAACCCTCATAGCTTTAGTTTTAAGTTTACGAATGTAGTTATCACCATCAAATCACTACTATGTAAATTATTGACGCGTCAAAAGCGCCTTATAAAGGAATATTTGAATAAAGATTATTTGAATTTGAAAACGTAGGAAATACATCGAGGTGCATGACTTTTCGCCTCGGTGATCCAGTCAATTCGATTTAAAACAATTCAAAATGTATAATTAACAAGAACAGAACACCGAACACGTAATAAGATTCCACGTGCCCATTTGCGCAAGGAAACGAAATTAAAAACGCCAAGCGACCGGCCGAAGGCACGCAGTTGTAATCTTACACCTTTCAGCGCGTCGCGTACTCATCGCTTAATACATGCCACATCCGTCAAAAACATATAATCACTGCTTTTGTGTGCGGCCACAGTGCTAGCGGGCCGCTTGTAGAAAAGTCCTACTATAGTGTAAAGGATTACGTAAATGATAAACAAGCATGGGTGTGAAATATTGTAAAAAAGTCCTACTATAATGTAAAGGATTACGTAAATGTTAAACAAGTATGGGTGTCAAATATTGCTCTATAGAGATAGCTCTTAATATAATTTTAAGTGGCATGCGAGATGGTGATAACAAAAAGAAAATTTACCTGGTTAAGTTTGTTGTGGGCTTCTTCTTAGACCGGGACGCGTTTGGAACCCTCATAGCTTTAGTTTTAAGTTTACGAAGGTTGTTATCACCATCAAATCACTACCATAACCTGTCCATAAACCTCAGTCATCTCAGTCATCATGTTCTAGTCCGTAGCGCAATCTTGAGTAATAAGGTAGAAAATTATGAAGCTTTGCATGGAATAATAATAAACAGGTCAGTAATAATGACACTAGCACAAACTTGAAACTGTTCTACCGATACTACTTTGTGATACTAACTTATCGTATTGGCCTAAAGAAATTTGCTTAATTTGCACCGCGCTATTTTCGCGAATATTAATATTTCGCGCGATGTTGGATCCAAAATCAAATAAGTGTCATCAAAATTCTGGCACGGAGTAAGGTAATAAATTGGTCACTTGTTGCTACTCTTCATTTATGTATCAGGGGCTTGAAAAGACGACTTTCTTTTTCGTTAAAGTTTTAATAAGCTTAAATTTAATTAAGTAACCGATATTGACGGGTGTTGTTCTAATCAGTATCTAAGCTTTATTCATATCAACCGATTGCAGGTATCTATGAATCGTCATATATATCACATTTTTCATTGTTGAACAAGTCGCTCAGTTCAATTAAAAGCAATCAAAAATATATAATTTCAAGTACAAACCAACGCTCATGATAATTCCGGCGCACTAAACTAGCTGGTAGTTTAGTGCGCCGGAAGGGTTCTTGTCTCAACCTTTCGGTCAAGATTTAAGGAACCCTCAAATGGTAATGGACACAAAATTGCCTATTTAGTTTCCCTCAAAAGGTGTTATACAAAATTGCTTGTTTTGTTTTGAAACCATGCAACTATTTTTTAATTATTTACGCGGCTAAGTTTTTTTCTGGGTTTTTTAGGACGCGTTTGGTTCCCTCATATCTTTCTTTTTACGAATGTAGTTATCATTATCTTCTCGCTATTGTGATAAAACTTTTTATGTACGCATTAAAAGCGCCTTTTAAGGTCAATTGAAATTTACCGTCCCCCGTTACACCGTCCGACCCCCCTATTAGTACAAACGTCGCCTAAGCCGAGGTTCGGCCTCACAGGCGGCGCCCCCTTAGTTTAGGCAGACGTTCCCTTAGTTTCTTCGAGCCCTAGGGCTCAAAATTTCTTTTGGCAGAGCTTCTTTCTGAAGCTCGCCAAACAGCCCGGTTACGCTGTCGCAATCAATAGGGTTAGCAAAGCTAATAGTCAGTCCTCTTCTTTGGCGTCGCCTTATCCCGTTACGCGGGGTCGGCTTTTTTATCATTCGGCGCCACGTCGATCTTACTTTAGTATCCTCATCATTGAGACCGAGGCATTTCATGTCCTTTTGGACATTCGTCAACCATGTAGGTTGGGGTCTTCCCCTTACCCTTTTCCCTGCAGCCATGGAAAGGCACTTTTTCACTACGTAATCGTCAGGTCTACGCATTACATGTCCGTACTATCTTAGCCTGGATTCTGTAATTGAGTTATGGGTGCAACCTTAACCTTAACCTTATATATTTATTACATACTTTATCTAGCTAATACAATTGGAATAACGTTCATTTTGTTTTGTTACAAAAAAAGGAGTAACAAAAATGTGTTAAGAGCAAATCTTAACATTCCTTATAAATCGCTCAGCGCATCAGCCCGCTTGTATTGACACCGCACGCGTACACATAAAAGTCCAGGTACAGTCATGTAAATAAGCTGCTGGCGGAGAAATTTAATTAAGATGATATATGAGACGGCCGGCCCTCGCTAACGGCCACTTTGTGGTACAGTCGCCACCACATTCGAACCGATAACACTTGCTAAGCTAATCGCACATATTTGAATGAATACCTCATGTATTCATTTTATATTCTTCTTCTTATTCAACAAGACTATCATCATCATCATCATGATCAACCCATTATCGGCTCACTACAGAGCACGGGTCTCCTTTCAATATGAGAAGGGTTTGGCCATAGTCCACCACGCTGGCCATGTGCGGGTTGGCAGACTTCACACTCCTTTGAGATGATAGGTTGATGATACTGTCTAGGATGGTAGCCGGCTAACCTCTTAAGAGTATGGTAACGCTCCTTATTGGTTTCTACGCGACATCGTGCCGGAATGCTAAATCGCTTGGCGACACGTCTTTGTCGGTAGGGTGGTGACTAACCACGGCCTCCCACCATACCAGACTCGAGACAGGAATCGAACCCAGAACTTCCAATTTTATTATGCGCCAGCGCACGCGCTGCGCTTCGAAGGTCGTCAAGACATAAGATATGTAAAACTTTTCTTAATATGGTAATATCGTTATGTTCGCGACTGTACACGGTAATTACCTCTCTGAGCGGTGTGAGACTGGATGGAGGCATTGTCGCGAACAGCGTGTTGTTTTACTCTCTTTTCTCACCCTTAATCCCTTAACCTACGTATGCACTAACCGGGTCTTCATGGGCTACTCAGCACGCTTTACGTACTTAGGCATGTTTGCAATATAATACAGAGCTCATCGTCCTACCCACCCGTTATCCCAAACGTCGCCTAAGCCAAGGTTCGGCCTCACAGGCAGACGTTCCCTTAGTTTCTTCGAGCCCTATGGCTCAAAATTTCTTCTGGCAGAGCTTCGGAAAGAAGCCCGGTTACGCTGTGGCAACCAATATAGGGTTAGCATCACAAAAAGACAATCCGAAAAAAAGATATAATACAGAGGGTAACAAGAATAATTGGGTAAAGTTGACGGGTCTCGTTTCGGTACGTTTCAATTATCTGTAGCAAGGTGCACAATTTCTTGGCCAGATCAAATCAAATCATTTATTTGCATAAATTGAGTGGGTAATTGGTGTTACATTTAATTAAAGATGCTTACAATCTGACAAAACTAATTATTCTTTTAATAAGTTTATATATAAACGGTGGCGGTTATAGCCTAGTGTTTAGGGCGTCAGCCTCCTAATCAGAGGTCGGCGGTACGAATCCGGGCACGCATCTATTACTTTTCAGAGTTATGTGCGTTTTAAAACAAATCAAATATTACTTGCTTCAATGGTGAAGGAAAACATCGTGAGGAAACCTGCACGCCTGAGAGTTCTCCGTAATGTTCTCAAAGGCGTGTGAAGTCTGCCAATCCGCACATGGCCAGCGTGGTTGACTATGGCCAAACCCTTCTCGTATTGAAAGGAGACCCGTGCTCTGTAGTGAGCCGGTAATGGGTTGATCATGATGATTCTAAGTTTATGTCAAATCAAGAGCTTCCAAAACATCATTATTCGTAAAAGTTTATCAGTATACTATTAGCGTTTTTTTTAAATGTAAAATTTAATTGATTATAAATATCGACATTATTCTCATTAAGTTATTCTAAAGATTATAAATGTATGTAGTAGCTATATATTCCTTTCTGTTAATATAGAGGTATCATCAGCTCGAGGAAATATAACGAGAGACATAATGTGACTATAACTGATGTTCCTATAGTGGGTTCGAGTACAGATTTAAGAACTTGCATAACTACTATATACTCTTTACTCGTAGTTTGAATTTGATAGGTCTCGAATGCAGCGTCAAAAAAAAGGTTTTACGTTTTAAAGCATTGGGAAACAAAATTCTAGTTCCAAAACAAAACAAAATCCTAGTTTCTCGCATAGAGTGTGTTGTGAAAGCGACGGGTGTTCAGCGCCTTTAGACATGCCAACTTCCGTGGCCGACTATGCAGTCGTTTCTACACTTCTATAAGTTTGGTTAGCTACTCTTAACTGACAATTATTATTAAATTGTTATTAATATATACATAGTCAGACAAAGTATTTAATAACCATATTTTTATCAGTTTGTGAAACAATTTTTTTTTGTGTAATGTTACAAAAAAAAGCAATTCCACCTGGTGATAGGTGATGATACTGTCTAGGGTGGTAGCGGGCTAACCTCTTAAGAGTAACGCTCCTACTTGGTTTATAAGCGACATCGTGTCTTAATGCTAAATCACTTGGCGACACGTCATTATCGGTTATTAGATAGTGTAGTGTCTTGCTTCAACGGTGAAGGAAAACATCGTGAGGAAACCTGCACGCCTGAGATTTCTCAATTAGGTTCTCAAAGGCGTGTGAAGTCTGCCAATCCGCACATGGCCAGCGTGGTGGATTATGGCCAAACCCTTCTCATATTGAGAGGAGACCCGTGCTCTGTAGTGAGCCGGTAATGGGTTGATCATGATGATGATGATGATGAGATAGTGTAAATTGGTTGGGGTCGTGTCGGCACATCTGTGGACGCCTACAGTGCGCCGGGTATAAAAGCTCCGGTTTTCCCGCGTGTAAAATCTTCCCTGAATACCTCGTTTTGGATGCTGCAGCGGAACGCATTGTGCAGTCGCCTTTCTCCTTCCGCTTCAGAGTCTTTTGACGCAGCGCTGAACGGGCCTGTGTGAGCTACTTAGCTTTTTAACGCGCTAAATAGCCGCTTGTGTTATGTTTTAGTTAGATTGGGTACGCTGCTGAGAGTTTTTTTGTTTTTTTTTTATCATCTACAAGTTCGCCCTCGACGCCAATCTCACCTGGTGATAAGTGATGATGCAGTCTAAGATGGTAGCGGGCTAACCTCTGTAAATTGGTTTCTACGCGACATCTTTGTCGGTAGGGTGGCAACTTTTTTTTTTTCCACTACAAGTAAGCCCTTGACGGCAATCTCACCTGATGGTAAGTGATGATGCAGTCTTAGATGGTAGCGGGCTAACCTGTTAGGGGCATGGTAAACCCACACTCCTCATTGGTTTCTACGCGACAACGTGCCGGAACGCTAAATCGCTTGGCGTTGCACCAATTAGGAGGCACGATGTCGCGTAGGAGCGTGGGTATTATCATAGTCCTAACAGGTTAGCCCGCTACCATCCTAGACAGCATCATCACTTACCCCCAGATGAGATAGCCGTCAAGGGCTTAATTGTAGTGTATAAAAAAAAACATCAAAGATATGATCACCTGGAAGAGATCACTATTAGTGATAAGGTCGCAAGTTGCTGATTGTTGATTTTGTCATTTTCATGTATGTTATGTCCTATAGATTGCAATAAAGTTGTGTAAATAAAAATTAATAAATAAACCATCCATCCATACCAACTTTCGCGTTTATAATATTAAAATTAATAATCATCCATCCATCTTTCCATACTTACGACTTTTGCGTTTATAATATTAGTAGGATAACATATACCATCCTGCGTCCGAAGTCAGTTCCAACGTGTCGTCGATGAATTAAAATGTATGTTTCCACCGTTTTTCCATTTTTAACACACACAGCTTCCTTGTAGAGGAAGTTGTGTGTTCTTGTCGCGTTTTCTTCGAACTGATTTACCGAATAAACTACACTTGACGTATCGAACAGCGGAGCAGCCGTTCAGGGGTCTACCCACACGTCTTCGAATGATTCGACAACTAAACGTAGAAAATCACAATGTGCGAGGAGTATTATTCTATTATGGAAATCGTGAAAACAAATTCGTTATTGAGATAGGTACTATTCTATTAAGGAAATCGTGTTTTTTTTTTGTGTTGCACTGATGAGGTCTAGGTAGCGCGCTTGCCTAGAAAATGCCTATTCTATATATTATAATTTTACTAAACACTGTTTATTTATTAACATTATCGAATGGACTGCCCTTGAAGGTACAATGCTGAAGATAAATTTCTTTAAGCTACTTACAAAATTATGGAATATATGTGTTATTAAACTTCGTTTGACCCCCTAGTACGTAGTAGTAGGACGGTCTGCATTTCCTTCAATATCTATTCCATAGTTTCGGGATAATTTAGATCCCAAGACACTTTAGGTATACAGTACATCATCTGGTCTACAATAAAGAAGTTAATCCAAATTCTTTCATAGAAATTAGCGCAATTTTTTTTTTTTTTAAACGACGAAATCAATCACATCGATTAAACAAAGATAACGCTATAATAATTAATTTGCGCAGTTAACAAGTAAATACCTCGTTATATTATTACTAATACCTTGCTCTTTCAGATTAAATCGATCGATCAAATAAATTAACTTATACTTTTTCACGCTAGTCCTTTGTTCATAATATTATTAATTTTGTATTATTAGCATCTTTTCCATTTGAGTAAAAACTAACTCTTTACTGGTAATTTATTTAAGTCATCATCATGATCAACCCATTACCGGCTCACTACAGAGCACGGGTCACCTCTCAATACGAGAAGGGTTTGGCCATAGTCCACCACGCTGGCCATGTGCGGATTGGCAGACTTCACACGCCTTTGAAAACATTACGGAGAACTCTCAGGCGTGCAGGTTTCCTCACGATGTTTTCCTTCACCGTTGAAGCTAGTGATATTTTAATATGTTTAAAACGCACATAACTCCGAAAAGTTAGAGGTGCGTGTCCGGATTCGAACCTCTGATTAGGAGGCTGACGCCCTAACCACTAGGCTATCACCGCTTCGTATATAAGTAATAAGTACGAAATCATTAACAGAATAAACGGTCTATTGGTTTGATACGATCTGATAGACACAGAAATATGCCCAAGGCGGTCAAAAATATACAAATACGTATTTTTATTTCTATTTGGTGGCAATGAGAGGCGGCCGAGTGTATATCGATCCCCACACGTCTTTAGTGTTTTGTCTATTTCAGTGTTAGAGTCCCGCAGGAAGTCGTAATTCTGGATTCCTTCACCTCCCCCCATTATTAATATAGTCGACGAATCAAATAAATTGCCTGGGTGGACGTAGCTGTCCAACAATTTTTGTCTCGGAATCGCCTTTATTCTGTTCGTTGAAATATATTTTTTAATTGGATACCATGTATTTTTAAATTAATGATTACACGTGAGAATAACGTTTCCTTAATAAAGAAGTAGTGTTTCTGGTAAAAAGTTTAATTTAAATTCTTTACAATTAGTATTAATAATTGGTTACTCTGTTTGAATCTCTTGTTGTAATGTGTTGTGTATTTGTAATTGTGTTTTTCTGATTAATAAACGTTTTCTGTTCTATTCTAAAAGAAACTATAAAAAAACTTATTCAAAAAATATCATCGTGATCAACACATTGCCATCTCACTACAGAGCGCGGGTCTCCTCTCAATATGAGAAGGGTTCGGCCATAGTCCACCACGCTGGCCATGTGCGGATTGGCAGACTTCACACGCCTTTGAGAACATGGGGAATTCTCAGGCGTGCAGGTTTCCTCACGATGTTTTCCTTCGCCGTTGAAGCAAGTGATATTTTAATGGCTTAAAAACGCACATAACTCCGAATAGTTAGAGGTGCCCGGGTTCGAACCCAGCTTCTAAAAAATATATTATGTATATTATCATACTCAGCCTAAAATTATAATATCTATTGTAGTTTTTTAATGACACTCATTCTTATAAAGACCGTTGCCTACGCCCTACAGAATCGATCTAAGAATAACCAGGGGCGAAGGTTTAGTATGCTCTTCGAAGCCTGGGGTCGACAACAGCATGTCTCACACTTCGAACCGGTACTGTTTAGCTGCCAAACAGCCCGGTAACGCTGTGGCAACCAATAGGGTTTGTACAGCTAATAGACAGTCCGAATAAAAAATAAAAATAAAAATTAACATCGGGTGACTCGTCTGTTCGTTGATGTAAATATTAAAAAACCATTCCACAACAGCAAATGATTTCAATGAATAATCAACAGCTAACACAACTTTAAAAACGATAATAGTCGGCACATGCCAGTGTGGCGAGCATGCGCACACGCCGGAAGCCGTGTCTATTTCCGACCGGAAACGTGTGCGTTAGTATCGTGGCCGGTACCACAACTATTTTACCTTTATTCTTTTCTTTTTAATCAAACTTTCTAGCATAAACTGGAAATCTAATCCCCCTTCTATAAATGCCAATCGGAAATCCTTCCAGGTCCCAGGAAAAGGGCAACAGCAGCAGCTCCGCATCAGACAAACCCTCGGACAGTTCCGCGAGCAACAACAAAGAGCAGAATAAGAAACCTCACATCAAGAAACCCTTGAACGCCTTCATGTTGTACATGAAGGAGATGAGGGCCAAAGTGGTCGCCGAGTGCACCTTGAAGGAGTCAGCCGCCATCAACCAGATACTGGGCAGACGGGTGAGTGGTTTCTCGACTCCTATACATGTCTCGTTCTATGTTTTAGTGTACCCAACTCTCCGATCAATTATGTATTAGATATTATTCAGTTCTACATGAAATGTCCAACTGTCTTTTTACAATTGCAGTCCTCTAATCTGATTAAAAAAAAAACGAAAGTGTTTAGTAATTTTTTGTCACTATTGCTTATTTAAGCACAAGGTTTTTTCCTAACCAACTAGCAGGAGAAAATGAAAGGGTTAGTTGGTAATTTATTTCCCTTAGGCACGATCTTATGTTTCAAGGTCACTCAAGTCAACTGAGATTTTATCTTGTGTATTGTTGATCGGAGATCTAACTGTTCGAATATGACCAATGTATAGATGTACTTACATAAAAATAATTGCGGAATCGAATTCTTGCACCGCCTCTGCCTACAGCGGATGGTTTGCCTTGGATTCCATCAACTATGGAGTACTCCACCATTCTTTTTGATGAATTAATTCTGTATTCATTTTATGCCCACGTGGATAGCTGCTAAAAATACCGACTGCATTTTCACACTGACCAACTCTATGTATAAATTTGAGTCAGCCCTTTTGCCTATATGAGAGATATACCTATCATTATTACGCATATATATGCATATTATATTACGCATTGTTTTTTATAGACACTTCTAGAAAAAAAAGTCCATTAAAAGTGGAGACTCCACGGAAAAATTGGTCAAATATATACCTTCACGAAAGTGGAATCAGGGACTCTAGGTCTCTATTTTGTGTCGTATATTAGATAAGGCGAATGTATTGCAGCCTGTTTCGTCCTACGAAAGCCTCTGTAGAAATAAAAGGAATTCATCCCTGGGCCGGAAGCTTTCGTGGGCGTCAATTCATCAGGTACATCATGACTCATCCTCCGGGCTCAATGAGGGCAGGAATATCTCTGGTGGCGAGAGTAATTTAGGGAATCCGGATTTACCCATGTTTACCCAAACTTTTGAAACACAAGGTTAACCGCGATAGGTGGAGGGAGAGTCGTGAGTTCAATTCTTGCAATTGTTATTATGTATATTCTAAAACAAATTTTGTTTTTAGTTAGGAAACAATTCTGACTCTGTTTATTTTCATTTTGATCACGAAACTTTTGCTATCAATTGATTCTTACGAGATCGGAATAAGAAGAAGATTTTGGATTATTGTTTTTGTTTTATTAAATATTAAGAAGTAAAATAATAGGTTTTTTTCTTCATTTTAAACCACAAGACAAATAATATTGTCTGAATGCTTTCAAAGAAATTAATCGTATTGCTATTTTTAATTGACGACGCAGAGAAAAATGTGAAGAGTTTTTAGAACATTGAACTGATTTTCAACACGAATTTAATTTCGAATTAGCTACATAAGAAAATAATGACGAGTATCCAAGAAAGTTGTTTTCATCTGTCGATATCTTGACGCAGTTTCCATTGCAAAAGAATCACAAATAAAAACAACTGTCGTGGTAAAAAAAACCCACCTAGTACGAATAGTTGACAATAAAGTTCTCAATCTCTATTGCTGCTAAAAGAACGCTAGAAGGGTTTAATATTTTCAACTACTATTATTAACTGTTCGTAAATTGAACAAGTTTCTAATTTAATTTAATGACGACGTACTTTGATATCGTCTATGAAAGGAAACAATTCCTGGTACTGTACATATTTCTATATTGTGCTCATTGTTAATCTTGTTAGGAACCGATTCAATTCGATTCGTGACGCGTAAACGCAGAGTTGGCTCGCTTTCTGGAAGACAATGCTACTATCTGACATCTACACGAAATGCGTTGAATAATAAACATACGCGTACGTCCTACGAGCGTGACGCTTTGGATTCGTTATCTACTAAGCCCGCGTTCTATTGCCTGTGGTGCGAAAAGCTTGGACATAGTTGAGATATAATATTTAGGGAAGGTGCGGCGAATAGTTCAGATTGCTTTTTCTCGGTCGCCTGAAAATCCCCCATTACATTGAAGATTTCACTGTCTACAGAGCTCTCTACAACAAAGTTAAATTTCATATTTTCCGGAGGCCTGAACATTTGATCAATATTATAATATTTAATTTGCGCCTATCCAAGTTTAATCTTGATCGAATTTGAAATATAGTGTATTGTCTATGGGAATATAGTGGTTTATCGAGCTAGCGTACGTTCGCGTCTTCGTTGACCGTACGCCGTGGTACAATTTTGATTCGTATACTGTCGCAGTTTAAATTCAAATTCACTTATCATCGTTTATTAGAAAAAAAATATATATTTCCGTTTCTTGAAACCCTTGGGTTTATCTTTAAATTTGGTGTTGTTGTTTTTTTTTTTTTTTTTTTTTTTTATATAATGTAATCCCAAAGCCAATAGAACGTTTTCAAAATTTAATAGACAGTAATCACAATACAGTAATCAGTTTTATTATTACGGAATTGGTGAGCTTTTTTTTTTAATTACAAATATACTAATTTATTTTGGTCGAAACTCGTAATTTAGGGATGTAGCTTAAACATTGCAAAGTGTTATTACTTACTTATCGGAGTAAATAGAGACATTTGATGACTATATATTTAAAGAATGGTAGTTTAAATTTATAGAAGGGAGATGTGAGGAAATGTTAAGAGATATCGATCTAGGACAGTTTGTTAATTTAAGTATTAAGCCTCTCGGAGTTGATAGCGTTTTTAGAATCACAGCAAAAAGTCTATATTTAAAAACGTTAGCCACCATCTCCTTAGCTGTTAGCGAGCGTATCGAAACTTGTCTTCAAGCCGATCGCGATTCCGACTGACGCATCCGGCCCGCGTCACCGAGAAGCGCTCGATGCGTTACGCTTCCCGGAACGGATCTCGTTCCTAACAAGAGTAGCAAGCAATGCCGGCTGCTGCTCACGCACCGCGGCCCGGCGACGCTCGCCGAACTGTTCGTAATGCATATAATCATAAATACGCAGTGGCATTCCTTGAGTCGCGAGGAGCAAGCAAAGTACTATGAGAAAGCCAGGCAGGAGAGACAGCTCCATATGCAGCTGTATCCCGGGTGGAGCGCGAGAGACAACTACGGTTACGGTTCCAAAAAGAAAAAGCGGAAAAAGGACCGCGGTCCCGCTGAGCTGGGAGGTATTGGACCCTAGCCGAGACCCGTCACGAGGGGATGGACTGTCACGTCGACGCTTCTGTACACTCGCTTACCCCGCCCTGTACTCGTGTCCCCCCGCTCCCGACGTCCTCGCACTCCACTAACTCGTCCCCGACCGCTTGCGCCGTCCAGGGCTCCTAACACGAACTAACCGGCTTGATCCCTCGGCGAGCACCCGTGCCCCGTCCCTGTATGTGAGTGTGCGTGTGTGCGTGTTACTCCACTGTGTTAGTACGGCGGCCGGTGGTGCCTGTGCTAGAAAAGCGGCCGGAACCGTCGGCACGGGGCGAGCGGCGCGGCCGGGCCCCGACCGCCGCGCCGCTGGCCCCGCGTCTTCTGTGTACTGTAGTCGTCGAGTGACGTGTACTCGTGATCCCTCACCCCGGAAACTATATTGGTTTGATCTATGTCTAGACGAGGCGCGACGACACCGACCGCAGAATAGGTTCTGTGAGGAACACCACAATTGGCCATTCTCATTTAATTGGGGCGTAGGTTCAAAATTTAGTCTGGGGGTATGCGCTCACTGCGGGCTGTTTTTCTAGCACCCACGCTAGCGCTCGGTCGCGAACCACCGTCGAAGTGCATTTCTCTTTTGTTTCCATATTGCTGCGCTCGTACAGTGGCACGCGCTCGGCCGCGAGGAGCAAGCCAAGTATTACGAGCTGGCGCGGCGCGAGCGCCAGCTGCACATGCAGCTCTATCCCGATTGGTCGTCTAGGGCTAATACGCAAAGGGGCAAGAAGAGGAAGCGAAAACAGGAGACAACCGATGGAGGTACTGCCTTGAACGACGCTGCCGCCGCCCCTCCCGCCACCCGCCACCCGCCCCCTCCCGACCGCCGGACTGCGGGCGCAAACGACTCCGCGCCCCAGATCTGCATACGGTCAGCGACGCACGTCTCGGCGCGCTCAAATCACCAGCCGCTTCGGCTCATTAAAAAATGAGGTCAATTAATAAAGGATTAGCTAGAGACGTCCGCCGCTCTCCCCCCTACCCCCCTGCCCCTGCCCCAGCCCCGCACCCGCCTCGCTCCCGTCAGCGGGTTCAATTGCTTTGAACTCTGCCCGAACCGACCGAGCGAACGTAGAACTATTGCCGAATGTCTATGGTTGAAGGGGTACAGGTTGTAGACGTATATCAGCCTTTTTTATTTAATATTTATCGCATTTATTTATTTTTCTTTTGTAATTACAAACGCTATATAACGACGACGTACAATACCCTGATGTCAGTGGCACTCCTTCGAAGGTTGTCCCGGTTTTTGGCTCTCCGTCTGGTCTGCTGCGCAGCGCCTTCGTGTGGGGAAGCGTGCATGTCACACTCAACAGTCAGTGGTTGAAGATTGAGTAATTGCTTTGCAGGGACTGTAAATACATACGCCCGGCGTAAAGGCTGGGACAGCCTTCCCGATACGTTTCGAGTATGCCAAGGAGTAATGTGAGATACCAGCGTGCATGAAGACGTCCTGACATGCGATGCGATGCGATACAAGTAGCGGGGACCAAGCCCGATAATACAATACATTTCTGGCAACAAAAGCCTCCGACGCTTCTATGTTTATAATGATACTGGCCAAATGAACATACAAACATTTATTTTGATTCCGGAGAACCTATTCTGCTTGAATTTGCTTATGAGCGTCATGTTTATTTGTGATTGTTTTTATTTTATTTTATTTCGATTAGCAACAGCGTAGTTAGAGGTTTATTTCCCGAAGTTGATGCGTAGACCGCTATTTTGTGAACCAATGTTTTTTCCGTTGTATCATTACACATTATCATTTCGTCCCCACCCCTATCCTGCACGATACCACTAACATGTGTAACGGTGTTGGTTGCATGATGCTTTAGTAGTTTTAGATTTAGTTTTAGCGTGATTACACGAGATGCTTCCCATATGAGTTGATTTGTGCTGAAATAACCGCCGGCGTCATCATTGGCCCCTTGATTTAATTTTATTATACATAGCTTTGACACGTGACGCCGGTTTGATGATTAAAAATTTGCAACCGTTAATTTGCATTATGAACATTTTGATTTGCGTAAATCTACCGCCCTTATAAAGATTGTTTTTTAGGAATTACCTTGTCTTGAGAATTTATGACTGGCACACTTGTGCAGGATGCGGACTAATACGTGTATTTAACATTTCCAGGAAATAATTTAAAGAAATGTCGAGCGAGGTATGGGCTCGACCAGCAGAATCAGTGGTGTAAGCCTTGCAGGTGGGTTCTCGCTCATTCTATTTTATTTTATTTTCGCTTATAGTACAAACGATTTTCGACCTTTTGTTAAAACGCAAGAGCACATAATGTTCTCGGACATTTAAATTTTTAGTCTCATATTGTTTCTATGTGGAAAGACTTGGCTTATCTTTACGTCTTCATTTTACGCCAAGGCGAGCCTGGTCGTAACGTACGTTTTATTTTGATTTGTTACTCTTCAATATTAATAATACATTCCGTAGTACATGTTGTGTTTATGTTCCAATGCTACTACTATATAGATTGATAATGGAAATCATAAAACGAGTCTGTTCGGCGCTGGTCGCCGTGCTCTTTTTCTAGAAACGGTAGAACAAGGGCACAAGATTAAAGCGGAGCAGAAAGCTGTTCAGAAAATGTGTCTTTTCACAAAGAAATAAAGTTTGATGTAGAATCACACGGAATAGATTTTTTTGAAAGTAGACAATGTGTGAGATACGTAGTGACAATAGGCATTAGACTAGACTCCGAGAGGACACAGGGAGAGGGCAATCATTTGTCGAAAGAGCTTTCAAAAAAATCTTGACACATTTTCTGAATGACGCTTTTATTTGGATTGTAACGAGACATAGTGATAATTTGTAATATACGTGAAGATGTAACTGTTACTCATTGAAATGTTTTTTCCACTCATGATTGCCGCTTCTCACGGATCGATCCTGGATACCGCTGGCACTATTGGCGACGGTCTGTTTTTACTGCGTTACTTTTATTTTGATTTGGCTAAATTGTTACCAAACGCTACTTGACTTCGTTTTTATTTATGTTAATACTACATGACTTTTTTGGTTCATTCTTTCTTTATATATCTGTTTTTATTTTTTTATTTATTGCAATATTTTTCACCTTCACCTACTTCTCTATCTTCTTCATATGCGTAACATTTTCTTTATTATTCATTTTTCGATTTGTGTATGGCATATTTTGATTTGAATAATCGTTTACTATTGTAACTTATTTTTGTTTACTATCGGCCATGCAATTTACAATTACTCTTAACTTTGTATTTAATTTCTTCATTATACTAATTAATACCTCATACAAAACTACTGATTTATCCTTTATTAATCTGTTCTTTAATTTTTCCTCTTGGTATGTTATATGAAACATTTTTATATAATGCCCTTCATAAATCTCGTTTGCTATGTTTTACTTCATCCTCATCGCTATCAGCCCCGAGTCAAGTAGCGTAATGGTGTCAGGGGGTTTAGGGCTCCTCCGGCCGGAGCCGGCGACTCCGCTGTCGGCCGCCAGCCTGGTGGGGAGCCCACCCCAAGAGCCAACGTACGTGAACCTCTAGTGCCGGCCCATCGCCGCCGGACGTCACACGGTCAGTTGGTAGACGAGACTTGGCATACTACGTCATCACCTGTATCTTTGACCATAATCTCGTGATAATAGACGTGGCTGATGATTAGTAGAGACTAATTTTGCGTGTGATGAATGGAATCGAAGCTACCTGTTTTGTGCAAAATATAGTGTAATAGAATGGATATGAACTGCGTATTTTGTGTTGTGAGCTTGCGGCATGAAATTCACGTTTTTTTGTTTATATTCCATTATACCGGATTTAAAAAAAAAAAAAAATTTCACTTGCTTCAACGGTGAAGGAAAACATCGCTAGGAAACCTGCACGCCTGAGAGTTCTCCATAACGTTCTCAAAGGCGTGTGAAGTCTGCCAATCCGCACATGGCCAGCGTGGTGGACTATGGCCAAAACCCTTCTCATATTGAGAGGAGACCCGTGCTCTGTAGTGAGCCGATAATGGGTTGATCATGACGATGATGATGATGATGATACCGGATATTTACCAGTTGTTGAAAACTTTTAATAAATCGACTAGTATTATTATCTTCAAGGTCATTATCATAAAATGTCACTTTTGATGTTAATGTAATTTTAACTCCTCTTTTTTTCACTTGGTTTAAATTAAGTTTTGTGGTCACCAATAAACAGAAGCTTTGGCATTATTTCCCGCTTAGAAACTGAGGGGTAGGGGTTTAATAATATACCACTACAAAGTTTAACCCGCTATCATACGGAATCATTACAGATTAAAAAAAGGAGGTATTAGGATTATCTTATGCTATAAATTTAATGTTTTAAAGAATTGTTTCACATGCCAATGTCTCATTAGTAGAAATCGTTAGATATTTCGCAACATTAGCAAATTAGGATGCTCCGTTTGACATTTGCTGTAACATTGAATGCCGTGCGCCTGGTTTTGTTTTAGTTTCGATTAGAAAGTGTCTTAATTTTATTTCGTTGAGCATGATTTGACCCACTCGATGTTATTAAATCCTTCGTTCCAGTGTGCCTTATATTATGAACTATAACATTTTTCAAGCATGTCACTTTTGAGTTAACATTTTTGTTTTGATATTTGAAGTCTGTTCGTTTGTTTCTTTTTTGTTTTTTAGGTTTTCGCTTTAGATGTTTCTTCTATTATAGTTTTTTGTCAATTTGGTATATCAAGATATATACCGCATTGCGTGTTTTTGTCATAGCAAAGCGTTTTTATGTATATTGTATTTTTTTTTCTCCATTTCGTATGTATGTAGTTTTACATTACCTACTTACTGTAATGAAACAATAAATACGCAACCGATTTCTATAAACGTTGATATTTTTGAATTTGAATTTCAATGGATTGATTTCTGATTTATGTAAACAGTGTTAAGACCAACTTTAACAATGTCAGATGCGCTCTTAACAAACTAAGATGCGTTTAGTAAAAGAGTTGGAGATAAGCTCAATTGTACCTGAAATGAAGCTGAAATATTTTCAGGTACCTTCACGCAAGTTTGAATTCAAAAATATCAAACGTGAATTAAAACTTGACATGCAAGTATTTTATTTTTCACTGCCAATGATTTCAGGCGGAAGAAGAAGTGCGTGCGCTACATGGAAGCCCTGGCAGCAGCCACGGGGACCGTCCCGCTGCCGATGGCGACGCCGCAGTCCCCCTGTTCTGAAGAGGACGTCAAACTCGAGGAGCTTTCGGACGCGTCGAGTGACGAGGCTGATACTCCTCTCAACTCGGCCTCGAGCCCGGGGGGCCTCAGTGCTCTCTCCTCTCTGGCGTCGCCGGCGTCTGACCCCCCTCCGCCCCCTAGGAACCCAGTGGGGACGAACCCGAGAGACGCGAACAATCCCCTATCAGTCGGCCAGCTAACCTCCCAGTCGTGGCCACGTGCAGCCCAAGCGCGGCCCGGACACGAAGTGATATCGGTGTCATAGTGACGGTGGAACACGTCCGGTGCCCTCGAAAGCACGGACGCAACTGAATGCCGAACGACCTTGAGAAAATTTGAATTCAGAACTGGCGCCTCGTTAAACTCTATGACCATTTCAACTTTTACGGACATTTTACCGCACGGAACGGACGCAATTGAATTTCACAAAGTTGGAATCGTAATAGAGTATAACTTGAGTACCCTAAGCTGTTTACTGAATTTCGCTATACCTATTTATTTCTCGAAAGGACTAATTATTAATCTGGAGAGTGAATAACGGAACTCATTTCAGTAAGCGGTCTCGTAGTGACATCTGTTGTGAACGTTCGGAATTTCTGAGCAACGCCATCTATCGCGCTGGCTTGGAAACGGGTCGTGTTTCTGTAGTTGTGATAAAACAAGGTACCATTGAAAACTGTTTGACCGGTTTCACCGATAACTGCACATGTATTTTCGGGTGCTAACAAGACACGGGTTTACGTGTGATATTTACGAAATACCCACATTTTTTAAGCTTCCATTTAATTTTCTACTTCATAAATAAGTCACGATTCAATGCAATACATATAAAATAGCATACAGTGATTCCATTATTTTCAAAAGGCCTAATGCATTTATTCGTAGTCAACAAAATGTGCGGTATTTCTTAAAATCATACTGTTCTGTGAGAATTATGTTATCTATATATCGACGTTTAATATAAGATCCATCAACTTTGTATAAGTCCCGATTTTAAGTCATCATTTGATCTCAAAATTGTGAGCCCACATCGAGTCATTTCTGTGCATTTTAATGTTATACCACGCTTTCTCTTTGTACCAACCCGGCACCTCTTATTTCGTACGCTAGTCACAGATTCTTGTGCCACCATGATGTTCCATAGACTCCGAACTATTTTAATGGTTTACTTCCGTTTTAGACACATTTTGGGTAGCGGTTTGCATTTTTCCGTTTGTGAAATTTTTAAATCTTTGATGTAATTATCACTATCGTTTTTTTTAATGGGAAATAATTCCTATAATCGACTGTTTTATATCGTAAGGAATTATAATTTTGGTTGAAGTATTTATCACTTTTTTTTTTTTCTTTGATCACCATTACACTTTTGACATTGCACGGACAAAGTATACACAGCTCAAATTCGAGCGATTATCGCTTTTACTGCTCTCTTAATACGGACGGTTTTTATCCTAATCTATTTAAATTTCTTGACGGCCAGATAAAGGTTCCATGTAGTTTTAGAATATGATTTTAGTTTTTAAATAAAATCCCTTCGCGGCACGCACGTGTATAAAGTAAATGTTAAGGGGGTATTGCGAAGGGAGACCTGTTTTTCCGTTGTGCGGAATTTATTAGACTGTCGTAGATTAGATTAGGCACAATGTATGAGTGAGGTTAATATACGACGGTGTACCGATAGCATCCATACAAAAAGTGTAACCAACAAAATTTTTAAAAAATTAAAAAAAGTTAAAGGTTATTTTGTTTTTTGTAAATCCGACTAGGCTTCTGTAACATCTTGATCTATCCAATGATTTTTCTGAACAAAAGAATGCTCTGTCCCAAAGTATAAAAATAACTAAATATGTTTATTTTGTTAAAGTTTTAGCAAACTTTTGTAAAACAGTTTCCGTACGATATTTTGCTTGTTTAATTAAGTTTTTTTTTGACACAATTATTGAGTGTTAATTGATTCAAAACTTGTTGATGTATTTTTGGATCAAGTATTCCATTATGAAGCGGTGATAGCCTAGTGGTTAGGGCGTCAGCCTCCTAATCAGAGGTCGGCGGTTCGAATCCGGGCACGCACCTCTAACTTTTCGGAGTTATGTGCGTTTTTAAACATTTAAAATATCACTTGCTTCAACGGTGAAGGAAAACATCGTGAGGAAACCTGCACGCCTGAGAGTTCTCCATAATGTTCTCAAAGGCGTGTGAAGTCTGCCAATTCGCACATGGCCAGCGTGGTGGACTATGGCCAAAACCCTTCTCATATTGAGAGGAGACCCGTGCTCTGTAGTGAGCCGGCAATGGGTTGATCATGATGATGATTCCATTATACACTTTAAGGTGTAGATACAAAGACGATCAAAGTTTTCCTTTATTGCATTGAACAGAACGAGGCATGAGCAATCAGGAATTTAGCAAATTACATAACAGAGTAATCAATCATACAGAAATCTGACTGATTGAAATTCCATATAAAAAATTATAATCTAGTCGGAAACTTACATCTTACTTATTGATTTAAACCGCTTACTTATTAAAAAAAAATTAAGAAATATACGTACCCTCATTTTTATAAATAACTCAACTATCGAATTAGCGTATAAAAATGTATTTAATCATATGCGAAGTTGGATGCTACCGGTACACCATCACCCTGTATATTATGTGTAAGTACACAGTGTAAATTTATAAAGTCTAGGATAATCTAACTGTGTCATATTAGACCTAAGTGTATTATTCTACTTACATATACATATATACATTATTGATATGGAAAGATGTTTAAAATATTAGTTGGATAAACTCAAAAAGTGAATATATTACATGATATAGTGGTTTATGGAACTGTTGGTCATAAATGGTTTCTTACATGCAGTTTCATAAATCATAAACTTCTTTTATCTAAACTCAAATCTTAATATCCTTGAAACACTTAATAATAAAAGACGGAAAAAAAAATAACTTAGTTTTTGCGCAACAGTGTTTCAGGGCCATGAGGTATGAGGGTAGATTAAAAACAAATCGATGTGACACATATCTGGTATTTAGTTATTGTTTAAAAAAAAAGCTAAATTTTTACCAATAACGACCCCCAGAGTATATAAAGACTCGTTTGTAAATAAATTTGTAATTCGCGAAATGTTTAGTGTACATTTTTTTTTTCGTTTTTGGTGAAAAAAAAAAATGTTTGCATTTATTAATTATTATTATCGATGAAGATTAGTACCCTCGGAATGTTCTTGGATGGTTCGTTTTGTCCAGCACTTCATTTTGTTATTTTATTGTTATTATTAAGAATTTTAACGTTGTTAAATGCAATATCAACCATGACTTTATATATATGAATGATAAAAAAAAAAAAAAATAATTGTGCTACGTGATTGAAATATCCACATAATATATTGAATTCAATGAATGTTGATGATTAAACAAAATCCGATTATATTGTGACTAAAAAACGGTGATCTATTATTATTTTACAAATGTTTGACAGATACAATAAAATTCATCCATCGACGGCTTGATTTTGCATGAACTTGTGCAATACTGATATACTATGGGTACTGTAGTTTTTTTTATTGAATAAATATTAGTTAGATTTTCCGTAAAATTCGTTTTAAGGATATTTGAATTTAAAATAAAAAATATATATATGAAATTTGATATTTTGTGTTCTACAAAGGGAGACGATTTTTATTTTATCTATAGGTCGAGTTAACTGCACACTTTACTGAAATAATGACGTACCTTTTGTTTGCTCACGCTTGTTACATTCTGAGATATGAAGTCTTCTAGCATCGAGACCAAACAAGTGGAAATAAATTTTTAAAACGCAGTGACGTCACCCACTCCCGGTTCACAGATAATTCGACCGCTTTACAAATTTGTTCATCATTATAATATATTATTTTCGAAATGCATTCGCGGTAATCACAAGCGAACTGTGCTAAAAACCATCTTAGAACTTGAAACAGATTGCCAGGGATATTGGAGGAAAAGTGAAATAAAACCTATTTGCTATATAGATACTCTGTGCCAAATTTAACTGTAAACACTCGTGTATTTGAATGCCTAATACCTCTGAAGGTCTTTTATGTTGATAGATTTTATAGGTTGTTTTTATTGTTAAGATGGTAAAGACAAAGTGGCTCCTGCGCAGAGCTGGGTTATTATTATTATTTTTTTTTTGTAGGAGAAAAATTGTCAAATTAGAGAACTCAATTATTAGGTCAGGACCCATTGTCTTGTGTTCAGTTGAACGAATATTATTTTAATAAACAGCATAAAATTGTATTTCGTATATTTTATTATTGATCCTCTTTATCTTACTCCATAGGACATATGGAGATAAAACGGCATTGAAATGGGTTATGAATAATGAAGCTGTGGCCTCCTAATCAGAGGTCGGCGATTCGAATCCGGGCACTCACCTCTATCTTTTCGAAGTTATGTGCGTTTTTAAATAATTCAAATGAGAGTTCTCCATAATGTTCTCAAAAGCGTGTGAAGTCTGCCAATTTGCAAATGGCTAGCGTGGTGGACTATGGCCGAACCCTTTTCACATTGAGAGGAGACCCGTGCTCTGTAGTGAGCCGGTAATGGGTTAATCATGATCATGATGATGATGATAAAATGGGTTATTTTGTCTTTCATTAATAGTAGGTAAACGAGCGAGCGGGCATCTATGTGTTAAATGATTACCACCGCCATCTCTTTCGCCTAATCACAACAGAACTATAGCATAATCAGCTTTTAAGTAATTCGTTTAAGCCGCTATTGAAATCTATGTCAACTTAAGCTTAAACACCGACACAGGCAATTTTATAGTCAATCAAAATATTGACTATTTTTGATAAATATTAAGTAAATATTTAATCAGGCGTAGAAACTTAATTTTCATTCAAGTAACACATTTGAATGAAAATCGAATAAAAAAAAGCCATTGCATTGATTATTGTATTAAATTTATTGAATAATGAACGAAATGGATGGGATGTACGCGCGTGAGAAGTTATACGAACTGATTATTGGTTGAGCGCGCTCTCGCCCCGCTTCCCGTAGACGATCAGATCATCTACATTTTGATATTTTATTTACGAGCGCACATTTTCTCTTGAAATCATTTTACAACTAAATGTCGCGGTCATTTTATTAACGACTAGCTAATGCCCGCGACTTCGTCTGCGTTTAGTTAAAGTGTGTGAATGTGTGTCTGTTTGTCTTTCAATCACGAAGCAATGGATTACTTAACCGACGTCTTTGAAATAATCACAGGATAATCTGTAAGGTTCTAACAAAAAAAATAATGAATGAAATCGGAGTACGCGTTAATGAATTACAACTAAATACACATTTTGACTTTCATCCCCTCTCCCTAGGGACCGTGCTGAATTCCGAGATAAAACTATCTTATATTTTGTACGGGAGTCTCAGCTACTCATATACCAAATTTCATTCAAATTCATCCAGAGGTTCAGGCGTGATGCGCGGCCAGGATACAAACAGACAAAATAAATTGTTTTGGGCTCAGTATCAATAAGTAAATCATCCTCAAACTCAAACATTCGAATTATATATAAGGTACAGAATTCGTCCTGTTACAGTTTTATTATATACATATATTTTTTTTATACACCACAAGTTACCCTTGACGGCATCTCACCTGATGGTGCGGTCTAAGATGGTAGCGGGCTTACCTGGTACGGTAAACCCATACTCCTAATTGGTTTCTACACGACATCGTGCCGGAACGCTAAATCACTTGGCGACATGTCTTTGTCGGTAGGGTGGTAACTAGGTACGGCCGAAGCCTCCCACCGGACGAGACTCGAGCCGGGAATCGAACCCAGGACCTCCAACTTTAGAATGCAACAGTGCACGCGTTGCGCCACGGAGGTCGTCAAAATTCGTCATTGCTAATAATAGAGCGGTGTACCTGTTTTAAACTCTTAGTGTTTATTATAATAATCCTTTAAGATATTATAATCCGAATAGGCGTAGACTTTAGGCGTAATGTACCGACTACCGGGTTAAATTGTTTTAATCTACCATGGGAATATTAAGTTACAAATAACAATATAATTCCCGATGTCACACCTACGTAGATGGAAAACTGTTGACGATAGTTAGGATATATGTGGGCCGATCCCGGCGGCACTGCAATGCCGGGCCGACCCGTGACGGGAGTGGAGCGAGCCCCGAACATCCCGTCGGTATACAAAAATCAGATTAATATACTGGTCCCACGATGTGGGAACTTTCAGATATTAAGCTGAAAAGAACAGATACTACACTTTGATCTTAGCCAAAAGGCCGAGAAGCGATACCGTTACGTGTGTATCGCGGGAGGTCATTCGTTTGTTAAGAATCTCATAAGCGCGATACTAATTTGTGTGTTATACGTACAGCGACATCTCTTGGAGCGTATATGAACCACGATACTTCAGTCGGTTGCGATATAAACATGGCGTAGTCGATTAACAAATGCGCTAGATGGCAGTGCCATATACCTACCCATCATCTAAAAGAAAGTGTCGGTAAAGAAATATTGGTTTGCTCAAGAAACTGATTAAGTAACGAGTCGTAGTCAGATTTTTTTTTAAATATTTTTTCTCGGAACACAGTGCGGGGTTACTTGTGTGACGCCCAATGGGGAAATGCGGTCTCCGGACGTGCGCCTAACTATGAGAAATGATCTCTTGTGCCAAAAGTTGGCATCGTGCCGTTTCCTTTCTTTCTACTGCAAAATTTGCTAGGTACTTAGGTATTCGATCGTGTAAAATTAAGCTAAATTTGTATAGAAGTAAGCGAAAGACAACACGCAATAGATAGCGCTCTTTCTAACTATAACCCCATTGAATAGGTAGAAATCACAGATTCTCCACTCAGGTTAGCTTCCATGCGTCAACACGTGGTAACCTCTCATTTCCACATAAACTTTGCTATGAGCATACAACTTGCCGCTGTCGAATTATCATAAATAAATTATTAAATATTAGTTATCTGTTGTTATATGTGTATAGTATCTGTTCCTCTAAAAGGCGTGTGAAGTCTGCCAATCCGCACATGGGCAAATCCTTCTTCTATCGAATCGTGCTCTGTAGTGCGCCGGAAATGAGTTGATCATGATGATGATGATTTATCTACGAGGTTGGTTGGTTGTCTGGGACAGGAATAAGGATGGTGATGGTGATAATGGTTAAAGCAGTAAAATCAAACCAACCATCGAGATTACATTGTTTATTTCGTGACAATGCGGGAATAGAGAAACAGACGTACAAAAACTATAAAACCCCATCAGTATGTGATGCCGATTACAAAACTAAGTAACACTAGTCAGTTAGGGTTCATGCTAGAAGATTTAAGATCTTTGGTCGTATCATAATCCGGTGACCCGATAACCACGCCCACTTCGACGCCAATTTATACATGCACATTCAAAAAAACCGTACGTCATCTGAACTAATATATGAGAGCATTCAAGTATTACGTACCGCAATTTGGGGAGAGAGCGGGGTCCTTGTAAAATCTTACGGTGCGTTACAAGGGCGGGAAAGGGATTATTTAAATAACAAGTATTATACTTGATTAAACAAAATTGTGACTTGAATATATTTTATTTTATAATAAATTACCTTGATATCTTGGAGATGTCTATCAATAAGTCCAAAGTTTTTATAAAACGAAAGCTTGTAGAAAAATCATATTACGATATTAAGGATTATATCAATGATAAAAAAGCTCTATCTCCATAGGTACTATAGTTTATTATTCATTACGTGAGAGGGTGATAACGAAAAAAAAACCCCGGCTAAGTTTGTTGTGGGCTTCTTCTTAGACCGGGGCACGTTTGGAACCCTCATAGCTTTAGTTTTAAGTTTACGAATTTAGTTATCACCATGAAATCACTACTATGTAAATTATTGACGCGTCAAAAGTGCCATTTTAAGGACTATTTGAATAAAGATTATTTTGAATTTGAATTTGAATTTGAATGTGAGGGAAGGGACTAAAAATGGGATGATGATAAGAAAAAAAATGTTACCTGGCTACATCTGTATCCAGGGAGCGTTTGGGACTGTCATAGTTTTAGTTTTAGGTTAACGAATGTACAACTCACTACTATGTAAATTATCGACGCAACAAAAGTGCCTCTTAAAGGATTATTTGAATAAAGTTTATGGTTGATTGACTGATCAATTTATAGTTTCTAACTTAAGTTCGTGTACAACGATTTACAGAATTGCATGATGTTAGCCACCTACTTCTGGTATCGTCGGGGGTGTGGATCCGGGTCAAAAATGCATTTAAAATTGTCTTAATTGGTACATTATTATCGCCCGCCAATCTAATTTACGTATTCAAGCAGACAAATAAATATACACAAACATTTGTAAATGGTTTAAAGTTAAACTCAGCAACTTCAGAATAAAGTTTATTCTATCTACTATAATAAAGAAGAAGTGAAGAGTAGTTTAAATACCAAACAATTATGCCCCCCCTGAATTTTGGTAACTTTAATCCTGAGGATGCCATGTCTAGCTCTTGTTTGGAGTGCGTAAAACATCTAATAAAAACATTATACAACATAACTATTGCAGCTTACACATAATAATAATAGAATGGTGATAATAATATAATAATGATGATATCCTTAGAATCTACGTCAAAAACGTTTTTTAGGAAAAAAAAACGTGAGCGAATAATAAAATTGGCTTAAAAAATTGCTCGCGCAATAACTCGTAATTGTATTAATAAGTACATTATCATTTTGTACACAAAACATAATAACAATTATATAAATTAAATTATTTAATTGAATGAATTATTTATAATTGTGATAGTGTATTATGGGCACTCTATTTCAAGAAGACAGTTACGACTCGGTCGTGTTTTAGCGCGGTATGATAAGGGTATTCGTCCGTCGCCTCTTTCTGCGAGGAGGTAATGAAGGAGGCAGAGGATAAGCGCGTGCCCCTTGACGAGGATCTCCGGGTGATGGATGAGAGACATCCTCACCCGTCGAGCCTAATCCAAGGGTCGTGAAGCGCGCTACGTTTCCTCAGACGGAGTTAAGGGGCCTCGATCATAGGCCCCCTCTGGTCTGCCTCGGCGGAAGTCGCTGGTTGGGTTGCGGTCGAGTGCGCGAGCGTTTCGTTACCCAGCCAAAATGCGACGCGAAGGAGCATCGCTGGGTTTTAGTGGGTATTCCGGTCGCTGGGGAGTCCCAAATACCCCGCCGAAAGTGGCGCAGTCGCGCTTGCATCGCTTGCGGAGGGGATGCGTAAACGCATTTCCCAGCATTAAGCGTATTCGTGTTCAATATTTTGTGTAAATAAAACATGTGATCTTACAAATCATAACAAAAATCGACCCTTGACCGTCTTCTTGTAATAGAAATACTATATTACAAAATATCATGTGATATAGTATATAAATTTTAATATTTTTGTGATAAAGTTAAATTAAAAACGCAATAGGTAAGCTCAAACAAAACGGCTTTTTAAAAATGCAATTCAATTTTGTCTTGTCGCCTTCACGTTACAGTAATCATTATCAAGATACGAGTAATTTAAAGGCGTAATAAGACGCGCAACGCGTGTTCAGTCGATTCAAATCTTAGTATTTTCTATGATGAGATGTCGGATGTTTATTTTACGATTGTGATGGTTTGTTGGTTAACATTGTGAGCTCTTAAGAATAGGCTATATTATTTGACACCTATGGAAATGAAAAACTATTTTATTTTCAGTTTGAGTTTTTTTTTATATTTAAAAACATTACCCCATTATTAGTACAGTTGGGTAAATGTGAAATTTTATAAAGTACGCCTTGTATAATAAAGTAGAAATAGTTAAATGCATTACAAATTAGATTGTTATGTCAAATTCTTTATTTATAAATAATATTAGTTATAAAAATTGTATATTTTTGCATTTCTAACACGTATTTCACAGATGCCTTACGTTTACGATACCAAAACTTATCGAAATGATTAGCTCTTAATAGTGATACATTCGTCCTTTTCACAATATACGCTGTAGACAAGGACAATATGATTTTAGAGATGCCATTTTAGTTAAGAGATTTGTTTACTAACTAATTAACTAACTCATAATTTAAACCAGCAATATTCTATAGTGAGGAAAACAGTAATAGATTTGAAAACGATTTTAAGTAACAACGAAATACATACCTTATTGCTTCACATTTAGAGTTGTAAATACAATGATAGACAACAAATACAGTATACGCGATTGAAGCTTACGCAACGACCAATGAAGTCTGTTCGCGCGTTAATATGGTCTGCTGTGATTGGCTGAAATATCCTCTCGCCAACCAATGTTAAAAAAATGTTTAGGTAGTATTGGTTATTAGAAAAACTTAATAGAATTACCACATTCTATCCCACATATATATTCACAATTATGATCCATAGCAAAATGTCATTAAAGATGTAACAATGTGTGACGCATTTATGTGACGTCATATTTTGACGCTCTCAGTGAAATTTGCTACTTATTCGATCGCGTGAAAGTTAACATCAATTTGTATCGAATCGATAGATGGCGCTCTACTTCCACGCTATCGAATATAAGAAAATGTGACGCACTCGGCACTCAGTAGGTATCTGTCAAATAAGACGTCACAAAATGGTTTTACGTGTATTTTGCTACGTCATTACGAAACAAGTCACGTTTCCATGAGAACGTGTAAATGCATTAAACTCGCAACTGTATTTTTGTATGCAAGTCGTGAGCAAAAGTGTACTCACTTGAAATGCAATCACTAGCATGCAAGTTAAACGTAGTTACGGCATTTTATTCTTATGCAAGTAATTTGCACTTGTACCTATATATACTTGTAAAATGGAAACGCGGTTTAAGGTTTTAGTTGCAAAATTGGTTTAGTGATTATTATTAATATGAAAAACTTTCAATTTCAGCTAATTTGACTATGTAAATATTAAAGTAATATATATTAAACAGTTAAGCATTGATATAAATATACAAAGATACACAGTTTTTTTAGTGAATTTACATATTCAACGTATAAGAGATAACACGTCTCTTGGAAATTTCAAATACACAGTCAAAAAATTGTGGACTTTAAATGCATTCTATATTTTCATGGAAATTTTAAATTGCTTTTTTAATTTTTTTCTGTTTTTATTTTTTTTTTATAAATAAGAAGTATCCAACGCATAGAATATATTACGCGTCTATTCACGAAAAACCATGTATTTTCAGTTCGGTATATCAATATAATTAGTAAACATTTCTAGTTTAAACAAACTCTGGGAGGACTCAGTCTATAGTGTAGATAACTGAATAAATAATTGAATACATTATTTAGTAATAGTAAATACATGCACTAAACGCTAACATTTCTAACATAACATAAAACTTGGTGCTAACATAAAATTTCATTTTATCTGTGGAGAGTGAAAATTTTCATAGCCATTATAAAAAAGAGGGTAGAAATTACATTTTATTACACATTTTAAGATTTTTTTCTGCTCTTGTTTTCTTAAATAATGTTTGATAAACAAGCTTGGGTAAAGATATTTCTTTATAAAACAAAAAACTTTTAACTTTTTTGTAATGACAAATACATCTCTTCGAGTTATAAATAGGGAAAATCTTAAGTTGGTTTTAGAACCTATTAAAGTTTGATTATTATATTTTATAGGGTGTCTGTATGAGTTTTTTTTTCTCGAGAAAACCCTGTCTGTGAACCGTGAGAGTAGTGGTAGTGGTAGAGTAGAGTGGTGGCCATTTCCACCACGTTGGCTATGGGGGTATTGGTACACTTCACACTTCTTTAAGAGCATTACTGAGGACTCTCAGGCGTGCAGATTGCCTCGCGATGTTCCTTCACCGTGACAGCAAGTTGATAAAATTGTTTGTTATTAAAAAAAAATCTAACTCTGGAAAGTTAGATGAGATACCGGGGATCATGGATAGAAAGGAAGCTGTAATCTTAACGCAGATTTAAACTTAAATGCAGAGTGAAAAGGGACTAAATAGGACTATAAGATGAAAAATTATGCTAGCAAAAGTCAAATAACATTTAAATACTAGAATTGGTACCTGATTGCGTTCTAAGCTCAAACAGAAACGCGTTTCGTTTGCGAAAAAATATTCATTTCCCTCTTTAGTTTTATCGTCAAGGTCATATATCTCACTGGTGATGGATAAATGTAGTTATTATGGTTTAGTTCGATTTTTGATTAATAAATATAACAGTTGACAATAAATACATGATTCATAATGACATTTTTCCACAAACAAGCATAGCGTAGCAAGCTATCCGGTCCGGTCGAACGCCGGTCGTGTTCCGGTTCCGGTGGTAAGATTTACCACAGGCCGGACGACTTCCCGCCGGGAGGATTTCGCACACGCACGGATGTCTTCGTGTCCAGGCCTTCAACCTCCTCTGTAAAATGATATTTGGGTTTTTACATATGTATTGTTTTTTTTAAATAATAAAACTAATTAGTTTAAGCGAGCAAGTCTATGGTATCTATTTTTTATTTAATATTTATATGTACACCACAACAAGTAAAAATAAAAATAATCAGAAAAACAGAAACAAAAAGAAGCAGAATACAAAAGATGGTCGTCAAGAGTCAGTTTACAGTAGAATGAAAAAAATACTAACTGCTGATGGAGAATGTGGAGTTCTGAAGGTTCCGCTGGCCAGGCTCGCGCATCTTGCGGCCCGTGGGCGTACTGCTACCAGACACCGAGAGTCCATCCAATTGTTTGTTCACCAGGTGCAGTTCTGGAAACACGAAATGGGCCTGATAAGGAAGCTGAGAGACATTGAGATTGAGATTGAGAGATGTTTAAGTTTTCTAACCAATCGCTCGACAATGCCTTAATAAAAGACCTGAAGGTAAGAATGTCGTTACATTCATAATATGGCTAAGTGAGGTTGTACAGTTTTCTAAAAAACATATAATAAGAGCATACTATCTCGCTTAGATGACTAACGGCGTCCCTTTCACTCGCCAAAACACGGCAACCGCGAACCATAGTTAAAAATTCGTCAAAACTTATCTCGGAAACGTTGTTTTTGTCTGTGGTTATTATTGTAATTCCCCGACGAGAGTGACCGCATCGAGCGTTTTGTCGTGCAGGGCGAGGTGGAGGGCACCAGAGGGCGAGGAAGGTGACCCATGCGATGGACCTATCAGGTCAAGTCTGCTGTGGGTGGTCCTTTGCACGATTGCACCAGGTTTTCGGCCAGCAGAGAGAAAGAAGACATTGCTTCGTGATGAAGAAGAAGAAGAAGGTTATTGTAATTATTATTTTTTTAATTCTTAATATCAAAATGTAGCATTATTTTAACTATGGAAATACAAGGTGTCTCAAAAGAAAGTTCACATTTAAATCTTTTTTTAAAAGAAAAGTCTTAGCTTTATTGAAAAAATGTTTATTTTATATTGAAGTACACTGTTTGGGAATTTATTTTTTAAAAATAACATCGTCCAAATGTAAACCGTTGCGCTCTCAGCATTCATTTAGTCGGGCACTAAAATTGCCTATGACAGCTCGGCAGGTAGTCTCCGTGATGGCTGCCATTTCATGACGGATATTTTCTTTTAATTGTGCCAGGGAAGTCGGTTTATTAGCGTAAACTTTTGATTTGACATAACCCCACAGGAAAAAATCCATAGGCGTTAAATCGGGACTCCGTGCAGGCCAATTTATGTCACCTCGCCTGGAGATTAATTTGTTCGGAAAAATTTCTCGAACTCGAGGCAGAGATCTGTTGGACGTGTGTGAAGTTGCTCCATCCTGCTGGAACCATGTTCTTTGGTTGTAACCAGAAAAGTTTTGCAGTTGGGGTACGAAAAACTCGTCTAACATCTCCACATAACGCTCTGAATTCACTGTGAGTGTGCGTCCCCTTCCATCTTCAAAAAAGTAAGGGCCGATAATTCCTCGCGCCGACATCGCTGCCCATACGGTGACTTTGGGTGAATGTAGCGGTTTCTGATGTTTTTGTTTTGGGTTGGTTGCACTCCAGTAACGACAATTTTGCTTGTTTACATGCCCATTCAGATGAAAATGGGCTTCATCGGAAAACAAGATGTTGGTGAACGTTGGAAAGCGCTCAATCATCTGATTTACAAAGGCAAGCCTCTGACCAGCATCTTGAGGCTTCAGTTCTTGCACTAACTGAATTTTGTACGAGTGCAGCTTTAAATCTTTGTGTAAAATGTGGCATAATGAAGATCTGTGCACATTTAAAGCAACAGCACGCTTCCGAATCGAGAGGTTTGGATCATCTCGAATAGACTGAGTAACACTGTCCACGTTTTCGGCTGTTCTTGATGTTCTTGGTCGCCCAGATTTTGGTTTCTCCAGAGTTGACCCAGTCTCTTCAAACTTCTCAACCCATTTTGCAATGAGACGAGTGCTAGGCGCATCATTTAAGTGACGAATATGTCGAATACTGCAGAATTTTCTACGCGCTACAGTCGCCGAATTACCGTTTTTGTAAAACTCACGTACGCACAACGCACGGTCCGCACCAGAGAAACGCTCCATAGCGACTACATTCCCAAGAGCCAGACTACCGACTGACATACCCCCCGCGCCCCTCAGAATAGTTGCTTTCGCGTAATAAGATAAGCAAATGTGAACTTACTTTTGAGACACCTTTAAAGTCTAATAAACACATAGCTCGGAGAACCGATGGACATTGGGGTCCTAAGGTGCTGGAATGGCGACCCCGCACCGGTAAACGTAGCGTTGGTCGACCCCCAACTAAGTGGACAGACACATCAGACGAGTCGCAGGAAGCCGCTGGAAGCAAGGGGCCCAAGAACGTGAGCTTTGGAACTCCCTACAAAAGACCTATGTTCAGCAGTGGACGTCAATCGGTTGATGATGATGATGATGATGAATAGGCATTCATTATGACTACATTCTTGATGATGAAACACTTTGCTCCCAAAAACTGAAACACAGCTATTTAAACTAGCACGAAGATACGCAAAGTGACAAATGGCGAATGTTTAACGCTGGATTAATACCGTTGAGCCCCAAAAGCCTTCAGTATTATATCCTACAACTCGTTGCGTATGATATTGCTAATTTGGTTTAAAAAAAACCGCCTGTGAAAAGATTAGCGACAATAGTTTCAGCACTAACCAGTCGGTGTTCCGTTGGTGACTCTAGCGGGCGATTGTCGCGGCGAATCGGGGGCATATTGAGGAGTCGAAGGTTGCGGAGCGACGGACTGCTTCCCTCCGTACACGTAGGGGGAGTTCGCTGGAGTGGGCAGGAATTTGCCAAGACCTGCGAGATGGGAGCAAAATTAGTCGTATATTGTATCTTGTACATTTAATGGGGCCATATTCAAAAGGGCCGTTCTTGCGTGCCTGGATTACATATATCCAAACTTTTGAAATTACCTTCAGCAACCCGCAACTCTCCGTCGTCGAGGCAGACTCTCCCATTGACTATCACGTACTGAGGGCTGCCAACGACACGTGTGCCCTGAAAAGGCCAAAAAACCTGTACAGTTTTTCACCTTGGACAGTTGTTTTATGTCTACATATCTTCATCTATTAATCTGAGGTGATCTTATTTTATATTATAGGAGACCAATTGTTGTTTATAATGATTTATAGCAAAAATGTTAGTCGACATCACAGGAGACCGAAGAGCTACCGCGGACAAAGAATTAGTATTCAAAGGGGGAACGCTGCCAGTATCTTCGGAACCTTGCCTAAAGGGACTTTTAATATTATATTTTAGTTCTTAGCCCTTGACGGCTCACTTAGTGGTAAGTGGTGATGCAGTCTAGGAGGTTAGCGGGCTAACTTAGATGCTAACTCAGCATGCATTACTTAACAAAAAATAAGGAGAACAATGAAATTTAACAAAAAGATACAGTGATGGACTTAATGTATAAAAATATATTTATATGTAATAAATATATTTTTGTTTTTAGTGTATATATGTTTTGTTTATACTTCATTTCTGCTATAATGTTATTATCAGTGAATTTAATTAGTGTTATTGGATACTATCTGTTCTAATTAAATTAAAATTAAGTAAATAAATTAAATAAATATTTTTGTTATTGTTCGCTTTATAGCTGGGAACTTGGACCACAGAAGAACACCAGAAAAAATACACACAGAGCAAAAGATTGGAATGAAAATCTATTGTGATAGAAAAACCGAAGCGGTAAGCTTTCATTCAATAAAAATATAAGTACCTACGACATAAGCTATACTATATCTAATGAGTCCAACATATACAAGAAGAAGTATCATATCAAAGATATAATAAATATGGTGATGTAAGACCATAGAAGAGATGGATGGATTGTGTAAAAGAGGATATGCGGGTAAAAGGTGTGGGTAGTGAGGTGACCGCTGATAGAAGTGAGTGGAAGAAGAAGACGTGTTGTGCCGAACCCACATAATGAGGGATAAGGGCAAGAAGAAGAAGAAGAAGGTGATGTAGGACCATACCTCAAATATGTTAAAGTTGAGGGCGTGGTGGTGTGTGGCGGCGGAGATGGTGCGCTCCAGTTCCGGGTCCCACACCACCACGTCGGCGTCGCTGCCCACTGCTACCACACCTTTAGCCGGCCACAGGTTGAAGATACGCGCCGCGTTGGTGCTGGTCACCGCCACGAACCGACACGGGTCCATGGTGCCTGCGAAACAGATACAATTCAAAGGTGCCGTACCCAAATAGTAATAGCTCTTAACATAATTTTAAGTGGCATGAGATGGTGATAACAAAAAGAAAATTTACCTGGCTAAGTGTGTTGTGGGCTTCTTCTTAGACCGGGGCGCGTTTGGAACCCCCATAGCTTTAGTTTTAAGTTTACGAATGTAGTTATCACTATCAAATTACTACTATGTAAATTATTGACGCGTCAAATGGGCCAGTACTATTTGAATAAATATTATTTGAATTTGACTTTTTGAAAACGGTTCAATTCTAGAAGGGGCTTAATGCTGTGATCTATAAAGCAGACTTTGACTATGATCAAAGTCAAGTGTTAGAGCGAGACAGGTCGGACACAACGTTGTCTCGTTTTAACTGTGTCAAGTCAGAGATAAACCTAATACGCACACACGCACTACCCCTAAGCGCACTTTATAGATATCGGCCTTAGTATGCTATTACAATGATGTTTCAATGGTTGCTCAATGTTATTTTTGTTTTTGTTTATACACTACAAATTAGCCCTTGACGGCTATCTCACATGATGGTAAGTGACGATGCAATCTAAGATGGTAGCGGGCTAACCTGTTAGTGGTATGGCAAACCCACACTCCTAATTGGTTTCTAAGAACGCTTAATAGCTTGGCGACGCGTCTTTGTCAGTAGAGTGGTGGTAACTAGCCACGGCCGAAGCCTCCCACCAGACAAAAAATTATTAACCACATTATTTTACTTTACGCTCTGTAACTGTTACAGAAATTATTTTAATAGTTCATTAAAGTATTTTTAATGATCATTTTACAATAACCACGTACCTGTATTGACAGCTTTCTGCCACAGAATTGCCATGCGGTCCTCCACGCCATTGACCCCGTTGGGTATCTTCGAGAAGTCATCCTTCCCCCTCTCCTTGTCCTTCTCGTGGAATGTGCAATTGTCACTGCCGATGAGTTGGAGATCGTCGCTAGAAAAACGTATGCCCTATTAATCCACATGTTTCGAGTTTAACGATGCCCAAGAATTATTTATAAATTTAGCAACCCTCTAGAAAAATTGCGTTTATCATTTTATCGTTTATATTTTATCTAGGTCCAATGGATTTGTAACTTGATGGAAATTAGGGTGTTTCATCATCATCATATCATTATGATCAACATATTCTCGGCTCGCTACAGAGCACGGGTCTCCTCTCAATAAGAAAAGGGTTTGGCCATAGTCCACCACGCTGGCCATGTGCGGATTGGCAGACTTCACACGCCTTTGAGAACTTTATGGAGAACTCTCAGGCGTGCCGGTTTCCTCACGATATTTTCCTTTACAGTTGATATTTTAATGAGAATGATGGTGATAGTTTGGCTGGACAAGTTAATTAAAAGCTTTAAAGTAAAATAGTTAGCTTACACAGCAAGTGCTTCGATGATCGCCTCGGGGGTGTAAGGGTCGGGGCGAAGAGGGGGGGACAGCACGTGCGCGGCCGCGTGACGGAAGCAAGCGTTCATGTAGTGAGTACCTGAAACAATTGTAAAAGGTTCATTTAATAACTAATAGTTGTTGGGTCAAATCTCTTTCTTGGTACCCCATCTGAATCCAGCGCTACCCTGTTCCACTTTTAGGACTAATCTTGATCGCCACTCTTTAATACCCCGATTAAGTAGTTTATCAAAACCATTTTGTTTTTAAGGTTAATTCAATCGATATTTTGAATGACAAGATGCACAATTAAAAAAAAACATTAAAAACATGACACTTGAACATAAACGCTGATATACGACGGAACAGACAAAATATAGTCTATCTCTTTCTATCTACAGTCTCAGTTCAAACGACACCCCAGCTCTCTCGTAGTTGCGGCTTCTTTTTACTCCCCCGACCTTAGCGCTTCTGTCCGAAAGAGGAGACCTAAACATATCCTTCACGATCCTGACGATCAGATGACTACTGACAACATACTCGTACCACCTACCACACAATCATACGCTACACAGTCTTCGCCGTCGAAGGCGAGGTCCCCGCTATCTTACGTCATCCGGACATGAACTCTATCCTCCATGGCCTCGGAGACGTACAGACCACTCACCGTCCGACCCCCCCGTTATCCCAAACGTCGCCTAAGCCGTGGTTCGGCCTCAAAGGAGGCGCTTTTAGGCAGACGTTTTCTTAGCTTCTTCGAACGCTAGGGTTCAAAATTTCTTCTGGCAGAGCTTCTTTCCGAAGCTCGCCAAACAGCTGTCGAAACCAGTAGGGTTACCACAGCTAAAAGACAGTCCGAAAAAAAAAACAGTCGGCCATTTGGTTTTGTAGTTCTTTATTCTATTTCTTGTTGTTTCATTCCGTGTCCTGAAGCGCTCAGGGTGATACATAAATTTCGTTCGTTTTGTTCTTATTTTCGTTAATTATTGTTCGATAGTTATAGTTATTTTGGTTTATATACTACAAGTTAGCCCTTGCCGGCTATCTCACCTGGTGGTAGGTCACGATGCAGTCTAGGATGGTAGCGGGCTAACCTGTTAAGGGTATGGAAAACACACTCCTAATTGGTTTCTACGCGACATCGTGCCGGAACGCTAAATCGCTTTGCGACACGTCTTTGTCGGTAGGGTGGTAACTAGCCACGGCCAAAGCCTCCCACCAAACAAAGGTTTGATAGTTATAGTTGTTATTTGTTGTATTTTTATTTTTGACTTGTATCACTTTAAGCAAAAGTGGCACAGAATTGTATATCATGTAATATTCATAGTAATTATCAAAATATAATTCATCTATTTTACATTTTACAAATTAGTCAATGACCCGGTAGTTGATTTGTTTACGTTTGGTATCTGCTCTCGTTGGACGCACTTTATCTTATATATAAAATTCTCGTGTCACAATGTTTGTTCGAATACTCCTCCGAAACGGCTCGACTGATTCTTATGATTTTTTTTTATTTGCATATTCAGTAAGTCTGAGAATCGGCTATCTCATACCCCTAAGTGATAAAGTGTTTATCGCTCTGAAGAGGGGGTCTGAACCAAAAAAAATTTTTTTTTTTGTATTATGTGACATTGAAAAATACAATCCTAAATGTTCACCCTTCTATTGCCAACCCCTATTTTTTAATAGTCATTTTAGTGTTTTAATCATTTGTCATCTCGCTCGATAATTGAACAATCACTCATATACCACATCCTTACACACAATAAGTTAGTTACTTTAGTTCTACAATTTTGTTTTTTATTTTTTTTAATAGGTTTACTAGTGATTTTAGATTTACTTACACTATAATTACATAATAATTTACATGCTTATTGTATGTAAAATCGTCTTTAACACAACATGCAGTTTAAGTTCCATTGCAATATAGAAATTTAATACAATAGAAATCACCTAGAATTTATTTGGTAAAACAGTTTGCTGGGTCAGCTAGTATCTATATATATAAAAGCGAAAGGTCACTTACATACTGATTAAACACGAGATCTCAAAAACTATTGCACGTATAAAGCTATAATTTAGCAAGTAGGTAGTTGATAGTTAAGAGATGTCATCTAAGAAAGGATATTTGGAAATTCCACCCCTAAGAGGGTAAAAGGGGGATTGGAAGTTTGTATGAAATTTCTTTGTTTTTAGAGTTAGAGACACAAAATTTGCATCAAGATTAATAATAATAAATAAAAAACATGTACATATTTTTTTTTTTTAAATTTTACCTGTTAAGGGTGGTTAAAAAGGGGATGACAGTTTTTGCTTATTTTTTTATTATGAAGTCTACAAGCTTGAAATTTTGAAAATAGGTTTCTTTTAGGGCGTAAGTATAAGGTTTTTTTCATCCAAATCTACCCCGAAGGGGGTAAAATAGGGGTTTGAAGTTTGTATGAAAGTCCTATGTTTTTTAATTTAGAGATACGAAAATCGGCAATTTGACATTTGCCTGTAGCTTACTTTCTGAAGCAGGGCATTGGCCGCACGGGTATCCTCAATCTCAAGGGAAATCAGCAATTCTGCGCAGACGAAGTTGCGGGCAAGAGCTAGTAATATTATAAACTCCACGACCAATACCAAGTTAACCAAGGGAGAGATTAGTTTCTCTAGTAGGGAATCGGGATCAAAGCATACCCCGATCATCCACTAGTTTCAAAAATTAGTAACCAAAAATCTAAATTCGTTAAGGTTATTCCACCTGAAAGTAACATGTATTCCGCGAGACGTCATTCGTTTGGTAAGAATCTCTTAAGCGCGATACTAATTTGCGTGGTTTGTGTACAGCGCCATCTGTTGGAGCGCATTTAAATCGCGTTGTAAATTTTAGAACGTAGTTACTGTAATGGTATGTAGATGGCGTTATTTTTTATTATTTTATGGCAGATAACGATTTTAATTAATCCGAATCAGTATACAATTTATTTTAGCCTAAATAATTATTTAAATCTTTATTACTATTAAATTTCATTTTATTAATTGGTTTCATAACTCTAATTTTAATTTTAAATTGACATTATTGTTTTTTCGTTGTAAGATTTTTGTTGCACGCCTTTTAGGCAGAATGTGTTAGGCTACCCTTTAATCTTAAGATCTTTATATGAATGTACCATTTTCGAATTGGTATAGAGATAGCTTGTATACTTTATTACTTTTCTTTTAGAAATATTTTTTTACTTAATTTATGTATCATGCTAAGCATCCAAGCTAACTAAATTGTAATGAAAGATTTGAATGTCAGGGCATGGCAAATTGTTGTAACCATTAATCAAACGATTTATTGTGTAAAATTAACATATTGGTTTTCTGGTCGCCAGGTGTGCTGTGACTACGGTCTCCACGTGGGCGTCACTTGGTGGTCACCATCCGTTAAGAAGGAGATGCAGCAGCTGGTGGCGGAGCACGGGATCAACTCCTTCAAGATGTTCATGGCGTACAAGGACCAGTGGATGCTGAATGACTACGAACTCTGCCAGGCTTTCGAGACCTGCGCCGAGCTGAAAGCTCTACCTCAGGTACGTGATGGACACATCAACAACATCAAGCTGAGAAAAACTTAAAAAATTTTTCTCAGTAATATTTTTTTAAATTTAAATCCATGCAAATGGTATTATTTTACGTGTGTTAATAATGATGACCCACCATCTGTGCCAACTGTAGCTGCAAGAGTTTCACCGAACAGGGGATTCCTCTGTCTGGACTGAGCGAGTCGCAAGGCATCTACTGCGCTCTTGGACATTATATGCACAATATATAGTGGAGAGTTCATCTGAAATCAAATAAAAACACCATTGAATATTCAATATTAGAAATACTCGATATGGGAATGACGATAATATCACCATCACTTTATTAATAGAAATAATGGTAAATGTGTTACAATACGGTACGAAGCGGTGATAGCCTAGTGGTTAGGGCGTCAGCCTCCTAATCAGAGGTCGGCGGTTCGAATCCAGGCACGCACCTCTAACTTTTCGGAGTCATGTGCGTTTTCAAAAAATTAAATATCACTGGCTTCAACGGTGAAAGACATCGTGAGGAAACCTGCACGCCTGAGAGATCTCCATAATGTTCTCAAAAGGCGTGTGAATTCTGCTAATCCGCACATGGCCAGCGTGGTGGACTATGGCCAAACCCTTCTCATGTTGAGAGGAGACCCGTGCTTTGTAGTGAGCCGGTAAAGGGTTGATCATGATGATGATGAGGTATGTATTTATGATTGTAATTATGAAATAAATAAAAAGTTATCTTTCTTAAAATGCAGAACAATTAAAGAGAAAAAACTATAAAGAGAAATTACCACACTGTACAATTTTTTCCACCTGTGTGGTAATCTTCTTATTGGTACGTCATTAAATCTATTGCAATTAATATAATATGTTACTCTATCTTTGAGGCGTAGCGCGCGCTGTTGCATTATAAACTTGGAGGTACTGGGTTCGACTCCCGGCTCGAGTCTGGTCTGGTGGGAGGCTTCGGCCGCGACTAGTTACTAATCACCATCTTACCGACAAAAGAAGTGTCGCCAAAAGATTTAGCGGCACGTAGAAACCATTTAAGAGAATGGCCCTACCATAACCTTAACAAGTTAGACAACCATCTTCGACTGCATCATCACTTACCATCAGGTGAGATTGCTGTCAAGGGCTAAATTTTAGTCGATAAAAAAAACTGGTATCTAATCTGAATGCTTAAGCACTGCTCCATCAGATCATATATATGAGAAATAGCATCTTGGAACTGACATTGCCACCCTACCTGGTTAGCGATAACGCACGCTCTATTGACCGCCTCCGCCTCCACTTCTTCATCACGCGAGAGCTCGTGGCCCTCTGGGGTGGTGACTCCGGCAGCGAGGAGCTTTTCTGTGTTCCGCGCTATAATGTGGCCATTTTCTGCGTGGACCTGGATGGTTAAAATCACGATAACAAAACTCGGAATAAATGAAATGAAATGAAAATATACTTTATTGCACACCATACAAAAAGAAAAAAATAAATAAACACACACACAGAGAACAAATAGGTGCAATAGGCGGCCTTATCGCTAATGAGCGATCTCTACCGGGCAACCTAGCACAAATCAGGAATAAAATATGCCTTTATTAAGCCTATCTTTAAGAGAGAGCGTGTTAGGGCGTCAGGCCAGGTTTTACGGCGTTCTCTAATTCTCTGAGCTTAGCTGGAAGAATCAATCGATTCTAGGGTCCCAGGGTAAGGTGACTAGCTGGATAGATGACATTAAACGAGACGCGGGGAGTTCCTGGAAGTAATGTTAGAAGTGGATCGTAATTTTTACCAGAGGTGATAATGAAACGATTACGACGAAAGCATCATTTGGAGATACATTAGCTTTACTATACTAGCTAAACGATTTCGACTTTTCATCGTCCAACGAATTCTTTAATTCACACATTTCAATTAAATAATTCTTTGACCAAATTCTGTTTTTTCTCTTTAATATGATTGTATTCCCCATTCTATTCTTTTTCTTGCTTCCCAGTTAAGTTTTTTGTTTTTGTTATTATTATTGATCTATTCGTGAAAACTTGTAATTAGCTTTAATTTTCTTCTGTCCTCATCTATTTTCTTTTTCGGTTAAAATTTAGAATCGTGCGGCAGGAGTTTCGGGGAGAAGATGTTTGGTTTGGTAGAGGTTTGGTCCCCGATTGTAACAATAGCTCTCGCATTTCTCTACAAGGTAATGCACTTTTTTCGAGAAAACCAAAACAAAACTAACATAACCTATAAATAGGTAAAACATCGAAAAAATAATGCAATATTACGGGAGAGCTACAAATCAAATGGGCTACGCCAGACGACTCGCTCCGTCGCCCCTTCATTCAGCTTCACCTACTCGACCTACGTTTCGCTACGAAAAATTATTTTATTTTATTGTAGAATTTTTTACAATTACCGTATAGAACAGCCGAAAAAACACGGAAATATTTAAGAAAGTATTCCATTATGAGTGGGGTAAAGATATTTGATAAAAAAGACAAACACCATTGCTTTGTAATCTTTCGCCTGTAATCAGGAAAGAAAGTCTTCGCGTTGTTAAAATACTTTTAATAACTATAAATACCACACTAACAATATTTTTCGTCAAGTGTTTGAACCCTCAGCCGCCATCATGTCAGCTGTCAAAATGACAGATGACCACAGATCATATACAAAAGTCAGGCAATACTCATTGTTACCAGTACTAAACTTTGTAAAGTTTTTTTTTCAGCTTGATGTGATGTTTCCATCACGTACCTGAGGTAGAGCCTTCAGCTCGGCGCAGGTCTCGAAAGCCTGGCAGAGTTCGTAGTCATTCAGCATCCACTGGTCCTTGTACGCCATGAACATCTTGAAGGAGTTGATCCCGTGCTCCGCCACCAGCTGCTGCATCTCCTTCTTGACGGATGGTGACCACCAAGTGACGCCCACGTGGAGACCGTAGTCACAGCACACCTGGCGACCAGAAAACGAATATGTTAATTTTACACAATAAATCGTTTAATTAATACTTACAACAATTTGACATGCCCTGACATTAAAAATCTTTCATCACAATTTAGTTAGCTTGCATGCTTAGCATGATTAATTTATGTAAATATTGTAATTTACCCTCAATTTAATTTAATTCATCCAATTCCATTTACTTTGTAATTTATTTATTGGCCTGACATTGTAAATATTTAATAAACTACATCTAAGTAGCTATGATATTGTAAATATGACATTATAAACTATTTTAAAAAAATGTTCGGAGACACCTTAGCAATGTTGAACAGAATCCATGAAAGTATTTCATAGTATATCTATTCAAAATTAATTATGAAATATGCATATCAATTAACTTCCTATTAATAGTACAACTGCTGGACATTTAACATGTTCTATTAAACTCGTAAACAAAACCAATAATTTAACTACATTTATATTAAGATTCCTTCATTAAATTTAAGATTCCTCTGTTTTGAGACAATAAAGATTTTTTCATTTTCAAATGCGCCTGTTGGCGCCGTCGTAAAACAATATATTTACAAGCATCCATTTAAACGAAGCGGTGATAGCCTAGTAGTTAAGGCGTCAGCCTCCTAATCAGAAGTCGGCGGTTCGAATCCGGCCACGCACCTCTAACTTTTCGAAGCTATGTGCGTTTAAAAAAAATTAAAATATCACTTGCTTCAACGGTGAAGGAAAACATCGTGAGGAAACCTGCACGCCTGAGAGTTCTCCATAATGTTCTCAAAGGCGTGTGAAGTCTGCCAATCCGCACATGGCCAGCGTGGTGGACTATGGCCAAACGGTTCTCATATTGAGAGGAGACCCGTGCTCTGTAGTGAGCCGGTAATGCGTTGAACATGATGATTTAAACCTATTACTATTGTCTGATTTTATTAAACCACTGATTAAGAGAATAATTTAACTACTTAAAGTTCTTAAGGCAACACGAATTTACTATAACTAATTTACTATTATTGATAGGTAAGGAACTTATAAACGATTACCTGACCAGACAAACGGCGCGTTCAGTAAAAGTAAATCAATTTATGCACTTTCACTTATTTGAATACAGTTAAAAACATGCTTGGTTTAGGAAGCGCTATTCAAGCAGCGCCTGATATGTAGATCACAAGTTACCGTAAACCGTTTCGTGTGTAATTTGAACCTTGGTTAGTACAATGTGTATGCAAATGGAGTATACGTGGAATTACCAAAACTGTAATGGACATCTACATACGTATACCAAGTAGGTAATAAAGCTGAATGGAATATATTTTTAATCTTTTTTTTTTTATATACTACAAGACGGCAATCTCGCTTGATGGCAAGTGATGATGCAGTCTAAGATGGTAGCGGGCTAACCATTTAGGGGTATGGTAAACGTCGTGCCGGAACGCTAAATCGCTTGATTTTGATTTTATCCACATCCACTTTCTATCCAAGTAAGCCCTTGACGGCAATCTACCTGATGGTAAGTGATGATGCAATCTTAGATTGTAGCGGGCTAACCTGTTAGGGGCATGCTAAACCTACACTCCTAATTGGTTTCTACGCGACATCGTGCCGGAACGCTAAATCGCTTGGCGACACGTCTTTATCATTACATAATATTATAAATGTGAATGTAGGTATGTTTGTTACGCAAAACGCAAAAACTAAACCGATCGTCATGAAACTTTGTACACACATTTTTGGGGATATTCCATGTAACAAAGGATACTTTTTATTTAGAAAACAATTACGAAAGCTTAAAAAAATGGTTTGTTAAAACATATACATACATTTCTATTGATATGATCTCTATGGCTTCAATACAGCGAAGCCGCGGATAAAAGCTAGCATATATATAAATAACATATATGAACGTGTTGTGTTGTATGGTATGTGATAACTAACATTCGTTAACTTAAAAATTAAAGCTAAGAGGGTTTCAATTCAGCATTATCAGAATTTAGGGTTCCATACCCGGTAGAATCAATTAAAAATGCGTTCCCAATTAAATTACGAAAGTACAAAGTAGTTACGAAACTTTTTTTTTATACACTATAACTTAGCCCTTGACGGCAATCTCACCTGATGGTAAGTGATAAGCAATAAGATTGTAGCGGGCTAACCTATTAGAGGTATGGTAAACCCATTCTCTAATTGGTTTCTACGCGACATCGTGCCTAATCGTCATTATCGGTAGGGTGGTAACTAGCCACGGCCAACGCCTCCACCAGACCAGACTCGAGCCGGGAATCGAACCTATGACCTCCAACTTTTATAATGCGACAGCGCACGTACTGAGCCACCGAGTTCGTCCTTCTGGTTAGAAAGCTGGCACCTTAACCCAATTGTTTCATACATACCGGCGTAGCAGCTCATGTACAAAGAAACCTTATTTTCTCTTTTTTTAAAGTATTGTAAATCGCCCCATAGTTGTAATATGAAACTTTACCTTGTTATCGGCCTTTTCTCTCCAATTGTTGTACGCCTCCAATAGGGATTGTCCTTTTTCTGGTAGAACGAAGTCGACTGAAATAATTAAAAAATATATATCATTATTATTTACTATTTAATGAAAGAAAGTTAATATAAAAAAAGCAACAGTATATATAAAGGTATTTTCAAATTAATAACAGGGTAGGCTTATTCGTTTCGAACAAAGGTAAAGAACAAAAAAAAAATTGATTAAAAAAAATAATTGAAATTGCGGCATACATCCACTCCTTATTCTCATTTTGTTTAAAAAAAAACACTTTAATAAGGATTAATTAAGGATTTAAAAAAAAAGATTCTTAAGTTACTTACAGCCAAATTAGTTTAGGCGTTTGGAAATTACGCTGTTAGAAAGAATGAAAACAGTAACCAGATATGTAAAAACGATAAAGTAACATTTACAAGGTGTCTGCAATCTCACCTGGTGGTAGGTGATGATACAGTCTAAGATAGTAGCAGGTAGGGCTAGCCTATAGGTATTTGGCAGTTCTTTAATAAACCCATACTCCTAAACGCAATATCGTACCGGAGCGCTCAATCGCTTGGCGGCACGTGTTTGTCGGTCAGGTGGTGGTATACTCACGAACAGTGGTGGTGCCTCCGGCGACCGCCGCTCGGGTGCCCTTGTAGAAGTCATCAGCCGACTTGGCGCCCATCATCTCCAGCTCGAAGTGCGTGTGGGGGTCGATCCCGCCTGGCATCACTAGCTTGCGCGTCGCGTCTATGATTCTGGTGCCGCCAGGGATTATCAGGTTGCGGCCGACTTGCCTGAAATCCAATGCAATTCAATACATAAGCCGATATTCTGGTTACGAAATCTTATATGAATTATACCCATAATACCCCTGGTACTTTTTTTTCTGCTTTTGCACACGGGTTTATTCGCGTGCCCTTTTTATTCCTAGGTACCTTATGTCACTTATGTGCTATTTACTAACTATAAGTAAAGCAAAAAAAAATCAACGAAATTCATCATCATCATGATCAACACATTGTTCCCACTGCTCTCCTCTCAATATGACTTCTCATGGTTCGGCCAAAGTCCACCACGCTGGCCATGTGCGGATTGACTGACTTCACACGCCTTTGAGAACATTATGGTGAACTCTCAGTCCTTCCAGTTTTCCTTCACCGTTGAAGCGAGTGATAATTGAATTGGTTTAAAACGCACTTAACTCCGATAAGTTAGAGGTGCGTTGCCCGTGATCGAAACCCCAACCTCTCGTTAGAAAGCGGACATCCTAACCACTAGTCTATCTCAGCTTCTAAATCGGTCCATATTTTATACAATATAGCAATAATATTAATTCAATTATATTAGTAATATTCGGTAACTCCATAGCGAGTAGTTGCTAGCAAAAGCTATAAATATTAGCTTTTACCAGCTTATTATTTCTAAACAATCACGTAGGTGTCGAATGGACTGGACAATTAGCCAATCAACACCCTATCAAGACAAATATAGTTTCAATCAACTGAACGTCAATACAACTCGAGTGTGTTATTGCACGCCTATATCTAGTTTCTGGTAGAACAGCTTGATAGCGCGATGTATAAGACTAGTGGCGCCATCTAGATGTTGAGTTGGTAAACAGATAATTCATAAATCCTTGATTTCGCGGTCGCCCAGATTATACTAAAGTCAATACATAATTTAATGCGAAAGTATGTCTGATTGCTAACTCGACCATTTCACCGACATTGACGCAAAATAGTTCGCATCCCGGAGAAAAATGGACGAGTTTTTTTAACGGAGAAACAGATGTTTCCGGAGCCTAAAACTTTGTATTGCCTATACATGCAATTATATAAATATGCATAATTATAAATTATATAATTATGTAACAAAGCTTCTAGCTTTTTTTCCCTGACATAGAATACTCTAGCTTCCTTTTTACTTTTTAACGAACTCCGTGGCACAGCGCGTGGGCTGTCGCATTATTAAATGGGATGTCCCGGGTTCGATTCCCGGCTCGAGTCTGGACTGGTGGGATGCTTTTTTTTTTGTTACCCTACCGACAAAGACGTGTGGCCCAGTGATTTAGCGTTCCGGCATGATTAAGAAACCAATTAAGAGTACGGGTCTACCATACCCTCAACAATTCAGCCCGCTACCATCTTAGACTGCATCATCTATAGAGATTGCCGTCAAGGGCTAACTTGTAGTGGAAAAAAATAGGGCAGAAAAATTCAATATTTACAATGTTTACAAGGGAGTTTTTTAAATGGTTAAGCAGTTTGTACAGCAACAAATCAATAAAAACTATTACAACCAAGGAATTGTTATAGAAAAAAACTAGTTACGTCCGATTCAAGCTCCCGCAACAAGGGTTCTGTACTATAATACTTTTACATCGAAAATACTGAAGTTATATTTGTGAAATGGATATTTGTGTTTATTCATTTAATAGGAAGCCAACGGTATTTATTTACATTATAAGTGTTTATATGTCTTATTTCAAATTACACCCTAAGCCTGCTTATATTATATTTAAGCATATATTATATCCTGGTCTGGCTTGCCTGGCAGAGATCGCTCTTTAGCGATAAGGCAGCCTATTGTACCTGTTTTCTTTTCTGTGTGTTTCTTTACTGTCTGTATTTCTTCTTGTGGTGTACAAAAAGTGTCATTTTCGTTTCATTTCATTTCAACGTTGTTTGCAATATATTACATTCAAAATGATTAAAATAATAACTTAATAGTATATAACTCTCTACCAGGCTAACTGAGCATTTATTAAAATTACAAATTTAACAGAAAGAATTTAGTAAATAAACAAAACCAAGAGGACTACGTAGATTTTTTATCTTTCGCTTAAATTATATGACAAAGTTTGGAAAAATATCTAGATTTGCTAATTGGTAATTGGTAAATATAATACATTTACTCATTATTCATTATATGACAGATGCTTTATATGAAATCCCACATAAGATAGTGATTGTACGAGTTTATATCGTACTATAAAATTAAAATATCGATTAAAAAAAGTAGATACCTTATGAAAGTTCTGACAGATGTATGTAGTCGTACCATGGCCTGGGTTTCGTTTTTGATATAAACTATTTTTTTTATTTCACTACAAGTTAGCCCTTGACTGCGATTTCACATGTTGGTAAGTGATGATGCAGTCTAAAATGGAAACGGGCTAGATTTTTAGGGTTAAGGTAAACCTATACTCCTATACGTTTTTTACGCGACATCATGACAGAACGCTTAATCGCTTGGCGGCATGTCTTTGTCGGAGGACCAGACTCGAATCCAGGACTTCCAACTATTCAATGCGATAGCGCACGCGCTGCGCCACGTAGATCGTCAAACGGTTTTACGGTATGAAAGCGGTACCCTAAAAACGATCTCATTTACCCAATTGGGGGAATAGAAGAGATTGAATTGGTTAACAGAATCTATTAAAACAATCACTGGTATGCGGGGTCCGATTAGTATTTGATGTATGACCTTTTTTTATGATCTACAATTGTTTTATTTATTAACTTTACACATCAATTTAACGGAACATTAAAGAATTTATATACTAATGAATATTAACTCGGATTAAGTAGATCAGACTATGTGAGCATTGTGGAAGTGAGAAGCTTATATACGGCCTGCGTAAGAAAACTGAGACGAAAATCTTTTGTTTTATACAGAGTTGCGTGGCGAACTTTAAAAGTTCGCCAAACAATGTATTGGCTCTGTTATTAAAGCTTGATTTCTATCACTATTTCTATGTTTTTATCCAGGCTATGTGAGGATTGTGGATGTGTGAAGCTTATATACGGACTATGTAAGAAAACAGACGAACAATGTATCTTCTGTTTCAAACAATGTATTGGCACAGTTACTAAGAACTTGATTTCTATCAGTATTTTGAGCTGTTCCAGCAAACCGTATTTCTATGCCGAGTCACGTCTGAGGTAAATAAAACTGAATGAAAACCTTTACAGCATGAGGTATTAGTTGACTAGTAATGTATATATATCACCAACATGATCAGTTATTCGCCCCGGTTCGACACTGTAACATAGCTTACAACACAAACGTTAGGTCATTCAACTAGTCACACAAATAGTCTCGCAATATTGTTTAGCACTAGGATCTCGTAACAAAGTGAGCGACACTCCTCTATAATTTATGCTAATAACTGTCACCCACTTATGGGCATCGCTGTTATGGTGGTGCGGATGTGCTTGTTGGCGCATTGTTTCCGGCGCGGGTATCGGGTGTTCTTAATTTGAAACTATTTGAAGTCAACACACTTCCTTTATGTGTTCATACACTCTAATAAACGTGGATATTTTGCGTTGTTTGTTTACAGTACTTTGGAATTAATATTGTTTATAGGCGGGATTCGCATTTCCTAAACTAGCTAATCCTATTTATTCGTTATTCCTTTGCATTTATTCATTTTTAATTTTATTTTAATAATGTTGAAGCTGTGATAGCCTAGTGGTTAGGGCGTCAGCCTCGTAATCAGAGTTCGGCGGTTCGAATCCTGGCACGCACCTCTAACTTTTCAGATTTATGTGCGTTTTTAAACAATTAAAATATCACTTGCTTCAACGGTGAAGGAAAACATCGAGAGGAAACCTGCACGCCTGAGAGTTCTCCATAATGTTCTCAAAGGCGTGTGAAGTCTGCCAATCCACACATGGCGAGCGTGGTGGACTATGGCCAAACCCTTCTCATATTGAGAGGAGACCCGCGCTCTGTAGTGAGCCGGTAATGGGTTGATCTTGATGATAGGCGGGATTCGCATTTCCTAACTAGCTAATCCTAATGTATTCATTATTCATTTGCATTTATTCATTTTTGTGACGTATGTAGGTTTTATATATTTTATATGTCTTTTGTTGGTAATGTCAGCTATGTCAGTCCGGTGGTTAATATAGTTTTACAATGAAGCCAACTCTCTTATTAAGAAATCCCTAATCCTGGTATTCCCGCGGGACTAAACATCACAATTTTTAATTAAATTTTTAATAACGTTGAAATGACGAAGGTTTAATAGGTCCAGTAGGACAAGCATGCTCGCCTCGAGATAATTATATCTAGGTACTTCGTCGTAGTTCGGTAGTAGCAGTAGTCATCACCCGGGACCACCCACTTTAAAGACTGCGTAAGACAGTTATAATACAAATAACTAATCGAGAAAATTCCTTTCTTGAAGTTACATAAAACATTAATTATATCCTTTAATAACAAAGGATTAAAATTAAAAAAAATCTATATTATAAAGCTATTTAAAAAAGGTTCCAATATAATTAACCTTTCATTCGCACTTAATAGTTTGCATGAGTTGCATATTTTTTACTTTTATGGGTTTTCTATTAATAATAATAAAAAAAAACTAATTAAGGATTGCAAATTATTTTTTCTAACTTTTTTCGGGAGTTCATAATAAAACAACCTCGATTAGCCACTCTGTTCGTTTTTTGGGGGTTATCAATATGTAGTCATCATATAAAGAAATTGAAAAAACTATTACCGTAAAAATTATTAAAAAATATATATAATATCACTCTCGTTGCAGAAGTTTTTCATATTTTTCGATGTTTTACAGATTTGCCTGTTTTAAGCAGATAACATCTATTTAGGCTTAATGTTCATTTGAATGAATTAATGAACGAAAAAATAATACATCATCATGATCAACCTATCCTCGGCTCACTACAGAGCTCCTCTTAATATGAGAAGGTTTTGGCCATAGTCCACCACGCTGGCCATGTGCGGATTGGCAGACTTCACACGCCTTTGAGAACATTATGGAGAACTCTCAGGTGCAGGTTTTCTCACGATGTCTTCCTTCACCGTTGAGGCATGTTTTTTAATTGCTTAAAATCGGACATAACTCCTAAAAGTAAGTAAAAGGTGCGTGCCCGAAATCGATCCCCCGACCATTGATTAGGAGGCGGGCGTCCTAATCAATAGGCTATCACAACTTACTAAATTAAGTATACAAAAGTCGTAATCAATATTTGGAGAACATTTACAAAATAATAAAAATTTCTTCTGCTTGTGCTGTGTATTTTTTTTTATATATAAAAAGGTTAATAAAATGTACATAACGTATAAGTTCAGAAACTAATAACTACCTCAATATTACTAAATGAATATGATAATTATCTTTGTGCATGTTTTGGGAACTGAATTTAAATGATAACAGAAATTCAATATAATATAAGAATGCTATTATATGAACCATATTATAAGTTATAGATATAATATATGTACTCTTTTAATATCCAATACCGCAATAAGAAGTCCTAGTAATGCGCGTACATTAATTAGATTTACTTGTAATCGCTTAGATTTGTCTTGCAACCGTCATGTGTATAAATGTTGTTGAATCTTGGAAACCGTGTAGGTAGAGAACTAATGCATATACCGCTTTTGGATAAGTACATTGCATCATCACTAAGATTAAATACTCGTCAATCTTTATTATTCAAACTCCAATTCAAAATAGACTTAATTCACGGAATTCTACCACAGGCATCTATAACGCGTTCGTATATAATATATTTTTAATTTTTTTAAACACAATTATATATTTTTATAAACAATTAGCCCTTGACAGCAATCCCACCTAATGGTAAGTGATGATTGCAGTTTAAGATGGTAGCGGACTAATCTGTTTTGACGACCTCCGTGGCGCAGGGCGCGCGCTGTCAGATTATAAAAAAGTTGGAGGTCCTGGGTTCGATTCCCGGCTCGAGTCTGGTCTGGTGGGAGGCTTCGGCCGTGACTAGTTACCACCCTACCGACAAAGACGTGTCGCCAAGCGATTTAGCGTTCCGGCACGATGTCGCGTAGAAACCGAAAGGAGTATGGGTTTACCATACCCCTTACAGGTTAGCCCGCTACCATCTTAGACTGTATCATCACTTACCATCAGGTGAGATTGCCGTCAAGGGCTAACTTGTAGTGGATTAAAAAAAAAAAAATATGGTAAACCCAACTTAAAGCTAAAGCTAAGAGGGTTCCAAACGCGCCCAGGTCTAAAAAGAAGCCCACAACAAACATGGCCTGAGTTTTTTTTTTATTGTTATTAGCAGTGAAGTATTCACAATTCACACCCTAACTTTTTTATCGTTTTTATTATCTTTAAGGTCATAATAGATCTTAATAACTCCCTGGCGATGTGTTGAGTGATATGGTCTTGTAAACTTGTGACAGATTCCGGGTTCGGAAAAATTTCGTCTTCGGTAGAATAACCCACCTGCAATATTGATATTTGGACGTTACTTTCTCTTAAATTAACCGAATGCGTGGATGCGGTACCCATACACTGCGAATATCACGCAAACCGAGTTTGCTGTCACGGCATCATGCCATTCAATTCATATTGATTCCATGTCTTAATATCGATATGGTCATGAACTACATGGAAATTTTTTGCAAGTTAACTTGGTCACGAAAGTATAAGTTTTTATAGCCTTCCCCATTTAATAACCCCAAAATAGAACCCTTATGCAATACGAACCTACCTAAGCTATTCTAACCAATCCAGTTCTCGCAAAAGAAGACAATACACTGCGGGTCCAATTAAATAATGCGTTCAGAATGCTGATTCGGTATGCTCTGTAGGGTTTTGGCTATGTGTGTCGAAGCGCGGATAGTTTAAAAGACCCCAAAAGACAGCATCATTACTGAAGAGGGTCCAGCGAAGCAGCAACAGTATCCTGTGTATGATAGCAGATAGGACAGATCCACTGCTGTGGAAACCCACACAGCCAACTAAATCCCAAAACAAACTAAATTTAGTTATACATAACATATATTATGTTATACATAAGTTATACATAATATATATGAGAAGGGTTTGGCCATAGTACACCACGCTGGTCATGGGCGTATTGGCAGACTTCACATGCCTTTGAGAACATTGTGGAGAACTCTCAGGCGTGCATGATTTTCTCAAGATGTTTTCCTTCACGGTTGAAGCAAGTGATGTTTAGGTGCGTGCCCGGGATCGAATCTCTGATGATGAGGCGGACGTCCTAACCACTATACTATCACAGCTTCAAGTAGAAACATACTGGATATTATATCGAAAAGACCTAACATATTTATTGGACCATAGATTCCCATATGGGAGCGTAGATGTTTTTACGTAAGTGCGTTCATGGTACGATGATTCATATTACAGGATCGATTCACATGTTACAGGACCATTCAATCCATGTTGGTTTATTATTCGAGGCCGTACCATAAATATTATGAGCTTCAGCCCATTCGTTCGGTACTTCTTCTTCGGCGTAACACTCTTGGCAGGGTGGTCGTGCTCATCACGAAGCAATGTATTTGAGGGCAGATGTACGTCTCAAGAACATTCGCCACGTCTCTCGGTAGGCCGAAAGCCTGGTGCACTCGTGCAAAGGACTGCACAGCAGACTTAATCTGATCGGTCCATCGCATAGGTGACCTTCCTCGATCTCTTGTGCCCACCACCTTGCCTTGCACGATAAGACGCCATATGGAGTCACTCCAACGCCGGGAGACGTGTCCAAAGAATTCTAAGATGCGACTCTATACTAACGCCGAAAGTAGTTTTTCAATAGCGAGTTCTTGGATTATTCTATTGGCAGCCCATTCGTGCGATCGGCATACGCTTGTACCCAGTAACGGTTTGAGGTATCAAGTTGAAACTTCTACTGGATTCTATGTCAGTAGTGTCATGTTGCTATAGAAATTTCAAAAGTAACGAAAAATGCTCAGGCATCACTTTCACACACGAGTGCGTAGATAAAATGGCGCCCATCTGCTGCGAATATCACGCAAGGTTGCAGAGTTGTCACGGAATTTAACCATTCGATCCATGTTCCATGTCTTATGGCTGATTTGATGATTGATAGCATGGGCAAAGTACAGGAAATCTTTTGCACGGTAATTTGGTCACGAAATGTAGTTTTTTTCTAATCTACTACAAGTTAACCCTTGACGGCAATCTCAACTTTTTTTTAATACATCACAAGTTAGCCCTTGACTACTTCTCACCTGATGGTAAGTGATGATGCGGTCTAAGATGTTAGCGGGCTAAGCTGTTAGGGGTATGGTAAACCCATACTTTACGCGACATCATGCCGGAACGCTAAATCGCTTGGCGACACGACTTTGGTGGTAACTAGCCACTGATTTCCACCAGACCACACTCGGGCCGTTAATCGTACCTCATATTTTATAATTTAATAATTTAGCGCTGACTACCGAGGTCATTAAAACATTTTTAGCTTTCAGAACCTTATAATCAAAAGAAGGTCACTTGGTTTTCAGCCCGTCTTGTTTCTTTCAGAAGAAAAGTGAAACAAGCTCAAAATGTGTAAGTTAATAACGCAGCGGATGGTTCCTAACATTTAATGTTTAAAATTATCGCTGAAATATACCGGTAATCAATTACATTTAGGTTCATAATAAAACGATTAATTATTTTCGATCTCACAATTTGAATGCCACATAGCGATTCGGTAAAATGTCGCGTAGAAACCGATGAGACTTGACTTTTCAAAAGAACCCGTGGAAGTAGACCTAGGTACTATAAATAGACATAATATTTGTATTAGGTATTTGTGTGATACAAATACTCCATACAAATATGACAGACACCAAACATTGAGCCTTATATTCATTGTACCTATACCGAGCAGTAAATCTGCATATACATATATTGTACTAGCTGTTTCCCGCGACTTTGTCTACGTAGAATTGCTGATCTACCGTGAGATTGAGGATCCCGTGCGGCCAATGCCTTGCTTCAGAAAGTAAGTACATGTTTAATTGCCGATTTTCGTATCTCTAAATTAAAAAACATAGGACTTTCATATAAACTTCAAACCCTCAGTTTACCTCCTTCGGGGTAGATTTGGATGAAAGAAATTCTAACCTTATACTAACGCCCTAAAAGAAACCTATTTTCAAAATTTCAAGCTTGTAGACATCATAATAAAAAAAGTAAGCCAAAACTATCATCCCCTATTTTACCACCCTTAACAGGTAATATTTAAAAAAAAAAATGATGTACATGTTTTTTATTTAATAATATTAATCTTAATGCAAATTTTTTGTGTCTCTAACTATAAAACAAAGAAATTTCATACAAACTTCCAACCCCTATTTTACCCCCTAGGGGTGGAATTTCCAAATATCCTTTCTTAGCTGACATCTCTTAACTATCAACTATCTACTTGCTAAATTATAGCTTTATACGTACAATAGTTTTTGAGATTTCGTGTTTAATCAGTATGTAGACCTATGTAAGTGACCTTTCGCTTTTATATATATATACATATCCGACAGATAACGCTAAAATTTGTTTGTCATTTTTTTACTTATGTACTTAGATAAGTTACCCTAGTGACCCCGTCTTACCCCACAATAATAATATGCGATTGCCCCGAGAACTTACCTGTACAAATATAAACACATATCAAATGCTGGAATTATTATTACCTATAAATATTACGCATTCGGCCTTCACATTGTTAACGAAATTGTGCACCCAATTACAATTTCTACGCTAACAAAGGTGAAATTAATTAACTTCTCCAGACCCATTAACAGAGTCAGGCCTCAATGACTCACTCAAACTCAAACAGGGATGCTACACAAAGAGTTCATTATTTATTACACAAAAGCAAAAAATCCAAACAAGAAGATGAAAATATTTATTGTAAATAATATTTTCATCTTCTTGTCGTCTGTCCACCTAGTTGGGGGTCGACCAGCACTACGTTTACCGGTACGGGTCGCCATTCCAGCACCTTGGGACCCCAACATCATCATCATCATCATGAACAACCCATTACCGGCTCACTACAGAGCACGGGTCTCCTCTCAATATGAGAAGGGTTTGGCCATAGTCCACCACGCTGGCCATGTGCGGATTGGCAGACTTCACACGCCTTAGAGAACATTATGGAGAACTCACAGGCGTGCAGGTTTCCTCACGATGTTTTCCTGAGAGTGTTCTCGAAGATGTGTGAAGTCTGCCAATCCGCACAGTGGTAGACTATAGTCAAACCCATCTTATATTGAGAAGAGACCCGTGCTCTGTAGTGAGTCGGCAAGGAGTTGATCATGATATATATGCTAATATAAAAAAGAAGGAATAAATATTATTTATATGTGTGTATATATATATGTGTGTAAAAAGATTAGGTGTGTCTTTTAATTGTAAGAGATACACCTAATCTTTTACAAATTAAAAGATGCATAGTTTTCATATAACATACAACGTTTCGCACGTTATATGTTGACCTGGTTTCGCTAAATCAATAAAGACCTTTCAGTGCAGTAGACAGTTAAGTAGCTACCTGCTTTCATACTGTATTAAGATATAAATAGGTATCGAATATAATTAAATATAATTGTACCGAGCAAAGCGAGACTTTGCTTGCAAAATTTTCGTCCACAGTCCGCCTGTGAATCTGTTTATGACCTTATATATTGTGTCATGTAAATCTAATTCCGAAAGCAGAAAACATAAACAAATTTCGGCTAAGTTTGTTGTGGGCTTCTTGTTAGACCTGGGCGCGTTTGGAACCCTCCTAGCATTAGTTTTAAGTTGGCGAGTGTAGTTATCGCCATCACATTACAAATTAAAAAAACTTGAGAAGTGTCAAGGGACACCCGGATGGAACGAAGTTCCTTTCGATTAATTAGTGAAGGAATTGTAATAAAATTTTATTTTATTTAAGTTATAATATTTTTTATTATTATTAACAAATATAATGTTATATAAACTTAATCAGTAGGCTCAATTTTGTACTCCATCAGCAATATCCGGAACTTGTGCAGAAACACTGTCAGGATTCATAATATTTTTTATTATCTACAAAAAACCTATATACACTCAACAAAAATAATCGTCGCGACACCACACTGTTCAATGGGAAATAGAAATGAAAATATCTGGCTTGCTTTCTATAAGAGCGAGAGACATAGACAGAGAAACATGCGACGCCGCCCAGCTTACAATAACAAAAAGTGTCGTGACAACTTTTCGTAAGAATTTTTTCCGTCTAGCCCCCTTTCACAACGCGCGATAAGGAACTTCGTTCTAATAATAGAATATATGTTATATATGAACGCTTCATAGATGCCTGTAATAGGTTTATATGAGTGAAGCTCATAATATGTGATCAAATCAAATGTCTTTTCTTAAAACATCTCAGTACCAGTCAGGAGTCAAGAAGATAGGATGGTCAACCTTGTACTATCTGTAGTACTAGACTAGATTACTTTAGGTCCTACTACTAGGTACTAGTGTAGATTACTTTAGGCCCTTTATTATCATTTTACATAATCATCATCATGATCAACCCATTGCCGGTTCACTACAGAGCACGGGTCTCCTACAGTATTAGAAGGGTTTGGCCATAGTCTACAACGCGGACCATTTGAGGATTGGCAGACTTCACACGCCTTTGGGAACATTATGAACAATTCTCAGGGTTGCAGGTTTCCTCACGACGTTTTAATTGCTTAAAAACGCAGATAACTCCGAAAATATAGATTAGACGCCGGACGTCCTAACCACAAAGCTATCACAGCTTCAGTTCAGCTATCATTTAACATTTAAAAAAAACGCTGCTCAAAATACGGGTTGGTGGATTTTAGTAACTGTTTAGTGACGGAACAAAAACAACGAAAGTTCCAAGCGACTCTAGGAAACGTCGATCATACAATTACTGAGATCCGGAAGTGAGGACAACTTTTTGCGGTTTTTTTTTTGTTCATATGAACTACTATGTTTTATGCGTATCAACGAAATTATTCTTAATTTATCATTACTGGCATACGAGAAAGGTATATGGAGCTTAGACCCACCACGCTGCTCAAAATGCGGGTTGGTGGATTTTAGTAACTATTATTAGTAATAACTATTATTGGTGGATTTTAATAATTATTATTAGTAATAGTTACTAAAATCCACCAACCTGCATTTTGAGCAGCGTGGTGGGTCTAAGCTCCACCTTACCTTTCTCATATACCAGTAAGACAGATGATAAATTAAGAATAATTTCGTTGATACGCATAAAACATAGTAGTTCATATGAACAAAAAAAAACCGCAAAAAGTTGTCCTCACTTCCGGATCTCAGTAATTGTATGATCGACGTTTCCTAGAGTCGCTTGGAACTTTCGTTGTTTTTGTTCCACTCATTAGTTCATTGTTACACGCAATCCAACAGTTTCTAATGCTAATTAATTACGTAACCGCTAATGGTTTTATAACATGGAAACTATGTTTACTTTTTTTAAACACAGAGCCTCGGGGTATTATTTTTGTCAGCTATATTTGAAAATGTCGGATGTATGTGACTTAGCGGTGATAGCTCAGTGGTTAGGGCGTCAGCCTCCTAATCAGAGGTCTCCATTTCGGAGTTATGCGCGTTTAAAAAAAAATCACTTGCTTCAACGGTGAAGGAAAACATCGTGAGGAAACCTGCACGCCTGTGAGTTCTCTATAATGTTCTCAAAGTCGTGTGAAGTCTGCCAATCCGCACATGGCCAGCGTGGTGGACTATGGCCAAATCCTTCTCATATTGAAAGGAGACCCGTGCTCTGTAGTGAGCCGGCAATGGGTTGATCATGATGATGATATGACATAGGTACCTTGACTCCCTTGGAAAAAAAAACTCAACGATATAAAAACGATCATAGCAAGCCCCCAGATTCTGTAATCGCCACCATTTTCAGACTTAACGTCCCGACCGATTTCAATTCGGTTTCTCGAAAACCGTTCAATCAATTAACTAGGAGACCGATCCCAATATTGTCGGTTATAAACCAATATATCCCGTTAAATCGAAACCGGTTTGAACTGCTTTCGAACCATCGTTAGACGAACTAGTTTCCCTGTGCATTATGAAGAACTTCAGGGTTTACCAACACTATGTTTTACATCGTACGTATTTTAGTCCATACAGGAAAGAATATTGTTAAATTATAAAACTATCTTGTAAAAAAGCGACTTGCTTAAGTTTTTTGCATGCATCGTCTCGGTAGAATCTGCGTTTCAAACCGATGGTAGGATGACTACAAACATACTGACTCGGCGTTTCAAAGTGCCTATTAAGCAACCAACAAAGACATGTCGCCAAGCGATATAGCGTTACGGCACGATCGCGTAGAAACCAATTAGGAGTATAGGTTTACCATACCCTTACGTTTTAGCTTGCTACCATCTTAGACTGCATCATCACTTACCATTAGGTGATGTTGCCGTTAAGGGCTAACTTGTAGTGGATAAAAAAAGCAAGCTTATTCAGACTGTTGTATAGATGTTATCATATTACGACCTCGATAACGTCTACCATGTTATAACAGTAAAGAAAACATTCTATTTATATCGATTGAAGGAAAGGGGAAGAAAGTTTTTTATAGTTCCACCTCATAAATTTCCACATAGAACGGCACGTCAATCACCGCGAAGTGTGAATATTTTAGATCTGGCCTCTTTTTTGGGCTCCACAAGTTTATGTTGGCAGCTTTTTACCAGAGCTTTTTTTAACTGCATAAAAATACCGTCTTCAAAAACCGTTGGGATTAAAAGTAATATATATGTGGGAAAATGTGATGACTTACGGATCCGAAACGTGGTCGCTCACTATGGGCCTCATAAGAAGGCTCACAGTCACTCAGTGAGCAATGGAGAGAGCTATGCTAGGAGTATCTCTACGTGATCAAATCACAAATGAAGAGATCCGTAGAAGGACCAGAGTTACCGACATAGCTCAGCGAGTTGCGAAGTTGAAGTGGCAATGGGCGGGGCACATAGCTCGGAGAAGCGATGGACGTAGGGGTCCCAAGGTGCTGGAATGGCGACCTCGCACCGGTAAACGTAGCGTTGGTCGACCCCCAACAAGGTGGACAGACGACATCAAACGAGTCGCAGGGAGCCGCTGGATACAAGCGGCCCAAGACCGTGGCCGTTGGAACTCCTTACAAAAGACCTATGTCCAGCAGTGGACGTCTATCGGTTGAAATGATGATGATGATGATTATGATGTGGGAAAATCGTTTAGCAAAACGTTTCTACGTGATCACGTTACGTCTACTACCTTAAAAGCATCGATCTTCGGAATTTCAATTTCCTGAGCTTAATAGCTTCCGCAGATATCGTATATATATTAAAAGTGAAGACAGATGGGGCCAGTCGGTTTATATATATAATTAAAAAATAGTTATAGAAGTGGTAAAGTGAAAGTAAAGCGGTGATAGCCTAGTGGTTAGGGCATCAGCGTCCTAAACAGAGGTCGGCGGTTCGAATCCCGGCACGCACCTCTAACTTTTCGGAGTTATGTGCGTTCGGAATATAGCAAATTATACTCGCTGTTTATTGTTTATTTAATCAAGTTTTCATAGATAGACTGTCTTAATTTCTATTTTATAACGCATACACGACTGTACCGGTTAGTATTGTAACTTATTAGTTTATTTTCAGTTATTAATCATCATCATGATCAACCCATTGCTGGCTCACTACAAAGCGCGGGTCTCCTCTCAATATGAGAAGGGTTTGGCCATAGTCCACCACGCTGGCCATGTGCGGATTGGCAGACTTCACACGCCTTTGAGAACATTATGGAGAACTCTCAGGCATGCAGGTTTCCTCACGATGTTTCCCTTCACCGTTGAAGCAAGTGATATTTTAATTTTTTTAAAACGCACATAACTCGGAAAAGTTATAGGTGCGTGCCCGAATTCGAACCGCCGACCTCTGATTAGGAGGCTGACGACCTAGCCACAAGGCTATCACCGCATGTATAAGTATAATAAATAAACTCACTTGATAATTCCATCTTCGATGTAGACATCAGCCTCTTCCATGCCGTCAAAGTTGACCACTTGGCCATTTTTGATCAGTAGCCGGTTCTGGGAACTCTGAAAAGAAAATTAAAAATTAAGGAGGAGAGAATTTTTGTGAAAATACCATCCTCTGTACAAGTTTCCAGATCGAGGGCTTTTAGCTGAACTTAAGTTCGTTATTCCCGTATTTCTAACTTCAAATGTAACTTGCATAAAACTTCAAACCCCTGAGAAAATGATTTTACAAAGATATAAAGTTATATGGTTTATGGTGAGAACAGTAAGAAAAGTTACCCGGATAAGTTTTTGATGGGCTTCTTTTTAGACCAGGGGCGTTTGGAACCCTCATAGCTTTATTTTAAGTTTACGAATGTAGTTATCACCATCAACTCACTACTGTGTAATTGACGCATCAAAAGTGCCTTTTAAAGGATTATTTAAATAAAGTTTATTTATAATTGATTGATGATCGTTTTTTTTTTCTGTATTATCACTGACACGATATTGTTTTGATACCATAAGTAAAAAAGCATTATCTCGGCTTATTTACAGCTTTACTGCTTTGTCATGAGACTCTTATCACAGGTTCTAGAATAATTGTTATCAAGATTATATCAATTACAGATCCATTGGATTGTCGAGGCAAATTGGTAAATTTTTCTATATTTCAAATTTATCTCACATCTAGATTATAATATACCTTTCAATGTTACACTGAAGGTGGAAGAGATCTCTTATAGAGATAAGATTTTCTTTGTATACATATTATATGGCTGTCTGTTATCAAAAATTAGGTACAAAAATAATATCAATAAATTAAAAAAACACGGAATTCAAATCGATTCAAACACTTGAGCTGTAAAATAACACAGACTTATCGACACCCAATTATTCAAAGCAAAAGTCAAACATATTATAATTATTTTTTAAAAAACTCTCCAAGATACTGTTAATATACTAACTAATATTAGTAGTTAGAAATTGCATATCGCACTCATAAACCAAAACAAAATAAAAGAGTATTTAAAAGACAAATTGCAAAGAAAAAATGTGTTTGTAAATATTTATCATTCCTTATCCCGGACTCCGTATCGGTTCATTGTTCTTGACTCTTGACGTTATGAAATACCAAAATTCTAAATTCCGTTGATCATATTGTTGACGGTTAACCACTTGACGTCTTACATCCGAATTAATTAGCCTATTATAAACAGTTTTGATAATATTGGAACACGTAATTAAGCAATTTAATGTAATGCAAATTTTTAACCGGAGATATTATGTTGTTCTCAAAGATGTTCAGAAGCGGTGATAGGCCTGTGGTTAGGGCGTCAGCCTCCTAATCAGAGGTCGGCGGTTCGAATCCCGGCACGCACCTTTAACTTTTCAGAGTTATGTGCGTTTTTAAACAATTACAATATCACTTGCTTCAACGGTGAAGGAAAACATCGTGAGGAAACCTGCACGCCTGAGAGTTCTCCATAATGTTCTCAAAGGCGTGTGAAGTCTGCCAATCCGCACATGGCCAGCGTGGTGGACTATGGCCAAAACCTTCTCATATTGAGAGGAGACCCGTGCTCTGAAGTGAGCCGGTAATGGGTTGTTCATGATGATGATGATTAGAATATTGTATATACCTGCAATGATAACTGTACTCGGCTTAAACAATCATTAATTATATTGTAATATTTTTAATGCTAATACAGTGTATCGATGGCGTATCATGTGAAATAAATAAATAAATTTACTCTTAATAAGCTGGATTGTGAAGTAAATACCAGCCGATCCCTTCAGTATCCGAACATGCTCTGTGTTTCAAAACATTGCAATAATTCATACTCGTACATGAAAAATTCTTGCTGTATGGCAGTTAAAATAAATAATGAGATACTTTGCTATATACAGTTCGACAATTTGAATTAAAATTGACGCGATTTGAACTCAAAGACTGTATTAAAAGGCTTCTAGAAAAATTATACTAGGATGTTATATAATACATTTTGGATTGAACTTGAAAACTTCATGTAAAATCTCATCATCATCATCATGATCAATCCATTGCCGGCTCACTACAGTTGTTGTTAGCTAAGTTGTTGGTAGCTCATTATTTATTAAAAAATGCTTGCTGTATAGCAGTGAAAATAAATAATGAGCAACGAACAACCTCGAAAATTTGAATTTAAATATGTCTAAGCAAAAAATTATAGGCTTATCAGATACAACACTTCATCTAACATCTCATCACCATCATCATCATGATCAACCCATTGCTGGCTCACTACAGAACACGGGTCTCCTCTCAATATGGAGGGTTTGGCCATATTCGGGCTTTCCGGCCAGCGTGGTAGAAATTCATATAGGTACGTAAATAAGTATAAATGTGAGATAAGTAAAAGCATGTATAAAAATATCATTAAGTTGAAAGTAATCAAAGAATCAACATCCCAATGTATTCAAGAGTATATCAAAGATTCAAACTGTCTAATAAATGTCCTTTTGCAAAAGACGTGACTATATTAGGTTCTGTGATTCGACGTGCAAATACTTCGAATGCCACACTATCGTCCGCTATTTAACACTACCAACAGCACAGATGATAAAATCTCACTTTTATATTGATTCCAGACAAAGAGTTTGCTCCCACAGCGGCCATTATACAAGGGATGAGTCAATATAATTTAATACGGAATACGTAAAACCGCACCGGACAGCCAAAATGGCGTCTCGCCTTGCGTGGATCCACGGCTGAAACTGAAAATGCGTCGCCTAAAATAGATGGTGCACCCTCTCACTTGTTATTGTTTAGTGGAAAGTCGATAACCGGTACGATATTGGCTCTCGTTCGCACAGGATTACTTGACTCTTTTCATCGGTATAGATTCGTATTTCGGTTTCTGTATTTCAGTTTATTTCGGTCTAGTAATTTGTTGTTATTAAAAATCACGTATAGTTTTTATTAAGCGCTAATGTAGAAATATTTGTGCGCTTTTAAAAAGTTGAACGAGTTGGCATGTTGGACGATTAAAAATGTAAATGTTGTCATACTGGTTAGAAATTTTATTATGTCTAGTTAGTTCGCGGTGAGTAAAAACTGCAGTTATTGAAAAACTGGTATGATGGAAAATACTTAATGCTACTTTCCCTCTCGAAAAGGTTTCCATTTGATTGGTTGTTTGTCCTTATAAGATCACTTTACATCAATAGCTTTTAGTGACTTTCAAACATGACTTTAATGTACACATATTGTAAAAGACATTATCTTTTTGCCGAATTTTGTGAACGGTTTCTCTCACCTTCAGTCAATCAACAACAAAAGTTTTGGATTAATTTAAAAAGGCCAGTAATTGGTTTATGGTACCAAATTTTGTTAATATTCGTCGATTGTTTGACACCTAAGCTGTGATGGCCTAGTGGTTAGAGCGTCGACCTCCTAATCAGAGATCCAGGGTTCGAATCCGGGCACGCACCTCTAACTTTTCAAAGTTATGTGCGTTTTTAAGCAATTAAAATTTCACTTGCTTCAAAGGTGAAGGAAAACATCGTGAGGAAACCTGCAAGCCTGAGAGTTTATAATATGCCAATCCGCATATGGCCAGTGTGGTGGACTATGGCCAAACCCTTTCATATTGGGAGGAGACCCGTGCTCTGTAGTGAGCCGGCAATGGGTTGATCAGGGTTTGACATCTGATGCATTAAAAATTTGTTCATTATCAATTATTGATATCCAAAATCTGCACATTTTCACATTTACGAGTATCATTTTACAAACTGCAAGATTCTGTTTCCGGGATACATGTGTTAAACTATGCTATACTCCGGTTCTTGGAACAACATATCAGAAAAATATATATAGGTGTGTACCTATAAGACAGAATTGGTTCGACTTGAATAAAACAATGAAGTTATAAATAATATTAGATGACAATGCAATGCAATTTACTACGCCATTTTCCCATCGCACAACGAAAGTAACGGGAAAAAGTATAAATGCACTTTCCCTGCGATGTATAAATCATCACCTGTCAAAAACATGATGAATGTGTCAAACGTACGTACATACATATATAACATAAGCGGGTTTGTCTTTATGTTTGATTGTCACCAACGTTCTGCAGTTTAATATTTACATAGATATTCTCCTTTAGCTGTGATAGCCAAGGTCTCAGATTAATCTGTGGTCGGGGGTAAGCACCTCTTACAATTCGGAGTTAAGTGCGTTTTTAAACAATTAAAATATCTGGCTGCAACGGTGAAGGAAAACATCGTGAGTGAACCTGAATGCCTGAGAGTGCTCCATAATGTTTTCTAAGGCGTATGAAGTCTGCCAATCTGCACATGGCCAGCGTGGTTGACTATGGCCAAACCCTTCTCATATAGAGGAGACCCGTGCTCTGTAGCGAGTCAGCGAGTCGGTTGATCATGATGATTCTACTTTAAGGGGAAATATTCGGGAAATATACCCGTTGGATTAAAAAATAGTTTTGCATTTTAAAGTCAGTCCTCGGTTCGATTCCCAGCTCGAGTCTGGGCTTGGGCCGTGGCTAGTTACCACCCCACCGACAAAGACGTGTCGCCAAGCGATTTAGCGTTCCGGCACGATGTCGTGTAGAAACCAATCTGAAGCGTGGGTTTACCATACTCCTAACAGGTTAGCCCGCTACCATCCTAGACAGCATCATCACCTACCACCAGGTGAGATAGCCGTCAAGGGCTAACTTATAGTGTATAAAAAAATACTATTGTACTTACTAACTCTGTAAATAAAATAATTGAGGATGAAGTCACGGGCTACAGCTAGTGGAATAACAAACTGACAATGGCATTAGAAAATATGCAATTACCGTACAAGTCTAATTGCGGAGGAAAGAAACGCTGACATTTCACATAAACGTTCCGTCATGTGCATTGTTTTGTTTTTTTTTTTTTTTCATAAAAGGTCTATGACCTTTAGTAACGTCTGTGCACAAACAAGAATGGCAATGTAGAATTAAAACTAACGCTGGTCAGCCCGATGTTTTTTTATTGCACTTTGACTGTAATTTCACCTGATGGCAAGTGATGAAGTCTGAGATGGTAGCGGGCTAGCCCGTTTGGGGTTTTTGGTTTGTTAATTGCATACCGCATATTGTTCCTGCCTCATACCGGAAATTCTACATCGATTTGTATTTTTTTTTTAATATGGCAGACGGGCAAAAAACTGGCTCACCTGATGTTAAGTGATGATCCATGAACATCTACAGCATCAGAGCTACGGATGCCTTGCCAACCCATCCTTATAATCGTATCGGAACGTTAAATCGCTTAGCGGTATGCCTTTGCCAGATGGGGGGTAACTAGCTGACCAAACTCAAGCCGGGAATTGAACATGGACCTCTAACATTATAATGCGACAACGCAAGCACTGCGCCATGGAGGTCCTCAAATATATATTGCATATACATACGCATGTCATATTAGCATGTCGCGTGTCGGTGACGCGAACTCAAAAGTTTGTTTCTAAAATCGCACGATCACTATTAAAGATGTTTTGCACTTTAATAAGAGATACGCAATAGATATATAAACATGAAGGGTTCAGTAAAGTATGACCCAAGAGCTGGAGTCTAGCTATACAAGGTGGCAATAGCGCCACCTTTTTTGGTTACCAATTGATTAAACGACATAGTTTTGCTATAAATAATTTTCACTTTAGTATAATGTTGTTTTGGCATCATGATCAACCCATTGCCAGCTCACTACAGAGCACGGTTCTCCTCTCAATATGAGAAGGGTTTGGTCATAGTCCAATACGCTGGCCATGTGCGGATTGGCAGACTTCACACGCCTTTGAACATTATAGAGAACTCTCAGGCATGCAGGTTTACTCACGATGTTTTTCTTCACCGTTGAAGCAAGTGATGTTGTGTGAAGTTAAAAACGCACATCAAAAACTAACTAGCTCCGAAGAGTTAGAGGTTTGTTCCTCTGATTAGGAGACGGACGTCCTAATCTAAAGCTTATATTGTTTTGGAATATAATTCGTAAATGCATAACCCTTTCTTTACGGCGTTGCAAGCTAGTAAGACGTTACGTTGAACAGTGTTGACGCATCTTATGAGCACTCAACGTGAAAATAAAGATTATTTTAACGGGTCTTGTGCAATCTTGGTTAATGGTGCACTTTGAAAGCATCCAGAGCATCGCGCACGTTATACCTTTACAAACCGACGATTTGAATCGATTTGACGACCTACGTGCAGCGCGCGCGCTGTCACATTATAAAGTTGGAGGTCCTGGGTTCGATTCCCGGCTTAAGTCTGGTCTGGTAGGAGGCTTCGGCCGGGGCTAGTTACCACCCTACCGACAAAGACGTGTCGAAAAGCAATTTAGCGTTCCGGCACGATGTTGCGTAGAAACCAGTTAGGAGAATGGGTTTACCATACCCCTAAAAAGTTAGCCCGCTACCGTCTTAGACTGCATTATCACTTACCATCACGTGAGATGGCCGTCAAGGGCTAACTTGTAGTGGATATAAAAAAAAACCGTTGCCAATTTCAGTTTGCAGTTAATAAAAGCGGTGATAGTCTAGTAAAAGCGGTGATAGCCTAGTGGTTAGGGCGTCAGCCTCCTAATCAGAGGTCGGCGGTTCGAATCCGGGCACGCCCACCTCTAACTTTTCGGAGTTATGTGCGTTTAAAAAAAAAAACGGTGAAGGAAAACATCGTGAGGAAACCTGCACGCCTGAGAGTTCTCCATAATGTTCTCAAAGGCGTGTGAAGTCTGCCAATCCGCACATGGCCAGCGTGGTGGACTATGGCCAAACCCTTCTCATATTGAGAGGAGACCCGTGCTCTGTAGTGAGCCGGTAATGGGTTGTTCATGATGATGATGATGAGTTGATGAAACCTAACGACCGAGGTTAATAATCAATCTAATCCAAAAACATGAGATTTAATTTTGTAACGCCATCCTTATCGACAGGGAAGATTAGGGATACAATTACGAATATCAATCTGCATCAGAAAAGCGAACAGAAAAGCGAACTTTGAGATGGATTTGTGGTGTGACAAGAATGGATAAGATAAGAAATGAATATATAAGGCTAAAAGTAGCGTCAATGACAGAAAAGATGAGGAGGAATAACTAACGTAGCGTTGGTCCACCCCCAACAAAGTGGACAGACGACATCAAACGAGTCGCAGGGAGCCGCTGGATACAAGCGGCTCAAGCCCGTGGCCAGTGGAACTCCCTATAAAAGACCTGTCCTATACCTAGGACATAGGTCTTCCCTACTACACTAGGCAGTGGACGTCTATCGCTTGAAATGATGACGATGATGATGATGAATAGGCTAGCATGGTATGGTCATATAATGCCGAGGTTAGAAAGCAATGTAACCAAAATATTGTTATATATGTATGTGAAAGGGCAATGTAGTAGAAGAGAATATGCGTGACGAAGAAGACATATGTGGCGACCCCAAACAGCATGAGCGTGAGCAATGAAAATAGAAAGAAACTTAAGATTTAAGTTTAGATTGATTATTAATTGATTTTTTTGAAAAGATGGATTTAAAACACTTGTCTGGGGAATACCCCTTGGCAAAACAACATGGCAGAAAAGCGAATCCTCACGAACATTTTTTATGAAACAGTTCATGCTTCACCGTGTCTCGAATGCTGCACGGCCATGAGCCACACATGCGAGTAGTCAATGTGACCACTTAGGCACGATTTCACAGTTTAAACTAAACGCGAAACGCCAAACTCAATGTTCGCGTCAAACTGGGTTTAGGGCTTCTATACTTGTGTACTACAAGTATGCCTAGGTTAAGTAGGCTGCGCAAAATTAGTAACTCTTTGAAAGGAAATTAATTGTATTTTTTATAGTTAATTACCTACTGACAATAATAATTATTGAAATAAAAGTTTTTTTCTGAAATAAATGTAGCCTAAGTTACTCCTTATTACATCAGCTACCTGCCAATAAAGTCCCGTAAAAATCGGTCCAGCCATTTCAGAGATTAGCCGGAACAAACAGACAGACAGACAAAAATTGTAAAAAATGTTATTTTGGTGTATGTACCGTATATATATTCATATGCATGCAGTAAAAAACGGTTATTTCAATATTACAAACAGACACTCCAATTTTATGTATGTATAGATTAATTACCTATTGATATCTCGGAGATGTCTATCAATAAGTTCAAAGTTTTTATAAAACGAAAGCTTATAGAAAAATCAATTACGATATTAACGATTATATAAACGATAAAAAAGCTTGGCTGCGAATTGTTCTCCATAAGTACCATAATTTATTATTGATTATATGAGATAACAATAAAAAACCCGGCTGTTTGTTGTGGGTTTCTTCTTAGACCTGGAATACCTAGCGCGAATTTAGCCCTCTTAGCTTTCGTTTTAAGTTGGCGAGTGTAGTTATCACCATCACTATATAATAGAAATAATGAAAAATGTGATATACATGAACGATTCATAGATGCATGTAATAGGTTTATATGAATAAAGCTATTTTTGATTTTGTTTACATAAACGTGGTTTTATTAAACTTATCGAAAATTACAAACGGAATAGTTTCGATACCATCCCGGTATCTTGTTCATGAGTGTGCGTGCGTGCAAAAAAAATGCAAAGATTTCAAAAGCGAAGCAATTAAAGGTGAAAACAGAGCCAGTAATAAAAAATTACGAGACCTAAGCTGTGTGGCTGAGTATGTTTATTATACCAACTCACACTCTTATTTTCGTAGTTCAACTAGCTGTTGCCAATTAGGAACCATACAATTTTCCGGGATAAATAGTAGCCTATTTGTCAACCCAGGGTATAATCTATCGCCATTGTAAATTTCAGTCAAATTGGTTCATAAGTTTTTGCGTGAAAGAGTAACAAAAGTCCGTACATACAAATTGCCTTACCATTTTAGCTAATAAATTGTGGAATCGCGTTAAATTTTCTTTTTAAGTCTATTATTTTTTGCAGACATGTGTATGCTTAGCTCAAATGTTATTATTTGGCTACGATGAACGTATTACATGCTGTAGTTACCTCTAAGTTGATTTATATGTGTATCCTAGCACTTAAGGTATTAAAATGTTTATTTTTTTACATATAATTCTATTGGTGGCGCTTTGAATAAATAAATAAATAATCAAGAAAGAATGTGTAAGGTAGTTCTATAAATAATAATATGTGTAAGTACTTACATCTCGGTTTCATAATTACATATATGATATACGTATATATCAGTTATTATGATGATATTTTATCTACTACAAGTTAGCCCTTGACGGCTACCTCACCTTGTGTAAGTGATGATGCAGTCTAAGATGGTAGCGGGCTAAATCGTTAAGGGTATGATAAACCCATACTCTTAATTGGTTTCGACGCGACATCGTGCCGACTAAATCGCTTGGCGACACTTCTCTGTCGGTAGCGTGGTAAGTCGCCACGGAAGCGTCCCACCAGACCAGGCTCAAGCCGGGAATCGAACAAAGGACCTACTTAATGATGCGACAGCGCGTTTGAAATATTTACCTGATGGGATATAAGCTTGGGATGCGTTATAAGCACATTTTGTCCCATACATACGTAAACGGTCTCGTAGTTTTGAATTGTGTTTCACTTTGACCACGCTCGCTTAGCTACATCGCACCCTTCTAGTGTAAAGGCACCTTTAGTAGGATTACGTAATAAACAAAATGGTGTTATTATGATGCCACGCCATGATGTTTTTAAAACATGACTAACTCCCACGCTTTAGTTTTTGATTATTATTAGTGGCTATATGCTAATGAGGGGTCATTATCAACTTGGTTTCTCTTTACGATTTCTTGTTTCGCTTCTTTGGTGTTCTCAGCTTATTTATTTAAACACAAATCTGTTAACTATATTGACTGGTGTTTTCGCGAAAGCTCGTGGCATCTACATCGGGACATTTCGGGATATTTCGGGGCATCCTGGCACAAGTAAAATAATTACTTAAAAGGATGTCCCAACAACGGATAAATGTTATGTAAAACGTATTTTATTTAATTAATTTTTTTAATTTTTTTTAATTTTCATTTTCATCTACACCTTTATCTTTTACTTGCTATTGCGAACTGAGTCTGCTTTTGTAGTGGTTTTTTGATCCCGCGGAAAACGGTAATTTTTCCCGGACTAGCACGTGACGTCACGGCTAGTGGTACGGCTAATATTTGGAGCAGTGAGCTAGATATAACAAGCAAGTAGACTCACTAGCATATATTGTGACACACTAGCATTGACACATTAGCGTTCCGGCCATATGTCGCGTAGAAACCAATTAGGTGTATGGGTGTACCGTACCCCTATCAGGTTAGCCCGCTACCTTCTTAGACTGCATCATCACTTACACCAGGTGAGATTGCCGTTAAGGGCTAACTTGTGGTGGACAAAACCTGTGAATGCCTAGTGGTTAGGACGTCCGCCTCCCAACCCGAGGTCGAGGGTTTGATCCGGGGCACACGCCTCCTATCGTTTCGTTTATCGTGCGTTTTTAAGTAACTAAAATCTCACTTGTTTCAACGGTGTATGAAAAACATCGAGAGGAAATCTGCACACCTGAAAGTACTCCATAATGTTCTCAAAGGCGTGTGAAGTCTGCCAATCCGCTCATTGCCAGCGTGGTGGACTATGGCCAAACCCTTCACATATTGAGAGGAGACCCGTGCTCTCTAGTGAGCCAACAATGGATTGATCATGATGATGATGATGATGATGATGACTAAGTTTAGCGCAATGCTCTTTTCAGCTGACACGATGTATGACTACATCCACACTCCATAAAGTTTTAATTAAAACGTGACTGCATTTCTATTCCGGTTTGTATCCCAGACAGAAAAACACTTAGACTGGGGAGGGATAAATTGAGTCAAAGAGCACCTCTCGGTAATGCGCATAATGATGCCGGAGAAGTATTTCATTTCGTTACATTATATTTATAGACCGCCTCGGTGGTCTAGTGGTTATCGCTGGTTTGCGAGAATAGCGACGGAACTAAAAATGATTGGTTTTTGAGAATGACACTTTTTAATTTCTTTGTAAATATTTTAATGCATATCGCAAAATATAAATGATTTATTGAGGACCCGACTTTACTGATTAAAGGAAAATTTATCGTAGTATCAAAAAACATAAAAACATTTTGGAACTTTTATTAAAATTATTTAAAAAATCGTCATAGGAAGGGGGGTTTCAGACATCGGTCTTTATTCATGAAAATTATAAAAATCCACTTATGTCATTTATTTAGCTTTAAAGCTTCTTAAAAATACAAAAATAAAACACAACAGCGTTTAAAACTTTTGTACTAATAAGTATAACAAATAAAAATAGTTTATAACATACAATAGTAACTCCATTTCTATGACTTTGTAAGGAGATCCTTTCTTTTTTACAGTGCGCATAATTGAAATGTACTGATCCGGTGTACAGATAGGGCCCGATTTCATAGTCTTTTTGACGCTGCTTTCAGTGCACACTGTCGCCTTCGTATTGAGTGTGCCCTTTTATCAGAAATTTATGCGTGATACTATTAATATGAGCAAAAGTAGAAACAGCGTACATGTACATACTATAATAGTAATAAATTTATTCTTTTGCTATCTCCAGCACTTATCAGAATAAAATTATATCTGTTTGGCTTGAGTTCTCTTTCTCTCTGTCTCGATTTCTGCCAAGACTTTTAAACACAGGTCTCTATTTCTATAGCTCTTCTATTTGCTTCTCCGCCATGCCACACGTAGCAGAACGCATTGTTATTTTTCATCTCATAAATCGTAAAGTTTAAGGTATTCACTCTGAAACATAGTAAAAAGTAGACACCTCTCCCCCTAGAACAACACAATCCTTGCACTGATCCTTTTTAGGTTGGTAAAATGCTATATTAAAATCTCTATTGAATATTCTGTTAAACATGATATAATTAGCATTTCTCTCTCTTTTTTCTTTACATTGCAATAGTATCTGCTCGAAACGGCTAACTGCTTTTATGTTCATTGGAACCTAAAAATATTTGAAATAGTTAAAAGAATAAATAAAATTGAGACAAACTGCAAATATACCAAAATTGTAGGCTAACCTTCTTGTTCACTATTCGTTAAATCATGTTAATCCTCCTTTCCTTTGTGTTTACTGGTCGCTTCTTTAAACTTTCTCAAGAACAACATTCTTTCTGCCATTCTGAATAACTCTGATAAGGATAATTATCTAAAACAAATAATTTAACGTAGATAATTAATTATCGATGAATACCATGCAAAAAATTAACTCAATATTTCTATCCCAAAATTCCATAAACACAGACGCATTTCGTAATAAGAAGCAAAACCATGCCCCTTTATTTTTCAAAAATAACGACGTGTCTTATTTACGACAAAATAAAATCTGTTTATTTTTTCGTAAATATAGACTCAAGATACATAAAGACGGTATAAAATACAATATTACGAGCAATCGCCCATATTTATTCAAAAATACAGGCGTAAATAGAAATAAGACATAAAAAGACACTTACTTCTATCTGGAACAACGACGGATCACTAAATATGTCACTATTCTTGAAAAATATCAACAATTAACATTGGCTCAACTGAGATGAGTCTTTATTTGTGATTACACTTCGAGTGTTTTGTCTAAAATGAATAATGACGCTTTCTCTTTTTAAGGAAAACTGGCGCGAAATTGGCGTTGCGTCTCTGTTCAGGATAAAATATCATAGTTTTACGATTGTTTGGAATACAGAGTTCAATTTGACCGAATTTTGATTTACGTCGATATTCTCGCAAACCAGCGTTATGTTTAATACGGTAAACGAATTCCTGGGTTCGTTCAAAACAACCCTCATAATATTTGACGACCTCCATGGTTTATTTATTCTTTATTTGTACACCACAACAACAGAAAACAGAAAAAAGAAGAAGCAGGGTACAATAGGCGGCCTTATCGCTTAGTAGTGATCTCTGCCAGGCAACCTTAGGATTAGGAAAAGAAAAAGAAATAGAAAGTAGATGGCTTAACATATAAATAAAAACCTGCATACGAATATTTACATACTAAGCTAACTTTTCGAAGTTATGTGCGTTTTTAAGCAATTCAAATTCACCGGTGAAGGAAATATTGTGAGGAAAACTACATGCCTTAGAGATCTGCAGAGCGTTCTCAAAGGAGTGTGAAGTCTGCCAATCTGCACATGACCATGCTCTGTAGTGAGCCAGCAATGGGTTGATCATAATGACTTCAACTTTGCTCAGGCAAAGATAGTGTTAAGATTATGAGAAAAACATAACTTTGTCTCAATTAAAATTGTCTTATGTCTAATTAGGCAAAGCCCGTTTGATAGATCTCGACCTCAATGCCTCTGCAACAGTGAGACATCCGCGAAACTTTCTACTATATTTTAATATCAATGTTGATATCTTTTTTTTTTATAAACTTTATTGCACAAAAAAAACTGTACATAAGGCGAACTTAATGCTAAAAGCATTCTCCACCAGTCAACCTTGGAACATTAAGAAAAGTAATGGTAGGCGGCGCACAAACAAAAAAAAAGTATATGTATATATATATATATATATATATAAAAGTAATACATACAATAATATAATAATCATATATGATATCATGGTTTATATATCAAATCCAATATAGCGGAAATATAGAGGAATTGAAAATAGCTATGCTTATCCATTTTTAAATCATCTTGTTACACAATACCACTCGAATGCAGACGGAGTGAAATGCGCCAAGTAATGCGATAAGAATATTTGTTTTCTTGAAAGCTCAATTGTCTACCCTGTATCGGATCTTATATGTGTATTTGTTAAGTTCATCCTCAACCGAGATTACTGAGTGAATATTTATACAAACAATCTACCGTCACTCTCTCGTATTATATTTTATGCATACTACCAACTATACCCGTTGTAGCAAAAGGAAATGGAAAAAGAAGACCGAGAAGACCGTCGGCAGACTTGTTCCTTCAAGTGATTGGCCCACTATGGACCATGGATGCAAAGGAGAGGAAGACTTAGAAAGAGCTGGGGGAGGCCTACGCCATAGAGGCGACATCTACCAAAAACTTGAGACCATATTATAATAACCCAGAAAATTGGACTGATACTTGTAAAAAAAACCTATGACATAATTATTATTTTAATTGACTTGGTAGTTGAATAAATGCCATTTTTTTATGTACTAGCTATACCAAGCCTAAGTCACAATGCCACGTAAAAAAATAACAAAAAGAAAAAAAAAAAATTTAGACTTACTGAGCCTGGAATCCTAGTGCATGGATAGACTCCCGCGATTAGCCTATCATAGTTGCATCACAACTAGTTCCATGACTTCGGAACGCATAGAGAAAACATATAAACATGGATTTTCATTTCCATAGAAATTTACCTTAATTTACGTCTTTTCAAGAGTAGAACGATCTTAATATTGACTAACTAAAAAGTTTTTAGTTGAGAAAATTTTTACGTTCGTTGTAGTGTTATATCCAGTTATTATTTTAATACTCGTAATGAGAGTAGAAAAACTACTTATAAATTACTTAATTAATTAATATTAGTAACATGTAATTGAACAGGCTTCATGTCGATTCAATAATAATGCTCTTAATGTATCGGATTTCGTTAGTAGGTTATTGCTAAGCGATTAATTCAATTAAAAATCGCCATGCGTATGTTATTCGTATTTTTATTTCATTTGGTTGAACAATTCTTAACTCACAGGCATGCACACACGGGTTTTAATGTGTTAACCAAAAAAAAAAACTTGAGAGGTGTCAAGGGACACCCGGATGGAACGAAGTTCCTTTCGATTAATTAGTGAAGGAATTGTAATAAAATTTTATTTTATTTAAGTTATAATAATTTTTTTTTTATTATTAACAAATATGATGTTATATAAACTTAATCAGTAGGCTCAATTTTGTACTCCATCAGCAATAACCGGAAATTGTGCAGAAACACTGTCAGGATTCATTATTATTATTATTTTTTATTATTTATTATTTACAAAAAACCTGTATACACTCAACAAAAATAATCGTCGCGACACCACACTGTTCAATGCGAAATAGAAATGAAAATATCTGGATTGCTTTCTATAAGAGAGAGAGACAGACAGAGAAACATGCTACGCCGCACAGCTTACAATAACAAAAAGTGTCGTGACAAGTTTTCGTAAGAATTTTTTCCGTCTAGCCACCTTTTACAACGCGCGATAAGGAACTTCGTTCCAACAAGCCGACTATTTTTCTTGTTGAATACCGATCTACTATCTCGTATCATATTCCGTGTACCTAAATATAACGCTGTGCCAAGAAAACTAAGTGAACATTTTTGCAGCTAAAAGCTCTGGTCCCCCCTCATATCGGGTTTCGTATATCGTATTTGGCTTATTATCAAGCCTTTTATGAATCAAAGTTCTGACTTCTTAATATTTTCTAAGTATTCGAACAAGTAAATTTTTTTTGGAACTTAATTGCTACTTAATAGGTGATACGAATAATACAAAATAGCCATCTTTTTAATGGGTATTATTTTAGTTTGATTATAACATATAAATACGCAAACACGGTTTGTAAAGTACCTTGTCAAAATTTAGGTTTTATAGTATATTTATGGAAAACTACAGGTAACATATTTTTTAAAAGCAAAGCTAATTACTTTTGAGTTATGATTATCTGGGTGTTTATAATTTGTGAAGCGAACAATAGCCTAGTGGTTAGGGCGTCAGCCTCCTAATCGAAAGCGCTTTTGAAATTGTTTCTAATGACGTCACAAATTATCATCATCATGATCAACCCATTACCGGCTCACTACAGAGCACGGGTCTCCTCTCAATAAGAGATAGGTTTGGCCATAGTCCACCACGCTGACCATGAGCGGATTGGCAGACGCCACACACGCCTTTGAGAACATTATGGAGAACTCTCAGGCGTGCAGGTTTCCTCACGATGTTTTCCTTCAGCGTTGAAGCAAATGATATTTTAATTATTATAAAAAACGCACATAACTCCGAAAAGTTAGAGGTGCGTGCCCGGATTCGAACCGCCGAACTCTGATTAGGATCCTGACGCCCTAGCTACTAGGCTATCACCGCTTATATAATATACGTATAGTTTTATCGAAACATACAATAATCTTTATTGGGCGTAGGTATGGGGATAAATTGCGTTACCGATAAAGTCTAAAGATATAACAGTTTATACTTAACATATGTGATAAAAATGCAAGTGTTTACGACGTATCGATATTGCATATCGTTGGAAAGACTGAAGTAATCTCGATTGGTCCCTTTGCAATGACTTCGTCGTTTATCTCAATATTATTCTTGAAACATCTGCCACACACACGATTGCGCGATATCATATATAGATACGTATCGATAGCTTTATAAAAACACTAGTTGGTGCCCACGACTTCGTCAGCGCAGGATTAGTAGAGTTAAGTTTTTTCGAGTAGCTTATAATAGCTACATAAGATGTAGAGTGAAGCATATTATACCAAGTTTTAATACCAGAAGCGATAAAAGTATCTATTTTCATTAAGGAATCAATTTATTACTACCAAATGTGCATTTGAAATTAATTATCAATTTTTATCGAAGTTATGGTTCACTCTTTTGGCTTTAATGGTTTACACATAAGATATAGATATATATTGTGGCGGGCTTTTCTGTAGGACTATTTATGATATACATTTCCATCGTACATTACATATGTTTAATTCTAGCGGTTTTGGCAGCGCACTCCAGAGTAGCTCGCAGATGGTAGATTATTTCCTACTTACTTGACACTTATCGTCATATTTTGGACAATTCACACAATATCTTTAGCCTATGTGTTTCATTAAAATCCATTCAGTAGTTTTTACGTGAAAGAGTAACAAACATCCATCCATACATACAAACTTTCGCGTTTATAATATTAGTTGCATTACAAGGATGTAACTAGCCACGGCTAAGGCCTCCTACTCCAGAAGACCAGACTCGAGCCGCGAATCGAACCCAAGACCTCCAACTTTATAATGCGACAGCGCACGCACTGTGCTACGGAGGCCGTCAAACGTACGTCAACGTAGACTCGCGCCCCCACTATTGCCAGCTAGGTGACTTTGAGTCTCCTCCAATCTCAAATATTACTATCGATAAGTATAAATATAGTTAGTATTAAAGTGTAGCAAGTTTTGTTGATACCGCCAAAAATGGCAAGGGTCAATCATTATTCAGTTCGGACAATCGGATGCCTATGTATTGTATACGTTCAAGCAAGGTCAAAATTACAAAGGCAATGCTAAATGCGATCGTTTATACTCATCACTCAATGGTCTCTTGACCATAATACCTATTACGTATATGGTACACGGCAGGTAACGGTCGTTTCACGTAAAAAGATCGCTGACAATCGACCGACGCATGTTTAAGGCAATAGATTTTGCGAAATCCGTGTGATAACTGATTATATTAGCTAAGAATTTTCGATCGCCAAATAATCTGTAATTAAGGAATAAACGTGGGTAAATCCTTATGGATACCTCTGCGCCACAGGGAAGCACAGAGGGTATGTTCTGACATACCCTCTGTGCTTCCCTGTGGCGCAGAGTGACCAGTCACCATCAGAGTCACCAGGTGAGATAGCCGTCAAGGGCCAACTTGTAGTGTATAAAAAAACTTGTTGAGGCTCCTTGGGTATGCAGTTCTTTTATGCATGTAAAAAGTGTTACCACCATGGTAAGTGATGGTGCAGTTTAAAGTCTCTGTGGGGTATGGTAAACCCATACTCCTAATTGGTTTCTACGCGACATCGTGCCGGAACACTAAATCGCTTCATAATACCTATTGAAGCTATTCAGTAAATTTTTCGCATAGAAGCCACAACTTTTTATTACCTTCAAACATAGACCTATCTCTTAGCCGTTAAATACAAATACCAAGATATAATCAGAGAGGGGAGACCCAATGAGTCATGGCTGTTACGAATGGGGTGAATTTAAATTTAGCGGAGTTTCTACGAAAATTGTTAACAATAATTGCAATAAATCCACCTTAATGTCTGCAGTGTTATAGGGGGCATGGGTTTTTGGCAAGCTTTATACCAAACCTTAGTAAATATTGCTACTAACTATGGATAGGTATCTGCGTTTATATCACAACACACAAGTAACTTTGAACTAGCTGTGTGCCGCGTATTTACGTAACTGGTTAACATCAAAGTTGCTTACTGTGGAACCTGTTTCCATCAATCTTTGAATTTTAATACGCTATTAACAAATGACAAATGAAGAGGAAAGATTTTCTTATTTGTTATCGATAACCTCTGAAAACAACTGGAAGGATTTTAACAAATCGTTCAATATTATAAAGCTATTTAAACCTGAAGTAACAGAGGCTATACCTTAGTCAGCAAGCGCTACCAAGCTGCGCGTACGCTGACTGCATGGTATGTTGTGCATAAATAATATTATGTCGTCCTACATAAACACTGGCCTTTAAATGATCGTAGGACCTATCTCTTACGAGTAGCTATGATAACACATTTCATGTCAAAAATAATTGCAAAATTTTGTAAAAGGGAATAATTCAATTTTAATTAGGGATTACTTTTAGTGTATAAAAAAACCATCATGACAAACTAATGTAGAGAATATTGCCTTTTACAGAAAACTCTAATAGTTTTGGAGATAATTAAAAATTCTAATTAAAACACGTACGTAGGGTAGTTTATGAGTGTTGATGTACGGCCTCATATTATGCAAAATAACATAAGGTTACGAATCTTTGTAAACGCGTTTCACCATTTGATTGGACATGTGTTTATATAAAACAACTGTTTTATAAGCTTACAAAAACAATATAAAATACTAAAGGCAATCCATTAGTAGCGATCTCCTAAAATTTATATTGAAGGAACTCGATTATCATCATCATGATCAACCCATTACCGGCTCACTACAGAGCACGGGTCTCCTCTCAATATAAGAAGGGTTTGGCCATAGTCCACCACGCTGGCCATGTGCGGATTGGCAGACTTCACACGCCTTTGAGAACATTGTGGAGAACTCTCAGGCGTGCAGGTTTCCTCACGATGTTTTCCTTCACCGGCGAAGCAAGTGATATTTTAATTACTTAAAAACTAAAACTCGATTCTAATTTAGAAATAATATCAAAATCGACCCTTATTATTATATTACGCAGGTCGATCGGCTGAGATACTTTTACTAGACTGCACCTATACGATGGGATAAAAAATGCATCTATTTGTAAGGAAAATAATCTTCTATCGATAATAGTGCAGATGTTTAGAATATGTTGCATATTCGTGTGGTTTAAAAAAGCACTTTTCGATAGACTAGTAGTTCAGTAAAATAACTCTATTGGTTTGTAAAATAACCTAGCTTGCAAACCTATATTTATAACTCAGCAATGAAGTAAGGTTTGAACACTAAACCTTGGTTAATAGTTAACCTGCAAATCTATCGATATTCCGTACCTAGACGAGACCTTGCGACGTTTTTCCAAACTTTGAATTCATTCGTAATAATTGAGTGATTACTAAAGTAAACTCCAACAATAGCTGTGATTTGATTAAATATGAAATCATATCAATACCTTTATAACTTATACCTAGAAATGAATACATATCATTATTTGAAGAAATTTCTTTACGAATTCGATATAACAAAGCCGTAAATCAATTAAGTACAGATATAAAATACGCGGTAATAGCCTAGTGGTTAGGGCGTCAGCCTCCTAAGCAGAGGTCGGCGGTTCGAATCCGGGCACGCACCTCTAACTTTTCGGAGTTATGTGCGTTTTTAAAAACAATTAAAACATCACTTGCTTCAACGATGAAGGAAAACATCGTGAGGAAACCTGCACGCCTGAGAGTTCTGCATAATGTTCTCAAAGGTGTGAAGTCTGCCAATCCGCACATGGCTAGCGTGGTGAGCCGAGAATGGGTTGATTATGATGATGATGATGATAAAATACGCACATACAAATAAATACACAATGGACGACAACGAGAATAGCGGTGTTTACATACGCGCAGGTACTTTATAAATAATGAAAAAACAATGGTAGGTACATGATTGAGTCATCTCGAGCGTTAATCTTATCTTGAGCGCAATTGCGGAATCAAGGTATATGCCGGTATGTAGTAACAAGTGGGTTAGTAAAGGCATAGCCCTTTTCTTGTTCATTATATTAAAACTAGCTGAACAAACAAACGGCAAACACTGTTTTGTCATATAAATTATTTCTAGGGAATTTCTAGTGTAGAAAGAAAATAATTAACTTATTGTGTGTAAGGATGTTGTATATAAAAATGACATAAATATTGTTTTTGTTTATGTCATTTTTATATACAACATCCTTACACACAATAAGTAAGTTATTTCTTTCTACAGTAAAAAAAATTAAAAAAAAAAAGAAAAAAAATTTGCAAAAAAAATTTTAGCTTTAGAATAAGCTCAGGCAAATTTTAGTCGAATTAGAGTAAAAAAACATTCAAAATAAAGACGATAATTGCTCAGCTCAGGGTTGTATGTATTTTTCAATGCCACATAATACAAAAATAATTTTTTTCTTGGGGTGGACACCCCTTATCACTTAGGGGTTTGAAAAATAGATAGTAGCCGATTCTCAGACTTACTAAACGATTTCATAAGATTTCATAAGAATCGGTCCTCCGAAACGGCTCGACCGATTCTTATGAAAGATTTCATAAGAATCGGTCGAGCCGTTTCGGAGGAGTATGGGAACAAACATTGTGACACGAGAATTTTATACTCGTATATATATAAGATATAGATTATATAATGTAGGTAAATAATTTTCCTTTCCTTCATGTTAAATTGTATAACTGTAAATAAAAGGCATTTTTTATTATCGAATGCATCGAGAGCGGATATGGCTTATCTGATATCACGATACGTCGTTCGACGAGATTCTGTGACATTACGGAGAAATTCGATCCAGATAGGTAACTACCTATTTTACGATAATAGTTCTGTGTGAAAATATGTAATAATTATGATCATCCCAGCCTAATAACGTAGCTGGGGCTGACATTCCTCCCTCATGGAACGGAGTGAGTAGAATGAGTGAGTGTGGAGATAGTTAGTGACTTACTGACTGACTGGCAGCTTTTCAACAAAAAATATATTCATCTTGAGACTCTGGGCAACGTCAACGAACACGAATCGCTCTATAATATTGAATCCAAAAATTAGGTTTTCGGTTCTTATGACCCAAGAGCTAATGGCAACTTTTAAGTCTAGAAAATGAAAGAGGCAATACCCAGCGTTTTGAGTAATGTACCAATTTAACTTTAATTTAGTACTTGACTAGCCAAATAGGATTTAGTTCTACTTTAAACATATGCGAAAAGTTAGGCGGCATATATTTTTTGAAAATATTATTCTTAGTAGTAGTAAGAAACTTTTTTTTTTATACACTACAAGTTAGCCATTGACGGCTATCACATCTGGTGGTAAGTGATGATGCTATCTAGGATGGTAGCGGGCTCATATGTTAGGAGTATGGTTAACCCAAGCTCTTCATTGGTTTCTACGCGACATCGTGCCGGAACGCTAAATCGCTTAGCGACACGTCTTTGTGGGTGGGTGGTAACTAGCCACGGCCGAAGCTTCTCACCAGACCAGACTCGAGCCGGGAATCGAACCCAGGACCTCCCACTTTATAATGCGACAGCGCACGTACTGCGCCACGGAGGTCGTTGAGTTAGAAACTAGTTTTTATGTGTAGACATTTTGTGTCTTTCAATTGTCTAATTAGGTATTTATTCATTTAAGCCGTTCACACGTTATTTTCCAAACTGTTCGTGTGGGGTACGAAATAGATTCTAATAAAGAATTTAAGGTACGTTACTTTGAATGAATCATTTGATAGTCGTATACGCGCACTGCAATCGAGGTAGGTGGCAAGTGGTAAAACGTCCCAGAGGGGACGGCCCCGAAGGTGAATGCCATTCAGGGCGACAGGATGGAACTTATGCGCGTTGATATTATAGACTGTTCTATTTTTAGACCGATCCTAATTCAAATAGATCTGTAGATACCAATAGAAAAGTTTTTATTGATGTGATGTATACACTCCAATCATCGAGGAGTCTAATCCCATCTATATGAATAATTGAATGCTAAATCATGTCATTCGTTAGCATTTATTTAAGAGCTTGTATCTTTTATAGCGACTCTGAAAATGAAGTAACAGTACAGTGGTCTGTAATAAGCCTGAAAAATGTTAGATATATATGTTTATATATGTATATTTATTGCTGGTTAAAATATGCAAAGTGTAATGTTGAAAGTATTATGGTGAATGATTTACTCTTCATAGTGGTTTCACTAAGATGTTATATAATCTATGATGTTAATCTGATTTTCATCAAAGAAATCTTGGATTTCATCATTCAGCCAATGTAATATGTACTAACTAGCTGGATTGGTGGGAGGCTTCGGCCGTGGCTAGTTACCACCATACCGACAAAGACGTGTCGCCAAGCGATTTGGCGTTCCGGCACGATGTCGCGTAGAAACAATTGGTTTCTACGCGACATCGCGTTTTTCTAGGAGTATGGGTTTACCATACCCCTAACAGGTTAGCCTGCTACCATCCTAGACTGCATCACTTACCACCTGGTAAGATAGCCGTCAAGGGCCAACTTGTGGTGCATAAAAAAAATGTCTTATCTACGAGTAGTTACGAACTGTTTCACCGCTGTAATTTCGCAATGTTTAAAGACTACGCAAGCTCTGATAATCACGGATGGATATATCCTGGGTGTTGTGAGAATCCCCGGATAAAAACTGAAACACAAAATATCCTACAGTAAGGGAACTAGCTCACATGAATGACAAAAGAAAGTCACTCCCAGACACACAAGCACTGATAATCACGGATGTCTATATCCTGGGTGTTGTCTGTGAGAATCCCCGGATAAAAACTGAAACACAAAATATCCTACAGTAAGGTAACTAGCTCACATGAATGACAAAAGAAAGTCACTCCCAGACACACAAGCACTGATAATCACGGATGTCTATATCCTGGGTGTTGTGTGAGAAGCCCTAGACAAAAACTGGTCTGAAACACAAAATAACCTACAGCAAGGTAACTAGCTCACATGAATAACAAAAGAAAGTCACTCCCAGACACCGTCCGCCGCAGGCTCTCAATTTTCCACACAAGAAAGTGTATACGAACTTGCCTAGCGAAAGTTGAAACACGTTTGCCATCGCACTTACTTGCTAAATACGGCATATTGTTTAGTCACATACAAATATACATTGCAGCTATTAAAATATTGAATATTTATTTAATGATTAATTAGACAATTAGTTGTTAGAAATACATATATGACTTAAAATAAAACTTAGATTAACGTAAAACTAAAAATCTTAAAAAATTCATAAAAATTTAACATCATAACTAAAATATATTATTAAAAGGAGTCCCTTTAGGCAAGGTTCCAAAGATACTGGCAGCGTTTCCCCTTTGAATGGCTAGACTAATTCTTTGTCCGAGGTAGCTGGCAGCTCTTCGGTCCCCTGTGATGTCGACTAACCTTTTTGCTATTTCAATTTGCAGCTATTTGTATGTGTCATTTACTTCTATGGTTTACAATGAGCGTCGAGCTTACTTTGCTGTAACATTAACAAACCTGTATGGTGCGATTTATAATTTCTGCAATCTTTATACAACAAGCTGAAGAGAGCTCACTAATCACTCGCCGTCCGACCCCCCCAGTAATCCCAAACGTCGCCTAAGCCGAGGTTCAGCCTCAAAGGAGGCGGCCTTAGGCAGACGTTCCCTTAGTTTCTTCGAGCCCTAGGGCTCAAAATTTCTTCTAGCAGAGCTTCTATCCGAAGCTCGCCAAACAGCCCAGGTTACGCTGTGGCAACCAATAGGGTTAGGACAGCTAATAGACAGTCCGAAAGAAAAAATCTGGGGTTCGAATCCTACAATCCAACTTTTCGGAGTGTTGTGCGTTTTTAAGCAATTAAAATATGCATAAGAGTTGCATGCCTAAGAGTTCTCCATAATATTCTCAAAGGCGTGTGAAGTCTGCCAATCAGCACATGGCCAGCGTGGTGGACTATGGCCAAACCCTTCTCATATTAAGAGGAGACCCGTGCTCTGTAGTGAGTCGAGAATGGGTTGATCATGATGATGAATGGGTTGATCAAATTACAATATGGAATGGGGTGTTTAAGAAACAGGATTGCCGTCATCACCTTGCACAAAGTGGGTATGGAGCTGTCGGTCATATTCCAGACAAGATAAAGCTTGTTATCAGCTTCATACTAGTCATTACTAAGTGGGTATTGTAGTTTTTACCTGAACCTGTTATAAAAAACTTTTATAAAAAAAAAACATGCACGTATAAGGCTTGATTCTATACTTATGATGAGAGTACGAAACAAAACATCAATGTATAAGTGGTAAGACCATCAGCGCTGACGGGTACATTCTACGCTGGAGGACCAATCAGCGTTTCGCTGGGAAATGAGATTGCCGCCTATGGGGGGAGGCTGGTGGGTGGCCGAGTGGGATGGGGGGAGGTTGCTTGTTTATCGATTTTTTCTGCAAACGTAACAACGTAACATGGGAAGAGTAACACTAATGAGAACTACTGTATCACATTTGTTACCTCTTACATAGGATAAGGTTCATTTAAATAAAAGGTACTATAATTTATTATTGATTATGTGAGATGGTGATAGCAAAAAACCAAACCTCGGCTAAGTTTGTTGTGGGTTTCTTCTTAGACCTGGGCGCGAATTGAACACTCTTAGCTTTGTTTGTCGAGTGTAGTTATCACCACCACTTCACGAATAGAAATAATGAAATGAACGATTCACGAATAGGTTTATGTGAATCCTCAGGAGATGTTGACTTCACAAGCTCGAAAGTAAAGAAAGCCGAGAAAAGTAAACTTTACTTTTCTCGCTTGTGAAGTCAACATCTCCTGAGGATGATCCGGTGTCGGGTCGAAACGTGCGTAGAGGTTCTAGTGGAAGAAATTGTGAGGTGTTATATTATGCAAATCTCCCGGTTGTCGGCGGAATATAGCAAATTATACTTGCTGTTTATTGTTTATCACGGACTGGTGATGGTGATGGTAGCCGCAAATCCGGCTACCCGTGAATTGGCATAAAATATTGCACCGGAACGTGTTATCGCTAGACAGCACGTCTTCATCGGTAAGGTACTGGCCACGTCTTTATCGGTAGGGTGGTAACTAGCCACGGCCGAAGCATACTACCAGACTTGAGCCGGGAATCGAACCCAGGACGTCAAACTATATAATGCGACTGCGTCACGGAGGTCGTCAACTCAATTGCCTAAGCGATACATAAATAAATTCAAAGCATGTCTTCTATACGTGTCAACGCCATCTCTTTTTTGACGCCGGTTAAAAATAGACCTTTTCCCAGGACAAATAAACTGTACTCATCTCGTTTTGCGATGGACCATAACACAGATATTTACAATAAAAAACTATAAACTCTGTTACTTAAAGAATAAGATCCAATTTAGAACTTCGCAGTATCCCGTTCAATCCACAGCAGTTAATCGATTCATAGAAATGTGGTTAAAGCTTCGATGGATGCAAGTTATGCCGGGGTTTATCATAAATCATTGTTTACGGCCCTTTGTGAGGGACAGGCCCTTTGCCTGCGCAGCGAAAATAGATACCCTTCTTTATGGTGAAGTTTCATTGCGCTTTCTCGTAAACAGCAAGTTTATATTTTTAAACTTTACTATGGATTTAAGAGTTTTTAGTTGATTACAAACTCAAACTACCTATTACCAGTATACAATATGTACTCAATGTCACGGTAATATAGATAATATTACCGTGCCCATGTCCTGTAAAAGGCCGGTAAAGGGTTGATAATTATGGAGAGATCTATATCCAACCCCTGTTAGGGCGTCTGTATAAACACCATATTTTACTTATTGTACCTACTTCTCTTACAAAACAATGTACCTACTTCTCTTACAAAGAGGCGAGAGTACTTTGACTTAAACCACAAACCCTACAAGCGGTAAGGGCGGTGGGGGCACGATTACCATCTGACCTTCATTTCCCCTCCGCTCCAAAGCCGGAAGTCTTGACAAGGCGGATTTTATATTTTCATACACTGTCACCCCTCAGTTATTTTAACTGTTTTATTATACTATGACAATTTAGCCGTTCCTATATATATTTACTTACCTGCCTCAAGGAATCCGGGAATTTCAATAATCATTCATTTTGCTGTTCCTTAGTCTCGCTAAAACTAGAAAACGGCTGAACGGATTTATCTTATCTTGGTCTTGAAATATTGGTGGAGGTCTAGGGAAGGTTTATAAAGTGAGAAAAATTAGAATAATTGCCGGGAAAATCCTTAAAACAGCCCTTTTCTTTTCCCCATATAAACTCTTTCTAAAAAAATGCAGAATTAATTTGAACTTTACTGCTATGCAATAAAGTTCATATTAAATTATTCACTGTTGTCTAAGAAATGTAGGTATGTTCCTTACTTTAAAGAGTTCATTTGCAATTTATTACCACTGCACAAAGTTCAAATTCAATCCTACTGATAATCCTGTAATTATTTCAAGGTAGTCTGTTTAGTAATCCATTGCTTCATGATTGGAAGACAAACAAACAAACTTTCACATACATTAACTCAACGCAGACGACGTCGCGGGCGTAAGCTAGTAACTAATAGACTTTTACTCTGTCACAATGTTATACGTGTTCAAGTCACTATTATGCTATCGACGTTAAAATAATTAAATATTTGCTAAAGGACAGACTAGCTGAGGGACGCTAAGTGCAAATTTCGCACAATTTCGAGACTAGCCACTGATAGAAGCCGGTGGAAACAATTAATCCGCACGAGGTTGCAAGGACACCAGGACCACGATCTTCAGTAATGAAGGAACGACTGTAGAGAGAGATTTGCTAAATATTACCAAAATAATAACTGTTATTAGAAGATTGTAAAGGGTAAAATCTAAAATAACTAGTTTTGATAAAATAAAACGATTTCTCATATTATCACACAGCATAAGATATTTCATTAAAATACTTCGGTCTCATGTTTGCTAATATGTATGTTTATTATATTATAACGATATTAATGGGTATAGAAATTAAATTGATAATTATGCTAATTTAAAATCGAAAGATTTCTATTTCATATTTATAAAATATTGGTCAAAAGTTTCTACATAATAATCTACATAGTAGTAGTAGTAGTTTCTACACAGTAAAGATAATTTCGTATATAATACTAACCAGAGGTCGGGGGTTCGAACCCGGGTACGCACCTATAAGTTTTCGGAGTTATGTGCGTTTTTAAGCAATTAAAATTTCAATTGCTTGCTTTTTTTCAATTCAATTTGCTGCATGCCTGAGAGTTCTCCGTAATGTTCTCAAAGGCGTGTGAAGTCTGCCAATCCGCACATCGCTAGCATGGTGGACTATGGCCAAACACTTCTCAAATTGAGAGGAGACCCGCACTCTGTAGTGAGTCGAGAATGGGTTGATCGTGATGATGAAAGATAATTTATTGTTATAAATATCTCAGACTCATCTCAGTTAATGACGTGACAGTTTTGATGAAACTAATACGAAAGTAGTGTTTCCAATTTGTGTCAACGTGACTTTTTAAATACCAACGCATACAAACGATACGGAGACGTTAGCGTAACCTAATATGGTGTACAAATATGGCTGATTACCTGAGAACTTAACGCGATCGGCATTAGGTTGAGTTAAACCACTGTATTTTTTATATTGTAATGTTTTAAGCGTACAAAGTACCGGTTAGCATGGTATGGTCATATAATGCGGAGGAAAGAAAGTGATGTTACCAAAATAATGTTATATAATAACGTGAAAGCGCAAAAGAGTAGAGGAAGACCAAAGAAGAGATGGGTGGATTGCGTAAAAGAGGATATGCGGGTAAAGGTGTGTGTAGTGAGGTGACGGCTGATAGAAGTGAGTGGAAGAAGACGTGTTGTGCCGCCCCCACGTAATGTGGGCTAAGGGCAAGAGAATATATTTAATAATAATAATTCTTATTTAATTAATTGAATTATGTTCAAGATATCATTAAAAGTGTGTTAGTTTGCATGGCTTATATTTTGGGCTGGAAACGAAAATTAAAAAAAAAGTTCATAAAACAAGTTTGACGGCACACACAATAGGCATGTTTGTATCTTAGTGCCTATTCAAGCTGTGTTTATATTTCCAACAAAAACTTACAACTTATTCCACAAAATAATGTTTAATCGTTTTAATTATCAACATTATTAATATGTTATCGATCGAGCAATTTTTTTTTCGAGTCTCCAAGAAGTTGCATATTAATACAATGAGTTTTTTATTTTTATTAATAATAATAATAATATTTCTTTATTTAGGCGACTAGGGCCCAATTTTTGTTTGTACAGCTTAAATTTTAGTATAATAATTAACAAATTAAATTAAATCTAATCAAATTAAAATAAGTTACATGAAATCAAAATTAGTTAAAGCTTGGCTCACCGAACCAGCTGTAAACCATAAAATACTGTAAAATCGGTGAGTCAACCTTTCCCGCTAACATATTCAGGATACTGTTTGAGCTCGACCGCAGTCTTGCTAGGAGGGATGACGCCTTCTTTCTCATAACGGCATAGAAGTCATCCTTTCGCTCCTGTGCGAACACGTTTGACGCCGAGCAGAACCGCGGCAAACCCAACAGTATCCTGAAACCGTTATTGTACTGCACACGTAAGGTGGTCAGTACCCTTTGTGTATAGTTGACCCATAGGCCGCCCGTGTAGAAAGTTTGACACTAAGCTTTAAAGAGTAAATTATTTCACATCGTAAGTTAGCCTATGAAAGCAATCACAACATAAATTGTTTATGCATGATGGAAGCGAGCTAACCTGTTAGGGGATAAAAACCCATACTCCTAATTGCCTCCCACTAGACCAAAGCCAATTCTGAAATGATAAACTAAATGGCAAGTCTGCGCCAGTAAATTTAAGAGTTTGTAACATGATAAAATTGAGAAAAGTTCAAATAGGTATTTGGAAGTTTGCAAATAGGTTTATTGACGTAATCTTAATCACTTACCACCTATGGTTATAAACTTATACAACTGCATTATAGTTCCCCTCGCATTGATCCTTATCAAAATGCGTGTGGGAAGGTTTCCACATTTATAAAATGCAATGTCTGGAAAACAAATCTTTATCTCCTTAACGGGTATTTATTTGATTGATGCATACTAGATAGCTACAACTTCCGAAGATTATATAATTAAAAAAAAACATAAGTAAAGGACGAAGTGTGACATACGGATGAGCTCACTAAAGGGTTCCAGAACAAGGTGCAATATGAGCTCTGTAGATTATTTTCATTATTGAAAGTAGATTATTTTCATTATTAAGAAGATAAAACGCAAAAATAAACACGTTTCCTCTTAAATGAAGAATTTTCAACTTAATTTTATTTGTTGGTACAGAAGCAATATAAATACATATACCTATCTATCCATTAACTAGTCTTAAAAATGAGATAGGTTCGAACTATGCCGGACTCCTTACGTATCCAGGTTTCTTTATTTCGTTGATTCAAAATAACCTTTAAATTAAAATTAAAAATTAATTTTGAAGACCTCCGAGGCGCAGAGCGTGCGCTGTCGCATTATAAATTTGAAGGTCCTGGGTTCGATTCCTGGGTCTGGTCTGGTGGGAGTTCAGGTTCAGCTGTGTGGCTTAGCTGGTGGGAGTCTTCAGGTGTGTGGCTTAGCTAGTTACCACCGCACCGACAAAGACGTGTCGCAAAGCAGTTTAGCGTTCCGGCACGATGTCGCGTAGAAACCAATTAGGAGTATGGGTTTTACATACCCCTAACAGGTTAGCCCGCTACCGTCTTAGACTGCATCATTACTTACCATCAGGTGAGATTGCCAAGGGTTAGTTCGTAGTGTGTAAAAAAATTACTATAAACGAAGGTTTGGGATAAACCAACCTACTTGCGTTAACAAGATGTAATCGTATACTGGGAAGTGTGTCGTTCCTATGCTTTGATCTCCAACGAACCGTGGCCCAGTCCAATTAATCGCAGTAGCTAGCTAGATTACCTACCTACTAGTTTAAGGTTACTCAAAGGGAGTGGCCTGTCTTCTTTGTGAAGTTTATAATAGCGCACGCACTGCGCCACGGAGGTCGAGAAACCTTTCCGTCTGTTACTGAGATGTTCTTACCTCTGACCTCAGAATCTAATCGCAGATTCAGATACTAATAGGAAATGAAGACCTAGCCCCGCCTAGTTGCTCCTAGCTTAGCAAAAACTCAAAATATATGAGTTTATAAAGGCTTTCCTACCTGTTAGGCAGAATCTGTTAGGCTGTACTTTAATCTAAAGAACTATATATATGAATGTACCTCTTTAATGCAATAAACGAATTTGAATTGATTTTCTTAATATGCGAGTTGCTATTAACTTTGAGATGTTGACTAGCTTTTACCCGCGGCTTCGCTCGCATTGAAACCACTTAATAAGTATAAGAGATCATTACAATAGAAATGAATCAATATGATAACTATAATTTAACAAACATATTTTTTTTAATAATTATCTAATAATAATAACGTATGTTACTTCTAATACATCCAATAAATAAATGCTTGAAAACGCATGTAACTCCGAAAAGTTGGAGGTGCATGCCCGGGATCGAACCCCCGACCTAACCGAACTTAACCACCAGGCTATCACGGCTCATTAAATAAGTATCAGATATCATTACAATAGAAATGAATCAATATGATAACTATAATTTAACAAACATTTTATTTAAATTCCGAAAAAAATGTTTTTTTTTTTTATTAAAAGTACGTTACTTCTAATAATTCAAAGAATATGTGTACAAAGTTTCATGACGATCGGTCGAGAAATTTTTGCAAGCGTAACAAACCTCCCTACATTCAAATTTATGAGGATTAGGGATTACGAAATAAGAGGTGATAGCCTAGTGGTTAGGTTAGGTTAGCCTCCAGCCTCCTAATCAGAGGTCGGCGGTTCGAATCCGGGCACGCACCTCTAACATTCCGGAGTTATATGCGTTTTTAAAACAATTAAAATATCACTTGCTTCAACGGTGAAGGAAAACATCGTGAGGAAACCTGCATGCCTGAGAGTTCGCCATAATGTTCTCAAAGCTGTGTGAAGTCTGCCAATCCGCACATGGCCAACGTGGTGGACTATGGCCAAACCCTTCTCATATTGAGAGGAGACCCGTGCTCTGTAGTGAGCCGGTAATGGGTTGATCATGATGAAATAAGAGGCGTTAGCTAGCTTCGTTCGAAAACTAATAAACTAAGACATTTCTGACATTTGACACTGTCATACCATACATCACAGAATTTTATCATATCTTCCATAAGTAATGTTAACGTAATGAATTTCGTATGTCGATCTACTCTGTCTCTGAGCCCCAACGCCATTGCGCATGTCACGTACTGTTGCCAACCTAGACCCTTTGCGCGCACGTTACGGGGTCATTCACCCGTCTTCCCGACCCACCCTTGACGTGATGTATGGTTTAAGACGATTTGGGTAGGCGTTGCTTGATAACAACGAGCTTTCCATCCTTTCAGCTTTCAGCTGTAATCCGCGACAAGAGAAATAAGATAAGATAAATACTCATTATTGCACACAAATTTTAAAGAAACAACAACACAAAACACTTAACACATAAGTATGCGAAGGCAGTCTTATTGCTTCAGCAACCTCTTCCAGACAACCCTTGGGAAAAGAATTAATTAAAATATGAGGGTAAATTCGCAATTTTCAAAACATAAATATAAAATATCAATAAATATAATATATAAATATATTAAAAAGAAAAAGAAAATCACTTGCTTCAACGGTGAAGGAAAACATCGTGAGGAAACCTGCATGCCTGAGAGTTCTCCATAATGTTCTCAAAGGCGTGTGAAGTCTGCCAATCCGCACACCAGCGTGGTGGACTATGGCCAAACCCTTCTCATATTGAGAGGAGACCCGTGCTCTGTAGTGAGCCGGCAATGGGTTGATCATGATGATGATGATAAATATATACTTTCTAGAAATCTTAGTGGAGTGATTGCGGCGAACCGAACGGCAGTTGTGTAATCTTTGTTAGTTTGCGCTCTTGTCAATTGTGAGATCTGAAGGCATAACTTAGGAAAGCAGAATAGTAATAACTAGCATGACGAACTCCGTGGCGCAGTGCGTGAGCTGTCGCATTATAAAGTTGGAGGTTCTGGGTTCGATTCCCGGCTCGAGTCTGGTCTGATGGGAGGCTTCGGCCGTGGCTTATATTATATATAAAAAATAAAAATAGGCCGTGGCATATATTATATATAAAAAATAAAAATAGGATCATATATAATAGGTTTTCTTTCGTCAAAGAGTGCCTTTTTCGTCTAAAAGATCTTTAGCAGTAATTTGTTATAACACTACCACTGGTCCCTTTTATAGAATAATGGGGATAGGGAGGCAAGACCCTCCGAGGTTCATAATGTTATTTAATGAACGATTATTTATTGAGTAACACCTCTTTTTTTTTCTTTTCAAAACAAGTTAGCCCTTGACTGCTATATCACCCGGTGTTAAGTGATGATGCAGTCTAAGATGTTAGCGGGCTAACCTGCTAGGGGTATGGTAAACCCATACTCCTCCAATTGGTTTCTACGTGACATCGTGCCGGAACGCTAAATCGGTGACACGTCTTTGTCGGTAGGGTGGTAACTAGCCACGGCACAAGACTCCCACCAGAACAGACTCGAGCCGGAATTCAAACCCAGGACCTCTCAACTTTATAATGCGACAGCGCACGCACTGCACCACGGAGGTCGTCAAAATAAACCTAACCGTCCGACCCCCCCGTTATCCCAAACGTCGCCTAAGCCGAGGTTCGGCCTCAAAGTTCCCATAGTTACTTCGAGCCCTAGGGCTCAAAATTTCTTCTGGCAGAGCTTCTTTCCAAAGCTCGCCAAACAGCCCGGTTACGCTGTGGCAACCAATAGGGTTTGTACAGCTAATAGACAGTCCGAAAAAAAAAAAAAAACCTACGAATGATAACTTATACCTACCTAGTCATAAGCCAGTAATCGAACGCAGAGGTTTCGTAGTCATTACTCAAACATACTACATAACAATTTATAATAAAAATCGAACCTAGAACCTCGTGATCTATCAGATCTGCTAACTACCAGACCGTCGAAGCAGCAAATATGGGCGTGGTCCCATTATTTAGTAACATACATCAAAATTGATTCAGCATTTTTTAACTAGAAACAGTTCAAGTCAAGTCCTGTAGATCCCTTAATACCGGTTAGAGGTAGGCAACCTCGCAACCTATTTTTATTGCGTTCGGGTTCGCTCGCGTGACTTGTTGGTTTTTTTAGGTGTTTTGATAAAAGTATAAATGAGACAAGGCAAAAGTTCTATAGGGGCAAATTTCTCCTAAAGAAATCGACCTATGCACAGTTATATTCCCACAATAAGTTAGCTCTGCGTGAAGTTTGCGCATGTAAAAAAAAAAGATGTCTGCGCAGCTAGGTACATGTGATTTAGAGTGAATTTGTTAGTAAAATTTTGGGTAGGTATTACGCATTTTATTTGCGGGCTGCAGCAGTGTTTGATTTTTAGCGTGTTTATCAAGCAAGCATTTTGCCGTGTTGCCTAATAAAATAGCAATTCCTTTATAATTTCTTATGACATTAAGCCCAAATTAGTTCGATCTTTAGTTTAATTTTTAAAAAAATGTGCGTGTGCTCAAATAGGTCGATATGACAAACATATTTGGATCACTTTTTTTCCGTCCGGCTTTTGATTGATCGCCCTTGCTTGTAACTTATAATATCTTTACCCTGAAAAGCAGGTATTAATTTTAATCTTGACGGCACAAGACCGGAATGCTGAAACAGGACTGGGTAGGTCGATAGGAACGACGCCCTTTTAGGATGATCCCGTTTATTACTCTATAAACAATTAAAATTTACGCTGTAAATAAATGAAATATCATCTTATACTGTGAGTGTTATCCGCGATAAAAATGCTGTGAAGTAATAAAAGCGCCGATAACAAAATGAAACTGTAGGTATTTATATATGGCAGGTATAAAACTAGTTCATTAAAACAAAATTTTTGTAATTCATTGTTTCTGACTATTTTTTATATCCGTATCACGGTTTAAAAGTAGTAGTATTGTTGAATTGCCAAGAGCCCGGTAGCATTACCTAAATCTATTAGGAAATTGGGTCATTTCCCAAGAGATGAATCGGATGCTGTGACAAAAATCATCTAGAAGGCCGAAATACACTTTCTAATAGGTATCAAATACCTAACCGGCTCAAGTTAGACGTGGAAATACAATATTTTTTTCTAAAATTGTAATAAAATCGCGTCTAGAATTTATTATAACGCAAAAACAACAGGTTGCACGAAGCCGTTACGATTTAATGTACTCTAGGCTTACCTGTAAATGTATGGGGACTTTTTTCACCGGTGCGTTGGTCATTTTGCCACACAAATCCAATATCTGTAGCACTAAACACGAATGTTTATTTATAATAACGTGTAGGCGGTCAAGCTAATGAAATTTTCGCAAATTGAGTGAACCGACCGACACTACACTATACTCTCGAACCGGTTACCAACGTACTGATTATTTCAATCAGAATGAAATATTCCCTCCACTACGCATGCGTAAAAAACGTAGCTCCTGATTGGTTAACGTGAGTTGTCATTGTTGCCAACAAGCGATTGATATGAAAAGTTACTGTAATAACACCAATAGATGTCGCTAGAACCACCACAGAGAATAAATAATTCTGTTTAATAAAACAATTTCGAATATTAATTTTGTAATCTTATATAAATATTATTCATTCAATATATTAACATTAGTTTACGAGTTTTTTTACATTTGGTACTAACGACCGTTTCGTGAAATGTTTATAGATGGCGCTAGGAGTACAATTTAAAATAGTCGATAGCATGAAGTACCTATCTACCTACCAGAGGAAAGGCGCCGAGCGGCCGATTCTTCCCGACCAAAACATAATCGAACCATGCGTCGGGCAATACCGATTTTTCGCGCCCGTTTTATTACACGACAGTAAATAATTAAAAAGGACTTTGTTATTTTTAAAAAATTTCAATGTGCAGTGAAGTGGCTGTGTAGTATATTTCTTCTTCATCCATGCCCACGCTACATCTTAAACCAGGATTGACGGTAAAATATTTTTTATGCCCACGAATATTTCCAGAGCCTACCTACTTACCTAGGTATATTTTTGTCTTTGTTACGAAAATAAATAACTAAATTCTGCAACAGTTAATTGTTTAAGATGGGAAGGAAGATTTTATAATAGTAGAATTGTTACGTACAAAATAATATAATCAAAATGAACGTTGCAAAATTTAATTATACTTACGACAAAGAACTAGGCATTATAAAGCCGTATCAATTATTTTATTAAAACCGCTAAATAATTCAGCAAATAATTAATAACGGCATGTACGTACTTCAATATTTAATATTTTATTTATAAATTGCATTTTATTCTTATAATGATTTATGTAAGACCTGAGTTATCAAAATAACCCTCAAAATTATTTTTGTAAAGAAAAAAGTTAAGTTTGTTTAAAGCAATTGGGTTGAACCGACAAGTCTAAACTACGTAGGTACATCGATATGTCAAAAAAATGAACCATCGTTCAAAAGGGGAAACATATGGGGTCTTCATTTTCCATAATAGGGTTTGTCTTTATTCTTCATAGATAAATAGCTAAACCAGTATTGAAGCCCTAGGGTCATCTCGACTTATTCTATTTCAACGTCTATTTTTATTTATTGATTTTATTATTTTTATTTAATATGACCCCGCCGTGGGTTTTCGCAACTTAGCCTCATAAAAACTTTCATAATTTTTTCTACGCAATATATTTTATAAAACTGCGTCGCTTCGCTTGATAAAGATAGCGATGTAGACGCCTGGAACAAAGATCTCGTGCTGCTCCTATCACCGTTGGAGATTCCTGAGTCACGAAGATTGACAGCTTTTTGACTGACTTCCTGGAATCCTCCCTTCTATGAGTCTTGTAACACGCGAGATTGCATCTGTTCATCTTGCATTGAGCTCATTTTGCATCGAGCCTTTCTAGCTTTGTTTTATCCTCGAGTTAGGTATACCGTCTAGAGAACTGCGTCATTCAATTGAGTTAAGCTTCAAGAGTTTTACAAGACGAATTCATAAGAATGTATGAAAATAAGGTTCATTATGATCAACCCATTACCGGCTCACTACAGAGCACGGGTCTCCTCTCAATATGAGAAGGGTTTGGCCATAGTCTACCACGCGGGCCATGTGCGGATTGGCCGACTTCACACGCCTTTGAGAACGTTATGGAGAACTTTCAGGCGTGCAGGTTTCCTAACGATGTTTTCCTTCACCGTTGAAGCAAGTGATAAAAAAAATATATATTATATATTTTTTAAAGAAAATAAGGTTATAATAATGTAAATATAAAAAAATACCTATTGACTAAACTAAAATCTCACCTTTTAAGCAGCGTATATGGCCCAATACCTATAGGTATTATGAGATACCAACGAGCTTTACTAAAAACTTCATTCTTGACCCCATACCCCGTTATTCTGTTTTACAATTATAGACCTGCCTAACACGTCCAAACAGGAAAAGATCTCGAAATTTAGTCCTATTAAAGAAAAATCCCTCTTGCCATTCTTATCAGAAAATAAGTGATTGCAAGTTAGTGAGATTATTGCAGAAATGAGATTTTTTTTTCGGACTGTCTATTAGCTGTGCTAACCCTTTTGGTTGCCACAGCTGCTGCCACGGGCTGTTTGGCGAGCTTCGGAAAGAAGCTCTGCCAGAAGAAATTTTGAGCCCCAGGGCTCGAAGAAACTAAGGGAACGTCTGCCTAAGCGCGCCTCCTTACAAGCCGTACCTCGGATTAGACGACGTTTGGGATAACGGGGGGTTCGGACGGTGAGTGGTCTCGTACGTTTCCGAGGCTGTGGATGGAGCCCACGTCCGGATAACGTAAGATAGCGGGGACCTCTAATATAAATCTTCTTCTTCTTCTTCTTCTTTTTGCCCTTATCCCACATTATGTGGGGTCGGCACAACACGTCTTCTTCTTCCACTCACTTCTATCAGCCGTCACCTCACTACCCACACCTTTTACCCATAAACCTCTAATATAAATATCTAATAATAAATGGGAAAGAAATACTCCCCAACTATCTTGCACTGCAATGTTAAAAATCATATTAATCGATTGCTTACTCTTAGTAACCAATTGTACGCAACTGTATTTATAACATAACATCGATTTTAAGAGGTCAAAAGAATGAACTAATCGCTTCAATCAACAGCTCACACTTCACCGTCTTATTCGACGGAAACATTTTTAAAACAAACAATGCTCTGGAAGATGAAAGACTCGATCAGGGCGGATCAAAATTGTACTCGGAATATTTGAAGGTCACTGAAAAAAAACACCTAAAGTAAAAGTTCATGACATAGATATACGAGTACATACATGATCATCGCTAATTTGTTGGTATTTTATAGTTTCTCATTAGCATTGAGAGACCAGTTTGCACATAGTCACGCATGACTGTCTCGCGTCAGTTTACCCGATCTTTTTTTAATGGTACTTGCCCAGATAGGATGTGATTTCCGTAAACAGGAGAACATGCTAACAATAATTGTGTGATCCGGAACATTGATGCTTCCATGTACAAAGACATTTTGGACGCAGACTCTACGGTCGGCTAGATCAGTTAGGGTAACTACTGTTGCGCCCGGGAAGTATACAACGGGTCCCCCGGGTGTCCAGTAAAACCTGCGAGAGGGACATGCCGTGGTGGTTTTTAGTTAGGGTATACCCCCCTTCGGGGGTGGGAGTCCAACATAACCTCCTTCCCGCCCAAGGGTACGGAGGTAGCTATAAAGCTTTTCCACCACGACAAAAAAAAAAAAAAAAGGGTAACTACTGTTGAAAACTGATACTTGAAACGCGATGTGTGGGTATTTTATTAAAGATTGTACGTAACCCCGAATGAATGAATAAATGGCCCCCAAATATACTTATGTTCGCTAAAACAACGTAGAGATTTTGGTTCCCTTGGTGTCTTCTGTCGACAGTTTGTCTGGTGGGAGGCTTCGGCTGTGGCTAGTTACCACCCTACCGACAAAGACGTGTCGCCAAGCGATTTTAGCGTTCCGGCACGATGTCGCGTAGAAACCAATTAGGAGCGTGGGTTTACCATACTCCTAACAGGTTAGCCCGCTACCATCCTAGGCAGCATCATCACTCACCACCAGGTGAGATAGCCGTCAAGGGCTAACTTGTAGTGGGTAAAAAAAAATATGGGAAGATGGGGATATTCTATCACTTTTATGTACCTACTGCATACGCCGTAGAACCTCCAGATATGGTTTCCTTTCGCAACCTTTCTTTCAGAAAATTTCTACTGCGCGTTTCCACTGCCACTTCCGATACTGTAGATGCCCATCGATGGCTGTGATTCAGCATATTTCATTTCATTTCATTTATTCAAGAATTGCGTTCATGAACATCTTTCTGCGTACACATAATACCATATCATAATACCATCTGCATAGGGTTGGAACTACCAATAAGTAAATTACTTCCAAATCTTTCTACTTACACATAATACTATGTCATAATATCATCTACATAGGCTGGAACTTTCAATATATTACTCCCAAGGTCTTATTTTCGCTTGGCAATCTATATCAATTTTAAGTCACTTTCGCGGTTATTTTATAGTCTCGAAACTGTCCCGTATAATTGAAATTTTTTATTGCTTTAAAAATAATAGACTAAAATTTTTTAAGAGTTTATCGTGTATTTTGTATAAGTTTTGGTTAAAATAAAATCCAATTTAAAGCCGTTTACCGGAAGTGCGTAGCTTCACGCTAGACTTAAACCGTCAGAATCAATCTCCGTAACACCTTCAGTCAACTCTGATTGCTGTGGCAAAAAACTGTTTTTTTACATTTTCTTATTAGCATTGTTCCAATTACAGATGTTTAACTATTTCCTGTTACCTTAACGTTGAAATGGTTAAAACCCACTATGTTGTAGGTTAGTTCACGGTAAAGCAACTACCGGCTAAGTTTGTTGTGGGCTTCTTCTTAGACCGGGGCGCGTTTGGAACCCTCATAGCTTTAGTTTTAAGTCTACGAATATAGTTATCACCATGAAATAACTACTATGTAAATTATTGACGCGTCAAAAGTGCCTTTTTAAGGACTCTTTCAATAAAGAGTATTTTGAATTTATCACAATTATTTAAAAACACCGGTAAAGTTATTTGAATATGTTAAGTGCATACTGGCATTATTAAGATCGTGATATTGATATAAAAATATGGGTGACTTTTAAATTTGAAACTATTTATTTATTTAAGAAAAAACATTGACATAATTTTGTAATAATAAGGTATAATCACAAACTAGTAATTTGAGTTTTTCCGTTCATCAGAGCCTTCGACAATAATGAATTACACGTACACGCTAATCTATATAATCTATATATAACACTTACTTAAAAGCTAAATAATTACTACTTATAAACTAACAACTTAATGTATTCTAAAACGAAATGTACTAAGCAATTACAAATTCATATTTTTTTTAAATCATCATCATGAACAACCCATTTCCGGCTCACTACACAGCACGGGTCTCCTCTCAATAGGAGAAGAGTTTGGCCATAGTCCACCACGCTGGCCATGTGCGGATTGGCAGACTTCACACGCCTTTGAGAACATTATGGAGAACTCTCAGGCGTGCAGGTTTCCTCACGATGTTTTCCTTCACCGTTGAAGCAAGTGATATTTTAATTTATTTTTGTATTATAATGTATTTAACCACACATTTGTGTAAAATTAAAGATTGAATGAAGAAAACCATTATTACTTACTTTAATGGTAAAGAAAATGTCGTTCGCCATAATGTTCTCAAAGGCGTGTTATGTCTGTTAATCCACACTTGGCCAGCGTGGTGGGCTTTGGCCACAATCCTTTACATTTCGGGGGCAGACCCGCGCCGGTAATGGGTTGATAACGATTATGTACGAGTACATTAGGGATATCACACAGAATTTCTGATAAAGGATAAAGATTACCATAACTGAACAGTAAAAAGCGCAATTTTGGCCATTAATATAAACGTAAGATACAGACAGACAGACAGACGGACAGATAGATTGACAGCGGAAGCTTTGTCTTAAATTCGCTACAAGTTACCCTTACGTGGTCGTATGGTGCAGTCTAAGATAGGTTTACTACTGGTATAGACAATGCAGTTATATTAAACCCATAACCCATCCCCGGCATCGTACCGGAACGTACAATCGATTGGTCACACGGCTTTGTCCGTACGGTGGTAACCACGGCCGAAGTCTCACACTAAACCATTGCAACTAAAAATCACAAATTTAGAAGTTCCAATCCCAAGAATTACTAAGGTCGTAAGCTGAGTAAATACTTTAACACCCTTTGCTTTCAATACCGAACACTAAATAATATAATCAACATCACCATGATCAACCCATTACGGGCTCACTACAGAGCTTGGGTCTCCTCTCAATATGAGAAGGATTTGGCCATAGTCCACCACGCTGGCCATGTGCGGATTGGCAGACTTCACACGCCTTTGAGAACATTATGGAGAACTCTAAGGCGTGCAGGTTTCCTCACGATGTTTTCCTTCACCGTTGAAGCAAGTAATATATATTTTTTTAAAACGCAAATAACTCCGAAAAGTTAGAGGTGCGTGCCCGGATTCGAACCGCCGACCTCTGATTAGGAGGCTGATGCCCTAACCACTAGGCTATCAGCGCTTCCTTCGCTTTATATATGCTGATAATCAACAAGGTAAAACAAAATGGCGGCCCGGGTCCATCAACAAATAATACGATATCAGTCGTCGATCGTGCAACTCTCAGATGAGCAGATAACTGAAGTGTAAATCAATAGCAAACCCGTGAAGCCTACCTACTACTGGATATACCTTTAGCTATTTTTAGGCATTTGGCGGCTAAGTCATTTGAGATAAATCGATGTGAAAATGAAGTTGCCACAAATTTTGTATGAAGAGAAAATTTGTTTCTCCTTCACGCAGCGACCATATCTCTAGTCAGTCTCAGTTGAAAATTAGCGACGTGTTTCTCATATAAGACACGGCATATGCTGAGCTGTACACCCATTCTGGTTGGTGTTGGCGACCTCCGTGGCGCATCGTGCGCGCTGTCACATTATAAATTTGGAGGTCCTGGGTTCGATTCCCGGCTCGAGTCTGGTCTGGTGGGAGGCTTCGACCGTGGCCAGTTACGTAACGACAAAGACGTGTCGCCAAGTGATTTAGCGTTCCGGCACGATGTCGCGTAGAAACAAATTAGGAGTATGGGTTAACAGGTTAGCCTGCTATCTAAGACTGCATCATCACTTACCATCAGGTGAGAATGCCGTCAAGGGCTAACTTGTAGTGAAAAAAAAAAGACAAAATTACTGAATAAAATAATATGTACTGTGAGTAACACCATATGAGAATAAATAAATTTTCTTTCTGTCTAATCCGTAACTGGCTGAAATCAAAGAAAGGTAATAGGTAAAATGGTTGCGTAACCACAGTACCAGGACGACGAAAAAAATCTTCAAAATATTTACTCTGAGCACAACTTTTGCTACTTATTACAGTTGGCATACTATTACCTTATCGTCCCAAATATTTACGGAGACACATTTGTTTGGTTTTAGCGATAAAGATCTATCTTTTCAACATTCAGATATGACCAAGTGATTTCGATACAATTCATTGGGGTTACCCTTATTAGCCCTTTAAGGTACCTATTATTTGTCGTCATATGATATTTTGAGAGCTGTGATAGCCTAGTGGTTAGGACGTCCGCCTCCTAATAAAGGGTCGGGGGTTTGAACCCGGACACGCACCTCTAATTTTTAGGAGTTAAGTGCGTTTTTAAGCAATTAAAATATCACTTGCTTCAACGGTGAAGGAAAGCATCGTGAGGAAACTTGAGTTGCCTGAGTTCTCCATAATGTTCTCAAAGGCGTGTTAAGTCTGCCAATCCGCAGATGGCTAGCGTGGTGGACTGTGGCCAAACGCTTCTCATATTGAGAAGTATGACCGTGCTCTGTAGTGAGCCGATAATGGGTTGATCATGATGATGATGATGATGACATTTTTAGTGACAGCTTAACTATGATGTCTACCTAACTATCGATTTGTAATTAAATTAAAGTTAGCCTAGGAAAAAGCAAACGAAGTTATCCAGGAATGATTTTATGGCAGAAGGGACTTATTTAATTTTGATCGAATTTTCAGTTAGGTAGGAAGAGTTCCCCCAAAAAGGCTACTTATTTCGCGGGAAACGGGAAAAATAAAATTCTGCGTAGATGAAAATCGTGGGTACCTAACACAGAATTACTAATGTATTCACATTAGTCTGTTGTTATTCCATTATCTCTCTAGACTCGAAAGTTTAATGGCCTTAGATCTGATAAGATAAATTTTACTATTTGTTGACAAAACAATAATTGGTAACCCTGGATAAATTGGTTTTAGCCAACGAATCACTAGTACTGTGTTTTTTTTTTTCAAATTATCTAAGTATATTTTTGTATGTAGTTTAAACATACCTTGTTTGACCTATCATCCCACTTTATAAATTCACCTTACTCACATCTAAGGGTAGCTGGAGGAGATCTCTTATAGAGATAAGCTTTCCTTTGTATACTTCTATACTTGTAAGTGTTTGATATAACAAATTTGGTACATAAATAATAAAAATAAATAAAAATAAAATAAATAAACAATCCTGGATTTCTTACCACCTACTCGTATTTGCAACATGGGCATGTTCTGCACTATTTGTTTATAATAATTTAAAAAAGTATCATTTTAAAATCAAAGTATTATTTTTATGTGACATATCTTTTTTCGTTGGCTGCTTTGATTTACTTAGTAAGATAAGTTTGTTCTACATAGCATTTTTAAACTTTACACGATTGTTATTGGTATCGGTTTTTAACTCAAAAACCCGAAACGTTTATTTGGTTAAAAATTTATCAAGTTTCAGTACAAACAGCTCTACAGAAACGCTGCAAATATGACCTTTCGTTTATGGGGTTATCTGCCCATGAGACTTTATGTAAATGCATTTTCGCGGTCGATTTTTCCAATCTCAAGCTTAACTACGTTGCGTCAGACGTAGTGCCTTGTTCGAGAATAAGGATTAGAGATTGTTCAGTAGATGTTTTGGTTCAGTAGACTTTTTTTCATGCAAATTGAAGTTAACATTCAAGCGATCAAATATGAAGATAATTTACACTTCTACCGAATAAAGGTCTACTTACCTAACACGATCCGACAAGTAGACAAGCCGACCGACATTTGACGACATCCGTGGCGCAGTGCGTGTGCTGTCTATTATACAGTTGTAGGTCCTTGGTTCGATTTCTAGCTCGAGTTTGGTTTTGTGGAAGGCTTTGGTCGTGGCTAGTTACCACCCTGCCGCCAAAGACGTGTCGCCAAGCGATGTGGTGTTCCGACAAGATGTCGCGTAGAAACCAATTAGGAGTGTGGGTTTACCATACCCCTAATAGGTTAGCCCGCCACCATCCTACCACCACCAGATGATATGGCCGTCAAGGGCTAACTTGTAGTGTATTAAAAAAAAAAAAAACAAGCATGGATGCCTACCCGGGTACAAATTGGGGTCGCTTAATTAATGACTTCACAGCCTAAGTTGATGTCTGTGTGATGGCACTGCTAGGGGAATTCCCGGTGCGCCTGTGCATTATTAATAATCTAGTATCTGTCGAGTGTGGCCTGCCAACTTGCATTGGAGCATTGGTATATGCTTTTAATCCTCTCATGAGGCTATGATCCCCTCCTTTAATAGGATAACGATGGTGGTAGTTTTCTCAAAAGTCTTTGTACGTATCATGAGACCTGGTTCCCTTCCGTTAATAGGATAACGTCAACGTTTCTCAAAACGTCAAACGTCAATATTGAAGTGTTTTTTTTTACACTACAAGTTAGCCCTTGACAGGAAGATGTACATGAACGCAATTCTTGAATAAATGAAATGAAATGAAATATGCTGAATCACAGCCATCGATGGGCATCTACAGTATCGGAAGTGGCTCGGTCGAAACGCGCAGTAGAAATTTTCTGAAAGGAAGGTTGCGAAACGAAACTATATCTGGAGGTTCTACGGCGTATGCAGTAGGTACATAATAGTGAACTTCTTAAAATATCCCCATCTTCCCATAATATATATTTTTTTAACCACTACAAGTTAGCCCTTGACGGCTATCTCACCTGGTGGTAAGTGATGATGCAGTCTTGGATGGTAGCGGGCTAACCTGTTAGGGTTATGGTAAACCCACACTCCTAACTGGTTTCTACGCGACATGGTGCCGGAACGCTAAATCGCTTTGCGACACGTCCTTGTCGGTATTCAGTTTCATCATTAATACTCCAACTACATACAGGCTCTAAAGATCTCAATGGACCCACTTGAATTACTTACGGAGAATATTTTGCTCAACACTAACAATGTGTTTATATTAATCAGAAAGCAAACATATATTATCACTATACCGATATAGATCGGATCGAATCTGAATTGGAGCATCTGGATAGGCTTTAAAGGTTAAAATATTTGAGTTATTAGAAATCTCATGCAAATCCGCGGTATTTGTATTGTCTTTTAAGGCGTTCTAAAGCAATGCTTCAGTGTTAAGATTGGTAAAAGGAATTAATTTCCTCTGTAGATCGTCGGTGGAAACAAAGCCATTTCCTTTCACTGATGAGGAAAACGAAGAAAAATAATTGCGTGGTAAGAATTCTTTCTCAAGGCGAAGGAAATTAGGAGCAACCCTGTTAAACTAATTTAACTTGCTAAGTAGCAAGAAATGGTTACCAATTTGTATTACCATCATCATATCAACCGATTGGCGTCCACTGCTGGACATAGGTCTTTCGTAGGTAGTTCCAAAGACCATGGTCTTGGGTCGCGTGTTTTCAGAAGCTCCCTGCGATTCTTTTGATGTCGTCTGTCCATACAGTTGTGGGTCGACCAGCGCTACATTGGCCAGTGCGAGGTCGCCATTCCAGCACTTTGGGACCCCAACGTCCATCGGTTCTGCGAGCTATGTGCCACGCTCATTGCCACTTAATCTTCGTAACTCGTAGTAACGTAACGGTTGCGCTGTTGGATTATAAAGTTGGAGGACCTGGTTTCGATTCCCAGTTCGAGTCTGGTTTGGTGGGAGGCTTCGGCCGTGGCTAATTACCGCTATACCGACAAAGAAGTGTCGCCAGGCATTTAGCGTTCCTGTACGATGTCTTGTAGAAACCAATTAGGAGTATGGGTTTACCATACCCCTAACGTTAGCTCGCTACCATCTTAGACCGCATCATCACTTACCATCAGGTGAGATGGCGTCAAGGGCTAACTTGTTGTGTTTAAAAAAATATTAGTGTTTGCTCTTCCTATAAATGAGTACGTTTTTAGGTACAGCATTTCTTCATAAGTTAATTAAAAGATTAAAAGAAAAAAAAATTATCACACTATTCGATGATCTATTACTTATAACCCGATTGAAAGATATGTAAAATCTGACGCATGTCTAAAGATTGAATCGAGATATTGCGTATGCGCATATCAGTAGCTAGATCCCATTTACGTCAGCACTTATCCAAACTTCTGAAGTAGGTTCACTGGAGTTTATTTTATAAACTATTTTCGTCAATCACGTGCGATCCAATTTCTGGACCTACCTGCACAAGTTTATTTAGAAAGGTGTTATTAGATGCTTTACTAAATTAACCTGTAATGCATTATGTCAGGTATTAGATAGTTAATTAGGATTTAATTATTGCTTAAACGTCTAGATTCAGAGATTCGTGTTCTAACGGTTTTTTCTAGACTCTACCGGTGGTAAGTGATGATGCAGTCTAGGATGGAAACGGGCTTACCTGTTAGGGGTATGGTTAACCCACAATTCTAATTGGTTTCTACGCGACATCGTGCCGGAACGCTTAATCGCTTGGCGACACTTCTTTGTCGGTAGGGTGGTAACTAGCCACGGCCGAAGCCTCCCACCTGACCTGACTCGAGCCGGAAATCGAACCCACTACCTCCAACTTTATAATGTAACAGCGCGCACTGCGCCACGGAGGTCGTCAAAAAGGAGAGAATTATAACGAAAAATCGTCACTATTATCTTCAGCCTATATATAGTCTCTATTGCTTATAAACGTAGTTTTCATTTATTTCTAATGTTTGTTTCATTGCTTTTTTGTGTCTATTTTTTATGGTGTACAATAAAGTGTATCTTCATTTCTTCTCTCCTAGCAGAGGGAGATTTACAGTTTCAACTCTCTCTACTCTCATGTGACTAGGCGATTGTTGACGATTATCATCATCACATGTTATTGGTAATGTCTAGGACCAATGCACATGAGCATGTAAAACCAGGGGCCTCATAAAAGTCAAGGTTGTGAGCGAAGGCCCGTGATGTCACCAGGTGACGGTTTTACTCGATTGGATTTCGACATATCCTTCCTGTGTTCTCAATCAGGATTTCCTCACGGATAATGAGTAGATAAGAAAAAAAAGCGGTCTCTTAAGAAAGCTCGGTCACTTGACGAGCTTTGGTGGTACCCGGAGCATCTACGTGATATAAAAAGTCAAGGTTGTAAGCGAATGCCCGTGACGTCACCAGGTGACGGTTTTACTCGATTGGATTTCGACATATCTTTCCTCCCTGTATTGTCAATTAGGAATTCCTCACGGATAATGAGTAGATAAGAAAAAAAAGCGGTCTCTTAAGAAAGCTCGGTTACTTGGCGAGCGTTGGAGATATCCGGAGTATTTACGTGATACGTTGCGAAGCTACAATAACAATGGGCAAAGCTAAAATCTCAGAGAACCTATGGACTTTAGGTCCCAAGTTACTAGAATACTAACCCTGCATCGTTAAAGGCAGCGTTGGCTGAAGTGAAACACCTAATGCAAAAATATTTTACTAATTTTAGTATATTAAAGCATTTATATCATCATCATCATGATCAACCCTTTGAGAACATTATAGAAAACTCTCAGGCATGCAGGTTTCCTCACGATGTTTTCCTTCACCGTTGAAGCAAGTGAAATATATATAGAAGTGATTTTTTTAAACGCACATAACTCCGAAAAGTTAGAAGTGTGTGCCCGGATTCGAACCGCCGACCTATGATTAGAAGGCTGACGCCCTAAATCATTTAAATACATATTTCCTATTATTATTAATATACCCATCTAAAATAGACCATATCTCTTTTATAAAGATAAGGTGTATTAATCTATATGGTTGAATATCAAACACAGGACACAGAGTGATGTCGCTGAAAACAAGTGACCTTGAACTTCGGAACAATGTAGAAATACGAATGCTCAGGCAGAGGATGTCATTCGGTTGATGTGTTGATGGTGATGATGATAAGCATGCTAACATGCTCATATTGGTGGAAGACTAGAATTGAGAAATTTCTGTTAAATTAATGCAAAATCTCCCAGTTATGGAATCGACAAAATAAACAGTGCCTAACGATATAAGCCTTGTTATCTGTGAACTGAAGTTTATTTTTCTTTCGTTCAATGTTTGATATATTTTGTTCTGAGGGGTAGTATAAAAAAAATTAAAGATAGGAATCGGCAAACAGTGAAGAGCACCTTAATCTGACATACTCGTACCACTGTCACTAGACCGACGAGGCAGTTTTGTGGGATAGCGATTGTTCGAGTCTTCCCTAACGTTAATATGAAATTTCCCCCAAATTTTAGCTATTTTGCAGTCTTACAAGTTTACAAAAAACATTTCCATGCGCACGTCTATCTATATATATAAAAGCGAAATACCACTGACTGACTGACTGATGATCACGATATCTCAGGAATTATAAAACATACGAACTTGAAATTTGGAAGGTAGATTCCTTTTACGAAGTAGAGGTCAGCTAAGAAACGGTTTTGAGAAAATCCACCCCTAAGAGGTTGAAATGGGGGTTGGAAATTTGTATGAAAGTCCTATATTTTTGAAGTTAGAGACATGAAAATTGGCAACTAAATTTTTAATTACAAATAATAAAGATCAGTATAATCAATGTTACCAAAATCTACCCCAAGGGGGGTGAAATGGGGGTTGGAAGTTTTCATGAGGATTCTATGTTTTCGAAGTTAGGGACATGAAAATTGGCATTTAGGTAATTTGTTTTAAATAATAAAAACCTGTACACGCAATATTACAAAAATCCACCCCTAAGGGGTAGAAATGGGGGTTGGAAGTTTGTGTGAAAGTCCTATATTTTTGAAGTTAGAGACATGAACGTTGGTAACTAAGTTGTTAATTATAAATAATAAAGATCTCCTTCAATCAATGTTACGAAAATCTACCCCAAAGAGGGTAAAATGAGGGTTGGAAGTTTTCATGGAGATTCTAAGATTTCGAAGTTAGGGACATGAAAATTGACGTTTAGGTTATTTGTTTTAAATAATAAAAACATTTAAAAAATCCACCCCAAAAGGAGTGAGAGAGGTGAGGGGTTGGTAGGAAAGTTTTGCGTTTTTGGAATTAGAGAAATTAAAATCGGCAATTAGAGCATTACTTTTCAGTAATAATACATGTAGGTATAAGCTCTTTTGCAAAATCACACCTTGAAAGTAGAAACATAAAGAATGAAAAGGAATTTGGAAGTTAGACCGTAGAGCCGTAGACATCGCTAAGAAAATAATTTGTACAAGTCCGAATAGTAATATTATAATTGCGAAAGTGTGTTTGTATATTGGTATGTCCTTCAATCACGTCGCAACAGAGCAATGGATCGACCTGATTTTTGAAAGTATAGTTGAGTATCTGGGGAGTGACATAGGAGAGTTCCCGTAGGAATTTTTACAACTTATTCTGACTGAATTTTTAAAACTTATTCCACGCGGACGAAGTCGCGGGCGCCAGCTAGTGTTATAATAGAATTCATAGCTGTCTGTAAGCCAGATTTAACAAGCAACAATTCCGCCAGATGCGTCCAGTGGTTTGAGCTGTGAATGATAGACCAGTCAGTCAGTAAGGAGAAATCATTTTATTTATAGCATACTAATATCGGATTTTTAAAATATCACTTGCTTTAACGGTGCAGGAAAACATCGTAAGGAAACCTGCACGCTTGAGAGTTCTCAATAATGTTCTCAAAGGCGTGTGAAGTCTGCCAATCCGTACATGGCCAGCGTGGTGGATTATGGCCAAACCCTTCTCATATTGAGAGGAGACCCATGCTCTGTAGTGAGCCGGTAATAGGTTGATCATGATGATATTATATTATATGAACCCTTCAGAGATGCCTGTAGGAGGTTTACATGAACAAAGCTGTTTTGAATTTGAGTTTGAAATACAGCGGTAACGAGTTTTTTGTGCAAAAGAATAGGCACTAAATTGTAAGATCTCAAAGTATTGTAATTCATTCATCCATAATTCATACATTGAATATGACAAAAAGGTAACTTGTTTTGTTTTGTTAAGAGATGTATGTAGGTACAAATGTAGTTATGAATTACGCTTTTTCAGATGGCTCGATACAAGAAGACAGGTTTCATGGACGATGACGCGGGAAGCGTGAGCTCCATACAGCTGAACGAGGGAGTACGCTCCGGAGGGACGCATATCCGGTACCACATGGTCAGTTTTTCAATTCAATTCAATTTTATTTATTTGCTGATACAGATATACCTACAGGTGTTAATACCTAATAGTACATTGGTCGCAGTACCACGCTAGCTGGAATAAAAATAAATTTGGCTTTAACATAATACTAAATACAAAGATAAAATAAATGATGAAAAGATTCTTTCCTCCCGTTTTTATTTGCTTCTTAGACTATTAACAAGCAAAACGTTATATTAAAGGTTATTAAATTTATGCCTAAAATGATTTTTAATTATATTTTGACTTTGTCTGTTTTATGTCTTACTAATATACTGATATATGCAGATTATTTGACAAAATTGAGACAAAACAGTCTTCTATCTCATTTAGCGTAGCCGGTTTCTCGCTTGGCGAACTTTAAAAGTTCGCCAATCAAATTATTGCCACAGTTCAAATCAGTATTTCAGTGTTTTGTTGTTTTTTCGTTTACAACAGTTTCAGAATTCGTTAATTTTAATTCATATTGTCTCCAAGACAAGAAAACGAATGTATATATATATATATATATATATATATATATATATATATATTTTGTGTATTGCTGTTTCATCTGTGGCCGTAAGTTGGTTATAACTAATTTGTATTTAATCTGAACTTTAAAAATGTTTTATAAAAAAAAATTGCGCCTTCAATAAAAATAATGCAATTGTTATTAAAAGCGTTTTGAATCATTATATTATGATGGTGAAATTCTGACGGCGCTTATGTGGTTTTTTTAATCGGCGTTTTTTGAAGTACTTTAATTGTTAAACAATAAACAGCAAGTATGATTTGCTATATTCCGCCGAGAAAAGTAAACTTTACTTTTCTCGCTTGTGAAGTCATCATCTCCTGAGGATGATCCGGTGTCGAGTCGAAACGTGCGTAGTAGTTCTAATGGAAGATTTTGTGTGGTGTTATATTATACAAATCTCCCGGTTGTCGGCGGAATATAGCAAATTATACTTTCTGTTTATTGTTTATCATGGACTTCGGCAAAGTAACGCCTGCTTCTATTCATTATTTGCTATAATTGTTTACAATACAGCCATAGAGAAAGATTTTCAGTGTGCCTTGCCTGCATACTCATCGTAGCTCTCTGTAAACACGGGTGAAACTACGTGCAAGACTAGTACAATTTAATTCAGTCTATCTAACGGGCAGAATGTATTTAAGTATTTCGCTTTACTACGGTTCTTCTGAAGTATGCCAAAGTTTTATAACGAGTTTTGAAGAGGCAAAGTTTCTAAGAGCCTTTTACCCTTGTTCTTGTAATACTTAATGCTTTTAGGGGAGGAATTTTGGTAATCGAAACTACATATTTTAAAATGCCCGAAGATATCGCGCTTTTGTTTCTTATGTATATTTATGTCAGAATATCATGAACGTCTATTAATAACGACAAGGAAAAAGCTGTGATAGCTTAGTGGTTAGGAGGTCTGCCACCTAATCAGAGGTCGAAGGTTCTACCTCTAACTTTTCGGAGATATGGGCGTTATTAAGCAAACAAAATAGTTTCAGCGATGAAGGAAAACATCGTGAGGAAACCTGCACGCCTGAGAGTTCTCCGTAATGTTCTCAAAGGCATGTGGACTATGGCCAAACCCTTCTCATATTAGGAAGTGAGCACGGCTCTGTAGTGAGCCGGCAATGGGTTGATCATGGACTTTAACCACTACGAGACGCGGCTCTCCCCTCAGCATGGCAAGGGTTATGGCCGTACGCTGTTCAAGTGCGGATCATTAGAGTTCACCTATAAGAACATTATGGAGAACTCTCAGACATGTAGGCTTCCTTACGATTACTGAAGCTTTCCTGCTTCAATGCTTGAATTTAGTCTAAACAACTTCAGTTCTTCAACAAACTTACTATCAAATTATTTTTCATCCGGAAAAACCTAGCTATACTATCGTTGGGTGACGTTGGTTATATTCCTGGGTATTCCAAGATATTCATAGTTCGTTAAAATTCATTCAGCCAATATTAGCATGAAAAATTACCACCAAAATAAACACCATTCATATTTGGAACCGATTTCAATAAGTATCTATCTATATCTGAATTCAAAAATGTATGAATTTCATTGATAATGAATGTAAAAATTTTCATTTAAAATTAGGTTAATTTGTTTGCCTACTAAGAAGCCGATTCTAATAAGATCTATTTGAATTTAATGGAGAATTTTTTTTTGTTAGATTATGACCAGATAGAAGATCAGAGGATCAGAGGATATACACATGATAAAAAAAGACCAGATAGAAACAAGTTAGTCGCTATTATTATCCTTAACAGTCTGCAGAAATTGTTTCAAATGATTACTGAAAGATTGTCTCAAGTGGTAACTTTTTGTCAGTAATTAACTATTTTTGATTGGTAATTGGATTGGTGATGGTTAAATAAGTTACATTTATGATACCATAGGTCGTGATGACCTGTTAGACTGTTACGCGACGTTGGATACGGTTTTTGAACGATTCAAAAAATATATATAATATATCTATATACAAAAAAATATATATATTCCAAAATAGATTTAAAAATTCTTACATTTTTAAATTACTTCGTGATGGAACAACGGAACTAAGACTCGAAAAACCAACATGACACCAAACTCTGCTCTCTATGCTCAACATTTCAAGGAATGTATCGTAGTAAAATCTGGCACAGTTTACATTCTTAGGATTATATTATATTATATAAACTTTACTTTTCGCGCTTGTGAAGTCAACATCTCCTGAGGATGATCCGGTGTCGGGTCGAAACGTGCGTATAGGTTCTAGTGGCAGATTTTGTGTGGTGTTATATTATAGAAATCTCCCGGTTGTCGGCGGTATATAGCAAATTATACTTGCTGTTTATTGTATATAAACTCCTTCATTTCCCAAGGTGGTTATGAGGATATAAACACTAATATCATCGACCGGGACACGGCGCCGTGGATTCGAGTATATGATATTACAATTGTAATTATTTGCTTAAAAATTCTTCAATTGGCACAAATTATTTGACGTCGTGAGAAAAGACATATCTAGGGTTGCCAACTCCAACACTGCCATGTTTAGTCATCAAATAATGAATATTTTAAATTGCTTAATAAGGCAGTGAGAGTATCGAGTTTAGTTTGAACCTTCTGCCTATTTTAAGTTAAAATAATATTTAAAAGTAAGTATGTATAATACATAGTAATAATATACAGTATTAGTTCGGTAACATTTAATTAAAGATTCATATGTAAGTATGTATATTATATGATACATTAATAAATGGGCAAAAAGGTAAAAAAAACGTTTTTTTTTTCGGCCCAAACCTGCCAGGAATTGCTTTTCGGATAGCCTACCTACTTATGACGAATGTAAGATATAGTAAAGACATTTATAGTTTCAGAAATTTTATCCATTTATTATTAAAATTTCACGCTAAAATAAATACTGTAGCGTCATTAAACGTCCAACCATAAATAACTGGGTGATTCAAAAAAAGAACACTCGGCAATCATTAAAAAAAATAAGAATAAAAAACTTTATTTCAGGTCAGGGACCCATTTAAAAACTTATAAAATTTAAATACAATATAAAATTTAAAAACAATAATAAAAGTAAAGTTAAATACAAATGAAAGAAATTACCTAAATAGATTTAAAGTATAATAATAATAAAATAATTTCAGAGTCTACATTAGGGGTCTGGTGTACCCTGAGATAGTGTATTGCCAAAATATTGTATATCATAGACTAATAATATATCATTGAGGATACAAACCTGAAAGTTCTATATCTGTGTATCTGAATAAACAAAACTGTACAATATTCTTGCATTCTGAAGGGTGAAAATACAGGGATATTTTTTCCCTCATTACCGAACCCTTTTCGGGGATTTCCCGGATGTCCCGCCCATCTGTCAACCCTAATCACATCGCAATTCTCTCGTTAGCGAGTAATGTTTGTTCTGTGTTTAGTGGTCGTTCATGTCGTTATTGTTCTTTGGTACATTTCCACGCTGGGTCGGGATGAACTTGGTACGCGGAAGTGGGGGACCCGGGGAGGGCAGCGATGCCCTATATTCTGTTTCTAGAAATTTATATAACTCAGATTAAGTAGCCAAGCTATGAAACAGTGGGAAATGTAGAAGTGAGAAGCGTTTGTCTGGTGGGAGGCTTCGGCCGTGGCTAGTTACCACCCCACCGACAAAGACGTGTCGCCAAGCGATTTAGCGTCCCGGCACGATGTCGCGTAGAAACCAATTAGGAGTATGGGTTATCATACCCCTAACAGGTAAGCCCGCTACCATCCTAGATAGCATCATCACTTACCACCAGGTGAGATTGCCGTCAAGGGCTAAATTGTAGTGAATAAAAAAAATAAAATAAAAAAAGCGTATACACGGATAATGTAAGATAATTGAGACGAAACATCGTTACTGTCCCATACAACATGCTGGGTTTTCGCTTGGCGAACATTAAAGTTCGCCAAACAAAGTACTGGCACTGTTACCGCTGTTACTGGGAACTTGATTTCTGCCAATGTTTTGACATTAAACAATAAATGAGCATAATAGATAGCATAAATTAAGTTAAGTATTGCCCTTTCATGTGTGCCCATTATTATTTTTATGGCTACATCTATTACTATTAAATCTTTGGTTATACACTGCATGATTATTCCATCGTATTGCGACGTTTATTTATAAGGTCTTTAAGGTTTTAAGGAAAATATATGAAAATTTTCAAATTCAAATTCGTTTATTGCATGAAAGTGATACATTCATATAAAGATCTTAAGATTAAAGGGTAGCCTAAAATATTCAACAAAAATCAACAATAAGGCGTTCAACAAAAATCTTACAACGAAAAAAAAAAATAATGTCAATTTAAAATTAAAATAAGAGTTATGAAATCAATTAATAAAATGAAATTAAATAGTAATAAAGATTTAAATAATTATTTAGGCTAAAATAAATTTAATACTGATTCGGAATGTCATAAACAAAATCGCAATTAATACCTGAACAATACCGTTATCCTGTAGAAACTCATTACATACCTACTTACTTACCGAACACTGAAGGTATTCGGTATTTCCGTTATAGCATTTTTGTATGAATGAAACGGTGATAGCCTTTGAAGCGGTGATAGTCTAGTGGTTAGGGCGTCAGCCTCCTAATCAGAGGTCGGCGGTTCGAATCCGGGCTCGCACCTCTAACTTTTCGGAGTTATGTGCATTTTTTTAAACGATTAAAATATCACTTTCTTCAACGGTGAAGGAAAACATCGTGAGGAAACCTGCACGCCTGAGAGTTCACCACAATGTTCTCAAAGGTGTGTGAAGTCTGCCAATCTGCACATGGCCTGCGTGGTGGACTATGGCCAAACCCTTCTCATATTGAGAGGAGACCCGTGCTCTGTAGTGAGCCGGTAATGGGTTGATCAGATGATGGTTTTTGTATGAGAAGCTCTTTTAACTTGCTTTTAAACTTGAAAAAAAAATATCTTAAATCTTAGGTCATATCTGCTATCCTATTGAAAGCAAAACTTAGCGTTTGGGTAGCGTACCCGCCTATCTGCCACGAATGTCACGTGACTGCGCCTGCGCACGAAACCAAGGCTTTGACGTCACATGGCGTCATCGTTTTCACGGTGGCTGGACTCACCACGATTCGACGCATTCGAAGGCGAACGTAAAGAAATACGAGTGTCAAGTTCAACAGGTTGGACGGCACTGACTCAGGTCTTGACCCTGACAAAAAAAACGCTCGCATAGAGAGTACCCATCAGATATGTTGTTATGGCGCGATAGCCTAGTGGTTAGGGCGTCAGCCTCCTAATCAGAGGTCGGCGGTTCGAATCCGGGCACGCACCTCTAACTTTTCGGAGTTATGTGCGTTTTTAAAAATTAAAATATCATTTGCTTCAACGGTGAAGGAAAACATCGTGAGGAAACCTGCACGCCTGAGAGTTCTCCATAATGCTCTCAAAAGCGTGTGAAGTCTGCCAATCCGCACATGGCCAGCGTGGTGGACTTAGCCAAACCCTTCTCATATTGAGAGGAGACCCGTGCTCTGTAGTGAGCCGGCAATGGGTTGATCACGACGATGTTGTTATGGAATAACTTTCTTTTATCGAACATAGCTGTTCTCATACTAGCTATTTCACGGAATTATCACGAATTGGCTTCGTCACGTCATAACGATTTGATGGTAGGTGACAGCTCTAGCTCTACCATCATAAAATACCAATGGTCAAGGCCAAGAACAATCTATCATATATATATATATATTTATGCACCACAAGTTAGCCCTTGACGGCATCTCACCTGATGGTAAGTAATGATGCGGTCTAAGATGGTAGCGGGCTTACCTGTTAGGGGTATGATAACCCATACTCCTAATTGATTTCTACACGACATCGTGCTGGACATCGAATCGCTTGGCGACACGTCTTTGTCGGTAGGGTGGTAATTAGCCACGGCTAAGCCACCAGACCAAACTAGCGCCGGGAATCGAACCCAGGACCTCCAACTTTAAAATGCAACTGCACGCGCCGCGCCACGGAGGTCGTCAACTCTGTGACAAACTTGGGATTAATTTCAGTGTTGAGATTTTAATCTCTCAATCTCCAAGTTACGACCGTAAGATGATCTCATTTTAACATCGAGCCGTGACGTTTACGATCCCATACAATATATTATGTTCAAAGCAAACAAGCATTATGTTTATTGACATGATAATTTACCCATACAAATGGTGTGGTAGGCTGTAAAATATAGAAATGAATCGATCACGGGCTTAATACAAGTCCTTCCATAATGAAATCCTGAATGCCTACTTCTAGATTTTCTAATTATTCCATCGTGTGGAAGTAAACTTCAGTGTGTAGAGTACGAAAGAGCGCCATCAAATTCAAATTCAAAATAATCTTTATTCAAATAGTCCTTAAAAAGGCACTTTTGACGCGTCAATAATTTACATAGTAGTTATTTCATGGTGATAACTATATTCGTAAACTTAAAACTAAAGCTATGAGGGTTCCAAACGCGCCCCGGTCTAAGAAGAAGCCCACAACAAACTTAGCCGGGGAAAACTCATCTCTTCCACAATAGATGGCTTGGTACGGTAGCCGCCACCGAAGCCTCCTACCAGACCAACCTCGAGTTTGTACTAATGTTGCAGGTATCCCGTAAAACGCTTATGAGTAGTCCGAAATCTGTAAAGCATATAATCACTAGCATATAGCTCGGGTATCTTTTTAAATCATATAACCTCAGTATGGTATTATTATTTTATTCTTATCTTAGATTTTACGTTGTTTGATTTTTTTAAGCGTTAATTATATTATTAAAAATAAGCATACCACTTTTCTTCCTTAATTAATTTATTATTAGGCTGAATAGGCCCAATTTAATTAAAACGCTCTGGGCCTGATTGTCGTCTAAGGGTTATGCTGAAAATGAGAATATTTTAAAAATATTCAAATCATTTTTGATAATATGACAAATACATAACACACACACATTTACACTCGTTCACACACACACACACATACTTACCCGCACACACTCATACACGCTTAAATAATGTTAGCTTTAGTTAGTTAGTATAAGATAATATTTCTCAAGGAATGAATGTAATATATCCCTGGAAGGAACTACCCTTTGCAATACAGGTTTTCCTAGTGCAGAGGGTAGGGTCATGTTATATATATTGTAAATCCTAACCATTTTAAACAATAAAATCTAATAAAATCTTATGTGTAAATATCACCTCTTCTCTTATGATTGTGAATCGTAACAAAATGATCGAATCACATAACTTGAGTTCACGCGATGCGGAAACGTTTTGACCCGGCAATTGTTCAGCTATCAGTGGTTACAAATAAACAGATGTGCCCACGCGACTCGTATCACTAGTAACGAACGCAAGTTTATCTTGATTCCGAACTAATTCATAAATTATGCGAACCGCCTGCGCACGCGCATGATGCTCTATATTCAAATATCATTACAGTATCGCGTCGGTTTAAACAGCGGGCGGACGTGCTATCGCGCCAGCTAATTAAGCGTCAAAACAATATATTTACGTTACATACGTATGTTAATCATCTAATAAATGAATAGTAAGAAATTAAATATTCCGACAGCTCCGTTTAGAAAAGTGTTCATCTAATGACATTTGTAGTAAATGTTAAAAGTAGTGTCATAAATTACAGTGTAATTTAAAACAATTGTGACTACTTAAAAATCTAACATTCAACGCAGTTATTAGCAAATTTGTTGAGCAGTTACAGTAAATGCAGTGTAAAATCTCTCTCCTATAAATATGACTCCGTAAATAGATCTCGAAGTGATCCGAAACAATTGGTGCCAGAATGAGAAGAGCTTGGAAATCAAAACAATGATTATAAATAAATTAAACAAAGTGCTTTATTGTAAAATACAGAAACCTTAACATTTTATTTCTTCCGTACCTATTCTATAGTTTCAGTAATTGTAACATTACACTTGATGAAAGCCAAAATAAAATCAATAAAAATAACTTTTAATTTATAGATAAAAGTAGGACTTGTTAAACTATAAATACTGGAAAATTAATCTAAAAGACTAATAAAAGAGGGACTATCTTAATATTAAAATAGAAAAGAAGTACTTCCTTATAAATTACTAAATAACAGTAAATACAAGAAAGAAAATAATTCTTAAATTAGTTGAATATTTTATCACATCTAAATAGTGTAATAGACTCCAAAACTGGCTTGGCAAGGAAAATGTCCAACAACTCCGACTCACCGACGCCTTCGAGCGCCGAAAACACTCCGTCTTCATCGCCGTCACCAGACCCTGAAACAATCAACAAATTCAACTGGCTAAAACACGCAAAGAATGCGAGGAACAACCCCTTCGTTAAAGCTCGTCCGTCCCTAAATAGAGAGAGTTCTACAGCGGAATTGTTTTCCAGAGAAAGTTCCAGCTCGGATTTCTTCCAGAATTCCACTCTCAACTTGTTTGATACGGCGCCGAAGCCAGAAACGACTCAGGGTTACGGCAAGGTAACGTGAAATCTTTAAGCGTATCCATTTACACTCAAGAAAACGTTTACATTCTCGGGGAATACTATATACGTAAAACCTTACCTTAAAAGCTAGCGTTGGGACTGAATTTATTTAAACTTGGGACTATTAAAACATCAGCGAGTTGCAAGTATGCAAAGAATGGTTCTAGCTTTTTAATTATGTTGATCTTACTATCTAGTATCTAACTCTTCTATGTTGTACTATAGAAGGGTTACTACTACTACTACTACTACTACTCCTAATCCATACTTATAGTATTATTGCGAAACTGCGTTTGTTTGATAAGTTATCTCAAATTGGACATTCTTGCATCGGGAAAGATTTAGACTTTATACATATAGTGCAAAAGTACTCTGCAATCGTGTCCTTCGCATTAAAAAATCTTTTTTTGTTCCGCAAGGTAAATGTTTCAACTTTAAACTATAGTTAATGTTAATTGTTCTTACGTTCTCGTTACTCGTAAACAACCGTCGTGTAAATAATCAATTAATCGTGCTGATAAATAACATTTGTTAGTTTTGGTTGTTTTACTAGAGTTTACTATAGGACGTGCTCGACTTCGTCTACGTGAAATTGGATAGTGGATCGATATTAATCAAAGTTGGATTAACACGAGTATATCCGTCTGAATTAGATCTATTCCAATTGTCTCGTTTATCAAGACTCTAGAATTTAGCATGTTCAACTGGGTATAAGGCCCTAGGTTCAATTTATAGAGTTTTTTCTAATAATCTCTATACTGGTTATAACCACTTACATGCGGTAAAAATTGTTAAAGATTGGCAACGTAGAATGGAGGGTCAAAGCACTGAAACCCTCACTACTATTAGAAAATTATCAAGCTATTAATTGGATTTCCAAATTCAAAAGTTTTGGGGTAGTTACAGACATATTTTCGAGAATTTACCCTAAATTAACACCGTAATAATTTGGGATCATTACGTATTTCTGAGTATGAGAAAGGAAAATAGTATTAAGATCATAGTTACCCGATCCGTTTATCTGTTTCCGTAATGTTGGAAACACCGTAAACCATTCAATTTAATCTGCAATTTGAGGTTTTCTCATGCATGGGGGTCATGCAACTTACTTTCTCCAGTCAGGTGGCTTCCATCCCGATCTCCAATAGTTGTTTGCCTCCAGTTGATAAATCGGAAGTCGAGTGTCTTTGTATAAAAAAAAAAACAACTTTGTTGTCACGAATATTTTTACAAGGTTTTTTTGTAAGTTGTGATTTTATCACGGGTTTGGAACATATTATAGTGCAGTATGGTACTTCATTATTCTGTCCAAAGGGACTCGGAGTAACTTTTATATACATTGGTATTTAAGTTATCATTTTAAATAGTAGTGCCGATAAATCAAATAAATATATACGAGTGTATGTGAAAATTTAATACACGTAAAAAAAAAAATTTCAAAAATTCAAGAAAAAAAATGGACTGAAACGCACTGAACCGGTATATAAAAGATACCGGTACTATACTTATAGTACCCTTTAGTAGGCTGCACAAAATTAGTAACTCATTCAAAGGAAATTGTTTTTTATTTTGTAACATTTATAACATGATTTTATCACTTTGAATTTTGATTGTTTTTCGCGGATTAAAGTAAATTACTCAAAGTAGCAACATTTGCTTCCATCCATTAAATAAATTTCCACGAAGGCTTCATCATGATCAACCCATTCTCGGCTCACTACAGAGCACGGGTCTCCTCTCAATACAAGAAGGGTTTGGCCATAGTCCACCACGCTGGCCATGTGCGGATTGGCAGACTTCACACGCCTTTGAGAACATTACGGAGAACTTTCAGGTTTCCCCACGATGTTTTCCTTCACCGTTGAAGCAAGTGATATTTTTTTATTTTTTTTATTAATGAAATTAGCGTATGTTGTATTTTACTCGCTGTACACGACGCTCGGCAATGTCTGATATTGATTCCCATGTCCATGTGACCTTGAGATAAAAGTATATAAACACTCATCTATGGAAACGCGACGTTGTATAAAAATATAAAGACTGCTCTTCGAGTTGCGGAAACAAACATACGGAAGTAGAATTTATTTATTAAGATATAACCATCCTGTATCGCGTTGACAAGTTTGACTTTGTTTAGAACTCTGTGGTGTATCCACAGAGTAAACATGTCTGACCTTGAAATAAAATCATGTGGCGCCAGTGTATTGTCACCTCTCCTTATCAGATTTAAACGTGCACTTTGTTCTGTCGCTTAGATATTCCTAAACAAAAGACATGATTCACTGACGAGTGGTTTAGAACGCTCGTCTTAAACAATTTAGCTAGTAGAAAATAGAAATGCTATTGACTCGACGTGTAGCCACTTATCGCTTTCATTATCATTAGTGCGTTAGGTCTAACTACTGGCGCAGTCTCTTCCGACCCCCCCGTTATCCCAAACGTCGCCTAAGCCGAGGTTCGGCCTCGAAGGAGGCGCCCTTAGGCAGACGTTCCCTTAGTTTCTTCGAGCCCTAGGGCTCAAAAATTTCTTCTGGCAGAGCTTCTTTCCGAAACAACCCGGTTACGCTGTGGCAACCAACAGGGTTAGAACAGCTAATAGACAGTCCGAAAAAAAAACAGGTTTCTTCTCTCATTGGAGATTTTGTCGACCTCCGTGGCGCAACGCGCGCGCTGTCGCATTATTAAGTGGGAGGTTCTGGGTTCGATTCCCGACTCGAGTTTGGTCTGGTTTAGCCGTGGCTAGTTACCACCCTACCGACAAAGACGTGTCGCCAAGCGATTTAGCGTTCTGGCAAGATAGAATTACGGGTTTTAATCCAATTAGGATTACGGGTCTACCATACCCTTAACAAGTTAACCCGCTACCATCTTAGACTGCATCATCACTTCCAGGTGAAATTGCCGTCAAAGGCTAACTTGTTGTGAAAAAAAAATGGGTATATATCATTGATGCACCACGCGGGTTTGAAGCTTAGCAACTATTATTACAACATATCAGCGTCCTAAGCTATACGCCCCAATAACATGCTGTTAATGGCAAAGTTTATCTACATAAGATTTTAGTTCCAACCGTTTGGATAACACAATATTCTATTACTTAACAACTAAACGGTGTGAAGACAAAATCCTCATGCTTCATTTTCAGAGTGAAACGTGCCTTGAGAGGGCATTGTAGAATATCCGTATGGTGAGGTTGATAAAAATTAAAGAAAGAACCGTGAAAATATAACAATTTTACGCAGGATACAGCTTATTAATTAACGTCAATGTTTATTATATTCCATGGACTTTCGCAAAGTACATAGCAATATTTACAATATAGCATAACTTTTAGTACCTAGGAATTATTAAATATCTTAGCCCTAACAATGAACAACAAATATTATTTTTTTGTATATTTTTGTTTTACATCTTATTTATGTACACACACAGACACAAACACACACACACACACACACACACACTATCTAACAATTACTGTACCTTTTCTACTGGCTTATTTTACAAATATCTTTTATATCAGTCTGAAATCTAAATAAAGTATAGCTCTGGTTAATCACTTGCTTTTGTTTGAGCTATTTTCTTATTTTATTTGGAGTGTACCCTCCTGGTTTCATTTATGCACCACGCCCTACTGTAGTAGTTTGTCTCTATCTATATTTGTGTGTACCATTATAATTGGATTTCACAAAGATTTTCGTGTATCTTAGTTAAAAGGATCACGTATAAATTAATTCCATCAATTCTCGAAACTCCTCCATTCATCTCTGTGGTTCTATTCATCATGTTTAATATGTCTGTCATTTACATCCGCCTAGTTGTGATAAAATAACTTTCCCTGCTGATGTTACCAGTTCAACGATTAAAAAAAACCAACTTAATATTTTAAATGAGACCGACTGTGTTACGCTTTAAAGTCAAAAAAGAACACTATTTTGAACATGAAGTGTTTTTGTATATATGTATTAAATATTATCTTTTTATATTTTTAGTTGTACATATATTTAACCTTATATTTTCTATTTATAATTGTTCATCCCTACCTCGCATTACTTTATATATTATTCCTGATTTGTGCTAGGTTGCCTGGTAGAGATTAGCGATAAGGCCGCCTATTGCACCTATTTATTTTCTGTGTGTGTGTTTGTTTCTTTTTGTATTGGTGTGCAATAAAGTATATTTTCATTTCATTTCATTTTATTTTGAACATTCTTTCACTAACGTAAAGCTTCATCATCAGTTATCAACGTAGCCTATTCATCCTCTTATTTCCATTGAAACGGGAATAACATGGGCTTAGCAGTAGTAGTATAAAGTCTATCCAAAAAACTGCTTTAGGTTTAATGTGGTTTTATCAGTAGAAACTGCTTTATGAACCGATGGTTAGAGACAACTATATCGCGTGACATTGCATTCAGTATAAAGTTCTTCCCACAATAATACATAAGAAGCAAAATCAATATCACTGCGGCGCCCAAGTTCAAGGATACTTTAAGATCGCGTGGAAATTTTGATGTCCTGTGTGGGAGAAATGATATGTGGGCTGATCGAAAAATCAACAATAAAAACCGTATAAGCGGTGATAGTCTAGTAAGCGGTGATAGCCTAGTGGTTAGGGCGTCAGCCTCCTAATCAGAGTTCGGCGGTTCGAATCCGGGCACGCACCTCTAACTTTTTGGACCTCGCCCTAATTTAACGGTTCGTTACCTAATGCGATTTCATAATACGAGCCGCGCGGGTAACTTTATCTCTACCTAAACCCTAATCGGCTCCCATACATATTTAACTTTTTCATTATCTACAAAAAAATATATAAATAATAACGACTGAAACAATTGGAGGCTGACGCCCTAACCACTAGGCTATCAAGGTTAGGTGTGTTATGGGGTAATTACGTCACAAATGTCAAAGATGAGGAATACAGTTTCTTCTTAAGCTTTTGGGGATAGAATAGTTCTTGAGCACTCTTCGTATAATTGTCAATTCTAACAAAAATATTAGGTACTTAAAATTAGATGGAATGGATGGAGTAACTCGTAACATGTGATAATTTTGACGTCATACCGGCCTAATATATCATACTATGTGTAAACATAACGTGTAACAAAGACTCTGTTTACAATAGCTGAGTTTAAGAATAGAGTTCGCTTGGGGATCTATTTCAATGTCTATATTCTATGTTATTTGATTTGAACCATAATGGAATAAAGATATTGCTTGTGGGATTTTAAACTGTGCCTTAGATTTACCTCATTCTAATTCAAAATTCAAAATTCTAAAATTCTAAATATATATCTTTATTCAAATAGTCCTTAAAAAGGCACTTTTGACGTGTCAATAATTTACATAGTAATTATTTCATGGTGATTACAATATTCGTAAACTTAAAACTAAAGCTATGAGGGTTCCAAACGCGCTCCGGTCTAAGAAGAAGCCCACAAAAAACTTAGCCGGGTTTTTTTTTCGTTAACACCATCTCACATAATGAATAATAAATTATATAATAATATAATTTAAATAGCTTAATCCTCTCCCTAAACCTAATCGGCTCCCATACATTTTATTTTTTTTCATTATATACAAAATTTTATATAAATAATAACGACTGAAACACACCTTTTTATTTCAATAGTATTTTTAACATAAACTGCATTATTTTGACTTTGCACTAGACTATTTTGATTAAATATGCACCGCTACTTATTTGGTGGGTAAATTTGTGAAATAGTTTATATTATTTATGTATAGTACGACTTACCAATGGAAGACAGACAGCTTTCGTTCTTAGCAAATTTATTAATTAGTACGTAGACAGATTAGTGACTTAGTAACTTTACTATCGAATCGAAAGTTCTGTGATCATGTTCTGTGATCATGTTCTGTAATCATGGAAAAAAATATACCCGGCTAAGTTTGTTGTGGGCTTCTTCTTAGACCGGGGCGCGTTTCGTACCCTCATAGCTTTAGTTTTAAGTTTACGAATGTAGTTATCACCATCGAATCACTACTATGTAAATTATTGACGCATCAAAAGTGCCTAGCAAAGGACTATTTGAATAAAGATTATTTGAATTTGAATTTGAAGGCCAAAATGTTCCCAAGGCTCAAGCACTCAATAGCTCGCCAAATTTCTAAACACCTCAACAATTTAAGCGAGTAGATATCTATTTTTAGCCATCAGACATTGATTTGTGTGCCCGATTAATGTGTTGGTATAAAGGTATAGACATTACAGATTAGTTTTACGATTAAAGAGTAAATTAAACTCTAATTTACTCCGTTAATACGGATTTAATACGGAGCCAATAACGCACGCATCTCTAACTTTTCGGAGATATGTGCGTTTTCTAGCATTTAAAATATCACTTGCTTTGACGGTGAGAGAAATATCGTAAGGAAACCTGCACGCCTGAGAGTTCTCTATAATATTCTCAAAGGCGTGTGAAGTCTGCCAATCCGCACATGGCCAGCGTGGTGGACTATATCCAAACCCTTCTCATGCTGAGAGGAGACCCGTGCTGTGTAGTGAGCTGGCAATGGATTGATCTTGTTTTTTTTTTACACTACAAGTTAGCCCTTAACGGCTATTTCACTTGGTGGTAAGTGATGATGCAGTTTAGGATAGTAGTGGGCTAACCTGTTAAGTTTGGTAAACCCACGCTTCTAATTGGTTTTTACGCGACATCGTGCCGGATCGCTTGGTGACACGTCTTTCATGGCCAAAGCCCACCAGACCAGACTCGAGCCGGGAATCGAACCCAGAACCCCAACTTTACAATGCGGCAGACGGAGGTCGTCAATGATGATTCCTTTCCTTCTTAATCCTTTCTTAGCTGACGCCTTCGTAGTAAAAGCTGTCTTTATGCCATATTTAAGCCAGATGTCTCCAATGGTTGAGCTATGCTTGGCAGATCACGCAGTCGTTTTCGTATAGTAAATGTGCCATTGGGTTTTTTACTATGCCCATTTTGGTGGGGTTTTGCATTACACTGAAACGTCTTTAGTGATCACAAATTTCAATATGTACAAATGCCAAATAACTTAGCCGATACCGAAGTGAAATATACGGAGGGCGTATATTGAACCTGTACAGAATACAGTTCCTAGATGTCAAGTGCAAATCAAGTGGTGGTAGCTTAAGGATTTTTTTTTTAATTTGAATGTTCTATCATGCGGTCAGCTAGAACAGCTATAAGCAGATTTTTTCAGATTTCGTTGACATGTGAGGCTGTCCATCCAGTGACGGATCTGCCTCTTAGCTAATTGTTTTGCTCAATCTGTGAAGTCCCATATGGAAGCGCGTTTGAGCCTTCTAAATTCCATTGGGAAACTGAGTGCTGTAGCCAAATTGTTTTCATGATAGTTTAATCGTTGTTTATAGGTATTTGCTCTGTGTTCGACTTCTTCTTTTATTATATAATAATAATAAATACATTTATTTGCTATAAAACATGGGTACAGGATAACAGATGTAGTTATAAGATACATATATGGAACCAAACATTTTTTGTCTTTACAGGCGTGTAAAATATTTTAAGTCAATTAATTATAACTTTTACATAGATAATAATTACTTAATGAAAAAAAAACATATTAATTGAATTCAAATTAATTTAAATCTAATGTCATATGTTATAAAGCAATGTCAATGTTATTATACAAAAATCATCTGCTCGAATAAATTCTCATGTCGTTTTGCTTATTTAAATTTAATTTTAAAGTAATCATCAATGTCATAAATAACATCGTGTAATAATTTATTAAACATAAATGTTTTATTGTTTTTATGTTGAGATGCTCGTGCAGTTCCGCCATCTTAGTGAACCATGGGTAGCTTAAGAATGACCAAGACTAACATTAACCGGTCATAACTGATGATAGCCAAAGACTTGGAGGAAAGATATTGATCACCTTGTGTTCTTCACTAGCTTTAAAGCGTTTAACGTACCTACTACAGTCGGTAAACCTGCGCATTCCTCCAGATTTTTTTTCAGTGGTTTATTTTCCAGGGTCGGAAACTATTGTATTTTTTATTTATTTATTTGTACAACTTAAATCTACATATTTTATATTTATAACATAAAATCAATACTTAATTAATGAAAGGGATTTAGTCCTTTATTATTAATAATAAATTAATTAATTAATGTATTTTATTTAACTAACTAAGATATTACAATATTTTTTGAGACGTTAAATAGGAATTCTTCAAAAATTTATACAATTACAAACAGCTCTTTTTTTTTAATAAAAAATTTGGTAGTGGACCTGTATCGTAGGGTCAGAGTTAGAGTTCACTATTATTTATCTATATTATATATATTTCATTGTATATCCGTCTCAATCTCAAATCCTTAGATAATTAAACAAATAGACACACACACACAAACGTTCGCATACTTAGTATGGATAATGAACTTACACAGCACCATAAAATGTATGAGGTTTAAGCCGTTAACATATTTCAACGTGATTAATATCACACTAGACAGTTGAAACTCTAAAATACCGTCATGTGTCAGTGACGTCACACAGTGTACATCTATTAAACTGGTACTCACAATACATCTATTAAATTCAAATATAAATTGCGCATTCAGTAAGTGTCATCCGACGAACGCGCACAGCATAAGAATTAGCAGTATATAAAATAAATAAAAATAAAATAGCATTTTATTTTTTCCTTTTACACATAAACTTAAAAGCTAATTAGAATAGTGAAATCTTAATGAAAATGAAAATGAGAAATATTTATTGTACCAAAAAACACCATTTGTACAGTTTTATATTTTTTCACTATGGGCCTCATAGGAAGGCTCAGTCACCCAACGGGCGATGGAGAGAGCTATGCTAGGAGTATCTCTACGTGATCAAATCAGAAATGAGCAGAGAGAGAACCAGAATTACCGACATAGCTCAGCGAATTGCGAAGTTGATGTGGCAATGGGCGGGATACATAGCTCGGAGATCCGATGGACTTTGGGTTCCCAAGGTGCTGGAATGGCGACCACGCACCGGTAAACGAAGCGTGTTCAGAAGCAAGCGGCCCAAGACCGTGAGCATTGGAACTCCCTACAAAAGACCTATGTCCAGCAGTGGACGTCAATCGGTTGTTAATGATGATGATGGTGATATTTTTTCGACGGTACCTACGACGGTGCTAGGTAATTCTGTCTCGTGGGTACCTTATTCGCATTAACAGTTGAAACAATACAAAAATGACGCTCGTTTGTCTAAACTATATCTACAAAGGTTTGTAAATTTATAAAATAAGTTTCTTACAATTTAGGTTGAAATTTACATACAAAATATAATTTAAAAATGTTGGAAAACTCCTCGCGGGTCAAGGTCTCCAGCATTAGCAGTATACCAATGATCAAATATTATATATTTGCCTTCCCTGCTTATTCCTTTATTTTACCAATATAGTCTTTCATACATTTTTATATGGGTGAATGTCTAAAATTTTTAACTATTTAAAGAATATTTCAAGGCATCGATCCCATAAAATGCTTATATGTTACTTGCTTCAAATGAGAATTCTGGTATTTATTTCCAAACAACCAACTTCAACAAATCTCATCAAGGCATTAGATGAGTGCTAACAATACATTCTTAAAAACTTAAATATTTTATTGCAAAAGTGACTCAAAAAGCGGACACTTTTTTTGTACAAGATTGTGTACGACTTCTTATCTTGTATGTAAATGGTCGAAGCCTGTGTTAGAAACTAAGATGAGTGCTAATTGACATTCTTAAAAACTTAAATAATTTATTACAAAAGTGACTCAAAAAGCGGACATTTTTTTTGTACAAGATTGTGTACGACTTCTTATCTTGTATGTAAATGGTCGAAGCCTGTGTTAGAAACTAAGATGAGTGCTAATTGACATTCTTAAAAACTTAAATAATTTATTACAAAAGTGACTCAAAAAGCGGACACTTTTTTTGTACAAGATTGTGTACGACTTCTTATCTTGTATGTAAATGGTCGAAGCCTGTGTTAGAAACTAAGATGAGTGCTAATTGACATTCTTAAAAACTTAAATAATTTATTACAAAAGTGACTCAAAAAGCGGACATTTTTTCTGAGATGATGTGATTTTCTACGACTTCTTATCTTGTATGTAAATGGTCGAAGCCTGTGTAGCTATCTGTTAGAAACTGAGAAATGATATAAAACAGAACAGAGTGTACCACCACACAGTTCATCTATAACCGTTATTTATACCAAGTATCCTGAATCATAATGTGGATGACGAGCAATTACTGTGGCTTCGTCTGCTACTACTAGAACTAGAGGGGTCTAAATTTTTAAAAACTATAATAACGTATGTCTTGCAAACTTTCACCTCTCGGGGGCAAAGTTTCAAAAAACTATAAACTTTTCTGCAGTGATGATGATATTAAAAATTACTTCATTCTGATATTTCACCCTTGTAAGGTTGATATCGCATTTCACCCGTACATCCATTTAAGCACTATGATAATACAGATACATAGAACGCAGAAAAAGCATTCAAACTTATCTCCCTTCTGCGTCCGTGATTAAAAATAAGGGACCCAAGACTCTACACTGTGGCGCTTTAACTTCTAACCTCGAGTAGGTACATGACCACCACTTTATTGGTCCTTAATGGGATAACACCTATGTTTGATGGACGGATTTATCGGACAGAGTGTTGTATTTAATCCACGAACCAAGGCGTGTCTACCCACCAAAATGTTTCTCTTGAAAATCACGGTATGTAATGTATCTTACCAAAACTCATGATAATGCCCAATTCGGTTATAATATTTAATACAAAAAAAAAATCAGCTGTCGTGTGATTTATTTAGATGTAGCCTAAATAGATCTCTTGTAAGAATTGTACTTTGATTGCATGAATCTCTTGATTATTAAAATAAACACAAAACTACAAGCTTATGAAAAAAAATCACATGAAACGTAGTTAGTTTTTTTTTTTACATAATTCTAAGATTATGTTAATTACAATCTTTAGCTGTAAGAAGGAACCCTTAACAAACTTAGCAGAGTAATTTTTTAATTACAAATCGCCACTTGAAACTAAGAAAGAGCCTTAAGAATAATTCAATATAACAAAAAGTTTTAAAGTGAAAACTGTGATTGTGAATGCGAATTTGGACAGGAGCAAGAGTCTGTCTTCAGTATATTTTTTTTCACTAATACATTGCTCATGGTTTTATTTTTCTTCAGTGGTCCCCATGTGTTCCCCAAGGGATTTTTTCAAAAATCCTGTAGGAGCTCTTCAATTTAATTGGGCATATAAATAATTACAGCATGCACAGCTGTGACATAATCAATATTTGTTCATAGAATTAGGCTGTCTAAGAAAAAAGCGGACAGTGGCTTCCACGCTGTAATTCTCTTTACGGCACAGGGAATTCTAGCGTCAAAAGCGAGAAGCGACATCACGTCCTTCCAGATTATGTGCAAATCTTGTGCAAATTGATGGTGACCAGTTTCATTTTACTCCAACGTTATAGTCTGCAAGGGTACATAATACATATAAGTACGAAGGGTATGAAATCTACCATCTGGTACCATTTTGTGGTCGATAAAGCCTAAACGAATCCTTGTTCGCAACGCGTTATCTCACTGTTCCAATATAACTCGCCGGTTATTGATTGCACAGTGGATTCCTTATACCACGGGAATGGATAAATTATATTTACCCTTTTCTCTCGCTCCCTGAGGCATTAGGATTACCATAATAAAAGCGAAGCGTGTTTTATGGTCTGTACTTTTCTCTCGCAGGAACAGGGCAAAGGATTTTGAACACTATGTGATTTTTATTTGTGTATGTATGTTACGGAATCTTTAAAGTTGGTTTCCACCCACTTGAAAGCGTCAGATTACGTTGAAACTTTGTGTATAGGACGAAGTATTCAGTTCGGGTAGTGATACCATAATTTTGTATTTGGAGGTGACCTGATGGTTGAACTAAGAGATGGGCATTAGTACTCTTCGGTGTCTAGAAATGAACCCCTTGAGTAATATAACGAGCGTGCAAACGAGCAGTACCAGAGGGTCAAACGATGTGATGCCAGCTGCACCCATCTTCTAATCACTTTCTACGTGGCATCCGGAACGCTCAACGCTTTGAACCGGTAATAGAGCCCTACATCGCCTGCTTTCATAAAAAAAACCCTTGAGTTTAAGGCTCATTGGACTCATATGACTGCTTTTGAAATGTCCATAGATGGACATTGTATATAAGGACCTGCATTCAACACGATTGTCACTTTACTTTTCGCGCTTGTGAAGTCAACATCTCCTGAGGATGATCCGGTGTCAGGTCGAAACGTGCGTAGAGGTTCTAGTGGAAGATTTTGTGTGGTGTTATATTATACAAATCTCCCGGTTGTCGGCGGAATATAGCAAATTATACTTGCTGTTTATTGTTTATCATGGACTTCCTCAAAGTAACGCCTGCTTCTATTCATTATTTCATAGATGGAGTTCATATAAAGCGTTTTAGTTCGGTTTTAAAATGATAATTTATTGGTATAAATATAATTCAAGGTCGTTCAAGGTTGAAAAGATAAGTGCTAGTTATCAGAAAGCAGAAACTAAATAAAGCTCAAATTTCACCCTCACTTTCAGAGTTTTCAGAAGTTCACCTTCAGTTTATTGGTTGAAGGACATTGATCTTACTTCTGTATATATTGTTTCAGGGTGTCTCGTACATAGGATGGCATCAACGGACGAAGCTGGAAAGAGTGCTGCTCGTCACGACCGCTGTTCTCCTGGTAGCAACCCTGCTGACCACTGCAGTGTTGCTGACGATGAGGGGACCGTCTTACATACCCGTACCGCCTTGCTACCAACCTGAGCAAAAAGGTACTTTTTTAGACTTCCACTAGAACTAAACCCTTAACAACTAGTGGTATGCGATCTAATCTCTGAAATCTAAGATGGTAGCGAGTTAGCCTAGTTTAGATTATAATAATAAATGCATATTGCAAATCGTTTTCCAAGGGATATCGTGCCGGAACACTAAATCGCCTAGCGGAACGTTTTTTTTAGTAATTAGCCACAGTCAAAGCCTCCCATCAGATAATACTAGAGAAAATTCACAAATCTGATGCATTTCTAAACTGTTCCTGCCGAGGATCGTACCCAAGATCTCTTTATCCACTATAGGACATTGTGATTAGCAGAACCTTCTTTCCCAACTTATTAGTGCCCCACTGCCAGGAATCGATCGGATTGGCGACGTATAAAAACCAAGAAACTCCATCGGCACGAACCGCACGTTACCGTGGAATGTAAAAATCCCTTAACACCAAAATATCATGGAACTATTAATTTTGAAATTCTCAGTTCAACTCGAGTTCCTTCGTGAACGAATGAATTCATACGAGAATTGGACATAGTTTTTCATGTATGCATAAGTGATATACCCTTTTTCGAAAGTTACCGGGTCAAATGAGACTCATCAGTAGTGAGAAAAAAGGTTCATTTGCCCGGTAACGACGGGCCACCGTGTCAGATGGCAGACAGAGTGCCAAAACAACTAATCAAGCAATAAAGGCACCTTAAATAATGAATAGAATAATGAATAGAAGCAGGCGTTACTTTGCGGAAGTCCATGACAAACAATAAACATCAAGTATAATTAATTAATTCGCCGATAACCGGGAGACTTGTATAATACAACACCACACAAAATCTTCCACTAGAACCTCTACGCACGTTTCGACCCGACACCGGATCATCCTCAGGAGATGTTGACTTCACAAGCGCGAAAAGTAAAGTCACCTTAAATCACGTCTTATCTCTGGCGCGAAAGTGTAATTTGTTATAATAATCTTTGAAGGCAACCTAGGCATTATAGCTTCTATTCATCACGCGGTGAATCTACACTGTAAAACCCTCTGGCCTGCTTTCCGGTATCATGGAAATGGCATCAATAGGCTAACGATATTTCAGTAGGTTTTCACGAGCCATTCCTAGTTATGTTATTTTATACGAACAGGGCGTTTGCGTCATAGTTATTTTATATGAACAAGGCAGGCGGGGTTGTAAGCCGAAAATCAATGGCCAACGCCCTTCGTCTCAAGGTCGCATAATCGCGTTAACACAAAAAATTACTGGACTCGATGTTTTTATCGTACAAACCAGACAATTCGTGCAAATTTTTCCATGAAACTTTCACGCTTATCTTTTGTTTTCGTTTTTGAAGATTACCTAGGCAAGCTTTACTTAGATTTGCATACTTTTATCATGTCTTTTTGTAGCTGTAGTAAAACTTTGATTGTTGTGGATTATTTTCGGATTATATCAAATCAATCGGATATAGCACCATTGTGATTCATTTAGTTCTAGGATTTTGTATTTCTTCTAGAACTTTCACAAAGTGACGTGAGTTGCTCCTAAGTTCTATCCAACGTTCTCTACGTTGTGACAATATCCATATACACGCATCTCAATTCCACATTCCTCACTGTTTCATGGCTATAATATCTATTTAATCCCAGGCTTTAGCGCATAAGAAAATACGGTTTCTTTATCTACCAGAGGCGGTACAAGGCGTAGGCGACTTATTTCGCTTCTTCTTGCCTGCTGATCGCAGACAAAGCCAAACCCCGACTTGGAGCCAACCATCAATAGCGTGCTCACAGCTTTCAACTGCTGGGTGAAATGATAACTTCTTTGTTGAATAATTTCAGCTTTATTCTTTTAGATGCCTTTTTATAACTAATTCAAGAGTTAACTTAAAATAACTATCATAACATACGAAATCAAGCTCAATGCCAAAAAAATCCCAAACGCGTCATTATTTTCATCCTTCCGCTATCTCCGTTCCTTAATTTCCACATTACGTCCGAAAACGGAAATTGCCTCTCTTTGAAGTGAGAATTTGTGTGCCTAAATTGATCATTTATTTACGTAATATAAATATTAAATAAAGTGGAAAATAATATAAATATCTCACTCAAGGGGCTCACATCGTGTTAATAACTAGGCAGGAAGGTTCATCATTGCGTGGGAGGATCAACCATCTTTTTCCTCTCTCTCTCTTAAAGGATGACTTGAAATGCATGTTTATTTCTCTATTAGAAAGGGAACAGATATATAAATTGGTTTATTTATGGGTTTGAAGGAAGACGCCTTATGCGGTCTTATAAAGACAAGAATCTAATGTTTTGCTAGTACCGACTTTTGTGGTTATAAAAATAAAAACGGAGTAAGTATTTATGGTCTGAATGAGCTCCACATCTCTGACGCGCTAAGAGTACTTGGATTATTAGGAGAGGTCCTAGTCTCAATGATTAGATGTCAACATACTTACATAGAGATACAAGCGGTGATAGCCTAGTGGTTAGGGAGTTAGCCTACTAATCAGAGGTCGGCGTTTCGAATCCGGGCACCTCCTCAAACTTTTCGGAGTTATGTGCGTTTTAAAAAAATTAAAATATCACTTGCTTCAACGATGAAGTCTGCCAATCCGCACATGGCCAGCGTGGTGGACTATGGCCAAACCCTTCTCATATTGAGAGGAGACCCGTGCTCTATAGTGAGCCGGTAATGGGTTGATCATGATGATGATGATAATACTTACGTATTATAAAACATGATATGTGTATAGTATATTTTTATACTATATAGATTTGATTGAATTAGTTATAAATACATAACATCATAATAAGACTAGCGATCCGCCCCGAATTCGCAAGGATAAAATTTAGAGTTAACAAATATTAGTAGGTACTTAGTTTTAAATTGACATTTTTGATTCTGTAATATCATTTGAATGGTATCTCCGATTTGAATAATTTTAAAGTAATCCACAGGTATTGAAACATTCTTGAATACGAAGTGATTTATTTAGAATGAATATAAAGGGGTGAATAACTTGGTCTGATTTTGGTCGGCATTTCTATGAAATTTTAAAATGTAAAAAGTAGATAAATTACTACAATACGTATTAAATGGATATATGGTATAATAAATGGATATATGGTATTGTAGAACATTTTTTTTTGTTCTTTCATCAATCGTTTACACTGATGAAAGACATTTTATGGCAAAAAAAAATTCACCTTCATTTACAATATTGAAGATTTAGTAGGGATCCCCAGTTTTTTGTGATAAATATATCCTATGTTGCTCAGGAATAATGTTACATTTTAATGGTGAAATATTTTTTTATATATTTCCAGTAGTTTTTGAGTTTATTCGTTACAAACATACAAAAATACGAATGTACCTTTTTTATAAGAAAAATACCTACGTTCTATACAAGAATCCACTGTCGCCTACGATCGCGCTCTCCCGTATTGCCGCACCCAGTAATAATGCTTATAGCTTTCCTAATGAAAACATAAAAAAAATTGTACAATTGTTTGACTATTGACTTACCTATTTATCCGCCTCTGCATCAAGCATAAATTAAATTCAAGTAATCCCTTAATTCATTTTTGATGCGAAAATTACATAGTAGTGAGTTGATGGTGATACCTACATTCGTGAACTTAAAACTATAACTGCGAGGGTTCTAAACGCTCCCTGGTACTAAACAATACCGCCGACCTCTGTTTAGGAGGCTGACGCCCTAACCACTAGGTTATCACCGCTATGAAACTCACCCTTATGAAACTTATATTTTTTACAGAAAGCGACGTTTGTCTGTCCGGTTCCTGTATTTACACGGCGAGTGAAGTGATCAGGGCGTTGGATGAAACGCAGGACCCTTGCGAAGACTTCTACGACTTCGCCTGTGGCGGTTGGATCAGGAACAATCCTATACCGGAAGGCAAATCCAGCTGGGGCATCTTCAGCAAGATCGAACTGCAGAACCAGCTCATCATAAGATCTGCTATTGGTAAGACTTATTCTCAAAATTAATTAAGTCAAAGTTTAAATTAAAAAAAAAAAAATAGGAAATTTGCTACTGAAACGGTTGTATACATTATAATCAATTAATGAAGATAAGATAAAAATAAAACAGAAAAAAAACACAAAAACAGTAGTTATACAATTTGGGGGCCTTATCGCTAAATAGCGATCTCTTCCAGGCAACCAAAGATGCAAGAGACTGAGATACGGAAAGAGGAAGGCGGTGCAATTCTCTTCTTTCTTCTTCTTCTTCGTCGTTACACTCTTTACAGAGCGGTCGTGGTCATCACGAATCAATGTCTTTGAGGCCAGATGTTATGCGCCTCACAAGCATTCGCCGCTTCCCTCTGCTGGCCTAAAGCCTGGTGCACTCGTGCAAAGGACCACCCAAAGCAGACTTTATCTGATCGGTCCATCGCATGGGTGACCTTCCTCGCCCTCTGGTGCCCTCCACCTTACCCAAGGCAATGATAGATAGATACTTATAATGGTATATTGATATAAACGAACAATCATTTTCAGTCATCCAAACGCTTGATTGGTCTCATCATCCTACGACATTTAAATGTGGTGTCGTGTCGTTTCTGATACGCACCGCAAATATTTTGAATGCTCTTGCGGCTTTCCCATAATCTATTTAACCTTATACAGGTTTCTTAAAAAAAAAAAAAAAGACTTTCGGTTATGCGTTCATGATAATGAATAGAAACAGGCGTTACTTTGCGGAAATCCATGATAAACAATAAACAGCAAGTATAATTTGCTACATTCCGCCGACAACCGGGAGATTTGTATAATATAACACCACACAAAATCTTCCACTAGAACTTCTACGCACGTTACGACCCGACATCGGATCATCCTCAGGAGATGTTGACTTCACAAGCGCGAAAAGTAAAGTCCATTCATGATAGGCGGATTTCACGCCATTTTCATGATCTACGATAAGCCAGCATTAAGAAACATTCTACACTTTATAGCTATATTATATACCTACATATACTCGTAAGAAGACACCGTACTGTTTTATTAAAAGCTGTGAGAATCACGCAAAGAAAATTAACCTTTAAAGCGAAAGAAATACGGTCTTATTCCGAATGTGAGTACGCAATCGATACGAGCAAATCCATTTCACGCATGTGCAATTCGTTTTATTTGCGGAACCAATAAGCACGTGATTTAACTACTTTCTGTATTTCGCGAATTCTACGCCAGATTATCTGTATTAGATTATTCTATGTGCGTTTCGCATCCCTTTCTAGCCGTCGATTTCGTGATTAATCGTTTTTTTTTAATCCACTACTAGTTAACCCTTGACGGCAATCTCACTTGATGGTAAGTGAAGATGCAGTCTAAGATGGTAGCGGGCTAACCTGTTAGGGGTATGGTAAACCCATACTCTAATTAGTTTCTACATGACATTGTGCCGGAACACTTAAACTTATCACTAACATGCGATAGCTACAAAAACTTAAATATCTCTCTATATTTTTTCAATCGCAATCTTGTTGAAAACAAGAGACCAGGACTCCATGTCATATGGGGGGAGTAGCGGGTTATGTGGGATTTCTACCCACAAAAATACACATTGGGCGTCCTCAGTACATATTTGGAGGCTCTGGAGTGACGTGCTCGATGTCCTTTGATGTGAGATTTTTCTCGGGGGAAACGAATCCCTGGACTCAAGTGCCTCACCGTCGTCAGCCATAAGCAGTGTCTCCCACGCCTAATGAAATAAAGAACGACCAAAGCCCACGGAAGATCGGAAGCCCGTAATAGTAGCATTAAATCTTTAAAACTTTCCAACGCGCAATGAACCTTTAGCTTTATTTGCTGTAATCAACGTAAAATTTAACTACTTAGTTAAGCAACTGAAGATGCTACAATAACGGAAAGGTACGGTGTTTTAGATTGATGGAATTACAATTGGCATCGTGCAGAGTTGCCAATTTCAAGGTTACAGCTAATTCATTCGTTGTATACCATGGACTACCGCCAATTAACTCCTGCTTCTATTCAATACTTCCAACGCACAATGAGGCTATATGAACCCCTCTGGCCTATTGGTAAAGGTTTGTTCCGGGCAGTAAGAAAATAATAGGCTGAAGCTGATGATGATGACACACAAACATCCCTTGATTTAAATTATTTTACCACATTTCGTTTTGGTTTAACATCTGCGTGCGGTTTGCCTCTAACAATGGTCTCTTAGTTAAGATACAGGCCGACACAAATTCAGTTTTACAATAATTGATCCAAAACCTGTGTAGCTATAATACGTAAGAATAACAAATGCAAAATTAAGTGCAAATTCTTTCGCCCAACATTTGCGTGTTGCTAAGCGATGCTAAACGAAACTGAGACAGATCAAAATTAAATGTAAATGCTCTTAAAATAGTGGCATCCCTTTTGCGGGGAGTAATGGAAAAGGACGGAACTATTCTGGGATTTGATTAGGACTCAATTAGCATCATGGACGGTTCGTGCCGAATTGACAATGGGGCTCTAATTTGATAATACTGCGAAGTTGTTCAAAGTCATGGAGAGTCAAATCTACAATTTGCAACTTAAGAAGCCATTTTTGGCGTTGCCTCAAAGAAATTGGTGGGTATGTGCGCGGTAATGTGATTTTCAAGGTCGGATATAATTTTGATTCCCCGACCAACTACCTAAGTATGAATGTAAATAAAATGTAAGCTTAATTTTTAACGTATATTTGGTTGTAAGGTAAAAAATAACAATCATACTAACGCAAAAACTACAGACAGCGAGCGGGTTGAATTTATAAAGCGTTACAATCGACATAGTTTTTGGATTAGATTGATAATTAACTTTGGGCGTTAGCCAACTAGCAGCGATGTCCATATATACACAGTAAAAATTTACTTTTTTCTTGATTCCCTTAGCGACTGATTGTTTACTTTATGTTTATATAATAGAAATGTTCATAAGCAATCTAGCAATATATATATAAAAGCGAAAGGTCACTTACATACTGATTAAACACGGGATCTCAAATACTATTGTACGTATTAAGCTATAATTTAGCAATTAGGTAGTTGATAGTTAAGAGATGTCAGCTAAGAAAGGATATTTGGAAATTCCAACCCTAAGGGGGTAAAATAGGCGTTGGAAATTTGTATGAAATTTCTTTTTTTTTTTTTTTAGAGTTAGAGAAACAAAAATTTGCATTAAAAATAATAAATAAAAAACATGTACATCAATTTTTTTTTAATATTATTTGTTAAGAGTGGTAAAATAGGGGATGATAGTTTTTGCTTATTTTTTTATTATGAAGTCTATAAGCTTGAAATTTTGAAAATAGGTTTCTTTTAGGGCGTAAGTATAAGGTTAGAATTTTTTTTCATCCAAATCTACCCCGAAGGGTTAAAATAGGGGTTTGAAGTTTGAATGTCCTATGTTTTTTAATTTAGAGACACGAAAATCGGCAATTTGACATTTGTCCTTTCTGAAGCAGGGCATTGGCCGCACGGGAAACCTCAATCTAACGGAATTCTTCGCAGACGAAGTCGCGGGCAACAGCTAGTATATAAATAACTCTTAAAACAAAATAGGAAATATTTTTTTGTCATTTCAGAAAAAGTCAACATAACCAACTCGTCTGGAGCGGAAGGCAAAGCGCGGGTGTACTACGACGCATGCATAGACACTAACGAGACTATAGAGAAATTGGGTGAGAAACCCCTTACCAGCATCATAAAGAAGCTCGGAGGCTGGCACATTCTGCCAAGCACTATGATTAAACAGCATAAATGGGACTTACAGAAGTTGCTGCAGGAAGTACAAAATACGTGAGTTATTCCTCTTAACTTTTCTGAATATCCCTATTACATTAGGAATGGGCCAGTTAATAACATAGCTGTTAATTAGATACAGATTTAGGACCTGAATATAATTTAAACACTCGAGTTGCTGGCTTCAAACTTATTGGTCTGAGGTAAGGGGTAAAACTATAATAATGGAGCAAGACAGACGCAGAAAGAAAGACAAGGTTGGAACATTATAATGAACCCAATCTTGGCGATTAAGTAGGTGATGAAATAGCAAAGATATTCAATTCAAATTAATAATGATTGGAACAATGAAGCTGTGATAGCCTAGTGGTCAGGGCGTCCGCCTCCTAATCAGAGACCGCGGGTTCGAACCCGGGCACGCACCTCTAACTTGTCGGAGTTATGTACGTTTTTAAGCAATTAAAATATCACTTGCTTCAACGGTGAAGCAAAACATCGTGAGGAAACCTGCACGCCTGAGAGTTCTCCATAATGTTCTCAAAGGCGTGTGAAATCTACCAATCCGCACATGACCAGCGTGGACTATGACCAAACCCTTCTCATATTGAGATGAGACCTGTATAGTCGCTGTGCTCTGTAGTGAGCTGGTAATGGGTTGATCATGATGAACAATGAAGTTCCGCAATATAACAACTGAACATAATCCGTAAAGTAAAGATTACCACACAAATGCTAGTCATATTGCTCGATGTATCTAATCTCAGCCAATTTAACCACCGGATATAAAGGGTTAATACTTAATTGACCAACTCGCTCGCTATTATAATCGCATTTTTAACTGAAGATAATTGTGATTGCCAATCTGTGTAACGATTGCATAACTTGTGATAATCGCATTTGATGACTATGGCAAAATTTATTGTGCTCTCGCTTGCTTTTCGATGCGCTAATATCCCCCTGGAAGATTTAGTTGTGTTTCAAAAAGTTTCAGAAGTGAATAACTAATCTATAAAAATCATTTTAAACTCCAGGTACAATTTGGGTGGCCTTTTCAATTGGGCTGTTACCGAAGATGATAGAAATTCTTCTAAACACGTCATTGTTGTAAGTAAACTTTGTATCTTTTGAAATTTATCACCATAACAACCCCAAATTCGTGAATAAATAACGTTTAAATTGGGGTAACAATATGAACATAAACATAATTGGAAATTTTAAACTTTTCAGCTTGACCAAGGTGGTCTGAATCTACCAACTCGTGACAACTATTTGAACAAAACAGCCCACAAGAAAGTTCTAGACGCTTATTTGGACTATATGACCAGAATATGCGTGCTTCTTGGCGCAAACAAATCCGAGGCCCGAGAACAAATGAGTAAAGTGATTAAATTTGAAACTGATTTGGCAAATATAACTATACCCTCTGAAGATAGAAGGGATGAGGAGGGATTATATAACCCTTATACGATTCAACAGTGGCAGAAGGTAGCGCCGTTTCTCAATTGGTCCGTCTTCTTTAACGATGCATTCAAGCTAGTGAATAGAACGGTAAATATTTTAACTATTATTGTTTTTCAGATAATACTTAGAGAGAATGTGAAATTTATAATAATAATGTTCGGCTTTAAGAATAATCACTTTTATGAAATCAAATCGCAGACATTTCAGACTTTATTTTGTTCCATAGGTTCCATAGTTTATATTGTATTTCTCCGAATGCACTTGTCTGTTCTAGAAAAGTATTCAAATTTAAGTAAAAATTATGACTTTTAGATATCCGACAATGAAACAATAGTTGTATATGCTCCCGAATACTTCAAGAATCTGACCAAAGTCTTGAGGAGATACAGTAAAACGGAAGAAGATCAAAGGTGAGTTCACTTGTGCGGGACTGAAACTGACGTAGGAAATTCAAACGGACTGGAATATGGATACGATGTAAGAGCTACTCGTAGTGCTACGCAGAACTCTCGGTTGTGATCACTAAAATGTTTTAAACTTATCACTGGTTTTAATCCGTGGTATCCTTGTGGTATTTGCAGCACGTAATCCTCTGAAAGCTCATGATATCAGACTGATAAAACTGGGCTTGTGAATGTCTATCTAAACATGCGTTCTAAGAGGCGAAAAAGCATTGATATGACGACTAGTTTAGTAGCTACATCGAAAAAAAGAAAAGTCACCACTTTTCAACCGAAATTTGTCTTATAATCAAATCACGAGTTTTCGAGTTTAAGAGCCTCTTTTTCAGGACAATCACTAGTTACATGATGTGGCAAGTATCTAGATCTCTATCAACGTACTTGTCCAAATCCTTCCGTGATGCCACCAAGATATTGAGGAAAGCCCTATTTGGATCTGAAGGGACTGAGGAATCTTGGAGATACTGTGTTACTGATACTAATAATGCAATCGGTAAGAATACGCTAAACTAACTTTGACTTGACTATAATATTTTGAAACTTATAACAAAATTGAACATGTTCTGTTTATTTCGATTGTAAGATCCTAATGCACGAACGCCTCACTCACGTAAAGTGTGTGCAAATAAAATATGCAGTGTATATTATTTGTATTTCTCGGGTCTTCCTTATCTATACAAATAAATAAAAGTGGAGTGTCAGTTTGTAATATTGAAATAACCGTTTTTTACTACATGCATATGATTATTATACGGTACATACACCAAAATAATATTTTTTACAATTTTTGTCTGTCTGTCTGTTTGTTCCGGCTAATCTCTGAAATGGCTGGACCGATTTTTACGGGACTTTTATTGGCAGGTAGCTGATGTAATAAGGAGTAACTTAGGCTACTTTTATTTTAGAAAAAGTCTTTTTATTTTAGAAAAATAACGTAATGTTGCAATGCCCAAGTACTGTCCAGTACCGCGCGCAGCTCACGCGCATGCCACCGCCTGTGCTATCACGTCTCGGGCGCCTCCCGCAACTTCTCCCACCAACGAATCAATATCCGATTTCACGCATTCTTTTTTTTTTTAGAAAGGAGATACTTTAATGTTTATCCTGTTATTATTTCGAGTAATTCGGGTTAGTAATCTATTGCTTCGTGATTGAAAGACAAACAAACACACTAACTCAACGCAGACGAAGTTGCGGGCGTCAGCTAGTTATAGATAAGAAACCATTAATACATATAATGGTAGCAAATTATAAATAGTTGATATAATACGTTTAAAATGTACTCTTCTAGGTTTCGCGGTGGGGGCGATGTTTGTTCGAGAGGTGTTCCATGGTGAAGCGAAAACCCAAGGTGAAATCATGATTGACAATATTCGATCGGCTTTTAAGAAGCATTTGAAGAATTTAGAATGGATGGACGCTGAGACACGGGACGCGGCCGAAATAAAAGCCGATGCAATAACTGATATGATAGGTAATGTAGTAAGATTCTAAAACTGTAAGGAGCTATAGAACCAAATAAGCAATGTGACCTTACAAAAACATGTAGATAGTGACGAAGATTGTTTGATGCAGGGATAAAAAAGTAGGGAAATAGTTAATTCTTAGGTGTCTAAGTTTTGAGTTTTTGATATAATAGATTTATATGGCATCAGTTCATATATAACTTTTGTCGTAATAGATCGAACAATGAACTTATAAAAACGATAATTTTAACCGAAAATATAAAACGAGATTAAAATAAAAATGAAAAATAAAGAGAGGAATATTAAATATAAAGACTGAAAACTAAATTGAGCTGATAAACATCATACCGTTTGCTTTTGAAAGTGTCATATACAAGAGGTAAATAATAAGTACCTAGTTGTTTATTTCCTTCCAATTAAGTTTCATTATTGTATTCTCCAGGTTTTCCAGACTATATTCTTAATAAGGATGAGTTAGACAAGCAATACGAAGAACTGGAGGTTAAGCCAAATGAGTACTTCGAGAACAATATCGCCTTCAACGTTTTCAGCCTCAAACACGATCTCAGGAAGTTGGATCAACCTGTGAACAAGACTAAATGGGGTGAGGAAATTAATAATAACTTTTTAAAAACACATTTCTGGAATGCGCAGCGTGTGGTCAGATTGTCTTAAAATATAACAGAAGCGCTGAAACAATTATTTATTATTTGGTCTTCAATCTACCAGAATAATGGGGAAAACTTATTTATATATTTTCTATTTTTATTACACATGTTCACACATTATTCGAAATAGGTAGGCCTCGCTTCCACATCGTAGCATCTCCAGGGTATTGGAGAAGCTTAATGTGCATTGAAACATCTATATTTCTTTGGGTAGTTTAATTTTGTCAAATGTATTGGGGCAAGCAGTTTTCCTAGCAGTGTCATTGTGTCTGACTTTTGGGGACTTACTTATAGAATTAGTCGTAAATCTGGTGTTTGCTTTTTGTTTGGTTGTTATTTTTAAATATTTTTGGCATTGATCAAAAGGTATAAAAGCACGGGTGGGCAATGCGAAGCGGTACATCGCTGTATATATTGTGCAGAATAGTGGATGAAATTCTGCATGATGTATATAAATAGTCCAGATTAGGTGTTTTAAGAAGCGGTCAGCCTCCTAATCAGAGGTCGGCGGTTTGAATCCAGGCCTCTAACTTTTCGGAGTTATGTGCGTTTTTAAACAATTAAAATATCACTTGCTTCAACTGTGAAGGAAAACATCGTGAGGAAACCTGCACGCCTGAGAGTTCTCCATAATGTTCTCAAAGGCGTGTGAAGTCAGCCAATCCGCACATGACCAGCGTGGTGGACTATGGCCAAACCCTTCTCATATTGAGAGGAGACCCGTGCTCTGTAGTGAGCCGATAATGGGTTGATCATGATGAGGTGTTTTTAGAAATGTAGCCCAAATTACATAATTTCATTTCATAATAGGTATGACACCGTCAACTGTAAACGCTTATTACACGCCAACGAAAAATCAGATTGTATTCCCAGCTGGTATTCTTCAACTGCCGTTTTATGATGGGGATAATCCTAAAAGCGTTAACTATGGTGCCATGGGAGTTGTGATGGGACACGAATTGACCCATGCTTTTGATGACCAAGGTCGTGAGTACGATAGGTAAGATGATTCAAATTGTCGAAAATCTTAAACTGATCATAAGGAAGGTTGATGGATTTGACAATTCAGCCTGTGTAATTTGTAGATACACACCCAAAGTATATTGTTATGATAAAGTGAATTATTTTAATTTTATCCTTACCACTGATTTATTTATGAAATTTAAATCATTAATAACTTTAAACAAAGTTAAGAAGCTGATTATTTTATGCATAAAAGTACAACTAATGATAATGCAGTTGAAAGTCATGTCGAAATTCTTCAAAAAATTGAAAATAATTAAAATAACTCGAAAACTAATAAAATCGGAATGGGATTAATTCAGATACCTCACTACATACGGACTTAAATCAGTCAATTTAGCGGCCACTCTTGACATAGTAAAATATATAGTTATGTTTTAAATTGTGACTAAAATAAACTAAAATAACAATTACATAATCCTAAACTATACCAGCATGAGAACTAAAAAAATATACTAAGATCAATGCAATCTTTTTAGGTTCGGCAACCTAAACCGATGGTGGAACAACGCAACCATAGCGCGTTTCAAGAATCGCACGCAGTGTATACAGAAGCAGTACTCCAACTATATGATGGAGGGGCAACATTTAAATGGAAAGCAGACTCTTGGTAAGCAATCGAAGAATAGGAAGGAGGATGTAAATACAAATGATAATTAGTGTGCAGGAACGTTTCGAGTAATCGTTGGTACAGTGGCTCTTGTCAACAATCTAATAAAACAGTTCGTTCATTTCATTCGTTAGGCATTTGGTGAAGTCAAAACAGTGAAGAATCAGAAGATACTTCTTCGTTCTAGATGGGTGCACAGTCGCATATAGTTTAAAAGCCACCGTAATGACCGCGTTGAGTTCGTGAAGTTAGTGGTTCAGATTCTGTTGTATATAAATCTCTAAACTAAAATAAATCGCCAGGTGTAACAGTAAAATCATCGATATCACAATGTTTTTCGTCAAAAGGGTTAGCACTATTTGTAGACCTGCCAATTTAGATAATCGGCACCAATAAGAAAAGTTCAGAAGGAATTAGATTAGTGTTAGATGTTATTTAATTCATTGGGTTATTTGGGTATCTAATCTGATATCACGAATAGAAGCCGATAGCAGGTAGAAGGTTCCTAGATGTAAAGGTCACAGGTTCTTTTCGTGACAGAATACCACTTAGTTTAAAACCTATCGCTTTTTTTTGTTCTTACATCCGATCAATACCTTTTCCTATACCTTATTGAGATTTCATACTATCAACATATTATATTAAAACTAAATCTTCATAAAATATATTGATGTCATTTTAGGTGAAAACATAGCAGACAATGGTGGACTTAAAGCTTCTTTCCACGCTTATTTAGAATACAGTAAGCAAGCCAAATTAAATCTTACACTACCTGGACTAAAGTACAATCATCGACAGCTATTCTTCATATCTTTTGCCCAGGTATGTTTTTTTTAACGTTTAAGCTCTTAATATATTTAAAATATGTTAATCACATAAAAATCGATTTATACCAACCTTATGGATGTTTTTAAACTTAGGTCCGACATGTAAACCTTGTGCCACCCCAAAAGCATTTTTATTAATGTTCGTTCTTCGTTAAAATATGTAATAGCAAACTTAGATTATTCTGATTCCTCGTCAAATTAATACACTTGTTTTATAAAAATCACCCAAAGCTAAATAAAAATTAACTTGATATGAGTATCAAAATACATCTGTAAATCTCCAAATTTGCGGTAAATGTGTATAATAAAAGGCCTTTCTGTGATAGCTTAGAAGATAAGCTTGATATGGGGTAAGACAATCAAAGTTGGAGGACCTTTTATTTGACAACCTCCGTGGCACAGCGCGTGCGCGGTATTATTTTAAAGTTGGAGGTCCTAGATTCGATTCCCGGCTCCAGTCTGGTCTGGTGAGAGGCTTGTGGCTAGTTACCACCCTACCGACAAAGACGTGTCACCAAGCGATATAGCTTTCCGTCACGATATCGTGTAGAAACCAATTAGGAATATGGGCTTACCATACCCCTAACAGATTAGAACGCTACCATCTTAGACCGCATCAACACTTACCATCAGGTGAGATTCAGTCAAGGGCTAACTTGTGGTGTATAAAAAAAATCATAACGAAGTTGACAGCCATTTTATCACTAATTTCGCTCCTTTCGTTATTTATTTCTTTTCTGTCTTTCTTTAAAGGTTTGGTGTTCAGCAATGACCAAAGAATCAACAAAGATGCAAATAGAAAAAGACGATCACACTGTAGCCAAGTTCCGCGTGATCGGACCGATATCAAACCTTCGAGAATTCTCCTCGGAATTCAACTGTCCCGTGGGATCCAAGATGAACCCTAAGCAAAAATGTGAGGTATGGTAGAGTGATAGATCTACCATGGACCTATGGTGTAATCATGCTTCGCCGTTTAAGATGGGGCGGTGTGCTAAATGTTTTGTATATTCGAAACATAGATGAAATAATCAATTGTTTTCTCTCTTGATTTTAGCGATATGAAATAGGAAAATTTAGAAACAGTTTCGTTTAATCCCAGTTCTGAATTGCAATCCTTTTGACATTCCCGTGTGCTTGACTGAAAACCCGTTGGTAAATCTGAGGTGATGTAACGATTAAGATATAGTCCCTATTATTGTCGTATCGTATTGTTCATTTATTCTATTTGATAAAGTAAAATACAGAGTCAATCAATTATTTAGTTTCGATAGTAATTTCAAACGTTATAGCCCGAAATAAGAAAAAAAAAAGACTTTAGGAAAGCTTTTGAGTGTATCTCTCACGTACTACATAGGTGTGATTGTAAATAGTGATTGTAATCCAGACCGGGGAAAATAACGCCAATATAATGATTATCGCTACAGAAGTTTTTTTTTTAGAAATAATTGGGTAATAATGTACTCATATTACTTATTTTACCTTATGAGAGAAGGATTCTTTGTTAAATGTGCCAAATGTATTATTAATACTTGTTTCATCGTGTTTCAATATAACAAAAATAAAGCAACACGCGAGAGCTTAGCAGTGTTATTAAAACGGGTATATCGTAGTTTAATAAGCAAGAGCAGAATAAGTACAATACAATTGTCTATGGCCATTGATACCTATTTAGGTTTCTGTAAATGGTCTGTGGATTAAATTGTTATCGTAGAAAGATTTGAATAGGTAACATTTTAATTATAATGTGTTTATGCAAATGTAACTTTGAACTTGGCAGTGCCTTCGCGTTCCCAAGTTATAATTTTATTGTAATTTTGTGCATATTTTACTGAAAATCTCATCGTACAAAGATCATTGTAATCTCATATATTATATCATAGACTCGTTCGTTCTATTTTTTGCAAATTCATTAGTATTAATACGGAAATACACAACCACTAACTGAAGGATGACGCTGGCGTCATGACTCTTCCGATAGTTTAAAAAAAAAACGAACGTAGGCTTGTCAAAAATGATGATTGTGTATTACTGTGTTTGTTAAGACATACTTACTCTGTTTACCGATACAGAATTTCAGAATCAATCAGTGTATCGGCAGATATGCAACGCAAGTGTAGATTTAAGGAATATAATTTATCGGGTCATACATAATATCAACCGTAATAATTATTGCTACTTTAACACAGACAAATAATTAATAGGTACGAATAATTATGAAAAGTAAATTGAGACGATGCAGGTACCTTCATACGCTGAAAGTACATACCTACAATGTAACCAACTTACGTACTTTAGAAGAAATATTTTGCATGTAATTTATATTTTCTTCATTTTTATCATATTATTAATTCATAATTATTTGTTAGCTACAAATATTTATTTCTAATTCATTGATATTAATTACTTGTCTGTGTTAAAACAGAATTAATAATGTCAAAATTAAGAGGAAATATCATTTGGGTAACATGATTTAAATGAATGAATTAATTAAGCCGATTCGAGTTAGTGGAAAATTAGATTTGCATAAACAACAAACTTGAAAGAGTCAAGAGTTATGCTAGAAAATTGACAAAGATGAAAACTTATGTCGCATACCCTAAATCTGGGTAAAGGAGAAGTATTTAAGGCTAATATATTAATATTAGGCCACAAATATAATAAATGTAGTTTTAATAAGCTTCTTGTCTTGTAGTAGATTGTATTTATAGTTTTTCTATTATAAATGTGATCAATCATCAAGAGTTTTAAAATCATAGAACATTCTGATTCAATAATAAGGTACTTTTGCTACATTATCTATTTCAACTACAATAGTTGAAATAGATATTTACTACATTCAACACTTATTTATTTATATGTTGGACTGCTAATGATTTTATCATATCTGACTGACTTTTATTGAGTTTATTGAAGTGAAAACTTCTTTAGCGGCGTTGAGCACTTTTTCTGTAATGGGTATAAAATCTTAAACTCGCGTCAGGACACGTGACCTGATCGAAAAAGCGTAAGACGGATGGAGAGTAGACAGCTATCCCCTCTCTACGGCGCGGCGAAAATGTATGCCTGGGCCTACTGTTTCGTTTAGGCAGCGCAGGGCGCTTGCGCGAATGTTCGTGTATGTTACAGCGTGCCACGCGCATCCATGGATGGTGACAGCTGATGGCTCGACCGTCTGTGTAGTGATCACATTGTTGTGTATTCGTAAAATTCGTGAATGTAAAGTGCTTAAAATATGGAAATTGATATAGATAAACTTTTTAATGTAAAATAATTGTAATAGTTTTAAAGTGTTAAATTTTTAATGTAATATAAATTGTCATGTTTGTGTACGATAGCGCAATAAATGAATATTGTATTCTACCACATAAATGATAGTACTTTTATACTGATAAAGCAATTGGTGCAAAATTATTCCCTAACCATTCCAAAATATCAAACATGCTCAACTTTAATAATCAAGTTTTCACTTCTGCCGGCACTCCCGGAGTGCAACCCGTCTTTTTTTTATTTGTAATATTTTCTTACTACCCACATTAGACATTGACTGTTATTGTCATATTTTATTGAAGTTCCTAAAATTATAAAACCTTAAATTGATGATTAATGACATTTCATACATCAAATCTTCTAATATAATATAAAAAATCTTATACTAATATTTAAGCTATATTTAATTATGGTCCGATCTAGATTTCAATGCATATATAAAATCCATAAAATCTTTATACATCACTAAACATGATCACCCTTAAAGACTTAATAATTACAGAAATCTGCTTATAATTTATTTCATCTCTTATATGGTTCTTCTCTTCTGGATGAGCAAAATAGCAATACCCAACAAAGTTAACAGCACATACAAACTATATGAATAATATATGTTATTTCTGGGTGTTCATGCTTCTGCCTTCAATCAATCTTGCCTACCTTTATTAACACACCTAAATCAACCCATTAAAAACCTAAAAGAATGCTTCTAGGTCGGGCTCTATATTTTATTTGGTGTATAGGTGTACTTACTGCTTATTTTTTGATCTTTTGTAGTTTTTGTGTGAAGTACTATATTAGTGTCTGTATTCGTGAATAGATATTTTTATATTCATTCTTTAGTCATTCAGTAAATTATTTTTAAGGAAGTTCTCGCAGGTCGAATTAACAGTTTTCTAATATATATGTCACTGACGGAAGTAGTTTAGGAGATATACAGGGGCGGAAGGAAGTTTAAATTTGTTACTTTGCTTTTATTGGAGGAATACAAGCTAATATTTTGTCATAATGATTATTTATATGAGGTAGGTTTATGGCATTGTTTGATATATTAGGGCCATGATTCTCTGCAACTCAATGTCACGGTTTTTTTCTGCGTATATTTAAATAATGAATAGAAGCAGGTGTTACAGTAGGTTTCACAAGCGAGAAAAGTAAAAGTTACTTTTCCCGTTGGTGAAGTCAACATCTCCTGAGGATGATCCGGTGTCGGGTCAAAACGTGCGTAGAGGTTCTAGTGAAAGATTTTGTGTGGTATTATATTATACAAATCTCTCAGTTGTCGGCAGAATATAGCAAATTATACTTGCTGTTTATTGTTTACGTATATATAGTCATCTCTTTCATACAAATACTATTACTTATGTCACTAATTGATTATTACAATGACAGTATATGTAGTAGAGAATCAGGGTTATTTTAATAAGAACAAATATAAAAAAATAAACAATTATTGTTAAATACTGTTTATTTTTAGTTGCACTGTATCACCACTTACTGTGTAAGTGATTTAAAACATTACATCATTGAGGAAGTAATATACGATCATTTATGATTTCGCAATGTATATTTATTTGATATTCTTTATATAATTGTCTATTTACATTTAGATTGTTTCTGTATATAAGTGTACGTACCTATATCAAACAAAATACGAGTCGTTGACTTGAAATAAATTTAATAGGACCAAATATTAATTGAAATATATAATCATACTTTCCCTTCCAAGTACATAATAAATAGTATCTTAGTGTGTCTTTATAGGTAAACATACATTTGGTTTACAAAAGCGAGTCTGTCATTTTATTAAACGATCAAACTCAAATCAATCAAACGTCATGACTTTTTTTTTCTTTTTTTTTCTTCGTTATATGGCTTTACAAAGATTAGCCAATGTCAAGTTTATTATTTTATTAGTTCTCTCCCTCTATGGCTTTGCACAGACCAGCCAATGTCAAGTTTATAGCAATGTAGAAGCTAGGGAGAAATGGCGGGAAACTTCGCACTCTGCGGACGCGGCTCCCTCAAACCTTTCCCAAATCAATACCTGTTAACCATTTAGAAAACTAGCCAATACACAAACGACACCAACACTTTCCATGTTACAACCAACACCAGTCCTTTCCAAAACCAGCCAACAAACATTAATTTAAGAAAAGCGTGAAAAAACCTCGCCCGCCATATATGAAGTCTCCCGCCTTTCTCCCCGTCATGATTTGACAACTAAATATAAATTTGGCAGATTATAAATAACAGCCGTAATTATCTTAGTAACTCTCTCGCTATGAAATTGACATTGGCCAATAGAGCCATAGAAAGAGAAAAAAAATAAAACTAGCTCAGACTATCTATGGCCTGATAAAAACGCGGATATATTTATTATACAAGTGAGGAGGAACGAAGTATAAACTATATAGTGGAAATTCAGACCAAATGTATTGTATAAAATCTAAACCCTGCTCCGCATATATTTAATAGATATGAATTTAAGTAGAAATATCATGAGGTGGAGTGGGCAACTGAACTTTAGAACATTAAATATTTTGAAATAGCATAAAAATGAGGTTGTCAAGTCTATTGCATTTGTGTCTCAATGGTTGATCAATGTCACCAAAGTGCTCGCAATGAATTATTTTTTTAATGGGAATCTTTTATTTTTACATGTTAATAATTTAATTACATTTATTAACATTAAAATATTTTGTGCAATGAGCAGTAAAAGTTTCCGAGCGAAAAGTTAATACAACTTGAATAGACACGATAAATAGATACGATACAAGCCTGCCTACAGTGGTAGCCAACGAAAGAGCTTTTATCAAACAGTTTAACAGTGAACCCCATTGTATAGCGGTTTGATAAAACGTTATTTTTATTTGCATTTTTGTTTTCGTTCGTACGAAACTGTCATTGATCAACAATTGAGACATTTGTAAGACGAAAGACCGGTTCATTAATTTTTTGTTATTAAAAATATATCTTATCGTGAATCGTGAACGTGGAGCAAAAAATGTAAAACGCTTTCATAGAACAAACGCTGTTCCGTATTACATATCCGCCAATAGACAACCGAAGCGCGATAATGTGTGCGAGCGAGCTAGGTTTAACAAAGATCTGATATGTTGACAAGACATGTATGAGTATTGACTCATATATGTTGTAGTTCTTTGTATTTGTTCTTATAAATAGTACTAGTAATACTTAGCACGTGTTTTTGTGCCATTTCTTATATTACCATCGACCTATCATCAACGTTTTGACGACCTCTGTGGCGCCGTGCGTGCGCTGTCAGATTATAAAGTTGGAGGTCCTGGGTTCGATTCCCGGCTCGAGTCTGGTCTTGTGGGAGGCTTCGGCCGTTGCTAGTTCGTCGTGTCGCCAAGCGATTTAGCGTTCCGGCACGATGTTGCGTACCGAAACCGATTAGGAGTGTGGGTTTACCGTACTCTTAACAGGTTAGCCCGCTACAATCCTAGACAGCATCATCACTTACCAACAGGTGAGATAGCCGTCAAGGGCTAACTTTTAGTGTATAAGTAAGACTATCCCGTTAATAATAATAACTTACTTTTGAGACGGCGGGTGTGACATTTGGCATATAAATCTAAAATAATACCTAAATATTTGCACTTCCGAATATTTTTTCGGAGTACAGCTAAATTATACCCTTAAGTTCTCTAAAGTATAATTGGGTTTATTTTGTTTTATAAATTAAGTTTTGTGTTTTATTTCAGTGTTAAATTAAGTAAATATATGTATTTATAAATATTATTATAATAAATAAATAAATATTACTTGTATATTAACTTTACAATGTTGGTTTCTTGCTTGTGTATTTATGTTGATGTAAAGGAATCTCCAAATATGTTAAATAATATATTCACATTACCACGTGAATGGTAATTGCATACAATATATATTTTTTTATAGGATCCAATTACATAAAGTTTTATTCGCTTTATGTAATAATATTATTATTATTTTAAAAATAAGTATACATTTAGAATTTACAATTAAACATTACTGTGTTCCTAAAACCTTAAGGTTTTTCCATACACTGTTGTTCCACGTGTACACTGGATAATGCCTATAACAATACATTATATCAAATACAGTAAATAAAACTATACATACTACAAGTACAATACATAATACAAGTTTTTTTTTATTACTCCTCTGCTTGATTAGCAGAGGAGTAATAAAAAAAAACTTGTTTTATTTAGCGTCTTGGATCCAATAACAAAAAATATATCGTATTCCTAGAAATATAATGTGAGACAGAATAATATTTAGCTTATAATAATAATAATAACTAATTACCACAACTTATATAATATATCGCGCTAGTTTAAAAGAGGAATTATTATGAAAAAGCCTCACTAAATGTACTATTAATCAACTAAATTACATGTTCACAGTTTCTTCTTATTGCATTATAATGAAATAATTTTCAAGATGTTGACAATAATCTATAACTTTCAATACAATATAAAAAGGTCTAATATATTCCATATTTCTTTTTAACATACCACAGGTCAACTCTCTTTCATACGAAACCTTTAAACAGGTGCAAATTAAATGTTCACTTATACCTATAACTTACTACTCCAGCAACGTTGGTTTATGATTTCAAAGAAGTTCTGGTCGCCCTATTATCGACTTCAAAAATGCACTTACTGAAACTTTATGTCTCGGGAAAATTTTAATAATAAAATTCGTTTAATTTTAGTCCTTCCAATTTAGTTTAGTTTACTTTTATGTACAACACATTGCGTACCTTCATTATTTATAAGTACAAAATCTTTTGTTAAACTGCCTTACATATAGACACATTTATGTGCGTACATATATCAGTAATAATTGTGAAATAATCGTTTTAAAGTGAGATTTTAAAGTTACTATATTAAGAACATATTAGAATAGAAAAAAGCAAAAATAAATATATATTTGTATATTAATTGTAATTAATTTATCCAAGGGAGGTATTAATTAGCTTAGTTAAATAGATTTGCTTTATCGCAGTTTGGCTACAGTTTATAATTTCCTATATAATATCCATTAAACAATTTTGAATTCCGTTTTTCTATTATGAGGTAGTCATAAAATGAACAAATTTACCCACACTTTTACACTCAAGTATGTTTTAAAAATAGGAAGAAAGACATTTTAGCCATTTAAGAATTTTTTATATTTTTAAACAAACATCACACTGAGAGGTAGTAAATGCATTGTTTATTACATTATAATCATCACAAAGGAAATGAAAAAATTATAATATTTAATTTATATATGTGAAAGTTTGAATAGGCACAAAAAATATTTTAAATTATTTGTTTAAAATCAATTTACATAAAATTCTAGTTTTAGGATTTGCCACGAATGGTAAGCAGTAGATGAAAATTATAATAAGAATTTCATATTTCAAACAGTATTATAACGGTTTTTTGATAGCTTGATTAAATAATAGTATAATGTAATATATATATATATTTATAAATGACATGCGCTACTTATGTATTTATTTCTACGCAATAAGTGTATTTCCTTAATGTCTTTCAATTTAATCGTTAAACCGCGAAATTCAAAGATACTTGACATGTTAATTTCATGCTTTTTCTTGTTGCTTACTTCAATAACATTTTTATATCCGTATCCGAGTGAAATAATAATGTCACCTTCAACTTAGACCGAGTTACTTACGGGAAAAGGTTTGATTTTATATTAATTTTACCAGATTATTTAGAATCTCAAAATTTATGCCTAGTAAGTAGTCGTAAAAAAATTGTTATTGAAGTAATAGAACTGCCTTAAATTTATGATCTATCATTTTAATGTATCTAAATCGTCATACTATATTTTGACATCAGTGTCTACTGTGACAATTCATCTTAACATAAATGTCTTACCACTTTTGACTTGTTGTTAATTATGTATTTTAAGTATAATTTATATGTTAAATATCTTTCTATCTATTTAATATTTTTGCCTTCTATAATAATACATTTTGTATTTTTTTTATATGTGCATATTCTGTATCAGATCATAAAGGTACTTAATATTTTTGAATAATGTTATCATATATTTTGTTAATGTATTGTTTTTTTCATATTATATAGAATTGTTACATACTTTCTTGGATTATTGTCTATTTGGTTAATATTGAAAAAAAAATTTATTGGATGTGATATAATTACAGTTTATTTTAGACGGATTGTACAAAACCAATTAAGTTACCCAATTAAACTTTGTTTTTCACTAGGCAATGTGTCGAGTTTTATTTATTCCATCAATCCTTTTGAGCAACCCTAAAGATGACATATGAAAGCAAATATAACAAGGATCGGCTTCATAGGTACAACAGTGAATTTGTGTTGGTACCTAGATTGAGCATTGTCCAGATTCCCTCATGTAATTAATAGTTACTAACCTCATTAAAGTTAAATCGGTTTAATTCATTTAAATTATGAGTTAAACAAATTTCATTTATAAGTTACGGTTAATCTATTATCAAATTATGAAGTCTTCCATAATCCGTCTATAGATAAAAATTAAACACAGTATGCATCCTATGATTTTACTAGTACGTACCTACCTACTACCCTAAGGTTCTGGATAGACGAGATACGAATTTCCTTTGTTTTAATTACAACATATTATATAAAATAATATATAATGAAGTATCAACATTGACGGTCTGTAGTGACAGACAAGGTCAGTGTATTAATGTGATATCTATGTTTTTTAATGATTTCTATAAGATTTTTAGCCGATTTGCGTGGTTTTTTTTTTGTATCGGTATTATTTGTTTTAATGATCATCTTATGTTATTGATAAAAACTGAGACGGACAGCTTGACGTGATCTCCATGTTAAGAAACATCTACAGCTTTCTAACTCTAGACTGACTTTTCCAAAATTAATAAATAAATTATATTGTCACATATAAACACTTATGCACTTTATTTTCATATTTATAACCGCCAATAATATTTATTTCAACTAATAATTGAATATTATTTGATTATCAGATAAAAATATGAATAAAAACTTCTTTGTGGTGTAGTTTGTAGGAAAATAAATATTTTATTTAAGTTTTATTTTTATAGTTTCGTAAATATCAATGTGCATGATGTCAATAGTATATGTCAATAATTAATTTTACAATGTCAATATCGAATATCGATATCAGTACGCGAAAGCAACACTATTTGTACACATATACACATTACACAACAGTATTGTTGTGTATTTCATTTTCGTCCCGCCTTAGTATTTTGTCAATCAAATAGAAACTTATAATGGAATTATAAGTTTCTGATTAAATTCATGCTAGCAAATGAGTTGGTGATTATAATTTCTAGTAAGTATTTGACTCAAATTGGCATATAGGAGTGACCTCTCCATATTCACAAAGCTTTGCTCCCTTTTCTATACCATAAACAATAATCCATATTTACAAAATGGCGGAGGGAAAAAGCGAAGCATTGCTGCGCTTTTTGTGAGGTTTCGATATAACTGAAAAAGAAAATATCCGATAATTATTTTGCCGGGAATGTCAAAATAATCAAATAAATAGCAAAGACTTATAGGAGTTAAAGACTCAAAACAAACAATTTGGTCTAATCATCACAAATTGCTTTTATGAAGTTATATTTTACTTAGTGATAAGCATATTGCATATAATAGTTAATAATTAAATAACGGTTCAAGATCTCGGCCTTATATATTATTTAAAACCTTACACTGTAAGTGAAAGGGTGATCTAGATTATTTTCTATTGGACACTGATAAGTTTTACAAAATAAGCTATGGAGTACCTATTATGTATTTTTTGTTGACTGGCTACGTTTTAGGTTGCTATTAAGTTGTTTTTTTTTAATAATGTTTATATGAGATACCTACTTAATCATGGAGCAAAATATAGTGGTCAAGACTGAGGTGCAACCTAATGGAGACATACTTTTATACTATGTTGATGGTAAGATCATGATATATTGACTATATAGGTATAGGGTTAAGCAATGTGAAATGAAATAGTGGCCTGATCTTGTGAGTATCTTAAGTAGTAGTATCAGGTCTAATGAAATAAAGGGATACTAAAAGTTTGTAGAACCAAGGTTTTTCTATTATTATTTATTATTAATATAAAAGGAATATAATTAATTATACAAAAATGGCACGGAAAAAACCAGAGGTGTGTCCTCAGTGCTAAGAGCTAGAGGAACTGAGTAAGCAAATTAGGCATGAAAAGAACATTTCCTAACTGAGTTAGACGGTCGACAAAAATGTGTCATCTGCCCAACTCAGCCAAAAAATACATTATTATTAGATGTACATTTTTATTGAAATATAAAGGCTGTCTCTTGACTGTAATCACACCTTATGGGGATGGAGCAACGTTAGCTAGAAGATGCCTAATCATAATTGATTTGAAAGAACCCAAATTATATGTATCAGGGAACTCAACATTTCAGTATATTTCCCTTTGGTGTTACAGGAATTATATTTGTCATGCACAGACACACGCAGATTAAAATCATTTGTTAGAATATGCAAATAAAGTTATTTTATACACCAATTGTACTAGACCTAGTGGTTCTTTTAAAAGTCAAAACACATTTTTGATTTGAAGTTCTCTTAAGCATTATTTATCAATATGATGCTCTAAAGTTGTCTATTTAAAACTACTAAAACATTTATTTCACATCTTAAGACATAATTTCAATAATTTTCATAAACATTTCATTTTATTTTAGGCAAATGTATACTAAAATGCTAATGACCTAACACAATTTTAGTTAAATAATGTTTTTTATATTAATTTACAGAACATAATGGGGATCCAAGTATGCTAGAATCTAATCATACAAATGAAGACTCTTATATGGTTGAAGATTTTGTTGATGAGGATTCCCCAGATGAGTTAGAAATAGCCCAGGCAACAGAGCAGGTTGCAAGGGAGAAATGGTTGGAAGATGATATAAAACGCCTTGTTACCTTCTTTATAGACAACAAAGAAACATTCTTAAGTGGTACCACAAGGAAAATACACTTATGGGTTGTGGCTTGTAAAACTATGTTAACGGATAAAAGACCTATCTCATGTGAAGCCAAGCTCAATACTATGAAGAAAAAGTATGCACAGCTGTGTATTGATAAACAGAAAGGACTTAATATCACGTGGCCATACTTTGATCTTTGCCATCAAGCTTTTCATGATGATAATTATGTCAAAATGTGTCTAAGTGAAGCTGCTCGTGACACCGTAGTCGTCAACATACCAACACAGAATGTTATCAATCAAGATGGCGTTTTTATGGTTAAAAAAGTCCATACAGACCATAAAGATGAGAAGGTTCAAGAGATGCTCTCATTGTATTTAAAATATAAAAAAACTTATCAAAAAGGTCATAATGCACCGAAAGGTATGTGGGAAACGATTGCAAGGGAACTCGGACAAGAGGATGCTGATTACTGGCATAAACGTTTCTTAAATTTTAAGCAGCATTATATAAGAATGGTGTACAAACGTAATGAATGTGGTTCAGAAGGAATTAACTGGCCTTACCTCTCGTATTTCGACCAAATATATGGAGATGATCTTGATTTTCAACAAAGATTTTGCCAGCCAGAAGATACTAAATTCGACACTACAGTTTTAATAGAAAGTTCAGACAAACTGTGGAATGATATGGAAAAGACTTTTCTAGTTAAATATTATTTCGATTGCTTCAATGAATACCAAGATCAAACAATTCCCAAGAATTTTCTATGGAAAGAAGTGGGTAGGTTGATTGATAAAGGACCTGAAGCATGCAATCAAAAGTATGATGAACTTAAGAATGCTCATTTCGATAAACTTTTAAAAGAAGAATACAACTTGCATGAAAGACTACCTATAGATATACTTTTTGATAATATTATAGCTAAAGAAGTTGAAATTGAACTAGAGAATGAAGCTGAAACATTGGACGAGTGGAAGGTAGAACAAATTGATGAATTAATACAATACATATACAATAATAGTGATATGGTCAAAGATTCTGTCTGTTACTATGTATGTTGGGCTGTACTCGCAAAGAAGTTTCAAAGAAGCATTTACTCGTGTAAAAAACAATGGGATGAATTGACGAATGTATATAAGTCAGCTTTGTATGATAAAAAAGAATGTCCTGATATGCAACTTAAGTGGAGATATATAGACTTGTTCGATAGAATATTTGATTACGGCATGGATACGAATCTACTTATTGGTTTTAAAAAGGCTCAAGACAAAACTGTTGTCAATAAACCTTTGAAAGTGGGAGGTGAGGCTGATATATTATTATTTTTAAAGATATCAGATGATATTGCCCAAGCTAAATGTACATTAATTTAATTATATATTTTTTGCTGCATAAAATAGCCTAAATTATCACTGTACGTAATCAAAAAGGTTTAATCATAAACTGTTAGCCCAAGCGGTTAAAGAACATTTTTCATGTTCCTAAATATACTAACTACGTATGCAAACCTTGTTAAAAAAGGTTTGTCAGTTTCAGATGACGAAAAATAAAACTGACTTAGTGCAAGTTGGACTTGCACAAAAAGGGTTCAACCTTTAATATGAAGCACCACATGGCATCGCCATTATGTATATTGAGAAAAAATTAACAAACTTTTTTTTATCTCTCTTTGATTGGGACTCTTGGATTTTCAACTTTATTTCTTTCATATTATATGATGTCAGTTTACAGCGGTTACAGCAGTGATAGCCCAGTGGTTAGTGCGTCAGCCTCCTAATCAGAGGTCGGCGGTTCGAATCCGGGCACGCACCTCTAACTTTTCGGAGTTATGTGCGTTTTTAAACAATGAAAATATCACTTGCTTCAACGGTGAAGGAAAACATCGTGAGGAAACCTGCACGCCTGAGAGTTCTCCACAACGTTCTCAAAGGCGTATGAAGTCTGCCAATCCGCACATGGCCAACGTGGTGGACTATGGCCAAACCCCTTCTCATATTGAGAGGAGACCCGTGCTCTGTAGTGAGCCGTTAATGGGTTGATGGTGATGATGATGATGATGTCAGTTTCTGAAATAACGTCGGTTATTATTCTGTGCTTGTATATTTTCGATTTAATTTTTAGCCAAAAGAGTAACCATCAAAAGCGAGAGCGACAGAGAAAAAGGGCAAATTTCCGAAGACGACGAAACGTACGACGAAAGGGGTTTCATCAAACATACTAAAAAGAAAAATGGCGATGCAAAAGCCTTCAAAATACTTGAGTATTACCTCAAGAATAAGGACAAATTCGCGTCGTCCCAACACAAGAAGCTGGCACTCTGGGAAGTTGTAGCTAAACAGATAGGCATATCCGCTTCCGAATGTGCGCATCGATTTCGGAATTTCAAACAGGTTTGTATATTCACGTATTATACTATATACGTTGTTTATTTAAAAAACTATCTGATGAATAAAAACTATCTTTTATGGCACAACTATATATATATATATATCATCATGATCAACCCATTATTGGCTAACTACAGAGCACGGGTCTCCTCCCAATATGAGAAGGGTTTTGGCCATAGTCCACCGCAGACTTCACACGCCTTCGAGAACATTATGGAGAACTGTCAAGCGTGCAGGTTTCCTCACGATGTTATCCTTCACAGTTGAAGCAAGTGACATTTTAATTGTTTAGAAACGCACATAACTCCGAAAAGTTAAAGGTGCGTGCCCGGATTCGAACCGCCGACCTCTGATTAAGAGGCTGACGCCCTAACCACTAGGCTATCACAGCTTCATATATATATTATATTGACATTTTTAATCCGGTTTTTTTTTCGGACTGTCTTTAGCTGTGCTAAAGCTATTGGTTGCCACAGCGTAACTGGGCTGTGTGGCGAGCTTCTAAAAGAATCTCTGCCAGAAGAAATTTTGAGTCCTAGGGCTCGAAGAAACTAAGGGAACGTCTGCCTAACCTAACCTAACCTGTGAGGCCGAACTTCGGCTTAGGCGACGTTTGGGATAACGGGGGGTCGGACGGTATAATGACAATATTTTTACTGCTCTGCTCCGTTTTAAAGCTCGTTTACAGCCGGCGGTCTTTTGGAGAGAAACACTATATGAATTGCGACTTTAAGACTAGTTGCATAAAGGTGCAATTTGCTTAACTTAGACATTTCAGTGTTTCAATCTTTTTCCTTGTTCAATACAGGTTTACACTAGCTACGTCCAGAGAGAGATCAATAAACCCGAAAAGCCTATAATATGGCCTTATTACAGTTTATGCAAGAAAGTTTTTGGGTACAGAGCCATCAAAAATAAGCTCAAAAACGGAAAAGTAGACTCAGATGACGCCGAAGACTGGTCGGCGAAGGAGATCAAGCAAGTTATCAACTATTTTGCGAAAAATTACTGTAATCTTATTGATGAGGCCGAAGACAAAAGCAAATGGGCGGACTTATCGAAGGAATTGGGTAGATCTGCCTCAAGTTGCTGTGACAAGTTCCTTGAACTGAGAAAGTCATATAGAAAATTGAAAACTATGAAGGCAAGGTAAATACAACTTTGTTATACTATTAAAGTCATACTGTTGGGTAAAAGCCTCATAGGTGATAAGATTTTAGAACACATTTTAGAAGATTTTGACGACCTCCGTGGCGCAGTGCGTGCGCTGTCGCATTATAAAGTTGGAGGTCCTGGGTTCGATTTCCGGCTCGAGTCTGGTCTGGTGGGTGGCTTCGGCCGTGGCTAGCTACCACCCTACCGACAAAGACGTGTCGCCAAGTGATTTAGCGTTCCGGCACGATGTCGCGTGGAAACCAATTAGGGGCGTGGGCTTACCATACTCCTAACAGGTTAGCCCGCTACCATCCTAGACAGAATCATCACTTACCACCAGATGGTGATATAGCAGTCAAGGGCTAACTTGTAGTGTGTAAAAAAAACATGGTATGTGGACTTTAACATCGGCTAGGGTTTAATTTGTTGAGTAACACTAGTACTAAGAATTCAATAATCCAATGCCTAAAAATTCTTGAACTGTCCTTGAACTTGAATACAGAACTTTGCTGATAAAAATGTTAACCCCTGGACTGACAAGGCAGTTCATTATCATACTATTAACAGCATAAACCTCTCTTATTGGGAGATATATAAAAAAGCCCCTTTATACTTCAGCTTTAATAATGAATGTCTGTCTGAAACGTGGCTGTATCTCTTGTAAATAGAAATCAGTAATTAGATATATATATATATATATTTTAATAGATATATCATCATCATCACTCTAATTTTGTTAAATGTTCCCTGTATATAGCGGTTGCCTGGAAGAGATCACTTGCAGTGATAAGGCCGCCCTTACATAGTTTTATGTCTTTTTTATTTATTTTTGTTTTTGTATGTCCTGTGTGTAATAAAGAGTTTTATTATTATTATTATCATCCTGATCAATCCATTCTCGGCTCACTACAGAGCTCCTCTCAATATGAGAAGGATTTATCCATAGTCCACCACGTTGGCCATACGCGGATTGGCAGACTTCACACACTTTTAAGAATATTATGGAGAACTCTCAGGCATGCAGGTTTCTACACAATGTTTTTCTTCAGCATTATAGCAAGTGATATTTGAATTGCTTAAAAACGCACATAACTGAAAAGTTAGAGGTGTGTGCCCTGGTTCGAACCCTCCACTTCTGATTAGGAGGCTGAAGTCCTAACCATTGGGCTATCATAGCTTTAAATATATATATTATTCCATTCAATTTCCAGGAATCCAGATGTTAAAGTATCATGGAAGTATTTTAATATGATGGATGATATATACCAGAAATTTGTTCAGCAAGTTGAAGTTTTGGAGGATATGGATATCGATAATATTGGATATGAATACGAAGAGCTGGCTGCTGAGGAGGGTGAGCATTTTCTTTATATTACATCACAGACAATTAGCAGACTGGTCACCTGATGTTCTATGTTGTACTGTAAATTTCTTTTGGCTTTTTTTTTTACATTTTCGTTTTTATTTCGTGACAATTTAGTTGTTAGCAATACATATATGACTTAAAATAAAACTTAGATTAACCTAAAACTAAAAATCTTAAAAAATAAATAAATATTTAACATAATAACTAAAATATATTATTAAAAGGAGTCCCTTTAGGCAAGGTTTTGAAGATACTGGCAGCGTTCCCCCTTTAAATGGCTAGACTAATTCTTTGTCCGAGGTAGCTGGCAGCTCTTCGGTCCCCTGTGATGTCGACTAACCTTTTTGCTATTTCCTTAAAAAGCCTTAGAGCGCTAGGACCCCACGGACCAAGCGTCTCGACACCGAATGGGACAAAATCATATTCGCCTAGACCCCTGTATTTGCATGCTTTAGCTTTTTCGCTTTTTCTTTTGGCTAACATTGTAGTGTAAAGTATGATGGTTAAAAAACAAGTATTTATTCTAAAGTAGTGTAAAGTTGGGTAACATAAAGTGATCATAATAAAAAAAATTTAAGATCTTTATTTCTCAAAAGAATTACATAAAATCTCTTATATTATGAGAAAAAAAATAGGTAACTAACCCAAGTAAACTATTAATGAGTGTAGAATAATTCTAATTAGGTTTACATAATACGTGTGGATAATTAATTATTTAATTGTTCTATAAAAAATTTAAATGTAAGATTTAGTTTTTTATTGAACAATTTTTTATTTATTTATTAGGTTTACTTGTAAACACTCACTAATAGATTCGAGAACCTTAAAATGTAATAAGAATAATAGGGATTAATTAGTTATACCAACCTAACCACCAGTGGGTTTCTAGCATTGACTATCTTTATTGATTTTATTTTCAGATGACGATTTCCAATGTATAATCGTCATGCCGGATGGAGAAGACATAAATAATGCACAAACATTAATACAAGACAATATCCAGGAACAGAATGAAACACAAAGCGATGCAAATGATAATACTGAAACCAAACACACCATCACCAAATGGAACCGACGTAGCAAAACACGCCTTCTTAGCACGCTCTTGAAATATTTAAAGTCGCATAAAGATCAAGAGATGAACTCAATTGAAATGTGGTCAGAGATCGCGTCCAAAATGGAAGAAAAAACGCCCAAATCCTGCAAGAAGATGTACTTGAAACTCAAAAAACTTCTAAATGAATCCGAAAGAACACCATATCACAATTTGTTGGAGAAAATCGTGGCTGCAAAGTCAAATTTGAACAAAGCATCAACAAATCATGATCTGGATTCGATAAAGACATTCAAAGATGTTGAAATTGACGACGATAAAGTCTGTAATGCTTTGCAGTATTACTTGCAAAACCTCGAAGATTTCGTCAGCCCGAAATTCGAGAAGAAATACCTATGGACGGAACTCGCCAAGTTTATATCGGAACCTGTGATTAAAGTTTTCCACAAAATCAATTATCTGAAGGAAACATTCGACAGCGAATTGTATACGCCTTTCAGTGATATGCTCCAAGAAATTATCACGAAAGAGAATGCATTGAGGGAAGCAGTGTCCAACGATCTTCCCACCATAGATGAAGAGGATGCGGAGGAAACTTGGTCAGATATAGAAATCGAACGTTTGTTGACATGGTACTTGGCCCATTTGGACAAATTCAAAAATCCGAAATTCGTCCGAAGCTATCTATGGATGGAAGCGTCAGATATTTTGAAGAAGAGCCCTTTGGTTTGCTCGAAGAAAATGTTAGAAATACGGTCCGAATATAGGAGCATGGTCAAAGAGAGTCCCGAGACATTGGACAATTGGAAGTTTTATAACCTGTGTCAGCGCATCTATGGTACTGGGAAAAAGGGCACGAATGGTTGAATTTCAAGTGATCTTTGAGTGTAATTTTGCTTCATCCACCCATCTTCACAATCCAACTGTGTGTATAGAGGGCACCTGATGTTGTATTAAAGAAATCTAGATGTTTCTCTAGTTTATTCAAATGCCATACAATGAATCATTGTAAGTGGGAAATATTTTCTTATCTCATTTGTGGCTTAACTAGAAGCAGTTATCTATGCAAGTAGACCTGTCAATGTGTTTTTTTTTGTGAATGCAAATCTTATACTAAGGTCTAAAATATGTCATTTAACGTTAAATCCCTTGAGGGCACGTCTTTGTTAGGCAACAAGGCACAGTCGAGGCCCTCAGAGAAAATTCAGTAATTATAAATTACTAAATTACCTCTGCTGGGCACGTAAAATATTATATTATAAAAGTTAAAAGTGTAACATACCAATAAAAGTTTACAATATCTTTTGTCTTTCTTTATTATTCTAGTCCATACTTTATAAAGTTAAAGTTGACAGTACATCTCTCACAAATATTTGTCTCCTTTCGAATAGGTGGCCTGGAAGAGACCGCTGTTAGCGATAAGGTAGCCTTTTGCTTATATATTTTGTTTATCATTTTAATATAAATTTTATGTATGAATAAATAAATAAGCCTGCAGTTACTTAACTCTGTCATGTTTGTATGGTTTCAAATAAACAGTGGCTATCATTCGTAAAATCTAACAAACTTACGCGCCATTTTGAAAGGACATTGTGTCAAAATTGACAACTCAATTCAAATATCTCTGACGTTTAAAATTTAAGCGAACGTCGATATTAAGTTTGTTTTAATGATAAATGATTGTGAAATAATAACTATGACAAGTGTGACGGAGAAAAACTCAAGTATCTCTAAGAATAAATGTACTATATCCCTGGAAGGAACTACCCTCTGCATTACAGGTTTTCCTGGTGCAGAGGGTAGGGACAAATTATATATATTGTAAATCGTTTTTAAACAATAAAATATTATATTATTATCTTATCTTATCTTGATCTGGCTCACGAGGTTTCCGACATGTCGCATGTGCAGTCTGCTGAAACCATCCCAATCGTTATATCTGCGAATGGGTTGATCCCAGTAAGCCTCGCTCACCATCTGAGGCGACTGGGGTTCCGTGGCAGTTCGCTCGCAGTCAGGATGCAAAAAGCGGTCTTGCTGGAATCGGCTAGGATAGTCCGCCGGTTTCTCAAGCCGTCGCCCTGACTCCCGGCCGATTGGTCTCCCCTGCCGGGGCGTAATCATCCGCCCAGTGCAAATATATATTTATGTAATGTGTTTATTTATTTATTTTTATCTTTTTAAGTATATTATATCTTTTTTTTTTTTTTACTCACTACAAGTTAGCCCTTGACGGCAATCTCACCTGATGGTAAGTGATCATGCAGTCTAAGATGGTAGCGGGCTAACCTGTTAGGGGTATGGTAAACCCATACTCCTAATTGGTTTCTACGCGACATCGTGCCGGAACGCTAAATCGCTTGGCGACACGTCTTTGTCGGTAGGGTGGTAACTAGCTACGGCCGGAGCCTCCCACCAGACCAGACTCGAGCCGGGAATCGAACCCAGGACCTCCAACTTTATAATGCAACAGCGCGCGCGCTGCGCCACGGAGGTCGTCAAATCTCTTTTGGCTGTATTTATTTTGCACACGGGCGTGAGAGTTAGGATATAATGGAAATAATAATCTCTAAATTATGTATCAAAAGCAAAATTAAGACCTCCTGCGATAGTTTTAACTGTTACAGGAGTTGTCTGCCCTATATATATGGTACAATAATACTTTTCTAAACGTTTGCCCGTTCTTTAAGCTTTCAGAATCGATATAGCGTTAGTTTCTTGATTTCAAAACAACTTTTAAATGCATGAACAGATTTCGATGTACGATTCTTAAATCATACTGAGTAATACAAGCAATAAATAATGATAAGAAAAAAATATTGGCGGCTGTATAGCGCGAAAAAAATAATAATTTCGCAGCTGTATAGGGCCATTTTGAAATGTAGAAATGTCATGTTTTTTTTTTTAATAGTGTACTTGTTTTTTTTATAAAGTACTGCTTCGCCATAAATGTATATAAGTGCGTTTGAAGCATTCAGTACAAAGTTTCCTGTATATCTAGATATACTTTAATTGAGGGCGTTCGTTTGGAAAATTCGATTCAATTAGCAAACCTTAATAATTAAATCTTCTAGCAACGTAGTATAGCGACCTTACAGTTGGGAAACTGAACACGCAATACTACCAACACCATTCTGCCAATGTTTCATATTCGGCCCTGATTCTCTGTCACTTTAATCTGTAATCGTAAAATGACTGCCTAGCGAACTAACTAATCTACAGAAACGCATTTCAGTCCACGTACGGATTAGCTCAAATTTTGCGTAATAAAACTTTAAATCGACTAGTACTAGTGTTGTTTATATAAATCTAAGCTAATCTTTATTGGCAGGTCAACTTTATTAATACCTTAGAAATTTATGTATAACCATTCGGTAATAATTGTGCATACCAACCATTGTACATAAATTTCTAAGGTCCGCTAAGGTAAGTACCATTATGAAGTAGGCGTCCGCTAAGAAAAGATTTAAAAAAATTAGCTGGTGCCGAATAGGGGATGAAAACTTGTATTAAAGGCTGACAATTTTTGAGGTCATCAACACTGGACTTAATTATACATATTTAAAGGTACCTACGATCTCTTGTGAAGGATAGAATCAGGCGTTTGCTTGTTTGAGGTATGAAAATAACTATTCATACTTACCTATGCAAACTTAAAATTTTAAGGAAATCTTAGACAGGTTTGTATACTCTACGCATCTGTGTGGTTTGAACGCAGACCATTGCTATTAGATTTTGCAGTCGTGTACAAAAGTTTTCGTGGCGAGACATCAAGTGGTAATAGTCTAAATTTTGGCTTCATCCGAGATTTCGTTGGAAATAGTAGGTTACGCTAGTAACCATTGGTTTTTTAAACACTAAAAGTTGGCCCATTACGGCAATTTCACTTGATTATAAGACATGATGCAGTCTAGGATGGTAGCGGGTTAACCTGTTAGGGGTATGGTAAACCCACACTCTTAATTGGTTTCAAAGCGACATCGTACCGGAACGTTACATCGCTTGGCGACACGTCTTTGTCGGTTATGAGCAGGCATTACTTTGTATGAATTAGAAGAAACCATCATTCAAGGATTTGGCCATAGTCAACCACGCAGCGTGGTGGACTATAGCCAAACCCTTCTCATATAGAGTGGAGACCCGTGCTCTGTAGCGAGCCGAGAATGGGTTGATCATGATGATGATGATTACACTGTAGATTTCATCGTAGGTATGCCTGTTTCCGATCTGTACGCTTGCTAAGATGTGTTACTGGGTCGTAATAGGATTACCCGGGCGAGCTAGGTCGAGACCTTGTGCTCTTTGTCCATACGACATACGGCCTTTTCATTGACAAAAATTGATCGCACTTCGCATGGGGCTCAAAAGCCGTTTTTAACTGCTGAAAATGCATATGAGACCTTGCAGGCCGCATTGGCATTAATATCTTATTGGCATTATAAGATCGAGCTGGAAAACCCGGCTAAGTTTGTTGTGGGCTTCTTCTTAGACCGGGGCGCGTTTGGAACCCTGATAGCTTTAGTTTTAAGTTTACGAATGTAGTTATCACCATCAAATCACTACTACGTAAATTATTGACGCGTCAAAAGTGTCTTTTAAAGGATTAAATTTGAATTTGAATTTGACCTTTCTTCAATTCCCTCTTTAATTTTCAACAATATTATCGTGATATTGTATGTGTTGTTATAAAACAATAGATTAATTATAAACATGGAAATTTTGTTGTGGACTTATTTTTAGACCTGGGTGCGATTTTAACCCTTTCTTAGCTTTAGTTTGAAGTTGGCGCGTGTAGTTATCACCATCACCGCACGAATTAAAACAATGAAAAATATATTAAATATGAACGATTCATAGATGCCTGTATTAGGTTTACAAATTTAGTTAGTTTAATTTAACTATTTTGATTTGATTGATTTTGGCATGCATTGGCATTCTTAGATCGTGCTGAAACACGTTTCTTCAATGCCCCCTTTAATTTTCATTTTTATTTTCTTCATATGGTATATATTGCATAGCGCCCATTTAATATTAGTATTCATATATTATAACTGGACTCTTTAAATTTAATTTTTTATCTTAATTTTGTCTCATAATCATCATCATTTCAACCGATAGACGTCCACTGCTGGACATAGGTCTTTTGTAGGGAGTTCAAATGGCCAAGGTCTTGGGCCGCTTGAATCCAGCGGCTCCCTGCGACTCGTTTGATGTCGTCTGTCCACCTTGTTGGGGGTCGACCAACGCTACGTTTACCGGTGCGGGGTCGCCATTCCAGCACCTTGGGACCCCAACGTCCATCGGTTCTCCGAGCTATGTGTCTTTTGTCTCCAATATCTATGAATTGAATTGGGGTTACACGTATACTCCAAACCTGAGGCATATTTTTTGAAACATATAGTATATGTTTAATTCTGTTGGTTCGTTCGTTGGTTTCAGACAGTTCATAATACATTAATAAATAAATAAAAAATACTTTTGTATTTTTAATTTCATTACTAAAGCATGAATAAAATTTATATAAAATAAAAATGAATTTATGTAATATGAAAATTTCATTTTACCACAAATATTTAAATTAAACCCGCAAACCTCCACTGAAGGAGCATGGTGGGTTAAAACTCCGAATCCCATTTTGTCTGTCTGTCTGTGTCTGTGGGCAACAGCGGGACGTTGACGATGATCATACAATTATTCGCTCATAGTCGAAAGCCGCTGAAAAAGCAAATGACGTCATCCGCGCTTCTTTGAACTTGAGCACGCCGTTGTCCTATTTCATGACAAGTTAGCGCTAATGCGATCTCACCTGACGGTGAGTGACGATGCGGTCCAAGGTGGAAGCGACGTGACAAACTGTATCTATTTACTACACAAGTTTAATCGCTAATACAATGAGCCCGTCAGCCCTCAAACGAGCAGCTTTGTGGTTTTACAATCTCAATACTTCATTCCTGTGAGATGCAGAGCTGCAATGGGACGGAGTTGGGCTGAGAGTAAGTGTGAAAGCGCAAATGAATCGAAGCCGGAAATGGGTTGATCATGATGATGAAGATGATTTGACGACTAGCGCAGCTCGCCCTTATTTAGCACGCATTATTAAGTGGAAGGTCCTGGGTTCGATTCCCGGCTTGAGTCTGGTCTGGTGGGAGGCTTCGGCCGTGACTAGTTACAATCCTATCAAAGACGAGTCGCCAAGTGATTTAGTCGATTAAGTTAGATCGTCACTACTAGCTGAGATTGCCGTCAAGGGCTAACTTCCTCAACTTTTCCCGATGCATGGAAGTCTGCCAACATCCTACCCATTTTTAAAAAAGGGAACAAAAATAATGTCCAAAACTATCGACCCATACCTTTGTTGAATGTATTCTCGAAAGTGTTTGAAAGTATGGTATGGCCGATCCTGTCCTATTACTCAAGCAACATTATTTCGACTGACCAACACGGATTTTGTCGAAACAGATCCACAGTTTCTAATCTAATCAGTTATATTTCGTATTTATCTAAATGTGTGGACAATAAGCAACAAGTTGACTCAATATATACTGATTTCAGCAGTGCATTCGATAAAGTGGACCACAACATCTTAGTTTTAAAACTATGTGCGTATGGGATTCACGACCCATTACTTTCGTGGTTTAAGTCTTACCTTGCAAATAGAGTTCAGAGAGTCTCAGTCAAAGGCTATACATGAGATCCCTTCATCGCGTCGTTGGGTGTACCTCAAGGTTCCCACTTGGGACCAATCTTGTTTTTACTATTCATCAATGACATAACCAACAGCATACGCTATAGTAAATGTTCTATATTTGCTGATGATCTTAAGCTTTACCGCGAAATAAAATCAATCGAAGACAGTCATCTATTAGAGGAGGACCTTAACTCTATTGTAGATTGGTGTACTAAAAACAGAATGACACTAAACGTATCTAAATGCGCGCACATAAAATTCACCCGGAAAAGAAACTCACTAAGAACCAGCTACTGTATTCTTAACCAACAGCTTGAAGAGGTCTTTTTCATCAGGGATATCGGTATTATGATGGATAGTAAGCTTACATTTCAGGAACACATCAACCTTATAGTCGCCAGAGCGTGGAAACTGCTAGGCTTCATTAAACGTATTACGATCGCCTTTAGAAAAACCGACTGCATTGTAAAAATAATAGTTTAAAAAACTAAAAAAACACGCTACTGCACGCATGCGTAGTTCGCGCACTAGCTCTGTCTCTCTTACTCGCATGCAAAGGATGCGGAAAGAAATTAATTAATCCTGGCGAATCTAATTAGGATAATCGGATATTTTGATCGGATTATTGCATTGTCATCGACCTTTGACAGGTGTGCAAAGTTTGAATCAAATCTGATCGTTCAAAGTAGGGCAAAATCGAGCTCAAAGGAGTCGGTTACAAACAAACAAACAAACATACATACATACAGGTGAAGCTAATAAAAGCGTGTTAATGTTTAATGTACTAGTGCGTAGTATCCTGGAATATGCAGTCCCGGCATGGAACCCGCAATACAAAACCCACACTGCAAGGATTGAGCGAGTTCAGCGTTCCTTCACGAGGTACCTAGCCTTTAAAGACAGCAATTGTCCTTACAGAGCTGACTATGACACTCGCTTAAAGCACTTTAAAATGCAGTCTCTGGAACAACGCAGGATTGTGACTGACCTCATAACACTATATAAAATCGTCCACAGCACCCTGGATTCCCCTGATCTGTTGAACTATATCAACATTCATGTTCCTTGGCAACCCTCTAGGTCACGAAGGCACTCTACATATCCTATCAAAAACGTTTTTCAGCCCCACTACTCTAAAACTAACCTAGGCAAATTCGCCATAATAAATCGTTTAATAAACACATATAATAATTTGACATGCCCTGACATTGACATATTTCATGATAATTTATTTAGCTATAAGAAAAAATTGTACTTGGTTGCTTGATTAATTTATGTAAATATTTTTTAATTTTTAATTTTTGATTTGTTTAATTTTTTTTTTAATTTCATTTACCCAATTTTAATTTTATTCATTTTGTAACCTTTTTTCGCCTGACATTTTAAATACTTAATAATTATCCAATGTCATAGTTAAATTGTAAATTTTTATAAAATATTAATTAAATTATTGGCAATGCTGAGTGTGCCTGTAATGGACAAGTTGTAACAGCACCAGCACTAGCTTATTAAGACTGATTTAAAATGTAACATACAACTTGTCGCTGGCATGCCTTATGAATAAATAAATAAACTTGTAGAGGAAAAAAATCAAATAAATTCAGTAGTAGTCACTAGATTTTGGATTCGTAAAAAATCGCTAAACGCTACATTGCCGCTCGTGACGTGGGCCCTACATAAAAATTTCCACCTGGTTTCAGTCTTACACAAGTCAATATGGCCACTCAACGTTCTTTTTTAGTTAATAGATAAAGTGGAGTTTAGTTTTAAGTTTATTCCTGCATTTAACAATATCAAAATCGAGTGATAACTTGGTACTGTGTAAAGTGAATTCAGTTTTCAACGTTTGAAATACCTAGGATGGTGACGTAAGGTATTGAAGTATCTAGTTTTATTAATATAGTGTATTAGTTAGCAAACTATTTATCATGGGTACCGGGGCGCGTTTGGAACCCTCATAGCTTTAGTTTTCAGTTTACGAATATAGTTATCACCATGAAATAACTACTGTGTAAATTATTGACGCGTCAAAAGTGCCTTTTTAAGGACTATTTGAATAAAGATTATTTTGAATTTGAATGGTAGCAATCATTAAATTATCATCTTTAATCTTAGTTATTGTAGTTCTAATTCTCCGTTTTAAGATCTTTTTTAAATCCACCATGTTATTTTTTTTTATAATTGTTTTTAAGGCTTTATGATTGGACTTTACTATGTAGCAATAAGGGTAGCAAATTGTCAAGCAATCAGATTCTGAATAAAGTATTCAAATAATCATTTATAAGACACTTTTGTTGCGTCAATTACATAGTATTGATTTGATGCTGATAACTAATTTCGTAAACTAAAAACAGATATGAGGGTTTCAAACGTGCCCTGGTCTAAGAAGAAGCCCGATACAAACTTAGCTTGTATTTTACTAAGATTTTTGTATTTAGAGGTTTATAATAAAACTTATTATTGTATGTTCATAAAATGGTAAACAAATAATCATTTGAAATACACTTTTGATGCGTCAATTACATAGTGTTGATTTGATGGTGATAACTACATTCGTAAACTTAAAACTAAAGCTATTATCCTGTATTTTATTGTACCTATACTTATATACATACATAGAAATAAATTTAATTACAGTCTGCTACTTTCTAGGGTACAAATTCTTTTAATATGAAATATGTTTATAATTAAATAAAAAATGTCAAAAGTTTTGTGTTAAAATAAACTGGATAAACCGACATACGAGCATAATGAAAAAGTATCTTTAAAAAGTTTTGTAAGTACCTATATCTATGTATAAATACAAAAGGCACGTCGTTCACCAATTTATAAGAAAAACAGGCGAAAATGTTGGACCCGCGCATGAACGGTTAGCCAAGCAATAGATAGATCAATAGTTTTTACCTATTTGGTACAAAATCCTAAAAACCTAAAGTATAAGATTTGAATACTCACGATCGTTAAGTCGCTTTCGAGTATCGAAAAACTAAAAGCCAAGTATAATGGACCTATTGGTTCTAGTTTTAAGTTACAATTTCCTCCCGTACTAATTATTTATATGTTACCGGAATATGTAAATTTAGGCAATTTTTTTCATATACTTTAAATTAGGCTTCTCTAGTAAATTAGGATTCTATCCTGTAAAGCTAGAGTAAGAGGAGATAAATAAATTTTTTATTTTTCAAACTAGCGCTGGATGTGGTGGTGTGGACAAATTTGATCTTTAAATATAGGTAGTTATGTTTCAATTTACTCTGTCGTTTGTGTTTCGTTATTCGAAAACGACTCTACGATTGTGGGAACGCACTAAACTTATACTAAACTTTCTATATATATGCTACTGATCAAAATATGATTATATGGTTCACAAATTCCTGGATTCGATTCCTAGCCAATTATTAGCCAAAACTTATAAGGATTACAAATCGGTTGTGAATTTCTCAGCACCAACACCAGCTAATAAAGTTCTTGTTGCGATAATAATGTTTAAAATTCGACGTTGTCGATGGTCATAGCTCTAAATCGTCATTATCATCAGCCAATTTTTATCATACCGCCGTGCCCAGCACCTTCACATATTTCAATGAATCATTAATTTCAAATTCACTTTTGACGCGTCAATAACTTACATAGTAGTGATTTGATGGTGATAACTACATTCGTGAACTTAAAATATCTTTCAACGCGATTTTGTCTAAGAAATTATTATCACTAGTTTTTCGGACTGTCTATTAGCTGTACAAACCCTATTGGTTACCACAGCATAACCGGGCTGTTTGACGAGATTTGAAACGAAGCTCGGCCAGAAGAAATTTTTAGCCCTAGGGCTCGAAGAAACTAAGGGAACGACTGCCTAAGGGCGCCTCCTTTGAGGCCGAACCTCGGCTTAGGCGACGTTTGGGATAACGAGGGGGTCGGACGGTGAGTGGTCCGTACGTCTCCGAGGTCGTGGATGGAGTCCACGTCCGGATGACGTAAGATAGCGGGGACCTCGTCTTCGCCGGCGAAGACGGTGTGTTGCGTATGATTGTGTGGTAGGTGGTACGAGTATGTTGGCAGTAGTCATCTGATCGTCAGGGTCATGAAGGATATGTTTAGGTCTCCCCTTTCGGAGAGGAGCGCTTAGGTCGGGGGAGTAAAAAGAAGCCGCAGTTACGACGATATTTATGAACGATACATAGAAGCTGTAATAGGTTCATATGAATAAAGCTATTTTTGATTTGATTTGCCGAACTCAGGGTCGGTCCTAAGGAGAACTAGTGCCATGGTCTATGTGATGCGAAGCTGAAACCTTTCTCCCCTTAGCCCAGCTGTGGGAAATTCAAAGGCTGAAAAAATACGAAGTATTCTCTGTATAGAGTATTGATAATATTATGTTGTGACATCCGCAACGTATTAAATTGTCTAGGCAAAGAAACCTTACTAATGTTACGAGTGGGCACAGCTAATATGTACGGACACGACGTTTGGTCTTGTAGGCGAAGATATAGTAGGTATTACTTGCCTACTTTATTTTTTTAATTGTCTTATTATTTCAACAATCGTTTGGTTAACGAACGTTTAGTTTACATTGTAAAATATATTTTTGAGAATAGAAAAGCTTGAAGCGGTGATAGCCTAGTGGAAGCGGTGATGGCCTAGAGGTTAGGGCGTCAGCCTCCTAACCAGAGGTCGGCGTTTCGAATCCGGGCACGCACCTCTAACCTTTCGGAGTTATGTGCGTTTTTAAACAATTAAAATATCACTTGCTTCAACGGTGAAGGAAAACATCTCCATAATGAGTTCTCCATAATGTTCTCAAAGACGTGTGAAGTCTGCCAATCCGCACAATGTCAGCGTGGTGGAGTATGGCCAAACCGTTCTCATATTGAGAGGAGACTCGTGCTCTGTGGTGAGCCGGCAATGGGTTGATCATGATGATAATGATGAAATGAAAAGCACCAAGTGTTTTAATGTAATAAAAATACAGTGCAAGTATATATCTAACATCAATTAATAGTACCTAATTACAAACGGCCTCCTTGAGCGACATTGCACTTTTCGATTTTCCCTCAGTCAAGTTTTTTTTATCCAACTACAATTTGCCAGATGGTAAATGATGATGCAGTCTAAGATGGTAGCGGGCTAACTTGTTAGGGGCACGGTAAGCCCCCACTCCTAATTGGTTTTTACGCGACATCTTGCCGGAACGCTAAATCGCTTGGCGATACGTCTGCCGGTAGAGTGGTAACTAGCCACGGCCGAAGCCTCCAGACCAGACTTGAGCCGGGAATCGAACCCAGGGCCTCCATCTTTATAATACGAGAGTTAATTTAATAATATTAAATTAATTTTCAAATTCAATAATATTATTTAAATCCTATAGAAAATTATATATAACCATAGCTGTTCTACGTAGTTTTAACTAACTAAGGTAGAGAAGGTACATGCTTTAGTGCGTTTCAATAGCACACTACTAGGATAGCATAAATAAATGTAGGTTTCATAACCTACATTTTAACCGGTCTCTTAGCTCAAGTTAAGTCAGTTAATAGTGCATATAGGGTGACGTAAACAGGTTTTTTTATACTCACTATTGAGTTTATCAAACGAAAATTACATAGGTTCGTTGTTTTCTTTAATCATCATCATCATGATAAACCCATTCATGACTCACTACAGAGCAACTTCTTACTTCTTCTTGTTCTTTTCTTCTTCTTCATCTTCTTTCTCTTCTTCTTCTTCTCCTTCTTCATCTCTACTTCTTCTTCTTCTCCTTCCTCTCCGCCTTCTTCTTCTTCATCTTCTCTTCTTCTTCATCATCATCATCAACATCATCATCACCGTCATCATCACCATCACCACGATCATCATCACCACCACCACCACCACCACCACCACCATCATCATCATCCTTATCATCCTTTTTCTTCTTCTTCTTCTTCTTCTCCTTCTTCTTCTTCTTCTCCTTCTTCTCCTTCTTCTTCTTTTTCTTCTTATTCTTCTCCGCCTTCTTCTTCATCAACTTCTCTTCTTCTTCTTCTTTTTCCTCTTCTTCTTATCTTCTTCTTCTACTTCTTGTTGCCGCAAATTGTCTAGAGATTCGCAGCTAACTTTTCTTTCGTCTGTTTACAGTATACAGTGCTTAAAGGTGTCATACTTGGCAGAGGCAAGAATTAATTTGTCTGCGGTAAATCCCCGTCTTCTGCTGGTTTCTTTGCTTCAAAATGACACAGAGATAAAACATTTGATACCCTATTATTTTGTAATGGTTTATGTCCGAATTACATAAAAAATTCACAGTTTTCGAATAGGGTACGCTATGGTTAAATACAGCACACACACAACAACCAATAATCTCCCCCGACCTAAGCGCTCCTCTCCGAAAGAGAAGACCTAAACATATCATACATTGTATTAAAACCGGGTTTGGTGCGGAGCAATGGCAAGGATTGGATGTTGGGAAGGCCGTCTGTTGCATAACTACATGTGCTGATATTTCAGCTGAATTATATTTGATTTGACCATGGGCTAATACTTAAGTTACATTTTAATTTTTTATAAACAATGATTAAAAAGTTATGGAATTAATTTACAGATACTAGGATTATCTCTTTTCTTTTTTCTTTATTTTCTTTGAATTTTGTATGTCACTTTATGTTATGCTCGTGTTCACCATACAGAGAACATTGGCTTTTTCTTGTAAAATTACGTGAAGACACAAAGACGACAAAGACATGTCGCCAAGTTATTTAGCGTTCCAGCACGATGTCGTGTAGAAACCAATTAGGAGTATGGGTTTACCATACCCCTAAGAGGTTAGCCCGCTATCATCTTAGACCGCATCATCACTTACCATGTGGTGTATATAATAAAAAGAATAGATGCCAAATTCGAGTGAATTCTTAATTTTCACGGACACTTTTGGACGTCTAATAGCAAATTTAGTACGTTATTGAAAGGCTCTTTATTCAGACTGATCCGTTTTCCACGTAACTTGTATACCTGTGTATAAAGCGGATTTTGCAGGTAGAGGTTTTAATATAAAATGCCTATACCTTTTTACCGGAAAACTGAAATTCCACTAGCTAAGTAAATTTACCTTGAATTAGTAACAAAGCTATTGTATTGTATACACTAAAATAAATTGCTTCCAACAAAATTTGATTATTCACTATCAAATAAAATAGGGGAACATAAAGCACTTTTTTCTAGCAATAAAGCTAACTATGAGTAATTTTACCACTGAACATGGTAAAGTAAGCAAGTCATCATTTGTTGCAATTAATGCCGTGTCAGCCTCACCATGATCATGATCGACCCATGGCTCACTATAGAGCACGAGCCCCCTCTCAATATGGGAAGGGTACGTACAGAAGCTGTGATAGCCTAGTGGTTAGGGTGTCGGCCTCCTAATCAGAGGTCGGCGGTTCGAATCCGGGCACGCACCTCTAACTTTTCAGAGTTATGTGCGTTTTTAAAACAATTAAAATATCACTTGCTTCAACGGTGAAGGAAAACATCGTGAGGAAACCTGCACGCCTGAGAGTTCTCCATAATGTTCTCAAAGGCGTGTGAAGTCTGCCAATCCGCACATGGCCAACGTGGTGGACTATGGCCAAACCCTTCTCATATTGAGAGGAGACCCGTGCTCTATAGTGAGCCGGTAATGGGTTGATCACGACGTACAGAAATACATTTTTTTTTTTTTAATTTAACATATTTATTTAATCAGAATAATTACCATTATTATCTATACATTGCTGCCATCTAATAGGAAGCTCATTTATGCCTTTGCGATAGAACTCTGGTGATCTAGATTCGACAAACTGTGTGAAAGGAATTTGCACTGCCTCCTGAGAAGAAAACTTTTTATCACGCAGAAAATTGTCCAAATCACGAAAAAAATGGTAGTCTGTTGGAGCAAGGTCTGGCGAATACGGAGGGTGACGAATGGTTTCTAATTGCAGTTCCTGTAGAGTTAAAACGGTTTCTCGTACTGTATGAGGTCTCGCGTTATCATGGAGCAATAATGGTGAAGATCGATTCATAAGTCGGGGCTGTTTCACTGCTAGTTTCGCTATTATTGTTCGGAGTTCGGCGCAGTAGACATTTGCCGTTATTGCTTGACCAATCGGAGAAAGCTATAGTGAATAACACCACGCTGAGACCACCAAACAGTTACCATTACCTTTTTAAGCTATTGCATAGCTTCTATCGAGGGCCTTGAGCGCGCGGACCGAATAAAGAAATTCCGTAACGAAAAAAAACCTCACACTCCCCACTCCAATGGGCACAGCGGTGATACTTTTTACCATATAGATATTTCGCCACAGCTATTACAGTTGCCGTGGAACAGCGGTTATCACGTATGCTTTTTGTGCAGAAAGTCGTAGGTTCGAGCCAGGGGTACGTCTTTATTTTTTTATCACGTTTTTTTAATTTTTATTATTATGACAAGCATTTTTATTTAGTTTCACCTGTGCCGTTGTCTGTCTGTAATCCAATCTAGATTAAAATTTTACTCATTTCCCTTTTGCTTTTTTTTTTAATTAATTTTATCAAAAAAACCTCCATATTTTTAATATTTTTATTTTAATTGTTGTTTTTGAAATATTATTAATTTAGTGGATAAAAAATGCTATGCAATAGCTTTACCGCGGCAGTCACCGAGTGCCACACGTCTTTTTATTGGTAAGCTTTGCTTTAGGACACTGTTGCGGCGTTTGACCTGGGGTCAGCCATTGCATTTTCCGCTTACGATTATCGTAAAGAATCCATTTTTCATCCATCACATGTCACAATTCGATCCAATATTCCTTTTTTTCTGTATCGATTCAACAAAGCAACGCAAGTTTCAACACGCGTTTCTTTCTGCAGATCAGTCAAATCACGAGGCACCCATTTTTCATATTTTTTTATTTTATTGATTTGACGCAAATGAGTCAATATTGTTGGTAAGGTAACGTTAAACCATGCCGCTAATTCCTGGGTAGTTTGGCTCGGATCGGCTTCCACCATCTCTTTCAAATCATTGTTATTCACCTGTGTGGGCGGTCTTCCACGTGGTTCGTTCTCCAAATCGAAGTTGCCATCACGAAAGCGTTTAAACCAAAATCGCACAGTGCGTTCATTAGCAGTCCCCTCTCCAAACGCAACATTAATATTGCGAGCTGTTTCTGCCCCGTTAGTTCCGCGTCGGAACTCGTATTCAAAAATCACACGAATTTTCGAAGTATCCATCTTTATTGTCTAAGCTGAATAAAAAAAACAACTGAAAGTTGATAATCGGATGTTGCACATTTTTTAAAAGAAGAACTACATCGGTACCGTATGCAAAAAGTTTCACTCAAAAATCTCAAACCATGAAGGTTCTATGTCAATTCGAAGTACCTATTACAATAAAACGGCAATTTCATACTTTAAACCCTATTATTAAAAAAAGTTAAATACACTATTTCTTTTTTAGTATGTTTTTTTCAGTGTGAAGTAGGTACACGTACCTATCTGTAGCCAGCCCTTGACATGCGAAAGAAAACCTTCACAAACGACAACCTTTTTCCAATGTATCTTAATAGAATCTTTTCTGCGTGTACAGTTACACGTGTTAATGCGTTTATTATGTTAGGTAACTTCTTTAAAAAGATTACAGCTAAGGACAAACCGATCTCCCGTCGAGGAGACTCGTCGACTATCTTCGAACCGGCATTCAACCGATCGCTAAAACGTAAAATGTTCAAAAAGTTTCATACCATATTATAAATAGAACAATAAAATAGTTTCATTAAATAAAAAAAGTTTCATAACTAAACAATTTTAACCGCCTTGAATCCTGATTCAGAGTTCATCAGAGTTGATTGCAAATTAAAAAAAAAGGTGTAAAATCGACAAGTGTTTTTCCTTGTATTAGTTGAGTGTGTCGTCAAATGCGAAAAGCCCCCTGAATTTTACTGTGATTTATAAGCTACTTTTTTAAATATAAACTAAAATAGCTTTGGCACGATAAATTTTAATAGATTTATAGAAACTTTACATTTTTGTATGTGTGTGAGTGTGAATAGTGATAATGTAAAAGTGAATGGGTATGTATTTAAGCGATTGTGTATAAGGTGCAGTTTTTTTTACATCCAAGGCATCTGTGCTTTCTAGAAGTACCTTCAAGGCAGGTGTGATTTGAGGGAGGGGTCGCATCCTAGACCTCAAATCAATTCAAATCAAAAATAGCTTTATTCACATAAACCTATTACAGGCATCTATGAATCGTTAATTTCATTATTTCTACTCGTCAAGTGATGGTGATAACTACACTCGACAACTTAAAACAAAGCTGAGAACAGGTTTAAGAAGAAACCAACAAACTTAGCCGGGGTTTTTTTTTGTTTTTTCATTATTCTTCAATCAATTATCCACCGAGGACAAATCTCTTTGGTTTTTGCGGTGCCTTTATTGTATAACTAATTATATTCCTTGTATATTAATAATAAATAAATAAATGCACATAATATGTAGGTACATAAGGCAGAAGTGTCTTTTTCTTGTATTTCAAGTAATATGTCCATTGTTTAAAAAAAGTTGCGATTTCAATTACAACCAATCTATGTTGCTACCTAAAATATTTCGTAAATTTCATTGCATTTGCAAGTTCACATTGCCTTCATCACTAGCAAATTTAAGTAAATACCCGACCCTTTACCCGAAATTAATTTAATACATCGAAATTTTTTTGACGACCGACTGCCATTACCTTACTTAAGTAAAGAAGTAATTTGTGCTCTTCATATAAATATAAAAAAAACAACAGATATATTTATTTATTATTTATTTATTTATTTCCTTTTAATTCTAGCCTTACAGGATTTTAAACCTAATTTGCTACAGTAGCCTAATATAAAAGTATACATATTTATGATCATAAAACTTATGAACATATAAAAATTGCCTAAATTTACGTATCGCGGTAACATATAATTCACAATGCGACTCTTGAGAGTATAGTATTGAATTTTTGATATGTATTTGGTAATATGTATATGTAATTTACTATAACAGCATATAATGTATGTTTTCAGTTTCGCGATATTGGTGAAATAGACAGTGGTGTCTACCACTAAAACCAAACAAGAGGAAGAAAAAAATATCAACGAAAAATGTTAAAACGGTGATATATGTTGGAAAAGGCGTGAATGGAACACGAAATTAAGTGAATAATTTGTTAAAAACAGTGCAAAATGAAGTGTAATATAGATTTTATGTTCTATATGGTACCGTTGCTTCTACGAATGGTCAACGCGAGCAGAGTACATGCTGTGAGTTATCTGTGAGTATACCTTTTTTTAAATCGTCATAGGTTTAGGGTTTTACCGCGCTACTACAATTATTATTTCCATCATATCCCAACTCTCACAATTATTATTTATTTTTTATTTGTACACCACAACAATTAAAAAAATAAGTATTAAGAGAAACAAAATAAAGAAGAAGCGGGATACAAAAGGCGGCCTTATCGCTTAGGATCTCTGCCAGGCAACCTTAGGATTAGGAAAAGTTAAAGGAGAAGAAAGCAATGTAGGACGATAGGCTAAAACTTTTATTAATGAAAATAATCGGGACCGAAGGCCTAACGTGCGCTCCGAGGCACGAGGATGTCGCAATAACCAACAATGGTTAGCACTGAAAACTACAATTGTTAAATTATTTCTTTGCCCCACTCGGGAATCGAACTAGCATGTATTTGGGAACTCTTGCATCCATGTTTATACCTATTTTCATCATTACGAACAACCCATTACTAACCCGGCTCACTGCAGAGCACGGGTCTCCTCTTAATATGAGGAGGGTTTGGTCATAGTCCACCACGCTGGCCATGTGCGGATTGGCAGACTTCACACGCCTTTGAGAACATTATGGAGAACTCTCAGGCATGTAGGTTTCCAAACGATGTTTTCCTTCACCGTTAAAGCAAGTGATGTCTTGCAAGTTACAGGTGCGTGCTCGGGATCGAACCACTAGGCTTTCACAGTTTATACCTATATCGTTTATATATTCTATAAATTACAAATATATATATAGTACTCAATATTTTATACTATTTTGTATATTATGTTAGTTAGTATCACAAAGAGTAGTCAAGTAACGATCGCTTTAAGCAATAACACTGCCTTTGCGCATTATTTAGAATTTTTCGTGAATTTGGTATTTCACTCTTTTTGTATTTTGAATTTTTAAAAGCTGTAAAGAATTTATCTATCTTCTTTGTCGTTATTTTTTTACTGTCATCGTATTTTCAGCAACAACTCCACTTCGCAAGAGATGGAGTTTAAGTCGGAGTCCAGCCTGTCTCTGCGAGACATTTTGCCCGTCAAGGCCAAATACTATGACAAAAACAGAGCGCCAAAACTCCTGGGTCAGCCGACTATAGTCTACTTCCACGTCACTGTGTTGTCTTTGGATTCTATCAACGAAGAGAGTATGGTGAGTGGGGTTATTTAAGCTGTATATTAATTCGTATCTCGTGAATTATATTTAAGAGTCGTAAAGTTATATACGACTCTTAAATATAATTCGTATAAATAAAATAATAAACTCGTAAGTATATTTAATACTCCATATATTCAATTTAATTAAATTCAATTCAAATAATCTTTATTCAAATAGTCCTTTACAAGGCACTTTTGACGCGTCAATAATTTACATAGTAGTAATTCGATGGTGATAACTACACTCGTAAACTTAAAACTAAAGCTATGAGGGTTCCAAACGCGCCCCGGTCTAAGAAGAAGTCCGCAACAAACTTAGCCGGGTTTTTTTTCCGTTATCACCATTTCACTTATGTGAATTGTTGTGGTTTCAATAAAAAATTATAGTACCTATGGAGATAGAGCAATTCATACCCAAGCTTTTTTATCGTTTATACAATCCTTAATATCGAAATATGATTTTTCTGTAAGCTTTCGTTTTATAGAAACGTTTTATAATGGCGGTAACAATCAATATTGTCCTATTGTGTACAATCTGTGGTCAAAAATAATCGGCGCGAATATGTTTGACAGCGAGAAAGGCGGGAGACTTCGTAATTGTTGATTTAATGTTTGTTGGCTAATTTTGAAAAGGATTGGTGTTGGTTTTGTTGTGGACATCATAGTTTTGGTGTCGTTTGTGTAGTGGCTAGTTTTTTGTATGGTTAATATGTATTAATTTGGGAAAGGTTTGGGGGAGCCGCATCCGCCGTGCGAAGTTTCCCGCTATTTTTCCCTAACTTCGATTCCCCATTGCTATAAACTTGAAATTGGCTAATCTGTGTAAAGCCATAATAAGAGGAAAAAAAAATTAAACTCACTCATATAAGTGATCTGTCGCAAAAAACAAAAAACGGTTACGCTGTTAATTTCACACACAAATTACTTTTAAAACCAAATCACATGTAATCACCGAAATAGACATAAGTTAAGATTATACAAAACTAGAACAAATTATGGCAGTAAAACAATACAGGTTGAGGGAGCACAAATGTATAATAGCTTACCCAAAGATATTTTTTGCGAAAAGTCATTTGCATCGTTCAATAAGAAACTTAAAAAGCATTGTGTAAATTTATAAACACGTCACTTATGGCCGTCTATTTCTTTTTGTGAACTGTTTTATTTTATTAATTTCTCATTAAGTGAAATTGTTTCTTCTGAGAATAAAGATCTTTAAACCTAATTCAAAACATGAATATCTTTAGGTGTTAGTATTCGCTAGACAGAATAAACAATTCGTAAATTTTCTTTCAATTATGAAGAATGCGTAATTTACTGTCAAAAATTATGAACAGTTGAAGAGATAGAGGGTAGATTTATTATTATAAATGAATAGTGCATACTGGAATATTCCTACCATTAGATTACGCCTTGCGCTTTATTAATAATGAACATTACAGACATATGTGGCGGATATATTCCTCGCCCAGTCCTGGCGAGACCCTCGTCTCCGTTTACCAGAGAACATGCACGAAGAGTACCGCATCCTGGATGTAGACTGGCTCAATAACATTTGGAGGCCGGACTGCTTTTTCAAGAACGCGAAGAAGGTCACCTTCCACGAGATGAGCATACCGAACCACTACCTTTGGCTGTACCATGACAAAACCCTGCTTTATATGTCCAAGTCAGTACTAAAATCTGCCACATTAGCTTTTCCTATCACCGTCACTATTGCGAATTTGATTTTGAGAGATCGTGTCCGTTCAGTTTTTTTTAACCACTCCAAGTTAGCCCTTGACGGCAATCTCACCTGATGGTAAGTGATGATGCAGTCTAGGATGGTAGCGGGCTAACCTGTATGATAAACTCATACTCCTAATTGGTTTCTACGCGACATGGTGCCGGAATGCTAAATCGCTTGGCGACACGACTTTGTCAATAGGGTGGTAACTAGCCACATTACGCTTATTAGTACGAGGTCATCAAAACTTATTCGATTCAAATAATATGCCCAAAGCAGGAACCCTCATAGCTTTAGTTTTAAGTTTACGAATGTAGTTATCACCATCAAATCACTACTGTGTAAATTATTGACTCGTCTAAAGCGCCTTTTTAAGGACTATTTGAATAAAGATTATTTGAATTTGAATTTGAATTTGTAATTCATATAAATGGACAGCCTGCAGTCTATAATAGCCTGGGTTTCTTTATGGTTCCACATTCAGCATCCTAGGTACAGAAGGTGCAGATGACAGATTAAAGCAAACGGAAATAGGTTGTCAAATTTGATAAGCAATTTATTTCCATATAGTGACCACATTGTTGATTTGTAATTTGTCGATATAATCTTTTTATGATTTATGAATATTAAGACCATCGGGTCTTAAGATTTCACTACCTTGGTTATAAAGATACATAACTTATGGTGAATGAATTCAAATTCAAATTAAAAATAATCTTTATTGAAATGGTCCAAGGCACTTTTGACGCGTCAATAATTTACATAGTAGTGATTTAATGGTGATAACTTCATTCGTAAACTTAAAGCTATGAGGGTTCCAAACGCGCCCTGGTCTAAGAAAAAGCCCACGACAAACTTAGCCGGGGGTTTGTTTTGGTATCACCATCTCTGATTATCATTAATAAATTATAGCACCTATGGAGACAGAGCAATTCACACCCAAGCTTTTTTATCGTTTATATAATCATTAAAATCGTAATATGATTTTAATGATCATAAAGCTTTCGTTTTATGAAAACTTTGAACTTATTGAAAGACATCTCCAAGATATCAATAGGTAATTTTTTATAAAATAAAATACAATTTCCTTTGAATGATATCACAAAGTGTTGAATTATCAAATTCCATTATTGTATTTCAGACTAACGCTGGTTCTGTCGTGCGCTATGAAGTTTGAATCATATCCCCACGACACGCAAAGCTGTTCGATGATGATAGAAAGCTGTAAGTAAAAGTTCAAAGTAGTTTTATAACTAACGAAAAGTGTCTTTAGAAATATTTATAAACTTGGATTATATCTATACAAATAAATAAAATTGGAGTCATCATGATCAACCCATTACCGGCTCACTACGGAGCGCGGGTCTCTTCTCAATATGAGAAGGGTTTTGCCATAGTCCACCACGCTGGCCATGTGCGTTGCAATGTCCAAGTACTGTCCAGTATCACGCGCATGCCACCGCCTGTGCCATCACGTCTCGTGTTCGTGTTCTCCATAATGTTCTCAAAGGCGTGTGAAGCCTGCCAATACGCACATGGCCAGCATTGTGGACTATGGCCAAACCCATATTGAGGGGAGACCCGTGCTCTGTAGTGAGCCGAGAATGGGTTGATCATGATGATGATGATGATGATTAAAATTAAGAAAGAACTACGAACTATGATTTTCAGATTATCATTGTATCAGTTATAAGACATTAGCTCTACGTAATCATTAATTTAATTGTAATTTATATTTTTACAGTATCGCACACGGTTCACGATCTGGTGTTCATATGGAACTTGACCGACCCACTGGTGGTCAACCCAGACATCGAATTGCCCCAGCTGGATATCTCCAACAATTACACCACGGATTGCACCATTGAATATTCTACAGGTGAAGTAGACGCAGGGGACAATTACCTCCCCTTGTAATCCACATTTAAAATATTTTAATCACTAATTGCATAATCCCAAGGGTACACATCTAAAGCTGTGATAGCCCAGTGGTTAGGACGTCAGCCTCCTAATCAGTGGTCGGGGGTTCGAACCTGGGCACGCACCTATAACTTTTCGGAGTTATGTGCGTTTTTAAGCAATTAAAATATCACTTGCTTCAACGGTGAAGGAAAACATCGTGAGGAAACCTGCATGCCTGAGAGTTCTCCATAATGTTCTCAAAGGCGTGTGAAGTCTGCCAATCCGCACACGGCCAGCGTGGTGGACTATCCCCAAACCCTTCTCATATTGAGAGGAGACCCGTGCTTTGTAGTGAGCCGAGAGTGGGTTGTTCATGATGATGATGAAGGGTACACTGTGTTTAATAACAAAATGCAAATGAACAATGCAAATGAATAACAAAAACACACAAACAATCCACTAAAAAAAAGGTGGAAAACTGAATAAAAACAAACTAATTTTAACAGTAAATAGGCTAAAAAACATGGACACGTTCTCTTTTAAACATGACCAGCAGTGTTCCATATTTGCGGTTAAAAATACATTTTTATACAAAGTTTAAGTGAAAATGAAAAAGTTATGATAAAAATTATGATACAATATTGAAAATATTTTTCATATTTTAGGGTTTTTTTAAGTTTTGGTATTTTATTAAGTTGGAATTATCTGTTTCTCGAATAGATGAATTAACTAAACATGCTTTTAAAAAAATATAAGATAAATCACTATCCCAAAAAAGTTCCAGGGTTTCGTGCCTGTTAAAAATTTGAAGAAGGTTTCAGATCGACCAGATACATCAAAAATATTCGAATTATCGTAAATTTTACATTTTAAAACATGATTCGAGGCGGTGACTAAGCCAACGAATCAAAAACCATGAAAATCGCTCCATAATTTCTCGATATATAAGTATTGAAACCAACCCGACTTGGTTTTATATCTATATAGGATTTAGGTTTTGTTATTGTAAAACAGACTTCCGTGGCGCAGCGCGTGCGCTGTTGCATTTTAAAGTCCTGGAGGTCCTGGGTTCGATACCCGGCTTGAGTCTGGTCTGGTGGGAGGCTTCGGCCGTGGCTAGTTACCACCCTACCGACAAAGACGTGTCGCCAAGCGATTTAGCGTTCCGGCACGATGTTGTCTAGAAACCAATTAGGAGTATGAGTTTACCATACCCCTAACAGGTTAGCCCGCTACTATCTTAGACCGCATCATCACTTGCCATCAGGTGAGTGCCATCAGGTGAGATGCAGTCAAGGGCTAACTTGTGGTAAATAAATAAATAAAGAACTTTTTCAGACGACAAAACAAAATTATGACAACCCAAAAAAAAATTAGTAAATCTATTAGGTACCATCGTTTGTCGGTATGGAATAAACTATTTACTTCATGACTAAAACTCAAAATTAAAATTAAAAATAACTTATCACAGGTATCGATGAAGCGTATTTTATATATTTTTCATTATTTTAATTCGTAAGGTGATGGTGTTTCAACAACTCGACAACTTAAAACTAAAGCTAGGAGGGTTTCAAACGCACCTAGGTCTAAGAAGAAGCCCACACAACAAAATTAGCTGGTTTTTTTTATGTATTTGAATTCTATTCTCTTATGACTTATATTTTATTTATTTAATTATCATTCAATTGTGTGTTTTGCGAAATTATATAGATAAATTCAAATTCAAAATAATCTTTATTCAAATAGTCCTTAAAAAGGCACTTTTGACGCGTCAATAATTTACATAGTAGTTATTTCATGGTGATAACTACATTCGTAAACTTAAAACTAAAGCTATGAGGGTTCCAAACGCTCCCCGGTCTAAGAAGAAGCCCACAACAAACTTAGCCGGAAAATATTGAACATCTTCACAAACCTTCACATTGTTGATTATTTATTGTCATTTTCTCTTCTAGGTAACTTCACATGCCTAGCCGTGGTATTCAACCTCCGTCGTCGGCTGGGTTACCATCTCTTCCACACGTACATCCCGTCAGCCTTGATCGTTGTGATGTCCTGGATATCTTTCTGGATCAAACCAGAAGCCATACCAGCTAGAGTAACTTTAGGTGTGACATCGCTTCTGACTTTGGGTAATTATTTACGATTATTTACTCTTCTTTCTTCTTTTCTTTCAAATCTGTCTGTTTTTATAAATTAGGTTACTGTCCCTTTTTCGTTTCATAAAGTCATAAAGAATCTTGTAACATAACTTTCTCTTATAGAGATCTACTTAGCGGTAATCCTGATTTTTTTTTCAAATTTTATTTTACCAACTTATTACAACAACAAAATGTTACCAACTTGTCTATAAGTGCGTTAGACGACTGAGATTGTCATGATCTAAATTTCGACTCTTGTAAGAAAAACATATTTTTTCTCTCCTTGAGAAAAGACGCTATCTGGGTGATTATGAAAGAGAATAGTAAAAACTTATATAAAAAGTAGACTATAAGAAATCATATCTCTTAAGTAATTATGCAAAATTTCAAGAGGTAAAATTTCAAAGGGTAACAATCAGTAACCGATTAGGAGTATGAGTTTACCATACCCCTAACAGGTTAGCCCGCTACCATCTTAGACCGCATCATCACTTACCATCAGGTGAGATGCAGTCAAGGGCTAACTTGTGGTGAATAAAAAAAGACGGGTTGCACTCCGGGAGTGCCGGCAGAAGTGAAAACTTGATTATTAACGTTGAGCATGTTTGATATTTTGGAATGGTTAGGGAATAATTTTGCACCAATTGCTTTATCAGTATAAAAGTACTATCATTTATGTGGTAGAATACAATATTCATTTATTGCGCTATCGTACACAAACATGACAATTTATATTACATTAAAAATTTAACACTTTAAAACTATTACAATTATTTTACATTAAAAAGTTTATCTCTCCGAAAAATCAACTTTCATCCATAATTTCAACGACTTTTTCACCATCATCATTACCAGAACTATCCATGGATGCGCGTGGCACGCTGTAACATACACGAACATTCGCGCAAGCGCCCTGCGCTGCCTAAACGAAACAGTAGGTCCAGGCATAGAGAGGGGATAGCTGTCTACTCTCCATCCGTCTTACGCTTTTTCGATCAGGTCACGTGTCCTGACGCGAGTTTAAGATTTTATACCCATTACAGAAAAAGTGCTCAACGCCGCTAAAGAAGTTTTCACTTCAAAAAAAAAAAAAACGAATAAACTACTAGCCTTTAAGTTTTCTTCGAATCGAGTAGAGTTTCTGATTTCTAAATTCTTTTAAAATCACGCTTATTTGTATATAATATATAAGTCAACTTCTCGTGATAGTTGACTAAAAGAAATCACTGGATGCATTACAACTACAAATTTACTAATTACGTTAATTTTTCTATTTTCGTTTGTGTCACCTTTCCCATCGTAATCGTCTCCGTCGAAAAGGTCGACTTTATTATAAATAACGTGTCCAAGATCGTTTTGCAGCCACCCAAAACACGCAGTCTCAGCAAAGCTTGCCACCAGTGTCCTACGTCAAAGCAATAGACGTCTGGATGTCTTCGTGCTCCGTTTTTGTCTTCTTATCCCTCTTCGAGTTTGCCGTAGTCAACAACTACATGGGACCTGTGGCTACTAAGGCCATGAAGGGATACTCTGACGAGGATCTGTCAAGAGAACTGGATGCTTATAAAGTGAGATTAGTTTTTTGTTACCTAGTGTTACGTTTATGTCCGAAATATGTACTGAACTTGATATCATGGTAACGATTTTATCAGATGAGTGATAACGCTTCAAATTCAAATTCAAAATAATCTTTATTCAAATAGTCCTTAAAAATGCACTTTTGACGCGTCAATAATTTACATAGTAGTTATTTCATGGTGATAACTATATTCGTAAACTTAAAACTAAAGCTATGAGGGTTCCAAACGCGCGCGGTCTAAGAAGAAGCCCACAACAAACTTAGGCGGGATTGGGACCGAAAGCTTAACTTCCTCTCAATTAGATATTTAACCGATACAGTACAATCGATTTACATCATCATTATGTTCAAACCATTGCCGGCTCAATACAGAGCGCGGGTCTCCTCTCAATATGAGAAGGGTTTGGCAATAGTCCAACACGCTGGCCGTGTGCGGATCGGCAGATTCACACGCCTTTGAGAATGTTACGGATTCTTAGGTGTGCAGGTTTCCTCACGAAGTTTTCCTTCACCGTTGAAGCGAGTGATATTTTAATTTCTTAAAAACGCACATAACTCCGAAAAGTTAAAGGTGCGTGCCTGGATTAGAACCCCTGACCTCTGATTAGGAGGCTGACGTCCTAACCACTAGGCTATTACAGCTTATATGTCAAGAGCAAATATGTCAAATAACCTTCATCATCAGCTCCATTAATATCACGCAGCTAACCAAGGGATCCCAATGATTTATAGAGAAAGATATAACGCCTGGATTGCTTACAAGAGCCTTTTTATTTCCAGCACATATTTCCAAACTCCGTGGATCCTCGAGCCAGTACATCGGCCTCGCTCCCGCAATACGACACTTTCTGCAATGGAAGGGAGACAGCTGTATACATCGACCGGTTCTCTCGCTTCTTCTTCCCGTTCTCCTTTTTCATCCTCAATGTTGTTTATTGGTCTACTTTTTTGTAAACTTATTATATATCAAAGAATTGATTTATTCCTTCTATTCATTTTTTTAACTGTTGGAATATTGTTTTTTTTTAAGGTTTAAGGGAATTTGTTTTGCAGCAAATCGTTAACTTTAAAGTAAATGGATCGACCGAATACAATTAATTATGCATTTGTTTGAGACGTTTTTTGTATGGTGGAAGCATTCCAGAACATTCCATATCGACTTTGTGACATATATTTCAATAAAATTTGACGTAAACTGCTTTGTTTAATTACCATTAAAATAAATTGAAATAGAACCTCATTAGTTTGCCAAATTGTACTTTAATAGGTAAAAAATAAAACAGAGCAACATTTTTTAAAGAAAGTAATGCCAACTATAATATTATTCAAACTATAAATCGGTTCTTGTATAAAATAAGTCATTATTCATTTATATTTGATTTCAATAATATTTAGAGTTTTTTAAGAAGTAAGTAATCATAATAAACTTGCCAATTTTGAAGTAAAATAATATCGTTGATGTTTGATATTATAATGTAAGCGTGTAAGAATTTTATGTATTTAGTAAGTATATAATGTACTCAGTACTTTTAATGACATAAAGCTGTTCATTTTAATAAATAAGATTATATGTATAGTAGATTTAGATTAATAAAAGTAGTTAATTTTTTTTTGTGTTTATTTAAAAATTAATTATATGGTTATCAGTGTAATATAAATTTTATTACATTGACTTCACAAAGAATTCAAACAGTGCATCTGTGATCACTGTGTACTTGAAATCAATTACACGAGATGATGAGAACTACACTCTCGCAATGGTAGAGTTATTTTCGAGCACAGAACTCTGTTACATCAGAGTAAAATAGACTTAATGCCGTTTGTCATAAAACTGAAATCCGTTTGAAGTCACTTAAAGCGGAACGATTTTAAATGAAAAATCTCATGTACAGAATTTATGACTTGTAATCTAGGCACTTTAAGTATTAAGGAACTGCTGAAAGAAAGTTGTCAGTATCACGTTATGTCTAATATACAACGTTGGGATGCATCAGAGTAAAATAGACTTAATGCCGTTTGCCATAAAACTGAAATTCGTCTACACGTTTAAAGTCACTTTAAGCGGAACGATTTTAAATGAAAAATCTGATGTACAGAATTTATGACTTGTAATCTAGGCACTTTAAGTATTAAGGAACTCCTGAATGGAAGTTGTCAGTATCACGTAATCTCTAATATACAACGTTGGGATGCAATTGGTGACTTAAAGTTATATTTCTGGATAAGGCGTTAAAAGTACTTTAGATGAATACAAAATAAAATTAAAAACAAATGATGGTCTTTTATGAAAATTTCTATTTTTTTTTATTCACCACAAGTTAGCCCTTGACTGCATCTCACCTGTTGGTAAGTGATGATGCGGTCTAAGATGGTAGCGGGCTAACATGTTAGGGGTATGGTAAACTCATACTCCTAATTGGTTTCTACACGACATCGTGCCGGAACGCTAAATCGCTTGGCGACACGTCTTTGTCGGTAGGGTGGTAACCAGCCACGGCCGAAGCCTCCCACCTAATTCCGTCATAAAGTTGCAAAGACGACCGTTCTTTTACTAACTTAAATTCTTCTCCACATTAAACATAATTGGCCTGATAATAATAGCTGAGTATCAATAAGCGGACGATGGAGAACGATGGAGAACGATGGAGAATGTAGTAACAAGTATGAACTGAACAGGATTAACACGATCCATAACAGAACTAGAGATGCTACCGACAGTTAAATGGGTGGGTGGGTAGTATCTAAAAGGGCCGAGATGAGTAAGGGGGTTATGTTTTAAGAAATTTCTTTAAGGTATTGCTGGGTGCTTAGCTCATAGAACAAGGGCGTTTTAGTGCAAATACCAACAATGCTCCTATATGGTTTTTTCCGGCTATGTTCTAAAATCTAAACTCCGCTCTCCTTTGAGAGAGTATATATCTGTCTTCTAATATATAAATATCTCATTTTTTACTACATGCATATGAATATGTATACAGTACATACACCAAAATAACATTTTTTACAATTTTTGTCTATCTGTTTGTTTGTTCCGGCTCATCTCTGAAATGGCTGGACCGATTTTTACGGGCTTTTTATTGTCAGGTAGCTGATGTTATAAGGAGTAACTTAGGCTACTTTTATTTTAGAAAAATAAAGTAATGTTGCAATGTCCAAGTACTGTCCAGTACCGCGCGCAGCTCACGCGCATGCCACCGCCTGTGCCATCACGTCTCGGGCGCCTCCCACTTGTCCCACCAATTATTTTAGTTAAGTAATTATTTCAAGTAATACGGGTTAGTAATCTATTGCTTCGTGATTGAAAGACAGACAAACACACTAACTCAACGCAGACGAAGTCACGGGCGTCAGCTAGTATAAAATAAAAAACAAGTCAATATAAAAATGCATTAACTATTTAAAAAGCACGCATAGCAACATGTGTCACTGTCTGGGATATTAGCATAAACTTAAGGATTCCTAGACGTTCTAGTGCCGAAAATTAGGCATGCTACTGGAGGACTAGACTTAAGATGTGTTAAGGAGAAGCCGCCTAGACGCGGTGTATAGTTTTAATGACTACCTCATTATAAATTTATAGGTCCTGGGTCCGATTCCCGTCTCGAGTCTGGTCAGGGAGTTTTCGGCCGTGGCTAGTTACCGCCCTAGCGTTAAAGACGTGTCGCCAAGCAATTTAGCATTTCGGCACCATATCGCGTAGAAACCAATTAGGAGTATGAATTTAACATACATTTAACAGATTTGCCGGCTACCATCTTAGACTGCATCTTTCACAGGTGTGATTGCCGTCAAGGGCTAATTTGTAGTGACAAAAAAACAATTTCTATTCAAATTCATAATTCAAATTCTAATAATCTTTATTCAAATAGTCCTTTAAAAGGCACTTTTGGTGCGTCAATAATTTACATAGTAGTGATTTGATGGTGATAACTACATTCGTAAACTTAAAACTAAAAACTAAAGACTAAAGCTATGAGCTATAACAGACAGTATTTTTTTAAAACTTTCTATTATAGAATAGAAATAAATTTCAATTTTAGTAAACGTGTCTTTACTTGTATTGTATAAAAAAAAACACTGTCATATATAGTTGTTAGGATACGTTTACTAAAATTTGCGAGTATTGGAAAAAAACATGCGTAAGTGTGAATCTTCATTTCTTTATCTCCATGCGGTTTTGAAGTGAGACTTGGTTGAGAGGACATTATGGAAGATCTATGGTGTGGTGCATAAAGATTGAAGAAATTGCTAATTGCAACATGCAGCTGTTTTTTAATGGAAGTACTGTAATTTGCGATCCGGATTTTAGTTAATTTTTTTTTTATGCTGCAGGCAAACTAGCAGAGGGTTCACCTGATGTTAAGTGATTACCGTCCATTAATATTTGCAGCATCTGAGGCTCCACCGATGTGTTGCCGGGTTAAGCCGATATCCTTATTGCTTTCTACTCGGAACACTAAATCACTTGGTGGTATGTCTTTTCCAGTTACTTGTCTGCTACCATTATTTATATTTATGAATAAATGAACCACGACTATTTTATTGTACAAAACAAAAGTTTTTGACGACTTCCGTGGCGCAGTGCGTGCGCAATCGCATTATAAAGTCAGAAGTCCTGGGTTCGTTTCCCAGCTAGAGTCTGGTTTGGTGGGAGGCTTTGACCGTGGCTAGTTACCACCCTACGGACAAAGACGTATCGCCAAGCGATTTAGTGTTCCGGCACGATGTTGCGTAGAAACCAATTAGGAGTGTGGGTTCACCATACCCCTAACAGGTGAGCCCGCTACCACCATCACTTACCACCAGGTGAGATAGTCGCCAAGGGCTAACTTGTAATTTTATAAAAAAAGAACATAGCAAAACGAAAAACAGAAATACCGATAAAAGATGTGTAAGTATACAGTTATTTAAGTACAATTTGTACCTGATTTTCGTGGATTATATAGAAAATTAAGCTTAAAGTTTCAACAGTAACTAAATATTTCATTTAGTGGTAGCTACAAAGTTTGTCAGCTAAACCTTGCCTTAATCTGTGCGGTCGCCGCATACAAAGCGGAGGTTGATCGCCGAAATTCACAATTGTTTATATTTGCATACAACACCCCGTCTAGACAGTACGTGAACTGACTTTCGTTTCGTATTTATGCATGGGCGGATGCAGCGAAATTTTTGGCAACTCATACCTACTTATGTGGTCCTAGTCATTATCCGACATCCTTTATAGCTTATTATATAAATTTTTGGAACGAAGTTCCTTATCGCGCGTTGTGAAAGGGGGCTAGACGGAAAAAATTCTTACGAAAAGTTGTCACGACACTTTTTGTTATTGTAAGCTGTGCGGCGTCGCATGTTTCTCTGTCTGTCTCTCTCTCTCTTATGGCGCAAGCCAGGTATTTTCATTTCTATTTCGCATTAAACAGTGTGGTGTCGCGACGATTATTTTTGTTGAGTGTATACAGGTTTTTTGTAAATTATAAATAATAAAAAATAATAATAATAATGAATCCTGACAGTGTTTCTGCACAAGTTCCGGATATTGCTGATGGAGTACAAAATTGAGTCTACTGATTAAGTTTATATAACATTATATTTGTTAATAATAAAAAAAAAAATATTATTATAACTTAAAAAAAATAAAATTTTATTACAATTCCTTCACTAATTAATCGAAAGGAACTTCGTTCCATCCGGGTGTCCCTTGACACCTCTCAAGTTTTTTTTGTACTATCACAGGCACTATAGAACTCTCTCTCTCATCTCTCTCATTACTGAGGGTCGTGACCGCTTCCACTGACGACTTTCTTGAGGACGTTGACTTAAACAGCCTTGATCGCTCGATGTTGAGTTCGATTTTTTGGTCAAGCCGTGACAATAATTAGTGGGTAGAGGGTGAAGATGACCACATATTAATTCCGGCTAAGTTTGTTGTGGGCTTCTTCTTAGACCGGGGCGTTTGGAACCCTCATAGCTTTAGTTTTAAGTTTACGAATGTAATTATCACCATAAAATGGCTACTATGTAAATTATTGACGCGTCAAAAGTGCCTTTTAAAGGACTATTGACTATAACTTTGAATAATGATTATTTTGAATTTGAATTTCCAATGAGTTTTCAATCAAAAATGTCAGCCTCAGTTGCAAAAAGATATCCATGAAAAATAAGAATTTACTCTTGAATTGTGTATATTTGATTGCGAATGCAAAAAACAATAGGATGTGCTAGTTAACCTGGCTTAATAAACGGGACGAAATATCTGATATTATAAAGAAATTCACAAAATAAATATTAGTATATGCGAAGAAGAACTAGATACGTTTTCACCTTGATTTTAGATTGTGATTGTGGTAGAAAAGGTTGATTTTGCAATTCTCGGCAACGTCATTATCCTTTGATGAACTCCTCTTGATGAAAATTGGCCGTCCTGGATTTGATTCCCAGCCCGAGTTTGATCTGGTAGGAGGCTTCGGCATAGGCTACCCACAGTGTCACCTAGCGATTTAGTGTACCGGCACGGTGTCGCGCTGAAACCAATTAGGAGAATGAGTTTACCATGCTACTTAATTGAATAACCATTTTGAACTGAATCATCACTTAAACAGATGTGTCTGCCATCAAGGCCTAACTTGTAGTCTAATAAAAAAATCTTCTACATATTGTTCCACGTCTGGACACAGGCCATCTAATGGAATAGAACTTAGACTCTCCAATACGGGTTTCTGTCGGATCCTGACAATTTTTTGCGCAGCGTGCGCGCTGTCGCATTACAAGTTGGAGGTCCTGGGTTCGATTTCCGGCTCGAGTATGGTCTGGTGGGAGGCTTTGGCCGTGGCTAGTTACCACCCTACCGACAAAGACGTGTCGCCAAGCGATGATGTCGCGTAGAAACCAATTAGGAGTGTGGGTTTACCATTCCCCTAACAGGTTAGCCCGCTACCATCTTAGACTGCATCATCACTTAACATCAGGTGAGATTGCCGTCAAGGGCTATCATGTGGTGGATAAAAAAAAACATACAAATCTTACACTCAACAAGTTTCTGTGTGACACCTATATAGTAGACATTCCATGTAGTAGACACAATAATTACCTAGTAGGTACATATTTATACATAATACTAGCTGATGCCCGCGACTTCGTCTGTGTTGAGTTAGTGTGTGTGAAAGTGTATGTTTGTCTTTCAATCACGAAGCAATGGATTACTAAGCCGACAGCCTTGAAATAATTACAGGATAAACACTAAAGTATCTCCTTTTTAAAAAAGAAAGAATGAGTGAAATCGGAGTACCCGTTAATGTACAACTAAATATACATTTTGACTTTCATTCCCTATCCCAAAGGAACCGTGCTGAACTCCAGGATAAAAACTATCCTATATGATGAACCGGAGTATCAGCTAATCCTATACCAAGTTTCATTCAAATCCATACCGTAGTTTCGGCGTGAGGCGAGGCCAAGATACAAACTAACAGACAGACAAACCTTCTCAAATCAATTGTGGGAAAATGGCTCGCTTCCTTAAACTACAAGGAAACGGAGGAGCTTTTCTTACATTTAACATAAGGGCGTTCTCTTTGATACATCTTATTGGGATATATATATATACATTTTTTTTTTTTTGCAACAAAAATTGTAGTGTATTGTATCATTTAACTGTTAAAGCGATATACGGTACCCACGAGACAGGATTACCTAATGTGGGTACCATCGGAATATGTAAAATTGTAACTGTGTTTTTGGTGAAATAAATATTTTTAATTTAAAATTTAATTTTAATTTTTTAAGAGCACTCTATAGCAACTCTTTATTTAATGTACCGAATTCGTCTTGTTACAGTTTTATTATATCACATAGATTATTTACACGTTATCAAGATCGTTACAAAAATAGAAAAGTAAACAGATTAACTTAAGTTTAACAGTCCACACAGATAAAACAAATGTAAGAATTCAAATAGTCTCGAATTTTACACAAAATAAAACATACGAACTAAAATAAAAGTCACACATTTCTGTTTGAACTAACTCCAAATCTCTCTCCAATTTGAGAGGAAGCCCATGACTGGCAGTGGGGAAATATAATTCTGAATAAAATGATAGTAAAAGTTTTGATATGTTTTATTTTGTCAGTTAGTTACCACCCATTTTTTTACCGACAAAGACATGCCGCCAAGCGATTTAGCGTTCCGGCACGATGTCGAATGGAAACCGAAGGAAATGGGCAATTGTCTGGTCTTATCATCCAATTTTATTGTTTACTTTGAAGTCCACTGCTGGTCTGGTGGTGGCTGGTGGTTTTGGCGATCTTCGTTGGCGCTCGTTTGAAAGTTGAAGGTCCTGAGTTCGATACCCAGCTCGAGCCTGGTCTGCTGGGAGCCTTGGGCCGTGGCTAGTTACCACACTACCGAAAAGATATGTCGCCAAGCGATTCAGCTTTTCGGCACGATGTCGTGTGGAAACCAATTAGGAGTATGGGCTTACCATACCCCTAACAGGTTAGCCCGTTACCATCTTAGACCGCATCATCACTTACCATCAGGTGAGATGCCGTCAAGGGCTAACTGTGGTTTAATGAAGCCATTCCTTATATATGTATTTCGTAAAGTAGCCATTTTATTTTGATAAATACTCCGTATAGGGAGTCTTTTGTGCATATTTCTGGCGCAGACTGTAGTGTTACTGCGAAGACATAAAAAGTACCGTTTTGGGTCATAAGGTGCGTGTAGACTAGCCGGGGAGAACAGCCGATCAATTAGGACTACGCTACGTAACCGTCCGACATAAATAAAGAACATAAAAAAAAAAAACTTTACTGTCTCTTATGACATATGGTTATAAATATGGCTCTTTTAAACTTTATTTGATTTTATAAAAAATAATTTAATATATTCATAATTAACTTCAGACGTAAATTTAATTTGACTACAACTCAGTCATTGAGTGATAAGAGTCACAGATTAACTTACTTTAAGTATCTAAGACCGTTCATAAAATAAATTCTATTAAATATTTTTAGACAACAGCCGTATAAAAAAGATTGCAAAAAAAAAACCCAGACACTTGTACTGTAAAATATAACATATTTTGTGCATCGAAGAGCTTAGAATATATTACATAATAACAGTTGTGTCTATTATACTATACTGTTATGTGGTGTACACGAAAAAGTGTAATAATTTATTAATTAAATTATATATTTTTTTTTGTTTGGCTAACTTGTTAAGGGTATGGTGGACCCATACTCCTAATTAGTATGTACGCGAAAACGTGAACGCTAAATCAATTGCCGGCAGTAAATAGGCACGGGCGAAGCCTTCCATCAGACCAGACTCGAGCCGAGAATCGAATCCAGGACCTCCAACTGTAAGACCAGACTCGAACCCAGGACCTCCAACTTTATAATGTGAAAGAGAACACGCCGCGCCGCGCCACTGCGGTCCCCAAAAAAACAATTGTAATTTGTAAGAGAGGTCACCCGAACGATGCCTATAATGTAGACCCATAGATAGCATGAGCTTGTATAGTTTACGCACTACGCAATTTGATAATTAAAGGAGCTGTGAAGATTAATTTATGAACTAATTTGAATTAATTTGTGATTGCCTGGTATCTCTAAAAATTCCCTTACGTATGCCACGGTACCCAATTCATCCCCTTACACATAGTTTTACTAGAACTTACCTTGGTTATCACTCCTTTTAATACCCCCGCTAAGTCGACTGTACAAAGAACTTAAACCAAGTCTATCGATTTGTTCTGTGACAATATCAATAAAATTAAAGGTAAGATCCGAAATACGTTTTGAAGCACACGTTTTTTTTATAGTTCTTTGTGGAAGTTTATTTGTTTTAATTTAATTTAGTTTAGTTTTAAGTCTGGTAACAGTTTTCATTTGTTTTTATGTACGACCTTTAGAATATTTATGCATGATGTGGCTACCGATAAGTGGAATTACATGTGCCACAATACCTCATAATATTTAATTAAGTTTATAAATTTAACATGTGATTTTGTTGGTTGTTCAAATAAATAAATAAATAAACTACATCTAGGGACTTAGATTTTCAGTCTGTACAAGCGATAAAACTGCAATGTGCCAGCCACTTTAGGGCGTTTCTATTTATGTTTTCATTCTGCAAGCTATCGTCGAGATTTACGGCCATTTCTCCAGAGCTTTCTTTTTTTTATAACGTCAAACGTTCGCTTGTAGATCTTTACAACACATCAGCTGTTAAGACGCCGGTTTATGGCCCCTTTGATTGCTTACTTTGAAATCGGTGGCGTTTAAAGGGGATAAGATATCTCGTTAACATTTGGGTTATCTAGATCTGCTCAATAGTATGTAACTAGCTTCAAATATAGTAAAAGTATACTATTTATAATCTAAATAAGATAGCTCTTAAATAATTTTAATAATAAAGAGAATATTTACTTGGCTAAGTTTGTTGAGGGCTTCGCGTTTCGAACCCTCATAGCTTTAGTTTTAAGTTTACGAATTTTGTTATTACCATCAACTCACTAATATGTATATAATTCAAAAGTGGCTTTTAAAGGATTATTTAAATAAAAAAAAAATTCTGCCAGAAGAAATTCCGAGCCCTAGGGCTCGAAGAAACTAAGGCAACGTTTGCCAAACGGGCGCCTCCTGTGAGGCCGAACCTCGGCTTAGGCGACGTTTGGAATAACGGGGGGGTCAGACGGTGTTTGACCAATGTGCCAATACGTGTGTAAGTAATCATCACGGTCAACCCATTTGCCGGCTCACTACAAGGCACGGGTCTCCTCTCAATATGAGAAGGGTTTGTCCATAGTCCACCACGCTGGCCATGTGCGGATTGGCAAACATCACACGCCTTCGAGAACATTATGGAGAACTCTCAGGCATGCAGGTTTCCTCACGATGTTTTCCTTCACCGTTGAAGCAAGTGATATTTTAATTGCAAAAAAAAAAAAAAAAGTGTTAAGGGTATGTGTTCAGGAATATATTAGCAAAATTAGGGCGCCGCTCTATAAGGTAACATCTCATTGATTCTTTATCAGTGTTTACAATTTAAATTATTATTTATCTTAAATTGCACCTATAGTGAAACAGATTGATTGTTATTCGCGAATACAGACAAGTACAGTATCAATTACCAGTATATACAGTGTTATCAAGGCATGTCTGTCTGTCTGTCTGTCATTTAGAAATTTACGCGAACATATCTCCGCGCGACGTAATTTATTGCCGCCTCATAATAGAATCTTTGTTAAAATAACGTTATATTAATAACCTCACTAGATAATAACTAATTATGGATCGGCTTGAAATTAAATGTGTTATTGTTAAGGCTAGGTGTTTCCCAGCTCCAGATAAATGTTATCGAGTGTTCCCGTGACCCAGCTATCAGGCGACGCGAAGGAGCATCGCTGGGTTTTAGTGGGTATTTCGGTCAGAAGCTGCGCAGTTCTGCCTGCCTCTCTTCCGGAGGGGATGCGTAAACGCATTTCCCAGAGTTAAAATCCCGCGATTTCATACCCTTTAGTGGAGCTTTGCAAAAATCTAGTGAATACGGTATGTTTTCCCGGGCTACAAAAGTATCCTAAAGTGATATTAACGAGTATGTGTAAAATATATATATTTTTAGTGCTTGTTTTGTTGTTTTTGAGCTTTGCAAAAATCAAGCGGATATGGTTTGATTTCCCGAGGAACAAAAATAGTCTATAGCGATATATACGAACCATGCCTCGTATATGCCAAATATCATGATTTTTAGTTTTTTTGCTTTGTTTTACCGTGGTACCTATATAGTTGAGACCCTTTAGCGGGGATATTATTATTATTTTTATACACTACAAGTTAGCCCTTGACGGCTATCTCACCTGGTGGTAAGTGGCAGGCTAACCTGTTAGGAGTGTGGTAAACCCATATTATCTCAGAGACGTTAGGGTCCCAAGGTGCTGGAATGGTGACCCCGCACCGGTAAACGTAGCGTTGGTCGACCCCCAACAAGGTGGACAGACGACATCAAACGAGTCGCAGGGAGCCGTTGGATACAAGCGGCCCAAGACCGTGGCCATAGGAACTCCCTACAAAAGACCTATGTCCAGCAGTGGACGTCTACCGGTTGAAATGATGATGAAACCCAGCGTTCCGGCACGATGTCGCGTAGAAACCAATTTGGAGTAAGGGCTTATCATACCCCTAACAGCTTAGCTCGATGCCAACTTAGACTGTATCATCACATACCAGCAGCTGAGATTGCTGTCAAGAACTAACTTGTAGTGCAATGAAGAAATGTTTTTATAATGGATTGAAAATGGTGTTTTTTCAAACAAGAGGGTAGGCAACTTAAAAACAAAAAAATATTTATTTGTTTTATCTATAGCGTAGCCTGAATACTGTTGACATTGGTTGCTTTTAAAATAGAAACATTAACCTAGCGTGTAACGTAGAGACATCTTCATCCCCAGCGGGAGGAATAAACTTATAAAACCCTGGAAATAGTGTTTTACAATTTATGTGCCAATAATATACGTCTCTTCGTGGTTATAAAGACATCCACTCTTTCTAACGGCTCTTGTTGAAATGACTCTTTATTTGGAAACGTTAATTCAAAATAGGCAAGTACCTAATAATTTTATGGTTTATGATCACGTGATCTATTTTAGACATACAAAAGCGGTGATAGCGTAGTGGTTAGGGCGTCAGCCTCCTAATCAGGATCGGCGGTTCGAATTCGGGAACGCACCTCTAATTTTTCAGAGTTGTGCGTTTTAAAAAGAATTAAAATGTCACTTGCTTCAACGGTGAAGGAAAACATCGTGAGGAAACCTGCACGCCTGAGAGTTCTCCATAATGTTCTCAAAGGCGTATGAAGTCTGCCAATCCGCACATGGCCAGCGTGGTGGACTATGGCATAACCCTTCTCACATTGAGACCCGTGCTCTGTAGTGAGCCGGTAATGGGTTGTTCATGATGATGATGATCAAAGGATAAAAAAGGTTGGGTTTGCATTGCTCTGACTTCATAAATAATTTTAATTTAGTCAATAACTAAACGAAAGCGTAAGGTAATTCTGCAGCGTAACTTCAAAAATATTAATTTGGAACAACTACATATTGATGCATCCAATATTGACTAGTCAGATGTTTACAAAGCTACGGGCATCGATGTCAAAGTAAAACTTTTTACAACCACTCTTACAGGCTTGTATGATATCCATGCTCCTGTGAGACCTGTAACGATTAAACACTTACCAGCGCCTTGGCTCAGTGACAAAATTAAGAAAATGATGAGAAAACGGAATAAAGCTAAAACAAAATGCAAGACAGAACCTACGATCGAGAATATTGCGACCTATAAGAAGTTGCGTAATCTCTGCAACAGAATGTGTAGAGATGCTAAGCGTCGTTATATCCACTCTTCTCTTAAAAAATCTTCAATCTCTGAGAAATGGAGATTTCTCAAGTCTCTTGGGGTCGGTAAATTTCACAATACAGCTAATATACCTTTTGACCTCAATGCATTAAATACACATTTTGCCACTCCCCCTGTTACGCTTACTGATTCCCAAAAAACTCTGACTCTCCAAAATTTATCAAACATCAACTCATATTCCTGCGTTTCTTTTAATTTTAATGACATCACGGAGAGCGAAGTTAGGAAGAGCATTCTTTCCATTTCAACTAAAGCTATTGGTAGCGATGAACTGAGCCGCGATATGTTAGTTCTTGTGGTGGATCACATCGTGCCTATTATCACTCACATTATTAACTTCTCCCTCGCATTTGAGATCTTCCCTACTGACTGGAAAATGGCTCATGTCATTCCTTTACCAAAATCCCCTAATGCTTATTCCCTGTCTCAGTTTCGGCCTATTTCAATTTTACCTTTGCTTTCAAAAATTACAGAAAATGCTGTGTTTATTCAATTGTCCTCATTTCTTTTTAATAATAATCTGTTAAGTTCGTACCAATAAGGTTTTCGCCCATTTCATAGTACCGTTACAGCTTTAATTAAAGTTACCGACGACATTCGGTATGCTATGGATAACAAACAGCTTACTTTGATTATATTGTTAGACTTTAGTAATGCTTTCAACTCTGTAGATTTTGATATACTCCTTGGTATCCTTCGCTCTCTCAACATTTCCTCTTCTGTGATTAATTGGTTTCACTCTTATCTCCATGGACGCCAGCAGCGAATCCACATTGATGGGGCATACTCGGAATGGGCTGACATCTCTGCTGGTGTTCCTCAAGGTGGCATACTATCCCCTCTTCTTTTCTCAGTATTTATTAACGAAATCACTAAAATTCTTACTTCTCACTACCATCTTTATGCAGATGATTTGCAGTTTTATAGACATGCAACTTTTTCTGATCTGGAAAGTGCAATCCTTGGGATTAATAAAGATCTTGCAGCCATTAAAGATTGGGCTGAATCGTACGGTCTTTTAGTTAATCCAAGCAAGTCTCAAGCTATGATCATTGGTAGCAGGCCGTTAAGAAATCGAATTAATTTCAATGATTTGCTACAGGTTTCATACAATGGTGTACCTATAGCATATTCATGTTTATCCAAAAACTTGGGACTTTTTATTGACAGCAATCTTGCTTGGTCAGCCCATGTAAACCAGGTTAGTAAACGCATGCATTATACTATACATTCATTGAAGAGGCTGCAGAATTTCCTTCCGTTTCACACCAAAATTATGCTGGCTCAATCCCTTCTGCTTCCTATCCTCGATTACGCTGACGTCTGCTACTTAGATGCCACTGAGGAGCTACTTGACAAACTTGAAAGACTTCAGAATTTGTGCATTCGTTTTATTTTCGGATTGCGCAAATTCGACCATGTTTCAAACTTTCGTCGTCAATTAAAGTGCATATTTTAACAGTACTCTTTAAGATTCTTCACAATTCTTCTCCTCATTACTTACGTGAGCGTATCTAACTTTCTCCCCTTCCTTCTCGACCTTTACGGTCTTGCGTCTCAAGGAATCCTCTTGATGTCCCTTCTTTTAATTCTATTCTCTATCGAAGATCTTTTACTGTTAATGCTGTACAACTTTGGAATTCTTTACCTGAACTTGTTAGAGACAGCCAATCGGTTCATACTTTCAAAGTGAGATTAAAAGAGCACTATCTATCTGTTTCATAATATTATATTTAACATTCATTTATTATTATTAGTTTCCTTTTATATATATATATATCTATATATATATATATATATATATATATATATATATATATATTATTTTTTTTATTTTTTTTTATATATTATATTTTAAGTATGTTTATTTATTTATATATATTATATCATATCATATATATAAATATGTGTTATTTTACTATTATTAATTTTTTTTTTTATTTTTCAAATTATCTAAGTATATTTTTGTATGTAGTTTAAAATACCTTGTTTGACCTATCCCACTTTATAAATTCACCTTACTCACATCTAAGGGTAGCTGGAAGAGATCTCTTATAGAGATAAGCTTTCCTTTGTATACTTTTATACTTGTGTTTGATATCACAAATTTGGTACATAAATAATAAAAATAAATAAATAAAATAACTATGTGAGATGGTGATAGTAAAAACAAGCCAGGCTAAGTTAGTTGTGGGATTCTAATTAAGCCTCGGCGCGTTTGGAACCCTCCTAGCTTTAGTTTTAGTAGGCGAGATTAGCTATCACCATCCCCTCACGAATTAAAATGGTTAAAAAATATACTGTATATGAACGCTTAATAAACCTATTTAGACGACCTCCGTGGCGCAGCGCCCACGTTGTCACATTATAAAGTCCGAGGTCCTGGGTTCGACTCCTGGCTTCACTCTGGTCTGGTGGAGGAGGCTTTGGCCGTGGCCACCAACAAAGATGTGTCACACAGCGATTTAGCGTTCCGGCACGATGTCGCGTAGAAACCAATTAGGAGTATGAGTTTACCATTCACCTAACAGGTTTGCCCGCTACCGTCGTAGACTGCATCATCACTTACCATCAGGTGAGGTTGCCGTTAAGGGCTTACTTGTAGTGGAAAAAAAAGATTCGATTGCATATAAAATAAATGATCGATTACCTTAATCTATTACAGGTGATTGCAAGCAATCTCTTATTTTACACTGTATGTTGTTGTGTTTTTATATATTTTTCCACCACTTCTATGATCTGAATGAGGCAATAGTAAATTTGGCTCCGAGTTGAGATTTCAGTCGAGGGCCTACTTGTGTGTATTTATACAACTTTATTGCAAATATATAGGACCTAACGTTCTGAGAGTTCTCGATAATGTTCTCAAAAGCGTGTGTAGTCTGCCAATCCGCACATGGCCAGCGTGGTGGACTATGGCCAAACCCTTCTCATATTGAGAGGAGACCCATGTTCAGTAGTGAGCCAGTAATGGCTTGATCATAATGTACATGAAATACGTATGGTAATAACAAAAAAAAGCCCGGATAAGTTTGTTGTGGGCTTCTTCTTAGACCAGGGCGTGTTTAGAACCCTCATAGCTTTAGTTTTAAGTTTACGAATGTAGTTATAATATCACCATCAAATCACTACTATGTAAATTATTGACGCGTCAAAAGTGCCTTTTAAAGGACTATTTGAATAAAGTTTATTTGAATTTGAAAATGACAAAATAATCAGCAACTGTCGACCTTCTCACTAATGTGATCTCTTCCAGATAACCATTTCCTTGAAGCCGATGAATTGGAATATTAATTAAATGGGGTACAAAACACAACTTTCCTTAATACTACAGATGTTGGTTAAATATAACGGAAGTGGTATGCGTGGGGTCGACGCCCGCATGCAATCAAGATTGTCATGGGGGTGCGATGAAAGGCCCTCACACGCCTTCCTGTTAAACGGACCTTGCTTTCACCTTCCAACCGAACTGTATGGGCTGGCTATTTTACTCTGGAACAACGGCGACCTAGTTATCTATATCCACGAATAACCTACCGATAAATAAGTTTGAGTAATGTTATATGACAGATTTATTACAGTGTCTTATGAAACTGTTGATGATTTTGTCATGAATTTAGAAGAAAATAAATGAAAGTCAGACTTTTTTTATTTTTTATTCACTACAAGTTAGCGTTATCAACCTCACGTGATGGTAGGTGATGATGCAGTCTAAGATGGTAGCGGGCTAACCTCTAAGGGATACGGTAAACAATTCGCGACCTAAACGTTAAAATCGCTTGGTGATACGTCTTTGTGTGCGGTAACCTTCCACGGCCGAAGCCTCCCATAAGATCAGGTTCGATGTTCGATGTTTCATGTTAAATTTATAGCATTGTATAAAAAAAAACTCCTTTTCCACTTTGAATATATACACATTTTTTTTATATAAACCATAAGTTAGCCCTTGACGGCATCTCACCTGATGGTAAGTGATGATGCGGTCTAAGATGGTAGCGGGCTAACCTGTTAGGGGTATAGTAAGCCCATACTCCTACTGGGTTTCTACACGAGATCGTGACGGAACGCTTTCGTCTTTGTCGGTAGGATCGTAACTAGCCATGGCCGAAGTCTCCCACCAGACCAAACTCGAACTCGAACAGCCGGGAATTGAACCCAGGACCTTGAACTTTAAAATGCAAAAGCGCACGAGCTGCACCACGGAGGTCGCCAAAACCAGCCACCACCGTCCAGTGGTAGCTGGCGGACATCAAAGTAAACAATGAAATTGGAAGATAAAACCAGAAAATGGCCCATTTCCTTCGAGCGCACGCGTTTTCATTCATCAATTCGCTCCATTAACCCCAGATTAGACCCCTTTCTCTCAGCGTGGCATTGGCATTGCTGAGGAATTAGGTACGCTTTGACTGGGGTGACCATGACTTGATTCCACCGTGTCATCGTTTTCGGCTTATTTGGGTTGGGTACATACCTCTTCTTTTCCATTATGATAGCCTTAAGCTTGGGTTCATGTCAGATGGAAAACACTAGGGTAAAACATAACCTCATATTGAGATTTAAAAAAAAATCATAAACAAAGAAAACGGTGCATTATTACCTTTTCCTTTTATGGGAATTTCGGGGTTCCGGGAATATACCCCCCCCCCCCGCTCCCCATGAAATCCCCTACTCCCCTACTTATGAGTAGGGGATTTCAAAGGAAAAAAACAAGGAAGAAAACATAGACGCTCGAAGAGCGTTCAACAATTCAACAATGTTGTTCCAATTAACGTATTTGTTGTACGACCAGATTAAATAGCATTTCTTACGTCTCGTCTCGTCGCCTAAGCAAACGCTAGTTCCAGCACGATGTTATGCAGATAGCCTAGTGGTTAGGGCGTCAGCCTCCTAATCAGAGGTCGGCGGTTCGAATCCGGGCACGCACCTCTAACTTTTCGGAGTTATGTGCGTTTTTTAAGCAATTAAAATATCACTTGCTTCAACGATGAAGAAAAACATCGTGAGGAAACCTGCACGTCTGAGAGTTCTCCACAATGTTCTTAAAGGCGTGTGAAGTCTGCCAATCCGCACATGGCCAGCGTGGCTGACTATGGCCAAACCCTTCTCATATTGAGAGGAGACCCGTGCTCTGTAGTGAGCCGCGAATGGCTTGATCAGGAGGAGGTTATGCAGAAATCAATCAGTGGTATATATTTACCATATCTCTAACAGTTTTGCTTGCTACCATCTTAGACTGCATAATTGGAACGGATACATCAAGTAGGAGCTGAGAGGAGGTTTACTGAATATCCTGTTGCAAGCGCAACACCCTGGTCACCCGCCTGTAGATCGCCGGATGTGAACATTGTCCTTCGCTAGCCTTGGCTCGTTTAAAGCCCGATTGCAACAATCAGGGCTGCGAGATGGCCATTCTGTTGTACTCTTTAACGCGCAAATTTTCAAGATTTATTTAGGATTAGCTGTTACCCTACATTGTAGCAATGTAGCTGTGATAGTCTAGTGGTTAGGACGTCCGCCTCCTAATCAGAGGTCGGGGGTTCGAGCCCGGGCACGTACTTATAACTTTTCGGAGTTATATGCGTTTTTAAGCAATTAAATTCTGTAGTTTCGGCGTGATGCGCGGCCAAGATATACTCGTAGACAGAGACACAAAAAAATAAAAAATAATTGTTTTGCTCCAATTAAAATTCTCAAAATATATTTAATATAATACGCACATATAACTGGATTTAAGATAGTCCTAAGATTTGCAACTAGAGTTAATTTTGTCTACCGATTTCTCGTCCTGTTCATATGGGACTGGTAAACTTGAACATTTGTAATAATGGAGCAGCGTGAAATCGAAATAATTTCGTTGTGGGTATATAGGTAGCATTAAGTTAGGAATCAGATGCCGATTTTGTTTCACAGCTTGTGTTATTATAACGTTCTTTAATATAGCTTGGTAAGGTTACAAGTATGGATGAAGAGCGAAGTGGTGAACTTGAAAATTATTTATTAATAAAACGTTTTACCTAGAGCTACGCAAAACAAATTTTTTGATTATATAATAAGCAAAATACCGGGGGTTCAGCAAATGTGATAATGGTGCCTTGATACTGTTCTACACAAACCTCTCCTCGCCTAAGGGAAACAGTGACTTTAATTTAGTTCCACCTTAATGGGACCTAAATATTGGTCTTTTGGTACAAAAGGCAATAGGCAAATGGCTTACTGAGCGGGCAAAGTCGCGGTTTAACAGATACCCTTTCCATTACCCAATTATTACTATAACAGCTTATAAAGAGGCAATTTCGCTGTGACGATAAATCTGCAGCGAAAAAACCACTTGACCCAAATCGACGCGATCAAAAATTTCTCCTGACCCATTTCTAAAATCGGTTGCATCCTCCTTCTGATAAGCAAGTACTTATCGGAAACGCACAAAAAAGAGGTCGGAGTACGAAGAACGTGATTGGTCGCAACGGCCATCGCAAAGTTTAGGCTTAATGGAAAGATTGAAACATACATACAAACACAATTAAAAATGATTTGTTGCGGGAGGGCGAATGACCCTATTCCATGTAGTGATGTGCACGGAACATCGATAACTTTATGGTTTGCGAAAAATATTTTGCATAACTCGCACGATTCCCAAAGAGATTAAATTATATAAACTGAACCGATATCAATAAAACTTGAAATTCTGGTAGATATAAGCATCAAAAGCAGAAAGTAGCATCTAAGAAAGAAAAAAGAATCAAAATATAAAGCAATTAGTGACCTTTTCACTATAGTGATCTCTTCCAAGCAACCATAAAAACCAATGAGGTGACAATACGGTATGTTGCAATAGTTAAATAAACATGCACACTAATAACTACATGCCACTAAATATATAGAATAATAACAATACATATAATACATATCTAAAATATATATTTGTGGTATACATTTTAAATAAGCTTGTTAAAAGTTGAATTATGGAAAGTATACGACGTAGGCAACAAGTCTAATCCTAATTCGGTAACTTATTTGATAGTGTGAAACTATTGACGAGTTTACTTCTCCACGCGAAATCTTTTTTTTTTTATACACTACAAGTTATAGCCCTTGATGGCTATCTCACCTGATGGTAAGTGATGATGCAGTCTAAGATGGTAGCGGGCAAACCTGTTATCCTGCAAGCACTCCTTAATTGGTTTCTACGCGAACGCCTATAGCTAGGCAACACGTCTTTGTCGGTAGGGTGGTACTAGCCACGGCCGAAGCCTTCCACCAAACCAGACTCTGTGATGAATATACATCTGGTGGTTCGTATGAAGACAAGATTAACAGGAGAGAGAGAGAACGATTTCTGTAAAACATCAACTAAACATGTTGTTATGTTAGAGTATCTACTTGAGTTGTGAGAAAAATTACAAAGAAATTGACATCAGGAGCTGAGCTGAGGAGCTTAAAAAAATTGCATTGAAATGTTTCAAAGGAAGTTATAACTCATTGACTCGTGACATGAGAACTGAACGCAGTCAATTACCTGAGCTTACTGGCTGTCATTTACAGCATGTTGATTTATCTACCATTATCACCATTAAATTTAGAATCACCAATTTATTTTTATCATGTCTGTACAAGAAACACATAATGTCTTAATATGTATGTTGTACAAGAAAGTGTAACGTATCATATTACAACATAATCTAAGAGTCTATACAGAAAAGAGGAGATCTGATCGCTTTTATACTGTTCAACTTGACCACACTATGCTTGCTTAAAAATACAACGAAGTTAATTTAATTAGATATATATTATATCCCCTAAAAATCCCCAACTTTATAAAATTATGCGTTCCGATAAAACATTCACTCAAGCGCATACACACATACACACGCACACACACAACACACACACACACACACACAAACAGACACACGCACGCACGCATGCACGCACTCACGCAAACACACACACAAACACACACACACACACACACATACACAACCGCATGCTTTTAGACTTTTTACTTTTTTTCTATTGCTTTTTTTTTGGTAAACTTACTATGTTATTGTCATTACTATGTTTTTGTATTGTTGCTACTGTTACTATCTGTTACTATTTGTTGGTTTGGAGCTGGGCAATAATATGTATCCTTGTCTAAAAAAGAATATATATATGATGCTTTTATTTTATTCCACTATATGTTAGCCCTTGGCTTGGCTATTATCCAATAAAGGTAATATCTAAGATAGATAATAATGATGTAGGTTTTGTCGGCAAGATACCTACTACCTACTTGACTACCAAACTTGTCGAATACAAAAATATGCTTCTCCTTTACAAATGTCACCGCGAACGGTATTACGGTATTCGAATTTGAAAGAGAAAGAAGATTGAGGGACAGAGAATTGCGGAAATGCGAATTTTAATCTAATTTTAATCCACTAGGGAGGAGAACGTCTGAATAGTGCACCATAATAATGACTATTATTTGTGAACAAATACAGCCAGTTGCAAGAGATAAAATAAAAATACGGTAATCCACTATTAATAGTGTTTAAGTTTCTTTCTGTGGATATTTATTAATACAAATATTTATATTGAACGCGTCGCTATCATTTAAATGAGGTCAACAGTGTTTTTAATGGATATTTTATCGAAAAGTTACACCCGTGCGTTAAGACATTTTAATTGGTACATTTGAGCTAACAAGAGTTGTTAGAATTTTAGTTATTTAGTTAATAATTGAAAGAGTACAACGTCACGTGCTAAAGTCTAACTCACGATTGTGTTTACATCCGTTGTTAAAAGTAAGACAATGTTCGAAAAAATAAATAGGTACAAATATATCACTCATATAACCTACGTAGGTCTGACATTCTAAGCACAAGTTAATTCACGCGCTGATGAATCTTGAATGATGATTCCTTGTTAATGATGGAATATACGGCATGACGTCGAACCATAGCTTGAGTTAAATATCACCATGGAATATTATAACATTATATTAAGTAACTTGACTTGTGTTAGCGTGTAAAACACATCACGTACAAAGATATCACGGTGATGTTGATAACAACAATCCCCGGTTTTTGTAGTCTATATTCAAAGCATTAGATCGATCAATATATACAATAAAATACCAAACTATATAACCGACGAAAATAATATGACAACCTTTAAGCGGAAATTAAAACATTGGCTCATTCTTAGCAGCTTCTACAAGATAGATGAACTGTTCCAAAAATAGTATACTTAAGGCCTCAATTGCAAATCAGCCGTATAATTATCCGTAATAATAATCGTAATAATTAAAAATATTACCATATTATTAGTTTACATTACGTAGGCTTAATTACAATAATTTTAATTTTAATTAGATTTATAATAATTTTTCTTAATTTTATTTTTGACTATCATAACATTGACTCATTGAATATATAACAATTGTACTGTTTGCAATGCTCTGACCGGGTCTCATGCCTGTTAGATATGAAAACAAATAAATAAATAAATAAATAGGTAAACCACCCTGCGGAGGGTCTGCCTCAGCGGACGCCGCTGGCTGGGTTGCACAAGCGTTGGTCGAATGCACGAGCGTTCCGTGACCCAGCCACCAGGCAACTCGAAGGAGCATCGCTGGGTTTTAGTGGGTCGCCAGTATGGCCGTCGGGGAGTCCCACACACCCCATCGGAAGCGGTGCAGTCTTGCCTTCTTCCGGAGGGAATGCGTACACGCATTTTCCAGCGTTAAAAAAAGTCTATATTCAAAGCAAAGTATACGGTTATTTAATGGTGCCATAAAAATTAAAACTGCATTAAATTCACAACTCTTAAAAAACTGCTAACCCTTTCCTCTGAGAACAGAATGAAAGATATGACACTATTTAAGCTTTGTCTATTGATTTTAATTAAACAATTTGTGTACAATATAATAGTGTCTTTTATTTATGTAAGAGTTAAGAAACACATCGATAAGATCATTTATAATTTGCACTTGCCTAAAACAATAACCAAGGCATAAGAGCCGATGTACATGGCGTATTTTCCATGAAAATATGAAGCGCGTAAACGCTTTTTAAACGATATTGAGGCAGAGATCTATAAACATAATTAGATTAATCTCTGGCTTTAGTCACAGTTAAAACGAGACCATGCTTTTTTATACACTACAAGTTAGCTCTTGACGGCGATCTCACCTGGTGGTAAGTGATGATGAAGTCTAGGATGATAGCGGGCTAACCTGTTAGGGGTATGGACTCCTGATTGGTTTCTACGCGACATCGTGCAGGAATGCTAAATCGCTTAGCGACACGTTTTTGTCGGAGGGTGGTAATTAGCCACGGCCGAAGCCTCCCACTATACCAGACGCGAGCCGGGAATCGAACCCAGGACCTCCGACTTTATAATGCGACAGCGAGCAAAGTCAAAATTTGTCTCTCAGCCTTACACACCTATCGGAAATCTTTGCAACTTCCATTTCAGACACATTTTTATCCTGGGAATGGTTTTGTAATGACAAAAAAGATATATAGAGATCTTTTCACGCGTATCTGTATATTGTGGTTTACACGACTTTCACGGTTTCATCGAATCTTATAAAGTAAAAAAAACAGTGGATAATTATTATTAAAGAATATCCAAATCACTCTGACTCATTAATATTGGTTGTCATTTGGTTTTAAAAGAGTTCAACAAACGCACTATACATGAAGAGAATATTAGAGAATTTATCTCGATTTTGATTTATTTATTTTGGACGAATCAGATCTTGATATGATAACACTGGGACTATTTCAAGTGTATCTAATGGGTCCATAATTTACAAAGAAATTTATGTAAAAATAATTTCGTGCTGTTTTGAATGCTTCAATAGTTTGTCCTCGGTACAACTACTATCGAATATAAAACTACATTCGTATAATAAATTATGTGATCATTATGTTGATAGCATTAATTTTAAATGACACCTATAAAAGGTATGGCTAGACGTGATGTTAAATATTAAGGCCCCCATACACTACGCGGTTCCAACGTTGCTATTTTCAACAGTTGTAAACGCTATTTGCAAATGCAAAAGGAAAAATAAAAAGTCATTTTGGGATGATATTGTTCATATAGTAGTAGTTGTAGAAGTAGAATTAGTAGTAGTAAGTACATCTCCACAGCTCCAAGTTCCGATTGCCGTTCGGCGCCTTTAGTTGTGCAGGCTTAAAGATCTTTATTCTCAAAAGAAACAATTTTAGTTACTGAGAAATTAACAAAATAAAATAAAAACAGTCAACCTCAAAAATTCAATTCAAATAATCTTTATTCAAATAGTCCTTTAAAAGGCACTTTTGACGCGTCAATAATTTACATACCAGTGATTTGATGGTTATAACTATATTTGTACACTTAAAACTAAAGCTATGAGGGTTCCGAACGCGCCGCGGTCTAAGAAGAAGCCCACAACAAACTTAGCCGGGTTTTTTTGTTATCACCATCTCACATTATCAACTATAAATTATAGTACCTATGGAGATAGAGCAATTCACACCCAATCTTTTTTATCGTTTATATAATCCTTAATATCGTAATATGATTTTTCTATAAGCTAAAGTAATAGTCCGAAAGTGGCGCGTTTATAAAATTAAACAATGCTTTTTAAGTTTCTTCTTGAAAGATACAAAGGACTTTTCGCAGAAAATCTCTTTAGGTAGGTTGTTATACATTTGTGCTCCCTCAACCTATGCAGTTGATATAAATCTAGAATAGAAGGAAATATGACACAATGCATTCTCGATCGGTCCGTGAAGTCACTGTGGGTTATCTCTAATGTCAGCGCTCCAATTGACTTTGACACAGCGTGAAAATGACGTAGGGGCCTGTATAGCTAACTTAATTAACATGACGAAGTCGTGGGTGATTGATTGGCCTCCGGTAGTCCGGGGAATAAAATTATTTTATTTATTTGGGTCCTCTAAAACTTAACAATCTGTTTAGTTTTAGTCTTTAATTTTTTAGTCTTTAATGATAAATTCATAATATTTAATTGTAACTGAATAGATAACCTAAAATAGCTCTACATATAGCTAACTGGAGTGATCGCGTTGCAAAGAAATAAACAATTATGAGAGAGCATAAATTATTATTTTTGTTTAAAATAAAGTGTAAGTTTATTTCATTTAATTCATCTATTTATTTTATAATTACGGAAAACCAACACCTAATATTTTTTTTCACAATCATAATTTTTTTGTTTAGCATTTTACAGGTTTCACAATGTTCACAAAAAGATTCAAAATACGATGTGTTTTATGTCATTTCCATGAGTCAATATAGATATTAATAAACCTTCAATATGAAAGTTTTTTTATCCACTACAAGTTAGCCTTTGACGGCAATCTCACCTGATGGTAAGTGATGATGCAGTCTAAGATGGCATACCATACTCCTAACAGATTAGCCCGCTACCACGCTAACCTGTTAGGAGAAGTCAGGTGAGATAGCAGTCAAGGGCTAACTTGTAGTGTATAAAAAAAACAAATTGAAACATTCATTTACATTACAGTTTATTTAACAAGAGGCCAGGTCGTGACAGTCAATCGTAGGTATAATGTATATGGTAACGAATTACGGTGCTACGAGTACCTGTACGCTGAGACCATTAGTCGCGCAGTGTACGAGATACCTAAACAATTCAATAGATATCAGCAGACAGATTGGCGTCGATAAAACACAGTGTCCTAACCCCGGTAACGGTTATCACTTGGACGTAGTTATGCAAAAAGGATCCAACTCACATTCTAGTTACTTCTGTTACTTTTCCTAATCCTAAGGTTGCCTGGCAGAGATCGCTACTAAGCGATAAGGCCGCCTTTTGTATCCTACTTCTTCTTGTTTCTGTTTTTCTTATCATTTATATTTTTACTTGTTTTGAAATGAAAATTAAATGAAATGAAAATATACTTTATTGCACACCATACAAAAATAAATAAACACACACAGAAAAGAAATATAATAGGTGCAATAGGCGGCCTTATCGCTAATGAGCGATCTCTACCAGGCAACCTAGCACAAATCAGGAATAAAATATAAAGTGAGGCGAGATTGGGGTGTACAATTATAAAAAAAAAAGGTTAAATATATAAACAACTAAAAAAATTAATAGTATAATAATAGTTTTGGTGTACAAATAAAGAAAAACAAATAATTAAATAAAAAATGTACAAGTTAGTTAGTAGTTATTTGAATTATTTGTAAGTATTGAAATTCTTAAGTATACCTGCTTTAATAGCGGTTTTTGCTGTATTCAAATGATACATCTACGCCTCTGGAATCTTTATACTTAAGATTATGTCGAGTTGTACGATCGCTTTATTAGCAACAAATAAATTTTGATTCTTTTGAGTTTCTGTGCATGGATCCTTATCGCATAACTACGACCAAGTATACTAATTACGATACAATGGCCCCATCTATGATTCTCAAAGGTTAGAAGGTATATTTTTTGAGAACTTGCATGTAAAATTAATTAGTAGGTAATCTAATCTAATAAGGAAATGCAATAACACAAATCAACAAAAACGTAGCTCATTTTAAAATATCCATGTACATTCCTTGCAATGGTCACCTATTGCTTCCATGTAACTTGGATTAAATTGGGTTCAGTTTCATAAAATTTCATTTTCATTTCATTTCACACTCTGAATCGCGGAGTCGCTATCGAGCATTCAAACACTACAACGTCAAAGTAAAATGGACCTTATGACTAAAAGTTAGAAGGGCTATTTCCGTACTACTTATTTTTATTTTACAATCTATCATGTACGTCACAGTTAAAATTAACTCTCTCACAAAATCTCTTTGTGTTGGGCCCATGTAGCTACGTATTCTTTGGAGCTACTTTTGGAAATGGAAAACAATATTTTTGACTTACTAAAACATCCATTTCATTCTCAATATAAACATTTCCTTCTCGTTTTTCATATTAGAGATGGAAGTGATAAGATCCACATAGTAAACAGAACTGACGGCTTAACGGTGTTTAAACACTAGTTTCTTATCTCCAATATTTATATCTTGACAAAAAACCCAAACACCACTAAACTATCTTAAGTACATATATATTTTTGGTTTAACATATGTATGTATATTTAAACTATTCAATTTGTGCTTATGATTTTCGATTAGGTTGATTATAAATCGATAAGGTTGATAATTTAATGATTTAAAATATTAAAATATCACTTGCTACAACATCGTGAGGAAACCTGCATGCCTGAGAGTTCTCCATAATGCTCTCAAGGGCGTGTAAAGTCTGCCAATCCGCACATGGCTAGTGGTGGACTATGGCCAAACCCTTCTCATATAGAGGAGACCCGTGCTCTGTAGTGAGCCGGTTATGGGTTGATCATGATGATGATGATGATGATTATTTATCGCGTATATTCTTATCTAGTTAAGAAAGAGTTAAAACGAGACAAAGTTCGGACATGTCTGTCTGGGTTTAACACAAAATTTTGATGAGCAACGTTAAGCTACTCTCTAGACAAAGCGTTAAACATATTTGAATCTAATTAAAGACAAAGTTCAGGGCACTTTTTTTGACTGTAAAATAATGTGTAATTACTGTCAGATATACAGTAAAGTCTTCCAAGTGTCCTCCTAAAAAATGCGTACCATATGCTGACTGGGGTATTTATAAACATTGATACTTGCAAAAAGACTGTTTATATGTATAGTTTAAATGGCGAAATTTTAAAATCATGCCTCAAACAAGTAAAAGATGACCTCCGTGGCGCAGTGCGAGCTGTCGCATTATAAAGTTGGAGGTCCTGGGTTCGATTCCCGGCTAGAATCTGGTCTGGCGGGAGGCTTTAGCCGTTATCACACTACCCACAAAGACGTGTCGCCAAGCGATTTAGCGTTCCATCACGATGTCGCGTTGAAACCAATCCGGAGTGTGGGTTTTCTATACCCCTAACAGGTTAGCCCGCTACCATCCTAGACTGCATCATCACTTACCACCACGTGAGATAGCCCTCAAGGTCTAAGTTGTAGTGCATAAAAAAAAGTTTGATATTGTACACTTTGGTCCAATGTGATATCAATAATATCCTATATAATAATATATATAATATAGATATAAGCTGTATCCATAATTGGTTTCACGGCAACACTGAATCGCTTAGTGGCATTCACAGCCCGGTTACGCTGTGACAACCAATAGGGTTAGCACAGCTAATAGACAGTCCGAAAAAAAAAAGCTTAGTGGCAATGCTTTCTCGGTAAATGTACGACCACTTTGGAGGGTCTGCCTCAGCGGACGACGCTGGCTGAGTTGCGGTCGAGTGCACAAGTGTTCCCGTGACCCAGCCACCAGGCGATGCCAAGGAGCATCGCTGGGTTTTAGTGGGTATTCTGGTCGCCAGTCCGGGGAGTCCCACACACCCCGTTGGAAGCGGCGCAGTCTTGCCTGCGTCGCTTCCGGAGTTGATGCGTAAACGCATTTCCCAGCGGGGAAAAAAAAAAGAAAAAAGAAAGCGCTCTTAGTATACCCAGGGCGTTCAATCTAAAAAACTTAAATTCCAGTAGGTATAAGCGAAATTGTACTGAAAAAAATGCCACGTAAAAATTATGATATCACCTACTCTCTAAATAAAACTAAATGTTACGTAAGATAACTATAATCATGTAAGGAAGTTTGATAAGTGCGATAAATTTTTAATTACTCTCAAAAGGCCAAACGTTGATGACTAAAATTAAAAAGCAAAGATTACAGTTGTTATAATATACTTACGTATACCTAGAATCTTGTTTTATAAGCCAAGTTAAAATATTAATCTATACTGATGCGACAATGCTATCTGTGTATGTTACTTAATAAAATAAAAAAATAAGTTTATTACTAGTTACTTAAATTATTTATTGATAGTTTTGAACTTAGGAAAAGTAGGAATCATGTGACCAGATGTATATGACGATTTAAGGACGTCCGACTGGTTTTTTAGTAAGAGAGACGCCACATTGCAGCAGTGACGTCACGATTTCGTTTACTTTCGCTCATAGTAATTAAAACCACAACTTGAGACAACCACAACCATAATTAAAACAAAACTTACACTTTTTATTGCGGCCATAATTAAGAGGTCCGAACGGTCCAACGTCTCGAGCGAGAATGCCACGAAAGATAACAATTGACCGTATTTATAGCAAAGCATGCTTGTACAAAATTGATTGCTACCTTCTAAATACACTGATTAGCAAAGAAATGATTAATTAGCGATTTAAAGAGTTCAAATGTGGGTAATTATTGAATTCTTGAAGTTCTTGGCGCCGCTGAATGAAGTTAATAACTCCTTCGCGCCGACATATATTATTAACCTATATTTTATTAAGTACATACTTCTCCCATATAATATTTAAAATTATGTACAGTATTAACTTACTTCATAACTTTTGTATCTAACTATCGCTATATTGCAATGAATTAAACTGCACGTTTTGTTTAGTTTGAGACGATTTTACATAGAATAAGTATGTAAATTATAACGTAACTATAGTGTAAAACATGTAAAAATCACTAGTAAACCTATTAAATAAAAAAAAAATAATAACCTCAAAGGTTACCTAAAACTTATATGTTACCTAAACGTATATTTATATCATCATAATCATGATCAACACATTACCGGCTCACTACAGAGCACGGGTCTCCTATCAATATTGGAAGGGTTTGGCCATAGTCCACCACGCTGGTCATGTGCGGATTGGCAGACTTCACACGCCTTTGAGGACATTATGGAGAACTCTCAGGCGTGCAGGTTTTCTTTGGAACTATACACGGATGACAATATTTTTGCATAAATTGCCTTGAATTCCGACAGATATACAATAGGCCGGTTAAATAACGGTTCCCCTCGAGTTTTACAAAACTAAACCAAATACGGACGATATCCCGGGCAAAAGCTAGCGAAATATTAAAAGAATTACTCTTATCGCTATCAAACCAAGTTATTAGCATAATGTGTCCACGACGAATTCCTCAGCATTATTAATTAATTAAGATTGTAACCAAAAAATACTTTCCTTAGTAACAAATTCTCAACTTTCTTAATTTATGTTGAGGGGATTTTATTTTAATACAATTTTTTTAAGTGAGTATTTTGAATAATTTTTTCGCATGTATGAAATATAAAACCACTATGTAGGTATATGAAAAAAAACCGCTGAGTAAAAGCACCCATAGAGAAAAGCAGTCTTATTTGTAAATAAAGTTTTAGTTAAAGGATTTGGCTCACCAATACGCGATTTTGGTCTGCCTTATTTTTCTAGTATGTATAAATTATGTAACATCATTATATTACATAATAAAAACGTATCAATAATCAACTAATACGGAATACTTATAACAGTGACATCATAGATCATATGTTAATATTTAAATTTAGATAATTTTTATATACATTATATACTTTTATATTAGGCTACTCCAGCAAATTAGGTTTTTATCCTGTCAAGCTAGAATAAGAGGGGATAAATAAATAAATAAATAAATTTTCTTTTATCGATATATCGATAGTAAGCAGCACTAAATTTAATTATTGGCAGTAACTGGCATCAGACCGCTTATGACATGCAATTCTTATAATTAAAACTACGTTGATAAACATTAGGTATTAAAAAATAAAAAAGGTTAAAAGCGAAAGATTATGCGAGCAAATAAAAAAAAGTGTGACGTTTTCGGGTAATATTCGTACGTCTGTATTTAAAAAATGTACATTGCATATATTAAATCGTAATAAGAGTACCCTCATAGCTTTAGTTTTAAGTTTACGATTGTAGTTATCACTATCAAATCACTAGTATGTAAATTATTGACGCGTCAAAAGTGCCTTTTAAAGGATTATTTGAATAAAGATTATTTGAATTTGAGTTTGAGTAAACTTCTAGTGCCGTTTCGGCTGCACAAAATTATTATTCTTAGGTAGTAGTAACTTATTCAAAGGAAATTGTACTTAATTTTATAACAAATTACCAATCTATCAATAACTTCAAAGCAGTATAGTTCAAACGAAAGCTTATATAAAAATTCTATTACAAACTGCGCTACAATTTTATTATTGATTATGTGAGATGGTGATGAACAAAAATAAACCCGGCTAGTTTGTTATGGGCATTTTTGGTCCAAACCATTTAAATAAAATGTTTGCATAATCTGTAAAACTTTAGCCTAAACTGTATTAATAATTAATAAAATAATAAAAATATGATTATTATTATTAATTGTCCCCATCATTCTTGTTGCATATATTTTATATCTTATTATATAAAACCTTCAAAACCATACTTTATAGAACCTTGAAGAAACTTACCTCATTATATAGAAGAGCTCACGCCCAAAATACACTGTGCTAGGTATTATTCCACTCTCTTTATAAAGGTGAAGCCTGTGCCATGAATTGAAATATATTAATGACACATATATCATATACTTGTTCAAAATGTAAACTAAGGGTTAAGTAAAAGTCCTTACCCCTTAATTTACATTTTGAATTGTATACTGGTTTGTATTGTTTTCTGTTTTTATTAATAATATAAAATTATATTGTAAAAAAAAAGTTTTGATATTTCTATCGATATGTCGATAGTTCGCATCACTAAACTCTTGAATCTCTGGTAGCGACCGCGGGCATCCGGACCCCGCCGTGGGAATGGAATCGCATCCGATCCCGGTCTTAAAGAAGCGAATGAGTTACGCCCCGATTTTAATAATCAATCTAATCCATAAACTTCAGATAGCAGATTGAATTTAGTAACACCATCATTATCGACATGGAAGAGTATGACAAGGACAGCACTATTCTGTTATAATATCTACAGATTGATCTAAGATCAGATAACTTTTCGGAGTTATGTGCGTTTTTAAGCAATTAAAATATCACTTGCTTCAACGGTGAAGGAAAACATCGTAAGGAAACCTGAGAGATCTACATAATGTTCTCATAGGCGTGTGAAGTCTGCCAATCCGCACATGGCCAGCGTGGTGGACTATGGCCAAACCTTTCTCATATTGAGAGGAGACCCGTGCTCTGTTGTGAGCCGGTAATGGGTTGACCATGGTGATGATGATGATCTAAGATCAGGAGATATTCGTTCCAAATATCTCACGTCACCGAATCATGGTAGAGTTGAGGAAATCACCTAAAGGAATCTAAAGACTTACCTGAATATTTTTTTTTTATTATTTATTTAAAAGGAACACTAACAATATACATATCATACACTCGCCACTTAATTACACACTATTACACACACTGATACGTATATCTATAATAAGTGTACGCAACATTCACAATGCGCCAAGTAAATACTTCGCCCACTTACTGTCCTAAGTTCGCCATAAGACATTATGTGGTATCGTTACATAACTGTAATAAGAACACACGCATATCATCTGAGATATAAAATAGATAGACAAGTTGGTATTTCTTTAGTGATCCTTTTTCCCAAATTAGTGTTACTAGGTGTAAAATATGTTTTGCTGGTCACTGGGATGTCTCTATCCATAATATCGTCAAGGTCGATTGATCTGCTTCGTCGAGCACGACTAATAAATATCGCTATATTCTCCGTCTCCTGGTAGCGAACTAGAAAAACTAAGTCAAACTAAAAAATCACTTTGTTAACAATCTCGGTAATAGCTGCAAAGTTTGTATAGACAAGCATGCATTTGACGACCTCCGTGGCGCAGCGCGTGCGCTGTTGCATTTTAAAGTTGGTGGTCCTGGGTTCGATTCCCGGCTCGAGTCTGGTCTGGTGGGAGGCTTCGGCCGTGGCTAGTTACCACCCTACCGACAAAGACGTGTCGCCAAGCGATTTAGCGTTCCGGCACGATGTGGCGTAGAAACCAAGTAGGAGTGTGGGTTTACCATGCCCCTAACAGGTTAGCCTGCTACCGTCCTAGACTGCATCATCACTTACCATCAGGTGAGATTGCCGTAAAGGGCTAACTTGTAGTGGATAAAAAAAAATGCATTCTATAACTTTATCAATCGTATGATCTTCTTATGTGTTTTTAATATAAATTTTACGCGCAATTGATAGAATATATATAAATCAAAGATACCTATGTGTGCCGAAAATCGGTGCACCGATTATGCCATCATGTCTCAAGAAAAAAAATAACAAACACACTTTCTTACTTATATTATACGTATTAGTATGGATTCTAAGATCATACATATAAAGAGCCGCTGTCAGGTTCTTCGTCGAAATAGTTAGCGTACACGTGTTTACTTCGTATACCCATTGAATAGTCGCAAAAAGATGCCCGTGAAAAATGAGATTTCACACACGATTTGGGAGCCCGTTTTCATTAGTTTACTACTAAGAACATAATTGCTAAACTATTAAACTGGAGTATAAATAAAAATCGGACACTTTTTCTCTTAGATTTCGTATAAGAAGATTTTAAAACTCGGTTTTTATTCAATGCGTTTTTTCCATTATTCTTAGCATTGATTTAATCAATAGATTTGTCACACGTGAGTTGAAACTTTATTTATTTAACTTCATTAGAAATTAATACCTATTTATCAATATCTGGTCAGCATTGCATTAAATCTTGAAAAAATAGTTTATAATGAATTAAACTAGACTGTAACGAGAAATATAGTAATTCTAAATTTCAGTCAAGTCGGTTGTCTTTAGTAAAAAATCTGGAAACATACACACTTTCACTCTTTTAATACCAGAAATGCTTGACATTCTTTAAACCTGTCTCAAATAACTTGATAATATATCTTAACACAAACATCCCATCTGCTTATCCATGGAAAGAAAACGCCGAAGTAATTGTGATGAGCTAGGCACTTGCTGTGTATCAACTCGTGCTGTTAATACCGTATATACTGAAAATAAATCATGATCAAAGCAGAACTACCTTAATTAAAATGGGCGCATAGGCTCACACACAATATGTGTGTGTGTTTTTTTTTTAAATTCTATTAAACGAGAAATTCATATTTAGTTACATTGATTGATGAAGACAATGATTAAATAACATTACAAATAAATAAGACATAAACAGATATGAAAATTAATGCTAAAGAATTAACCATGTCTAAAGATAAAAAGTCTGGCACCAAATGTGTAAAGATTACTTAAAAGATCAAGGAAACCTTCGATCAGATAAAATTAGGATCAAATTAAGTCTTCATTAAAGGTTTGTATTACCCATGAAAACCAGAACAGCATCAAAAATTGCAAATGTATTTTAAAAAACTTGAGAGGTGTCAAGGGACACCCGAATGGAACGAAGTTCCTTTCGATTAATTAGTGAAGGAATTGTAATAAAATTTTATTTTATTTAAGTTATAATAATATTTTTTTTTATTATTAACAAATATAATGTTATATAAACTTAATCAGTAGGCTCAATTTTGTACTCCATCAGCAATATCCGGAACTTGTGCAGAAACACTGTCAGGATTCATTATTATTATTATTTTTTATTATTTACAAAAAACCTGTAAAATTTATTTAAAAAAATACACTCAACAAAAATAATCGTCGCGACACCACACTGTTCAATGCGAAATAGAAATGAAAATATCTGGCTTGCTTTCTATGAGAGAGAGAGAGACAGACAGTGAAACATGCGATGCCGCAAAGCTTACAATAATAAAAAGTGTCGTGACAACTGTTCGTAAGATTTTTTTCCGTCTAGCCCCCTTTCACAACGCGCGATAAGGAACTTCGTTCCAATATAGTTTCGAGATGAAAGGATGCCACCGGTTAGCAACTGCCACTAAATTTATTAAATTCCAACTCAACCGGGTAAACAAAGAAGCAATGTTTAATGAAGACTTGTATCCGAGTTCCCACCAAAACGAAAAGCGGTTTATTATGATTCTATGAAGCTCAAACGATCCTTGTCCAAGTATACTATCCTTAGCGGTGACTTTGAACTTTAGGCACTCGAACTCTTACATATTGCGGCTACGCATTTACAGATACTATCCTATTCCAAGTACTTTGAGTTGAAAATTGATTGAGTGATTGTTTCATATCTGCAGATCAGTGTGGTCTTGTATCCACATGTGCGGTTCACAATATTGGCCGTAATTGTTTAATCATTTAATGTAACCGACATTTCGGCGTTCGGTGACAGGTCAACGGTTGACACGCAGTTTTTTCTCCTCGTTCAGGGTATTGATTTCGTTGCCTCAACTTTTATGGAGAACACAATTTATTTTATGATTTCTTTATGCCAATACCCGGAATTACTAGGTGCAACTCTTTTTTGTCTTTGGTCCTGATTCTCTTTTTCTTCTGTTTATAGAAACGGCTAAATTTACAAGAACAAATTGTTGTATTGTTTGTAACATATCATGTCTGTACATTTTTATGTAATTATTATGGGGAATCAAGGACAAAAGGTGAAACTTCTGGTTTTCATGAATATGTTAGATATTAATATGATAAACTAATTTTCAATTTTAATTCCGATATTTTCCCATTTATATCTAGCCCAATTTTGGATTCTACCGCTATCAATCTCTTACCAATATCTTTAATGCGCTTTGTTTTATTTATTTAGATCCTATTTAAATAAATAATTATAGCATCCCACAAACATACTAGCTGCTTGCTTAGGTAAAACCTTGCTAGCAAAAGTCTCCAGAAAAGGAGAATAATAAAAAGGCTAATCTACCTAAATCAATCGGCAGTGGTTTCTGGTTGGAATTTGGGATGCTTTAGATTCTCAGTTTAACTATAAAAACTTGGTGTTTGCCAGTTAAATTAACTGGTGGATACCTCATTTATTAATAGGAGTATATTTGTCAGTCTGTTGTTTACGGAATATCAAAGATATACAAGTATTTGTTAAAAAATCATTGCCCTTCGGGTTCGGGGACCAATTGATTGTACACCACCACACGGAGATCGTTGTACTTGACAAAATGATAACAATGATGACATAATAGAGTGGATTGTGGAATGTGAACAAATCCATTTTAATTTATCTTTCATAGCTGGACACTTTGCCGGAAAGAGATAGGAAAGAAAAGTGACGTATAAAGGAGTATAAGATTGTTCTGGAATGTCTCATGATTCTATTCCCAAAACACTCTAACTTGTTATTTGATATTTTAGATGTGATGCGATAGAGAAATGACTTGAAATGATATGGAGTGACATAATGGATTGTGAAATATGAACCAATCCATTTTAATTCATCTTCCATAGCTGGACACTTTGCCGGAAAAGATAGGGAAGAAAAGTGATGTATAAAGGAATATAAGATTGTTCTGGAATGTCTCATGATTCTATTCCCAAAACACACAAATTTGTTATTTGATATTTTAGATGTGATGCGATAGAGAAATGACTTGAAATGATATGGAGTGACATAATGGATTGTGGAATGTGAACAAATCCATTTTAATTCATCTTCCATAGCTGGACACTTTACCGGAAAGAGATAGGGAAGAAAAGTGATTCTGTATAAAGGAGTATAAGATTGTTCTGGAATGTCTCATGATTGTATTCCCAAAACACTCTAATTTGTTATTTAATATTTTAGACGTGATGCGATAGAGAAATTACTTGAAATGATATGGAGTGACATAATGGATTGTGAAATGTGAACAAATCCATTTTAATTTATCTTTCATAGCTGGACACTGCCGGAAAGAGATAGGGAAGAAAAGTGATTCTGTATAAAGGAGTATAAGATTGTTCTGGAATGTCTCATGATTTTATTCCCAAAATAAACTAATTTGTTATTAGATGTGATGCGATAGAGAAATTACTTGAAATGATATGGAGAAGAACTGAAGAATGAAAACCTAACTTTTACGAGCGATAAGCAACAATGTGGCGAGGTAGATGTAAACAAATCAAAGTAGTTCATATCATTGAAGTGCCCATTGAGCTGAGGCGAGTTAGGGGACAACGTCCCTGTTGTGTCATTCGAGGTCCGTGACCTTTGCCAAAACCTAGCGACTTACCGGCCTCATTTATAAACGAATGACAGGAGAGATTGCGCGGCCTGAGTGCCAACCGCAGTTCCTATTCAGTTTTGAGTACATATAATAGTATTGTGAGAAACGATGGAATATTGTCTGGTAAGCAAAGACGACGAGAAAGAAAAGTGGGGGAAGCGGTGATAGCCTAGTGGTTAGGGCGTCAGCCTCCTAATCAGAGGTCGGCGGTTCGAATCCGGGCACGCACCTCTAACTTTGCGTAGTTATGTGCGTTTAAAAAAAAAATTAAAATATCACTTGCTTCAACGGTGAAGGAAAACATCGTGAGGGAACCTGTACGCCTGAGAGTTCTCCATAATGTTCTCAAAGGCGTGTGAAGTCTGCCAATCCGCACATGGCCAGCGTGGTGGACAAAGCCAAACCCTTCTCATATTGAGAGGAGACCCGTGCTCTCTAGTGAGCCGGTAATGGGTCGATCATCATGAAGTAAAGACAAATAATAATGGTCCTTAATCAGCAGACCGAACTTCCTTAACTTTTCCAATAAGATATCAATTCTATGCAAAATGCATAATTTGATAAGTGAATGGACACTCATCGTAAATATTGTATGGTAATGAAATGTCATCACCAGTTAGCAACATTCAAATAATTTACTGAGTAGATAATTTTGAAGACCTCCGTGGCGCAGTGCGTGCGCTGTTGCATTTTAAAGTTGGTCTTGAGTTCGATTCCCGGCTCGAGTCTGGTCTGGTGGGAGGCTTCAGCCGTATCTAGTTACCAACCTACCGACATAGATGTGTCGCCAAGCGATTTAGCGTTCCGGCATGATGTCGTGTAGAAACCAATTTGGAGTATGAGTTTACCATACCCCTAACAGGTTAGCCCGCTACCATCTTATACCACATCATCACTTACCATCAGGTGAGATGCAGTCAAGGGCTAACTTTTGGTGAATAAAACAAAAATAAACTACGCAGGAATGAAGTTATTTAATATACTAATCTAAGGGATACATGATGTAAACAAATCTGGTGGCCAGTGGTTGACGGATACCAGATCCAAATTAAGGTGGACGGAACCGAACGGTTTTTTCGTTACGTGACGATATCTCTATTGACTTTTAATGAAGACCTCCATGGAACAATGAGTGCGTTTTTGTATAATAAAGTCTTGGTGGTCTTGGGTTTGATACCCAGCTCGTTTGTGGCACTGACATACCGCTAAGCGATTTAAGGTTCCAGTACGTTGCCGAGTCCAAACTGAATAAAAGGTTTCATCATGAACAACCCATTACCGGCTCACTACAGAGCACGGGTCTTCTCTCAATATGAGAAGGGTTTGGCAATAGTCCACCACGCTGGCCATGTGCGGATTGGCGGACTTCACACGCCTTTGAGAACATTATGGAGAACTCCCAGGCGTGCAGGTTTCCTCACGATGTTTTCCTTCACCGTTGAAGCAAGTGATATTTTATTTTTTTAAAACGCACATAACTCCGAAAAGTTAGAGGTGCGTGCCAGGATTCGAACCACCCTAATCACTAGGCTATCACCGCTTAATTATAAAAGGTTTAGCCGGTAACGTATTGGTGACTCTGCTATGGCAAAGGTCAAGGTCATGGGAAAAGTAAACCATTTAACATCAGGTGACTCGTCTGATCCGCCCGCGATATTTATATGAAAAAAGATACGATACATGTTAATTTGTATGTATGTTGAACTCAACTAAAACAATCTAGAACAATTTTGTTTACGTAACAGCTAAAAATATAAGTGCATTACAATTAATTTTAATCTCGTTTGAACATGTCAATATTTAAAGGTAAGTTATTGTTATGTACTTACCAACTCTGATAAGAATGTTTATGTCACTCTATGACACTTTGCACTTGTTAGGTATCTTTCTGCCTATATTAATTGAATTCAAAGCTTCTATTTCACCCGTTTTATGCCGGCATATGCCAATGTTGTCACATAAAGCTGAGGCGAAATTGAGGCGTCAAACCTAGTAGCGGACGTCAAGCATTTTTACGGACAGTTACAAAACGGTTTGAGCAAGTATTATGCGAGGGCATATTAAGACAAGGGAAAATCAGGGCGTCAAAATCTGCGTCATTAACTGCGTTTTAGTTTGCGTCCTTTAGATACTTTTAACTCTACTCCAATTTGACAACCTCCTTGGTGCTCTGTCACGTTAGAAATTTGGAGGTCTTGGATTCGATTCCCAGCTCGAGTCTGGTCTGATGGGAGGGTTACTATCCTATCGACAAAGACGTGTCGTCAAGCCATTCAATGTTTCGGCACGATGTCACGTAGAAAACAAGTGGGTGATACTATGTTAGACTACATCATCACTTACCACCAGGAGAGACTGCTGTCGAAAGGCGGGCTACCTTGTAGTAGATAAAAATATACAATTTAGCTTTTGAATGCAATTCTACCTGGTGGTAAGTATGATGAAGATGATACCCTGTTAGGGATAAGGACGTACGCGATATCGTACCGGAAGGCCTATGCGCTTTGCACTTTGTCTTTTTTTGACTTTTGCCTACTAAAGAGCATGGGCAGGAGACTTCAGCATGAGAAGAGTTTTGGAAGTAGTCAATCACGCTACCAGATTCATAGACTTTAGACACTACTTCGGGAACTTGAGAGAACTTGTTTTGTGAGAAGCGAGAGTTATGGAGAACTATCGAGAACAAAGTTGAAGTTTGCCTTCAGCGTGCGACCAATTACAAGATCCGTCTTATTTAAAGCCTTGTGATTGGTTGAACGCAAATTCTATCGCCGTTGGACGCTACTGTGCGCTTTGCCTTGTCTCAAATAAGCTTGTAAAACAAATAACGTCCGATGCCTATCTTTTATTGCTCGTTCTACATCATGTATCTACAGAAGGCGCCACTTCAGCACCTTGGGACCACGACCATCCTTTTTCCAAGCTATATAAGCCTAGGTCACTGTAACGTCTGACGGCGATGTTTAAATTTGGTGACAATATGACCTTTATTTCATCCACGTTAAGAACTACAGGTGGTATATTGATGTGGCGAGTTCTAAATTGAGAGGGGATACGACAAAAAATGTCCCACGCGCTTCCCAGGTCATTGGCGTTCGTCCTCTTAGGGTTCCTGGGGTATGAATGACCTTACTATACGCGCACATGCGATGTACATCTCGCACCGTAGATATAGGTAGCGCAAATTAAAAAAATACTAGTCCTTGTTGAAGCTGGGACTTGTGACAGCCTTTTTTTTTGTCTTGGTGGAAAAGCTTACCTTTGGGCAGGACGAAGGTATGTTGGACTCCCACCCCCGAAGGGGGGTTTACCCGAACTAAAAACCACCATGCATGTCCCTCTCGCTGGTTTTACTGAACACCCGGGGAACCCGTTGTATACTTCCCGGAAGAAGCTGTGTCACAGCTGGCCTGGTTAGGACGTCCGCCTCTTAATCAAAGGTCGGGGGTTCGAACCCGGGCAAGCACCTCTCACTTTTAGGAGTTATGTGCGTTTCAAAAAAAAAATATATCATTTGCTTAAACGGTGAAAGAAAATATCGTGAGGAAACCTGCACGCCTCAGAGTTCTCCATAATGTTGACAAAGGCGTGTGAAGTCTGCCAATCCGCACATGACCAGCGTGGTGGACTATGGCCAAACCATTCTCATATTTAGAGGAGATCCGTGCTCTGTAGTGCGCCGGCAATGCGTTGATCAGGATGACTAGTCCTTGTTAACTACTAAGCCGATTATCAAATCAAATGAAGTAGTAGTAGCTTTATTCAAATAAACCTATTACAGGTATCTATGAATCGTTCATATATATCACATTTTTCATTAATTCTATTCGTGAAGTGATGGTGATAAATACACTCGCCTACTGAAAACTAAAGCTAAGAGGGTTCAAATTGCGAAGAAGTCGACACCAAATTTAGCCGCGTTTTTTTTGCTATCACCATCTCACAAAATCAATAATAAATTATAGTACCTATGAGATCGTAGCGGGGTATGGCGCTCCTTTGCCTCTGATAGAGGCAGTAATGGGTATTTCAGTTTTCTTGGTACCAGGGAAACATAGAAAATTCAAACAGACAAGCTCGCACGTACAATGTTTATCTTCTTCTTGCGCCATCTCCTATCGGAGATTGCTAATCATTTGCGATTGGTGCAGATATTTTTCAGCTAGTAAATTTGACTTTAGTCTGGCCTTCGCTTTCTATTATAATTATGATGCCTGTGATAGTTTTTTTTAAACAATAAACAGCAAGTATAATTTGCTATATTCCGCCGACAACCGGGAGATTTGTATAATATAACACCACACAAAATCTTCCACTAGAACCTCTACGCACGTTTCGACCCGACACCGGATCATCCTCAGGAGATGTTGACTTCACAAGCGCGAAAAGTAAAGTCAAACTTTATACAAATCTCCCGGTTGTCGGCGGAATATAGCAAATTATACTTGCTGTTTATTGTTTATCATGGACTTTCGCAAAGTAACGCCTGCTTCTATTCATTATTTTGAGTTGATTTTTATTTATGTCTTTGGATACGTTATATCAATGTGTTACGCTACTCGTTTAGTTGTGTGAGTTACTTGCGTGTGTGTGTGTACAGGCGTCACCGCGTCTAAGAAACAGAATGATCGCCTCAATGATTTTTTGGCTTCGTTGGATCTTATATCTGAATACTCAGTTTTATCATTGGTTTAAGTCATGAACGACTTTTTTGCCATAATGCGTGGAAAAGCGGCGTCTCTTCTGCATCGACTACGGCATCCTGAAGGTAATTGCTGCCAGGCCTGACTGCCCCATACTGCACCACTGTATGGTGATGGTATTTTTGATGTTATAACAATACAATAACATAGTAATTAAGGATAAAATGTTACTAACATACTAACAATCTATGGACGCTTCGCTTGTCCGATTTAAATGAGAAATAAATAAAAAATAAATAAATTAAGTACGCTTCGCAATTTTAAAAATCAATCGGCAAGTATTTTTGTTTCTCTGACCAGATAGCCTCCAGGATACGATCTAGTCGTATATCTTACATACACATGCACAAACAGACACACATATCATCATGATCAAACCATTCTTGGCTCACTACAGAGCGCGGGTCTCCCCTCAATATGAGAAGGGTTTGGCCATAGTCCACCACGATGGCCATATGCGGATTGGCAGACTTCACACGCCATTGAGATTATTATGGATAACTCTAAAGCTTGCAGGTTTCCTCACGATGTTTTCCTTCTCCGTTGAAGCAAGTGATATTTTAATTGCTTCGCACATAACTCCGAAGAATTATAGGTGCGTGCCCGGGTTCGAATCCCCGACCTCTGATTAAAAGGCTGACGTCCTAACCACTAGGCTATCACCGCTTCATACTGGTATTATAAATGAAAAACTATGTCTGTCTGTTTATTTGTTAGTTACCTTTATTCAGGTAAACCCCTGAGTCGATCTTATCGAAACACATAGATTGCATTCATCTTGGAGGCTGGACCTACCTACCTCTTATTCTTTTCGGAGTTATGTGCGTTTTAAAAAAAATTAAAATATCACTTGCTTCAACGGTCAAGGAAAACGTCGTGGGGAAACCTGCACGCCTGAGAGTTCACCATAATGTTCTCAAAGGCGTGTGAAGTCTGCCAATCCGCACATGGCCAGCGTGGTTTACTATGGCCAAACCCTTTTCATATTGAGAGGAGACCCGTGCTCTGTAGTGAGCCGACAATGGGTTGATCATGATACAACAGCCGATGTCTCACGCCAGACCAGACTCGAGCCGGGAATCGAACCCGGGACCGCCCACTATATTACAGAAGAATACGCACTGCGCTATGGAAAATCGTCATGATTTTTGTAAACAGGTAAGAAAATTTAAAATCCTAAGGAAAGGATCCTTTTTATGAGGCAAATTACGATGTTTTCGCGCAGGGGTTTTACCGAACATAGGTTTCTAACAAATAAACAGACAGACTTATTTTTGCATTTATAATACTAGTATGGATATAATATATAATATAAAAGTACAATTATAGCCTTTAGTTTGCACAGAAGCGTTGCAACTAGGGTTGTCACACGTAATGGACTTAATGTTTTATTATATTATTATGTGGTCACATGACGTAATTTTATTTTATTTTATTTTACTTTATTTTACAAGGAAAACTTACAGCTAATAGAAAAACTAAATAGATAAGAACAGAAGAAAACTAAAGCTAATTACAAGTTTTCACAAATAAACAGCAAGAAATACAAGAAGAACTCAACTGGGGGAAAGAAAAAAGAATAAAAGGGGAAAACAATAACAATAAAAGGAGAAAGAACAAAAACAAACAAAATAAAAGAAAAAAAACGAATGGTCAACGAATTATTTAACAAAAACACGCGAATTAAAGAATTCGTTGGCCAGGGCTCTACGAATAGTGGATGCAGAGATGCAAAAAATGTCTAATTTTTTGTTATTTTTAAAATTTTTATTAAAAGATAAAGCAGATCTAAGCAGATATGAGTTTTTTCGGAACTTAGTATGCGCGTGTGGTGTCTGCAAGATTGAGAAGGTTCGAGGATGAGTATTAATGGGGATTTTAAAAGATAACTTCCCAAGAAGCTGTGCACAATCAACTATGTTATTTGTGATATTGATAAGATACGAAATGTCACTTATATTTCTACGAATGGCTAGTGGTAGAAGGTGTAACTGGGCACAAACGCCTTCATAGCTCATATTAGATTTGAGTTTAAATTTGTATTTGATGAATCGAATAAATTTTTTCTGGATTCTCTCAATACGCTGAATATACACCTCATATTGGGGGTTCCAAATTTGAGATGCATATTCAAGGTTGCTCCTCACTAAGGCACAATATAGAACTTTAATTGTTTTAAGTTTTGTGAAATCTTTAGATGAACGGATTAGGAATCCCAACATTTTTGATGCCTTGCTTACAATTTGGTCCACATGTTTATCGTACATAAGCTTACTGTCAACTGTAACACCTAGATCTCGTATGGTAGATACACGATCCAGCTCATGACTCTTTAACTTGTAAGTGGATCTATAAACGTTGTGCTTGCGCGTAAAAGACATGACAAAGCATTTAGAGACGTTGAGGTCTAATTTATTAACTATACAATATTGATCAAGTCTAAGTAAATCATCCTGAAGACGGCTCTGGTCAGTATCGTCATTTACCACTCTAAAGATTTTCATATCATCAGCAAAAAGCAAAACATTAGAATTTTGGAAACAAATGTCAATATCTTGAATAAAAATAATAAAGAGCAATGGTCCTAGCAAAGAGCCCTGCGGCACGCCTGAAGGAATACTACGCCAGGATGAGGTATAGCCATTGAGTACTACAGCCTGGGATCTATTTTTTACATACGAAGAAAACCAGCGAAACAGGTCTCCTCTTATGCCAGCCTTAGCTAATTTAAGTAACAATATATTATGATCGATTCGATCAAAGGCCTTGCTGTAGTCAGTGTACACTGCATCAACCTGATCTCGATTATCCATTCTATCAGATACAAAGTCAGTAAATAGAGCTAGATTTGACACTGTGGATCTTCCTTTGACGAAACCATGCTGCAGGGGACTAAAGTGAAGCTTTAAAACTGAGTAGAGTTGATCATATACTACGCGTTCCAGTATTTTTGCCAAAATGCAGAGTTTAGAGATAGGCCGATAATTGTTAATAAGGTGCTTAGGACCCTTCTTATGAACAGGTGTTATAAATGCCGATTTCCAAATCTTAGGTACAATCCCATCCTTTAATGATTTTTTATACAACAAGGTTACGGGGTAAGACAGAGTTTTTGCACAATTGACTAGGAAGATGGGTGACAAAGAATCAGGACCTGCAGATTTATTTGGATCTAGTGACGTTAGCAATTTACGTACTAGTTCTTCTGTCACCTGGATATTGTGAATATCAGCTGCAGTAATAAATAAATCATAGGATGGGGAGGAGGTGGAAACAGATGTGGAGTCTGATGAACCTTGATGGTTACTCAAGAAGGTAGAAAAAAAGTATTTTGAAAATAGCTCGCATATACCTTTACCTGAGTCATTTGTTTCATCAAAGTAAGTCATGGACGCCGGAATGTGGTTATATTTACGTTTGCTATGTAAGTGAGACCAGAAAAATTTAGAATTTGAAATGATCGATTCTTCAGTTTTGTTTAAAAAGTTTCTGTAGCAAAGGTTCTCGACTTCTAAAGCCTTCTCACGTAGACGCTCAAACTCAAACTTATCCTCGAGATTACCATATACTTTGAATTTCGTGTGATATTTAAACTTTTCTTTAATTATTTTAATTAATTCAGTAGTGTACCAGGCTGGGTACAACTTCCTATTTTTTATTAAGCGTTTGGGAATATAACTGTCACGCAGATCGTACAAAACTTTATAAAAGAGTTCAACAGCATGGTCAATATCGGAATTGGATAACAAATCTAACCAGTTCAAAGCAGCTAGTTCTTCATTGATTTTATCAAAATTTCCACGTCGGTAATTGTAAACTACTCTGTTACTAGGAATGAGATGATTATCGATGGGAAAGTTAAGCACTATATCAAGAGATGGGTGATACGGGTCCTCAGGTGTAAGAGGATCTAGACAGGCAGATACAGTAATGTCAGAACCGTTGTACAAAGCCAAGTCGAGCAGACGACCATAATGATTCAAGACTGAGTTGTATTGGTATAAGCCGCATACAGATAGTGTGTCAATGAAACTAATTAAATGGCTAGATGAAAAATTAATGGCTTCCAGGTAAGAATTCGCACAATGAGTCCATTCGATGGAACTCATGTTAAAGTCTCCCAATAATAAAAATTTATCATCGGGATTGTTGGCCATAACCAATTCCAAGTTATCAGAAAAGTTGACAAGCTGTGTTACGAATGAATTACCCGAGGCGTCCTCGCAAAGATATAGCGTGCACAGGTACTCGTTTCAATCGCACGGTCACCCAGATGTCCTCCGCGGAAGAATGCCAGTCGGGCTGATCCTCCGCTAGGACATCCTTGTTAACTGCGATGAGCACGCCGCCACCGCGTAACTGACCAGTGCGAGAAAAGTTGCGGTCGCGACGCCACACACAGTAACGCCTATCGAATAATTCATCACTAGTTATTTGATCGTTTAACCAAGTTTCTGTCAGACACAACACGTCATAATTCAATAAGCCGAGTGACTTTTTAAATTCATTGGTTTTAGTACGAAGTCCTCGGACATTTTGATAGTATATCGTTAACTTTAACACTGTAAAGACAAATCTAAAGCGATTATAAAATGATTAACCCAGACAAGGAGGCATTTGAAACTAGACACAAAAATTATGTTATTAACTCTGGCAGTGAGTAAATAGATAGTTGAATCAAAATAATAAAATGATATGTGTAAAGTTTTGTGCATTGTGTATAATGTGCAAGTCCGCGAATTTGACATGTTAGCCTGCTCTGTTAGGACTGAATGATTAAATCGAAAGTGAGTTATAGTAAATTTTCTTACATCAGCGCACCACTTTACAAGCACCAAAATTAACTTATTGCAGTAAGAATTAATAAACACAAAGTTTATAGAATAAGCTATAAAAGGATAAGAAAATTTGCAAATGTAAATAAGATAAGATAATGCACTACAAATTATATTAAGTACAAAATCATAAGTAACAGTCAGTTCACTAAACAAGCAACTCGAAAAACAAAACAAAAGCCGTTCCTTGTAACCATGAAAATACTCGACAAGTATATTATTTACATAACTTAACATTTGAGTACTGCAATTCACGTATATAGAAGTCAACAAGGACCAAGTTGAGCAATAACAACATAACAAAAAATTTGAACATAATCTTTCAAGTTTAATAGTATTACACATTTGCGGGTGAATCTTAAAAAATCTCTTACTAAAATGTGTGAGTTCCCAGGAAAGTGGACTATACCGGTTAGTGCCTTGATAAGGGAAAATAAACCGTAAATGTATGAGGATAATATAATAATTGTCGTGAGACTGAAGAAAACACACGAGTGAGTTCCCCGTGGGAGATGTACATACTTCATAGTTACAAAGAACAGTGCAGGAGTTATCAAGCGTTGGGTCGCTCAGTGAGTGAGTGGACTGCATCACCACGGTAAATTTATTAAAGGTGATAGAAAGATGAAAATATAAATATTTTAACCACACTATTAAACGATTAACACACACTAGCAAATTTTTTGGAGATCCTGTTCTGAATTTATTACGAAAACTTTGGAGGTTAACGATTTTTTCGCCCATATTTTTGAGTGTTTTACCCAAATGAATTGAAAATTAGCGCTCTTTTGAATCGACTTAGCTTTAGTTAACAACTGCTTGTAGAACGGGGTTAAGTGATCGTTTACATAAATGCTACCACTGGTGACAGTAAAACCGAGAGCATTAGGCGAGAGCTGTCTGCGTTTCCTCATAGCGGCTACAAGATCTTCTTTTATATAACGGTTAATAAACGAGACAATAATTGGTTTTGGGGCTTCTTTTTGATAAGTAGGTACTCTAGTAACCATGTTAATATCTTCTTTTCTAATTGTGCAACCAAGAAGCGTTCCAATTTGTGCCGTTATATCAAAAAGGTTTTCATCTTTCTTTTCATATATTATATATTTTTTTTATACAAGAAACACCTTTTTTTCAAGTGATTACACGTGTACAACACAAAGTCTTCAGGCTGATTCATTAACTTTTCCGAAGGGTTGAAAATTTCATATGCTGGTCATATGCTACACCCTTTTTCTTTGGTGTTACTGACAGACTTTCTTTTCTTTCTTGCATGTCTAATTTGGCAACCCTACCTGCGTCTTAAATGTATCACATTTTAAATTTAACCCATATAAACTTGACGTAGTTACAAAGATAACGGAATCAGCTGTAAATTGAGATGCCCCTGAGTTTACAGTGATAAAAATATATTATTAAAACAATCATTATATCGAACGATGGACGCCCAATGCTGGACGTAGGTCTTAAATTGAGATGTTCATAAGCTGGTTCTTGTGCCGCTGGTGGGTCTACCAACGCAACACGACTTGAAGACCTCCGTGGCGCAGCGCGTGCGCTGTCGCTTTACAAAGTTGGAGGTCCTGGGTTCGATTCCCGGCTCGAGTCTGGTCTGGTGGGAGGCTGCGGCCGTGGCTAATTACCACCCTACCGATAAAAGCGTGACGCCAAGCGATTTAGCGTTCCGGCACGATGTCGTGTAGAAACCAATTAGAAGTATGGGTTTTCCATACCTCTAACAGGTTAGCCCGCTACCATCCTAGACTGCATGATCACTTACCATCAGGTGAGATTGCTGTCAAGGGCTAGCCTGTAGTGGATAAAAAAATAATAAAAAAACACACCATGGGTTCCAACCAACATCGTTCCACCGAACCATGTTACGTTTTTGTCTATGGCTAATCTACCGATCTCTTCTATTCTGCTTCGATTAGAATATCATAGCCTACGGAGTGACTCTCACTCTTACTCTTATATTATTAAGCGTACTATGGAGAGAGCTAAATTCGAAGTTACTCTTAAGTTTTTTTTTTTTAATAAAATCTTTATTTCAGCAACACACATATACTATAAGTGATCAGAAATGAGGAGATTCACGGATTTAACAGATTAATTCGTAGAGGAACTAAATGTGCCCACATAGCTTGGGAAGCTAAAGGTGAAATGAGCTGGCACATAGCTCGGAGAACCTACGGATGCTGGAGTCCAATGGAACGGTAACCCCGCCCTTGTAAACGCAGCGTTGGTCGACCCCCAACTAGTTGGACATATGATATCAAAGGCTATAAACAAGACCGATGTCTTTAGAACCCTCATAGCTTTAGTTGACATCTGAGATGGTGATAATAAAGAGAATATTTACTTGGCTAAGTTTGTCGTGGGCTTCGCGTTTGGTTACCCTCATAGCTTTAGTTTTAAGTTTACGAATGTTGTTATCACCATCAACTCACTACTATGTAAATTATTGACGTGTCAAAAGTACCTTTTATAGGACTATTTGTATAAAGATTATTTGAATTTGAACTCCCTAGAAAGACCTGTGTCCAGAGGTGGACGTCAATCGGTTCAAACTTGACGAGCTTCCTTATCAGGCTCATAAAAGCGATTATGTTTCGGAACCATAAATCACTTGCTAGAAATAATTGAAACGATTAAATAGAAGTAATACCAAAATATTGCAAGGAAATCTGCATTTGGTTGCCATTACGAAAAAATGGCACTTAAATCTGAACCGTGAGAGTTGATATTAAAATACTTAAGGAATTCGATCACAATGATTGAATCTCCTTGCCCACTAACGTAGACACACTGTTTCCATTGTCAATGTCCGATATAAAAGACGTCGATAATTATTGATTGACTCAAGATTGTATTGAATCAAGATTTTCTTTACATTTGCCCGAGGTACGGAAATGGACGTCTTGTCGGACTCGTCTTGGACGTCACATTTAATGGCACTAACATAGGTAATTTGTTTATTTTGTTTATTAACGCTGGGAAAGACGTATACGCATCCCCTCCGGAAGTGACGTGAAGTGGGATTCCCCGGCAGCCAACTTGGCGACCGTAATACCCTCTAAAACCCAGCGATGCTCCTTCGCGTCGCCTGGTGCCTGGGTCAAGAGAAAGCTCACGCACTGGCGCTCCGCCACCCAGCCAGAGGTAATAAGATACCTAATAATCGTTTAAGTCCTCCAACCCCCCACTGGTCCAAATTCAAATTCAAATAATCTTTCTTCAAATAGTACTTTAAAAGGCGTTTTTGACGCTCCATCGTTTAGGACTTTAAGACCGATATATAGCTTATATGTTCATACATGCAAATACTTACAATAGACATTAAAATGACGCTCGCACGCACACATAAACACAAAGTCACACACTAGTAAAATTTGTAGTGTTATCACTAAAAATTATAAAGTATTGTTTACATAAACATGCACTTATTCCTTTTTGTATTGAGATGACAGTTTAATGATAGCTGCAGACGTTATAATACTCCCGTGAATTTTATCACAATATAGATAAAGTTTTTCGTAAATGCAGTGTTCGTTATAATTAATTTCTTGGTCAATAAACGATAACTTTTAAGCCCTTGTGCAAAATAAATATGACGGCAATCAGAGAGCAGCGCCATCTTATTTTAGAATCATGTACGACTGACAAGAGAGTGGCATCATCCCCTCTCTTTACGCAACACTAAGTCTTGTATAAAAACTCACCGGCGCGGGACTGAGCATTACTGACGTCATCCGGACGTGGGTCTCATCCACGGTCACGGGGGCGCTCGGACTGATACACCAGTCCAACTAACCCAACAAGTCCCAACGTCACCCTAAGTCGAGGTCCGAGTCTCATAGGAGATGCCCTTTGGGGGACGTGCCCCAGATGTCGTCGAACCGACATGCTCTTCTCTCAGGCTGAGCTTCATGCTCGCCAACCCCCCGGTGACGCAGTAATAATCACTATGGTTATCTGCAACTGGCAATTCGAAAAATCCTTCCAAAATGCTTCCATCTTCTGTGTTCCCAAATGTCTATAATATGGGGATCTTCAAAGGGCGGATAAACAAATTACTCAAAAGCCAGCAACGCATTGGCGGTTTCTCTGGTGCTGCAAATGTTCATGGGCGTCGGTAATCACTTACCATCAGGTGACCCGCCTGCTCATTTGCTCGCTATATATATATAAAAAAAATTACAAAATGACTGAGCATTGCATTCATTGCATTGATCGATAGTCGAGACGCGGTAGTGCATAGTCGTACTTGGTGGAGAGTATAGTCTGCTTTTTATAAATAACGATCCAGTATCTGGTCTCTTTGCCCGAAATTACTCAAATTACCGACGGACACGCCCCTGTTCATCCTATAAATACATATTAAAACCAGAAGAAATATAATATACTTAAATAGATAAAAATAAATAATACACACACATTATTGTTTATATTATATCAAGACTGTAGACTGTCATAATTTCATGACATTAACAAATAAATAAATAAGCATGACACATTTTTCACGATAGCAAATGATTACCTAGTTTTTTCATATAAGTTAGCTTTTTAAAATTTTCTTAAAAAACTAATAGTGTACTAGTTAAGTTCGTTTTTAAGTTACTTAATTTATTCGTAGTCGAATAATAGGTTTCCTGAAGATATTCCCTGATGGACAGTTTTTTGAATTAATGAAAAAAAAAAAAATTTTGAAATAGGTTAAGAACAAATCTGTCTGAAAAATGAAAAAAAAAAAGGAAAAATTTATTTATTTAAAAAATTATTTTTATTACATTTTTAAGAATTAAAGAAAAAAATTAATTATTGAAATCGGTTAAGAACAAATCTGTCTAACACGTAAGCGTCTCTAACTCCTTTAGTAAATAGTCTGAATTTGAGAGGCGTGGTCTGGGCGGTTGTATCCTCTTTGCTGTCACTCTATGACACGAAAACCACACCTTTAGATTAATATTCGTGATAGCGCAATGAGAACGCACTAATAACCCACGCCTTTTAGTTCTTCGCAGACTCGCACCATCTCCCGAACAGTTGATCGGCGGCGGTTAACACGCGCGCGCGTTCGATCGTATTTTAAAAATGGAATCCGGGAACTGCGAATACCAATCGGAAAGCGCGGAAAGTTCGATTTCGGAAGCTAACGTCCGTACACCGGTGCTTGTAACGATTAAAATCCGGCGGTGGTAAATAACCCGTACGAATTTTGAAAAATGGAATAGACGTTCGGGAATATTTCGAATTTGGAACACAGTACATAATTTCAGTGAAAGTGTATTAATTTTTTTTTTTCTTCTCTTTGCCGGTGTTTATGGGTAGATATTGTTTTTAATAATAACATTATATTGAGCTTTTTTATGAAACTGTTTATGGGCATTATTATAAACTTACAAATCGATTATTTTTTATCTTTTGCATGTTCATGAATATATTCTTGTAAGGTCATCAATATTTTCATATCAAAAATTGTTTTAATTTTTTTTTATCATGATAAATTTAAGATGTGTTTATTTAGAAAACTTAATAAGTTGTTACGTAATTTATATATACATTAATACAAAATACAAGCGAAAATATTTAAAAAGCAGTTGTGTTTTAACCATTAACAAAAGAAAATCGTAGGTTTCCTTTAATTTTCATTTGATTTTTCATGAAAATTACAAAATAATAATTTTACCAGCACTGTCTTTAATGTTTTAAAATGTTAGCGACTTGGGTCCAACTCGAGAAAAACATTCACAAAGAAATGACTCACAAACGTACACACCCTCCGAAAGCATTAAAGTAATATTTACCTACACGATATAACTACGCTCATTTAAGACATATATTATATGTAGTCATTTTTATGACTCTAGATATATGACTATTGCTAAGATCAGAATAGACAAGGAAGTAATTTCACTAGAGTCTAAAATAAAATAAAAAATAAAGTCGTATTTTAATTTATTTTTACATCAATAAAGCTATCATATTATTATAAACGTGTCCGTATGTTTGTATCCTAGATTTTACGTTCCAAAAAAAATTATCAGATTATGATAAAACTTTGTTAGGGTGTTTTGAGATCGCCAATAAACTCGAACAAAATAATAATTATTATTTCATAGTTGTTATAGTTCAAGATTACGCAATCACCGAATTATCCAATTATTATTTATTATTAATAGGAGGTTACTGGTCCAAAAATCTTTGATATGCAATTCAAGTTTGCGGGTTTTACCATTATAACTTTTTAATGCATGATTTAACCACAGACAAAGACCTCTACTGTCATAGAAAGCAAAATCAAGCGAATAATCGAGTCCATTCAACATACAAATATATGCGTTATACGCGTTTGTGTTTTTAATGTAAGTGCTGGACCGATTTTCATGGGATTTTAGCAGGCACAGAATCTGACTTAACTTGGGTAATGGGGAAAGCGAAATTCTGTGATTTTGCTGTGAAGTGGAGTTGTGAGTGTGAAATGGAGTCAGCTGCTTATCGAAAAAAATAAACTAACTTTAAAAAAAAAACTTAAAATCACGCTTTTGTAAATTATTTAAAAAAAAATTGCTAATCTTGCAGTTTTTCATCCGAATAATGGGATTGAAGCTGTGATAGCCTAGTGGTTAGGGCGTCAGCCTCTTAATCAGAGGTCCGCGGTTCGAATCCGGGCACGCACCTCTACCTTTTCGGAGTTATGTGCGTTTTTAAACAATTAAAATATCACTTGCTTCAACGGTGAAGGTAAACGTCGTGAGGAAACCTGCACGCCTGAGAGTTCTCCATAATGTTTTCAAAGGCCTGTGAAGTCTGCCAATCCGCACATGGCCAGCGTGGTGGACTATGGCCAAACCCTTCTCATATTGAGAGGAGATCCGTGCTCTGTAGTGAGCCAGTAATGGGTTGATCATGATGAATGGGATCAACTAACTATATTTTCTGATTACAATGCCATTGTTTAGTTAGTGATATTTTAGTTAAGACATCAGTCCTTGATAGGTAGGTGAGTTGTAAATTAATTCGACGTTTTAATGGGGGTGAAAACCAAGATTCCGTTAAATACATAAATACCACAATTTTCCTCTTTCTCTTTAGGGTTTAAAAAAAACGCCGAAAAGTACGCTAACACCTGTTATCCTGGTCAAAAATATCACAGTTAATTTTTTTTAAACCGGGTCACGTGTGAGTCAAACAAGAATCAAACAGTGTATGAAAAAATCGCTTCAAATCCAAAACAAATCAAAATAGCTTTATCCATGTAAACCTATTACAGGCATCTATGAATCGTTCATATATATCACGTTTTTCATTATTTCTATTCGTGAAGTGAAAACTACACTTAAAACTAAGAGGGTACAAATCGCGCCTAGGTCTAAGAGGAAGCCCATAACAAACTTAGCCGGGTTTTTTTTGCTATCACCATATCACATAATCAATAATAAAATATAGTACCTATGGAAATAGAGCAATTCACACCCAAGCTTTATTTATCGTTTATATAATCCTTAATATCGTAATAGGATTTTTCTATAAGCTTTCGTTTTATAAAAACTTTGTACTTATTGGATAGATATCAATACGTAATTAATTATAAAATAGAATACAATTTCCTTTGAATTACTAATTTTGTGCAGCCTACTAAACGGTACTACAAGTTTACTTTTACTTTACGCTCACAGACAAAGCTACAAACGGAGGAAAAATGAAAAGACTCAAAATGTCAAACATCTCATATATATGATCTATGTATTGACAATTGACAATCACTTAAATAGTCAATTTAACCACAATTTGTACAGAATCGATAGATACCATATTTTACATAAAAGATGATCGAAATAACAGCTGTGAGTACTGCAAGATTACGTCCTGCCATCATCATCATGATCAACCCATTGCCGGCTCACTAGAGCACGAGTCTCCTCTCAATATGAGAAGGGTTTTGTCATAGTACAACTTAATAGTAACTTGCTATCAAACACGCTTATTATAATAGGATGATACAGTGAGATATTCTGACTTGACTACTCTAGAGTAAACTTCAAACCCAATCACGAAGTAAAAAAAATTTTTCGAAAAATGATCTACATGCAACTTTCTAGAAATTGGTTAAATAAAGTTAAATTAGATAAAGTTTAAACAAAAGGATTTTATTATCATAGACATGAATACAAATAATACAATTATTTCACTTTACCTTTTTGCTACTAAGATTATTACAGCATTTCATTAATTGTAATAGAATTATTACTATCATTGTCATCGTCATTATATATTTTTGTAATTAATGGCTTATGGTAACTGAAATATGAAATATATAGTTTACATTCCACGAAATTTAGTGACCGAGTAAAAACTCCATCAATTGTAGTGCCAGATCTTGTTGTTGACGTTTGAGGACTGTTTTTCATGGATAAATTCAATTTATCTTTCAGAAATTCAACTAGCTTCAAAGATTTTTCCGATGCAAAATTGACATTAAAATCTCCACTTAAAATCATCGGTATTTTATAATTATTGTTACCGAGTAAAGAGGCACCTTCACTTGTGTACGGCAACAATGAATGGTGAAGAAAATTAATAATATCGTCCAACTTCTGATTAGGAGATATATACAGTGCAACAATCAAAAGGTGGAAGTGAGTCCGCTTAAGCGACATGCTATCCCTACTCCGTTGGAGAAAGTGAAAGTACTCTTCGTCTGAACCAACCGTGGTAGAGGCAAGAAAAAGATGGCGCGTAACGGAAAAATGTGACGCGTAACCGAAAAATGTGACGGTAATTTTTTTTCCAACGCCGATAAAGAAGTTTCACTTCAATAAATTTTTATAAGTTTTAATTACATTGATCCATAGCAACGCGTACAAGTGATAGCCTAGTGGTAAGGACGTCCGCCTCCTAATCAGAGGTCGGGGGTTCCATTCGGACACGCACCTCTAACTTTTAGGAGTTATGTGCGTTTTTTTATTAAAATATCATTTGCTTTAACGGTGAAGGAAACATCGTTAGGTAACCTGCACGCCTGAGAGTTCTCCATTCAAAGGCGTGTGAAGTCTGCCAATCCGCATATGGCCAGCGTGGCGGACTATGGCCAAACCCTTCTCATATTGAGATGAGACCCGTGCTCTGTAGTGAGCCGGCAATGGGTTGAACATGATGATGATAGCAACGCGTGGATGGGTACGGCTAGGAGAAAAATATAAAAGCACACAATAAATCTGTGTAATCAACGTTATAAATAGTTATCTATTAATAAGTTATCTTATCTCGCAAGTTAAAAATAACTATTAGGTTGGAATTGTGTTATCTTTCAGCGGAAACGTTGGTTTCGTACTATATGCGCTTAAACTTCGATACGACCCTGACTTCGCCCGTCGCTTGGTGACCCCTTGTCTTCAATTGCGCTTTAAATTTTCCGCCAAAACAACTTACAGTCCGTGACTTCGTATGAAGATTTTAACTACCCGCTTCGATCAATAATATACATACCAGATGAACACGGGTTATTTGTCAAGAAAATATCTTAAAAAAACATAATTCAGTCACAAATTGGAATTCTGGAATGTAACATTCAGCTAATACCAAATAAGACAGAATAATATCAAATAGGACATAAAGCTAATCTATGAAAGGGGGTATTTAGTATTAAATTCAGTAATCAGGTAACACGAGTAATATTGGGTGAAAAGGTTATAGAATCTTTCATAAAAGAATTGCCCATCATCATGATCAACCTATTGCCAACTCACTACAGAGCACTGGTCTCCTCTCCATATCAGAAGGGTTTGGCCATAGTCCACCACGCTGGCCATGTGCGCATTGGTAGACTTCACACGCCTTTGAGAACATTATGGAGAACTCTCAGGCATGCAGGTTTCCGCACGATGTTTTCCTTCACCGTTGAACCAAGTGATATTTTGATTGCTTAAAAACGTACATAACTCCGACAAGTCTCAGGTGCATGCCCGGGATCCAAACCCTGACCTCTGATAGGGAGGCGGACGTCCTAACCACTCGGCTATCACAGCTTTTTAACCATTGCCCATGAGATTTAACCTATAGGTACTGCATTATTTCGTGATAAGACTTGTGTAATTCTATCACGTTTCGCCTAAATTATATAATAACTTAAACTTTTCTTAAAGGAATACAATATATCTTTGTATCTAATGTTTCTGTGCGTACGTAAGAAGTAATGCCAGGAAACTTCAGCGCAATGCGGTAGCGTATGTGATGTACATATATTGAAATTGAAAAAAAAACGCCCCCGCTAGAAAAATTACGTCGATAAAAATTCTCAGCTTTTTCTCAATGCTCCTAAAATAAATTCGCGCGTAATTCAGATAGATACTTGCGGGTTTGGAATTAGAATCGATTCATTTCTTCGCAACGTTCATCATCATTATGGTTTTAATTATAATTTTTTTTTATACTCTACAAGTTAGCCTTTGACGGCAATCCCACCTGATGGTAAGTGATGATGCAGGCTAAGATGATAGCGGACTAACCTGTTAGGGCTAGGGTACTGTATGGACGATCAGCGGGAAATGGCAGATATAAAAATGTACCTTGTTTACAGCGGAAATGTAAAACAAACCAGCTCCATTTAAACCCATGCTCCATTAGTCTGGTAGCAGGCTTCGGCCGTGGCTAGTTACCACCCTACTGACAAAGACGTATCGCCAAGCGATTAAGCATTTCGGCACGATGTCGCGTAGAAACCAATTAGGAGCGTGGGTTTAGTGCATTCTCTGATTTTAGACCACTTAATTTTGATTTAAAGGTTTAAAATGTTGCCTTATTATGTTGTGTAAATGTTGCCCTATTAAAATGTTACATATACTATGTAATGGTAACACTGAGTGCGGAATTTTTTACATATACGATCGTATTAATTTCAATTCGTATATGATCGACAGACCGTCATTTATTGTGCAATAATAAGAGTAGAAAATCTTGCAATAGGCACTTTATTTATTTATTTATACAACTTTATTGCATATTGAACAAAAGAAAGGAAAAGATAAAAAATACATAATATTAAAGCAAAAGGCAACCTTATCACTAAAAGCGATCTCTTCAAATTCTTTTTCAAAGAAGCCGACAGAAATATAAAGGCGGGAAATCGCAACACTTATACATATCATCATGATGCCCATATCATGATCCCCACCCATAGCCGGGTCACTACAGAGCACAAGTCTCCTCTCAATATGAGAAGGGTTTGGTCATAGTCCACCACGCTGGCCATGTGCGGATTGGCAGACTTCACACGCCTTTGAGAACATTATGGAGAACTCAAGCGAGTAGCTTTCCTCACGATGCTTTCCTTCACCGTTGAAGCAAGTGATATTGTTTAAAAACACACATAACTCCGAAAAGTTAGAGGTGTGTGCCCGGATTCCAACCCCAGACCTCTGATTATATATTTATAATACTTTTTAATAGTATGTAATTAAACTGTATATGGGAAGCTGTGATAGCCTAGCCTAGGGCGCAGCAGGAGCCTGGCGCCCTGATCACTAGGCTAATACATCTATATACATACTAATAATTACATACTATTAAAATATATTATAAATAAATAATTTCTATAATATACACATACTAATATAAAAATATAGAAGGAATTAATATAAATTAATTTGACAGATAATAAATACTTCTTGCACTTTGTACGTTTACAACTGAACGTATATATATATGTATTAGGTCGACTATGATAGTCGAACAATAGATCAAAGGCAATCAACCCATTAGAGCGACGAAGCAGTATCTCCGAGGACAACTTTGAAAAAAATCCAGCGAATACAATGAACGGCAAAGTGGAGTGCACTTCCGACTTCCGCGTGCCAACGTTTAACACCCACACACACATATTGGGCATGCTCAAGGCAAAAGTGAATCTCGTTTTCCCGCAAGTAGTCCAGATTCCAGGGTCAGTTTATTGGATACAATATATATATTTATTTAATTAAGGGCAACCAACAGGCTACAGAACACTTAGAACTATAAAATTACATAAGGAAGAAATTTTTGACGACCTCCGTGGCGCAGTGCGTGCGCTGTCGCATTATATAGTTGGAGGTCCTGGGTTCGATTCCTAGCTCGAGTCTGGTCTGGTCGAAGGCTTCGGCCGTGGTTAGTTACCACCTTGCCGACAAAGACGTGTTGCCAAGCGATTAAGCGTTCCGGCACGATGTCGCGTAGAAACCAATTAGGAGCGTGGGTTTACGATACTCCTACTAGGTTAGCCCGCTACCATCCTAGACAGCATCATCACTTACCACCAGGTGAGATAGCTGTCAAGGGCTAATTAGAATAGAATAGAATAGAAAACATTTATTGGAACAAAGTTCCTTACGGTAGGCTTGGAGGAGATAGGGATTTTGTAGCGCGACCGAACTGAAAAAAATGTGATAGTAAAACCGTAAGAAAAAGTCCGTGGAATAAAACCGTTAAATGAGACGTGCACAGGCGCGACAGTCGTATACACAAGCGAGTAGTGTATAATACCTTTCTCTTTCTCCCTGTTTAATATTTCTATTTCTATGTAATTTATGTTGTCAAACAAAAATAAAGAGACATATTTTGTTATTTTAGTTGATAATTTGAATTACGATTTAATTTTTATTTTACCTAATTTATTATTTCCTAAATACTTTCTTACTTCTGTACTTAAATAAAAAGTAATCAGCAAAATTTAAGAGAAAAATCAAGAAAACCTACATAAAATTGAGCACGATTTTTTTTTTGCAAATTGTGTCGATTCTACGTTAGCCGAAGGAACTTCGTTCCTACCTGGTCTCCCAGGACACCACATCATTTTTTTTATCCGAACAACACAATTATAAATATACAATACATAAGAGATCGAAACAGAGTAAGCAAGTAAACTTATTATCTAATGCTTAATGTTAGCTGTGATAGCCTAGTGGTTAGGGCGTCAGCCTCCTAATCAGAGGTCGGCGGTTCGAATCCGGGCACGCACCTCTAACTTATCGGAGTTATGTGCGTTTAAAAAAAAATTAAAATATCACTTGCTTCAACGGTGAAGGAAAACATCGTGAGGAAACCTGCACGCCTGAGAGTTCTCCATAATGTTCTCAAAGGCGTGTGAAGTCTGCCAATCCGCACATGGCCAGCGTGGTGGACTATGGCCAAACCCTTCTCATATTGAGAGGAGACCCGTGCTCTGTAATGAGCCGGTAATGGGTTGCTTATGATGAATGTTAACACTTAAAATTAAACTTTTAACGCTGTGTCGCGCCAGTAAAAAGGTGCTGACTCCGCTTAATGTCGTGGATACTGAAGTACCCACAACGATGGTATTCTGTCATTTCCGTGCTGAGGGTAGTCCTGTATTAAAAAGTACAACCATCATCATAGGAAACAAAAAAAACCGTAAGTTCAAAGTTTATTATCATATTTAGTAAAGCGTAAGAAAGAGAAAAGTCCTTTAATAGTGTTAAAGATTATGTAAATGATAAGCAAGCTTGGGTATATATAAATAATTTTAAGTGGCATGTGAGATTGTGATAACAAAAAGAAAATTTACCTGGCTTAGTTTGTTGTGGGCTTCTTCTTAGACCACGGCGCGTCTGGAACCTTCATAGCTTTAGTGTTAAGTTTACGAATGTAGTTATCATCATCAAATCACTACTATGTAACTTATTGATTCGTCAAAAAGTGTTATTTAAAGGATTATTTTAATAAAGATTATGATTGATTATCAATAAAACGTTTAAGAGCTGATGAAAAACGTTACACCTTTTAAAGTTGTACTTTCTGTACTTTCTACTATTTATTATATTACATAAATAACCCGTGTAGAGAAAAAAGCGAACCTTGACTCGTCAGCACTGATAAAACAATCTGCCCATATTTCAACCTTCAATATTCGATAAAGCCGTCAAATAAAAATTAAATAAAATCTAAACCGTAAGGTATACTGAAAAAAATAATTTTGCTACCTACAAAGTTCGCAAACAATCCGCTCATATTTGAACCTTTATTATTCGATAAGGCCGTCAAAAAAATAAAAAAAAAACGAAACGGTACGTTAAACTGAAAAAAAAAATTTTGCTACCCACAAAAAATAGTCAAAAGTGTTTGCATAGGGGACCATAAAGCACCTTATTATTATACTAGCAATAAAGCTAGTATAAATAAAATTGTAATTTGGATTGGATAATATTATTGTTTAACATACTAAATTGAATAAATATATAATTTGTGTCAATTTACTAAGTTTATACCAATTATATTTCAATATGATTATTTTTAATCATTTTTAGTTTACCGCTACTAAAAGGTATAGTTTATCAGTGATATAATTTTCTTTTTGGAATCAAACATAAAGATACAAGTGAAATTCTCGCTTGTTAAACAATTTTCAGATATTAGGGTTTTTTAATTTCTTCGCAAATCTATCAGGAACCATTCATTCTTCCGAGATAAAAAGTAGCTTACATATTAATCTAGGATATAATCTATAAACATATAGTTAGATACATATAGTGAGATAATTTAGTTTACGAATTTATTTATCACCATTAAATCACTACTATGTAAATTATTGACGCGTCAAAAGTGCCTTTTAAAGGACTATTTGAATAAAGATTATTTGAATTTGAATTTGCATTTAACATTCCAAATTTCAGTCGAATTGGTTCTGAAGCTATTTCGTGAAAGAGTAACAAACATACATACATAGAAACTCCCGCGTTCATAATATTAGTAAGGAAGTAGGGGCGTAGGAGATACACTTGGATGAAGCTGTGGAAATACAGTTAGTGTAATAAAAATAATACATTTTAAACGGCACAGCGTTTGCCCTTCACAGCCGATTCTTTACACGTGCCGTGGGTAATAAAAACGAGTTGGATATATTTTATTAGTTGTAACATATGAATTAATCTCATTATACTTTATCGGGGCGAGAACCTTTTTCTCTAGCGGATTGTGAAAATAAAATTATCGACTGTGTGGTATGCTCTTCAATGGTTTCATACACTCGTTATGATCATAATGATAGTTCCTTGTATCCAATAATGTCGCTTTATGGGAATTTTAGAGAATATAAAACATAGACATTGCGTGACCATTACATATTTGAAAATTTAGTGTTGAAATTGTCCATAATCATTATCATCGTTATGATCAATCCATTGCCGGCTCACTATTTGGACTAGTGTCCTCTCAATATGAGAAGGGTTTGGCCATAGTCCACCGCGCTGGCCATTTGCGGATTGGCAGACTTCACACGCCTTTGAGAACATTATGGCGAATTTTCAGCAATGCAGGTTTCTTAACGATGGTTTCCTTCACCGTCGAAGCAAGTGATATTTTATACATACATAAATCCGAAAAGTTAGAGGTGCGTGCGGATCGAACCCCCGAAATCTAATCAGGAGGCGTACGTCCTAACCACTGGGCTATCACAGCTTGCAATATAAAGATATTCTTGTCCAAAACAATATGCCTAAATTTAAGAAATCAATTTACTGCACCACTCTTAACATTGGAAGTAAAAATAAACTTGTAGTACACTTTACTAGGCTGCACAAAATTAGTAATAAGAAATATTGTATTTAATTACCAACCGAAATGTTTGAGATGCCACATTAAGGTTTATAAAAAACGCAAGCTTATTCAAAAATCCTATTAAAAAGGATAACGTAGACGATTCTGTACGACAAAAGCTTGGTTATAAATTTATAGTATTTAAATCATTTGTTATTCACAAGTAACTAGTAACTTTATCTATACAAATAAATAAAATTGGCGTGTCTGTTTGTAATATTGAAATAACCGTTTTTTACTACATGCATATGAATATGTATACGGTACATACACCAAAATAACATTTTTTACAATTTTTGTCTGTCTGTCTGTCTGTTTGTTCCGCCTAATCTCTGAAATGGCTGGACCGATTTTTACGGGACTTTTATTGGCAGGTAGCTGATGTAATAAGGAGTAACATAGGCTACTTTTATTTTAGAAAAAGTCTTTTATTTTAGAAAAATAAAGTAATGTTGCAATGTCCAAATACTGTCCAGTACCGCGCGTAGCTCACGCGCATGCCTGTGCCATCACGTCTCGGGCGCCTCCCACAACTTCTCCCACCAACGAATCAATATCCGATTTCACTCATTCTGATTTTTTTTAGAAAGGAGATATTTTAATGTTTACCCTGTAATTATTTCAAATAATTCGGGTAAGTAATCCATTGCTTCGTGATTGAAAGACAAACAAACATACTAAGTCAACGCAGACGAAATCGCGGGCGTCAGCTAGTCTAAAATAATTTCACGCAGATCTTGTATTTAATAAGGTCGATTACAAATTGGTTGCTAGGAGTCGAAGTCACGGGCACAAATAGAGTCTTTATATTACTCGGTGTGTGGACATGACCTACGTATGTATTCGTGGATTGGGCAAAATTATCGCTCTTGGTGAGTAACCGGGTGACATCATAGATGTGGCGGGCTCACAACTATTGACTGTATTCAACCGGTGGTCTCCAAGCACTGATAACGAAATTCAGGCCAATTCTCCACGACCGTCGTTCTTACCCAAGGTCTTTAACGTTCTGTGCCCTAGGCGCAAGTTAGCAGCCATAAAAAGGTCTTAGAATTGTTTTTTTTTTTATATACTACATGTTAGCCCTTGACGGCAATCATATTTTTTATCATATTTTGGATGGACAAGGACAGAGTGTTTAAATGCCAAAAACAAATGTATAAGGGCTATGTGTCATTTGAAACCCACTGATTCTTGTAAACCATGTTACGATAAATTAAAAATACCTGCCCGTGTTTATAAATAAAAATATGAAGTGTTAATATTTATGAAAACTAATGGATTATTTAGATACTCCGATAGTGAGCGCAGGAGGAACCAAGTATGTTTCACGCAGCATAAGACGGCATTTTTTGGGAATAGTATATTTAATATGGCGCCTCAGTTGTTTAATAAACTACCATCGACATTAGCTGACCAAAAACTACTATTATATTACTACTAAATTTAAAAATAAAATTAAAGAATTTTTAATGAGCAAGCAATACTATTCAATAATATATAGTTACATTTATAAATAATTAAATTTTACATTTGACTTTTACTATTGATTGACCATGAACATAAATTTTAAAATATTATTTTTTGCATGCCTAGCCGGCAGATTGTTAAGCATCACTAATTTAATGTAACACCAATATACCGACACAATCTATGCAAAATAAATGATTTGATTTGATTTGATTTGGCAATCTCACCTGGTGGTAGTCCGTTTTTAAAATCAGTTATTCTCAGATGCAACTTTAAAACCATTGTTACAATAGAAAACTTCTGTTACAGTGAAAATTTGCGAGAGAAATACTAAAATTACTGATGTGTTTAATCAAGTGCCTCTTAATTTTTTTATCTAAATTTAGTTAGCCCTTGACGGCAATCTCACCTGGGTAGTCATGCTGTCTAGGATGGTAGCGGGCTAACCTGTTAAGAGTATGGTAAACCCACGCCCCTAATTAGTTTCTACGTGGCATCGTGTCGGAACGCTAAATGTTTTGGCGACAGGTCTTTATCGGTAGTAACTAGCCACGGCTGAAGCCTCCCACCAGACCAGACTCGAGTCCAGACTGGGAATCGAACCCAGGTCCTCTTTATAATGCGTATTTATGTAGCATGAACGTAACATGAAATGATTATCTGATTAATATATTTGATAAATTATTTATCATATAATTTTTAGCAAGTTAAAAGTTAAAAAAATCGCATTTAAGATCTGTGGTCAGCCATTGCCAATTAAACACGGTCACCGGCTCGTGACGTCATCTGTGTGTAAACTATGAGTAAAATCAAAGTAAGCAACATTATTTCAAAGGTTTATTTCCTTTTATAACTAAGAAAAACTGGACGCATTCTTTAATTGCTTCTAGTCATTATAGAACAAGGATTATTATATTTTTTGGAGTTAGGTGTGTTGTTAATCTAATTTAAGCTATTTTAAATTAAACATTACTTGCTTTAACGATAAAGGAAAACATCGTGAGGAAACCTGTATGGCGGTAAAATGATATTTCGTACTCTAAATGATGAATGAATATGCGAAGAATATTTTAGGGTTTCGTAGGGTGCCAAGGAAACCCTATGACTTAACATCCGCTGTCTGGTCGAGACCAACACAGAATGTGTGCCATAAAATCCTTATCCTTAAAACAAAATTTTTGCATGTATGGATGTTTTTTGCACTACCACCATTGATTTACCAATTAATTTGTCACCAACTAAGTATACATTCCGACATATCGGTATATCGATGTATTACAACCCGTCTAATACAGACATCTGGCCGTTATATTATCTATAGCGGCGCGTAGTGTTTTGTAATTCATTCCGATTATACGGCTCGAGTGTTAGAATCGGTGACTTTCGTCTAGCCTTGTCACACACTGGGGGAAAGGAGTGCACGTGTCGCTATTTGTGCACTACTTTTCCGTCCCATATTTTGAGCGTTAATGATCGATCTACGTCTAGTGGTAAATTAATGACTACCAAAAACAACTAATCCATCTTACAATACAATTTTGTTAGACTTGACAAAACTTTTGTGTTTTATATGGCACCTTGGTACGGAACCCTACGTGTGTGAAACAAACTTGCACTGTTAACCCAGCTTTGTGTAAACACATTGAGTGGCTTTTTTAATTTGTTCCGAGTTTAAGGGCTATTATAGACTACTTAAATCACACAACAACCCTTGGAACCTGTGTGGAATGTTAAAAAGAAAAAAAAAACAGACAGTACGCCAAACCAAAACGTAAAAAGACGGGCGATGCGAGGCAGAGGGTCGGTTATATTATGCTGGAAAACGTCGGGGAAGCGAGAGAGACCGAGAGTTTTAAATTAGGGTATACCGGGGCGGGAGTCACACATAACTTCGTCCTGCCCAAGGGTCGAAGGTAGCCATAAAGTTTTTCCACCACGACAAAAAAAAATGGGTCGGGTTATGTTTTGTGTTGAATGGTCAAAGTTTGTATAAAAAATATGGCTTATTAAGATTGTACATGAGAGAATCGCAGACAACAGCTGTATAATGTTCTAAAAGCGACTGTTGCTGCGTGAAAAATAATAACCAAACTCACTTCCATAATTAGAGATTAATTAGAATATTTGATAAACATAATGTTTGGGAGGGTAATATTTTCGAATTAGGAAATGTTAAAAGTGAAATTAATTGCAAAGTAAAAAATAATAAACTTTTTATGCATGTCTAAATTGAGTTTACTCGTTCAATTTTGTTTTCTGCACCAGAAAATCCACGGAACCCTACTTTACGCGATTTCGGACTTTGATGCACTGACCAGTTTTTTATTAATGAAGACGTTGATAGAAAACACGCTCCCGCGAATTAACTAGCGGAAATTTCTTCGTGAAATATAATAATACTTGCCCACAAATTCTGAATTAGACCAACGTAAAGCAGAAGACTTGAACGGGTTTGTAAAAATAAACAAAAAACGACTTAATTCTAAACAATCGTTGACGGATTTATACACACTCTGTCAAAATAGGATAAATATACTCCGGTAACTTTAAAATAGTTCGCGAAATAGTTTGCACGTACATTAACGTCTTGCACCTTAGTACGTATTGCATAGTTTTCGAGTGAATCATGAGTGAACTCGAGTATAATGTACCTGATATTTTTATTTAAATTAATTCCATGCCTAAGCTGAAACAATTTTTGACTTTACTTTTTGCGCTTGTGAAGTCAACATCTCCTGAGGATGATCCGGTGTCGGGTCGAAACGTGCGTAGAGGTTCTAGTGGAAGATTTTGTTTTGGTGTTATATTATACAAATCTCCCGGTTGTCGGCGGAATATAGCAAATTATACTTGCTGTTTATTGTTTATCATGGACTTCCGCAAAGTAACGCCTGCTTTTATTATTTGAAACAATTTTATTAATGTTTAAGTAAAAAGAATTGGAAAACCATGCGGTTTTCCATCCAATTTTTTAGATGCGACCTTGATTCTAAAAAATTCAAAATAATACGATTTATTACATTATATTTTTTATTTAGACTAATTTATATACAGGTTATATTTATATCATTTTATAGCTAGTCCTTTGGTGCACCATTATTTGTATTATTTTTTTTTAACTTTTCTTTGAATTATTATTATTACTATCAGCGGCGTGTTTTTAATACGGCATATGCTGAGCTGTACACTCTTTCTTGTTAGTGTTACAGACGGACATAATATTTCTGATTGTAATAAGATGTTTTTAACACTATACAAGAATAAAAACATTTTCTTTCTTTCTTTCATCCAGAGATAGCGTCACCATTATTCATATCACCGTCACCATATCACATATAGCGTCTTCATTATTTCAAATCAAAATCTGTAGTATCCGCGATAAAATAGCTCGAAAACGATGGACGTTTTCGAAATTGCGCCAGCTCATACTAAAGGCACAGGTGGGAGGCAAGTGGCCTTCCGCAGTAATGGATGAACGAACTCGATATTTTTAACCAATCCTTAACACCTGGCCAGTTCGCGAACTTTAGATCTATAATGATGAACAGATTTAGGCTAGCTCTTCAATCAATAATAAACTAAATTAGCTGACAATCTTCAACAAATCCGCGACAAACTTAGCTACCTATTTTTTTTTCTCTGCGAGTGTTTGCGCTTAACGTATGCCTAGGAGCAATAAAAGTGACTTATTTAAAGTAAAATACTTTAATTAGGGGTAAAGTAAAATAGTACATAATTTAACTTAAATTAAATAAACACCTACAAATTAACATATATTGAATATAACCATAATTGTTATGGTAGATTTCATATGACACTGTGTACCTAGTAAATGATTGATCGAAAAGTGAAAGACATATTTTAAGGACACACGCAATAGGGGTATTTCCAATAAATTTGTCGCTGCATACTCATTTGAGCAAGATCGCAGGTTTTCTTCTAGGAGTTACAGATCAAAGCCCAGTTATGAGATATCAAATAAGGACACATTAATTTTATTAAAATGATTAAAGTTAGAGAACCTGGGTTCGATTCCCGGCTCGAGTCTGGTGGGAGGTTACCAACACCGAAAAAGACATATTGCCAAGTGATTTACAGTTCCGGACGATGTCGCGTAGAAACCAATTAGGGTTTACCATAACCCTAACAGGTTAGCCCGCTACCATCTTAGACTGTATCATCACTTACCAGCAGGTGGGATTGCCGTCAAGGGTCAACTTGTAGTGTGTAAAAGAAAGTAACAAATGCTCAACTATCCAAGCTGAAGTAAGAACTAATATATAAAAAATCATGATAGTTGTCTATAAACTCAATATAGAACCTGTAGCCATGAATGGTCAATCAAATTCTACCTTACATAGAAATTGTTAGATAGAGTTTTTGAAGTGAAACTTCTTTATCGGCGTTGGAAAAAAAATTACCTTCACATTTTTCGGTTACGCGTCACATTTTTCCGTTACGCGCCATCTTTTTCTTGCCCCTACCACGGTTGGTTCAGACGAAGAGTACTTTCACTTTCTCTAACGGAGTAGGGATAGCATGTCGCTTAAGCGGACTCACTCCCACCTTTTGATTGTTGCACTGTATATATCTCCTAATCAGAAGTTGGACGATATTATTAATTTTCTTCACCATTCATTGTTATCTAATTTAACTTTATTTAACCAATTTCTAGAAAGTTGCATGTAGATCATTTTTCGAAAAATAAGGCCATAAAGAAGTTTCACTTCTTACGTGTGTACACTAGTACACGCACACATTTTTTATACTGTGTTTTGGTTATTTTATTCATATCTCTTTCTTTCTGTTTGTTTCAGTTGACACCTGAAGGAGAAACGTCAATGGATCTTTAACTCACATACACTAATTTTACATTAAGTTTAAGGAATATAATTAATTTTATAATTATGTATATTAATTATTAAATATTATTATTTTATCATAGTTAAATATTGTAGATAGCACGATAGATAATGGTTTAATTATTTCATAACATTCGCAAGAGGTATGAATGATGTGAGAAAGGGCACGGCATAGTTTTCAAGGGTGGCGGCTCATGAATTCTATTCTGTGGGTATGTTTGGTCTGAGTGGACTGCATGACGAGGATTTGCGGTGTTATCAAATAAGGAAACTATGTTCTCATCGTGATGAGCTGTGCCTAGATTGTATATGATAGGAGATAAAAATTGGAATGTTTGTAGAGCGTTTTAACTTTTTTTTTTATATTTTTAGGATCAGTTGTATCTGTTCTTTATAATCTGTCATCAATTTAATATTTTAGGGGTATATTCAAACTGGCTCTATTTACTTGACACAATTATAAACAATAAACAGAAAGTATAATTTGCTATATTCTGCCGACAACCGGGAGATTAGTATAGTATAACACCACATAAAATCCTCCACTAGAATCTCTGCGCACGTTTCGACCCGACACCGGATCATCCTCAGGAGATGTTCACAAGCGCGAAAGGCACAAAAAAAAGTCAGTGTGAAGTCAACATCTCCTGAGGATGATTCGGTGTCGGGTCGAAACGTGCGTAGAGGTTCTAGTGGAAGATTTTGTGTGGTGTTAAACTATACTAATCTTCCGGTTGTCGGCGGAATATAGCAAATTATACTTTCTGTTTATTGTTTGTCATGGACTTCCGCAAAGTAACGCCTGCTTCTATTCATTATTTGACACAATTATGTTAAAGGATTCTGATTTTAAACCAGAACCAATTTTTTATTTGCTTAAAATTTTGATTTCTTCTGCTTTCAGATTCATCGCGCCACAACCGGTTCAAAGGGCTTAAAGTGATCAACTTCAGGTTCACTAACAAAGTACTTCAGAACGAGGTCGACGAGGCCATCCTTAGTCTACATATCCAGGAGTTGGAAGCTAGAAATAATGTAACTTTAATTGAAGACCACTTCACTATTAACATACAAGTAAATAGAGTAACCAGGAACAGCCAAGGGAGTAAAGCATCTGTGCCATACGCGGAGAGCGCTGTGAAGTTGTCGAGAAAAGATCTGAAGGTCGGGAAATGGTTGAAGGTTAATGTAACGAATATGGTTGCGGAATTCTTCAGGTTGCCAAGGGAAAACCTGGCGATAGTTGTGAGAGTACAAGACTCCAGGAATAGGATGAGCTTAGTGGTGCCGCATCCGAGCTCCGAATCAAATAATGCTTTGGTGAGCTACTAATTATTAGTCATTATTAGTTAGTTGAAGCAGTGATAGCCTAGTGGTCAGGGCGTCAGCGTCCTAATCAGAGGTCGGTGGTTCGAATCCGGGCCCTATAACTTTTCGGAGCTATGTGCTTTTTTAAAAAATTAAAATGTCACTTGCTTCAACGGTGAAGGAAAACATCATGAGGAAACCTGCATGCCTGAAAGTTCTCCATAAGGTTCTCAAAGGCGTGTGAAGTCTGCCAATCCGCACATGGCCAGCGTGGTGGCCTATGGCAAAACCCTTCTCATATTGAGAGGAGACCCGTGCTCTGTAGTGAGCCGGTAATGGGTTGATCATGAGCTACTAATTATTAGTCATTATTAGTTAGTTAGATATTGATCAATTTCTAGACGCCTGACAGCCTAATGCCACCTGATAATATTCTGATTTATTTGTAAAATCTGCTGTTGTAGAAAACCGAATGTAATTAAGTTTTCTATGACAAATAAATTTCAGGACCAAAAATAATGACACTTAAATTTAACTTTAAGTGGAAGAAGATGTGATAGCCTAGTGGTTAGGTCGTCCGCCTCCTAATCAGGGTCGAGGGTTCGAATCCGGGCACGCACCTCTAACTTTTCGGAGTTATGTGCGTTGTTAAGTAATTAAAATATCACTTACTTCAACGGTGAAGGAAAACATCGTGAGACAACCTGATGATGTTCTTAATAATGCTCTCAAAGGCGTGTGAAGTTGACCATTCTAGCGTATTGGACTATGGCAAAACCCTTCTCATATTGAGAGAAGACCCGTGCTCTGTAATGAGCCGGCTATGGGTTGATCATGATGATGATGATGAAATTAAAGTTTACCTTTTTAAACAAATGAGCCATCGCATTCATGCTCCAGATCCAAGGCTATTTCCGAAGCAAAAATAACTTTATACTTCAAAGTACAAGTGCTGCATTCGGATGGTTGGACTTTGACCTTGGAGTTTATTGGAAGAAAGAAGTTGTTGTAATGGCTGTACTAATAATTCACTCGAGCAACATTCAATGTGAATCATTTTACTCTCGCATATATCTCAATTTTAACGTTGCATTTAGCAATAAAAAAGTCATTTATCTTTCTAAAAGAAGCTCGCATAATTCTGATATCAGTCTACTTACTGGTGTATATCGAATTGACCCATTAACGGGTCAATATATAGGTCAATCGACGGGTTGTATCGATGATTTTTGTAACGACCAACTGTCCAAAGTTAAGGCAATTACTATATATTACTCGTTAATTGAAGTCGTAATTATTATTTCTGATGGATTTATTATTATCACATTCCGTTCAAGGACATTTAATGTAATGATATAATCATTTGAATTTATCTATATGACATTTTTGACGACCTCCGTGGCGCAGTGCGTGCGCTGTCGCATTATAAAAGTTGGAGGTCCTGGGTTCGATTCCCGGCTCGAGTCTGGTCTGGTGGGAGGCTTCGGCCGTGGCTAATTACCACCCTACCGACAAAGACGTGTCGCAAAGCGATTCAGCGTTCCGGCACGATGTCGCGTAGGAACCAAGTAGGAGTGTGGGTTTACCACACCCCTAACAGGTTAGCCCGCTACCATCTTAGACTGCATCAGAGATTGCTGTCAAGGGCTAACTTGTAGTGTATAAAAAAAAAAAGACGGGTTGCACTCCGGGAGTGCCGGCAGAAGTGAAAACTTGATTATTAACGTTGAGCATGTTTGATATTTTGGAATGGTTAGGGAATAATTTTGCACCAATTGCTTTATCAGTATAAAAGTACTATCATTTATGTGGTAGAATACAATATTCATTTATTGCGCTATCGTACACAAACATGACAATTTATATTACATTAAAAATTTAACACTTTAAAACTATTACAATTATTTTACATTAAAAAGTTTATCTCTCCGAAAAATCAACTTTCATCCATAATTTCAACGACTTTTTCACCATCATCATTACCAGAACTATCCATGGATGCGCGTGGCTCGCTGTAACATACACGAACATTCGCGCAAGCGCCCTGCGCTGCCTAAACGAAACAGTAGGCCCAGGCATACATTTTCGCCGCGCCGTAGAGAGGGGATAGCTGTCTACTCTCCATCCGTCTTACGCTTTTTCGATCAGGTCACGTGTCCTGACGCGAGTTTAAGATTTTATACCCATTACAGAAAAAGTGCTCAACGCCGCTAAAGAAGTTTTCACTTCAAAAAAAAAAATATGACATCAAATCTAGTAAAATACTGGAATGGGGAAAAGGGATAAAGATATACATGGTAGATTTGGTAGAGACCTTTGTTTATAAGCACAATAATATTAAAATACTTGATAAGATAAGCTAATATATAATAATAGTAACGAACTTGTAACTTGTTTCAGATGCCATATATAGAAGTAAGTCTAAAAGATAATTCACACAAAAGAACGCGGCGGATGATCGGTATGGATTGCACCGAGGATTTGAAAGAGGTCCGGTGTTGCCGATACCCTTTGTCCGTGAACTTTGAGGAGTTTGGGTGGGACTGGATCATCGCCCCAAAGCAGTACGATGCAAACTACTGCAGCGGCGAATGTCCTTACAGCTTCATGCAAAAATATCCTCATACCCACTTAGTGCATTTAGCAGCTCCTCAGGGAAGCGGGGGACCTTGTTGTGCCCCGAGAAGGATGAGCAGCATCTCAATGCTTTATTTCGATCACGATCTTAACATCATCTATGGAACTATACCCGGAATGGTTGTCGAAAGCTGTGGATGTTCATAGCAACCGCGAGACACGTGTTATCTCTTTCTCTCTGCTAAGACGTTTGGAGATCTGTTTCTGATTCCTGATCTTCAGCTCTAACTTCTTGGTATTTAAATTAAATGGGGCTTTAAGTGTAGTGTCGTATATTGTGATACATTCTGTTGAAGACTGCGAACCTGTGTGCCGTGAGTGTGTCAATGTACATTGTTTTTACTTTAGTACATCCTAGTTTAAAATTCATTTCATACTTCATGGTTTTGGATTTATCCCAGTTGAGATTACGGTCAGTTCACGTTTGTTCTGGTATAAAAACTTGGTTTAAATCTAAAATTTCATAATGATGTGACGTTACAAAATCTACTTATACATAATATGTAATATTCTTTTGTGTCTCTGTATGCGTGTGATCGAATAATTATTTATACGTACTTTTTAGAACATTTTAAAGTTAATTGACGTCTGCAATGCTTTTTTTAGTTTGAACTTTATTTAAAGTTTATATCAAATTTGAAATGTTTTGTGAAATCTAGATCACGTCTTTCGTTGCATTTCTTGTATAATGGCATTTATTTTCGAAAATAGATCTTAATATTTAGTTTGTAAGGTATTTTATCAATTGTAAGTAGTTAAAAATTTACCACAGGCAGAATATTTGCAATTACATGATGTCCTCATGTCCTCACAATCTTTTATCGTCAAGATGTCGGTGTCAAATATCACAGAGAATATTCAAATATGACGTCACAAAACAATTTAGTGCGCATTTATAATTCCAATGTCGTAAAGAATCAGGGCAATTTTATCAGTACATGTAAATTATCATTCTTATAGAAAGTTGTGCCTCTAACTGATGAAATTAGGTATGATTAAGATGCTTTTTGGAGTCTAAATAAAAGCTATTCTTTAATCAATAGGGTGTTGAACTGCCAAGAAAATAACAATAGAAAATGCAAATCAAATGCATACAATGGACCTTTATAAATGTATGAGTTCTGCCCTTGGATGGAGAGGTTTTTGAACTGATACAATATCAGTATTGTTATGAGCAAAAAAGGTGAACTGTGTTTAACATAATGTTACAGAAGCTCAGCTGTTTATTAATCTTTAGTTAGCCCTTTGGTTTAAAACCGAGTCAAATACCTACTTTTGTTTTTTATTAAACAAGAAAGTTTGTTTGTTAATTGGTTTTCACATCATTTAGATAAACGACGCAGTTCACTAATTGGTGTTAATAATTGATGATTTTCAAGAAAATTTGTCTATTATACTTTTAAATTATACAACTTTACAGTTGTGACGTTATTCGATATATTTAGTAAGTATGAAACATTACTTATACAAAGTGACATCATATGAAGAAATATTATGCCTGTAACAAATACTGGTGATGTAAATTCGATTGTTCACAAATTCTAAACTAAACTAAATTCATAATTAGTATGACGTAAATTAATATATATTTTTTTAAATTTATCAGTTTGTGCCCGAGAATAACTTTATTTGACTTGTAGTTTACCATTTACGAACAAAAGAATTGGCAGCCTTATCGCTAACTGTTTTCATATTAGGTCAATTTAGGAAATTGAAGTGCCTAGAGTTTTTCTACGAAATTTACCATCAAACCCTAGTTCTAAGTAGATAGGTCTATGTAATTTCAATATATTTTTTCTAAATAATAACGTAATTGTGAATTTTCTCTTGACATCTTTTGGATCTCGTTCAAAATTTATATTTTTTTTAGTTGTAGCGGGTGGTGCTTAAACAGGGATTTTAAAGCTATTTTTTTTTAACCATTCGTGGCCTACCCATTTTTTTTTAAAGAAACGTATTATGTCGAATGATGAGATGGAGTTTTTTTTTTTTAGATATGTTCGTTTGTAAGTGTTAGAAAAAGTGTTGGATGTAGAGTTTTCAAAATTAGATCTCATTTTGGGGCAATTGCTTGTCTGTGTCCATCAAAGATCTCCCGTTTGCTTTTTAGATTTTTTTGGATTGCGTTGTAAGAAATGTTTCTATACAAACATTTTAGTGTTAAGTGGTATTGTTGTCCGTGTCTGCCGTCACTTGATGAGAATTGTCAAAATTTAACTAACAGTCTCGTGTCATAAGATTTGTGAAATAAATTTTCAAACCATATAAAAATTACTTTTGTTTAAGCGAGTGAACTTTTATTATCTCCTGTAGGTTTGTCTACCTTCCCACCTGTCCTTAATACCACAATAATTCCAAGAAACGGTTAATATGTTTCCTAATTGAAAATTAAAATGATAAAATAAAAAGTTACCAGTGCGGTGAATTATAATGATAAAATAAAAAGTCACTTATTACCAGTGCGGTGATAGCCTAGTAAGCGGTGATAGCCTAGTGGTTAGGGCGTCAGCATCTTAAACAGAGGTCGGCGGTTTGAATCCGCGCACGCACCTCTAACTTTTCGGAGTTACGAGGGGAGGTCCAAAAGTTCGTGGAATGAATGGGTTTTAAATAAATGAAACAACAAATCTATTTTTCCTTTTCAATATAATCACCCTTAAGCTGAATACATTTATTAGATCTATGAATTAATTTTTCTAAACCATCGTAAAAATATTTTTTATCTTTTGCCTCAAAATGAGCCAAAATTGCCTCCTTAACCTTTGTCGTCGGAAAATTTTCTTCCCCTTAAGTCTTTTTTTAAATTGGGGAACAAATAAAAATCACATGTCAAAAGTGCCATTTAAAGGACTATTTGAATAAAGATTATTTTTATTTGAATTTGAATACTTTGGAATTTCCAACAAAAGACCCATGTTTATTGTTTGCAGTGGACGCTAAACGGTGATTGAGCTGATGATGAGCATTAACCCAATAACGAGCACATAAAACTGTAGGTACTGTAGTTATGTGCGGGTCAGACGGTTTTAAATTGATTCCTGGAATTTCTTTCCACTTCGCTCTTTCTAATTTAGCATATTATGGTTAGTTAATTTTGTTTCTGCCTTAACTGCGTATTCAGTGTTTGTTTCGTTCGGTATGAGCTGCGAACCGTCTGATTTTTATTTATAAATCCTAAATTCAAATAATCTTTATTCAAATAGTCCTTTTAAAGGCACTTTTGACGCGTCAATAATTTACATAGTAGTGTTTTGTTAGTGACAGCTACTTTCGTACACTTAGAATTAAGGCTATGAGGGGTTTTGTCTGGTGGGAGGCTTCGGCCGTGGCTAGTTACCACCTTACAGACAAAGACGTGTCGAAAGAGTGGGTTTACAATACTCCTAACAAGTAAGCCCGCTACAATCCTAGACAGCATCATCACTTGCCACCAGGTGAGGTAGCTGTCAAGGGCTAACTTACAGTGTATAAAAAAAACGCGCCCCTTTTAACTTAGCCAGGTAAATGTTCTTTTTGTTACACCATCTCACATGCCACTTGAAATTATATTAAGAGCTATCTTATTAGAGCAATATTTCATACACATGCTTGTCTATCATTTACATAATCCTTTAAACTATACCAGAACTTTTCTACAAGCTTACGTTTTATATAAACTTTGAACTTATTGAGAGACATCCCAGAAATTTAGTAATTTGTTATAAGTTACAAGTTTATTTTTACTTCTGATGTTAAGATTGTTGCAATTTCATTTTTATTGATTTTTTTTATGGGCATACATTACATTTTCGAATATGAATTGTATTGGCCATGCGATGTCATTATTTTCACTTCTTTATTTTTTTTTCTTAATGACTCTCTTAAAGCCATATTATAAATTGCAAGAACAGCCCTCTTCTGCAGCACGAATATAGAGTCAATATAAGCAGCATTATATAATTATGTAATTATATAAATCTTCTCTATTTTAATCGAGTATATTAAATTTAAACTTTTCGCCGACTATTACAAACTATTTTACATTCTAACCTTTTATATTTTGTCGGTATGTGATGTCGTCTAATAGGAGAGTTGGATCTAGAAATTAGAACCACCACGCTACGGTAATATGGATTGTAGATTAATTATTTAAATCTTTTTATAAGGAAAAGGAAGCTGTGATAGCCTAGTGGTTAGGTCGTCCGCCTCCTAATCAGAGAGGTCGGGGGTTCGAACCCGGGTACGTTCTAACTTATCGGAGTTATATGCGTTTTTAAGCAATTAAAATATCACTTGTTTCATCGGTGAAGGAAAACATCTTTAGGAAACCTGCACGCCTGAGAGTTCTCCATAATGTTCTCAAAGGCGTGTGAAGTCTGCCAATCCGCACATGACCAGCGTGGTGGACTATGGCCAAACCCTTCTCATATTGAGAGGAGTTCCGCGCTCTGTAGTAAGCCGAGAATGGGTTGATCATGATGATGATGATGATAAGGCAAAGGCTGCGGTTTTTATTAAAAAGCTTGCTTCGTTTTTCCCGTCTCGAAGGTCAGACGGATTTAGAGGTTGGTGCCACCTTGCTGCTCCGAAGCGGGTTGGCGGGTATCACTTGTATTTTGTGGGTGTTAATAAAAGAATCGCATCATTTCGCGGTTGTCCTCACAGAACAGCCACTCTTTATTTATATAAACTTTAAATTATTTACACATTCTGTTCGTCCTACTTTACATTAATATACTCAACGTTATTAAAATACAATCAAAACAAAAAAAATAATGTACACGGTGTCTTGTATTTGGGACAGTAGGTGGGTACTTCAAAATCAACGATAGATTCACGAAATCGCTCTTTCATAACCTTTGCTCAAAAAAAAAAAAAACTACAACCAATTCCGTTGTAATACAAATGTCTAAACTAAACTAAATTTATAGTCACTAAATAAAAGAGTTGTGTACAGCAGAATTGACTATAATTAATTGCAAATATATTTTTTTTAGTTTTTCAATTTTTTATCATTTTAGTGAGAACCAAAATAAAACATGCTATTTACACTAAAATTGGTAATTAAAAGTGGTTGAACCTGAGTGCTTTTTTTGTTCAGTTCAACGGATCTTCAGTTTTTTAAATTAAAAAAAAAATCTCAAAAGATTTGATGGATATATGGAGTAACGTGTGCGGGAAACAAACTCTCTGAACAATTCTAACACAATTCACCTATTGTTTAAATAATTTGTATGAAAATGTTTCTGTTAAGAATTTTTTAACCAATTCCAATACAATTCAAATTAAAAGGTTTAACGGAGACATATTAACTAACTTTTTTTTAACTAAAAGCTTAAGTTCTTGCAGAGAAATACTGTGATAATATAGTTATAAAGCATAAATATGTAGAGTATACGCAGATACAACTGTTGTTGATCTCCCGTTGGTTTAGAATTTACCCATACTGTCTTAAATCAACACCTGCTATAACAGAAATACACATGTACAAATTACATTTAGTTAAGACAAGTGGGAGAAAAGTTGGACTAGTACACCCAGTTACAAAAAATAATCATTCCCACGCGTAGACCAAGAGCTAGCGAACGATATGTGCGAAGCAGTTTTACCGATCCAAACTATCCATAAAAAATCGGTTAAAAACATTAATATATATACATTTTTTACACTACAAATTAGCCCTTGACGGCAATCTCTGCTGGTGGTAAGTGATGATGCAGTCTGAGATGGTAGCGGGCTTAACATTTACGGGTTTACCATACAGGTTAACCTAACAGGTTAGGAGTATGGTAAACGCACACTTATTGGTTTCTACGCGACAACGTGTCGGAACGCTAAATCACGTCTTTGTCGGTAGGGTGGTACCTAACTAGGTTAGGTTAGTTACTTAGGTTACTTTATAATGCTACAACGCGCGATAAGCCAGTGAGGTTGTCAAAATATACAATTCATACTTGATGAAAGGCTTCAGACATAGCTGCAATTGGTAAAGCTAGTTTTAACATTTTCGTCATAATTATGATTCCTTGCACTTAATATTCTAAACAATAAAACACATTGTTAGATTACAATTAATAAACAAAATGCCGGCTCAATATGTCACTTTTTTATGTGTTCAATACAAAGTTAAAAATAACTGCAACACAGGCAAATAAAATTACTATATTTTTTGGGCAGTGTTTAAATAAATAATACAGTGTCAATTCCAAGTATTCCGAATTATTGACGTATAAATAAAACTTTTTAAGATAATTAAGACCGATGTGCATATACCTACAACAAATCCTTCACTAGCTCTTAGACTTATTATATTATATTTTTCATCAATATTTCCTCTTAAAAAAAGTATTTACAAAATGTTGGCTTTTAAAATAATTAATTCATAAATTATTGTGTTTTAAGTGAAAAGTGCCAACATTTAGTAAAACACTTCAGTCTAATATATATTGCTTAATCGATCCAAAATATACAACAAATCAGTGTTCATTCTATTATTGTACCTGTATCAATTCTAATTAAAACAATTCCTTATTTTATTTCTCATATAAAACAAGTCATGGCATAAAAACAAAATGTTAAGACAGCAACGTTAAAATTCTATGGATTTAATTGAATACAAGCAAATATTTTTAGCAGCGAAATCTATTACATTCTTTAAAATCTATTGCATTTCTACCAGATACCCTCACGAATATCAAATTTAATCATAAGTGATGCTCTAAGGCCCAGATCTTCAAAGCGCGTTTAGCCATACCCAGAGGTAAGTTTTAACTGTTAATGAAGTCAGAGTTTAAGTAATAGTTAAAATCAGACAAGTTATATGTCCGACATAAATCTATATCGTTTTAACACTAACTTTGGATGGGCAGAGTCAAAACTTCAAGCCTCAATGTCATGTTTAGTTTACATTAAATTTGTTTATTTCACTGAACCAAATTAGTAAGCTGTGATAGTCTAGTGGCTATCCGCCTCCTAATCAGAGGTCCTCGAAGTTTTCGGAGTTATGTGCGTTTTTATGCAATCAATATATCACTTGCTTCAACGGTGAAGGAAAACATCGTGAGGAAACCTGCACGCCTGAGAGTTCTACATAATGTTCTCAAAGGCGTGTGAAGTCTGCCAATCCGCACATGGCCAGCGTGGTGGGCTATGGCCAAACCCTTCTCGTATTAAGAAGAGACCCGTGCTCTGTAGTGAGCCGGCAATGAGTTGATCATGATGATGACTAAACTAGATTTATAGTCTAAGAGTAATTATGTCCTTTTCACAATTCAAAAAAAGAGTAATTAGCTAGCATTTTTAAATCTGAGATTATTAGACAGTACTTTGACTGGCCAGCATGGCTGAGCGAAGTCAAACGAGAGTTGAACGAGACAGACTTCATAACGTTGTCTCGTTTTAGCTGTATCTTATTTCAGGTATAAAATAAGCTCGCTTTAAAGATATCGGTCTTACACTTGTTTATTTAGTTAACGTGAGGGTATTTCTGCTCAATATCATTTGCAAATAGTATCTAATTAAACCTGAATATCTCGTGAAATTTGATAACAAAACTAAAAAGTATACAAATTAATTTAAAACGCGCATACCTGTCTTTGATTTCAAATAAATATTTCTGAAATTAAAATTAAATTATTTAACCAGTTCTTTAATAAAAGATCTTTAATCTTTTGAATTTCAGGTATACTGTGATAGTAATGATGATTCTAATCCAAATAACAAGAATCCAACAGATATAGCTGCTAAATATACCAAGCGTGGATCCAATATCAAAAGGTTTGAATTAAAAAAAATAATAAGACGCCATAAGTTTTTATCTTAATAGAAACAATTACTTTTAAGTATTTTTAAAACTAACTTCTAATATACAGAAACGTGCACAACATCAAATGGTGTCAGTCTATAAAAGGTTGGATGGATTTTAGAGTTCCATGAAAGAGAGTAACAAAGCCACCGCACGTTTTTTTTAATTCCGCTACAAGTTAGCCCTCGACTGCATTCTCACGTGGTGGTGAGTGATGATGCAGCCTAACAGCGTAACCTGTTTTGGGTACCATTAGGGGCGCCACGGTTTTGCCGGTAGGGTGGTAATTTAGTAATAAACCCTCCCACCAGGCCATTCCAGAGAGAATTCAGAAATGATAAGCTTCTAAATTGTCCCCGCCGAGGTTCGAACCCGGGACCTCCCACCGCGCCAGGGAGGTCGTTAAAACGTATTCGGTATACATAACAAAACGATTACAAAAGTTAGCACTTGGGTTCTAAATTAACACGTCACAATTAATAAGGTGATAATTTCAGTTGGTTAGTTAATATGGTTGTAGAGTTATTAAACAGAGAAAACGTATAGCCAGTGAAAATCACCTCACCCATTGAAACGTATTTTATAGAAGCAATATGAATTAAACACATTGAAAGGCAGTGAGTTATTTGAAGGCGTCGAAGAAACTTAAAAATAACAAATGAAACATCACAGATTTTCAAACCTAATAATAAAATGCACTATTGAGAAATGCCATGATTCCGAATGATATCCTCCGATAGTAGAAATACATAGTAAGGTCACACAGGAAGTAATACAAATCTATATCTAAACGCTAATTATGTACAAAGATCGCTCGACACAGCGGTACAAACGAAACGTGGTCGCGACACTGAAGTTGAGCCGTTATATTTAAATAGGATCACAGTGGAAAAAGTGATTTAAACTTACGTTTACATCTAACCGTCTATAAATATAATATATGTAATTTAAAGTCCACGTTATGGCAAGGATCTACATAAACGCTATCACACAATCGTGACACTAAAACTTCTATGTCTAAGTTCATAGAAAAATTCATTCGCTATATCTGTACAATTATATCCAATGTCTTAAACGTTCGAAATCACAATCACTCGTTAAACATTCGCCGGGTTGGTTTAGAAACTGGGTTGCGATACAGTCCTGGGGTTGCCAGCCTGGGGCTGGTATACGTCATAAGAATTGTGCGGTTCCAAGTGGCACACGACGTTGTTCTCGCCGTTGAGGACAGCTGCCAATGCCCTCATGTTATTCTCCTGAGGTTGATGGTACGGATGCATCAATCTACCGCTCTCGTAAGCATGTCTGGGATCGTAGGCCCTCTCCAAAGTGTCCCATTTACCATATTTTCCGTAATGATCTTGCTCATGGTGATGCCTCTCCCCCGGACTGTAGGAAATCAAGGGGCGATGGTCGCCAAAAAACTTGGAACTGGACGAGCCGTGGTGCCCAGGATTCTGCCTGCAGTTGTCAGGACCAGAATTATCGTCGGATATATCGGACATGAGGGTCTCATTCCTTTCAATTTCCTCGTACACCGGGTCGTCTTGAATCACGCGAAACTCCTCAGAACCTCGCCTGTATATCCTTCCCTGTTGAGAAGCGATCTCGGAGTACGTGTGATTAATGTTCTGGCTGCCGTGATGATGGTGATGTTTGCGCCGATTCTCTTCCTTGTAATGTTTGCGGAATATCATTTCCTGACTCCCGGGGGAGTGTTGGGACATGTAAACGTGGGGGTTTCTGAAGTCGTGATTGTAGCTCCTGGTAGTTTGATGTCCTTGCGGGTAGTGAAGAGGGCTCTCTTCATCTTTGATGACGTGGCGCGGGGAGCCGGGGGCGAGTTGGCCGTCACACTCTGGATAGGGACTGTGAATGTGACTCTGCTGGGCCATTTGACGAGACAGCGTGTCGTGGTGGGGCAGAGTTGCCGCATTCACTGGATGATGCTTAGAAGAAGTGTTCTACGGAGAAAAAAAAAGTGTAAGGTGAGATTTACGTACTATGGCGTGTGGAACTAACTGTGTTCGGATCATTTTTATATCACAAAAAGCTTGTGTCATTGTCTAGAACTAAAGACAGCTCAATTATTACTTTTAGTCGATCCATTAAGGACTTTAGTTTATCGGTTAATTTAATCACTATTTTCCTATAAACTATGTATATTGAAATCTATTGAATGCGAAAACTCAATTATTTATTGTCGTTCAAGACATCTATTTAATTTCTATTGTTGATAAAAAATTTGATTGCTCTATTTATTTATCTATAAATTCTAACGAAATATGTTTTTTTTAATTTTACGACAGGTTAGCCCTTGACCGTAGTCTCACCTTGTGGTAAGTGATGATGCAGTCTTAGTCGTAGGGCTAACCTGTGAGTTTGTTTGTGTGAATAATCAAATGATTTATGTAATTAATATTTGTAATTTATGATATCAAAAGTATGATTTGGTTCAATTAATGTTGAAACAATATTTAATCATGATGGTAAGTCAGTAATCAAGGATCTCATCAAATTTATTTAGAGCCGAGTTTACAGTCATTAAATATTCTTTGACTGAGGAATTATATCTTTTTGACATTGTTCATTTGAAAAATTGGGCAATATGTGGTTATGTTTTCTGACATGACAAAAAAAAATCTGGAAATAATTTGGTAAAAAATAATTATGAGCTCATAAATGTGTGGAGATCCAAAAATTTGAGACGATTGTAATTTTCGTTAAAACGAACATGGAAAATGTGATGAAAATTGAAAATCAGAAGGAGGTGGGATGGTCCATTTATGTGCGTGTCAAGTGAAACGTGCAAACACTATGTTAGCTGACATGCAGTTAGCGTACACTGAAGTAAGGTTTCTTGGGTACTACCACCTTTATGCTATCGTAACTACGTGTTAAATTCATTTTGTGACGCAAAATTTTACGTCACAAATTGGACGATTTTAATGTTTTTTGACCAAATGAACATCGACATTATCAATGAGAACTATTTCGCATTAAGATTCACACACAACATTAATTTTTAAAGTTGAGCATCTACGTTTGTCACCAATGACTTATCTGTTACAAGTTTGATAATCTTTCAGAGTTTCAGAGTTCAGACTGTTTCGTATAGACTCTCGTGTTCATTGATTAGACAATCATCTTTTATAGGCTTACAAAGTTCACCTTGTGTTCTCTTTATAACTGTGGGTTGTTAAGTTAACCTGTCCAGAAGATGTTCCGTTGACGGAGCGCAACTTACTAGAGAACGTCTTATTAAGATGTCATTGGACCGGTTGCATTATTGAAAATTAAGATCAATGTTAATTCTTACAAAATTCTCATCGCGTTTGTTGCTACTTATGTACAAATAGATTGTATACCGAATGTCTGTGAATGTCAATATTTTGTAAACTCCAAGATCTTACTAAAGTGTGTGAAAACTAATCGGAAACATCACTCTATTAGTCGCCATCCCCTCACCTTCCATACATTGCCGCTCGTATTCGCGACTAGCGCCCAGTCGTTCGTGCCAATCGACGCCGCCATTTTGTTCGAATAACAAGATGGCGACCGCGATCGAAGGTTCTGGTAATCGTTCGGCACTTCGATATTATTCCTGTAGCTATGCATTGAGGCAATGCTGTGAGAGTGGGATGAGCTATGCGGTATGTTCTGTGGGGTGGGAGCTCGTGCGTTCCTTACGTCTTCATTTGGTACGTAAATTGGCGCAGTCGGTCGGATATTCCATCGTGACACCTCTGGTTGTAAGCTGTAGCTCTGTTTGTATGGTTAGAAAGATAGCATATAAAGATTTACATACACATTATACACATAATAATATAAACTACAATATACTAATACTAATTAATTATATATTTCTTATCTTATACCATACAGCCATATCGAGAAGTTATTTAAGAAACTCTGTAAAGGAATAGCAGACTATCTGATTGTGGAAGAGCACTAAAATTATAGAATTATAAAATTCAAGGTCATACGCATTATGTACTGTATTATAGAGATAGGATTTTTAATGTATAAAATACTCAATCAAATGGAAAATATTCTATTATTAATACAATAATTGGCAATAATAAAATATTTAACCAATTTAGCAGATGCAATTCTACATTTCTTAAACCACCACACCACTAAATGTTAAGTTAGAATTTTAGTGTTAGGGAAAAATTTAAAAGCATTAGTTTGTTTGGTTATTAACCGAGAAAATAAAATAAACTGACTTACCAGACTCGTTGTCTTCTCGAAATTCATACAAACATGTCATACATTGTTAGTGAATGTCAAACATTATTAAAATAATAAACAAAATGAAAAACAAAATAAGTGGTTAAAAAGTTAAAACACAAACATAAAAAAAGAATTGAGCTGTCTTTAATTTTTAGTCATTAAAGCCAAAGTGGTGTTTTCGGTGGTTTTTCTTTTTTAAATTGTTTCAAAAGATTGTTTTTATTGTTTATAAATCCTATCTCTATAAAAATGCGTACGAACCTTGCTGGACATTCTGTCGGTAGCCTTGAGGGTATCTTCCGCTGCCAGCGTTTAGAGGGTTCCGTAAATGTGTCATAGGGGCAGGGGGTTCTCTTTCAGGGATATTGTGGGCGAAATTAGAAGCTGTCGCATTGAGAGTGGGTCCAAAATTGGTTGGTGGCCCGAAATTCTGATTATCCTGAGAGTTCCTGCGATTTCTATGGGTGTGGTAGCTATGAGCTGCCGCGGCCGCAGCGAGGGAGGCCACTGACGCGTTGTTGATAACATTGTTGTTATTGTGATTGTTGTTGTTGACAACAACATTAAGATTGTTGATCACGAGGTTATTTGTCGTCGACGCTGACACCGATGTACTTGCCGAATTCTGTTGCAATATAATTTTTGAATTTAATAACTTCGCTTATGATTATTTATTAAATAACTTCTCGCCCATTTTATATAAAAGCGTACACTTAAATAAGGTAATAAATTAATATAAATAAATTGTTTGACGATCACAAATCACCATGTTAATAAATTAAAGACCCACGTATAAACTTAATTGGACTTTTTTATTTTGTGTATACCTATGAGAATTTTAGTAGCGTGATATTAAATATAACGAAAAATACTGTTACTGACATATTCGACAAACTTATAAGCATTTATATAGATTGCCTATGAGGTTCTTAGACATTCTGAGGGTACTTTGTATGGCGACATTTTCATCAACATATCGAGAATCTGCAAGGGGATTATTGGATTGATATAACAAAGCGACTACTCTTATAAAATACTTTCTATGGGTTACATTTCTGGTCCAGAGAATACAAGTATACATACCGTGACGTCCCTCGGGTCAACAACGTCTTCATTGTCAGCCGTGCTCTGGTGATAGCGTCTGCTCTTGACTGAACCTTGCCGCGTATCGATGTGGTTCGATGACTGGGTGGCTGGGGTGCCGGTTAGAGTGAGACAGCAGGATAGCCAAGGGTGACGGCGGCAGAGACGGGCACATTCTTTTTGGAACTGGAAATTTCAAAAATACATTCGAGTCAATTCTTTGTACACAAGTTCTGGACCTAAAAGTAGAGCTCTCCATATCACATTGCTTCTCGTGGATAAAGAAACTTGTCATTTAGTTTAGGAACACTAAAATAAAGGCACTTACGATTTCATTCTGCAGGCAGTAGAAGATGAATATGAAAAGCCCTTGCAGCGAGTTTAGTATCGAGAAGGTGTACGCAACGCCTACGCTCTGTTCGTTCAGATACAACAGGCCGAAGGTCCAGGTCAATCCAAGAAGAACTGCCAACACTACAGAGCTATTCAGCCATACTCTGAAAACCAAACCATCCATATTAATGCAAGTAGCTTGACGACCTCCGTGGCGCAGCGCGTGCGCTGTTGCATTTTAAAGTCGGAGGTCCTGGGTTCGATTCCCGGCTCGAGTCTGGTCTGGTGGGAGGCTTCGGCCGTGGCTGGTTACCACCCTACCGACAAAGACGTGTCGCCAAGCGATTTAGCGTACCGGCACGATGTCGTGTAGAAACCAATTAGGAGTATGAATTTAGGATACCCCTAACAGGTTAGCCCGCTACCATCTTAGACCGCATCATCACTTACCATCAGGTGAGATGCGGTCAAGGGCTAACTTGTGCTGAATAAAAAAAAAAAAAAGTATTCATTATTATGAATTGAACCCTGGCACACACCGCTTACTTTTTGGAGTTATGAGCGTTTTAGTTTAAGAAGAAAAATATTGCGAGGAAATCATGCCTAAAAGTACGCCACACTTAACTGGGCCATTGTGGTGTACTACGGTCACAACTCGTATGATTCTGAGAAACGATTCTGGGGAGTGGCATTTCAATACATTGATCATACCATCCCATTGATACCATTAGGTAAGCTTTATTGTTTAACTTAGCATATTAGTTACTACAGTTTTATTGACTCAACTACTGACTGACTAAAATAATTATTAAATTGTTCACTTACTTTATTTTATACAATTTGGAGTTTTCTTTGGCTTTGATGGAGACCGTAGAATGGCGACACATCAAATAGCTCACAAAGATCAAGCATAACCAATTGGCCTGAAAAATAAAAAGATCCATGTTATATGGGGAATAATTCTAAATTGCTGTCTGTGTATAAATGGAAATAGAAAGTCCGAAACGTTACATTATGTTACGTTTCTCAAGCTTAAAGAAGCTAAGCTATAAGCGTAACAGCGTAACGTAACGTAAGAATACATGAAGTGTCATGAATGTCATAGTGAATCGCACCCTTAGATTTAAGCAATTAAACGTTGTGATGTTCAACATCTCCAGAGCATGTATCGGTGTCTCAGAGAAACTTGCGTTGAGAGAGTATTCTGGAAGATCTAAATGGCGTGGTTTATAAAGATTACGAATTGCAACGTGCAGACTTGGCTCTTTTGCACTGATTACAAAAAAATAAGGTTCATAGTACATCGTGAGAAACCTACACTCTTAGATCTCTCCGTGTTAAACAATGATGATGGAAGGTAGGTCAACTTACCAATAACACTAAACCGGCTGGCACAACGAAGCTCAGAATAAACCACCGCTCCGTGGTGAGCCAGCATTGGTGCGGCGTGCCGTATCCCGTTGGGAAGGAGGACGCTGATGCCAGCACAATCAGTGCAGGGGCCAGGTATGCCCCCGCGCAATACCAACGTGCTCTAGGTCGTTCCGGCTCGAAAACTTCCACTAACATCGCGTACAGGTGAAAACCTGGAAACAAGTAATATACCACTTATTTCAGTAATAGTTTAAACTAGTTTTCAGTTCCAATGCCAGTACGAATAGCTTCGGACACCACGTCGACTTTACTGGGACTGGACTTAAGTAAAAGCATTCAAATGTGAGCTCTATATCATGTGTGATAAAGTGTATGCGTCGATGCCAAGGCCTATCTATTCAATGTATTCTACTGGCACGGAAGTATTGAATACATTGATTTATGACACTCAAGATAAAGTTATAATTCCAATGAAAACACTGAAATATCTGATGAGCGAATACAAAAATTTCTTGTTTTTTCCATTGCTCTGTTCAAACTAGTAGTTTGTGGGATTAATGCAATCGAACGATCAATCAAAACCTGACAAGACTTGTATTTAGTTAATGATGATTAGTATATTCATAAACATAAACTAAAGGCTCTATAAAAAAAGAATTCAGAAAAAGAACTTAGAATGAATGAAATAAATGAAAGAATGAAGAGATGAATGGATTCGCATTCATCTAAGTAAGGAAAAGCGAAAATCTTTTCAGATCACATGGATCTCCATGTGATAATATTTGGCTTCTGAAAGAAGAAGGAAGAAATCTGAAGCTTTATGGCCTACCTTCTAGAAACATCCAAGCGAAGGCCGCCAAAAAGAAATAGTGTAGTAGTCCAGCGATAATTCCGCACATTATCCTGTCCTGTGTCTGGTCGATACCACACAAGAACACCACTTCGGCGACCAGAAGACACGCACAAAGATTCTTGTGGATTAATACTCGATCCGACTAAAATTAGATAAGTACAACATTAGTGATCCCCCAGTACAAAAAAAGCTATTCAGGTTTTGGTAATCAACAAAGACAGACTTTGCCTAGAGATCTCAAGGTCATTTCTAAATCTCTATAGTTTCTTCGCTTATTGCTACAGGGAAAAGCCATTTCCCTTGCGCTATGGATTATAATGAATATAGTCCACTATGGGCGGCACTATATATTTATACATCCAAAAACTAGACACTATTTGCTTATTACAGCTTACACGATCATACTCGGTAAACAATTGCAATTAGACTAGAAATGTATTCGAATAAACAAAAGTTTTAATAATTTCAGCATCATCATCATCATTAACAACCGATTGACGTCCACTGCTGGACATACGTCTTTTGTAGGGAGTTCCAATGCTCACGGTCTTGGGCCGCTTGCTTCTAGCGGCTCCCTGCGACTCGTCTGATGTCGTCTGTCCACCTAGTTAATTATTCATTTACTTAACATTATTAACTTATTGTTATAATGAGTTTCCAAGTCAAATATTTTTTTAATTTAATCAAACATTTATCATCGCATCTGATTGTAAACAATAATTTATAAATATATTGCCAAACCGTGTTTTTTTTTGAATATAATATTATTCACTTGCTTAACCAGAGAAGGTTAAAATCGTGTGGAAACTTGCATGCATTGATGGTTTATAAATGTAATTTTAAGACACCATTACGTGAAGTCTTCCGTGCTGACCAGGGTTGTAGACTAGGGCCGTTAATGCGTCGATAATAATAGTATTGATTTGAAGAATTAAGTAAAAATCCAGTTAAAACTTACTCACCTTCATGTTCCTGAAACACTGAAACACAATAATGGCGGCCAGTAGCGCAACCGCAGAGATTGCGCAACCAATAACTGTAACCAGACGCAACGCCATCTGATGGGTTGAGCTCAGAATGACGCCGTGTACGTCCATTAGTATCGCGAAATTGGTGAGATGGGAGCAAGCGCAACCTGTATGCGTTAGGTTCGACCATTCCACTTGGCAACCCTCGTGAGACCATCCGCTGTAGAAAAACAAATGAAAATGCTTTTAATTTATTTGTATTAGCAACGACTTAAGGCACCAGGAGAAATTGGATTACATCTACATGCTAGAGTTCGAGGATTTCAAATTAGAACACCTGATGAATTTTGCTGAGACTTTGATCATGTTAGGCTAAGATTGCACAACATAACTCCAATCGGAAATCCTATGTAATAGAATAGTTTCATAATAGTTTTGTTTTAAGATCTACATTCTATTGGAATGGTACGCTATTAGGTAAATAACTATTACCAATTTGATGTAATGAACGATTATTAACTTTTTAGCAAAGAATCGAGGTTCTTTGGACAATATCATATTTTACAATGGGTAAGTTACTTTTCATGGACTGGACACAGAGGATAGTTTTACTTTGTGCGCAATGGAGTGCTTATATACTATTGGCTACGAAGATAATATATTTAATGAACTTACTGCAAAGTATAATCCCAGAAGACGCACGCTGGATTAGTGACATTTTCAGTTTTCAAATGTTTCATAGTGAGACGCACCATTTGTGACAGTTGTATGTGTCTACCATTTCCTAAACTTGCCGATATAACCTGGAAGCAAGCGCAATAGATTAAACAATGAATTTGTTGAAGACAGGTTCGAAAACACAATAGATAGGTTTTAGCGAACTAAAGTCCACATTAAAAAATTGGTGAAAATTTTACACGGTTATTTGCAAAAATATATTTATGAAATTGCAAAATGGAACAACGAAAAAATAGATTTGATTTCTTAAGATTACCTTAGAGTTTAAAACTCTTGTGATGTTCTTCTTCTCCCTTTCTGAGTTTATACTGGTTGAGGAAGCTGGATCAGATGTGTAGGCGGCAAACTGCGGACTCTTCCCGAAAGTAGGTGGAAGGATCTCTTCTAGACGATCGAACGCAAAGAACACAATCCGGACCAGGTCGACTGATGATAGGTGGTTTTCTGAAGATAAAACATTATTTAAGGCACTGGTTTTATTGCATCGCTTTTGGTTCTGTGTATGTATATCTGTTTATATATTATTAACTATGTATTTATTCTCATGTATTTGTATAAAAGAAACAAAATTGGACACTAAGAAAATAGAGATAAAAATACAAATTGCTGCAAGTAATCTCTTAGGCCACCTTACCTTTAAAAAAATAAATCTATCTAAACTTGATGTCAACGTGTCTGAGCTGATTTTGAATAATTTTATTTTGATTACCCAATGTGGTGATCGAAAGTTTGTCATTATACTTTTTTTTATTATCTAAGTAGAAAAGAGTGGCGTCAGAAGAAGTGATTACAGTACTGCATTAAAAACCTCAATACTGACCTAGTAAAGCCGCTTTGGGTATGGTGATAGTATCTTCAGAAGCCTTCCACTGTTCTTGAGCGATAATCGACGGGAATGTTTCGTCTTCAACGTTCTTTACTTCCAGAACCCTAACGGAAAGACCTGTAGGAAAACACAAGTGTTAAAACATAGCGAGTTTTTTGAGGTGAGGTGTTTACCTACCATCATACTCTTTTTGGACATGGCAAGAAATAAATTCTTAGCCATCTAAATTAAAAGGTCATAATGGTTTTTTCTACGTATCCTGTAATATGAAGATAGATCAAATAGATTAACATGAATTTTATAATTTGACAAAATCCTAGATGATCCATCGTAATTTAATAATCGAGGGCATTAAATTCGAGAGTAAACTAAAAATTTTAATTTTAGTGTATTAGTGTAAGGTTGTTTTTTAACTCGATTACAGAGCAACGTTCAAAATCTTTAAAAAATAATATAACACTTACAAATATTCTTCACAATCTGTAGGATGGTCTTCTCTTTTGTAACCGCGTCTGCTAATAGAAATGCGTTTTCCTCCAGCTGTGTTAGAAGAGCACTTGCTACTCTGTTTTGTGCGTCTATGGTGAGATCAGACCAGGAGGCACGTTGGCTTTCCTCTAATAGATTTGAACCTAAATAAAAATTTGGAAAATCAGTTTAAGTAATTGCAAGAATTAACGAAGGTTAAGTTTAGGCTTATTCTGTTACACACACTAACTAGACTGAACTGTTAGAATTATCAGAAACGTTTTTAAAGTATGTCCGTCTAGCAAGATATTATCAATGAAATGTAGACAAATATGAATAATCTTGTTACAATTTGTGATTTTATTTGTTAAGATGTTTTTTGAAATGTTGTACTATTACTGAAATTTGGCTTATCACATCTCAAACCAACTAAAGGTAATAAAACGAAGGACGAAGACCAAGGAATTATGTATTTCGAAACAAAATACAAGGCTTATTAAATTATCAGTAACCAAAAGCAACAATGTAATATCGGAACAATAATAAATAAAGATACTTTTGCTAGATCTATAAAGCTAGGTTAGCTTACCTCTTACATCTGACATAAGAAACAGTTTAAACGAGCCACCATTATGTGCCCGACATAACTCGGTCTCGTTTTAGGTATATTAGTTTTCAGATTACCTTATATAAAATATTGGTCAGCGTAATTTCAGTTCTATTATTTTGCCGATATAGGTCAATTTCTAATAACTTACCAGTTTTAATTACTCCAAGCAACATATCAGTAACAATAGCTTCTTTTTGTCGCGGATCAGGAAACGTCTGTACGTTTTTCGCCATGCGCTGTGCGAGCTTCTTCATTATACTTGTTGTAGTCATCATGTCGCCACCGTACAGGGTTTTTGATGATGTCACCTTGAACGAAAATGTGTTTTTTATAGAGAGCATCTAACTGAAGCTAATATTAGCTACAAAGGGAACATAGCTTGGAGAAAGAATTGATGTCGGGGTTTAGAGGAGTCCAAGACGTTGGTAGACTTACGTTGTAAGATAACGATATGATTAGGCTAAAATTTACCCATCATATCATATAGATGGAATATTATACATTTCAAAAAGCATATTTGTTGTGTTCATTTGTTGATCATTAGAAGTTTACAGTACATAAACTTGATTTTCTTCAAACTACTTAATATAGTTTACAAAGATCAATAAAACAAAAATATTTCAATAATTGTTGTTCAAAGTACGTATTTTTGTAAATGTGTGAAATATTGAACAAATTACCTGTGCTAAATCGTTGCTGATGCTTAAAAGTGATTCTCCTTCTCTGACCCTCGCTTCTAAGCTGTTCAGCCAAACGGATCTGCATTCACTGAGATCTGGTGTGGCACCATGCCATTCTGGTATCGAATCCGCTAGAAAAAACAAATTCTTTAGTTAATGCAGTGATATAAATAATGTAACGCGAGTTGACTTTGAATATTAAGGCTAGCTAACTATTTCGGTAAACTTAGACTGTTTAATAAAGACTTTTGTAGTGATGAAGTTAGTCAGATCTAGTTAAATTTGTCCGCGTGGAATATTGGGTTTTCTCAGGGACTAAAAATTTCTCCAGGATTAAAAATAACCTATGCATTAATCTAGGACAAATGTAGATATCTTGTCTGTTATCATTATTATTTCATTCAAATTCGTTGATTGAGTAATAATCATCTTCAATCATTCTTCAATCATCTTCATCTTTCAAAACAATATCATCACAGATATAAGTGCAAACTCTGAAGTCCGCTAAGCATTGTGATAAGTGTGAATGTGTCAAATAATAAACATGTTATAAATCCTTTAAGTAAATTTATTAAAATATTTTTAAATATTATGTTAGTGTCTCTGGAAAAGGCTGTAGGATTTATTGATAGAGAGATCTCAAATATTGTCTTCAATGACTTACAATAAATCATATCTCCATTTGAGATGAGGTTATGGCTCGCTTGGGCATTGGGCAGATTCGCTGCGCCGCGGTAGTCGATCATGTGTTCAGGGGAGTCACCGTCACGACCTTTAATAACAGAATGATTCATGAAAGTTTCACTTGTATCTAATAGTACCCTATCAAGGAAAAAGTTTTCTACGAATCTTAATTCTAAATTCAACACTTTTCCTTTTGTGTTACTTCTCCCTTTTACCTAGTATGTTATTATTAGATACAAGTTAGAATTACAAATGATTCATGTGCGTCTGTCTCACGTGTATCTAATAAAATCCTATCAACGGAAACATTTTTAATATCTTTCAAATCATGACAGCATTGAAATTCACCGCTTTTCGTTTTGCGTTTACTTCTCTTAACCTTTAAACTTGTATGTACTGAAGCAATATAAATTGATCAATTAATATTATTTTGATCCTGTTAACGCATGCTGGGGTTTGGGTTCTTATTAGAACATAATTTTAAGGGTTCTAAAGAAACCATTCTAGCGTGATCAGCAAGCGCGCATTACACACACTTGACTTCACACACTTAATGCGTGCGTTTTGTTAATGTTTTGGATTTTAACTGAAGTAATATATAAAAATATTATTTCTAACCTTTTAGTAAAGCTTCTGACCCGAGTCTTCTAAGTAGCTGCATTTGTCTCTCATTAGGCTGATCTAGACCAAGGTCATGGTAGTTCTCTCCTGATTGAAGTCCTGAACTGCCGCGTCTTCTTGGTCGTTCCTCTTCTATGTACGGATGAGATGTGAGAGTACATCTAAAAAGTAAATAAGTTATTTATTGGACTGGAAAATAATATCAGAATCCCAGTACGTTTTATCTATTTATATAGCTTGAGCTATAAACAAAAGTGCTATGGCATTATATAAACAAAATTATAACAACTTGTAGCCAATGCCATTTAGGTGTTAAGAGGAGGATGAGAGAGATCTAAAATACACTGCCGTGTCTTTTTTTTATTTCATGGTGCCGATTAGCAGAAAGAGCACCGTGTTGATTGCTGGTCCTTATGTTCATGGGTGAAATTGATTGCCAGGTAAGCCTGGTATAGGTGTAACTGGCTAAAAAGCAATTTTGTTTCCTGCGATATGAAAAGAACTGCTGTAATAACTTCTACAGCTGCAAATTTAGTTTATAGATTTGTGCTCAAAGAAGAAATTTTGTTCAACACATTTTAAAATTCTTACTTCCATCTCGCTAGGCCAGTAGCTCCGCCGGGGCAAGGTTGTACAGCGTAAGTTCCAGCAAGTGTCCAATTCCAATGAAGACCTCTTGCGTTGATTTGAGGACAGTAGGTTCGCCTGCCCAACGCCGGTGTAGCAATGGTAGCTGTAATTAAAGATTTGTGTTAAATACAGTAAGTTCCTGCAACTTTCTTAAACTGTAAAACTGTATTGCAACTTGCTTGCTTAGAAAGATGTTTGTCGGCTAATTCAGCTACTCAGGGCCATATGTACGAATATATGGCATAGAGTATATCTTATAATACACTTATAACTAATTGAGATTGAACGTTTTATGAGATTTGACGGCAATTGGTTATATAAATAAGATTTGCATTGAGGAGGAATTCAATATAATTTTGAACAAAAAATTGTCATTTAACTTGAAAAGGTAACAACAAATTATATTAGTATGGGAATGCGTTGGGAGAAGTAATGTAAATGGTTAAATACTATCCAAATTAAATAAAAATCATCAGATTATAACATAACAGATTAGTGATCGATAACCCCATATTTCATACCTAATTATTAGTTTAAATTCTCATCAGAACAATAAATTCCTTAACATAAACTTACAAAATGCCTTATCAAATTCATCCATAACATCCGTTTCCTGTGGTCTATTTTCTTTTGGTGGCATATGTACAGTTGGGTCTGCAACTTCATCTTTGGGCGCCCAATGGAGTGTTTCATCGGTTGCTGCTGCTAAAAGAGTTAAAATATGCCATGTTAAGTTTCAGAATATATGTATATTTTTTTACTTTTACATTGTTTCGTTACAAATTCGATGCTTAAGTGCATTTCTTTCTTATATGACTCATTATCAAAGCTTATTAGAAACATTGTTTTTATAACTTATGTCAATTCGTGAACTTACATCCGTCATCATCTTTTTGCTTCGGTTTGTCAATTTTCGGACTGCTGTCTGGCTCAGCAACCTTGGGTGATTCTTCTTTGACATCTGGTATTTTCTCAACTTGAGGTGGTTCTCTCTCTGATGACGAATCTGGTTGTCTAGTTGTTGTTTTCTGAAAAATGCGATACGTAATAATTAGCACATCATCATCATCATCATCATCATCATGATCAACCCATTACCGGCTCACTACAGAGCACGGGTCTCCTCTCAATATGAGAAGGGTTTGGCCTTAGTCCACCACGCTGGTCATGTGCGGATAGGCAGACTTCACACGCCTTTGAGAACATTATGTAGAACTCTCAGGCGTTCAGGTTTCCTCACGATGTTTTCCTGCACCGTTGAAGCAAGTGATATTTTAATTGTTTAAAAACGCACATAACTCCGAAAAGTTAGAGGTGCGTGCCCGGATTCGAACCGCCGACCTCTGATTAGGAGGCTGACGTCCTAACCACTAGGCTATCACAGCTTCTTCTTGTTTGGTTAGTGTACACTTTATTTAAACGTACCTTGGTACCAATATTCCCAAATTGTACTTCCGGAGGTAGCGTTATATGCGGTCTGAAGGTAGGCGGTGTGATCACAGTAGGTTTCTTCTTCTCTTGCTGTGAGAGAACTGGGCTTTTAGGTACTGGCGGTGCGGTCGACCTCCACACTGTGGGCTGGGAGGTTATTAACCATGGAGGGGAAGGCCTTGTCGTTGTGCTGGTTGTTGATGCTGAAATTTAAATTAATATTATAATTAAAATATTCACTCTGATCATTAAGCTGTGTCAGTTTATTGGAACGAAGTTCCTTATCGCGCGTTGTGAAAGGGGGCTAGACGGAAAAAATTCTTACGAAAAGTTGTCACGACACTTTTTGTTATTGTAAGCTGTGCGGCGTCGCATGTTTCTCTGTCTGTCTCTCTCTCTTATAGAAAGCAAGCCAGATATTTTCATTTCTATTTCGCATTGAACAGTGTGGTGTCGCGACGATTATTTTTGTTGAGTGTATACAGGTTTTTTGTAAATAAAAAATAATAAAAAATAATAATAATAATGAACAAGTTCCGGATATTGCTGATGGAGTACAAAATTGAGCCTACTGATTAAGTTTATATAACATTATATTTGTTGATAATAAAAAAAATATTATTATAACTTAAATAAAATAAAATTTTATTACAATTCTTTTACTAATTAATCGAAAGGAACTTCGTTCCATCCGGGTTTCCCCTGACACCTCTCAAGTTTTTGTCATTTCTGGATTTAGGATGATCGAAGTTTGGAAGCCCTTATTTTATCATTTATCTTTTTGCTCCCGATTATATAAACTTATAGCTTAAAGCAAATTACATTGAATAATATCCCTATAATGTACATAACATTTATAGTATAAAATAAGTTGAAAAATAAAGGGAACTTCGGTAGAAGAATTCCAAAATGAACAATTCAGAAGTTATTTCGACATTTTTTACAAGCGTAAGGCAGTAACTAGTTTCTAATTGAACTATGATTACAATACACACCTGGTACACATTGATAGTGCGCTTCTAAGTACTTCAACGTGTTCGGGCACGGGTCGCCGAACATATTCGTGCTGGCTAATATACTACAGTTCTGGTGCATACTGCATCTGTAAAACAAACAAAAAGTACGCATTAAATTCTGTAGCTTTAAATGTCTCAGCTGTGAAAGTTTAACATAGATTTGTTGTCTCATCCCCAGCCCATAAATATACTATTACTGGACACATGCTTTCTTTCTCATACTTTCAGAAGTTTAAGTAGGCATTCAATTCAGAAGCCTTTGTCCTTTAAATGGCTCAGCTGTGAAAGTTTAACATAGATTTGTTGTCTCATTCCCAGCCTATAAATATACTATTACTGGACACATGCTTTCTTTCTCATACGTTCAGAAGTTTAAGTAGGCATTCAATTCAGAAGCCTTTGTCCTTTAAATGTCTCAGCTGTGAAAGTTTAACGTAGATTTGTTGTCTCATCCCCAGCCTATAAATATACTATTAATGGACATATGCTTTCTTTCTCATACATTCAGAAGTTTAAGTAGGCATTCAATTCAGAAGCCTTTGTCCTTTAAATGTCTCAGCTGTGAAAGTTTAACGTAGATTTGTTGTCTCATCCCCAGCCTATAAATATACTATTACTGGACACATGCTTTCTTTCTCATACGTTCAGAAGTTTAAGTAGGCATTCAATTCAGAAGCCTTTGTCCTTTAAATGTCTCAGCTGTGAAAATTTAACGTAGATTTGTTGTCTCATCCCCAGCCTATAAATATACTATTACTGGACACATGCTTTCTTTCTCATACGTTCAGAGGTTTCGAGCATTTACCCAAGTTGCTATAATTAAGTAACTTGGGTAAATGCTTAATTATAATTTAGTTACTTGGGTAGTCGTTAGTAAGCTTTAATGATCATTATCACATATAAGTGATGATGACTTAACGTGCTCTTTCAATCAAACAATTTGCCTTAAAACGGGCTTATTCTGACATTAAAAGGTAACTCTAATACCCAACAATTCCTAAATCGTATTTAATGATTCTAAACAGCCGACAACCTAGGTATTTATACATCAGACGAAAAACATGTAGGGGAGAGGTCAAAGACTAGTTCAGTTTGTTAAAAATACAGTCAAAGAAAATATATACTTGCTTTAGAAAAACTAATCGTTTCTACAGATTATCCCACAAGTTGATATAGAGTCTATTCAACGCTCAACGTGGGCGGGATTACTTAATTGATTTCTTTATTAGAAAATTGGATATTCGGATTGAAATTATTAGTTTCGGACGAACGTATCTAACTACTACATTTATAATTGGATTTGCTAGATTAGAAGACGTGTATTGCGAATAAATTACGCTCGAGACTTATCGGGACTCGCCCCAGCTTCGAATGGTACTCCTAGATAGCCTAAGAAATAATCATTTCAATCAATGACATCTTTTGTAAGGGTTCATACAATCCGCGGTCATGACAGTTTCGGTGTCGTGTGACCAAATCTACGAGGTTTGAAAACTCTCTCAACTCCGGGTTTTTTTTTTTAGATGGACCACCTCTCAATGTTATATAGCTAAGCAGCAACGTAGCAGAGTTTCGTGTTTATCTGTTTTTAGAGGATATACTTCGGTCACCGTGCTGAGGCACTTCGCAATCTTGTTGCTCCGTCGCCATTCTAACACAGCACTGCCAGATCTGCAAGACGGCATGAACAGTGTTGAAGTTTTCTATCCACGTTCTCCTGACACTTTTGTTCTCTACCACGTATAACTTCATTAAATTGAAGGCTAGAGTGAATAGGCATTTTCTAGGTAAACGCGGTTCACATCATACGTTTTCATAATGCATAATTGTCTTCCAGCGCAAATTTATCGGTTATAATAATAGCTATCTACGAGAACAACAATTTTGTACATTGCACGTCACTTATCAACAATCAATTAAGGCGCCATTTGCAGAGAGGGGCACGGAAGCAATCTCGCACGAAATGTAATAAACTTGGGCGAATATTTAATTTTGGATGCCACCGACCTCTGTGATGATATACAAAATTTTACGTAACCCAGTTGAAAATTAAGTTTTAAACATAAAATGATTGACTATGAAATTTTGTTTACTAAAGAATTTAAATAAAGTCCATTCACGATACAGTAGAAAAATGATCACTGGAGAAGTAACATACACTTAGAAAGCATATATTATATTCCTTAAAAAAGCCCATACGTAAAAATTACGTGTGTCAAGTAATTTGAAGTCTTCGCTATTTGTATTTTAATTGTGATCTTAAGTACAGTTGTTATTTCTCGTAGATAAAGGTTTAGGTAATATAACCTAGCTACAACCAACCAAAGATTATGGTCGAACTAGGCTATAGGGTATAACGCGTATGAATTTATGTTTACTAGAACAAGTCAACTTAGTAATCTTTATTGTATTTTTCGATACGATAAATAACATTAAGATTAATAAATAAATGTGCGTGCTATAAGATTTTATTTTATCTAATGTTGTTACCAATATGTTCAAGGTTTCCCAATTCTGAGGTTTTAAATTTTACCTAACGTCCGCGTCGTACCAAAAATGTTCAATAAGGTTGCCATCTTTGGCACGCGAGCCACTGGTTCCTGTGCTATAAGGTTTTTATTTTACCTAACATCGTTACCAATATGTTGAAGGTTGTTGCTTTTGGAACGTAAATCCCTGGTTTCACAACTCTGAGGTTTTAAATTTTACCTAACGTCGTACCAAAAATGTTCAATAAGGCTGCCATCTTTGGCACGCGAGCCACTGCTTATCCACCAATGACGTTTTTAACTTTACCTCCCCTGTCTAACAGTACTTTAATCTAGACCAGTCTCTTTGGATCAACGATCTTAAGCCATTGTGCAACAGGTTTTTGATAATGTGGTCTGGTGTTGACATGACACGTGTTAATTCATGTGATTGCTTTTAATTAATAACCGCAATGATTAACATTATTAACGGAACAATAATAATTATTACTATTGCTTTTGTAACTAGGTGAATTGCGTTGAATCAAAAAGCCTTAGCCTTCGTTCACACTATCACAAAATGGTCGTTATTTTAATAATTATGCCGTAGATTTGCTTCTTAAGTTCCTCAGGTACAGATACGAGATAATATCTCTACCACTTTCTCGACCTTTTTCTTTATCACGAGATAAGATGGACGACGATAACGATGCGTAAAATTATCTCGTGGGGCGCATTTTGGCGCAACATTTGCCTATTTTAAAAGCAAACTTAGATGGGCAAATAAATGATTGGACCAAATTACCTAAGCCTTGGTTCACACTGTAACAAATTTTCATAAATAGACGTAACAATTCGAGCAGAAAGGTTCGTTTCGTTCGTTAAAATTAAATGAATAATTTCACTGAATCAAAAGAGAGCCATCTATTATGTAAAACATGCAATCATTAGCAATTTCGGAACGTCAAGTCTGTATGTTTTAGTGGCTCTATAACCGGTTTAGATTATTGTTAGTAGAAGTGTTGTGGAACCAGCTTCTATCTTCTGTGTTCTCTAATGTTAATAATATGGGGATCTTCAAAGAGCGGATAAACAAATTACTCAAAAGCCAGCAACGCATTGGCGGTTCCTCTGGTACTGCAAATGTTCATGGGCGGCGGTAATCACTTACCATCAGGTGACCCGCCTGCTCGTTTGCTCGCTATATAAATAAAATAAAAAAGAAGACGAAACGGAGGATTGCATGATAATAGAACCTCGATAACTGGTACCATTTGACGACCTCCGTCGCGCAGGGCGTCCGCTGTCACTTTATGTGTTTGGAGGTCCTGTCTTTAATTATTTGCTTAAGTTTGGAGGCTTTAGCCGTGACTAGTTACGTATCTACTTAACTAGCCACGTAGTATTTACTCTAGCGACCTGTTCCGAAGAGGTTTAGAAACTGATGGAATACCCCTAACAGGTTAGCCCGCTACAGTCTTATACTCCATTACCACTTACTACTGTTGAGACTGCTAGGCAAGGGCTAACTTGTAGAGAAATAAGATGGGCTAACTTGTTTGATGACCTTCGTAGTGCAATGCGTGCACTGTCGCCATATAAAATTGGAGGTCCTGGGTTCGATTCTCGTCTTGAGTTTGGCCTGGTGGGAGGCTCCAGACGTTGCTAGTTATCCTATCGAGAAAGACGATTATTGCCAGGCGAGTTAGCGTTCCGGCACGATGTGCGTAAAAACCAATTAAGCGTGTAATTTTACCATAATTGGTTTTACCATAATATCACCAGGTGAGATTGCCGTCTAGGGAATCATCATGATCAACCCACTACCGGCTTACTACAGAGCACGGGTCTCCTCTCAATATGAGAAGGGTTTGACCATAGTCATTAGAACATTATGGAGAACTCTCAGGCGCGCAGGTTTCCTAACGATGTTTTCCTTTACCGTTGAAGCAAGTGATATTTAATTTTTTTTAAAACGCACATAACTCCGAAAATTTAGAGGTGCGTGCCCGGATTCGAACCGCCGACCTCTGATTAGGAGGCTGACAGCCTAACCACTAGGCTATCACCGCTTCTTGTGTGTAATAATAAACTAGTAGTGGAATAATAAATACAAAATAAACCATATGGACGCAGCTTTATCGAGATTTCAATTTTAGCTAAAATATTGCATGAAACTATACGGATTACACGTAACAATACTGCGGTTTAATTTGTTACGTCGGTATTATTGTGGTAATGGAATCGCCGGTTACCTTGTGCAGTACGCGGCGCTGTTGACCGACGGCCATCGATATATATCTGCTATCACTATATGTCTATAAAAATATACCATTGGATTTTGTCTGTAGTTACCTATATTTGTATTTGAGCTATACATCGATTAGTCAGTAAATCAGGACAAACCTGTTTATGTATATATATTTTTTTATACAACACAAGTTAGCCCTTGACGGCATCTCACCTGATGGTTAGTGATGATCCTATATAAGATGGTAGGGCTAAACTGTTAGGGGCAAGGTAAACCCATACTCCTAATTGGTTTCTACGCGACATCGTGCCGGACGCTAAATCGCTTGGCGACACGTCTTTTTCGGTAGCGTTGTAACTAGCCACGGCCGAAGCCTCCCACCAGACCAGACTCGAGCCTAGGACCTCCAACTTTATGACGCGACAATGCACGCGCTGCGTCACAGATGTCGTCATAAATTAGTAAGTTCGAAGTTCTGTAGAAGGCAGATGTAAGGCTTTTTCTCTTCTTCTTCTTCTGTTCTCTAGGAATTTGATATGATCGGTGGTACTAACCTGCTATGTAAAACACGTAAACTCCTTGTACTCATGCAGTTGACACTCCAGTCGGTATTGCCATGGTCGTTGCAGATCGTGATCGAGAACCTTCCATAGTTCGCTCTGATGAGGTGGATGACTGAGCCCTCGCCACAGCCGATCTTCAAAGTCTTCCCTTCGCACGCGTACGCTGTCTCATATCTTGGTTCTGAAAGAAGAGAGAAGGAAAATAAGCATCATCATTATCTGTTACATCCTCTTACCTGCTCTCTTAGAGACAGTTTTAGAGCATAACTCAACCACACTGTTCTAATTAGAGCAAAGGGCTTAATGATTAACTTATTTAACGTTTCACCGAGGCACGAGGCACGGCCAATCCTAACTCAGGTGTCTGCAGGTGTGTGTGCAGAGTTTTTTTTTAAGAGAAAACCCCAATTGCCACAATTTTCACCCGGCCTCGTTATCCGTAGCTAAGCACAGTGACCACGAAGAACAAGACAGTAAAAATCACTATAGCTACTTAAAAAAGCTCGCAAATAAAGTTATTCTATTCTATGCGTTCATATAATTTCTATTCTATTCGAAGAAGCAGTGATAGCCTAGTGGTCAGCCTCCTAATCAGAGGTCGGCGGTTCGAATCCGGGCACGCACCTCTAACTTTTTGGAGTTATGTGCGTTTAAAAAAAATATCACTTGCTTCAACGGTGAAGGAAAACATCGTGAGGAAACCTGCACGCCGGAGAGTTTTCCATAATGTTCTCAAGGCGTGTGAAGTCTGCCAATCCGCACATGGCCAGCGTGGTGGACTATGGCCATACCCTTCTCATATTGAGAGGAGACCCGTGCTCTGTAGTGAGCCGGTAAAGGGTTGATCATGATGATGATGATTCTATTCTTTTATGAGACATAAAATAATACTAGCAATAAGTAAATAAGTATGAACACTAGAATAAATCGACCTATCAAAAACTACAGCTAGATTGAATGAAATTTGTCGAACCTTTTACCTCAAGAAGTTCTTAAAATCATGAGCAGATTTCGGTTAAATCCAACGAACACGTGACGTAAGTAATGATTTTTTTCTATAAACGCGATCGGCTTATACCCACCTAAACCAGGATTATAGATAGAAAGATTGGCACAAATCACGTCCTTGTTGGATAAGCGAATAATTTTACGAGAGAGAGAAAAACGACTGCGTACAAAGAATGTTATCGATGTAACATGAATATGACGATCTCCGTGGCGCAGTGCGTGCGCTGTTGCATTTTAAAGTTGGAGGTCCTGGGTTCGATTCCCGGCTCGATTCTGGTGTTGATGGGAGGCTTGTGACAAAGGCTTGGCACAAAGACGAGTCGCCAAGCGATTTAGCGTTCCGGCACGATGTCGCATAGAAACCAATTAGGATTGTGGGTTTACCATGCCCCTAACAGGTTAGCCCGCTGCCATCTTAGACTGCATCATCACTTACCATCAGGTGAGATTGCCGTCAAGGGCTAACTTGTAGTGGATAAAAAAAAAGTATTAAAAAAAAAATTTTTTTCGAGTCAAGAATGTAAGCGAATTTACCAGTGCAAATAACTTATCACCTAACTACCGTTTACCGAAAATAATCCGCACCATCCATTCCCGCTCCAGAAAAACAACGTTTCGAAAACATCGCGCACCCAAAAATAAATCCAATTAAACGGCACGGACATTGTTCATCGGATCGTTACGTCCAGAAACCATTTACCAATTCAAAAGCAAACACCCAATGGAAGACAAAAACGCAAAAACTGTCGACTCAACGTTTCATAATCAATTCCGCGCGATTCATCAGTCGGCGAACAAACAAGGGCGTGAAACAATATTTCCGCAATCGAAGTGCCGTCCATCGACGCCAATATTCCATGGATTACTTTTTAAACGCGGAATTGAAGATGCAACGGACGCACCCCCAAGATTTATCGTTGTAACTTCACGTCGGGTTAGGTGTGCATATTCCGGATAGGATATAATAAATCCGGGCAAATTAATGACGGCACAGACAGATCGTTTAAGCAGTTTTCGCTACGTCATACAACGAAATGAAGCCCGCGAACAATACATAATATACTGCCTCGAATCTTATAATAGGGTTGCTTCTGATGTAAATTAGAAATGTGTCGATAAACTCCAAGAATAGGTTAAGTTATTCGACGGGCAATTTTCTTTTATAGCGCTCCCGCATTAAGGCGAAAAAATTGAGTTATTAATCTAAACTTCACCAGTAAATTAGTGTTGCGATAAAAATACTGATAAGGCTGTACAATAAATTATATCGAGTTTAAAACATTAGTGTAACACGGGTTTAATCAAAATTTCCCCGTCAAAGTTGGGGTATTACGCTTTTTTACTAATAAATAACCGAATGCTTTTAATGAGGGGGTGGCATATTTATCGATAAATAATATCGTTTGACCTTTGTTTTATCGCCCTAACGGACAATACAATCCAATTTGTCGTAGAATTAATTGCTACAATTATGATATATTTCGGACACGGATTTGATAGTTCATAGAAATAAATAACGCCAAGAACTGGCGAGTTGTGTCGTGTTATTACGATATAAGTGGCAATTACAATTGTATTTCGTTGTGGAATCCTTAAAATAATTATAGAGTAGGTGGAAATATTTAATATTAACGGATATTCGATATCCATACATATTACTGCGTTCCTAACAAGTTCATACTACTAATAATACTTTTTATGTAAAAAACCAAGGTAGAACAAAAAAATACCCTATCCCTAAACCTATTAATTATCCTTAAGGCGGGCGAAATATTATTGCGCCCAAACAAATAAACACATAAGTAAAATAATTAAACCTTGATTAAAATTGACGATCGATCAATATATATTGCTATTAATATATATAACCATCAATTTCTTAAGATTTTATTGTTTTTGTGTCACTAATAACCATAATTTTAAGACTAATTCAAGAATACAATGTTACAAAGTTTGAAATTAATGTCCTGAACTTAAAACGATACATTCGAAGCTGTTTAGTTCACGATAAACAAAAGTTCAAGAACATTAAGGAATGGGTATGCCATATACTTTCGAAATAAATCCAAATTGCAATCCACTCAAAAGGAAGCTACAAATTCGAATAGGTTATAAATCCCCATTATCGATAACAGGCGTCGTCGGTGCAGCACTGCTCCGGTACCCGGTGCACGCAAAACTGCAGTTAGTATCGATATAAAAGATAAGATCAATACGCGGAACTATTTTAAGCCTTCGAAAATAACACCTCGCATCGTCGACTAAATCTCAAGTCAACCCCATTGTGGTGCTCACACACCTATCAGACCCTAGCGTGCGGTGGAGCGGTGCTGCCATTTCATTTTCAAGGAGATAATAGGCTCAAGTATATTAGGGAGAATATCCGTATATAAGATTATAAAGAAACCAATGAGAGATTTACAGGCATCATCGTGATCAACAGATTGCCGGCTACAGAGCACGAGTCTCCTTTCTATATGTGAAGGGTTTGGCCATAGTTAACCACGCCGGCCATGTGCGGATTGGAAAACTTCACACGCCTTTGAGAACATTATGGAGAACTCTCAGGCATGCACGATGTTTTCCTTCACCGTTGAAGCAAGTGATATTTTGATTGCTTAAAAATGCACATAACTCTGAAAGTAAGAGGCGTGACCGGTATGGAACCCCCTACCTCTGATTACGAGCCGGACGTTCTAACTACTATGCTATTATAGGCATACCACGATCAAAACAAGCATGTTGCATTTGCAAAAAAAAAATACTATAAACTAAACTAAATTGTAATTTGCGTCGTAAGTACGCGTTTGACGCTTATAAAGTTCTACCAAAACAAGGCACGTACGGTTTGCGACCGATAGATGTGTGAACAGCTTTAACTTCAAGTCACCCCCTTAAGAGGGGGGTGGTAGGTGGGGGGTAATAAAAATGATTTATAGCGAGTGTCCAGCTCTACTTGTTATGAAGGGTCGAAAACAATTTACGGGATTCTCGTAAAGGGGGATAGGGTAATTATTTTTCCCCGAGTTCGGCGGTGGTTCACAAATTTTCCCATTATAAGTTTGCGGGCAATTTGTGTTAACATAAACTATATCATTTACAATACCTATGATACATGTTATTTTAGGCGGAACCTTCCCTCACGAGTTCCCTGTAGTGAACTGAACTATCAGCCTCTGTGACAAGCCGAAAATATAAAACTATTGATGTTTAATATAAGTTAATATTGGTATTATATAACCAACTATAACTATAGCTAAACTTCTTTCTATATTTAAGTTTTTATTATTTAGGTGTCATTATATGTATTGATAAATTCAAAAATGTACTGTAACGCACTGAAAACAAAACAAAAATAAACTTGTAGTACCGTTTAGTAAACTGCACAAAATTAGTAACTCTTTCAAATGAAATTTTATTTTATTTTATAATAAGTTATCTATTGATATCTTGGAGATGTCTATCAATAAATTCAAAGTTTTTATAAATCGAAAGCTTATAGAAAAATTACGATATGTTTATATAAACGATAAAAATGTTTGGGTGTGAATTGCTCTGTTTCCATAGGTATAGGTAGCCCGGCTAAGTTTGTTGTGGGTTTCTTCTTAGCCCTGGGCGCGATTTCAAGCTTTAGTTTTAAGTTGGCGAGTGTAGTTATCACCATCACTAAAAGAAATAATGAAAAATGTGATATATATGAACGATTCATAGATATGCCTGTAATAGGTTTATATGAATAAAGCTATTTTTGATTTCATAATACTTGAATAGATAATTAATTAATTTGACATGACAGATTTATTGTCGGTCCGATAACCTTCGTCTTGTTTTTATGGCAATGGAAAGCACTTTTTAAATATGTCAGCCGTTTAACGAGTTGGGCTATAATGAACAACACGAGATAATTACCTCAACAATTTTCTCTTCTGATCTCATTGAAACAGGCTGAGAGAACGGTCAAGAGACAAGTTTTATGTTAACGAATGTAGTTACGTAAAAAAATAAGAAAAAAAATGTCTGCCACTGAACACCCGGCAGAAGTAAACTTCAAAGTTGTTAGTAGAATCCATATGACGGCACTAGCATGTATTCAAATTCAAATTCGAATAATCTTTATTCAAATAGTCCTTTATAAGGCACTTTTAACGTGTCAATAATTTACATAGTAGTGATTTAATGGTGATAACTACATTCGTAAACTTAAAACTAAAGATATGAGGGTTCCAAACGCGCCGCGGTCTAAGAAGAAGCACACAAAATTAGCCGGGGTTTTCATTGTTATCAGCATCTCACATTATCAATTATAAATTATAGTAAATACCTATGGAGACAGAGCAATTCACACCCAAGCTTTTTTATCGTTTACATAATCCTTAAAATCGTAATATGATTTTTCTATAAAAGCTTTCGTTTTATAAAAAAAAATAACTTATTCCGTTGAACGTGTCGGCAATTGGGGCTCTTTTAGAGCCATGACGTGCAAATAGATTTATTAAAAAAAAAATTAAAAATATATATACGAGTCAAGTGTCGTCTATATACTCCTATATATATATGAATGAAAAACGTTTTGTCTTGTACGTCACACGGTGCAAAACTTAGCTCCCTAATCGTTGTAACATTACATTTGAAATATCGTTTATTAATCCACCGAGAGCACTTCTGTACACGTAAAACTGTAATTAACTTGGTGTTTTACTAAACAATTCCTTTCGCCCCCTCTACCCCTTCTCATACATTTCATTATGCATCTACAATCGCCGTGTTGCTTTAAAGATAAGGTTTAAAATCGCACCTCTTAATAACAATGAGATAATAAGCCCCTATCATGGAAGCTCGTTAGAGAATACATGTGAACGTCATTCGATATCCAAGTCGAACTGTACGAATCGCACTCACGTTCTGTTGTGCCAAAATGACTTTTATAACGTTTGAAATATGGTTGAAATTTAGTTGTTCAGCAGTGACATGCAACAGTGACGGTGGTGGATTTAATTTTGCGTGCCATTAATCGGTGTCAGCAGTAGCCTATGGGATTAGGCTAAATTTTATTATGAAAGTAATGCGTTCGGTCGACGGCTTTCGGTCTGAGTTAGTGGATTTTCGTTTGGATGTAATGGCTTTTATTTTATTAAATTATAATATTCAATTTATTTCTTATTAATGCTGGAAATTTAATGAAGCTTTACGATTTTTGGGAAGATTTTCTTTTATTTTCTTTTTACCACGTTATGAGATTTGCACGTAGCAAAGTTTTGTTTTCTTTATCGCAGACAGACATTGCAGTGTTATATATTTATGGGGTTATATATTTATAATATATATGGGGTATATGCACTAACTTATTTGACGGCAATCAGAGAGCAGCGCCATCTCGTTTTAGAATCATGTACGACAGACAAGAGAGTTGCATCGCCCCCTCTCTTTACGCAACACTAAGTGGCGTATGCAGGTTCTTATAAGACTCACCGGCGCGGGACGGCGCATTGCATTGATTGCATTCGGTCGGTTAGGATCGGTGGTCGAGACGCGGTAGTTCATAGTCGTACTTGGTGGAGCGTATAGTCTGCTCTTTATAAATTACGATGCTTATAATTGTAATTCTGTTCTACCAAGAGTATCTGGTCTCTTTGCCCAAAACTACCCACGTCTACCCAAATAATAATGCGACTGCGAACGCACTGTGCCACAGAGGTCGTCGTATTTAAATTTTATCATTGCGTGCTATCAAATAACCGGTTAGCCCATTATTGTAACCCTTCTATCAGCGGAAGTGTGGAAAAAGGTAGCACAAAGCAACAATCCAAACATTACCTGAACTAAAAAATTGAGGGAAATCTTCCCGCGACACGGATTCTACGGGGACCAATAAATACACTGTAAAAGTGCTTTTTCAATTTGCCACTTTAGCGAGATAGGGTTTACTAGCTAGCGGTGTTATTTATGACCCGCACGTTTGATTTATACGAGTTTATATTACTTTTATAGCACCTGTATGATGTATGCTTCAGGATTCGAGATAAAACGGTACACGTCGCGGACAAGAAGGCCGGACCTTATGTGTTTATAATCTATTATCTCTCAGGCCGCGCCATGTGCAATATCTAAGAGGAATGGAACTGAAGAAAAACGCTGTACGAACCAACTGTTTTGTCTGGTGGAAGGCTTCGGCCGTAGCTAGTTACCACCTTTCGCGTAAAATTTATTCAAAGGATTTTTATTAAACTTTACAATAATATACTCGTAGCTTATACATCAGAATAACATATAGGCTAAATATATAAATATATTGTGTGAATTGTCAAAATATGACGATAAGTTTCAAGTGAGTATGAAAAAATCTACCATCTGCGTGATAATTTTAATGTCATAATGTTAGTTCTTTTCTACGCCAAGCGACGCAGAAGATGTCGAGGGCACCAGCTTGTAGTATAATAAATAAGAATTTAAGGTTATGCTTTCACGCACAAAAACCTAAACCGATTATAAAAATTCTTCCACCGATGCAAAATTATATTATCAGCGAGTAACATAGGCTCATATTATATCCCTGTATTTATTGGGGACACGAAACATGCGGGTATAACCGCGGGGCTGAGGTAGTACACTATAAATATGCTTCTTCTATTTGCCACTTTAGCGAGATAGAGTTAAACTAGTAGCGGTAAAATTTATAACCCCTACGTTCGATTTATATGACTTTTATACCACATCTTACATGTGGTACGTAGAAGTAGAAGATTTATGGCAGATGAAGGAGACACTTTCAAGTAGCTAATATTTAAAACTAATCAAATCAAATCAAATCAAAAATAGCTTTATTCATATAAACCTATTAGGCATCTATGAATCGTTCATATATATATCACATTTTTTATTATTTCTATTCGTGAAGTGGGTTCAAATCGCGCCTAGGTATAAGAAGAAGCCCATAACAAACTTAGCCGGGTTTTTTTTTGTTATCACATAATCAATAATAAATTATAGTGCCTATGGAGTTAGAGCAATTCACACCCAAGCTTTTTTTATCTTTAATATCGTAATATGATTTTTCTATAAGCTATCGTTTTATAAATACTTTGAACTTATTGTTAGACATCTCCAAGATATCAATAGGTAATTTACTATAAAATAATATAACTTTGTTTGTACATGCATATTAATATAATATTCAAAATATATTTGTTTTCACAAACTCTGCCCGTATTATGTTCTTAAAAAAATATTCGAACAATAAGATAACTTGAAAACACGTTTCAAGTTTATTATTTGTAGTTAGATTCTTTTGAATAAAATTACTAGAAAAAAAAATACATTAAAATAATATAAAATGATATCCCATTACATTACTTTAACTTCTCACATTGTATATGGTAGGTAAGTACTAGATACACACAATTGAATAAATCAACACCCAAAAATGAACGTGACAGAATATGACAAATTAAATTTTACCATTTTACATAATATTTAACGGGTTTCACAAAATTGAGAAGTTGTATTTGAAACGTAATAAAAGTGATGACAATTTTGAGCGGGAAACATCCCCTGATTTAATTATTACGGGATTTGCATATTTTTGCCGCCGAAAAGTGAATCCGTATGTTCCGGCCACTGGTTAAAAAACCAGTGAGAAATTACTTCTATATATTAAGTATTAAATTTTCAGATATTATTGTATATTAATTCTAAATAATTGTAAATGCGAAAGGGATTTTGGTTCTATTAATGTGTTTATTTTGTTTATTTTCTGTTTGTTAGTCAAAACTCAAATTCAAAATGTTGTATTATTGTAGAACCAGAAATTTCATCTTTAACGCTATTTCTTTATACACCACGCCCTTGCCCTTGTCGACTATCTCACCTGGTCGTAAGGGATGATGCTGTCTATTTTTTTTATTTTTTTGTACATACATGTTTACATAAGACAATATCTACGGCTAGCATAAGAAAACTACCAGGGTTGGTTTAGGATGCTGTCTAGAATGTTCGTGCAAATTCTACGAATAAGACTTTTGACTTATTCGTAGAATTTGCTTTCATTGGTTATCACTATCTTATATGTCAATAATTAATAAAAGAAATATAGAAAATCTGTGATTTGTCACACGCACGCTGTACGCATTTGTCACTAAATTCATAATTATTGTACATTAAATGTATTCAAGTTATGAACTAGTCATAAATCCTACATTACAGTACTTTTAGCGCTGCCTTTATCACGTTTTTAGTACCTATTTCGTTGAAGGTGATATAAATGTAAACCCCACAACATTGTTGCAAGCTTGCATGCAGCATAAGCGAGCCATTAAAATTGCTGTAAATCTAGCTTATAATTTCACTGTATAGCTCAGCAATAAAAAAATACACTCGCATTGTATTGTACACTCGTGAAAACCTGGCTCGTGCAGCCTGGGTTCAAATTAATTAAAAAATACATGAAAGCCTAGTTACTAGGATATCATATAGGACGAGAGATATATTTGTAATAGACTGTTACTACATCCTTATAAAAAAATATCCGCATATTATGAAAACACATAAAAGAAATAAAACTACTGTAAGCTTATTTCAAACTCTATATTTTGCTGAGCCAAGTTTTGTCCAGGTTTTATTTACGTTATATCCCTAAAGCAATTATTTACATAACTGCGATGACTGCAATAACACTTGATAGCCATAGATGATGTGATCGGTGAAGGAAACATCATGAGGAAACCTGCATGCCTGAGAGTTCTCCATAATGTTCTCAAAGGCGTGTGAAGTCTGCCAATCCGAACATAGCCAGCGTAATGGACTATGACCAAACCCTTTTCATATTGAGAGAAGACCCACGCTCTGTAGTGAGCCGAGAGTGGGTTGATCATGATGATGATGATGGTGATGTTACCCAAGGTAGCGCCTTAAGTAGTTTCGCTACAATAATGACGTTTATTTTAATAATTTAATTTGCATATCTAAATTGCCGAAAAACTTGCCCGTTTATGCACGCCTTTAAAATATAAAGTTCTCATCGCAAACGATGAAAACGTTGAGTGTCTAGCTCAACAATGTTTTGAGCTGTTAACATGCAAAATAAAGTTAAATGAAATCCTTGCTTACACTTGAGAGGTCAATAGGTTCAAAAACCGTACTTATAGGATATATATTAACATAGTTTTAACATTTACCAGTCTTAGTTGAGTTTTAAAAAGCATAAACCACGAAAACTGATAAATTCACCGATAGAAATGAAAAATATAGGAAAGATTCTATTTTCTATTCTTTAGTTTCTACAAAAATGATCGAAGTTAGCAATATCCCAATAGTAAAGCAAAAGTACCAGGAATATAGCTCCTATAAAGAGATGAAACATAATTATACTTACGCTTTATTAAGATAACTTACAACGGTCAGGACGAAATTAATATGAGATTTACGAATGAATGTACGAGTATGTATGTTAATATGGAAAATAATATTTTGACAGATTTGAGTGTAAGAATGAATGAATGTAAGAGAGAATAACAGACACGTATAGTAGGTATATAGATAATTACGTTTCAGTGACCATCAATTTTCTAGTATTTCATAAATATATATCTTAAATCAACCTATCATTATAATTCATAGGCATAATATTATCTATTATTTTGTCACTTCTCATTAGCTTAGTTGATGATCAAATTGCAGTAATAGCATCATAAGAGTGCCAGCCAAAGGTTCTTCGTGGAAGAAGTTGAACTTTCAAAACGACTACATTTGGGAAGTATAATCAGATAGAGAAGGAGATATAGAACTTTGATAAGGGAATCTATCTCTACCTAGAATTGACCCATTCCGGTAGTAATCACGCGATGGAGCAATTAATTTCCTCTATATTCCAATCGTAATTGAATTTTCCCAAACATGTAGAACTAGTAGATACTAGAGCAATATAACTGCAATAGAGATATAAGTTTACATCAATACACATTTAGTGCAAAGTGATTACAAATTAATAATGGTTTAATATTTCTATTGCTTCCTAAACTAACTGTTCGTTAAAAGTAATAGGTACTTCTTTCATATAATAAAATATCCATTACTCCTTAAATAACCGTTTTAATTAGATTAATCTAGAACACGTTAAACGTAAACTAAACGAATAATAGATAAATCTAACTATCAAAGAACTGATAGATTATATAGAAAAACGAATTAAATGAGAACCACCTTATTTGACGTTGTAAAACTACCAGGACCGCAGCGCTGGTAAAGAGATGGAACGTTCTAAAAGAAATGCTTATATAGAATGGCGTTAGATCTATTATCAGGGGAAGCGTAGTGATCACGCGATCTAGCAATTAATTGCGAAGACAGCGCCTGGATGCAGTTTGAATTAAGAATAGAAAATAGGTCATAACTATGTATCCACAGTCTGAAAAAGCAATTTAGTTTTAGTTCGTTGTGGTTTAATAAGAGAATGTTATCGATGGTGGGAATTTTTCAAAGATTTTTCAAGACATTTCTGGTGAGTTTTATCTTTTCGTTATTGTATTTGGTCGTGAGCAACTGAATTGGTATAAGAAATGGCATTAAAAATGAATGCAAGGACTTGCAAAATACCTCTTATACTCGGTTTTCTTTTGCATATATTTTGACCCAAGCAACTTTAAATTAAGTATAACTTTCGTTTCCTTTTAATATATTTCTTACTTACCTTATATCACATTTATATATATAAAATCCACGGTGAACATAGAATTGAAAAGTATTGATTAGAAATTCTTTATTTCTAAAATATGTTTTTGTACTTCGAGAAGGCAGACTGTTCCGAGTAAATAATCTACATGAGTTTAGTAAGTTAGACCTATCTATATTTTTTTTTTTTTTTTTTTTTTTTTTTTTTTTTCGGACTGTCTATTAGCTGTACAAACCCTATTGGTTGCCACAGCGTAACCGGGCTGTTTGGCGAGCTTTGGAAAGAAGCTCTGCCAGAAGAAATTTTGAGCCCTAGGGCTCGAAGAAACTATGGGAACGACTGCCTAAGGGCGCCTCCTTTGAGGCCGAACCTCGGCTTAGGCGACGTTTGGGATAACGGGGGGGTCGGACGGTGAGTGGTCCGTACGTCTCCGAGGCCGTGGATGGAGCCCACGTCCGGATGACGTAAGATAGCGGGGACCTCGTCTTCGCCGGCGAAGACGGTGTGTAGCGTATGATTGTGTGGTAGGTGGTACGAGTGTGTTGTCAGTAGTCATCTGATCGTCAGGATCATGAAGGATATGTTTAGGTCTCCTCTTTCGGAGAGGAGCGCTTAGGTCGGGGGAGTAAAAAGAAGCCGCAACTACGAGAGGGTTGGGGTGTCGGATTGATTTCTCGAAATAGATTTTCGAGAGTTTCTTAAAGTGCTGAGCGATAGTGTCAAGTTCTAGGTCTCTGTGCAGATCTACGTTACGCACATACCAGGGACAGCCGGTTGCCGTGCGCATGAAACGATTCTGAATCGTTTGAAAGGTTTTATACGTGGGACGAAGCGCTATAGCGGCGCTCGCGTAAGACATGATTGGGCGGATACAAGTTTTATATAATGTCACTTTGTGACGGAGAGGTAGCCTACTGCGTTTATTAATCATGAAGTAGAGTCTGTTAAGAACATAACGGGCTTTCTGACTGACTCTACGTATGTGCGGCGAAAAGGACAGGCGACTATCAAAGGTTACACCTAGATATTTGACAGTGCGTTCCCATGGAATCACACGATTAAATAATATAAGGTCCTTTTTGTATCTGGGGTCAGGGCGGTTAAGTCCGGTAAAAAGAAGCGCTTTGCTCTTTTCCGGGTTAGCTTCTATCCTCCATTGGCGGAACCAAGCGCCTAAGCGCTTGATCGCTTTCTGAAGGCGGGCTACTATGTACGGTAGCGAACGACTGGTCGTGTAAAGAGCAGTGTCGTCCGCGTACTGGGCTAGCTCTACATAAGGGCTCTTGGGTATATCGCTCGTGTACAGCGTATAGAGGTAGGGCGCTAGAACTGAACCCTGGGGTACGCCAGCCTTTAGGGGTCTCCTAGACGACAGAGTGCCGTCTATTCGAAACCTAAAGGTGCGATCGGTTAAATAGTCTTTTAATAGGTATAAAAGCCTATCCGGGATACCCTGGGTTTGTAATTTATAAATGAGACCGGCGTGCCAGACTTTGTCGAAAGCCTTGGCTACGTCGAAGAATACGGCTCCTGTGAGGCGACCACGTTTCCAATCGTAAAGCCCTCGCGCCACGTGCTCCGTTAGGCGGTGCACTTGGTGGACGCTAGAATGTTTGGATCGAAAGCCAAATTGCTCGTCATTGATAAGCTTTTTAGCTTCGATGACGACTTTAAGTCGGGCGAGTATTATCCTCTCGTACACCTTTGCTAAGGAGTTGAGAAGACTTATAGGGCGGTAACTAGAGGGGAGGTTAGCGGGCTTACCAGGTTTTTTAATACCTATTACTATAGCCTCTTTCCACTCTGTGGGGAAAGAGCATCCTGCCAGCAGGGCGTTATATATCATTACCAGTAGGTACAGTAGCTGGGGAGGGATGCATTTAAGTGCCCTGTTTGTGATCACATCGGGACCGGGAGCTTTCTTAGAGTGCAGCCTATTGATAATCGACTGAACCTCTTCGCAAGTCGTGGGAGCTATGGGCTCGCTGTCTGGAGACAGTGGGCCTAGTGAGTCTATTTTATTGGTGACGATACCTACAAAGTTGGGATTTATAGAACTATCGCTCGGGGTCCTATCTATACATTACAGTCGATCTGTATGGTGTGTTGTATTGCTTCATAGCCGACGTTCATCACTTAACATCATGCGAGTCGTTTCGTTTCGTTCACATTTGCCCGCGATATAAATATATAAAAAAACATATACATTACATTCGGAATAACTGTCTAATAGTAATCTTACACTCAAAAGTGTTAACTTAAATAATAATGCTTTAAAAATCCCATTGTTAAACAGTGTTTTTTTATAAACTTTATTGCACATTTAAACAATGTACGAAAGGCAACTTATGGATAAGCATTCTCTACCAGTTGACCTTGGATCAGTCAGAAAGAAAAACGGTAAAAAATTAAAATTTTTATACATATATATAATCACCAACAAATAAATAAAACATAAAGAAAATATATATATCGAAACCTAAAACATGAGAGTTATAGATTGAAATAAAGTCTAAGCAAGTACTTTTTAAGCTAAGCAATTTTTTTTTCTTAAAACAGTATACGTATTGAAAGAAAATGTACCCATATTTCCGCTACCTTTTATCCACGTCGCATAACAAACAAAGCATTTGATTTTCCACACATTTGAACATAGAAATTCAAATCGGATATGTACCGATCGTGAATGGATACCGTCGACCTACCTTTGCCTGTCAAATAAGATTATCACGGACTGTTGAATGCCTGTCCAAATCATCATGCCTTTTCTGTGTAATCCTCGAAATATTGCCGGACTGCCGTGTACCGTTCCGGCTCATATAAGAAAGACGACCTCGCTGGCACATTGAACGCTGTGGTCTTGTATGTTTGGAATTTTCTCTGGCGCAGTCTGGAAGGCGTCGCTTTTGATAATGGTGTATGTACGAAGACATGCGGTTAAGCATTATCGCGTTCCGGTGCGTTATGTTGGTTCTGGTACGTTACGATGTCGCGTAAGTAGCCGATTAATTATTACTTTTCTACGAACTCCGTGGCGCAGCGTGCGCGCTGTCGCAGTATAAAGTTGGAGGTCTTGGGTCTGGTCTAGTGGGAGGCTTCATCCGTGGCTAGACACCCTACCGACAAAGACGTGTCAAACCAAGCAAAGCGAATTAGCGTTCCGGCACGATGTCGCATATATGAAACCAATTAGAAATATGGGTTGTAATGGAATAATAAGTGTTTTTGAATTGGTTTGATTACAGCTTATTACAGCTTGCCTGCGTACGCTGCCCTAATCAGGTACAATGCGTTTAAGAGAAAATTCAACATTCAGTTCTTCAATAACATTAAACACGATATTTATGTTTTAAACATAGTAAAAGCCGTCGATTTGTTGTGTAAAGTCCGTATACACTTCCTTAACGTAAATACTTTTCATGTTGGTAGCATGTTTAGAATGCCCAATATAAAACGCCATGGCAACACCCCATTCCACGTGAAGGGTGAAATCGAATCAAATTTTACCAATCTTTGGGAGATTCGTAGAGTTTAATGCTCCAATGCCTAAATCGCATTGGAGCAGTGCCTCGCGAGCGAAAATCTTTATCTCTCTCTCCTGAAAAAAAAGAGGCCGTGGGCATCAGTAGAATGGTCAATAGGCTGAAGTAAATTACGACCAACATACACCCTAACAATGAGATTAGGATCAGTGTGTAACCGATCGTATCAAGACTTGAATATTTCAGGCAGGTTTCTATTATGCATTTTTTTAAAGCTCCAATGTTCTTCTAGAACTTTCTAGTTCTTTTCCGAAGTGATGGTCGGAGATCTTGCTTTTCCAGATTCCTTTTAACACGAATAAATACATTTTACATAATAATTATTAACGTTAATATAGTTAGTTATTTTATGATATTATATTTTATAATTTTTTTTAGTTTTTTTAGGTTTATTTTGAATTTAATTCAAAATTATCTTTATTCAAATTGGCATTTATAATACGTTTTTGACGCATAATATTAATATTGTCATTAAATTTCGTTGTCTCAATTACTGTCATTTATTAGTTAAATATTTTTTTATTCCACTAAAAGTTAGACTTTGATACTATTGGCTAAGGCTATATGTAAGCTATATGTATATAAGGCCTTTTTGCTGGTATTTCGACATAACATTGCCTTGCCCCCCCTTCACATCTCTTTTGAAGCGGTGTGTACAGATCGTGAAGTGAATTGTCATGCTACTTAATTCTGGGAAGTAATTTAGTAGCAAATTTGTATTCAACTTTGATCTAGGATATCTTTTCACTAGAACATCTCTAGTAGCTTCCATGCTGAGCAAAACTACAATACAATCGCTTGATTTATGATTAAAAGCTTATTTAAACTCATTTCTAATGGTGTGATACAAGCTATACTATTGGTGAGTTTCACACATATTAATTGCGTTGAAAGAATAGGATAGAGGATAGATAAGCTCACCTTTTCACGCCCAAATTTATGTTCAGGTTTCATATGTTTTTAAAAGTGCTGTCAAGTTGCATTATACTTCGCAAAAATGACGATTTTTATACTATATAGTGTTATTTATGTAATCTGGTTTATGTATTAGTATTTAGTTATTTGTATGTAGGTTTTTTGTTTATATATCACGCCACGTACTTACTTCTGCGTTAACTTTTCGTAATCCTAAAATTGCCTGGCAGAGATCGCTACTAAGCGATAAGGCCGCCTTTTGTATCTCGCTTCTTCTTTGTTTTGTTTTCTTTTTATTTCTATTTTTACTAGTTATGGTGCATAAATAAAGAAAAAATAAATAAAATATAATAGAAGCGGTGATAGCCTAGTGGTTAGGGCGTCAGTCTCCTAATCAGAGGTCGGCGGTTCGAATCCGGGCACGCACCTCTAACTTTTCGGAGTTATGTGCGTTTTTAAAAACAATTAAAAATATCACTTGCTTTAACGGTGAAGGCAAACATTGTCAGGAAACCTGCACGCCTGAGAGTTCTCTATAATGTTCTCAAAGGCGTGTGATGTCTGCCAATCCGCACGTGGCCAGCGTGGTGGACTATGGCCAAACCCTTCTCATATTGAGAGGAGACACCCGTGCTCTGTAGTGAGCCGGTAATAGGTTTTTTTTTTTTTTTTTTTTTTTTTTTTTTTTATTTGGCAATCTTAACAAATTACAATTCTTATAATTAAATCTTAACTTAGTTACATGTTCTATATCTAATTGTAATTCTAACAGACTGCACAGCATGACAAAAGCTTAATACAACCAATTACACAAAAACAAATCCAAAGTTAGGTGTAATACCTACTGTATACTAAATTAAATCCATCACACTCAAACAAAACTTCCTATAGTGACCGTTAAATATATCAATTTTGGAGTCTTTACTGATAATCTCATTGTACAAACGACACATTCTTACAATGGGATTATAGTAGGAAGTATTGTTTTTACAAACCTCAATGATAAATGTCTTGGGCTTGCGGCATACGTATCTTGTGTTAATGTTTATTTGAGATAGTAAAGTGGGGGAGTCTAAGTTCGAATGCAGTATTTTATGAAGGGTAATTAAGTCTTGCCGTTGACGGCGAATATGGAGCGGAGCCATATTAAACTTTTTTAGACGACCAGAATAGGATTGGATTTGCCTAGAGAGTCCGCACCGGTAGGTTATAATCTTGAGGCATTTTTTTTGAACGCTTTCAATCCTACTCGAGTGTACAGCATAGCAAGGAGACCATATGATTGAACAGTATTCCAGCACTGTGCGAACTAACGTGTTGTATAAGAGAATGAAACTGTGCGGATTTCTAAACAATTTTGTAGTTCTTGCTATGAAGCCCAAATTCTTTAGTGCTTTATTTGTAATATAGTCATAATGATTGCGAAAACTAAGCTGGTCGTCAAAAAGTACACCGAGATCTTTGATAATAGATTTTCGTTCAAGAGTTTGGGTATGAATTTTATAATCGAAAGTAATTTTTGAGTGTTTTTTAGTGAAAGAAATTACAGAACATTTATTTACGTTGAGGTACATACGATTACGTTCGCACCAATCTAATAAAGTTCGTAAATCATTCTGTAGATTTAAACAATCACTGATATTATTTATTTGTTTAAATATTTTTAGATCGTCAGCGTACAAGAGACACGGTGAAGATAATTTTTTGGCTAGATCGTTTATGAAAACTGCAAAGAAAAGAGGCCCTAAATGTGAGCCTTGAGGTACACCTGATCTTATAGTTATTGGCGCTGACGTTTCACCCTTCAGTCTCACTAGTTGACTCCTATTTAGTAAATATGATTCTACCCATCTCAAAAGATTTCCATGCATTCCATAACTGTCCAATTTTTTTAATAATATTTTATGATTAACTTTATCAAAAGCTTTACTGAAATCTGTATAAATAGAATCCACTTGACCTCTTTTAGCAAATACTTTACATAAGAAATTTTTATACTCTAATAGGTTACTCACTGTAGATTTTCGTTTCAGGAATCCGTGTTGTTGGGGGGCTAAGAATGTATTAAAATGATTATATAAATGCTTGTAGACTGAGGCTTCAAATAATTTTGCCATTGCAGACAGTATGCTTATCGGCCTGTAATTTCTACAATCTGATTTATCACCAGACTTGTGTATAGGCACTATATGGGCTATTTTCCATACCGAAGGAAATTTTGCAGTATCCAGAGATTTGTTAAATAATAAGAATAATGGCAATGATAGCTCAAGGGCGCATTTTTTTAAAAATAGAGAGGGAATGCCATCTGGACCTGGGCCTTTATTGGGATCCAACTGTTTTAATAATCCAAATATTTCTTCTTGCCTAACAAAGATAGAACTAAATGATGAGTGTTTTGCGTCAGGACTTGGCTCACAGTCCATGGTAATGGTATGTTCGATCATGATGATGATGAAATAAAATAAAATATTTTTCTGTATCTTATATTTTGTGTGCAATAAAGCATTAAATTAAATGATAGTGTATAAAGTAACATATATAAGTAACTGGACTTCGTGGACATTGAAATAAAAGTAACAATAGGTATTGGGTCAAAATAAGATGTCAAAAGAGGTTGGGTTCGACGGATATCGTCGGCATACCTACCTATAGCGGCAATGTAGGGTCGACTCGGCAGAACGGAAGAGAGCCCTTAGGGGGGTTTTTAACAGTTTCACGGGGTGATGTATGCACCCCACGGTCACGTCCCGTATGAAGTAGCATCCTGCATAAGCGGTTTCATTATTCTTTTCTGCCCTTTTTGCGCTTTTTGCCCATTTTCGAGATGGACTCTTCGCGTTTGGCGGACCATTAAGAAAATAAAGGATTTAATGCAAGTTAATTTAAACCTAATTTGTTATTATATTGCCCCTTACTAAGGATTTTATAATCTTAAAAGATTATAAAAATAACCATTCGGTTTTGAACTAAATTTTAAACTACATTATTTACCTTAATAATTGACCCACCCATTAGTTTATATCATCCAATTTATGTTAGCCCTTGATTGCAATATCATATGGTAGACAGTGATGATGCAGTCTAAGATGGAAGCGCCGTAGAGGTTAACGCCATAGGGGTAGGGCATATAAATGAAACCGTATACAAATGAATGTACAAGAACTAGGTGGCACACCTTTTTCGGTAAGGCGGTAACTAGCTACGGCCGTAGCCTTCCCCCAAAGCAGGTCAAATAAAAAACTCATAAATTCCTACAATGCCCCAGATGATGATCGAACCTAGGACGTCCCACGACGAGGACCTCCGTGGCGCAGAGCGCGCGATGTCGCATTTTAAAGTTGGAGGTCCTGGGTTCGATTCCCGGCTCGAGTCTGGTGGGAGGCTTCGGCGCCGGCTAGTTACCATCTTACCGACAAAGACGTGTCGCCAAGCGATTTAGTGCTCCGGCTCGATGTCGCGTAGAAACCGATTAGGAGTATCGGTTTACCATATCCCTAACAGGTTAGCCCGCTATTATCTTAGACTGCATTATCACTTACCATCAGGTGAGATTGCCGTCAAGGGCTACCTTGTAGTAAAAAAAACTCTCACAAACCCTCCGTAGGTCTATTGTTTTAGTAGCAGGTATACTAGGCAATCATAGGGTTGTAAGAGTTAATTCGAATTCAGTGCATTCTAAGATTGCAGCTGCAAGTGAATACTCCATAATTAACGTGCACATTCATCAAAGTCTAATCCCAAACACAGAACCTAACTACCTGGTATCTACATACACTGCATACTAAGCCGGCATAACTACAAATGATTTACTCAATACACCGTCGCATCAAGATACCTAGGGGAGGTGAGAATTGGAGGGGCCTGTCAAATAAGATTTTTTCCTCAATCGAGACGGGCCCAGAGGGTTTACTCATGTCCGGTTATACAATTTAGGATGTAAGGGTGCTTGGTTCAATTTACTCCCCATATCCGAGGGTGGTATAAATGGGCTTATGAAAACTTTTTGTCACGACCTGCTTTTGCCAGCGGTTTCTTCCGATACGACGTTACTTTATTTCGACTGACTTTCACAGAAATGTACCAAACATCTGATTGCCCGTGTAGGTGACGAATTTACAAAAATGCGGTCTTAGTAAGGTAAGTAGTAAGGGTTCTCTTATTTTATTGATACCAATAACTTAGTCTTAAGCCAGAACGGATCAGTGGTATTAACTGTGTTTTTTTAATGAATTCAGCGAGCCATCAATCAGAGATACCCCTTGATTGCATTTACGAAATCCGTGGCGCGGTGCGTGCGCTGTGCATAAAGTTGGAGGTCCTGGGTTCGATTCCCGGCTCGAGTCTGGTCTGGTAGAAGGCTTCAGCCGTGGCTAGTGACCACCCTATCGACAAAGAAGAGTCACCAAGCGATTTAGTATTCCGGCACGATGTCGCGTAGAAACCAATTAGGAACGTGGGTTTATCATACTCCTAACAGGTTAGCAGGTAAGATTATCGTCAAGGGCTAACTTGTAGTGTAAAAAAAAATAAGATAGTTCTTACCAATGTATTCATTTTAAATTAAATTCATTATAAATCGCATATCACAGAAAGTTTAAGGAGGTAACTACACAGTCAATACATACATTTTTTTTTTCATTAATTAAATTTTCATTAAATAAGTACTTTGGGAGTCATTAAATCGCCTTCAAAATGGGCGTAAAAACAGAATTATAATTTTAAGTTTAAAGTGGCTTTTGATGTCTTACTAACACTTGTGAAAAGACAAATAAAAAAAATACAAACCAATTAGTCATAGTAATTTTTTGGCGTGGTTGAGTGGAAGCGAATGAATACATATAATATATGTTATATAATTCGGAACGGCTATTTTGAAAAAAAAAGTCTTAGTACCTAAATATGTATGGTTCTTGCTTAACAGTTCAGGCAAAGTCTTGACGAGTTTTTTTTTCATACTAACAATGACATCCCTCACTAACGTTAAAAGGAACTCCTGTCCAAATTATCAAAATTAAAGAGCTTTTCTTAGTTCAACGTTATCTGTTGTCAGTATTAGTCTTATCTAGCAGAAGATATGAAGAAGACAAATATTTGGTGTTTACCGACTAGCTTCCGCATAGTGTACACAATAAAATTCAATTTTTATTTCATCTCCTCAATCTCTTAATACAGTACCTAACTCGAGATAGTACCCCAGACCCTTCCTTACACGTCACACCCTACACTTGGCGAGGCTGAATTATTTTTTAAGTGTTAAAGGTTTTGTGGGGATCTGGAGACTATGGGTACCATGTGCCGTATTTTTGTGAGACTGTCTTATTCTTCGTACAGGCCGCATTAGAACGGTAAGAGCTTTCAACATCTTGGTCAAGTTTTTATTATTATTTTAAGTTAGTTAAGTATTATGTTTAATAGTTACGTCCGCGATTTTATCTATACTCAGGTTCCCACGGAAAACCAACTACCCACTGATGCTGAATAGTTACCTTTATTTGGTCGGTAACAGCATAAGATATCTCACCTTACGTCACTTTATGTTGTCTATGAATCGCAACTTTTTTAAATCAAATTTAAATGATAAAAATAAATTCCAAACAGGTTTTTTAACATTAAACTTAAAAACTCTTTGGAATAATTAAAAAAAAAACTATTATTTTATTATGTACATGACATTTTAATAATGTAGGATCATGGTAATTTAACACCATCTGTTTGTTCTCGCAGTGCATTGTACTAATTTCTTGGCAGAGAGCGTATATATTATTAATTTAATGCAATAAGGCGATCTTTTGTGTATTACGAGTACATTATGTGCTCATCATATTATCATGTGCTTTTTATCCGTCTATTATATTCTTAACCTGAAGTGGTGTGCAAATAAAGAGTATAAATAAATAAAAATATATATTGGTAAAAATATTATTATATTTTTGCTAACTGTCTTGTTGGATACTTTCCATTATGTTTCCGTTGTATAACTAACTGTAATAAATTCTGTCCAAAACCTTATAAATGTCATTTGTGGCTTAAATAATCGTCGTTACATTTCTTCAAAATATGTAATATTCCAATACTGAGTTTCGATGGAGAGGAAAAGGTGAAGGATTAGACCAATTAAATTTATGAAAGATTTGGTTATTATATATTACGCTATTAGCAAATCAATTGATCTATTTACGATTTGCTCAATAAGACTTCGCTTGTCATAGTTTCAGAAATAAACGACGAGATTTTACGGTAATTGAAAAGATTGAAAAAACAGCCAATTTGATTAAATATTACTGATCTTAACGATAATATATTTTTAGAACATGTTTATCATGATTTGTCGATATTTCATCTGAACTTGGCAGCTCAAGCGGTTTTCGCTAGGCTGTATTCATTAATTTTCTCTACATTAGTTGTCAATTATTTTACAAATAAAGCCCACCCGATAGTGATTTTAGATGTCTAAAGCATCGTCGATAAGCTTTTAAGTTTTTCTTAGAAATTTAATAATAAAGCTTCAAACGATAACGTCAAGGAGGAACAAAGAACTGGATAATTTTATAAAATAAGATAATTTAAGCGACAAGGGAAAATCTAGTTGGAACTAAAATCCCTCTTAATCGTAGGAGAATATTTTAAGATTGCAAAATATGAACAGAAATAATTCAGTAAATTATATTGCAGATTTTTTTAAAGTGCCGTTTATGAAATGAGTTTAATCGATCGAATTCAAAAGGAACATTCCTGAAAGATAAATTGTATGTATGGCAACCCTAATTGGAGGGCCATAAATACATCCGGCGTTGATATACGTGGTAGTGGTTCTAGTGGTTTTTCATTTGGTGGATATGAACGTTTCGTTAGGGGGCTGTGTAGTGTGAAAAAGAGAGTTCTAATGCAAAGTATACCTTAATACTTGCACTAATATGTATATTACATCACATTTATTCTATAGCATTTTTGCATTTTTTTTTACGCACTACAAGTTAACCCTTGACGGCTATCTCACCTGGTGGTAAGTGATAAGTTCAAAGTTTTTATAAAACTAAAGGTTATAGAAAAATCATACTACGATATTAAGGATTATATAAACGATAAAAAAGCTTGGGTGTGAATTGTTCTATCTCCATAGGTACTATAATTTATTATTGATTATGTGAGATGGTGATAACGAAAAAAAAAATCCGGCTAAGTATGTTGTGGGCTTCTTCTTAGACCGGGGCGAGTTTGGAACCCTCATAGCTTTAGTTTTAAGTTTACGAATGTAGTTATCACCATCAAGCCACTACTATGTAAGTTATTGACGCATCAAAAGTGCCTTTTAAGGGATTAATTGGATAAAGTTGAAGAACGATTCGTGATCGACACATTGCCGGCTCACTACAGCCACGGGTCTCCTCTCAATATGAGTAGGGTTTGGCCATAGTCCACCACGCTGGTGATATGTATTGGATTGTCAGACTTCACACGCCTTTGAGAATATTATGGAGAACTCTCAGGCATGCAGGTTTCCTCACGATATTTTCCTTCACCGTTTAAACAAGTGACATTTTAATTGCTTAAAACTCACATAACCCTGGAAAATTAGAGGTGATTTGACGTGCTCGGGATCCAACCCCCGACCTCTCATTAGGAGGCGGTTGATCTAGTTAAAACTACGATTTTATTAGAATACTAACTACAAATATTAATAAAAATATTTAAATTGTCTAGAAAAGTTTCTGAAATTATTGACAAAACAACACAGACATTGGTAACTAGATTACTACCAGTCTTAATATCTTAATCCGATTAGGTTTTGTTTAAGCATTTCTGTATTACCTTGCACTAGCTTATGATCTTAGTCTCGTTTTACACGAGACGGCCCAGCCCAACCGCATTATTCCGGTGTTATCGTTACTGGACAACGGGTGTTGAGTTACAACCGCATGGAATACGATACAGCCGGCGGAGGTACGACTTCGGCGAAGTGATTTCGAAAGTGACGATACTAGTTAAAACATATATGTAATTAACTGGAGGGCATTGTTGTAACTTGTTTAACTTGTACGTTTAACAAAACGGCCGTTATGCTTTATTTACGGCGGCTTGTGTTTCGTTTATGCATCAAAGCACTGCCTGACCGCAAATAACTTTTAAAGTCTTTTTATTTATTTTTATAACTTTATTGCAATCTGTAGGACACAACATACATGAAAAAGGCAAAAACAATTAGCACCTGGCGACCTTATCACTAATATTGATCTCTTCCAGGTAACCATTTCGTTGAAGCCGATGTATTAAAAATACACGGAAGTTGCAAAAAAAAGATATATATATACACACACACACACACACACACATATATATATATACAATGTGTCTCAAAAGAAAGTTCACATTTAAATCTTTTTTTAAAAGAAAAGTCTTAGCTTTATTGAAAAAATGTTTATTTTATATTGAAGTACACTGTTTGGGAATTTATTTTTTAAAAATAACATCGTCCAAATGTAAACCGTTGCGCTCTCGGCATTCATTTAATCGGGCACTAAAATTGCCTATGACAGCTCGGCAGGTAGTCTCCGTGATGGCTGCCATTTCATGACGGATATTTTCTTTTAATTGTGCCAGGGAAGTCGGTTTATTAGCGTAAACTTTTGATTTGACATAACCCCACAGGAAAAAATCCATAGGCGTTAAATCGGGACTCCGTGGAGGCCAATTTATGTCACCTCGCCTGGAGATTAATTTGTTCGGAAAAATTTCTCGAACTCGAGGCAGAGATCTGTTGGACGTGTGTGAAGTTGCTCCATCCTGCTGGAACCATGTTCTTTGGTTGTAACCAGGAAAGTTTTGCAGTTGGGGTACGAAAAACTCGTCTAACATCTCCACATAACGCTCTGAATTCACTGTGAGTGTGCGTCCCCTTCCATCTTCAAAAAAGTAAGGGCCGATAATTCCTCGCGCCGACATCGCTGCCCATACGGTGACTTTGGGTGAATGTAGCGGTTTCTGATGTTTTTGTTTTGGGTTGGTTGCACTCCAGTAACGACAATTTTGCTTGTTTACATGCCCATTCAGATGAAAATGGGCTTCATCGGAAAACAAGATGTTGGTGAACGTTGGAAAGCGCTCAATCATCTGATTTACAAAGGCAAGCCTCTGACCAGCATCTTGAGGCTTCAGTTCTTGCACTAACTGAATTTTTATACGGGTGCAGCTTTAAATCTTTGTGTAAAATGCGGCATAATGAAGATCTGTGCACATTTAAAGCAACAGCACGCTTCCGAATCGAGAGGTTTGGATCATCTCGAATAGACTGAGTAACACTGTCCACGTTTTCGGCTGTTCTTGATGTTCTTGGTCGCCCAGATTTTGGTTTCTCCAGAGTTGACCCAGTCTCTTCAAACTTCTCAACCCATTTTGCAATGAGACGAGTGCTAGGCGCATCATTTAAGTGACGAATATGTCGAATACTGCAGAATTTTCTACGCGCTACAGTCGCCGAATTACCGTTTTTGTAAAACTCACGTACGCACAACGCACGGTCCGCACCAGAGAAACGCTCCATAGCGACTAAATTCCCAAGAGCCAGACTACCGACTGACATACCCCCCGCGCCCCTCAGAATAGTTGCTTTCGCGTAATAAGATAAGCAAATGTGAACTTACTTTTGAGACACCTTGTATATATACATATATATAGTTATTAGTGTGTATATACATACATGTATATACACACTAATAACTACATTTTTAGAGTCTGCTTGATACTCTGTTGGATCCTTTGTGCTAAAACTCTACTCTTGTAACTAAACCACGTTTTTTTATCTATATAAGCCCGGTCTCATTCAGTACTTGAAAACCCAAAATATACCTATAACGCCTACTCCCGATCTTATGGTACCGCACCTGGTGGTATGTGATTATAAACTTGAATATCTAATCTGTTAAGGATGTGAAAGTAATGTTAAGGCCATATCTTTAAACCGTTTCTACGCGACATCGTACTATGGAAACCTGTCTGCCGAAATCTGTGCAACCGAAGCTTCCTATGAAACGTAAAGGAAAGACACTATCTACGAAATTAATTTTTAAGTTCACATGCAAATAAAACTCTTAATTTGGTTTACTTTAGCTTATAATAAAAATATCTATGCTCTCTTAAAAAGGAGCTGTTAGAAAATAATATGCATGAAAATCTCCTTTTAATAGTAACGAAACTCCATACATAGCTATCTGACGCAGAAGTTCAATGACCCCATCGAAAACAAAGGCTCATGTTACTACCCTACTTCCTAATCTATGACGTCATTAGCCGCATAAACAAAATGGATTCCGAAGTGAAATAACCAAGCAAAGAAAAAAATCAGATCCCATTTCTGAATTTCATTTGGCCCGTTAGTCTATGTTTCTCTATGGCTTAGTATAAAGATTACTACTTTGAAGCTATCAACTCTTCAGACTGGGCTAAATGGTGGCTAACTTAATCGTTAAATACAGGATGTTAATTCTTAGGACTCCATCTAGACTTTTCAAGCGCAGACATAAAGACTGCATTCAAAACACTAAATTCTAAAATACTTATACTATAATGTCACAAAAAAAATCCAAAACCTAGTAGTTTAGAAAAATTATTAGTAGATCTATGTATTTATAAGATTTTATATGTTCTTGTTTGTGTATCTTATTTTGTTTGCGTGATTGTAAGTTAATACCGATTCCTGAAATGCATACGGTATTTAACTTGGCCTTGGTTGATGGTTGAGAAAACTTTTGATATCAAAAATATTTTTTTTATAAATCATTAAATCCATATCAGTTTTATGTTCAAAAAAGTATTGATAAAAGGGCTAACTACTTTTCTATTTGTTATTTTTGATGATGTAACTTTATTAATGCTATATGACGCTTCTCTAAAGAAATCACCCTGTACATTTCAACTAGAAGAAAGGAGAGATTGCATTGGAACAGATATCGAAAGGATCATTAACTAAATTTTTCCAAGGAACGGTCTGATGTCTCTGCGAAGATAGCCTTTATTTTATTTGGTTGGAAATCCAACAGCTGTTTTAATCTGGACTAGTTTAAACTACTATACCATACTATATGCCATACCATAGTTTTATATTTGTAAGATTGAGTAGTGTGCGTTTAAAAAAAAAAATATCACTTGCTTCAACGGTGAAGGAAAACATCGTGAGGAAACCTGCATGCCCGAGAGTTCTCCATAATGTTCTCAAAGGCGTGTGAAGTCTGCCAATCCGCACATGGCCAGCGTGGTGGACTATGGCCAAACCCTTCTCATATTGAGATGAGACCCGTGCTCTGTAGTGAGCCCGGTAATGGGTTGATCATGATGAAGATTGAGTAGAACCGTTTCTTTTGTGTAATTATTTTTCATAGTTTATAGTATGTAAACAAAATAATCGTCTTAGTAAAAATAAGGTGGTAATTACATGTTGACTATGCCAGTAAAAAATATTATGTTAAAAATTGTACTATAGTATATAAGTCAGCATTATAACTTCTATGTTACCTAATTCGTTCACTAGATATTACTAGTTGTGCCATAAATGAGATTATGACTTTGATCGTACTTATCGCTTGGCTTGGCTCCTAAAAAATTTTGAATTCATAACGTAATTTTATGATTAATATCCTGGGATTAAAAGTATCTATATCCATTTTTGTTTCAAATTATTGGTAGCAGATAACCCCTACTCGTGTAACTGCGTCATCGGGGGTTTTGACAAGATATGGAAACATCACACAAAGTGAGTGACCTCTGCTAAATGAGAATAAAGCTTGTTTGATTTGGAGGTCAGTTTAAACGCCCCCGTGGCCCTGGATGAGACCCAAGTCCACATGTCATCAGAGATCGGGGATCTCGAAACCGCTGGCGAAGACTCGGTGTTTGATTGTGAGTGACCGTTGTCCGTCGTCATCTTATTTGGGGCGTCTCTCGTGGGGCAGGAGTGTAGTTGAACGCCTCAACCACTAGCAGGAAGGTGATTTAGGGCGGTTCTCTCAAAGTAAGCTTTGGAGAGCATTTTAAAATATGTATCGTCCATGTCCATGTAGGTCTACGTTGCGTACGAAACAAGGGCCCTGGTCATGAATCTATTGTGGAGGACTTGTAAGGCTCTTGTAGAATAGTAGGCGATAATATGTATGAATCTAAAGAATGTAAGCTATATGAGGGCAGACACCTGTCAACATCGGCACATTGATTGAGTTGGTTGATCATAGGTAACAAACAAAGCTATGGATTCATACCTAGTCAATTATAAGAAGCATATCCATATCTTTAAGGGCAATTACAAAAAAGAAAACGAATAGGCTTAAGTGCTTATGGTAAAATTTTATAAAGCAAATTACCCATACAATCGGAAATTAAGTGCAATTTGATGAAATAAAAAAAAGGTATTTTTTATAGTCGTGAACGCCCACCGCGTAATATAGTGGTCACCATTAAAACGCAAACGAGTTCCTTCCACTATAAACAACCTGCCGCCATTATAATTATGGCGGACGAAATTCCTCTTATCACGGTCATATTTCACTAGAGAGCCTAGCATTAGGCACAAATAGAAAATACCCCGGCCTCGTATAAAATATACCCGAAAAAAAATAAAATACAAATTACCTTCTTTCACCTCGATTAAGTGATCATTACAAGAGCAAATATCATTTATAACAGCGTCGGGGCACGGCGAAAAAATAAAAAGCCCAGGAAATTGCGTACGCGGTTAAAAAAATAAACGCAAGGGAAATGGCGGGAAGGTTTTTTTTTTTGTCGTGACATGTCGCCATCTTGGAAATCATCTCCAAGACGTAGCGAAATGTCAATGAGGTCACGTATCTGTGTTTTGTTAAACAAATCTCGATTATTACGCTTTCATTTCCCTTTTTGTGTTTTCATTTCTTTCACAACGAATGCTTACTGTGAACGAGCGAAATTTTTCTACATGACTGTAGCTTTCGCGCAACTTTTAACAAAGTTTCACTCCAAAGTTTCGTTCCAAAGACATAGGTACTCGGAGTTTCTATATATTGGACTACTAATTTGATCTTAATTCGTCGTTCGATTCGATTTTGTTTTATTTCATGATCATTATCATCAACCACATTATTAACCTATTGCCCCTATTTTCTTTTTTGTGTGTGTTTCTTTGTTGTCTTGTGTTTCTTCTTTTGTATTGTGTACAATAAAGTGTGTTTTCATTTCATTTCATTTTTTATCGTTTCATTTCATAACCTCCAACCGCTGGGCCCAAGCGACTTGTCTCATAGGAAAGTGAGTTTTAGAGCATAGCTCGACCACACTGCTACTACGCGGGTTGATGGGCTTTCAATTTAGTCACATATTAAATAAAGATGATAACCAGTACCGGTAGCGTTGCGTTCTCTCCAAGGCAATCTAGATTTCCTAATTCCGAGCTAGTAATGAGAGTATGAGCACCTACTTTAACACACAAAAAGACAAACCCAATACTTACCTTTCCGTTTTGGCTCGACCATATCCCTTACTTTCGTAAAATAGAACTAGAATAGACAGTTGTTAGTTATATTATTATTGAAATACGAATCAAAACTTAAATGTACTAAGCCCTTCGCATACAATATCGATTGGAATATCAAATTTAACTAGCCGAACTAACTGAACTAAAACTAAAAATACATATAGTCGAAATTAGACCTACTGCTATATCAATTCATTATCATCATCATGATCAACCCATTGCCGGCTTACTACAAGGCACGGGTCTATTCTCAATGTACGGATTAGCAAACTTCACACGCGTTTACAAAATTATGAAGAACTCTCAGGCATGCTGGTTTCCTCACTATGTTTTCCTTGCAAATGATATTTTAATTGCTTAAAACGCACTAAACTCCAATAAGTAAGTACCCTTTATTTTGTAAAATCATTTCAGTTGAGAAAGGCTTCCGTTTAGCTATCCGTTAGTCCATTTTTATGCCTAACCGTCCAACTCCGAAAAATTAGAGGTGTCTGGTGATCGAACTTCCAACTTCTGATTAGGACGAGGACGTCCTATCTAATAGGTTATCACAGTTTTTATCATAGCTATGTCAATTATCTTTACTTGGTGAGATTTCAGTTAAACCTTGGTTGAATGGGTTATAGGTATTTGTATCGTCGCAGATCACGTAGATACAAACGTGCCATGAATGGTTACAACCATTGTCCCTCGGACGAGATTCGACCTTACGTATTACAGAGCTATTCCGGATTACTTATCGTCCGGAGACAAAAATATCTCCTCGTCGTCACTTATCACGTATAAGGGTATCTACGTGCTATGAGTTAGTGGCGTAGTATGAATGGGGGCAGGCGTAATATATCAGGGGCCGTCATTTCGGTAAACTAAAGTCACGTGTCACTAATGGTGTCATATTATAATTTCCCTTATAATTTCAAGACGAATAAAGAAGACAACCGATGATTTGTGGGAGCGAAATTTTTGCTTATGGAAATTATTAACCGATATTTTCCACCTTAGCTGTGATAGCCTTGTGGTTATGTCGTCAGCCTCCTAATCATAGGTCAGGGTTAGAACCTCTGACTTTTCGGAGTTATGTGCGTTTTTAAGCAATTAAAATATCACTTGATAAACATCGTGAGGAAACCTGCACGCCTAAGAGTTCTATATTCTCAAAGGCGTGTGAAGTCTGCCAATCCGCATGGCCAGAGGAGACCCGTGCTCTGTAGTGAGCCGGCAATGGGTTGATCATGATGATGATGATTTTTCACTCTGGCAACTACAGTATTAGTCATTATTTGGTATATGTATAGAAGAAAACTGCGTAACTCATCTCGTACTTATGTGTAAAATAATATTCAGTTGGAGGGCGCCCCCGGCTGTCAACAGTGGGTGGGGGGGTACGACAATCCCGCGATTGAGTAATTCAATCCACAATACACCCTGGGGCTGACAGTGTATGAGCTTACGTACCAGAAAGAAAGCTTGGCTTGCGATATTTTCGGCGACATGTCAGTTTTGTTTCTGGGTTTGGTACATCTACAATTCACGGGCAATTCTTGTTGCCATTTTTTTAAATTGTTTACGCTTTCGGACATGGGGCATAGGTAATTTGATCCAACCCGAGTCTCAGTGTTTTTTTTATCTTACAAGTTAGCCCTTGACAATCTCACCTGGTGTAAGTGATGATGCAGTCTATGATCGTAGTGGGCTAAAATTTTTAGGGTATACTCCTAATTGGTTTCTACGCGACATCGTACCGGAACGGTAAATAGCTTGGCGACACGTCTTTGTCGGTGGGGTTTTAACTAGCCACTGTCAGACTCGAGCTGGGAATCGAACCCAGGACCTCCAACTTTATAATACGACAGCTGCGCCACGGAGGTCGTCAAAATCGTGTATGAGCTTAAGCATCCACAAAAACGATACCTATTTTTATCCGATATCTCGGTACTGTCTCCATTTAAAATAAATTATAATATAGTATTAAAACTTTGTGCCAAAGTTGTATACTCTGGGCAAAGAGCACGTTTCTTACACTGTATAGGTATGTATTTAAAAACATAACATCGTGCGCAACTTTCTCTGGACTAATGGCGCAGAAAGTCTTCAGACTTCCTCTTGTAAAATACATAACAAAGTAAAATGAGGCAAAACAAATATAAAGCGAGCACGTCATCAGCTCAGACGTCAAAAGATACGACGCTCCATTAGCGGCCGTAGACAAGGCGCCAACTCTTCAATTGTCAGATAAAGCGGGCAATGGAAGCAAATGCGAAATTCCCTCCGCTCTCCAAGTGCAAAATTTAGACTACAATTCCTTGGAATGATTGCGAGATTAGCTTGTCCGTTCAAATCGGATCGGAATACGAAAACTAGGAGATATATCCGAGCTGGCACAAAAGAATTGGCGCGATATCGCGCGCTGTCATGTGTCGGCCATCTTGGTTCACACCAAACGTTCGGAAATCGGAGTTCACTCCAGGGACGCGCGGTTCTTTTCTATTTCTAATGTTACATTTACATTTCACGATTTCGAGCAAACATACTTATAAATATAATTTAAACGGAAAAGTACTTTTCAAATAGTGAGTGTAATATGAAAAGGCGAGTTGTTGTACCTACCTAAATTATAAATGTCATGTACGTAATGCAGTCCTTTTTTATTTTTATTACACTACAAGTTAGCCCTTGACGGTTATCTCACCTAGTGGTAAGTGATGATCCTGTCTAGGATGGTAGCGGGCTAACCCGTTAAGAGTATGGTAAACCCACGCTCCTAATTGGTTTTGACGCGACATCGTGCCGGAACGCTAAATCGCTTGGTGACACGTCTTTGCCGGTAGGGTGGTAACTAGCCACGGCCAAAGCCTCCCACCAGACCAGACTCGAGCCGGGACTCGAACCAAGGACCTCCAACTTTATAATGCAACAGCGTACGCTTTGCGCCACGGGATCCTTGTGAATAACTCTAACCCCTTGATGAACCCTGACAAAACTTAGTGACACAACTTTTTTATTAATTCGCTGGAATATTTCTTCAGCGTTAAATTTATTGATATTCAATCAATCATAAACTTTATTCAGATAATCCTTTAAAAGGCATTTTCGACGCATCAATAATTTACATAGTAGTGAGTTATCCTGTCAGGCAACGTTGCTTTGTCATGTGAAATAGGCATTATATAAAAAAACAGAAAACAATAAAACTCCTATTACAAACTCTTTGGCCGATAGGATCATGGCAAAAAAAAATAAACCACCGTAATCAGTGGCATAACAACATTCCGGAGTCGTGTTCAGTTCGCGTGATCCGTGGAAATAAAAAGTTGAGCTCAGAATTTGATACCCCCCACTTAAACAGTACATCTCTATCTAAACAAATGGCAGAAAAAACACGCTCAACACGCCCGCCCATGTGTTTGAATTCTTAGAAACCGAAATATGCTATGACCTATATAAAGATAAGATTTTTGATTAGGAACAAATAATATAAGAAGTATAAACTGTGTTACAGTAATCATCGCCCTCCAAGAAATACATACAGTGTTCCACAAAACAAAAGGATAAACTAAAACAAAATACATAGACCGTATGTCATTAAAATTAATCAATTTAGAGAAATGATGGCAGTAAATAACGACATTTAAAAAATATACCTATATATTTATCACTTGCTTCGACGCTGAAGGAAAACATCGTGAGGAAACTTGCACGCCTGTGAGTTCTCCATAATGTTCTCAAAGGCGTGTGAAGTCGGCCTATCCGCACATGGGCAGCGTGGTGGACTATAGCCAAGCCCTACTCATATTGAGAGGAGACCCGTGCTCTGTAGTGAGCCGGTAATGGGTTATAAATATTTAAAAAAGCGGCAATACACATTTAAATTTTAAATACATATTTATGCCAAAATGAAGTTAAGTAAACATTATTGGTTACGGAACCTTAAAAACATGCCTAAGTATACTATAAAGGGAATCCGAGAATTTCAATCTAGGTAACAACGCTTGCCAATCTACTAACTATTTATTTAGTGTGTGCTTTATCATTTATTTTATTTTTATAATTATTTTAAGGATGTTAAGTTAAACATAATTGGTTAAAAAACCCTAAAAACATGCCTAAGTAGAATATAAAGGGAATTGAACCGAGAATTTTAACTTAGGTCACAACGCTTGCCAACTAGTTGGGTTACTATTCCTTTAGTGTGCTTTATCATTTATTTTATTTTTATAATTATTTTATTGCGCAATGAACTACCTAGTGCTTGTATTAATTAATTTTCTCGTTCTTCAAATGTTAAGTTATGCCATGCCATAATGTTAGAACCAACTCATTTATAATACTAAAAATATTAATGATCACGTACCACTTAGCCGTTATAAATAGTTGACCAGGTATATTAATAAAAATACTACGATTAGTTGGCTACTGATATGAATCGAGCTAATAAAATATTTCACAGGTTATATAACATTCTTCGTAGCCGTCTGAATTTATAAATCCAGGATTATTAGTTGTACTATAGCTTAAGATCCGTCTACACCACTCCGGTTACACTCCGGATCGGTTTACACTATCTTGTATGTAGGTTTATTTGACTTATACACTTAATATTATATAATTACGCTCGTAATCCTAGGCCTGACTTTGAGCTACCATTATGTTCTCAAGTTCTGTCTTAATTAGAGATTGACTGACACCTCTTTCAGTTCGGTTCATTGATACGAGCCGTAAAGTACAGAGTCCAAAGCTATATAACGCAAGGTAAGCATTACATTAATCTGTTAAAATTTGAATAGAACATTGCCAAATCATAATCTATAATATAATTTATTTATTTATTAGGAAGCCAACGTGCATACAACTATCTTAATTTAAGGACACATTCTACAATTCTCGTGTTTGTTGTTAATGTTGTACACTCCACTTATAGGCTAACTCATAATAATATAATGACTATAAGGGTCTACCATAACATATTATATAGCTCCTATGCCATAAGGGAATAAATGAGAAATACCAGATTAACTTTAACGCTGCTGTGTTGTTCAACTTATACTACGGCCACAAAACATAAAGATAATAAAATATAATCGACTAATCGATTAATATAAAATAGTTTTATTTTTAATTAAAAGTTAGGCTTATGCTTGACAACAATGTCAGTGGTCTTATGTGTGACCCCAAAATATTCTTGTAATTTCGATAGCATGCAAAAATTCTAAAAGCAATGATGATGTCTAGATTTAGGATTTCGGAGTAGGTTAGAATCAACCTTACAACCTTTTGTAGTAAGATCGAATTGAGGGTACTCATGTCACACGTGGCAACTGAATGAGTTCCACAACTTACCGATTGTTATTAGAAATAGACACACACAAGCATACACGCTGTTGTAATCTTTTGGTTGTTAGTAATTATAACATTTTTAAATCTATTATGTTATTACAATTTTTTTTTAAATTTAAAATTTAAGCAAGCCTTTGTGGCTTTATATATAACCTCGATTAGGTTTGTAAAAATAATTTAGCTCGCTGTTGATTACGATTAAAATAATAAAAAAACTAAAATATCGACGGAAATTTAATACGAATCAAGCATCTCTTATCGTCCGTGCAACCGGAAGCTGCATAAAACCGGACTGTGTAGTCGAACCTTAAACACTACGAATAAGTGACTTGAATACATTTTCTGTGTTACTGAAACTCAAAACGCGTTGGCCCGCGCTGATGACTACTGTTATTGGATTTTTACGTAAATTTTCCCTTTTGTCGAGCTCATTTGCCGGATTATGGATGCTAATGTTCGCTTTCGAGGGCCGATCCGCTTGCGTCGATAAGCGGGCGCTTTGAGATTTTTGGACGCTTTATGTCGTGTCAAAATGTATTTTTGGCGGCAATCCTGCGGTTTATGGCCCGCCAAATCTACTTAACAATTTTTTTTTATTAAGGTCAATCCCCATTTAAATTAGGTTGCCTCCTAAATTATTCGACCTGACAATTTGTCACGAGATATTTAAGAATTTTTCGTCATGAGAAAATTATTTTTTATCCTCGTTTTTTTTTCACGAAAAATGAGCGTTAATTTCTCATTCTATTATAAACTGTATCTCGTTTCATATTACAGTAAATAAAAACGGTTGTTTGTTCTCAAACAGGATATCGTAAAACACAAATACAATGTTGCAATTAAACAAATATGTTAAAAATTCCCCATGTATTTAACTCGTATTTAATAATTTTAAAATATTACTTACCTACTGCTGTTATTGAATTATTTTCTAGATTCAGTGTGGGTCGTACATATCTAGTAAACAATATCGCTTAAAATAACGAAAAAGTTCCATTCTCTGTTTGACAACTAAGCAGTAATAATCAACTATTAATAAGTAGGGACACTGTTTTCGCATATTTTACAGTTGCAATATAACTAAATCAGGTTTTACTGTTACAATAATTGTGCATCATATTCATGTATTATCTGTGCGTCATAATCATATTTTAAACATGGCGATTCCCGCCATCTCGTGACGCCATGCTTGTTTTAAGTCACGACCGCCATTACTCCGAGGTTTGCACACGTTCCTTTAGTGTGAAAATGGGATATAATTTTGGGGAAATAATCAAAAACCGGTTCGCGTGCCCAATGGGCATTAGTCGAGCCCTACCCAGCGCGGGCATGTTAATGTTGCCAGGTACATGTAGGTAATGAGCCAAGGAAAATTGTGTTGCTATAAAAATAATCGTGTTCTACCCCACAGTTTTGTACGCCACTCGATTAGGTCGAGCCCGCTTTTATGGTTTTTATTCGGGATTTGTATGGTACCCTACGGGAGGTATAATTTATGCCCCACTCTTATGGTTGGGGACAATAAGAAAATGCTTTATTTAGACCAAGAAATTGGGGGGGACGTTGTAAACATTTTCTATTTTTTTTTATTTTTATTTTAACAATAGCGTTTTAACACAACTGACTGCCTATGTTAATCATGCTAATCCAAAATCATATTATATATCAGATTGAATTTAATAGTGTTGTCCTTTTCTTACATTACTTCTCAATAAAGATGGCGCTACTATCAAACAGATATCTGGAGTTATTGAAAAGATTGACTATGAACATCGGGCGTAAGACAATCAAAGATGCAAGACGAACTCTAGATATCTACAGATACAACTTCTAGAGCCACTTAAGATCCTACTGTTGAAGTCGCAGTTCAGGTAATGAATGTTTGTAAATAGAGTTAACCAACTAACCAACTGGTTAAACTTCTCAGTTTAGAATCCACCTCCTGCGTTTGTTCACCTCAGTGAAAATGCTTACCAACGGAAAGCGTTGGAATCAATAGACCATCCCGAACGCGTATATTAATTTCGTCGGTAGTCGTGTTAGGACTTGGTTCAGGATTTATCTTGTCATTAATATCTTTACCGATGGAAGTCCACTATTGGATATCTGATATACCACGGTCTCATGTACCCTTTGGTGTCATTGTTCCAACACCTTCGAATGGGGACCGGCAGAGGTTAATTCAAGCGCCCCGTCAACGAGCAATTTATTTCCTTAACTCTTTTAGCTATCTCGATAATTCTGGTAATGGAAATAATCCAAGAAAAGGTCTCCCAATTGCCTTTCTTATACGCAGCAAGCAAAGGTCATTTCTAAAATAAAAAACAGACATAGAAACACTATATTTGCATACGGAAATACAGGTAGATCTAAGTTGGAGTTTTTGATCTCATATTATAGAGGTTTGGAAACCGTAAAAGTTACTTACACGATTTCCGAACGCCTCATTATTCTTATGAGAAAGCTAAGAATAACACGATAGGCGATTAACCTAAACAGCAATAGAGGTAGTTTCCAAAATAGAAAAAAAGTCATAGGAACACTATATTTGCATACGGAAATACAGGTAGATATAACAGATCCAAATTGGAGTTTTTGATCTCATATTAGAGAGGTTTGGAAACCGTAAAAGTTACTTACACGATTTCCGAATGCCGGACTATTGGATTTATGTGTTTGATTTCACCGACTTTTATGTTCTCTGTTACAGAGTAGTTTAGGAGCAAAACGGTGAATTTGTTTGGCTTAGTTATTTCTGGACGTTACTGCTTTTTGATTGCTTTGTCGTACATTTGACATGGCTTATCCGCAGGGCTTTAATATTTTATCTCTAACTATGTATTTGTTTAGATGCTGAGTAGATGATACTTATTATTTAATAGGGATTTCGACTAAGGGAGGTTAAACAAAATTTTATATATCTTAAAGTATCTAGAGTTTGTTTTGTTTGTATAAGATTATAAAACCGTTTAAATTGGGTAGAAGTGATAGTTTGTTACTTAGAATTCGCCAACTTCAGAAAATACCAGAATTGGATGTACAAATATTACAACAGCCTGAAAGGGTTTCAACATTACATTAATTCCTTAAGCAAATGAAGTAATAGCGTAGTCGGGCGAATCAACGCGGTGAGTCAATTGTGAAGAATAGAGGAAGAAAGTTAACGTGGGAAACTTAGTTCCACGCAGGAAGCCTAGGTCATTCTCCGAGGAACCAAGGGTCAACGACGGCATTCAAGCTTTTAATCCAAGATCACACATCCTTTATTCGGCAGCTTGCGTAAAACTACGTAGCCAAAATAATATCTCAAGATCAGAAAGGTCACACATCTAATTCCCCAGAAGCGATGACTAGCGAGATGAATCTCCTATTATAATATAAAAATTAGGAGAGCCGATCCCACCTAAAGTAGGGTATAGTAACTAGTAATACTGTAAACGACATCAGTACGTAGAAAATACACTGTAAGCATAAGCTTAGTAAGACAATCACTAATGGGTTTAATGAAAAAGTGTCACATAAAACTTCTTGCCACGAATGCCCACTGCCTGTAAATGACAATTCCACTTAAGCAAAACGATCTCCGATACACAAACTATGCGGAAATACCAAAATATTTCCCATTTCAAGCTAATTCCAAGCGATTCGGTCAACCCTGCAACGTCGGCGCGGTCTTAACGACCCAGGCCAGAATTTGCAATAACCGTAATAAATTACTATCCAATCCAACTTGGTCTAATAAGACGCAAGGATTTCGGAACAACCAAGATTTCATACAATATAAGATAGTCATTAATTAAATTGAGTTTGGATACAGTTTAGGAGACGTTAATTGAAATAACGTCCCCGGTTCAGAGGTTGGCGGGAAACGTAAGAAATCAAGGGGTTTTGATTATGTTATGACTGCTTTTGGGAAGTTTATGACCTAGTTCATCTGGCTTGAATTTAGTGTATTTATTTCCGTTAGTAATAAATTTTTCAAGTTATTTATATTTAAGTATCAATGGACATTGTGATTTATACATTTTCATCAACAACGTCATGATCAACCCATTCTCGGCTCACTACAGAGCACGGATCTCCTCTTAATATGAGAAGGGTTTTTGCCATAGTCCACCACGCTGGCCATGTGCGGATTGGCAGACTTCACACGCCTTTGAGAACATTATGGAGAACTTCAGGCATGTAGGTTTCCTCACGATGTTTTCCTTCACCGTTGAAGCAAGTGATATTTTAATTGCTTAAAAACGCACATAACTCCAAAAAGTTATAGGTTCGTGCCTGGGATCGAACCCCCCGACCTTTAAGTAGGAGGCTGACGCCCTAACCACTAGGCTAACACAGCTTCAATACATAGTGTTTATAATAAATATATAATAGTGTAATAATTTATTTGTACGGAACATGATTCTCTTTAACAGTGTATAAACAACAATTTATTGTTACTTATTAATTAATATTTTATCACTTATTACTGTTAGTTTATATAAGCTGTCACAACTGTATGGTTGGTCTAGTATTGGTCTTCGAATACCTTGCGGTTAAACCCCGTCTCAACTGAGAGCTATGTCGTCTACGGTCTGCTCGTCGATTGATAAGCAAACAATCATGTACCTTATGACACAATATAATAAGCTCACATTTCAATAATCTTATTTCTATCGAGTCGGTTGCATGTGAAGGCCTTCAACATGTTTGAATGCAAATTCTTAGGTGTAAGATTTTGCTAAGCAATAATTCTTAGAGCTAAGAAATTGGTGTCATATCTGTGCCTCAAAAGTTGCCATCTATACAGCGTCAAAGTTAGTGGTAAAAAGAGACAGATTTAAACCGGGCACATAACTTTGTCTCACTCACACGGTATCTTAGGTCAGAGGTAATGCTAAGCGCGCTTTATAGATCTCGCACAGAGAGCATGTTAAGCCGTTAGTCCTAGATAAATGTGTAACATGGTGAGATAGCCAGCCCACAAATATGCGCGACTGAGCGCGGGCTCTAAATCCCTCTTTCCAGCGAGCGGGGAGGCCCGTGCTCAAGAGTGGGACATTAATAATGATTATGATAACCTGCAAAACGAAAATAACAATACAAAAACCACGATATATTTATACTGTGCCAACGCAAAATATTCCATTGTTGTAAAACGGTCATCATTATAATAGCGTTTGCCGCAAGTAAACGCTGCGTAATAATAAATATTAAAAGTCAATGAGAGCGCACTCCAAACGCCCAATTCCACTTACTCGACGAAAACTGTAGCACCTGCCAGCCATCTGTGCCCCGAAAAACAAAGAAAGAGAAACACTCTAGAGTACAATTACACGAAAATTATTCACGAAAAAGTTCCATCAGACGAAAAATTATATCCCTAAAAACCATTACCACACATACAGCGGTGCATTGAAGCAAAGTGAAGTGGGGGGGACTTCGAAAAGGGGAAGGGGATACAGACGGAGGGGGAATAATCCCGTAATTATCGGCTTAGCTGTACATGACATTAGCAGGTGGGAACTCCTAGCGCTCTTGGATCAGGTGTACCCCGTAGGTATTTTAGTGTTATATCGGCAAGTGAAACTGATAATTGATTTATGAGGGATTTGTGATAGGGTTACGTCTAAAAAAATAAAGGGCGTTTAGAGGGTTAAAGAGCGAGAATTTGTAGGGGATGTCGTAACTACGTATGTGATTATGTTTATAGATTGCTCGTTTTGCTGATGAAAATTTTCATGAAAGATTTAGATCTTTTACTCACCCCATTGCTCTAATACGGGTTATATTTTGCTTATGAAAGTTGAATTAGCCATGTTTCTTACAGATTTTATGACAAAAGCGTTCTTATATTTACCAGTTATACTTAACTATAGTTAGTTTGGTCCGCATTTCAGGTTCAGGATTTGGTTGTTAAATAACGAGTTTAAAGAAAGAGCCCACTTTAAAATGAATCGTTACTTAAGTAACTATAAATACCAGTTATATATTTTTATGGACATTTATGTCGCATGCTTTATTCTTCTTCTTCTTCAAGTGCCTCTCCATTACTGGAGGTCAGCAGTCTGTTTTTTGTAACGTTCCTTGTCCATGGCTAAACGGAACAGTTGTTCGACCGACTTGATGCCAGTCCACTCCCGTATGTTTCTGAGCCACGACTTCTTTCGCTTTGCTTTATTAGCAAATATCAATTAATAATTAAAATCTATTAGATTCATAATCCATATACGGTTAGTTTAACTCTTTATTTATTTATTTTAAATTTATTGTTCAAGATACAAGGGAAACACATTTAACTATAAATTTAACCATCCTCCTGAAACTTTACGTTTATGGCGAGGATGGCGAGTTCGTCTTATATATTTCACTATAAATTAAACAAGTTAAAACTATGAAGAACAGTCATCAAAAATTTAGAAATAAAACAAGGATAACATTCTTTATCCACAATTCACGGCCGTTTGCGAATTGTTGAATTAAGAAATGTCTTTTAAACTTACTTATAAATACATACTTTCCATCTTTAACACATTGCAATGTTATTAGTTTTTGGTATAACATTTTTTTATAAGTAGGCAATCTACTTTGTTATAGGCAAGTTATTTGCCATCAAAAAAATATTGTTGGAAATGTAGCTTTTTAATGGTTTACTTGAAGCGGTGATAGCTTAGTGGTTAGGGCGTCAGCCTCCTAATCAGAGGTCGGCGGTTCGAATCCGGGCACGCACCTCTAACATTTCGGAGTTATGTGCGTTTTTAAAACAATTAAAATATCACTTGCTTCAACGGTGAAGGAAAACGTCGTGAAGAAACCTGCATGCTGAGAGTTCTCCATAATGTTTTCAAAGGCGTGTGAAGTCTGCCAATCCGCATATGGCCAGCGCGGTGGACTATGGCCAAACCCTTCTCATATTGAAAGGAGACCCGTGCTCTGTAGTGAGCCAGTAATGACTTGATCATGATGATGAATGTTTTACTCCTAAAGGTAGGCTAAATTTGATATAATAGCAACTGTTTTAGCTAGCTTTAGGCAAAATTCGCAAACTAGGTACCTTAACACTTGCCAATGTTTTCATTTCATAATCGAAAGCTGCGATTTATCCGACGGCTTCGGGCCGGGCTTTGCAAACTTTGCCTTGGCTTTGTCTATTGTTTTGATATTGTTAATGGAGGCGGCCATTTTGAATAGACGGCGCGATATTGTACAAACTGTGATTGTTGTAATACACCTGTATTGTTACAGCTTAGTCTTTGTGTTATGTTAGTTAAAACTTAAAGGCAAAAATGGGTTATAGAACTTGGCACTGCTTTCGTATTCTGTAGATAACTTTTGTGACAGGCTGTGTAACAGTCGTCGCAAGGTCGCATATTTTACTGTCTGTAAGAACCCCGTAATGTGTAGACAGTCATTTTTCTTTGTATTCCATTAGACAGCCCTTGACGGAAATCTCACCAGGTGGTAAGTAGGTAATGATGCAGTCTAAGATGGTAGCGGGCTAACTTGTTAGAGTATTGTAAACCTATACTCCAAATTATTTTATATTTAATAGCAAATTGGAATTGCTTGGTGACACGTCTTTGTCAGCAGGGTAACTAGCTAAGGCCGAAGTCTGCCCCTAGACCAGCCCAGAGCAAGTTCATTAATGATAAATTTCCAAATTGTCCCATTAGAACAACGAGTCTGAAATAATAATAATCTGATTTTCACTATCTGTTATCAAACCAGAACAACAACCCGCATTATAGGATCAAGGTGGATCTATCTTCCTCATGATGATAATGATGAGGATACAGCAACACTTTCATGGCTGAAAGCTGTTAATCTTCCTCAAGGAATCAATTACTCATGGCAGAAATATGACTGTATTTTCACCGCATCGTCATGATCAACCTATTGCCGGCTCACTACAGAGCACGGGTCTCCTCTCAATATGAGAAGGGTTTGGCCATAGTTCACCACGCTGGCTATGTGCAGATTGGCAGACTTCACACGCCTTTGAGAACGTTATGGAGAACTCTCAGCATTCAGGTTTCTTCACGATGTTTTCCTTCACCGTTGAAGCAATTTATATTATAATTGCTTGAAGACGCACAACTCGTAACTCGAAAAGTTAGAGGTGCGTGCCCGGGTTCGAATCTTCAACCTCTGTTTAGAAAGCGGACGTCCTAACCACTAGGCTATCACAGCTTCATTCCACCGCATATGTTACATTAATATTTATCGCAGTGTTTTAGAATCTCAACTGTGAACACAGACGCAGACACAGAGGCTTTGATAAAACAAAAGGTGCAAACGCGGCGTGAAAGAACATGGCGATAATGTGTTGCTTTGGTGAAGTGTGAGGGAAACAATGCTAACAAGTTACAACCCAATAAAAATGAACAATACCAAAGACCAAATCACCCCAGACACGCCACACGAGATATTAATCCTGGCTTATCTATACAGCATCCGACCGAATCATTACCAAGCGAACAGCTTAAAACGTTTCTCGTGTTCTATTGGATAACGTATGGTCTATCGAATTTTAATACCGGATTTGCCTACTCTATGGTAATATCAATCGGTCGGCAATGCAAGCCATTTTCACTTGTAATTCCAGAGACAGGAGGGTGATTATTCCACTCATGCGGGAGTGTTTTAGATTATATAGGGAGGCGAATTTTATATCGCGGGTATTTGCGTTTTAGCAATTAGGCTAGGTTTTATTTTAGCATCTGCGATGGAGATTACTTATCAGATAAAACTTTCATATCAATATAAAATTTTATGCAAGTTTACCTGAAGTTACTTATCTCATTCTAAAGTCCATGCCAATAGATACCAGTAACACAAGAACTTGTATGTAATAGTTTCTGGAATTCCAATCCAATTATGGATTTCTGAATAGTTCATCATCATCATCAGCCAATATTAATTCACTACTGGACATAGGCCTCTTTGAAGCAGCGCCAACTCATCCTGTCTCCTATCGCATTCAGTCGATGACTGCCACTTTTCGGAGGTCATCGCTCCACCTGGCTGGAGGAGGGCCCACACACCGTTTGCCGAGACTTGGTCTCCACTCGAGGACCTTCTGACTTCAACGTTCATAGGTTCCCCGACAAACGTGACCATTTTTAAGTGTTCTCAACGATTTATAAAATCGAAAGAGCGCCATCTATCACCATACTTTCGATTCTATACAAAGTAAAGTTAACGTTCACACGTTCGAATAAGTATACAATCACGCACTCGGCATTCTCTAGACACAAACCTTGTAATGAATTAATGACATATGTAACGTTAGGCAATGTATATTATTAATAAGCCGGAAACAGTACCTGTAACAAACGGAAATGTATTTATATTAATTATAATGTACTATTTTTTTAATAATGAAACTATTATATTCTGTAAAATTTGCTGTGCACTTGGTCTTGATGCTTTACAAATTTTTTAAACAAAACTATTTTTAACTTATACTTTAGGGCTGTAACCCTCAAATTCACTTTTTATTAATTTATCAGAGAAAATTTAAACATACTAGAATATACCCATATATATATTCAATTTATTCATGTATTAAAGCTAAAATTGTAATAACATAAAGTCTTACATATAATTTACATAAAAGGTCACATGAGAAAACTTAAACTCGATCATCGGCAGGTAAAGAGAACTATTTTCGTAGTTAAAAGTTTATAATTAATATTATAAAATAAAGAATATTATACAAAATCAGTGGATACAATAAAAGTTATTAAAGCACTTAAAATAAACACTTTTTCTCATATTAATCAGCAGATAACTGTTAAATTAAAGACAGAAAAACTATTGTTTTAAAGGCGAATAAACAAAATCATCGAAGCGGTGATAGCCTAGTGGTTAGGGTGTCGGCCTCCTGATCAGAGGTCGGCGGTTTCAATCCGGGCACGCACCTCTAACTTCTCGGAGTTATGTGCGTTTTTAAAAAATTAAAAAATATCACTTGCTTCAACGGTGAAGGAAAACATCGTGAGGAAACCTGCACGCCTGAGAGTTCTCCATAATGTTCTCAAAGGCGTGTGAAGTCTGCTAACCCGCACATGGCCAGCGTGGTGGACTATGGCCAAACCCTTCTCATATTGAGAGGAGACCCGTGCTCTATAGTGAGACGGTAATGGGTTGATCAAGAAACAAAATCATTCATAATCTACTGTGGATAGTCCTCACGAGACTCACTAGACTAGACGAGACTAGAGTGCACCAGACTTTTAGCCAGCAGAGGGAAGTGGCGAATGCTTGTGAGGCGCAAAACATCTGGCCTCAAAGACATTGATTCGTGATGACCACGACCGCTCTGCAAAGAGTGTAACGACGAAGAAGAAGAAGAAACAAAATCATTATAATCCGGCAACGCATTGATGGCCGCCCCGACCTAAGCGCTCCACCCCGACCTAAGCGCTCCTCCCCGACCTAAGCGCTCCTCTCCGAAAGAGGAGACCTAAACATATCCTTCATGACCCTGACGATCAGATAACTACTGACAACACACTCGTACCACCTACCACACAATCAAACGCTAGTCACCGTCTTCGCCGGCGAAGACGAGGTCCCCGCTATGTTACGTCATCCGGACGTGGGCTCCATCCACGGCCTCGGTGACGTACGGACCACTCACCGTCCGACCCCCCGTTATCCCAAACGTCGCCTAAGCCGAGGTTCGGCCTCAAAGGAGGCGCCCTTAGGCAGTCGTTCCCATAGTTTCTTTGAGCCCTAGGGCTCAAAATTTCTTCTGGCAGAGCTTCTTTCTAAAGCTCGCCAAACAGCCCGGTTACGCTGTGGCAACCAATAGGGTTTGTACAGCTAATAGACGTCCGAAAAAAAAAAATAATAAAAATTGATGGCTTTTCTAATGGTTAATACGGTCACGAGATATGGTGATGACTTAACATCACACGTTGGTTCGTGTGTTCGCAGTTTATATTTAAAAACATGCGCCAGTAGTTTTATTGTACTGGGAAAACATAAACACAGTGTACCAACCTACTTTAAGGCTTTCGTTTTACTTAATACATATTTTCACGCTATTCTCACCGGCAAAGGTGTCTCGTAAAGTCGCGAAATAGACAGCCATTATGTCGTAAAACATACAATGTCGTTTTAAATGCAAATTTTAAAAGTATTCTTTAATAGTTTTTCTTGAATGCGACCATTGGACGTACGCTGGGAGTTTATTGGATTGTTGTCGCCCACTAACATTTCATCATCACTTTAGATGATAGGCGATCGTTGCCCTCTATCATAAAAAAGAATCATCATAAAAACCCCCTAATGCTGCTCCAATGCTTGTTGGCGGGCAAACAAATCACATTTACTAATAAGTTAATGAAATGAAATCAAATCCAAATAGCTTTATTCAAATAAACCTATTACAGGTATCTATGAATCGCTCATATATATATATATATAACATTTTTCATTATTTATATACGAGTTGATGGTGATAACTACACTCCTCAACCTAAAACGTAGATCCTAAAAGCTAAGAAGGTTCAAATCGCTGCCAGGTATAAGAAGAAACCCACAACAAACTTAGCCGGAATTTTTTTTTGTTATCACCATCTCAGATAATCCGTAATAAATTAAAGTACCTATGGGAATAGAGCAATTCACACCCAAGCTTTTTTGTACTGGACAGTGCTTGGACATTGCAACATTACTTTATTTTTCTAAAATAAATGAATTTTGAAAATAAAAGTAGCCTAAGTTACTCCTTATTGCATCAGCCTGTAAAAGTCCCGTCAAAATCGGTAATTTCAGAGATTAGCCGGAACAAACATACAGATAGACAGATAGACAAAAATTAAAAAAAAAAAAATATTTTGGGGTAAGTGCCGTATATTCAAAAATACGCATATGTAGTAAAAATGGTTATTTCAATATTACAAACAGAAACTCCAATTTTATTTATATGAATAGTTTTATTTTTGTTGGGTGATGCAGGCTTGTGCCCTCTATTGGAAATCTGCTAATTACTAGTATAGGCGACTTACCTATAATGAAGTACTCATCCATGATGCATACACGACTACTGTCACATACAATTTAACTAATGCCAGGTAACGGGAGTATCAATTTCAAATCCGTTTACGTATCCCTTAAATTATGTATCAAAACGCAATAAGCTCATAAACCCGTGAGGTGCGTTGCAGTCCCAAGACACAACTGTATTCTATGACGCATTGGATTGATAGGAACAGACAAATTGTGCGTTAAACGTGAGACTATATACTAGGTAGCCTAACCTTTGTAGTTCGCTCAAATGGGTTTGTTATCATAAGTAAAGTAATTAAGTCAAACTTGCTTGCTGACTAATAGCTAATAATCTTTATTTGTAAAACTCAGTACAGCACACTACAGTGGAATCCTGACCCCTAAACTAGGAAATCCCGTATCTTAGGGGCCACCGATCAACATTTAATTTGGGTTGACGAAAGGCAGCTGTGTAACTAGAAAAAGTAAGTTGATGTTATTATTTATGCTTTCTCAAAATGGTTGATGTGAACAATTCAATGTTGATGAAATAGCTCAACTAGTTACGAGGGCACATAACTTGGAAAGCCCATGGCAGCGTTGGTAAACTTAGCTTAGAGTGTAGCTGGAGACAATAACATTACCGAAAAATCCTACATAACGCGATGAAATAATGATGAAATTATTATATTTGTATGCGTTACAATGTAAGTGGTGATAAGAGTATATAGATTAAGAATTCACCCTCTTTTTAACGGGGTCTGACTTCGATCCCTAGCACTTCTGACTATTCAGATTTATATGCGTTTTTATTTAAGCAATTTTAAATTATAAATCATTTGCTTTCACGGTGAAGGCAAAACATCTGAGAGTTTTTTATAATATTCTCAGAGATGTGAAGTTTACCAATAGATACTTAGTGGTGTGACATTGTGGTGGACATGGACCACAACCCGCTTCATGCTAAGAGGAGACTAGCGCCTTCTAGGGGGTGGGCAATATGTTGATCTTGATAATTTTGACGCAGGTGAATGTCTCGCGACAGTTATGTCTGTTGTCTACGCTAATCCTAACCTGCAACACCTATATCACGCGTGACGTAACTCAATTGTTTACGGGTGAGCGGGACGGAATAATTTATCGCTCTATTTCACTCAGCCGTTGAACCCAGGGGTGTCAGGTGGCCTGTGAACTGTCATATACATACTTTGGATTAGGTGGTAAAGCTAAGTGGGACGAAGGGTTGCAGTATAAACATTGTAAAGAACACAACCTTATATGTGGAAATGTCAAGAGTTTACAATTTATGAGCTCACTGTAATTTCGGATACTTTTTTTTTATAGCAGGTAAATCCTCATGGATACCTCTGCGCCACAGGGAGGCACAGAGGTAAAGTCAGACTCCTACTGACTTAAACCCTCACGTGTTCCTACTCACCGCTGTATGGTGGAGCCACGGGAAAGCTTCGCATACAACCGCAACTCCACCAGCGGGTGTCCGCCGCAGCAGACCCTCCTTGGGCACAACGTTTCCAGTTTCACCGATTAGAGGTGTGCCAGAACAAAACACACCAGCCAACTCGAGGACCGTACTGTGACTGATGAACGATCCCGTTTCCATCGCCCACAAGTTCTTCGAAGGCACAGGAGCAAGAGAGCTCGAAGACGGAATTTCGGATACTGTGTTCATTATCCACCCAACCGGTTCGGAGTAACCGATCTAGTATATCATAAGGCAATATTCGGTTTCACTAATTAAATTAATACTGATATGGTTTATATGGAAAATATAATACCAAATAAATTAAAATAGAGAATCCAAAACCATCAACCATCAAGTCCACAATTAAACATGCCAAGTTGACCAACGAGGTAAATGAAGTCAAGTAGTTAATAAGTATAAACTTTACGAAACAGCGCTGATTTATTTGTTAGTCAATTTATGACCGTGCGGTTTTGTCTCTTTATATAAATCATCATGATCAAGCCATTGCCGGCTCACTACAGAACACTAATCTCTCAATATGAGAATGGTATGGCCATAGTCCACCACACTGTCCATGTGCGGATTGGCAGACTTCACTCGTCTTTGAGATGGAGAACTGATAATTCAATTGCTATTCAGTGATATTTTAATTGCTTAAAATCGCACAGAACACCGAAAAGTTAGAGATCCGGGATCGAACCACCGACCTCTGATTAGAAGTCGGACGTCCTAATCACTAGGGTATTACAACTGATAAGGTAACAAAGCAATTGGAAAGCTGAAAAGGTAAGCTTTTAGAAAAGTCCTACTATAGTGTCAAGGATTATGTAAATGATAAATAAGCATTGGTATGAAATATTGCTCTAATAAGATAGCTCTTAACATAATTTTAAGTGGCATGTGAGATGTTGATAACAAAAAAAAAAATTACCTGGCTAAGTATGTTGTGGGCTTCTTCTTAGACCGTTTGGAACCCTCATAGCTTTAGTTTTAAGTTTACGAATGTAGTTATCACCATCAAATCACTAGTATGCAAATTATTGATGCGTCAAAAGTGCCTTTTAAAGGACTATTTGGTTTAAAAGATTATTTATTTCAAATTGAAATTCAAATATTTTAAATATTATTTGAATTTGAATTTTATATTTATAGAAATATACGTCTCTAACTAAGATATAAACTACACAGTTTTGTTGTTCACTAGGATACACATCCTAGTGAATTTTTACGACTCTCGCCAACAGTTGGATTGATCGATGACCCAGATATTAATAAAAAAGGAAAAAAAAATACCGCCCTCCAACGTTAAGTGGTGCAGATATTCATGTTTTAGCTTTTAGCCAAATTGGAGTGATCGATCCACTGAGTCAAGCCATCCTTTGTTGACGCTGCGATTGGTACATATTTAGTGGCTATGAAACATGTAGCTGGTTAAATTATACGCGCACTTTTTTGACGACCTCCGTGGCGCGTTGGAGGTCCTGGGTTCGATTCCCGGCCCGAGTCTGGTTTGGTGGGAGGCTACGGCCGTGGTTAGTTACCACCCTACACACAAAGACGTTTCGCCAAGTGATTTAGCGTTCCAATTTGCTATTGCATAGAAACCAATTTGGAGTATAGGTTTTCTCTAACAGGTTAGCCCGCTACCATGTAAGACTGCATCATCACTTATCATCAGGTGAGATTGCCGTTCTGTTGTATAAAAAACCTCTTTAAATCACAATTAATAAAATTCATAATGCGTGATCTTTGTAACTCATTTCTGTCATTTCAGTGTAATGTAATTTCCTATTCTTTATTAGATGATAACTTTTCATAGTTCCTAAAGTGATTTCGTCTAATGATCGCCAGAATGAGCTTGCTTAACTCAATAGGAACTCTCAGACGCGCATGTTTTCCTTCACCGTTGAAGCAAGTGTTATTATAATTGTTTAAAAAAAGACACACACACATAACTCCGAAAAGTTAGAGGTGCGTGCCCGGATTCGAACCGCCAACCTCTGATTCGGAGGCTGACGCTCTAACCACTAGGCTATCACAGCTTACGTGGGACATAATAACCTGTCATTGATAGATGATAAAGTTTCTAAGGTGCTTCGACCACACTCAACCGCCTTGAAGGATATTTTTTTTTTTTTTACACTACAAGTAAGCCCTTGACGGCTATCTCACCTGGTGGTAAGTGATGATGCTGTCTAGGATGGTAGCGGGCTAACCTGTTAGAAGTATGGTAAACCCACGCTCCTAGTCGGTTTCTACGCGACATCGTGCCGGAACGCTAAATCGCTTGGCGACACGTCTTTGTCGGTAGGGTGGTAACTAGCCACGGCCGAAGCCTCCCACCAGACCAGACTCGAGCCGGGAATCGAACCCAGGACCTCCAACTTTTTAAATGCGACAGCGCACGCACTGCGCCACGGAGGTCGTCGATATGGGAGTTGACTTACACCATTTTCTATTTCAGTCCACCACTGAATCCGGCAAGCTCGCGGTTCAACCGCTAACCCGTTTCACTCGGAGATTCTTAACAATATAAGTTAGATAAGATTAGGGTCAAAAGATGTAGGAGTGAGTTATGGACTTATAAGTCGTAATTAATGTCACGGCATTTATAAAACAATACATCATAGTTTTACCGGGAAAGATTTATAGGTGATGTTACAAAATGCGTTGTATGCGCCCATTAAATATGGTACACTGACTATCATGGTTCGATCAGGCTGTTCCATCAAGCATCGCCACTAAGAGAAGAAGCAGTCTTTCGCATTTAATATACAACTCTGGAATTTAATACGACTCGACTGCAATTGAATAGAAGTCGTTAACAGTCGTTAATAGGTATAGGTTTGACTTGATTTCAAATATACTAACTCAACCCAATTCTGAAGTGCACGCAGACGAAGTCGCGGGCAGAAGTTGGTTGTAAATGAAAGCATATATCCACTTATTGCAATTATTCATCGCTGATATCACTTTAAAAAATATATTTCCCACATTGTACATATTGAAGTTCCTATGCCATATCATATATTTGCAATCGTACTTTACTATTCTTAATTTATTAACATTTATATGTAATGTATACAGTAGAGCCTGTACGAAACTCTTTAGGTTGTAAGAATATAACAATACAGTGTTTGTCTGTTTTTGTTTTTGTCACCATTGAAATGAACAAAAAACGGATAAATCGTACATTTATTTGTCATGGGAAATTTTAATTGATGGATAATTTAAAGTTAATTCATGTATAAATCCAGTTATTACTTACTATGTGAATTACTAATAAACGGAATGTTGGAATAGTTGTTGTACTTTGTCACACTCTGACATTTTAAAAGAGCTGTCAGTTAAAAAGTTTCCAATTTTGATAACATCGTGTTTATTTGCAACGTGGTATATTTACTACATGTACTACAAGCGCTTTCCATAATAGCTACGTTTACTTTAAGAGTTCAGAATACCTTAAATAGTCAATCTTGAGTAATAAGTGCCACAATAATAAGGACTGAAGTTGAAATACCAGACCCTGTGGTCCGGTACGTTGGTAAACAGTTGCGCATCCCTTCAGCTCGACGAGAGAAGTGCGCCATCGTTTTTTGTTATCTTTCTCTGTACAGCACGCACTAAATTTGACAGGAGCAATGATCTGAAGATACGATCAAAGAATCGTACTGTCCAATTACCATCGGATATTGGTCATAGAAATGACTTAGCCGGTAGCTATGATTTCCATAAACACGTGCGTTAGTTTTAGTTTTAGTCTATCCGTCATTGTTCAACCGGTTCGGATGAATGATGATGGTTTTCTGTTTCCACCATGATTTACTGGACGTCCGTTCGGATGCATGGTTTATATGACTATACATACGCATGTGGAAAATCACGAGCTTTTTTTTTTATACACTTCAAGTTAATCTTTGACGGCGATCTGACCTGATGGTATGGCTTTAGCATGTTAGCCCGCTACCTTCTTAGACTGCAAGTCTAAGATGGTAGCGGGCTAACATGCTAAAGCCATACCCCTAATTAGTTTTTAAGCGACGACTTGGCGACACATCTTTATCGGAAGGGTGGCAATTAGCCATGGAGCTGACAGCGCACGCTCTGCGCCACGGAGGTAGTCAAAGCTATTAGAGAATCCTAGGTTAAAACAAATATCTTATAACTACTAATATAACATCGCATAAAATAAAGATTATATTACTGTAAAAAGAACTTCAGCAATATAAAAAGGTAGTAAAGTCTTTTGTTTATTATTTCTGTTTCACTCTCAAACTACTTCATATTATTTTTGCAATTCCTAAGCTTTAATCACACTCAAATCCCACAACTTTGATTACAATAGCTCAAATAGAAATTAAAGAAAAATTAAATGGTACATCTACTGATAAGAAGAATGAGCATTAACAAATTAAGTAGCTTATTTAACGGAAAGAAAATGTATAGTTTTTATAGTAAAATCTACATCTTTAAGTAAGATAAGTGCTAGAGTTTTTTGTAATTTCTATAAATATCAGAAGTCATCATAATCAGGATCACAACTTTTTATAATTCAACAGAAACTTCGTGAAGACAAATACGTTTGAATGCTGGACTAAATTCCTTTGCTCAAATAAATCTTAAAACTGCGATAGTAAAAAGAAAATGCAAACGCAATAACAAAATATCAAAAGTAGGCAATAAAAAAATCGCATTCGTCTTAGCATAATCACAGAAACCAGTAAACTCTCACAGTTCCCATAAAATCCCCATGAATTGTAGAACAAGACAGCTACCTACTACCGTATAAAGTTTTATTGGCGAGCCGTTGTCACAGCTCGCCGGTCCTCACGACCGTGTGTATGATATTCCAGTAACGATCTGTGTGAGGATGCTTAAAAAACTCTTAAGTGTATTGGAGATGTGAGTGTGTATTAAATAAATTTGAAGCGAGAGATATATAAAAAGTTTGCGTATAAAAATTCGTAACGCATTTTTTCTGTACACACATGATCAACCCATTACCGGCTCACTACGGAGAACGAGCCTCCTCTCAATATGAGAAGGGTTTGGCCATAGTCCACCACGCTGGCCATGTGCAGATTGGCAGACTTCACACCTAATGAGCCTTTAACAACATTATGGAGATATCACAGGCGTGCAGGTTTCACTCTGTCACCGCTATCACCGCTTGGTAATTATGCATGTAAAAGTGTTTTTTGTTTACTACCTTTGTACGTCTATCGCAAAGCATTCGGGATATGTTTACGACCTATTAAAAAAATCAATGAACGAAACAAACAGAAGCCTTATACTTAGTGGGTTCATTAAACTTCTATTTTCCTTCAGATTAGTAGGATACCGTCTTACATCGAATTCTTAAAAGTGGCGTCTTTTAAAGTTAAGCAAGCAGCTGTTATTAAAGACACTAATTTGGCAAATGAATTGGCAAATAAATAGGCCAATTCATTATACAACAATGGCTGCTATGAATCACCTGAACTTGAAGAAATTGGTGAAGCCAAAGTTTGCACAATGCTTGATCGAATGCGCGTGGCAGGAAATTTATGAGGCCACCAACAAAGGGGGGGAAACGCCCACGTTTCACTGAGGACCTTAATTTCCTGGAGGACAAAGATCTTCTGGGTGTTATTAAATCATTACCGTTTGGGATCATATTAAGGAGACGTTTAGCAGGCCCTGATTTTGGTTTGAATCTTAATTAATTATAGGATAGAATTATCAAACTGTTTAAATTAACTTTGGTATTTTTATCTGACGTATCTCCTTCTATCAAGCGTAATCTATATATATAAAAGCGAAAGGTCACTTACTTACATACTTACATACGTACTGATTAAACACGAGATCTCAAAAACTATTGTACGTATAAAGCTACAATTTAGCAAGTAGGTACTTGATAGTTAAGAGATGTCAGCTAAGAAAGGATATTTGGGGGGGGATAGGGGTTGGGATTTTGTATGAAATTTCTTTGGTTTTAGAGTTAGCCAAAAATATATTAAAATTGTCGTTACACTTGCTGGTGTCTTCTTTGATTATTTGTACTACATTAAATAAGAATCTACATGGGTTTAGAACGTAACGAACGTGTGTTTATGCCTTTTATCTATGTGGTTTTAGTATTAGCTGTTCCATATATGTATATATCGATATTTTGGATTTCATTTAATTTGAATTTATTACTATTCTTGTTACATTACTTTTGTTGAATTCGTTATCGGACACTTGTGTAAGTAAAAGAGGTTCTCTGTTTTAACCCACCTCTTAAATGATTATAATTAACTTTTATACGTCGCCTACAGAAAGAAGCAAAATATTGTCATCGTGTAAAAATCAAGATAGCGGTGATAGCCTAGTGGTTAGGGCGTCAGCCTCCTAATCAGAGGTCGGCGGTTCAAATCCGGGCACGAACCTCTAACTTCTCGGAGTTATGTGCATTTTTAAAAAATTAAAAAAATATCACTTGCTTCAACGGTGAAGGAAAACATCGTGAGGAAACCTGCACGCCTGAGAGTTCTCTATAATGTTCTCAAAGGCGTGTGAAGTCTGCCAATCCGCACATGGCCAGCGTGGTGGACTATGGCCAAACCCTTCTCATATAGAGAAGAGACCCGTGCTTTGTAGTGAGCCAGCAATGGGTTGATCATGATGATGGTGATGAAAAATCATTTAAACACTCCAAAAGTATAAAACATACTATGAAGTATGTTAAACTGTAATTGTGAGTTTAATTGACAATATCCTCTTCGCAATGCCTCGAAATGGTTTGTATTGTTTGAACAAACAAGTTATTTAATCGTCCACAATAAAGAATCTGAGTAGTACCTACAAAATTTATCGACGACATTTATTTTTGCATCGTCTCACCATTCGAATCCGTCTCACCCCCGTCCTACCCAAGTGATCAATCACTTCTTACAAATTGTCGTTAGCTTTGAGAACAAACGAATTGCATCTTCCACCAATTAATCGCAAATCTGCTGAGCCCCAAGGGTGAACGACCTCATTAAGGGGTCCTCAATAATAAGGGGTCCTGTAAACAGGTTTTCCGATGACGTCGATTGCTCGCTCTCCGGTTTGGAATTGTTCTGTGTTGGCACTATGCCCGAACTACGAACACTACCTGTACACGACTGTTGCGTAATCCGCAAGAACAACTTGTACTAACAAGGAACATTCATTAAATAACTATAACCACTCCAGTACTGGGAACAGGTGTATCCACTATCTACTTCTTCCTCATCTACTATCTAGCATCGTTAGTCAAGTCCGTTGCCTTGTTCTCAAATGGCGTTTCAACGTTTACATCAGAACATATTGTGATGTCTCACAACATGTCTCTCACAAAACGTCGCATAATTAATATAATACTGTTTAGTAGCCAACCTGTTTGAGTGTCTGTCTAAAAGCCTTGAATAAAAGCAAATGATTCCATTTCTAACCGCCTCGAATAGATTATTTTTTATATCATTCGGTAATCTCATCTGGTGATGATGCATTCTAAGATGGCAGCGGGGTAACTTGAGGGGGGGGGGGGGTTAATCGTAAACCCACTCTCCTAATTAGTTTCTACACAACATCGTGCCGGAACGCTAAATCGCTTGGCGACACATCTTTGTGAGTCGGGTAACTAACCACGGGCAACTTCAACTTTTGGTAAAAAAATAATGGAAAATAAATTAAAGTGTGTTAGCCCTAAATATTTAGGGGACTGGTTGATTGATTACCGAGAGTTTTCTCTCAAATATTTGTCAAAACATTTCTGAACATGACCGTTCTTTTAATGCTGCTTTTAGCGTGTTTTTGTTTAAAAATCTGTCCCAATGGCAAATTACAACAAAACTGAGTGATAGCGATTTTCTTAGGGCCGTCCATTAAATAATGATTACGTTGGAGCTTCCCAATTAGTTAATTGAAATGGTGTGTATTATAGGCAGCATATAGGAGGCATTGCTTCACTATCAGATAATTCTTGTAATTTACGTTTAAATAACATTCATTTGGTTTAATTTAAGCTACACTTGAGAACAGCTTAATGATTACAGGTAGAAAATGATATGACAATTTAAAATGTTGCTGCACTTTTTTAATAATGAGATAATCAGTAAAGACTCCAAAATTGATACATTTAACGGTCACTATAGGAAGTTTTGTTTGAGTGTGATGGAATTGATTGAGTAAACAGTAGGTATTACACCTAACTTTATATTTGTTTTTCTGTGATTGGTTATATTAAACTTTTGTCATGCTGTGCAGTCAATTAGAATTACAATTAGATATAGAATATGTAACTAAGTTAAGATTTAATTATAAGGATTGTAATTTGTTAAGATTGCCAAATAAAATAAAATAAAAATAATAATGCCAAATTTACGTATCAATCGAAAGGGCGGATTTTCACCTAAATCAAAACCTTTAGTTGTATCAACGCAGAGATAATTTGCTGGATGTTATGCAATATATTGAACATTAGTGCTGTTGCGGCCATTATTAAAAATCACAACTTAAAATAAATACCATTAGTATTTAATTGTTGCCGAAGTTAAAAACAGGTAATTTGTTTTCCAATTTAATCCCAATTTTAATTAACAAAAGAAAACAATACAAGACTTTTCTTTTCAATAAAAAATAATTAGCCTTTATGATTAGTGAGGTACAGACAAATTGTGCAGTCTCATTTATATTTTCAAAAAGAGCGAATATTTTAAAGAAAGAAAAATAGAAGATAACTCTGCAATAATAAAAAACAAGATAATCTAACCGCGAAGAATTTTTTTAGTGACATGAATAGGTACTTAAGGTAAGAAATATTTCTTTAGTTATTTAGAGGAAATATTTCTTTAGTTTATTGAGGAATAATTTTTATCAATTAATAACATCGAGGACAAACTAAAGTTAATGTAGTTTCTCTATTACTACTACAAAATTTGCACACTGTTTTCATTTTAACTCTACTTGGACTCGAATCATTATAATCTCCATTGAAATCAGCATGATAGGTCTAATCACTATATATCACCCATTAAGAGATTAGCTTATCACTTAACAAAGAGACTGGGCCAGCAGACAAACCGCTCTCATCATATGATCAACCCATTTCCGGCTAATTACAGAGCACGTATCTCCTCTCAATATTTGGGTTTGGCCATAGTTCAATACGCTGGCCATGTGCGGATTGGCGACTTCACATGCCATTGCCAAACACTATGGAAAACTCTCAGGCTTCCCTCGCGATATTTTCCTTCACCGTTGAAGCAAGTGATGTTTCAATTGCTTAAAAGTGCAGGCAACTCCAAAAAGTTAGAGGTGCCAGGGATCTAATCCCCGACCTCTGATTAGGAGACGGACGTCGTAACCACTAAGCTATCACAGCTTAGCCTTAAACCGCTCTAATGCTTCTGAACTATACACAAAGTAAACTAGAGTTAAGAACTTGCTAAAGTTGAGTTGAGTTACAATACGTGCAGTCACCACACCCAAAAATGTTCTACAAACTAGATACTCTAACTAACAAAAATTGCAAGTCATTACGGTTCAATATATCCAGACTTACTTAACTTAGTTTAAAGTGTTCAGGTAAAAGGCTAATCTAAAGTTTTCAGCTTAAACCTTATCTATGGAATCATCTGCGCAAGTACGGTCGTGATTTATTAGCTGAATGGGACGGGACAGTTCAGCGGAAGATTTACTGCTAACACACTGAAGTGTAAGGGTGAAGCAAACAAACAGCGGGCGGGGGTTCGAGAAACAAAAGCGGGTGGATAAAACAGTCGGACAAAAACTAATTTGTACCAAATATTTAGAAAACACAAGCTATCAAAGGTTATCCTCCTACTAGAATGTTATATATGAACGCGGAAGCGCAAAAGAGTGGAGGAAGACCAAAGAAGAGATGGAGAGATTGTGTAAAAGAGCATATGCGGGTAAAAAGTGTGGGTAGTGAAGTGACGGTTGATAGAAGTGAGTGGAAGAAGAAGACTTGTTGTGCCGACCCCACGTAATATGGGATAAGGGCAAGAAAAAGAAGAAGTTAGTTACCAACAAAATCATACTACTAAATTAATTTGACTTGTAAATTTAGAAAACCGGCAGAACTGTTTTTAACTTCTTTTAAAAAGAAGAGCTAATTTAGCTTATTCAATTTGACACTTATTTTTTTGTCATTTAAGCAATGATATCAATATATCCCTCAAAGCCGATAACTTCGTCAATTATACTTACAAGAGTTTGTCGTCTTTTAGTTACCATTGTAATTTACTTAGGACTGTGTTCGGAGTCAAGTGTTTTCGGAGACAAGTCAACGAATCAAGTGTTTAAGTTAGGCAAGCAAGAAAAGAGTTCCGCGAAAAAGTAAAACAAGAGAATTAGTTCTTTATTTTCTATGCAAACGGGCAAAAGTGATTATGATTCGTTTAAATATTTTCTTATCGTGTGGTTTTGACGACCTCCGTGGCGCAGTGCGCGCGCTGTCTCATTATAAAGTTGGAGGTCCTGGGTTCGATTCCCGGCTCGAGTTTGGTCTTGTGGGAGGCTTTGGCCGTGGCTAGTTACCACCCTTAAACGTTTCGGCACGATGTCGCGTAGAAACCAATTAAAATTGTGGGTTTACCATACCCCTAACAGGTTAGCCCGTTTCCATCCTAGACTGCATCATCACTAACAGGTGATATTTTATTTGCTAACAATTACAGTGATAAATAATTTTATGATCTCTCACTTTCCAAACTAGTGTATATTGTATCTTGGAAAGTGGGAACTACCCTCTATGATACAAACATAGTTGTTAACATGTGTTGAGTATGTGCGTGCGTGTGTGTGTTGTATGTGTATGTGTGTGTATAGCCGTCAAGGGCTAACTTGTAGTGTGTCAAAAAAACTCGTGTTAATCCGCTGTCACTCTGCACACACCTTTAGCTAGGACAGGCTAGAATTAAACAATTAGTCTGAACATCCACTGCACTAAAATCCTTACAGGCGTAGAAATACATCTTCTTTAGTGTAGCGACACGTTAATTAAGGAAAGCACTTTTATTAGTTCATTTTCTTCTTTCCCGTGAACTACTTACTGTACTTCGTAATAGGATCTTTAATCTGTGGGAGTGTACAATTATTGGATTCATTTGTATGGCGATTTCATAGCGCTAATTAAAAAACTGAACGAGGCAGTCCTGTTTCATAACGAAACCATTGCGACCGGCGAGATATGCTTACATCTTGAAAAAAACAAATGTAACTTTCTGCTTTGGTTCCATTATAATATTAAATGTTTTGAATACGAAACTATTAATAGTCCTTATAAGAATTCATAGGGTTTTCGTTTTAACCGAGACTTAGATTTTCTACTGCTTTTCATCAAGCAAGATTTAATCAAACGCAAGCTTATGACGACCTTCGTGGATCAACGCGTGCGCTGTGTCATTTTTTTTTATATATATAAAGCGAGCAAACGAGCAGGCGGGTCACCTGATGGTAAGTGATTACCGCCGCCCATGCACATTTGCAGCACCAGAGGAGCCGCCAATTCGTTGCTGGCTCTTGAGCAATTTGTTAATCCGCCCTTTGAAGATCCCCATATTATAGCCATTAGGGAACACAGAAGATGGAAGTATTCGATTCCCGGCTCGAGTCTGGTCTGGTGGGAGGCTTTGGCCGTAGCAAGTTACAACCCTGCACGATATCGTGCAGAAACTAAAATGGTTAAACCCACTACCATCTTAGACAGCATCATCACTTGCTATCAGGTGAGATTGCCGTCTAGGCCTATGTAGGTATGTACTGTAATAAAAAAAGCCTATTTTTATCGATAAAAAATATTTTGTTCGCCTCGCAACGTTCCGAATCCATTGAAATAAAATCTAGGAAGGTATTTCAAGACTCCCACAAAAATTCCTAGCACAATTATTTTTTATATATGTTTTTTTTACGTGGCATTGCAACTCATGCCTGGTACAACTAGTATATAAAAATACACCTATCTACAAAAATATGGACGTACAAAAACTTAGAACCTTATGTACCACATGAAGCTCACATGGAGTTAAAAACTATGCGTCCCAGTGAGCAATTATGACAAGTGGCCATTGACCTGTCACCCATGCCTCGTTTGCTTTGTCCCTTACTGGGGCAAGTGATAGACAATTACACGGTAAAAATAACTTCAAAGTGGTTAAAATGTGTGCTTAACTAAATAACCAGGGTATTCGTTGTTTACTGCAAACTAAGAGTGAAATAAGTATTTCTCGTGAAAATTTAAAAAAAAAAAAGTTATTTATGTACCTCTAGAGTTAGAAATGGTAGAGGAGTGCTGTTACCGGTCGAAATTTAAAAGCAATTTGAAGCTGTGATAGCCTAGTGGTTGGGACGTCCGCCTCCTAATCAGAGGTCGGGGGTACGAACCTCTAAATTTTCGGAGTTATGTGCGTTTTAAGCAATTAAAATATCACTTGCTTCTTAAGGTGAAGGAAAACACCGTGAGGAAAACTGCATGCCTGAGAGTTCTCCATAATGTTCTCAAAGGCGTGTGAAGTTTGACAATGGCCACATGGCCAGCGTGGTGGACTATGGCCGAACCCTTCTCATATTGAGAGGAGACCTGTGCTCTGTAGTGAGCCATAAATGGGTTGATAATTAAAAGGTAGTTTAAAGTTTTTTAAAGATAACGGTCGGTAACGGTTTAATCAAGATTTATGATATAAGTCACTTAAATAAGTATAAACCATTAAAAATTGTGTTTAACCCATCTAAGATTGCATCATCACTTACCATCAGGTGAGATTGCCGTCAAGGGCTTACTTGTAGTGGATAAAAAAAAATGAAGGACGAGGAGGAACGAGGGAAACAAAACACGTCTCCATAGTTGATCAACTGCGTAATGTTAAGAATACTACGAACTCATTTTTTAAAAAGCCAATTAGGCATTCGCAACTTGGAACGTCACTAAATCACCATTTCAAACGGTGCAATCAGAGCCAGATAACTGTTTAAAATGGACCGAAATTTATATCTCTTATTTGTGTTTGTCGTGTGTGATAAATAGGATTCCGTGGGAGCTGGAGAGGTGGCGGCCACGCGTATAGCGGGCAACGGCCGCTTTTTACTCGTATAACTTTACTTTTCGCGCTTGTGAAGTCAACATCTCCTGAGGATGATCCGGTGTCGGGTCGAAACGTGCGTAGAGGTTCTAGTGGAAGATTTTGTGTGGTGTTATATTATACAAATCTCCCGGTTGTCGGCGGAATATAGCAAATTATACTTGCTGTTTATTGTTTATCATGGACTTCCGCAAAGTAACGCCTGCTTCTATTCATTACTCGTAGAATAGTTTTTCGGTGGCTTATTTTTTTTCATTTGTCCGATTGCAATTATAGAGCGGAGACTTAGAACCGGTAAGCGCAGTGTAAAACGCAAATTACCCGCAGTACCGAAGCGACTGGATGGCGGAATATTAAGATTTTCAGAAAGTAACACAATGATGCCGATTTCTGTGTACACACATCCCTAAACTTAGCTAAATTGGCAGATCTTAAAGTGGTGTCATCCATTTCATTATGTTCTCTATGGAAAGGGACAGATTTTCAGATCTGTTCTATTAACAGTTTAATGTAAACTAGACCAGGCGCATAATCCATGAAATTAATGAGTTCACATGTAATAGACAAATGTAAAAGATTCACGATGACGACGACGTGGACGATGTCAAAATGTTCATTACCGAGTTCCACGGAATGTGAAGTAGAACTGTGGAATCAAAGTGACAAAGTTTTGATGATAAGCCGATTCAATCTAAGTTATCAGTAAATCATATATGCTATAACTGTATTTTTAGTGGATAGTAAAATTTGTTTTTCTTTCATCTTCATTTTAAACATGCTGATAGCACGTCCTCAAAGCAAATAGAAATGAATAGAAAAACAATACCATACTAAATAAAAATGTTAAAAATAATTAATTAATACATAAAATCTAAAATAGTAATCCATTCGATGGCTATAGTACTAAAACAAACGAAATTCATAACGCCTACCTTGTAGCTTGAAGGAGGAAAGAACTTGCATCCTTCCATGAAATAATCGATGGATTAATGACATTGAAAAAATAGCGAGCGTTTTTTGATGATAGTTAAAGTCGCCCATAAACATCCGTAACAGTCTTCGATCAATAATATTATTTATAATATATTATTTGAAGGTAGCAACAGATGTGCCACCACCGCGTGGCTTGTTAACCAGCCCCTTGACATTAAAACCGCTAACTTCAGAGCCTCAGGCGTAATAGGTGCACATATATTAAACCAGCACCCTGTTTTAGGTAAGGCTGACAGGTTAGACCACAATCCAGTGCTGTACCAATATGACTATTATTCCAAGGGGATAAAGCGCATACGTCACGGCTTCCACACTCGCAGCGCACGTACCTTGTCATAAGACGGGTTATATGTTGGGAGTAACGGTGTTTGTGATAAAGAAAAGTATGAGTTATATGCTATGTGGTTTGTAGTACCGGTTCGAGACACTACGTAGGTTTTTGCCTCGTGTTATACTAAAGTGTCACGTTTGAGAATATTATTGTTGTCTATTAACTTTACTATAAATAGAATGATGAAGGACTGTGTTTATTTAAACATCTTTATTTAAAGCATCATCATCTTTATTGATTATAATTTAATTTTTTTATAATTTTAATTGAAAGCGGTGATAGCCTAGTGGTTAGGGCGTCAGCCTCTTAATTAGAGGTCGGGGGTTCGAATCCGGGCACGCAACTTTAACTTTTCGGAGTTATGTGCGTTTTTAAACATTAAAATATCACTTTCTTCAACGGTGAAGGAAACATCGTGAGGAAACCTGCACGCCTGAGAGTTCTCCATAATGTTCTCAAAGGCGTGTGAAGTCTGCCAATCCGCACATGGCCAGCGTGGTGGACTATGGCCAAACCCTTCTCTTATTGAGAGGAGATCCGTGCTCTGTAGTGAGCCGGTAATGGGTTGATCATGATTGAATATAAAATTGGGCATGTAAACAGAACGAAAATGAAAAAGCAAAAGACGACCTTATCGCTAAAAGCGATCCCATCAACAATAACGTCACCTAATTTAAATGGAAAAAAATAATTAAATCTGACAAAAAAGAAGTTAATAATATTGTTTGCTTATTACACTTTATCAATATTATTAATATAAATATTGATTTAGAAGAAACGGAGAATGTACCCATACTGATTTTTAGAAAACTGGCTTCATAGAAAAAACTGACTGTCTAAAGCTGTAATAGTAGATCGTTCTTCGACATTACTAACTTTGACTTACTTTGACTTAACTAACAAAAGTTAATGTTAAAACGAGATTCATTCTAACTGTATCTTAAAACAGATATAATGCTAAACATGCTGTATTGATCTCGAACTAAGTTTATTACTAAGTACATATATCCTTCAATGTTAGCTAATCATTTATATCAAGTGTCGAGTACAATATGTTGTATCTAATCCTTACTAGATAAAATCTTTTGAATGCGTATTTTTTTAATCCCACTCCGTCGCCTTCGTCCCACCAATACGCATTAATTTCTCCGTATAACAAACTTTTAGAGGAAAACACTCCAGCAATTTTTGTTCCTACTAATTCTATCACTGCTAATTCTATTGTATTGACTGGTACATAACTGGCTATAATATTGAATTTCAAGCCATCACGCGCCATGGCGTACCCATCGAAAGCCTATTTTCAGCGATACGCCGTATTTTCTCTGTTGTGGAGACTAAGAGGACTAAGAGGACTCACTCACACATACAAAGACACACACACACACACACACACACACGCACACACACACGCACAAACTTGATTACTTGATTTTATATATTTATATGAATATATATATTATATATTATATATTATACAGAAAGCGAGACATCCTGGCACAAGTAAAATACTTTAAAAGGATGTCCCAACAAGTGATAAATGTTATGTTAAAACATTCTTGAATAAATAATTTTTTCTTTATTATTTTTTTAAGAGGAAAAACACTCAAGCTGTCCCAGTTCGTTACTATGTAGCTTCGTACAATCTATCGAGTACATCGCGTTGTCTAACTGGCTGCAATCTTGAATTTCACGCCACTAATTAGAACTCCAGTCGCCACCTTATCCGCAATCAGTTCAACATTACCTTGTCCCAGTGATACGTCTACTTTGATAGATACAATTCATAGGCCTAAGCGGGGACTTCATAAGCGGCTGCGAAGTGATGAAATACGCATCCTTTGATCTTACAAAGCTAATTAAACAACGCTGGAAATTTAAACTTTTGTTTCGCTATGCCAGTTAGAATGTTACATTTAAATTATAATTATGTTTATTTGAAGCGGTGATAGCCTAGTGGTTAGGGCGTCAGCCTCCTAATCAGAGATCGGCGGTTCGAATCCGGGCACACACCTATAACTTTTCGGAGTTATGTGCATTTTTTAAACAACTAAAATATCACTTATTCAACGGTGAAGGAAAACATCGTGAGGAAACCTGCACACCTGAGAGTTCTTCATAATGTTCTCAAAGGCGTGTGAAGTCTGCCAATCCGCACATGGCCAGCGTGGTGGACTATGGCCAAACCCTTCTCATATTGAGAGGAGAACCATGCTCTGTAGTGAGCCGGCCATTGCCGGTTGATCATGATGATTACACTTTATTGGAACACCACAACAAGAAAAGGCACAATTCTAGAACACCAATAACATAAATCAGATGAAAAAGAAATAACATTAATACTTCTCCCAAATATAAGGTATTATTTTATAATATTTATATTAAAGTGTATAATACTGTTTTTAAATGTGTAATAACTATTGTGGTATTTAATCTTCGTACCAAATTTAAATCACACTTGATGAGACATTTCAGGGTGATTGAGTGTATATGAAAAAATTTTCCTCACCTGTACATTTGTAATATTAGTATAAATAAGCAACAAAAAATAAACTCAACACTTGTACCACAACCCGGTATCTCCCTAACAGATGACGGCACGGAAATATAGCTGTCCAAACAGACAAGATCCCTCGCTACACATTCATCTTGCGACTCCCGCTTGAGATGTAAGATGCGGGGGAGGCAGGGCGGGTCAAGATGAACAGGTTGTGCAAATCTTTGATTATCGACGCGAATTTATACATTTAGCACACAAGCTAGTACGGGTACATTACATGAAACAAAACAAATTACAATTTGTATACAGAACACCGATAGTTAGATCACGGATTTGATTTTCTGTTCGGGTTGTTTTTCTATCAAAATCGAGCAACAGCAAAGATAGACATAACTAAGAATCGACCCTGAACAGGCCCCTCCCACAAATCTCGATGATATTTGGCTTATTATAGCACATAAGATTCGGAGAATGCTATTGCGAAATAAACACCATGATAACATTTTCGGGGGATTAAAAAACAGCTTTCATTACCTATTTAAGGTCACTTAAGGTTAATCTTAGTAAAGAAGAAAATGTAAAAATTTTGTACAAAAGATTTTGTTCTGGTGGCATTAAACTTTTTATCCTTCCCCTTCGTATATTTAGCGCGCCATTTATATTTATGTAACATGTATATTACGAATATGTAAAATCACACCTGATGTGTTGCGATAAACCCGAGTTTAATTAATACCTTGTAAATCCTGATTATACTGAGAAATACATTACAATCAATATTAAACGCGTTATAACATTGGTGATAAATATTAATACATGTATTTTACAGTCTCATTCGTGGAACGTTGATGAATTTTCATTTCTAGGTACTTCAAATGGATTTTCAATATTTACTTTCAAATTCGCGTTTTCGCGATTCACTTCCGAGTGGATTTTATCGTGTGGCATTATTTTCCTTTTTAGTATAACTGTCCCATATTTTATCTAAACAAGTCCAACAGTCAAGTCCCGGATAGTAATAGACAGAAGAGCACCCTTGGGATTGGATTTTTTTTAATACACTACGAGTTAGCCCTTGACGGCTATCTCACCTGGTGGTAAGTGATGATGCTGTCTAGGATGGTATCGGGCTAACCTGTCAGGAGTATGGTAAACCCACGCTCCTAATTGGTTTCTACGCGAAATCGTGTCGGAACGCTAAATCGCTTGGTGACACGTCTATGTCGGTAGGGTGGTAACTAGCCACGGCCGAAGCCTCCTACCAGACCAGACTCGAGCCGGGAATCAAACCCAGGACCTCCAACTTTATAATGCGACAGCGCACGCACTGCGCCACGGAGGTCTTCAAATTGTCTGGCCATTTTAGAACGATGCTGAATTTATGTTTTCATATCTTCTTGTTTTGTCTTGCCGTATTTAATATTTTGGAGTATAGTGAGTATAGTAAAATTTATGTAACCCTTTGAATGAAATAAATAATAATGTAAAAATGGAATTGAAGCTATGTTTTGTAGGAGTTTTATTTTCATCCGACTTTGATATCGAACAGCGAAATTTCATCAAATATACTTTAAAGCATGGCCCATATTTTCAGTAAACGTCCTTTAATTGTATTTGAACATTTTCCCTAATATATGTTATATCTTGTTTGTTGAATTTAACTTATAACGAAAAGTTTACTTACATTTTATGAGGTTGAACCCAAAAATGTTTCTGTTAGTTCGCCTTAAAGAATTTAAGTCCGCATTTCGTGATAATATATTGGAAACCTTCGCGAAATGTCGGACGCACATATGCTCAAAATGTCGTGATATTTGCGCAAAAGGTCCCTAGGCACATTACCGACATAAACTCGCATTTATATGGCGTTTCTAAGCAGGTAATTTTTACAAAATCACACGTTATTTTACCCTCCTTTAACCATTAATAACATCGTAAGTTAAGTTGCTCGACTAGTATGTGTAAGTAAAACACTCCGAAAAACCGATAGGATTTCTGTAACGACATCTACAATATCAGTCCTGCGTTAAAAAAAAAACCCTAACCATTGTGACGACCTCCGTGGCGCAGTGCGTGCGCTGTCGCATTAAAATGTTGGAGGTTCTGGGTTCGATTCGAGGCTCGAGTCTGGTCTGGTGGGAGGCTTCGGCCGTGGCTAGTTACCACCCTACCGACAAAGACGTGTCGCAAAGCGATTTAGCGTTCCGGCACGATGTCGCGTAGAAACCAATTAGGAGTGTGTTTACCATACCCCTAACAGGTTAGCCCGCTACCATCCTAGACTGCATTATCACCTACCACCAGGTGAGATAGCCGTCAAGGGCTAATTTGTAGTGTATAAAAAAAAAAAATCCTATATGCTATAGGCCACGTCAAACCTGTGATAACACGACTGAGATAGGAAGCCAAAACCATGTAGTGAGGTGTTTTAGAATGCTAGTGATAATTGCTTCTAGATCTTTAATTTGTGGTTGATTGCAAGTTAAAAAGTAAGAAAGACTGAAGAATTTTAAGCGATATCTAATTAAATCTTGATAAGGAAACATATAATAATAATAATACATGCGATTGAGAACGTATTTATTAATTTATTGGCTATATTATTTACTGGAAACAAATTCCAAAAATCGAACAGCCAATTTTATTTTTCTTTTTACCCATTTCCCGCCAACCCACACAGCGCTATCTTTAGACACCAAAATTAAATAACTGAGCAAAATTATAACTACGCAGTTCCAATGCGACACGTCTCCCGAAAATATAATGAGTAAACTTTTCCAATTATTGTAGTTGTTGTTAGCGAAAAAATAAGCAACAAAGTTTAGATAGATCTACCAAAAGTTCCATTTGTACGCACAAAGTTATGTTCGCAAGTAAACGTGTGAAACTTAAGGCCTTATATAAATAGGTATCGGAAAACATTTTTTTACGTAGAATTGAATAATTTTAAAAGTAAAATATTTTTAAAAATTCAAAACCGTCTTCGTACACTCTTTCTGCACAATAATGCTATTTTGCCGTGCCGTGAAGCCGTGATAGCCTAGTGGTTAGGGCGTCAGCCTCCTAATTAGAGGTCGGCGGTTCGAATCCGGGCACGCACCTCTAACTTTTCGGAGTTATGTGCGTTTATAAAAATTAAAATATCATTTGCTTCAACGGTGAAGAAAAACATCGTGAGGAAACCTGCACGCCTGAGAGTTCTCCATAATGTTCTCAAAGGCGTGTGAAGTCTACCAATCTGCACATTGCCAGCGTGGTGGACTATGGCCAAACCCTTTTCATATTGAGAGGAGACCCGTGCTCTGTAGTGAGCCGGTAATGGGTTGATCATGATGATGGTGATGAATGCTATTTTCATATTTAAGTACTTTTATGTTTTATTTTAAGGTTCCAGGTATGTGTATTCATAAATAGACAATTCTTCCTCGTTTTCAGGTATGAGTGCTTTTGTTACGTATTAGATTGAAGCCTTCCCTTTTGTTCTGTCCTTCTGATAATAGTGAAGCAGCCTAGCCTTTGTAATAGTGAAGCATAAGATCAACCTTACCTGGTCGGAAGAGCGAAGCGGGCTTTGGCCCTGTGGTTTTACCACCTTGTCTACCATTGTAATTTGGTCCAGGTCACTATGACCAATGTAACCTAGTAGCTTAAAAATCTGGAAAGTCTTGTGCTGTAGTGTAGCTGCTTCAAGATTAATAGGTTTGTTCTTTTTATTTGGTTTGTACATTTAGAAAGGATCGTCCATGCCTCGGAATCGTAGAGGAAGATATATGATGTCATAAATACCGACATGTAAATAATAAAACTTCCGTAATTCAGCAAAATGGATGAAAATAGCATTTTGCTTTTTTGTATTAGAGTTATGGCCTCTTTGCACTTAATATTTAACCACATCATAACGAACAATTCGTGATTTACTGTTAAAGAACAAGCTATCATTTATTGTTATAGTACTTGTTGATGAGAAAATAATAAATTATCAAAAATCTCACTACAATTGTATTTATTTTGCCCAATCCAAAAATTTGCATCCGCACTACGTAATAAATTTTACAAGATGGCACCCCTACAAACTTTTTCGCGCTAGTTTGACAACTAAAATTAGTACAAATATATCTAAGCAGCGGGAATCCACCGCCACAATTTATATTTGGAATGTATTCAATTTAATTTAAAATTGCGGAACGAGACAAAAGATGTTCGAATTTCGAACGAGGCCAGATAAAATATGCGGTGAGTGAATGGGATAGGGTGAAAATTGGCATGGCATCTGTTGTGGATGCCACAGACTATGTACAAATGGTTGATTGTTAAGAAAAACACACGGGACACCGTGGCCGGGGCTTGTAATGCAATTAATATCAATTTGCGAGCTCGAGGGGTCTTATATTATTTTATTTTCGAACCGACAGCGTAACTTAATAAATATTTTGTGTGAATGTTTTAGGTTGAAGAGGTACTATAATTGGGCTTTCAATTTACATTACGCTTAAGCTGAACCTATAGGATAAATAGCTTTTATTTTGTGCTAAATTTGCTACACCAACCTGCGTTCAAAATTTTGATCCGAAGTTCCCTATCTGACAGATACGTTACCCCAATGTTACCAGAAAAATTCAAATTGGTAACTTTTTAATTGATTTTACTTTAATAAATATTACAGTTTTGCAATGAAATATTTTGTCGCATTTATTCCAAGCAAAAATGATGTTATAAAAAAGGTAAAACGGTGGAAAAAACGCCAGTGCCCATCATCCAAGAAGACATAATTAACAAAACATACAGAAAATGAACCGAGGAGAACGAACGAAGTACGGAAGAAATCTAATTATTTTCGCCGCCATGACAGCGAGTTTCCCGCGCTTTGGCGCGTCCAAAATGGCGGTCGAATATGGCGGGATGTCAACACTGCGATGTTATATTAAGGCGAGGACACAAACGTCGACAGACTCTAAGCCTTCGAGCCCTCTCTTATTTATATTTAGACAAGAAATGTAGCGCCAGGAAATTAATTTTCATTTTTTTGCGGCCGCAATATTTAGACGTGGCCTTCTTTTCTGTTACTGGCGAGTATTTTTAAACGCTTTTTAAAAGAATACGCTTCTGGTCTGCTCTTAAACAAAGAATGTTCTAATTAAAATAGTTATTTTTCGACACGACTAATTGTGTCTTCTTTGTCGACTAAAGCCTTTCATATATTATAAAGACTATGTTTGGAACTTACCTAACAGTATAACTTTAATATATTAAAATATGACTTTAAGGGTAATGTTACCTGCGTAAAACATTTTTTTTTTAACTTATGTTAAAAAGGTAAAGGAATGTAATTGGAATGGAATTCTTGTTATTTAGCCTGAGCAGAAATTTAATATATTCGAATATAGCATTGTTGATATGCAGAATTCTCCGAACCAACCAAGAGTCATTCAATGCGTCAACTAGATTAATATATATGAAAATTCTAACTGATCACTGTACTGTGCCAACTTTAAGCACGAGGCCCTTATTAAAATTTGTAGCGTTGAACGAACTTATTATAAACTGTAAATCAATAGATATATAAATCACACAGTTGAATGGTGTACTCTTAGAGGTAAGAGAGAAACTAGATCAAACAGATCTTGAGCGCCCTCTATCAAACATATCAAACTTAGAATCAAGGTTTGGAAATCTTTTCAAATCCGAGTCGGTGGGCATTAAGGAATCTTTAAAAACCGCTTCCAAAAGCTAAGCTTTACAAAGCGTTATGTAATCAACTATGTATACTAACAAGTAACAAAAAGTATTTCGGTCCCTTCATCATAATCAACTGATGAAGGGACCGAAATACTTGACCAATCTGCTCAATACAGAGCACGGGTCTCCTCTCAATGTGAGAAGGGTTTGGCCATAGTCCACCACGCTGGCCATGTGCGGATTGGCAGACTCACACGCGTTTGAGAGCATTAAGGAGTACTCCCACGCGTGCAAGTTTTCTCGCGATGTTTTCCTTCACCGTTGAAGCAAGTGATGTTTTAATTGCTTAAAAACACACATAACTCCGAAAAGTTAGAGGTGTTCCGGTTTCGAACCCCCGACCTTTTGACAACCTCCGTGGCGCAGTGCGCGCTGTCTCATTGTAAAGTTGGAGGTTCTGGGTTCGATTCCCGGCTCGAGTCTGGTCTGGTCTGGTGGGAGGCTTCGGTCGTGGCTAGTTACCACCCTACCGACAAAGAGGCAACATGTCACCAATTAGGGTTTACCATACCATCTTAGACTGCATCGTCACTTACCATCAGATGAGATAGCCGTCAAGGGCTAACTTGTAGTGTAAAAAAAAAACTCGGATTAGGAGGCGGACGTCCTAACCACTAGGCTCCCTTAGAAATCACTTATTAATTAATTTAACGGATCAATTTTTTAATCGTTCATTAGCAAATGTCCCAAGCGGTCCCGAGTATTGCTTAGTATACAGAGTAGGTATCCGCTATCTTCGTTTAAAAGTGAAACGTCTAAGCATAAACAAGGCGATCCGTAAGCTGATCACGAACGAAATATTTGTTAACATTCAGGGGAACTGGGAGTCAAACTGAGAGGTTATTTGTTTCTTTACAGGTTAATGCTGGCGCATTAGTATTCTGTCGATTTGCCATTTATTCGGATCTGAAACCCGAGGTAAATCGTGTTTGGTTGGCGTTTCTGGTAATGCTTATTTTGACGTTCTGTTTTGCGCCATTCATTTTTACTTATTTCTTTTTTTTCTGGTGAAATTTCTTTAGCATCGTCATTTCCTGTAATAATGTCCCATAGAGTATTTTAAATATCTCAGGATGGCGGGATATAGATTTTATATAGCAGACCTGTCATGATATATTTATACAGGTATATTTATAGTGCTCTTGCGATGAAAGCAATTTCAGAGTTTGGAACTCTGAAATTGCTTTCATTGCTTTTTTTTTATTATTTTTGTACCAAATTTGTGATATCAAAGACTTACAAAAGAAGTATACAAAGGAAAGCTTATCTCTATAAGAGATCTCTTCCAGCTACCCTCAGATGTGAGTAAGATGAATTTATAACGGGGAATAGGTCAAACAAGGTATGTTTAAACTACATACAAAAAATATTCTTAGATAAACAGTGCTTTACCAAAATACGATGTTTCACATGAAAACAACTTTAAATTTTAATTCGACCTCCAAATAATTTTCTAAAAAACAAAGAAGATTGCTTAGTAAATAAATAAATTTGTGTTCGCTAAACGCCCAAAAACACTAGATTTTATCTTTTAAACATAAGTAAGCAATATTTATATTATGACTATCATATTATACTCTCAACTCAACAGATTTCTTTCATGTATTTCTTGCGACTTATTCAAACTAATCTTTTACGCTATTTTTATAATTTAAGTTCATACTTATAACGAAAACAAGAACACTATATGAAATAACCATAAACCTATTGAATTAAACTACACACAACAGAACAATAATATCACACAGATGATAAATGATAACAATTCTGTTTAAAAAGCTCACAGGGGCACAAACAAAATTAATGTTCCCAACGTCACTTAAACCAAGGTGTAACGGGGGCCAAAAGCAAAGTAACCCTAAACTTTAAGGGGAGAAGACCTTCCTTCCTCGTGACCTAGTATCGGACCACTGGGTCTACAAATATTATATTGTCAGCGAAGTGTGCATGAATATTTGATAAGCGTGTGAGAATTCCATTTTCTGTGTATTTAATCAGAAATTAATGATATAATATTACATATTTTATATGCACGTACATACCTAAAAATATCAATTGGTTTGTCGAAAGAGCTCTACACATCTACTTGATATAAATCTTTTTTTTGTTTAGGAAGTCCGCCTCCTAATCAGAGGTCGGCGGTTCGAACCCGGGCACCTCTAACTTTTCGGAGTTATGTGCGTTTTTAAGCAATTAAAATATCGCTTCAACGGTGAAGACAAACATCGCGAGGAAACCTGCACGCCTGAGAGTACTCCATAATGTTCTCAAAGGCGTGTGAAGTCTGCCAATCCGCACATGGCCAGCGTGGTGGACTATGGCAAAACCCTTCTCATAATGAGAGGAGACCCGCGCTCTGTAGTGAGCCGGCAATAGGTTGATAATGTGAAACCTGAATGTAGCTCAACGTGCGCTACATATAAGCTATCTCCTAGGTGCGTTGCTTGTGGACAAGTGGAGTAATGCACTAATGAAAGACCCCGGTCACTCTATCGAGTGGGGGAGGCATAAAACGTCCATTAGCAGCAATGCATTTATACCGTAATACTAATTATAGGGGGGCGAGATTTGGAACCGTGGCGAATTTCTTTTGTGACGATCGTGTATCGAATGTTGCCTACTTGTAACTTGGGGTTGTACTGATGGTAATACAGGGATTAATGGAAGGCGTTTCGGTGTGATTTTTGTCAGTTAAATCTTCATGGAAATATATATAATCTTCTCTATATATTAGCTCAACAATGTTGTAAATGCCAAAGCGCCTGAGTATGAGGAGGTTCCCTCACTGGCCCATAAACTATATGCAATGAACCGTCCGACCCCACAGGAGGCGCCCTTAGGCAGACGTTCCCTTAGTTTCTTCGAACCCTAGGGCTCAAAATTTCTTCTGTCAGAGCTACTTTCCGAAGCTCGCTAAACAGCCCGGTTACGCAGTGGCAACCAATAGAAAGTCCGAAAAAAAAAATATACAAAAAAACACGTAGATCAACATATGCTCTGTTGCAGAACGATTAGAGAACAAACCAACAAATTTTTGCTGATTTCAAATAATAATATAAACGGAAGAATTACCTATAGCTGACATTAGGTTTTATTCGTGATTTTAGAAATGTCGATGTCAGTACGTATGTGAGAACAGGAATGTCTTATACCTAAGATGTAGTAGTAAATTTGGAACCAAATATCGCCAGTACAATCATTTTATTGCGATTATATACTGGACGAATCTATATCGCTGATTAATTTTGGGTGACCTAGTGACAATATAGACAGTTTAGTTCAGAAGCAAATATGACATAGACCAAGAAGAAATAGTTGATAGGCAGTAAGTAGTAAGTGATACTAAAGGTATCAGCGTCACTTATATGTTTGGTTATTCCAAATCCTAAATATAGCGCGTCAGAATAGAGTAGAATTCAGGTATCCCTTTAAGGACTTGAAGATGTTGAAGTCTCAAGGAACTGAACAAGCCTCTAGAGTTGAAAAAGCAGCGTTAGTAGGTCAACTAGGTGACCAGATGAAATCCAAGTCGCGTGAAGTAGTTCAAACTTGTGGTTTAGAAATCCCTACGAGATATAATTTAGATATTTTTAGCGGACTCGGTTAGGATAATGGTGATGATGAAATACCTCTATATTAATTAGAAACTGTGAGAGTTAAAGGCAACATCAAAACAAACTTTAGATGGTCAAATGCTTATTTTAACCGTGATTGCTCTCAGGGTAATTAAATAAGGGCCTGTTTATTTAGGCCTATTGGTTTTATCAAATGACCTTTGATAGGTATTTCAAGTTGAAATGGCTGATAAATTATTTTCTTAGCGTCTCTTTGGGAAGGTCGAAGTTATAATAGATATAAGTAGTGATAATGTGGTTGGTGCCTTTTATTTATATCTTGAGACAGTGTATTATTGGTAAATTAATGTTTCTTTTGCAATATTTTGCCATTTTATATCATAGCTGAACACTACTTCGCTGCGGCTTGCTAATGCGCGTGTTACTTATTAATTGACAAAACATTATTATAAATATATTTTCAAGGTACCGTCTTTTTCTTATCAAGTTATTTGCTAAAGCCAACAAATTTTGTAGGCAGGATTACTTACATATATGTATAGGATGGAAAAAAAATATATTTAGCCTAAAAAAAAATAAGAAAAGCAACCAAACACGTACTCATGCACACGCGCACACACCCTCACACACTAAAGGAGCGCTTTCCCAGTCACTCCGTGATATCAGCATGGGTTATGCCTGAAAATCAGTGATGCAGTCAATTTTGACGCAGCATCAAGCTGAGGCAGCGCCCTGTTCAGCCAATGTCTAGACACATACGTTTTTAGATGAGATGTATTTTTTTTACAGGCTGAATAAACGCAATTTAGATTTTTTGATTTTTTTGATTTTTTATTGAACTTTAAATTAAATACATTAAGAAAAAGAAAATCGAATCATTATTAGCAGTAACAATCAAAATTTGTGTTTAATAGATCTGTTAAACATTAAACAACGGTTGAACGGTATAAGAGCGTTCGTTCAAAAATATAATGTCCCTGAACTAGGGCGCCATTGGGTACGCCTTATAATTAAGGTCTGGAAACCAACATCTGATGGGGGTATTCATTAATCAGGGCGACAGATTGCACCCCATGTTCCACAGATTGTTACTCATTAACCCCACTGCCCTACTAGCACAAATGTTATCTAATATTTAATCCACTTACAAGGTCCTCAGTTCGATTCTTAGATTTGATGTATTTAAATAAAATAAAAAAAAAACAAAATAATCTTTATTCAAATAGTCCTTAAAAAGGGACTTTTGACGCGTCAATAATTTACATAGTAGTTATTTCATGGTGATAACTATATTCGTAAACTTAAAAATAAAGCTATGAGGGTTTCAAACGCGCCCCGGTCTAAGAAGAAGCCCACAACAAACTTAGCCGGGGTTTTTCTTTTTTTCGTTATCAATTCACACCCAAGCTTTTTTATCGTTTATATAATCCTTAATGTCGTAATATGATTTTTCTACAAGCTATATGAATACGTAGTTTAAAAATCATGCAACCAGAAAGCAGCGGGTGGCTGAATCCAACGGACGGTTATAGCCTCTCCATAACTGAGGGTCAGCATGCGGTTCTCTAAACTTCTTGTCCATGGGTTTTTTATAACAACTTCTTTTGCGCAGCAAGCAAAGGAGAAAACGATTAAGAATACGGGTTTAGCCTTAAGACATCGGTTACTCTTCTGGTGCTGTAGATGTTCACAGGCGACGATAGCGAGCTTACATCGGTGACCTCGGATTGTTGGGAAAGTTTCTGCGAATTACGAGACATTCGGGGAGTTTACTCAAAATAAGTGAAACGAGCGAGCGGTGGTACAGGTGTAGGTATGTAACGGGTGATTAATACATTCTTTGACATTGGGTTATGCTATAGTCGACACATATTTTGTAATACTTAGAATCAAGTTCAAATCAGTTTAGCTCTGAGTTTTGAGGCTATTTCCCGAAGTACTGTTATTTAAACGGATTTTGTTTTAATTATCCTATAGCCATTTACAAGAAGTACGCCAAATGCGCATAATATACTGATTGGTAGATGTAAAATATAAAAAAAAACAAACGAACATTTATTTTTAGACCAGCAAGTTGCCCGAGACTTCCTTTCAAGACCGTCGGTTTTCAGCCGAACAAAAAAATTTACATAAAGACACATTTTTCCATTTATAATCATAACGTGGAAGTATTGACTCGTCAAATGTCCTTTCCTAATTAACTTCCATTTGAAATGTATCTCGTACTAAAAAACCAACAAAATTTAATCCGTCCGTCTGTAGCATGATTAATGAACTCCTATCTGATTGTTTCCGCGTTGGAGCCCCTACTTGACGTGGGTTTTCAAATTTCCTTAATTATAAGGACAGCTCGTTTTGACACCCCTAGTTTTGGGGCGCGGAGTTCGTTAAGCACACTATGGAGTGAGTGGGTTTTGTTAAACAGACGTAAAACACGGTTGGATCAGTATTAAAAGATAGCAGCTTTAATTCCGCACGTTTAATTTATATCACATGAAACTCGCGTCATCATCTTTTGACGACCTCCGTGGCGCAACGCGCGCTGTCGCCTTATAAACTAGGAGGTCCTGGGTTCGATTCCCGGCTCGAGTCTGGTCTGGCTTCGTCCGCGGCTAGTTACCCTACCGACAAAGACGTGTCGCCAAGAGATTTAGAGTTCCGGCACGATTTGTAGAAACCAATTAGGAGTATAGGTTTTCCATACCCCTAACAGGTTAGTCCGCTACCATCTTAGACTGCATCATCACTTACCATCAGGTGAGATTGCCGTCAAGGGCTAACTTGTAGTGCATAAAAAAAAACATCGCGTAGCTTTTTTCCATAAAATATTCATCGCGATTACTATCATCACAGCATAATAGTCTCACTTTACAGACTTGACCACACTTGGTCAGCGTGGTGGACTGCGACAACCACCCATCTGCATCATTCTGAGAGACTCGTGCCATTGGCTGCTAATGGGTTGGTAATGATGATGATGATGATTTTGTCGTCTTCTCTATCGGTATGCCATTCGACCCGTGCCGCCAACCATGTCTAGTGGCCTAAACTTTGCATTGATAGATCAATGAATCAAAAACCTTTTTCTTTATATATTATTATATATTCAGATTATACTAGCTAAATTCCGCGCGTTTCTGATTGTATACATGTTTGCCGAGACATTTAAATCGAATTACTTACGCGTCTGATTCCAAAGCTTCCTCTATACTTCCACGTCAATGAACGTACCTGTAAAAATCAAAAACAAAAATCTTTATTTTATTCACTCAAATTTTTACACAAACAAATCAAATAATGAATGCCTCACTGTTTCTATTATTGAATATGACAATGAATTAAAACAAAATCATATCAAAAAATAAATTCAAATTCAAATTCAAATTCAAAATAATCTTTATTCAAATAGTCCTTAAAAAGGCACTTTTGACGCGTCAATAATTTACACAGTAGTTATTTCATGGTGATAACTATATTCGTAAACTTAAAACTAAAGCTATGAGGGTTCCAAACGCGCCCCGGTCTAAGAATAAATATTTATTTATTCCGGACCATCACTAAGCTATCCTAAAATTAAAGTTAGGAAGGTACCAAATGTTCCATACGAAGTACCATTTTCTATTTTGTGAAATCAAGTAGTGCAATGGAATGCTGCAATTAAAATCGCATCTTAAAACTAAAGTGACGTAATTAAAAATAGAGCTACTTAAAAAGCATGTCTGGTGAGAAAGTGATCTTTTTATACGTAAGAAAGGGGCATCTCACACTTCGGTCAAATTAGTAAAAAGTGCGACGTCGCGAGAAACCAGGTCGAGAAGTTGGGTCACTTAAATTTTTTAAGTAAAATAATAATATCGGGATAACTTAACGTATTTTCTGAGGCAGGGAGACGTTTTCTAACTCCAGCCTGTTGCTTTGAATAAGCGTAGAAATCTATAGCCCTTAATTCGACTTTGCTTAGCCAGAGTTAGTTTTAAAACAAGTCAGACTTATGTCGGACGCATGATTTCGTCTTCTTTCAACTGTAAGGCCTAAGATTTAAGATTTAAGAATTAAAAAAAAAAACAACTTTTTCCTTCGAATCAAAATACCCTGACTGACTTCATAATCTAAATGCTAAATTGTCTTATAATGTCAACAATACATTCATTACTTTTTAGTGTAAAATATCTTAAAATATCAAGTGCGAAATACACAACTGTTGAACGATGTTGAAATTTTCATACATGTTTTTTTTAAAGGGCCGTGTTCTATAAACATCATACGATTTTTTTTTCACTAAGTGCAGTTCGAGATATAGATAACGATAGTAACGATAATTAATCATACATCTAAATCTGTTCAGGCGTTTAGCAGTAAAGGTGAGATACGTACTGGTATGTTTACCCAGTACCGTAAAAACATAACTCTCCTTTTTCACAGTCGTGTAAAAATAGAAAAAAAAAACGGGTTGCACTCCGGGAGTGCCGGCAGAAGTGAAAACTTGATTATTAACATTGAGCATGTTTGATATTTTGGAATGGTTAGGGAATAATTTTGCACCAATTGCTTTATCAGTATAAAAGTACTATCATTTATGTGGTAGAATACAATATTCATTTATTGCGCTATCGTACACAAACATGACAATTTATATTACATTAAAAATTTAACACTTTAAAACTATTACAATTATTTCTGTCACCATCCATGGATGCGCGTGGCACGCTGTAACATACACGAACATTCGCGCAAGCGCCCTGCGCTGCCTAAACGAAACAGTAGGCCCAGGCATACATTTTCGCCGCGCCGTAGAGAGGGGATAGCTGTCTACTCTCCATCCGTCTTACGCTTTTTCGATCAGGTCACGTGTCCTGACGCGAGTTTAAGATTTTATACCCATTACAGAAAAAGTGCTCAACGCCGCTAAAGAAGTTTTCACTTCAAAAACCCGCATTGACAATTACAAACAAATAATAAAAATAGTTTACTAATAAGTAACTGAATGATACAGTTAAAAAGTCTATAGTTTATTTCATCATATCTGTCAAAACAACGAAAACCAACCACCGACCAACCATCCGACCGACCACCAACGGGGCATTAAATGATAATGCATAACCTCTAGAAAACATGAGAATCTTTTGTACAATATTTTAAAGGAGACGAAAGAATCGCAATTTGCCTGAGTGCTACACAAAAAAAGTGTCCGCGAAAAATTCTTAAAAGTATATTTTTCAAACAACAATCTGCTGACAAAAATGATGGAAGCTAGCGAAGTAGTCATTATTATTAAACGTAGTATTCAGGCCAAGGGCGAAGAGAATTGGATTCTTCATACAAATAAAAATATTTATTGGTTTAAATGTTTTAATCTAAATTTAGAGTCCATTATAATACTTTTTATCCTGCTTTATCGGTGTATACATTCACATTGAAATGAAAATCAAATGAAAATATACTTTATTGCACACCAATACAGAAGAAAAAAAAGAAAAGAAATAAGCACACACAGAAAATAAATAGGTGCAACAGGCAGCCTTATCGCTTATGAGCGATCTCTACCAGGCAACCTCATTCTATTAACTAAACTAGGTTAAGAATAAGTTGAGTACACAAGAGCTACACTAAAAAACGTCAATCAATCAATCAATCAGCCTATAGACGCCCACTGCTGGACATAGGCCTTTCCGAGAGCGTGCCACCACACACGGTCCTCCGCCTTCCTCATCCACCCGCCACCAGCGATCGTCGGTCCAGCGAGCAGGTGATCGTCCTACGCTGCTCTTACCGGTACGCGGTCTCCACTCCAGAACACGTCTGCCCCAACGGCCGTCGGTTCTGCGACAGATATGACCCGCCCACTGCCATTTCAGCTTGCTAATCCGTTTGGCTATGTCAGTTACTTTTGTTCTCCTACGGATGTCCTCGTTACGGATTCTATCCCTCAGCGAATCACCCAGGATAGCCCTTTGATTTTTGTAGTTTTATGGAAAGAATTTATTGATTTGATTTGGTAGTTATATGGAAAGCCATAGCACGCTGAGTGATTTTAAACTTGTGGACAAGGCCTACTGTAAGTGTCCACGTGCTCAGTTATTATGAAGGTGTCGTTGGAGTACGAATAAGGTAGACAAAGTTTTCAATTATAAATCCGGCGAACTCGCTCAATGTAATTGGCCCTTAAATGGAAATTGAATTTAAAATTCAAACACATTTGCACGTGTCAATCCGGCGTACGAAAATAAAGCAAATAAAAATTCAACCTGAGCAATGGTGCGTATTCAAAAGATAATTAAGGTAGATATAAAATAGAATATTCGATGCAACCAATATCCGGCGTCCGGTCGGCACCGACGCCATTTTGTTTTTCATGTTTTTAATCGTTTCTTTGTTTGTGGATGGCTGCCCGCCGGGTTATTAGTTGTTTTGATAAATAAATGAGTTGGGAGCGTTAACGCGATTAATGTAACCAAAGTTTCATTGAAACTTTATGAGAGTTAAGAAAATATTTCGTGGTTGGGCTAGTAAGGCCAACTGCGGATCACAAGGTCGTTGATTCTATTACCAGAATGCGGCAAAACTTCGAAGGGTTTTTCTGATGGTTAATATATTCGTAGCTCAGCAGCAAGTTAAGGCTTCGTAATCATAATTAACATTTAATAATCGTTAAAGCCCACCTATCCGCATTTGGGTAGCATAGAGGGTCAAAGCTCCAATTCAACTCTCCAATGAGCGAGGACTGCGCCCATCTGTGGGAAAATACTATAATGATGAGGTTTAAGATGATGAATGAATGAATGAATACACTTTTATTGTACACCACAATATGGGAAAAAAATAAATAAAAGAACAGAAAATAACACTAAACAGTATGTATGCAATTAATTAGATTCTGATATAAATATAAGGATATATAAATACAAATAATATATATATATATATTTTTTTTTTAATTAAAATATCACTTGCTTCAACGGTGAAGGAAGACATCGTGAGGAAACCTGCACGCCTGAGAGTTCTCCATAATGTTCTCAAAGGCGTGTGAAGTCTGCAATCCGCACATGGCCAGCGTGGTGGACTATGGCCAAACCCTTCTCATATTGAGAGGAAACCCGTGCACTGTAGTGGGCCGGTAATGGGGTGATGATGATATAAATACGGATAAGGAAGGATGAAGGACCGTTACATCTCCTTATGAAGCTAATAAACCAACCCAGAATCGAAAACAGGACACTTTGATCCGTAATCCAAAATGGCCGAAACAGTTATCATAATCCCTTTCAGTAACTCATGCATTTCGGTACATAAGCTTCATATGGCCACCCAAGGAGACCCGCATACATGCGATTATGTATGCGGTTGCCAACCGCAACAGGGATTTTATAGGTTCGGAACCGTCTCAAGTTACAGCCAACTTATTTTTTGCTACTGTGCAACGGTTTTATATGATCACCCTATACGTGTATAAGAAAATGACTATAATTACTTACCACAAAAAGGAAATAATGGCCCTGTTTGGAAATAACCCACAAAAACTTAAAGTGAAAGGTTTGCTTTAACAGAAAAACCTGTAAGCCTCATTTTCCTGCTGTAGTTTGGATTTTCTAAAATACCTTTTTAGCATATGTCTTCACTTTTAATTTAAAACATAATACTTTTGAAATTCCAACCCCTATTCATCCCCTTAGCAACTCGCACTTTGGCGGGTTTTTTAATGTTGGTACCAAACGTCAAACAACTTTTAATATTAATATATCAAATGCCCCATATAATATTTGTATATGGAAGTGAAGTTGAAAACAGAAAAGCATTTTGCATTTTTACATCTTCATCAAGTGATATCGACTTTCATGCTCTCTATGAATTCAGCATATCGCATTGTTTGTAAAATGTTATGAGTATTTTAATCAATGTACCAGTATCTACTTGTATGTATAGTACTAGGCTACATGTGGATGGGCCATTTTCATATAAAATAAATAAAATATTTACGTCAAAGTTAGCATATTTTAATTCAGTGGATCTGATTGTAATAAGTGGTTGTTAGAGGTGCGTGCCTGAAAGGGAGGCCGGAGTCTCAACCTCCAAGCTATCAGTGCTTACATAGCAAACTTATTTCTTATTATTCTTTAATTCTGGTGTACATCCTCATCATCATCATCATGAACAACTCATTACCGGCTCACTACAGAGCACGGGTCTCCTTTCTATATGAGAAGGGTTTGGCCATGTGCGGATTGGCAGACTTCACACGCCTTTGAAAACATTATGGAGAACTCTCAAGCATGCAGGTTTCCTCACGATGTTTTCCTTCATCGTTGAAGCAAGTGATACTTTAATTAATTTTTTTTTTTTTTGGTGTACAGATAGCCATAAAAGATTTGCATTGATTTCGTAAAGATACCACTGTACTGTGCCACTTATTTGCAGCGATCGTCATAACTTCTTTGACTACTATCTAAATATGGATCGTCCTTTTTCACGCAGAAACGTAAAAATGGGTGCGGTTTTCAAATACAGTGACAGTTCATGGAAGTGACAGTTCATGGAAGTGACATTTTATAAACGACTTTTACAACGAAAAATTACACGTTTACGGAGTAGATCAATAAAATGGATTATATAGTTTACGCATAAGGTACAATTTTAAAAAACCTTATAACCCTAAAATTACTAATGAGTCCGGTTTGTTTAGTAATCAGCAATTTTTTCACTTATTACGTTGGTAAAGGAGAGAAGATAACAGGTATTGCCATAATAAACGCGAGTATAGCATCGAGTAACTCGTCATCACTAGATAGATAGATTAAAGGAAAATTACCCCACGGTCGCAAAATAAGTTGTTCGGTACAGATAAGGGAGTCAGTCTACGCACCAGTAATTTGTGCTGTTTTCATGAAACAGTTTTTGTTAAATAGAATTAAATTCACCTATAGTTTTCCCAAGGTGCTGGAATGGCGACTTCGCACCGGTAAACGTAGCGTTGGTCGACCACCAACAAGGTAGACAGACGACATCAAACGAGTCGCAGGGAGCCACTGGATACAAGCGGCCCAAGACCGTGGCCATTGGAACTCCCTACAAAAGACCTATGTCCAGCAGTGGACGTCTATCTGTTGAAATGATAATGATGATGATAGTTTTATCTTTTTGATATTTGGTGGTCGGTGAAGAAGAAATGGCGAACAAAAATATGTCAATTCTATCGAACGGGAGCCATGATCTTCGGATTTGAAAAACGATGCAAGATTAAGGGAATACAGTATGATCGGGCTAAGCCGTTGCCAGCCGTCACTATATTAAGCACTTCCATAAAACCCATTACATTTACTCTTACATCAAATACGCCTGAATTACATTTAAATCTAAACATATTGGATGTGATCTTTAAGGATCACGGCATTATATTGAAATTCAATATTGCTGGAGACTACGGCATGCTATCGTCACTCAATCCCCTTAAATGTAAAGTCAATCGGGCGATTACGGTTTCGTGATAGAATGCGCGATTGGGGGATCAATACTGAGTCGTTTTTAATGTGTCTGCTATATTTTGGGGGGCTTTTTAGGACGATGACTTGCTGTAGAATTATCGTGAGCAAAAAAAATTTTTTTTTTATTCATTTCGGTCGGGGATAAGAAGGAATTTGTGTAACTAATCTAACCATCGGAATAAAAACACATGAAACCAATACATGATGTGATGGCTGGCACTTGATGATAAAATCTGCGGTTCGCTGGGAAGTACTGAACGTTTCGCACGGAGCCATAACGCTTTTCCCTTACGTGATGATTACTATAAGTTAAATAGCTTCATTCCTTAAATAGTCATTAAATCTTCATAACGTTTCTTCTTCCACTTCTTCTTATCCTTGACTTATCCCACATTATGTGGGGTCGGCACAACACGTCTTCTTCTTCCACTCAGTTCTATCAGTCGTCACCTCACTTTCCACACGTTTACTGTTATTATTCATCACCAGGCTCAGAATATTAGAACATTATCAATTAGCCCAACTACACAAAATTTTTTGGTCTGTGTTACAGAATAATCGAGATAATCATGAAACCATCGCGGTAGTTAACGCTTTCGTTCAAATAAACGTAAGAACGAATGAGTAACATAATAATATGAAAGAAATAACCCTGCAATCCGAAGTGAAAAAGCGTGGAGGGTATGAACACGAAGTGGGACAATATTATAATGATAAAGTAGGTATACCTATCATGTATTATATTCTATCGACCAGATAATAACAATGGTTTCGTTGCATAACTCGATGAATATTTCGAAGACTCTCAAAATGCAATTCCAATTAGTATGTACGCAAAATTCATAACACAATAGCTGAATAGCGCAGAGAACAGAGAGCAACTGTCTAAATATTATATACCAAACAGTTATAATTGCGAACTAATGTATTAGAGAAACAGACGGCTTTGTACAATGTTGCGGTTTATTAGTGTATACGGATTAATTTAGTGCTCGCAAATAATTTGCGAATGTATGGATTGTATGGATATGACCTAACGCGAGCAGCACTGATGAACGTAGGGGTACTTCTGTGTTGGAGTGGAGACCCTCGCTTTGTGGATCGAAGACATCAAGCGGCATAAGTTTGGAGTTTGCAAACCTGTACAAAATACATTGATCAAACAGTGGAAGTCAATCGGTAATAATCCTAATAACCCAACCAGAGTGGTTGAGAATTCGGCCTCAGTGTCTGGGGATGTTATAATGATGTTTTTAATGTTTTTTAAAAAAACATTGAAAACATTAAAATATCACTTGCTTCAACATTGAAGGAAAACATCGTGAGGAAACCTGCATGCCTTAGAGTTCTCCATAATGTTCTCAAAGGCGTGTGAAGTCTGCCAATCCGCACATGGCCAGCGTGGTGGACTATGGCCAAACCTTCTCATATTGAGAGGACACCCGCGCTCTGTAGTGAGCTGGTAATGGGTTGATCATGATGATGTTGATTGATTATAATGTTAGTAGTTTTGAATTAAATATAAGTTATATTTGAAATTGCTTTAGGTGAAAGAAATAACGTGGACACAACTGCGCATATCTGATTGATTGATTCTGCCATTATGCTTTCAAGGACGTGTGTAATCTGCCAGTACCCATATGGGTTGGGGGGTTAAAGCCAAAATCAGTCTCATGCTGAAACTCGGACCCACGCCTTGTAATGCGTCCAGGATCGGATCCACCAAAAATCAAGCAGCATTTTGAGACCCCGTCCGTTTGTCTTTTGAACTATTAGTAAGTCCCCAAAGTGCTTCTATACCTCAAAATGTAAAAACCATAGCGCTTGACGCTGTTCTAGGGAGGTCAACAAAAGTTATAAGGAATTTGTTTGTCCCTATGTCTAGTTTGATCTTCTTGAAATTCATAATGCAATCTGTTTTCTTCGCACGAGTGACTCCTATATTTTCTATGTTTACTTCAAGTTTCAATATGAAGTTGGATATTTCTAAACGGTCACAGCATAGCTTTTCTATTCCCCTATTAATTTCCGAAGTTAATACCACTAAATACAATACGAATGCTCAAATACGATATCAGCGCATGTGGTTGTAATCTTCGTGCCATATGCGAATCGAATTGCCACTTTAGGTGAAAATGTGTCCGCGGAACGCACGCAAAAACCACTCTTAATCCTTGCACTTTAAGATCGCTATTCGTTTTACAGCAATTCTGGTATTGTCATGGCAATAATTAGATATTAAGGGCATGTATTGCACTACGTTATGAAAATAACGTACATTGTATTAAATGGGATGTGACATTAACTTAAAGCTGGTCGCACATTATGCGTCCGCCGATCGAACTTGCAAAAAGCGTCATCAGCATTGCTCACAAAAACCAATCTCCCAGAAGCAAATGTGTGTTTTCCTGAGCTACGATAGGAACTCCCATAATTCCCATATAACCTCCTTTGCTTCATCGGTCTCCATTATTATCACTAACATGTGGTAATACCTACCTGCATTTTGGCATATGGTTTATTCTGTAGAACTAACTCTTCCGACACAGACGTGTCTCCAAGCGGTTTAGAGTTCGTTCGATGTCGCGTAGATACTAATTAGGATCGTGGGCTTACCAAACTCATAACAGATTAGCCCGCTACCACCCTAGACAGCATCATCACTTACCACCATGTGAGATAGCAGTCAAGGGCTAACTAATAATGTATAAAAAAACTGACGTTAATAATCAGTTGATAATGACACACGCAAGACAGGAGACATGATGACATTTAAGATGGTGATAACGAAAGAATTCCCAGCTTTGTCGTGGGCTTCTTCGACAAGGGCGCCTTTGAATCTGAGGAGCTTAGGATTTAAGTTGCCGACGAAATATCTGATGATGTGTAACATCTAAAGACACGTACGTATAAACTTATTTATAGCAAAGTAAGTACCCACCCACATAACACGTCATAAACATTCGCGGCGAGTGAAATATAAAAAGGTATATTAATTATTTCTTCTACCCTCTTCAATACATTTGATAAACATAATTATCTACACATGGTTTATAACGTAAACTCCATACTTCAAAGGTTTTTGTACTCTTTAATCAAATGGAAGGCGTTAAAGATTTCAAAAGTTTTTCATATGTATCGTAAAAGTTTTCATCCTCCGATTTTCTTTTATCGATATAGGCGAGCGATATCACAGCTAGTAAAAAAATGTGAAATAAATAAGTGGTTATTTTGCCTACAATGCTGATATGTCGATGTCAGATTTCCGGTTCCTCTGCACCGGAAATGGGAGCGACGTATCGCGGATCGCATAAATCTTACAATCTTTAAATGGCGCGCTGAAAATTGTGGTATGCCATTCTCATCGGAAAAAAATGCTCTCGAAAGATATCTATAAGTATAAAACCGTCCCGTAACGCACTAAGGGACAACGCACAAGTATATCCTGAGTTTTAATGGAACAGCATATTCTTCTTATTTTCCCCTTGCACCAAGGCAACGACCACACAATTACGTCCACACACCAGCCAGCCAGTAGCCAGCACAAGATTGTAAAATAAATTAAGTAGTACTAGAATTGCGACTCTAATCTTAAAATACAAGGTTCAGTTTACTTTGACGTTATGGTGTTTCAATAGTCGAAAGCAACTCTACGATTGCGCGACTACTAATCTTACTGGGGTTAAAGTAAGTCAATTTTGTTGTTGATCACCGGAGGCCAAAATAAGTAGCTTATGGTTTCATCATCATCATCATGATCAACCCATTACCGGCTCACTACAGAGCACGGGTCTCCTCTCAAGAGAGAAGGGTTTGGCCATAGTCCACCACGCTGGCCATGTGCGGATTGGCAGACTTCACACGCCTCTGAGAACATTATGGAGGACTCTCAGGCGTGCAGGTTTCCTCACGATGTTTTCCTTCACCGTTGAAGCCGGTGATATTTTAATTGTTTTTAAAAACGCACATAACTCCGAAAAGTTAGAGGTGCGTGCCCGGATTCGAACCGCCGACCTCTGATTAGGAGGCTGACGCCCTAACCACTGAGCTATCACCGCTTTCTTTATTTTCGTCGCATGCGACATCTTATTTCCTCACATTTACATGTCACATCCAGAAGCGAATATAAGTGTCACATATTGGTTTTCTTTTTTTCTCCTTCTGCTTATGATATTTCAAACGTGACGTCGTTTATTTGATGTGTAATTTCCGGGTTATCTTGTTTTTGGTTCTTTCGTTTTGTACGTTGTCTATTATACCTACTCGTACTTAGTGTATAGCTTATCCAAATTGAATACTGGACTTACTTTTTAGTCCAATATTAACACTCAAAGTATCTGGAGTATTTTATATAGGTATATTTTTAAAACGTATTTTAGATTATCTTTACGTTGCTATCACAGCTTTTTTTTTTTGTAAATATGTCAATCAGATTTGTGTGGTTGTGTATTGTATCGTTGATTATAGCAAAATCAACCAAAATTTTTATATAATATGCATTGCTTAATATTTTCAATATAATATGTAAAACTTTATTTTATCAGGGATAGCGAGCAAGCAATCAGGCAGGTCACCTAATTTTAAGTGATTAGAATGTGTCACCAGCTATGACAAACTAAAATGTTCGAAATATAGTGTTCTATGCCTATTTAAAACATTATCTGTCTGTAATACCACTTTAAAACATGTACATCTCAGCACATTACGCCTTGAATTTAAAACAATTCATATCACCGCTAAGACTTGACTCACGTCACGGATAAAAGCTCACAGTTAAACAAAAGCTTTTAAGAAACAATCTCAAACAATCTAAATCCCGTCATATAACTGTCAAAGAAATCAATGTACCGAGAGACTAAAAAAAAGTCCGGTACCATATTGATTGACCCCCGTTCGAAAGCTGAATGCTTTTTTAAATTGATCTACCCCATTCAGTGCGCACTGGGTAGAGCATAACTGATTATTAATAAAAGGTACAAAGGGGTAGTTCAATTTTTGTTTATTCAATTTCTGTATAGTACAAAATACTACACAAAATAATCCTAAGATCTAAGGAAGCCTCGCCATCGAAATTGATAATAAGTTATTTGAAAGCAAGAGAGGAAACACTTTAAGCGATAAACCGTGTTAAATATTACAATAAACCAAGCGTAAGACGCTCACGCTACCTAAGCACATAGATTAATTTCGTAAAATAAAGGATATCACAAGGATAACGTTTGATGTGTGTCATAAACATGGAAATAACCTTGAAAAAGAGTTAACTTAGCATTGTGCTAAATCCAAGTTTTGTGACCTATAGCTATTTATCTTATATCAATCTACTATGTATACAAAAGTTTTCATTGGTCACTCAATCATGGAAATCGTAGAAGTAATAACCCCATTATAATGGACCCATAGTTGTGTATCGCTACCAGTGGTCGAATTTAAACGTGCATGCTATCAATCATACCCAATGTCTCTCACGATTTATCTTCCAACCCGTATATTAAAAGGAAAACGAATTTACAGCCTCCCAGTCATCACAACAACAAAATATGGCAGGAGAAAATGACTGTTATCGGTTATGTCAGAGACACCAAAATTGCTTGCATGGTTATAAACTTTTTGTACACAGAAAAATCTGCTGGGTCGTGCACGAATAATTCATGTTATGATACAACGGTGGAAAAAATGTAGGTTTTTGTTATGTTTATTAAGGTTTCTTGTGGATTAGTTGACGCGGGATTGTCGGAAGATTGCGTAAATATACTGAAAGCTGAACAAAGAAGTGACTCAGTAATTTTGTAGGAAACCGCCGGGGAAAATTCAGTTTGTGCTCTGGGTTATGGGACTGAGACGTTAGTTTTAGTTGTGCACGTATTTTTCAGTTTAAAGTTGTTATAATTTCGAGATCCTGCAAGTTTGCTTGAGGGATTATCATAAAGGAAGACTTTATGAGTAATAGCTTTGAAATTGTGGAAGACTATATTACGAATGCAGAAATTGTCTTCTTATCTTACAAAGACGCCAACTTATGAGATACATATAAATCTACAAATTCTGCTTCTCTGATGATGTTGATAATGCAGCAGTTGTAATTTTGTAAAAGTCTACTTTTTCTTACTTGTTGTACTATTTAAACAATGCTTGTACTTTTTTCTGTTTTAAATAAAACTCAAATATTCGAAAAATATTACTCTGTTTTGGTTTCTTTATTCTTAAACCAAATTTTATAAGTACTTTTTAAGTTTACTAAATTTTTGAACTTTTTTAACGATATAATATATAAGAGACAAGTTAGTAATAATGGAGTATATTGTGTCGGATTAATAAAAATAATAGAAAATCATACTAGACTAGATTAATTTAGTTATACTACTTGCAAAACTGTTAAGTAACGTCGAAAACTTTATTAATATATAGATAAAAAACATGATTATGAACTTTTTGTTACTGATCGAAGTTATGAACTTGATGTTACTCGTTTAGGAGTTTTTCACCAAACTTATATAAATTTCTGAAACATCATGTACCAGATAAACAAAGTATCAAGATCGGCCTTGTTTTTTTTCAAATTCAAATTCGTTTATTGCATGAAAGTGGTACATTCATATAAAGATCTTAAGATTAAAGGGTAGCCTAACACATTGCCTAAAAGGCGTGAAACAAAAATCTTACAATGAAAAAACAATAATGTCAATTTAATATTAAAATAAGAGTTATGAAACCAATTAATAAAATGAAATTAAATAGTAATAAAGATTTAAATATTTTTTTTTGCGAAAATCTATGACGTCATAATCATACGAGTCACTTAATTAAAATAGTCGTTTGAAGAGCAAAATTTATGTGAACTAACCAAAATGTTCATTATACACAGAAATCGCAGACTCCCAAAACAAGCTAAAACCTAAAAACAAAACACTAAACTGGTTTATTCATTTATGCGCACCGCCATTTCCGTTAAGGGATAGACGCAAAAACGAAACAATAGAAATCTAAATTGAACTCTGGTCCCTGACAGCGTGGCCACAGTTCAGAGGCATTTATTGGACTATCAATCAAAATCGTCTGCACTCAACATTCATCTTCCCCTTAAATTGTGGGGTCGCTTGTCATTTATTCGAATCCAGTAATAGGGATGATTGCATGACAGACGCCGATTATCGATATCGAAGCGTTATTGCTTTCGCATTCCCGAAGTAAGAAATGACATTAATGTCTCTTTCAAACATTTTTCAGCCAGTAAATATCGAATTGGAGATTCGTTATGTGCGTCTAGAAATGCACAGTTTACTTTGGAAGTCAATAACAATCCCAACTTTATTACGAGCCAAGAATATTTCACAGGCGAACTATTTGAAAATAGATTTAATAGAATTAAAAACACTGAGCACTTACTATTTCATAATTGTATGAAGTTGTAAGCTTGAAAACTGTCAGTTTAAAAACCATGCTGTTCCAATATGGATTGGTGATCCACTTTACATTAACTACACTGTTCAGATAGGGAAGCGGTGATAGCCTAGTGGTTAGGGCGTCAGCCTCCTAATCAGAGGTCGGCGGTAGGAATCCGGGCACGCACCACTAACTTTTCGGAGTTATGTGCGTTTTTAAAAATTAAAATATCACTTGCTTCAACGGTGAAGGAAAACATCGTGAGGAAACCTGCACGCCTGAGAGTTCTGCATAATGTTCTCAAATGCGTGTGAAGTCTGCCAATCCGCACATGGCCAGCGTGGTGGACTATGGCCAAACCCTTCTCATATTGAGAGGAGACCCGTGCTCTGTAGTGAGCCGGTAATGGTTTGATCATGACACGGTTCAGACAGTCGGACAAATCAAAACGCGTCTTTACGTTACACTTTAAAGCCATACTACCATATTTAACGAGACAGTTATTTCAAGTTCAGTTCGGCTTTCGAATCGTCCTTAAAACCGATGTATACCCAAATCTTAGTCATGAGTAGCCGCAGGGACTAATTGACCACACTTAATTTAGAGATTGATGGTACCGAGACAGACAGTAAACACGTTTTTCTGCAAATTTGATATCGATATGACGTGAAGGCATTTGTTTGTGTCATAAAATTGGAGCCGTATCGATTGATACGCATTCGCAATTCAATTTCGAAACGAATGGGACATAGAATTATTCATGTTGAATCGATTACGACGAAAGGTCTTCGGCCACATGATTGTGTTTCGAAATCAAATTGTTGTTAATTTACTGAAAACAAATAAACATTATTGAAATTGTTTTTCTTACTCTGTAAAGACTAGCTTTTACAAATACAATTCCTTTGTGTAATAAACGTACCAAAGTAATCAAAAGAAAATAACGTTTCACCTGAGCAGGTCCTTTTTATTATTTCAAAGTTGCAACGAATAAACGAGACGTTAAAAGAAAAAAAAAAACTAATTGTGCATGTAAAATAGCCACATTTTTAGACGGTGGATTTGTCCAGAAGAAGTTCAAAAGTGATAAAAATGAAGTGGAACGTATGTAAAATAGGATCCGCAATCCTTTATCAGGCGGGCATGAATTCATATAGTACTCTGGAGGTAGGTTTAACATTTCAACTGAACTGTTAGATGCAACCCGCATACCTAATGATCACTTTGCATATATTTATTGTGTATAACTCCGATGCTAAGATGGCAAACGGTTTAAGGTACAGTTTTAGCCTGACAAACTTGGTTATAATGTACCAAATCGTGTGGTTGAACGGTAACTTCATTCTGTAATATGCAACGGAACTGAATTAATGTGGCTCAGTAATCTAATGGATGGCAGAAGGCATACTATTATGTTCTGGTACCCATTGACGTCTCTCGTATCTCGATCGTATCTTATACTATTATTATCATTATGCCATTTATGGCAGTGTTTCTTTATACATCAGAAATATTTAGTTACTATAGTTTCGTACGTTATTAATATCGCTATTTGTCGATCAATATGTTAATTTTAGCTCTCAACACTCCTCCATACATAAACTTAGCAAGTTGCCGAAGCATCCCTTTCGGGGCGATCAAGTTCGATTCACGCTTCTTTAACTTTTCAGAGTTATGTGAGTTTTTAACTTTAAATTTTTTTTATAATTTAAAAAAAATTTAAACATAACTAACATAACTATAGAAACTAAAGATATAACTAGCTTTAATACTGAAAAAAAACATCGAGTGGAAATCTGAATGCCTGAGTCTCAAGAGGGAGTACGGGCAACCCCTTCTCTGGAGAGGAGAACCGATGATGAAGACGATATTCCTTAGTTTGACAGTCCTCTATCAGCGCAATATTTATAGCACAGAAACGGGTACGAATTTTTCCCTTCACGCAATAAAAAATAGATCAGATTATTAAAGTTGTATTTGTTAGTTAAAATTTGTAATTCGTGAACGTGAGACGTCAATGTTATTCGTTAGAATACAGATGATGATGTTCCTACGCAGTATTTACCTTTGCAAGTAATTGAAAATTTCGAAGAACAGTCTCTTAAGGAGGAAAAATACATAAAGATGCAAATAGACGGTTTATATTCCGACAATAAACACATTAGTGTCGTCGGTATTAATGCGTCTCGTCGTAACATGACTTAGTGCCCGTTTGTATACTCGACGGTGCCTATAAACATGCTTTGGATCTAAATTCTGCTTACATTCAAATACGAGGCGAACCATCGTGCCTTGCATTTTCCAAGAAATTACCGAACGAATGTTCTGTTACGTTTCCACGTTTATTTAAACACCAAATTTCATATAAAGGACTAATTGGTATTGGTGTTATAATATAAAATATCATAACAACAATATATTGTTCATTAATATTAAAGCATAATTTGTTCAATATAGTTGAATTTTTATGTTTTTGGTTTATCAGAGTTTGGCACTTTATTGCTATTTCATTCGATGATAAGTTTGAAAACACGACATGATGGAGAAAGTATAACTGTTTTTTTTTTGTGTTCTACTAATGTTTAGTGTTTTACTAGACAATAGTAGAACAAAAGAAAATATTTTGACAGCCCACTGACATAGTGGTAAGTGATGATGCAGTCAAGAAGCTTGCGGTCTAACCTATTGTAAAGGCAGTAAGGGTTTTACTGCCTTTACAATAGGTTATATACCATAATTCACCTTCTACGTTCTACACGACATCGAGCCGTGACGTAAAATAACTTTAACAACCTTAAGGCCATCACTGTGGAGGTAACTAGCCACGGCCGAAGCAACCCATCAGAACAGAACAGAGAAAATATAAATTCATATTTATTCGTTCATTTCATTATTCGTTCGGTGACACTTTTTCTTTCAATTAATCGTATACATTCGGAGACGTCACCGATATAAGACGGAAAAAGAAGTAAATATAATTGTTTTTAATGAATTCAAGAAGCATATACGATGAATGCTTAAAATCCAATTCTTTGGTTGATTATTAGTAATTTTAAAGTTGGATTCCCTATATGGATGATAGAAAACTAAACATCAATAAATACGAAAGTTCATGTCATAAATAATTATTTAGGTTAGTTGATTTTAGTTGCGACATGTTTAAATCATAATAACTTAACAGTTGTCAAATATGACTGTTCGATATTTGTGGTTGTTTGCATGTATGTATTTAATAAGTTGATAAGATCTCATAATAAAACCTATTCATACAAATAAATAAATATCATTTTATTCCAAAAATCTGCAACTTATGGACTCGCCAAAGTCGCAAAAATACATTAAATTATCCCTCAACTCGTTGGCATACCACAAATGAAGTACTACGGGGTGTACTAACAAATATTTTTCATATTCCTCAAGAGCAGACAATTTATTTTCAAAGCAGCCGCGGTTGCGACTTGCAAACTTTTGTCGGAGTTGCCGTGAAGTTTAGATATTCGCATCCGTTCGACCGATCCCGTCTCGGTTAAATTCCATAATTCCGCCGTGGGTTTGCGGTAACTTCATATATCTTCTCGGATTTAGAACTTTGCATGTACGTATCCTCGAATTTGGTTTCGGATTTCGATTGGCTTTTAGCTTATTAAGATATCGGTTTTAGTTAGTATTCGTATTTAAGAAACATTATTTTCATCTATCATATTAAGCATCTAAGTCCTAAGATTGAGTTGACTCTTTAATTAGGAATTAGTTAACTATTAGCTTAGCATTTGGTTAAGCAATAGCAAAAAACGTTATCTCTCTCGCTACTTTTTGCTCTAACCTCACAAGAATTAAAAATTTTAAGTAGATGTGTAAATGCGCTAGTAAGTATAGTAAATAAACTCATTTCTTACGATTAAAAGTACACTTAGTTAATAATAATACAGCTCGCTACCCAGGTTAGCTAGGTTATGGCACTTTGTAACTTATACCAATAACCACTTAGTATGCACAGTATCGGGACGCTAAGTTGTTAGACGCCAGTAGGGTAGCAAAAATGACGGTCAAGCTGACTATCATACACCTTGAAAAATATACTATGATGAAGTTCATAGAGAAACAGATATTAGTGAGGAAGAGAAAACTGATTATTATGATTTTAAGCAACCGTATGATAATGTGATTACCAGTCTCTACTACGTCATCTCAACTTGCCCGCGTCCCGATACCGCTGGTGACTGTAATTTAATCCCGGGGAATGTATATCACGACCGCAATGGCGACGGAAGTCGGCGGGATAGTGACTAAGCAACGTCTCGTGGTTTCTCTCGTCTCACAGGGGGGTATTTTTGTGCCCTCATTGTTCTTCTTTTATGAACTTGCTTTAAATTAAAGCTGTTGAACGGTCAATGGTGCTACTTATAAAAATAAACTTACATTAACAAATTTCTTACAGTTGGGTATAGAATAAATAACTACCAACTATAGCATCACCTAGTAGGAAACATCGCAGTTTGAATCTATTCGAAAGCCCATCTTATAATGAGACACATTTGAACAAGAGATGACAAATTTCTAAAAAAAACTTGATCATCAGTTGAATAGTTAAACTGTGAATGCGTAAGAAACAAACTCAAATTCCTTTAATAGAAAGGATAACGTTTCTATTGTAGTGCAATATTGTAGTGCGTTATCCTATACTCTGATTTAAATACATTTTCTATTACTTAATGTATAATGTAAAACAAATACATTCATTCATCGATATTATAAGGTAAAGCTGCAAATCAGTTTATAATAGTTAACGAATCAAAAAAAAACGCAATACGAGATACAAATAAACATTTTTATATATAACATAATTAATCGAGTTTTGTGTTTGCTAATTTCGCCTTTGTTGAGCTAAACTAAACTTGAGCCGAATGTAACACGTACACGCGATTTGCGTCTAAGGCAGGCGAAAATGAGTTCATCTTGTTACTTTGTTAAGTACATTACCTAAATTATATGGGTCCTTTGAAGATCACACGTCTAATTAATGTATAGTAATTAATTCACGCGCTGTTGGTTTCAGGAGCAACTTGGTCTGTGAGTTCGAGTGAAGAGCATCTGTTGCGTTTATTTTCAGTTTGAATGAGTTTTTTTCCAAGGTTTTTTCCCTAACATTTTTATGTCTATTATATTTTAATAAAGAGACTATTCCGTTGCCACAATATGAGCTATCTCTGAATGGTGCTTAAAGCGGGTATCAATTATTTGATTTTATTTTACCACATTTCGTTCTTTCTTTTTAGTCAATTTTTTGTTACAAAAAATAATTATGTTCTTCTTTATTAATGTTTTGAAAAATCAGCCCTTCATAATATCTTTTATCACGAAAATAAATAAATTTTCATACACATTATTAGCTGTAAGAAACTAGTCTCATCATCAGAATTATTATTAATATTACAATTTTGAGTAAAGACCATAACGCTTTTGCTTCAAGTATTTTTTAGATGTTTGTATTAATGTTTTGTGTGTGATTTGTCTCTATGCAGCTTTAGCTCAGTGAGAGATAAAATTAAATTTCAAATTCAATATTAGCAGAAGGTAAAGAATCTACTTTTATACTTAGGTTACCCGCTATGTCATCTATATACTTATGTATTGCTGCCATCAATTTCGTATTGTCTTTAAATTTACCCACCGGTACAACCCTCTGTTTTCGTTTGGAGTTGTCGGATGTCAGCGCACCTCATCGGTTTATATTGTTTGTGTTGGAAATTGGTTGTTTTTAAAACTCTACCCCTCGTCTTTGTTGGATTATTACGAAAGCTAATCGAAATCGAGTTGGGTGAATCTTTTGAGATTAAAAAAAGATTGAATATGGTATTTTGCATTTATTTATTTAAGTTTAAAAAACATTTATATGACATGAAAAGCAGCCATGAAGCTAAAGTAAAGACTGATTGAAATAAATACACTTATCTCTAGTAGAGATTTGTTACAGTGATCCTAAGCAGTGATTTGAGGAGAACACAATATGAACATTAGGATGTGTTGAAATAAAATAGCGCTCTGCTCCAATCATACATGATGCAGCTAAAGTGCCAAAAGCTTAAAGTGATGGTGAAGCACGCTTGCCTGTTCACTTTTGATTTAAAACTACTGATAAATTATCGTAGCTAAATTATAATTATATAGTAATTGTGTAATTAGTGGTGCGGAGAAACAGATTCCAGATATTAACAGTACTTATTAGACACAATGAAGGATTTATGCAAATGGTCATAATAAACAAGTATATTTACATATAACTATATTTTTAACAGGATATATAAAAAAACAAAACAATTTAGATTACAGCGTGATAATGATTTGTGCTAGTTTTGAATTCTATGGCGAAATAGTTGATAACTTGCATTGAAAGGAAGAAACATTAAAAATATAAGTGTTTACCCCGGGGACCTTGGGATAGTGTGGAATAAATATTATTCCTGTTTACCTAAATCTAATATCGTGGGATCACAGTAAATTCAAAATCCTAGGAGAATATTCGCCAGAGCTTATTCCATTATTCAACAAAGCGCGCCATGTGTAGGTAACGTTGGTCCTGAACCAGAAAATATTTTAAATTTCTAACACCTTGTTGGTTGATATGGTTTATTCTACAGATGCTGCGACTGTTCATTTTAGCATATATCATAGATACGTTCTTAAACATGCATTTCTGTGTAATTGAACATGTTTTTGGATATATAATGGCCATAACTATATTCCCTTTATTTGTTTGTTTTATTTAAAACTATCAACTTCAGCGTGTTTCATTGATTTATATAAAGAATTATATATTAAGACCCGTATTTCATGACCATTGTCGGAAACTCAGTTAAGGGTTTTCTAGTGTTGTCAGGTAGACACTAATACAATAAGAATATTTTTAGATTCTCGTTACGTTTGCTACGTATTGCGATATTACCCAGAGATACATTTTTTAAAATCTTTAGATGCAATTTTAATATAGCTGTTTTAAAAGGATTCCTAAAGTAAAATTTTCCTATCTGTATATAAAAATTAGATCACAAAATCTCACCAGGGATGAGAAATATCAAATCGCATACAATTCTAGAGTCCAATACATATACTTTTTCATTTCCTTGCGTGCAAAGGTGGCACACTAATGGAGGATGCCGGAACAAGTGTTTGCCATTTTCGTTTGAATATCCAATGATTTCGGCATATTTTGTCATAAAGGTAATAAGATAAAACAACAATCCTGCCGGAGCTAAAATGTTAAATTATCGAAACCAAAATACAAATCTTCTAATATAGCAGGTGGCTTGTGAAGCACCTCAAGACCGCGATAAAGATAAACTTTACTCAGTAACCGGCAATGTTTGCTTCGGTATTGGAATTTTGGAGGTCTGATACAATAGAGCCAAGTTTATTAAACTTCCTTCCCCTAAAAGTAACGCCTATATGTAAAATCGAAATAGGTCTTAAGTAAATAAAGCAAGGTACCTTTGTGGTATCTCAAAAATTTAAATAATCTTTACTATAATAGATATATAGGAAGCTGTAATAGCCTAGTGGTTAGGGCGTCAGCATAGGTTGGCCTTTAACTTTTCGAAGTTATGTGCGTTTTTAAATAATTAAAAATATCACTTGCTTCAACGGTGAAGAAAAACATCGTGAGGAAACCTGCACGCCTCAGAGTTCACTATAATGTTCTCAAAGGCGTGTGAAGTCTGCCAATCCGCACAAGGCGTGGACTATGGCCCAACCCTTCTCATATTGAGAGGAGACCCGTGCTCTGTAGTGAGCCGGTAATGGGTTGATCATGATGATGATGATAATAGATATTAACTAAGAATCTATTATAATTATTTTTACTCTCAGATCCCGTTGATTGAGTAGGAATAAGATAAAATGTAATTAAAAAAAAAGACGGGTTGCACTCCGGGAGTGCCGGCAGAAGTGAAAACTTGATTATTAACGTTGAGCATGTTTGATATTTTGGAATGGTTAGGGAATAATTTTGCACCAATTGCTTTATCAGTATAAAAGTACTATCATTTATGTGGTAGAATACAATATTCATTTATTGCGCTATAGTACACAAACATGACAATTTATATTACATAAAAAATTTAACACTTTAAAACTATTACAATTATTATACATTAAAAAGTTTATCTATATCAATTTCCATATTTTAAGCACTTTACATTCACGAATTTTACGAATACACAACAATGTGATCACTACACAGACGGTCGAGCCATCAGCTGTCACCATCCATGGATGCGCGTGGCACGCTGTAACATACACGAACATTCGCGCAAGCGCCCTGCGCTGCCTAAACGAAACAGTAGGCCCAGGCATACATTTTCGCCGCGCCGTAGAGAGGGGATAGCTGTCTACTCTCCATCCGTCTTACGCTTTTTCGATCAGGTCACGTGTCCTGACGCGAGTTTAAGATTTTATACCCATTACAGAAAAAGTGCTCAACGCCGCTAAAGAAGTTTTCACTTCAATAAAAATTGCGGGTTCTGGCAGGTGGTAACTTTTTGGTCTTGTTAGGAAATATTTGACGTGTTAGAAATTTTCTTAAGACTTTATAGCCACGGTGTTCTAAACCATTTCATAGTACGTCAATATATCATGGCCTAGACTTCAGCGGTCTTTTTAAAAGCGATATTTACTGTCCTTTCGCATGGAAATCGTGTTTTAGTGGTGAATGCAGCTTCGTATATTCACTTTATATTTGAATAAATATTCCTGTCGCTTAGCGATGTAGTCGAACTTCGGTCTTTGTAAGTCGTATTTATGATATAGCTCCAGCTACACATTTACGTCTATGTGTGGTTACACGTGTATTTATGTCAACCCTACTATGGTACATACTCGTAGCTTATACTAAATATTAGAAATGAGAATGTTGATGCGTGAAAGAAGGATAAACGTTTTTGCATCGTCCGTGATATTATGTCACATATATATCGTAGCCAGCTACTTTTCACGTGGAAATTTGATGTGATTTTTGCATAGTCTAAATTAGTTTATGTGCTATACCAGACTAATATAATATCTCTTTTTCAAATTTCGTTCATATCCATTCAGCTACTCGGGCGTGATTGAGCTTCCACCTATCCAAGCTTTCGCATTTACAATTAGTGACATGGACCAAAAAGTGTAGGCTACTGGTCTACTTATTCCCAAACAAAAAACTTGGTTTCTAGATCTGTTAATATCTCGAGGTCCTGGAATATCACTGGATACCTGAATCCCGAAGAAACTCACGCATTTATAAATCTAACTATGCTCGCTACGTAATGTGCAATTTTTAAGGTTCGGTACACGAACGATAGTAGATCCTATTGTTGTTCGACCGTCTTTCTATGAGCAGGTTTAATCTCAAGAAAACCAAATAGATAGATAATTGAGATTTGTACAATATTATTGTATTGCCAAAATTTATTGCCATAACTTGCCAAGATCGGTTTACCTCCTACCTCCCAAAAAATATATCTATTATTACCAACATACATAGGTAACAATAAATATATTTTTTAATATCTGGAAAAAGTATGGGATCCGTCTCCAGGATATCTATGAGTATCTCCGTGCTAAATTTCATCAAGAAATGTATAGAAATAAAACAAAACAAATAAATCAGGAAATAAACAACCCTTCGCATTTATATAAAACAGTTCTCCTAGATACAGAACTTATATTTGGTCTTTACTCTTATGAGTTCTTCTTTCTGAAAAAAGCATCTCCTGAAGTTGATTTTTTAACGGTAACCGGTAAAATCAACATTTGACATCGCCAAAGTCCCAGCTTCCGTCTAGTCACGAAACCAATTTCGCAGTAGTGGTTCTGTTCCGAAATTATAAGCGAGTTACAGTTTACCACGTTAGGATATCTCGTGGAAATTGGACTGTGATAAATTAAACAGTTCTGACAGTTGATGTTTATACAATACACTTGAGTTTAAGTTTGGGAACAGATAAAATATAGTTGGACGCTACTACTTGGTACTTTATAGCTTGTTTGTTGTTCTGGATTTCCGTGGGTGTTGTATAATGAACATTTTTTTTATAAAGTCTTGAAACTTTATGTTTATGGTCATTTTATGCTCTTCCGTTTTTGAATTTATGATTTGTTGGACTTTGTTCAGAATTTGTTTCCTATTTCATCTTACCTCATGCAGACTCTTAAAAATAGTATTTTTTAACAATGATCGCGAATCGCGAATTTCAAAGTAATTTTGATTTTTATTGCAATCTGGTTTATATTTATAACATATCACCAACATTACTGACTTGTAGTGTATCAAAAAAAAAACAGTAAAGTACTACATAGCGATATCAAAAATCTGAAGGTAATTATGAAAATTTTAGATCTGAGATGTTACTTATAGCAGATACGGATGTTAAAATGATAGTCGATGATGATAAATGATTTCTTTGCAGCCAAGTTTCCACCAACTAGTTTGATCGGACTAAAACCAGTTCAAACCGCTCCGGCTCGCTGCGGGCTGGATTACTAGTGGGACAAACTGGAATAGAAATCGGATTAGTCCGGCAAAGTTGCTCGTATGGTTACACTGATTTAGAAACTTGTACTTGTTTGTTTCTTGAGATATTAGCTAGTCTAGCGGCGGCAGTTCGCTCTACGGAAATAGAACTTCCGCAAAGTATAGACTAGATAATCATTAATGAATTTTGTATCGGAAATTAATGCGGAAAGCTTAATTTAAGCAAGATTTAATGCCATTAAGAAATGTATTAACTTTATTATTCTCCTTGCTTTAATTAAGGATCTACATTGGTTAAGAAATTAAAATATCACTTGCTTCAACGGTGAAGGAAAACAGTGCATCGTGAGGAAACCTGCACGCATGAGAGTTCTCCATAATGTTCTTTGCACATGGCCAGCGTGGTGGACTATGGCCAAACCCTTCTCATATTGAGAGGAGACCCGTGCTCTGTAGTGAGCCGGTAATGGGTTGATCACGATGATGATTGGTTAAGAAAAACGCGCTCCATAGGTCTGATGCATTTTTACAAGTTACAAGGTCAGCTGTGCTGAGATATAAACTTGTCCACGTAATGCAACCCAAATGGGATGTAATATCACAAATATATTGCTAATGTAAACGATAGTTCTAGTTTAGTTAGTTCATCTGGTGGGAGGCTTCGGCCGTGGCTAGTTACCACCCTACCGACAAAGACGTGTCGCCAAGCGATTTAGCGTTCCGGCACGATGTCGCGTAGAAACCGATTAGGAGTATGGGTTTACCATACCTCTAACAGGCTAGCCCGCTACCATCTTAGACTACACCACCAGATGAGATTGCCGTCAGGGGCTAACTTGTAGTGGATAAAAAAAAAGGTTTCAATTCTGCGCATCAAAAGTGCCTACACAAAAAAAACTTAATTTTTAAGTCTTTTTACAGGCTATTTCATTTTGAAGGCTAATAATATTATGATTAGTTAAATAACGAGAAGTCAAGTCATGGATTACTATTCACCAGCTTAAAAAATGCATGTTTAATGCTGGCTTGTCACAGTTTTATGCCTCACAGGAGGCGCCCTTAAGCAGACGTTCCCTAAGTTTCTTCGAGGACTAGGGCTCAAAATTTCTTCTGGCAGAGCTTCTTTCCGAAGCTCGCCAAATAGCCCGGTTAGGCTGTCGAAACCAATAGGGTTAGCACAGCTAATAGTCAGTCCGAAAAAAAAACCAGTTTTATGCGCCTCGGTTATAGTTAGCGTGGTAGCAATATCACGTAATATGATTTTAATTTATTCGCTTGATAAAATATATTCGCGCGATTTATTGTGTTGTTGATAAAAAATAACTATTGATGTATTTTCCGATCGTTTTTAATATAAAAAATGGCGTGCAATAATAACTTGCGTGATTTATCTTTGTTTATCGGATCGCACGCTCAGTGTGCATTAATGTAAGGTTTGTTTTTGTCGGGACAGATTACCGAAAGTTGGTCACGCACAAAGTGTGTTTTGTATCACGTTGCAATATGAAACACTACATAATATTGGCATTTTTAAGTTTAATAAAAAAAAAAAGGCAACCTTACCTGATGGTATGTGATAATGTTGTCTAAGATGACAGCGATGATCAATAACGAGTAACAGAGTACCAATTAGGAAACCAATTAGGAATCATCATCATCATGATCAACCCATTGCCGGCTCACTATAGAGCACGGGTCTCCTCTCAATATGAGAAGGGTTTGGCCATAGTCCACCTTCATTTGGCAGACTTCACACGCCTTTAAGAACATTATGGAGAACTCTCAGGCGTGCAGGTTTACTCACGATGTTTTCCTTCACCATTGAAGCAAGTGGTATTTTAATTATTTAAAACCGCACATAATGAGTTGAGGTGCGTGCCCGGATTCGAACCGCCGATCTCTAATTAGGAGGCTGACGCCCTAACCACTTGGCTATCACCGCTTCGGGTTTTATTATATTTAGGTTTTATTTAATTACCAATTTAATTTTATTTTTATAGTTTGTTGCCACATCAGAAATAGCAAAAAGTTTGTTTTGTATCACGTTGAAATATGAAATACTAGGAGGAGGATATCCTGTTAGTGGTAAAACCATACTCCTAACAGGATTCGAATTAGGAAACCAATTAGGAGTATGGTAAGCACATACTCCTAATTGGTTTCTACGCGACATCGTGCCGGAACGCTATTTCTCTTGGCGACACGTCTATATCGTACGCATCTGAACCTGTCTGACGTAAGCCAATCAGAGCTCAAAACGTTCTGCAAAACAAAATGTTTAAACCAAACTCATTGTTATATTCTCAATGGAATCCTAAATACTACTTCTCGTTGAGTTATAAATAACCCAACGTGAAAAGGGCCTTTAAAGTCATCCGCTCACCCGGTTATTGACTCGCCTCAAGGTTGCTTATCCAGTTCGAAGCTGCAATTATACGCGCCTCATTATTCGATCGAGAAATATTCAATTATATTTTTATTAATAAATAGGTATTGCAAGTAGAAACTCGAATACCGAGCTAAAAGTCAAAATGTTAGTTTTTTCTGCGATCTTAACGAGCTTAATGGAAGCGGTTCTAGTATCGGAGATGTTCGTTAAAGGTTTATTCTTAAGAAGAATTAGAAGATTATATTTATGCTATAGCTACTAAGAAATCGTTTTTTTTAATTGTTAAGTAATTAATTAATTGAAGATTAAAAACCCGAATTAACGAAGAAATTAGGATGTTTTCAGGAAAATGATAATAAAGTGAAGCCTACAAAAACACACAATAACCACAAATAAATATTAACCCGATCGAATAATTCCTTAGCCGAAAAATATTTCTCTGAAAGAGCGATACGAATGGCCACTTAGTATCTATTATTCACGAGAACGATGACGAACAAACACGCAAAAATATGCTTCTTGTTGATTTCATATAACAAAAGCAACAGAGGAATCATACAAATAAACGTTACATACCGTAGGCTGTGTTTTGTCACACTCTAACATCTGAAAGGTGCATTATGTTGAAGTGTGAAAAAACACTGCATAACTATAAATTCCGATAAACAATAAACAGCAAGTATAATTTGCTATATTCCGCCGACAACCCGGAGATTTGTATAATATAACACCACACAAAATCCTCAGGAGATGTTGACTTCACGCTTGTGGAAGAGAATGATCCGGTGTCGGGTCAAAACGTGCGTAGAAGTTCTAGTGGAAGATTTTGTGTGGTGTTATATTATACAAATCTCCCGGTTGTCGGCGGAATATAGCAAATTATACTTGCTGTTTATTGTTCATCATGGACTTCCGCAAAGTAACGCCTGCTTCTATTCATTATTATAAATTCCGATGTTTTGCTTGGTCTATTTGCAAGGCCCTCAGTGTATAGTAAACATTATATAGGATAGAAGTACCCATCGTAATTATATAAAGTCCTTTGCACGTGAAACAGCCTCAAGTGTAGAACTATTAAATATGAAGCTATAATCATGGTCGAGTTTACATCCGAGCAGAGAAACTGCCAACTAATTGGTTTATACCTTGTAATTGACACGCGTGCCCTACAATCAGACGCGATGCCTATCTGACGGCCTATCTCGTCTTATATATCAAATACACATTAGCGACATGTCGAGCGACAGAAAGTTCTAAATCGTCAACCGGTTGATGATGGTATTCAACTTTAAGCTTCTGCCTGTTTGTAAAGATAAAAGAATAGGCATCAAGAGTGAATAGGTATTCTACTGGTCAATTATCTATTAACATAAGGCGTAATTGCTGTCATACGCAAGTTAAGCTATCTATCTATAATATAATAAAACTGTAACAGGACGAATTCTGTACATTGAATATATTTTGAAAATTTTAATTGGAGTATGCTTTACAGTCGATACTGAGCCCAAAACAATTTATTTCAATTTATTCGTCTGTCTGTCTGTCTGTTTCTTGGCTCCTCATCACGCCGAAACTACTGGATAGATTTGAATGAATTTTTGAATTTTGGTATAGGAGTAGCTGATACTCCGGTTTAACATATAGCATAGTTTTTATCCCGGAAATCAGCACGGTTCCCTCAGGAGAGGGGATGAAAGTCAAACTGTGTATTTAGTTGTAATTCATTGACGCATACTCCGATTTCACTCAAACGGAAAGGGGTTTGACATAATGCGTTATAGAAGCGATGGAGCAAAGAGACATACTTGCCTTGCCCTGCGATTTTAAAAACGTAAGGTAGCCTCTTCTTTCTTCATTATGTCGTGATGGTTAGTCTAAAAATAGAATGGTAACAAGACAAAAAGTCCTTGGTGTGAATGTCACCTTATTCCTCGCTTTGATGGGAATTTAAAATGTATGGTATTCCTTACATGGAAGGGTGTGATTTCGCTCGTTTCGAATTTGAATGAAATGATACGGTTTTTGTTATAGGAATCTACTTAATGAGAGACTCCGTTCCGAGTTGGTACTGTGAGATTATTTTATTAAGCGAACTGCATTGCGTTTTCAGCATTTAGCACCTTCAATTGACGGATGGGTCAAAAATTGCGATTATTCGGATTTTCTTTACAGAAATTATATATATAATCTGCTCGTTAGATCTCCGTCCCTGATTTGCTCGGAGAATATAGATGTGCTATACAAGTTTTTTTTTATACACTACAAGTTGGAGCTAAGTTTTCGAACGCCCTCCGAGCTTCCGTGTTCCCAGCCAAATATAATCTTGGTGCCTTCAAGAGAATGGTGAATAGGATTTTCCTAGGCAAGCGTGCTCCACTCTAGACCTCATCATCACTGTCAATTAGGCATGATTATAGTCTATCTTCAATAAAATAAAAAAACTACTGGATTGAATTGAAAATATTTTTTTTTGATTTGGATTGTCTATCTATTGAAATTTAAAGAGTGGAGCATCAATGAAAAACGGGAAAAGTTAACGAAAAAATTATTATGACGAAATTTTCTTGATCAAAAATTCTAAAAAATCCAATCCAATCCCATATAAAAACATGATTCATTCAATTCATGTTATTGATGTTATTTGATTTCCATTTGCCATCACTTAATAATTTAACTAGCCACGGCGGAAGCCTCCTACCAGATCATACTCGAGCCGGGAATAGAACCCAGGACCTCCAACTTTATAAAGCGACAGCGTACGCGATACACCACAGAGGTCGTTACATACATAGCTGCTCAACGCTTAACCACCTATCACTATTAAAAATATATAAATTTTCTGTACAATATTAAAAGTCCTTGTGAAATCAAGATAAGTATTTGGGTGAAAGGCACTCGAGACAATTTATCTCTAACCTGCAACGTAACGTAAGCGTTTACGTTTACAACCGAACAGTTTCGGTTATTTTTATGTGACTTCTATAAAAGATCATTCGACGTTCCCGCTACATGCAGACATAAATGAATCTGGGTTATTCGACGTCGTAAATATCTGCTGAGTTACAAAGCTTAGGAACCCAAATTTATTGGCAGTCGAGTTTCATTACACTAAACTATAACATGTAGAAAATCGGAGAGATTATGTTTGACTTTATTCTTGATTTGATTTTTAACTCGATCTAATAGTCGAACCTAAGTAGTTAAACATAAACATACTAGACTAATATATAATAACAAATAAATAATAACTTATTACCGTTCGTTTCGTTAGTAGATTTTTCGACCCTAAATTGCATTTTTCTAATTTAACTTTTCGATACCTTTTCGTATGTTATAAAGAAAAGAAAAGAAATTCTCAAATTAAAATATATTATATTTCTGCAGAAATAGGTTTTCTTGTTACATACTTTTTTTATATAATTTTGTTTTAGTTATAAGTTTGTTTGTTATTTGTTTAGGAGATAATGGCGCTGGCATGTTCGTTTCGGACAAAAGTCCCAAAAAAAAATTGATAAACAAAATATATATATATATATATATATATATATATATATAATATTCTATTATTATTAAATATATATACTTATAATTAAAGTTTTACAGTACATATTAAATTTAAGTTAAAAACAACTTTATACATTTTGAAACGTACGTTTCTATAAAACCCTGTTATACCTACCCCGCATCCTTGTGGTGGCATCGCTTACCCGTGCAGTGACAGTAACGTATGGGGCTAAATAAAAGTGTTCCCGCTTCATACATATGTTGGATAAAATCGCACTGAGTTTTGTTTGGATGGAATTACGTGTTGTATTCATCCATTTAAAGAACGAATTGCTGTTAATAATATGATGATGATATTATTAAATCTGCCAATCCGCACATGGCCAGCGTGGTGGGCTATGGCCAAACCCTTCTCATATTGAGAGGGGACCCGTGCTCTGTAGTGAGCCGGTAATGGGTTGATCATGATGATGATGATGATATTATTAACGTGCCACTGCTGGGACTTTCCTCTCATTGGAGAGAGGGCTATAAAGTTTACACCCACAACACTGTTTCAATGTTGACTGACGAGTATTATCAAATTTATTGTATGATAAACATTTAACTACACTACAAGTGAGCCCATGATGGCTATCTCACCTAATGATGATGCAATTTAAGATGGTAGCGGGCTATCCTGTTAGGGGTATGGTAAACTCACACTCCTAATTGGTTCTATGCTACATCGTGCCGGAACGCTAAATAGCTTGGGGACACGTCTTTGTCGATTAGGTGGTAACTAGCCACGGCCGGAGTCTCCCACCAGACCTGACTGGAGCCGGAATTCAAACCTTTACAGGACTTTAATGCAACAGCGCACGCACTGCGCCACGGTAGTCGTCAAAAAAAACTGGTGGTCGTTATCCCAGTTAATTTGAGATGAATTGATAAGTTGAGACAGGCTATGAAGCATGAAGCCGTCAACATTTTCGTTAAAAACAAAAGCAAGAGAGGAGAAATAAACGAGAAAGAAACCTCATTTTCTCGAACCTAGCCAGATGTAATTGCACTTAACGAAACGTCATCCGGGTTCCTGAACCCTAAACACCTATAAAAGTGACGGAGACAAAAACTTTAGAGACATTCAGATGCTAAACGGCGTTTTACTCAGAAATATAATTCCCGTGCGCCCCGGATCGGGTACGTGCTGGTATTTCGAGCAAAATCAATAAACGGGACACTTGAGTCGAATCCTGGCTTCGAATTCGTGTAGATGGAAATACAGGTAGCGTTGTTTATTTGCATGTACAGTCAACCTCACAGACTCCACACAAGGCTCCGAGTTCGATATCGGGGGGAATTTTTGAGCGGCTGAGCTGGTCTGGGAGACTTCAGCTATTATCAAATGTTAGTGATACTTTTACTGTGATAGTGTTTGTGATATAGCTAATATCAAATGTTAGTACGAAGATCTTTGGGAGAGTACAAAAGCTATTTCCGTATGTGCAGTATGTATTTCTTGGCAATTTTCGCCAAGATCGACATAATTGTCAAGCCGTGCATAGATAACAATTTATTTAATCCTGCTGATCTATTTTGAAGCTGTGTTAGCTTAGTGGTTAGGGCGTCAGCCTCCTAATCAGAGGTCGGCGGTTCGAATCCGGGCACGCACCTCTAACTTTTCGGAGTTATGTGCGTTTTTAAGTAATTAAAATATCACTTGTTCTCAAAGGCGTGTGAAGTCTGCCAATCCGCACATGGCCGGCGTGGTGGACTATGGTCAAACCCTTCTCATATTGAGAGGAGACCTGTGCTCTGTAGTGATCATGATCTATTTTGGGTGCTTTTCCGGGATAAAACCGATCCTAAGTCAATCTCCAAATTAAATTAGGATAAGCGGTGTTTAAAAGAAACATACGTAAAAAAACAAACATACATTTTATATCGCACTTTTAATCAATATTTAGGTGTATATGAATGATTCATGTTTTTCTGCATGATAGCAACATTTATGAGTGTGTGTGTGAAGTTCATTAAAAAGTTGTACATTTCAAAATTCCTTGAATTATTTTTCTCTAAGTTGGAATCGCACACAAAGCCATATTTATTAGCCATATTTACACTGCGTTGCAATATTTACATACATACGGACAAGCAAACCCACATCGATAACACTTGTTATTTTATAATGTTTATTTTATAACAAGGCGGCAACAGAAATATACAATCTGTGAAAATTTTAGCCATCATGAGAAATCGGACATCGTAGTCTGAGAAACAGCGCACCCTTCGGACAGGCTCCTAAAAATGGCTGTCAGATAAAAATTGTTTCCATCCTTGCGAGGCACTCCAATACTGGTAAATATAGACTGGAATTTGTGGCGAAGACTCCCAAGTAATACAATAATGCTGTTTATTTTAGTCGAGTAAGCCAATTACGTGACGTAGGCTACTAGGCTCTGTTTTCGGCTTCTGATCTATTCTCAAAGCATATTCAAGACTAATGATATCAGAGTGAAATGTGAGTATTGTTACTGGTTATTTACTATTAACTTACTAGCTCGCGAATTAGCTTATGTATACTATTCAGATTTACTATGTACCACTGTAATTTAAAGCGGTGATAGCCTAGTGGTTAGGGCCTCAGTCTCCAAATCAGAGGTCGGCGGTTCGAATCCGGGCACCTCTAACTTTACGGAGTTATGTGCGTTTTTAAATAATTAAATATCACTTGCTTCAACAGTGAAGGAAAACATCGTGAGGAAACCTATACGCCTGGGAGTTCTCCATTATGTTATCAAAGGCGTGTGAAGTCTGCCAATCCGCACATGGCCAGCGTGGTGGACTATTGACGAACCCTTCTCATATTGATAGGAGACCCGTGCTCTGTAGTGAGCCGGTAATGGGTTGATCAAGATGATTAATTCTGACTTCAGCTTGAATTGAGCATTTTTTTATACACTACAAGTTGAACCTTGACGGCAATTTCACCTGGTGGTAAGTGATTATGCTGTCTAAGATGGTAGCGGGCTAACCTGTTAGGAGTATGGTAAACCCCTACTCCTAATTAAGACACTAAATTGCTAAAGTCTTTGTCGGTTGGGTGGTAGCTAGGCGGACCAGCTTCGGTACATAATCATCATGATCATCATGATCAACCCATTTTCGGCTCACTATAGAACGCGGATCTCCTCTCAATATGAGAAGGGTTTGGCCATAGTCCACCACGCTGGCCATGTGCGGATTCGCAGACTTTACACGCCCTTGAGAACAGTATAGAGAACTCTCAGGCGTGCAGGTTTCGTCACGACGTTTTCCTTCACCGTTGAAGCAAGTGATACTTTAATGGATTAAACATAGGTACATAATAAAGCAAATAATTTTAACTATGTTAATTTTAACGTCGCAAACTATCACTAATTTATGAAAACGCCGATGTGACTGATTACAGCATGAATGACGAGCACCGCGCAGTTATTAAAATATTAAAACGCCACCATTTCGCGAATTTACAACCACAATCAATCCCGCCTGATAAGCTGAACGGGTTAATAATTTCAGCAATTAAAATGTGATATTACATCGCAAACTTTCTGTTTGCCCACGTAGTATTTCGGACAATTGCGGTTTTATCTATTTATAATCCAGGCACAGAGCTTCACCTATCCTTCCTATCCTATACGCCTTCGGGAGTATATATTTTTATTTAACGGCAACGGCAACGGCTAACCTGTTAGGGGTATGGTGAACCCATACTCCTAATTGGTTTTTACACGACATCGAGCCGGAACCTTAAATCACTTGGCGACACGCCTTTGTCGGTAGGGTAGTAACTAGCCACGGCTGCAGCCTCCCACCAGACCAGACTCGAGCCGGGAATCGAACCCAGGACCTCCAAAGTGGCTGCGCCACGGAGGTCGTCGAATTGATATCTTTAACGGTTCCTATAAAAAAATTTGTTTAATTTTTATTTTGTTTACAATTAGATATAGAACATGCAAGATATTTGAATAATATTTATGACTGATTGATTGAAAAAATTGCATAAAAAGTAAATTCACAGTATAAGTTTGAAAGTTTAAAAATAATTTTGGTATGTTGACAAAGGAATAATAGGCATGGCTGAAAATCTTCATATTGATATTAATTTCAGTCGTTTTGAAGGTATTTTGCGTATGATAGATGATGGTAGACCCAATTTGGTTAAATTATATTAAAAGCCCCGAGCGAAATTAGATCAATCAAACATTTTAATTTGATGCAAATTAGGTACACGTTAGTTTTCCTGTGCTAGTCTTTCAACTGATTGCTATATTTTCCAATCAATGTATGTCTTTTCTATGTTATTTTAAACTTCCTACTGGTTCCTCAGTGCCTGAAGACTAAAGTTTTCGAACAGTGCGTGATGCCAGTGATGACTTATGGATCCGAAACGTGGTCGCTCACTATGGGCCTCATAAGAAGGCTCAGAGTCACTCAGCGAGCAATGGAAAGAGCTATGCTAGGAGTATCTCTACGTGATCGAATCAGAAATGAAGAGATCCGTAGAAGGACGAGAGTTACCGACATAGCTCAGCGAGTTGCGAAGTTGAAGTGGCAATGGGCGGGGCACATAGCTCGGAGAACCGATGGACGTTGGGGTCCCAAGGTGCTGGAATGGCGACCCCGCACCGGTAAACGTAGCGTTGGTCGACCCCCAACAAGGTGGACAGACGACATCAAACGAGTCGCAGGGAGCCGCTGGATACAAGCGGCCCAAGACCGTGGCCGTTGGAACTCCTTACAAAAGACCTATGTCCAGCAGTGGACGTCTATCGGTTGAAGTGATGATGATGATGATGACACAAAAAACCACAATATTTTTTTGGGTAACAAATATATATATAACAGTTCAATTCATTCTCGTAAGCTTAATTTATACGTATAAAAGTATTATATAGTAATATATCTTGTAAAACGATTTATTAGTGTGGATTTTTTTAAGTTCGATCAAACCAATAGATAGGTGACTAGAAAAAAGACATTATTGTGTTTTAAGATATGAGTTTGACATTTGAGATCGCATGCAGAGTTGACACGAAACTTTTAGCGCATTCATTCATTTTTATTACATTTTCATATAGTGTGGCCATTCAAACGATTCGAATAAAAAAGTTAGAATGAATAAAACTAGAACAAGCTTGGAAAATATTTAAAACTGCGGTCACGGGGTCGTTAAATGAAAGTTTTAATGACTTTTTAGCTGCTGTTTAATTTATACGGAACCGAACGCCGTTCGCCACGAAACAAAGGACAGATGGGTACGTTTTGATGTTTTGATGATTTTTTTTATTTAATATATAACAAAATTAATTTTAGTATATAATATGAAAGTCTCAGTGAAACATAAAGCGCCCTTAGCGCCCCAATACTTAAACGAACGGAAATTTTACTATGAAATAAAATTTAAAATAAAAAACCCCCAAGGCAAATAAAACATGTCTCATCATACCCTTTCATATTTTTGAAACCCCTTGTGATTATTATTTTTCATACTCACTTTCAACGCCCCACTTTTACAGATACGTAGGCTGTACAGATTTTTGAAAAAAAAAAAACTGAGAAGAATCGCAAAGAAAGCTTTCAAAAAACCAAATCCAAATCGGTTTACTCGTTTAGGAGATAGTTTCTCACAGACACACCCAGCGGTGGAACATAAAACACTGCTCTTTTCGGTGGTGGGTTAAATATCATTTTCTTTGAATTTTTTAATATCAAATACCTATTTAAAATATTTTATTGAATACCTTTTTTAAAAAAAAAAAAACACATCCCTAGTTTAATAATGCTAAACGAGGTAATATTATCATAATGATATAGTTAAGCAGAATTATTAATACACGTCATTATTGTCTTGGAAACTAAAAAAGATGAACCTCTATCTACACCAAGAAATTATTTTAGCTACCAGGATGACAGAAATCGCGAGTGGTTGATTGGTGGACGGATAGTCAAAAGAAATAAGTCTCTCTAAACGGTATTTATTTTTTATGGAAAACTTTTTGATCATGGTAAAATATTTCAGACACCAGGATAACAGAAACTTTAAGCAGTGGAAACACCAATATTTTTTAGTTTTTGAATACCATAACCTGGGAGCAGTCAATTAAAGGTGCGAATTAAAAAATTCCACGATTTTGATAGTATTCTGAATAAGAAAATAAAACCTTCTAATCTATAGTTGGAAATGTATGTATTGCGTAAGTAAAAGATAAGTAAACATATTTCTTGTTCTTTGTTAAAATATATCATATATAATTGAGGTCTTATTTGAAGTTTATATTGCTATGTTAATCGCGTGGGCACATGTTTACAACTACGCTATGTCGTTTCCAATCAGATTACTTACCTCCGTGTTTGCGTGTTTTTACAGTGAATTAACCAGACGTATGAGTAAATCGGCTAAATGTCTAATTTTATTTAATTAATTCTCCTTTTCTACAATGCGAGGCTCAATTAAAGAAAAGAGTTTTAAATTAATAATCTATAGTTGAATTTTATAACCAAATTTTTTTTTACGATGCGACAGGAGGCCCACGATAAAGGATTACCTAGGGTCCCAACGGATGTACTAAACTTTGTAAAGTTGCTTTTTTGGCAAATAAATAGTTTTCATTTTTGATTTTTTTTTCATTATACATGTCGGCGCGAAGGAGTTATTAACTTCATTCAGCGGCGCCAAGAAAATCAAGAATCCATTAATTACCCACAATTGAACTCTTTAAATATCTAATTAATCATTTCTTTGCTAATCAGTGTATTTAGAAGGTAGCAAACAATTTTGTACAAGCATGCTTTGCTACAAATACCTGGTAATATATGGTTGTTGCCTTTCGAGGCATTCTCGCTCGCGACGTTGCGTCGGGCCGTTCGGAACTCTTAGTTATTGTCGCAATAAAAGTGTAATCCCGCAAGTAGTGGTTTTGCGTTTAGAAAAGTTGTGTGTTTAGCAATGCTGACGTCACTCTTTATCAGCATTGCTGACGCCACTCTTACTGAAAAACAACTCGGACGCCCTTAACTCGACATAATATATAATAATACTAATAATGGCAGAGTTCTATTCGGCGTAACCTCTGTATTTTCTTCAGTGATACGTGCGTTTTAATAAAAGCATTATTAAATTAAACATCACTTGCTTGGCAAACAAAAAACATCGTTAGGACACCTGCATGCCTAAGAGTACACCAAAACGTGCTTTAAGGCGTGTGAGGTCAACTAATCTGCACTTGGCCAGCGTGCTGGACTAAGGCCACAGCCATTCACATGCTGAGAGGAGACCCGCGCCATGTAGTTGGCCGATAATGGGTTTATAATGATGATGACTACTAATGGAAAAGCACTACCAAAATTATTTAACGAATGTGTCAATTCTAGGTCGGCGAGCAAGGCGGCTGAATAGCTAATGTAGTCGTTAAGAATTCAAAACCAATTTCAAAACTGTATCTTTTTGTATACAATATACATATACGAAATGTTTTACAAAGCTTTTAAAAATCAATCCATAATGAAAAACCCTTGTAATAATCTGTTATCACTTCAGCACTTCGGAAAAGCGACATCTTTGTCGACCTCCGTGGCGCAGTGCGTGCGCTGTTACATTTTAAAGTCGGAGGTCCTGGGTTCGATTCCCGGCTCGAGTCTTGTCTGGTGGGAGGCTTCGGCTTTTTATTTACTAAAGTTAGCCCTTGACGGCAATCTCACCTGATGGTAAGTGATGATGCAGTCTAAGATGGTAGCGGGCTAACCTGTTAGGAGAATGGTATACCCACACTCCTAATTAATTTCCACGCGACATCGTGCCGGAACGGTTAATCGCTTGGCGACACGTCTTTGTCGGTAGGGTGGTAACTAGCCACGGCCAACGCCTCCTACCAGACCAGACTCGAGCCGGAAATCGAACCTACGACCTCCAACTTTCTTTATTAATGCGACAGCGCGCACGCTGCGCCACGGAGGTCTTCAAAAACGTTTTTTAAATTTTAATGTTTTTTAATGAAACCTTCATGTGTTGTTCATTTTGATATGCGTTAACGACGTGAGTACAAGCTAACAACCACGCTGTGTCGTTTCCAATCAGATTACCTCCGTATTTGCGTGTTTTCACGGCGAATTAAACAGACGTACGGGTAAGTCGGCTAAATGCCTAATGTATTTAGCCGGAATCCTCTGTAAAAGCTTTGAATTTATAATATGCGCGTACGTAAATTGGATGGACGGGACTTGTTAGGGAATCCTAGGTTTTAGTTGTTTATTCTGACATGCCATTTCAGCATACCTACCTAATCGTAAGTATTTCATTTTGGAACTGTTTTTGCTAAATGAAAACTTTATATTTGAATACATATGTATTTGTAGGATAGTTATAAAACACGAGATCCTTATAAGAAAACCACAAATTCAACGTGTATTTTTATAGTTGTCATGTTCTGTTCATCATCATCATGACTAACCCATTACCAGTTCACTACAGAGCACGGGTCTCCTCTTAATATGAGAAGGGTTTGGCCATAGTCCACCACGCTGGACATGTGCGGATTGGCAGACTTCACACGCCTTTGAGAACATTATGGAGAATTCTCAGGCGTGCAGATTTCCTCACGATGTTTTCCTTCACCGTTGAAGCAAGTGATATTTTAATTATTTAAAAACGCACATAACTTCGAAGAGTTAGAGGTGCGTGCCCGGATTCGAACCACCGACCTCTGATTAGGAGGCTGACGCCCTAACCACTAGGCTATCACCGCTTCTCCCACATTGTTGAACGGTAAATATTTCAAAGTCTTTACCCTGTTATAATAAAGAACCTAACTGTGTTTGTAAACATAGGTCTTAACTCTTCATTCGTGTATGAAAATTATCAGGTAAGCGATTTTTCCATAATAATTTCTGGACTTCGACCACGGCAAATGAGCGAAAGCGGAAAATTAATGCAATCCAATGAGACTACGTCTGTTTGTGGTTACTACTACCACCTGTAGAAGGCAGACTCTACGTATGAGACGTAGGCAAGAAACTCCAGAAGTGTCCTCAGGTCCACTTCCATTTATATTTCGTTACAACTGAGATACACATTTAAACCACCAAGAGTGGCCTACACTACAGGTATCATCATCATCATGATCAACCCATTAACGGCTCACTAAAGAGCACGGGTCTCCTCTCAATATGAGAAGGGTTTGGCCATAGTCCACCACGCTGGCCATGTGCGGATTGGCAGACTTCACAAGCCTTTGAGAACATTATGGAGAACTCTCAGGCGTGCAGGTTTCCTCCTACAGGTAAATTTGTAGTTATTTAAAATAAGAAAAAAAAAACTAAATTAAAGTACACAGTGCCTTAACATAGTCTCTTAATTTATCTCTCAGTCCATGTGATCAAATTCAAATTCAAATAATCTTTATTCAAATAGTCCTTTAAAAGGCACTTTTGACGCGTCAATAATTCACATTCCATGGTGATAACTACATTCGTCAACTTAAAACTAAAGCTATGAGGATTTCAAACGCGCCCTGGTCTAAGAAGAAACCCACAACAAACTTAGCCGGGCTTAGATCTCATCATCATCATCATCATCATCATTAAGAAACGATTGACGTCCACTGCTGGACATAGGTCTTTTGTAGGGAGTTCCGCTTGCTTCCAGCGGCTCCCTGCGAATCGTCTGATGTCGTCTGTCCACCTGTCACTACGTTTTCGGTGCGGGGTCGCCATTCCAGCACCTTGGGACCCCAGCGTCCATCGAGCTATACCTGCTCATTGCCACTACAACTTCATAATCCGTCGGTAACTCTGGTTCTTCTACGGATCTCCTCATTTCTGATTTGATCACGTAGAGATACTCCCAGCATAGCTCTTTCCATCGCCCGTTGAGTGACTCCGAGCCTTCTTATGAGGCCCATAGTGAGCGACCACGTTTCAGAGCTTAGATAGATCTAAGCTCTATCGAAAAAAAAATAAAAAAGTAAAGAACTTATGTAAAGTTATTTTCAAATATAAAATCGCTGCCGGCTATGATATTAGTTATTACCTAAAAAAATAACATAATTTCTAATATAACTCTTCGGGGTTTATTATTAATGTGCGTTTGGCGTGCCGGTCTGCCACGGTTATACAAAGATTAAGCAGAGTTTTACATAAACACGTATATTATATATATAATTCACCAACTTATGCAAGTTTACTTTACTTTGCAATGAACGCTAATGGTTTTTCGAGGAAATAAATTAGCTGTTATTAAAATAGCTCGCGTTTGCTTTAAACCATCCATACGCTATTAAAGTGAGCAATAAATTTTTTGTGTGCACTATTTATTTTTATACACCATAAGTTAGCCCTTGACGGCATCTCACCTGATGGTAAGTGATGATGCGGCCTAAGATGGTAGCGGGCTAACCTATTAAAGGTATGGTAAACCCATACTCTACACGAAATCGTGCTTTGACGCTAAATCGCTTGGCGACACGACTTTGTCGGTAGGGTGGTAACAAGCCACGGCCGAAGCCTCCCACCAGACCAGACTCAAGCCGGGAATCGAACCCGACTTAATAATGCGACAGCGCGTGCGCTGCGCCACGACGCCAGTCGTCAAAACTCACTCGTATGTGGGTAAGAGTTCAGCCTCGCTTTCGGTGGGAACGAATTCGATACCCGGAACGTCTGCTACTTTCGGAGTTAAGTGCGCTTTACGCAGCATACGTGAGAGTTCGTCATAAAATTTCACAGGCATGTGAATCCAATCCGCACATGGCCAGCATGGTTGACTGTAGTTGAAATAATAAAATTATTTAGAGGAAATTTGCGCTTACCGTTAGTATCTCATTTGTATCCTCTCAATCGTCGAGTCGCTTTCAAATATCAAAAACCACTTATGTCACAGTAAATTGAAATGTATCAACCAAATTTTAAAACTTAAATTCGTCCACACTTCCATAATGGCACAAAAGTAATAAAAAACAAGTGGTACGAAAATTACGACTCTAAACCTAACACATAAGATCCATTTTACTTTGACGCTGTAGTATTTCGATAATCTAAAGTCTAAGACTCCACGTTTGCGAGTGTGAAAATTTTACCAAGGCTACTTTAGTAGGCCTGTGATGTGTTGATGATGATATGAATGAGTCAACCCTGATCCTGGAAGCATCTTTCATACTCCCTTTCACCTTCGCGCGTTCTTTAAATCGTAAGAGTAGAATAAGTCAATCTGTGATCAAATCTACGGCTCTGTAACATAATGATACAGTTTCTAAATCATCTAGTTGTAATGTTTTTGTAACGTCGTCACCTATATCTGGTGCACAGTTAAAATTGTCCGACGATAACCATTACTCATAACTTTTGGTCTGACCGTTAACTAGAAAAATAAGATCTATATATAGTTGAACAAGCCACTGGACCAACGCGGAAGTTTCACTAGATAATAGGATCCGGATTATAGCATTCGAAGACAAAATTTTACAGTTATCCTTCGGAATTTTTTCAGGCCTAAACTTAAAGCCTCAGGATACCAGTCAAAACTGATAGAATAGAAACCGTGACAATGGTCAATAAGGCAAATTTTAACGCATTAAATCATTGTCAAAGTGTGATGGCGCTAAGTCTAGTAGGGAATCTGGAGATGAAAAGTTCTCCAGCGTTCGAATAAAAAATATCTTTAATACGTGATATCTTATTCTACCCACGGACACAGATGGCATGCATTATTGAAAGATCGTGCATACCGTCCGTGAATGCTTGCATAGCTCCTTCCAGTCTGGTGATCATTTGTCTTTGAGATAATTGAAGGAATAAAATACATCTGGGATTTTAATGCTCGAGTTAATCCCGTATCATTCGTAGTGCTTTTAATTTAAATTCAAATTAATTGAATATAACACAACTTCAAATAATACTAAATGCATCTAATATCTTTCAATTACGTTTGATAAAGTATTTTGAATGTATACTTCAAACCAATTAATTACATATCTTAGAGGTTCAAGATGGTTAAAATCCGATGTTCTTTTTTAATGATTCATCGTCATCATGATCAACCCATTACCAGCTCACTACAGAATACGGGTCTCCTCTCAATATGAGAAGTGTTTGGCCATAGTCCACCACGCTGGCCATGTGCGGATTGGCAGACTTCACACGCCTTTGAGAACATTATGGAGAATTCTCAGGCGTGCAGGTTTCCTCACGATGTTTTCCTTCACCGTTGAAGCAAGTGATATTTGAATTTTTTTTAAACGCACATAACTCCGAAAAGTTAGAGGTGCATGCCCGGATTCGAACCGCCGACCTCTGATTAGGAGGCTGACGCCTTACTACAAGGCTATCACCGCTTCTTCGCTTTTAATGATTATTGAATACTAAATATGTAACTTAGATAAGCTCTGTGGAGATATTTCTCTCGAAAACATTTCGGACTGAACACTTAATATCTCTAAATGCTAAAAGGTTCGTTTCACGAACAAAAATAACGGCTGGTTTTACGACAAATGACTGAGCGTTGATTATTTTACCAGACGACGCAAAATCAAAATATTAAATTTAAACAGAAACTTTGAAACGTAGTCGCTCACTTTCAGAGCGGATCATGCAGAGTGTTAGCTCAGCATCCTACGTGACCAAGTAAGGAGACCCGTAGAAGAACTTGATTTAACGATAGCTCAACAAGTCGCGAAACTGAAGTGGCAATAGGCGGGGCCAATAGCTTTAAGAACCGTTGGACGACGGAGGCAAGGGACTGAAATGGCTACCCTGCATCGCTAGATGCAGTATTAGTTTATTTCAAACTAGGTGGATAGATGAGTCAGAAGGATATGCTGGATTCAAACTCTCAATACAAATTATTTTTATTCTTCTTTGACTAGATTGATAGAGTTAGAAGTTGCTAACAAAAATGTTTTATTTTTTACGTATGGAAACATGTAAATCAGTTATTGACTTATTGAAATATTTTTGTTTTGTAGTAGTAATTTTGCATTGCAAAAAAACAAACAGCATTAAAACTCGATAGTAAATTAGGTCTTAAAGATCAATTTTACGTAAATAGCGCCTAAATAAAACAGTGTAACAAAAACAAAATTTCATTGCAGCCTAAACAACTTTCGACATTAATTAACTAAAAACAATACATCGTCTGGAATTTCATCAACATGGCGTCCCCTAAAATATCATTAAGTAAAGTTATTTAGAACCTTTTACTTTCGAACCCCCCACAACATAATAACAAGTGTTAATCTGAATCAATTCATACTCTCTGTAATTACGTCCACGATTCCCTAACGTGGCCCAAGGCGATAGATATTACGAATTTTAATTGCTACTCTCCCTTCTAGTTCGCGCCCTTCTTCAAGATGTTTGAAGCCGTCGTCGTTGTGATAAGGCTTGAGCGGGTTGCTTTTAAAAAGCATTTATCTGAGATGACTTGTTGTAGACAAAATAAGGTAATATAAAAAAGTTTATCGCACTTTTTAATTTCGTTCATGTCTATTTTTATTATCATCAGCAGCAGTTTTAAATATCGCAAGCCAAAATAATGAACTATCCATAAATCGCTGCCTCTTATGCCATGGATAAAAAGATGACGAAATTGTCTTATTTGCTTGTAAATTGATGTCTGCAAGCTATGAGATATGATTTGAAAGCAATTCTAACGGATGAGGGTCTTTATGTTGGATCTGAAGATATTGGTTAACAATACCTATTTAAAATAGAATTAATCAGACGCGATAGATTTGATTTTACATTAATTTTGTTAAAAAATAACAGCAATACATTCGTAACAACAATTAAGAACAACAATAGAAAAGCGAGTATATAAAGAAATAAGATAAATTAAATTATTTAGGAAACATGATAACTGTGCCCTAATTCGTCTTTCTAGAACTACAACGATTTAGTTAAATTCAAACGATTGTATGAAATATATAAATTAATCACCAAATTATAAACAACTAAAACAAAATTTTCATAACGTTCTCAAAAGCGTATGAAGTCTGCCAATCCACACAAGGCCAGCGTGGTGGACAAACCCTTCTCATATTGAGAGGAGATCCGTGCTCTGTAGCGAGCCGATAATGAGTTGATCATGATGATGATAATGAAAACAAAATAACAATTAACAAAAAGTGGAATAGATGGAACTACGATAAAGGATAAATGATTAAAAGTGTATGGAACGACACTGACGGATTAATTCATAAGATTGCAAAATTTTGTTCCGAAATGTAACAAAATTTTGCAAGAACTGCCACTTAAAATTATATAATAATAACAAGGTATAAAAAGTACAATTAAAATATCAAACAACAGAGAAGATCTTATCAGTAGTACACGCCATCTAAAACACAATCCCAACGTATAGAGGCAGAGGAACTTGTAAAAATCCCGTTGCATTACTAATATATCAAACGAATACAAAGGTCCATTCCGATGCGAATGAAAAATGCACGCTTAGATTACAACTAGCTATATAGTTGCCGGGGAACGTAATAAAAGGGGGTGAAAAATATAAAAACAAAGTGAAATACGGGAATAATTTAAAATATAACCCATTAATCTGGTTCGTGTGCGCGACTGTCACGGCGTGTAGCGTCAACAAAACAAGGAAAAGTTATTTTTCGATCTACCTTTGTAATTGGTAAACCATGTTTTAAATGTATATATTTTGCATATTATAGATTCTTGAACCGTTTAAATGGGTGATAATGTGTGACGAGTGAAAGAGTTAGTTTTATCAGATCATATTTTTATATGTTCATTAGTTTTATGATCATAAATTTGTATACTTTTTATATTAGGTTACTCTAGCAACTGTGAGAAGCGGTGATAGCCTTGTGGTTATGGCGTCAGTCTCCTAATCAGAGGTCGGAGTTTTGTGCGTTTTAAAAAAAATATGACTAACTTCAACGGTGAAGGAAAACATCGTGAGGAAACCGGCACGCCTGAGAGTTCTCCATAATGTTCTCAAAGGCGTGTGAAGTCTCCCAATCCGCACATAGTCAGCGTAGTGGACTATGGCCAAACCCTTCTCATATTGAGAGGAGACCCGTGCTCTGTAGTGAGCCGGTAATGGGTTGATCATGATGATGATGATGATGACTCTAGCAAATTAGGTTTATAATCCAGTAAGGCTAGAACTAGGAGGAAGTAAATAAATATTTTTGAATCGTAAGCGATACTAATTATTGGAGATTGAATAGTTAATTTTATCAGCGTCTGTAAGTTTATCTGACAAAGAAATGATTTTTATAATCATGTACTCTACCAATATTACAAGCATGCAGCAGCAATTTAAAAGGAATTGGTCTTATACAAATAATAACACATTTATAATAGGCCAACTTCACATGAAATAGACAACAATATAGGTAACAACGTTGAAAAAGTATTTATTTACGTAAAGTAACATTTAAATACACCGAGCTCTCAAAATAAAACTTTCGGATCAAATCGCTTAAACTCCCGCCCGGAATAAATTAAAACTTTTTCGTTTGGTGTCCTCATTTTATGCTGGCCCTACACCGAATTAAACTGCCTTATTAATAGATCGGAGATACGTTTTCTCTTTTTCGTACTCCGCTCACGGATTTAATAGAAAATTTAACAATTTAAACAAGCCTCGCGGTACTTCTCTGATTAAAACGACAACATTCCACCCGCTCTTGTAAATTAAAATCTTAGGACGTGTGGTTTGAGTGTGATACATTGCTAGGTTGGATGGCGAATGACTTAATTAGGTTGGATTCCCTTCCCTCGTTGGCTGGGTGCTAGTTAATTTTAGACGTTTCGTTGCCTTCGGTGGCGCGGCGTGTAGTGGGAAATGGTTTTAGCGTTGTTTATGGCACTGCATTTAAACTGCAAACGCAATAAAAATGTAACTAACCTTAACTACTGTGTAAATTACTGGAGAAGTTTTCAAACCAATTATTAAAGCAACTAACTTGGTCTTTTTACACATCCTTTTAAGATTTTCGGAGGGTACTGCGTAACGCATGTCAGGTTATTTTCGTGATAAAGTACTAATCTCATAAACAGCCATTTCTTCATAAATTACCCCACCTTTTGTTATGAGCTTAAATCGATTAAATACAAATTCTAAGATAAACTAAATTTAAACTATATTTCCTATATTTTTTTTTTATATACATAGCGAGCAAACGAGCAGGCGGATCACCTGATGGTAAGTGATTACCGCCGCCCATGAACATTTGCAGCACCAGAGGAACCGCCAATGCGTTGCTGGCCCTTGACCAATTTGTAAATCCACCCTTTGAAGATCCCCATATTATAACCATTAGGGAACACAGAAGATGGAAGCTGGTTCCACAATTTGCAGGTGCGTGGCAAAAATTACCTGGAATAGCGGGTGGTGGAAGAGGACCAGACATCCAGGTGGTGAGAATGAAATTTGTTTCTGCGACGAAAAGTGCGACTCTATTAAACTATCACGACACTCAATATGCTTTACTCCACGCAAAATTTAATGTTGAACAGTTTTCTTTCCAATTTTAATATGTTAAATATGAAAATAGTACAGAAAGCTATAAGACCGATATATTTTTCTCGGAATCCATCTTCTGCGAATGTATCTCTATTTTCTTTTTTAATTTTTAATGAACCTAAATAGTTGGTCTACATTCATTGTGTTCATTAATCTTTCCCACTACTGAATCAAGCTTCAACATATCTTCATTCATTTCTTCAACCCTTTTGATCTATTCAAACTTGTCACGTTGATAATTAAGCTTAACTTTACCGTGTGTCACATTTGATAGTATTATCAGATTACGAGTATCTTACGTCGTTAAAATGAAATTCTTGCGGCGTCATCCCTAATTTGAACTGTTTCAAGGATTACTTGACATTTGATTTATGATCTTACACACATTAAATTAGCTGGAATGATATTGTGTCTTTTTCAACTCTCTTTAAACTGGGGTAGTGCAGAAATTTTACTTAAAACCATGCAGTTATGACTCAAACAAGTCACGCCTCTATTTGATTGAAATGTTTCTGTATGCTTGTTACTTTAACAACCGTTGAAACCCGCTGTCCGTGAAGCCGTTTTGAATAGTTTAAAACAGGCGCTTTAGGTTAGATTTTCCTTCAAGGTACTTACTGTTAGTTCATGAGGTAGACCTCAAACAATGGTGAATTTTATTACCTGAAACAGAATTAAAAATAAAGTTAATTAACATCATTGAAACCTATAACCCGTGATATTATATTTTGATACTCGTACGCAATCTAATTTATATCACTTATACTCGAAAGAAGCACCCATTAAATTTGTCCTCGCATTAAATTTAATTAGTGTAGTAGCTAAAGGGATAATTAATTTTAACGCTCTTTATGATATAAAACAGCTATTAATTTATCGTTATATTATTATTAAAAATAAATGGTTAAAAAATTTCAGAACTGTTGGTATATTAAAATCAATCATGTGAATGTATTAAAAAGTATTTTTTTTGAATTTAAAATACACATTATATGGATGTAACGGAACAGCGCCATCTCTCTTGAGACGTGCTATAACTGTGCTAGAGTGTGTTTTAGAGACTAATATAATATACCTTCTATGTAATTTGGCTAATATAATTTTCATTCATTTCTTCAGAGTCAGTGACCTAGCCAACAAGTTGTTATTATTATATATCCAAGTATGATTTCCTAGCCTAACATTTTGTCAATTTCTTTAAAATCTTTAAGTGACATAAGCAATCATTTAATGGGAATATAAATAAGGATGGAATGAAAGGAATATTGGAATAAACAGTGTGGAGTCTTATTATATACCAATCTGTCCTTTGAGAGTGGAGTTCTGTATGAGTATAGGTACAGAAGTGGGATATTTATTAGGTTAATGCAAAATACTTCATCGATACACTATGGTAATGTATGAGCCCAGAGTCAGTGTCAAAAGTCCACTTGTCTACTAAAAAAAATCATTCTCACTATTCCTAAAATTTTTACGCTGCGCCTTCTAGTCTTCGATAACCAGAGGGTTCAATTATTTGCAGAGTTTTACATGTTTTGGCAGAAATACCTCGGGTCACGAGTATAAAAAACTCGATTCCACCCACTTTAACGATCGTAAATCAGCAAGCTGGAGAGAAATGGCACGATATTTTTACTATATTACTGTGGATGGCACATAAGGGATTTCATACATTCATATGGAAAGCGGGGCCGAGGCAAACGGCCGGTGGAACGATCTGCTAAAGTACTAGATTATATAATGTTTGAACACTTATAAGTTTCTGTATGAAAATTATGGCGGTATTTTGGAACATTTTTGTTAATAAAATACAATTTACACAACAATGAACCTTACGATTCTTTGTTTTTTTTTTATGTTTGTTCTCCTTTTTTTTCGGACTGTCTATTAGCTGTACTAACCCTATTGGTTGCCACAGCGTAACCAGGCTGTTTGGCGAGCTTCGCAAAGAAGCTCTGCCAGAAGAAATTTTGAGCCCTAGGGCTCGAAGAAACTAAGGGAACGTCTGCCTAAGGGCCTCCTTTGAGGCCGAACCTCGGCTTAGGCGACGGCTTGTTCTCCGACTTTTCCACCAATTATAGAACAATTAGGGAAATTATCTTTGTGTTTTAAAGATAATACTAAACATGATCCAATATGGGTCCTATAGATATTGAAGATTATTCTCTAACTTGATAAAAATTATATGCACGGAGAGATTGTTTGAATTTTAGAAAGTTAAAATAAAGATGTATTAGCCTCGATATACAAATATTTTATTTTACTATACTTCGTTTAACTTCTTCAATATTTTTTGGCTATATAACTAGGTTTTATTGCTTATATTTCACTGTGTAACATAGACTAATAATATAAAAAAAAACACTAAAATTTTTATAAATACTGGTAGAATTCCACTGTCCACATCTGATTAATACAGAATGATCTATAAAATCAATTCCTGTATCTAAAAGTGTTCCTAAATTCAATTAGCAAGCAGTAGGCGGCAATCAGACTTCCTAACTTTGTCCCACACTCTTGTCACGTAGTGTCTGCAGACAATTGTTTATTAATTATTCCAAGAGTCCTCCCATCCACTTTATAATAATGGAAATCCGAAGTTGGAAACATTTTACCAGCTTTGCGTTATCTATTCTCATACAAGAAGTTGAACAAAACCACATCAGTGTTGAATGCAGAGCAAAGACATGAATCCTAAAAAGGGAAGTTTATTTTGGATTATATAACAGTTATGTGAAGTTGTGATAGCCTAGTGGTTAGGACGTTTGCCTCCTAATCAGAGGTCGGGGGTTCGAACCCGGACACGCACCTCTAACTTTACGGAGTTATGTGCGTTTTTAAGCAATTGGAAGGAAAACATCGTGAGGAAACCTGCACGCCTGAAAGTTCTCCGTAATGTTGTCAAAGGCGTGTGAAGTCTGCCAATCCACACATGGCCAGCGTGGTGGACTATGGCCAAACCCTTGTCATACTGAGAGGAGACCTGTGCTCTGTAGTGAGCCGTTAATGGGTTGATCATGTTGATGTATATTGTAGTAATGAAAATAATACAAGCCTTAGTTAAATTAAGCTTGAAACTGCTTCTTTTTATATTCTTAGATCACTATTGTATTAGAATTCAATCAAATGTCGAAAACAAGGTGGTAGCATCACTTTATATCAAAATTTATTGGTTCGTTCTATAGAATCAGAGGACATTGCAAAGAAAGAAAAGCTAGTTCCTTGATCTAATAAAACAATGCTTTCCATTTTTTACGGAAAAATCTGTGTAATTTTTACACACCATAGAATAACGAGAAAGAGGATTTTTCATTAAACCTATTAAAATATTATCCTATCTTAAGGAGTTGAACCCCTCAAGGGGCTCCACTGAGTCCAAAGCTAAATCTTAATAACATTAATGGATCAACGCAGATTATTGTAGATTTGAAAGTTTACCATAAAACTTTAGCGATTCAATGATTTTAAAGAAAGCTCATATTTTAACGAGTTGAAAAAAAACACGTTTTTTGCACTACTCTTAGAAATGTTTATAGCACATTATTACCTAATTCCTTGAATTATTATTTAATATTTTTCTTTGTAAATATTTATTAAATTATTATCATCTCCAGGTTTAAATAATGTTATTTAAGCATTACATAATATAATAATATTTTCATGTAACACCTAGTGGTACACAAAGTATCTGTTAATTATTCTTCCATTACTAAGGGTTATGAAAGCCAATACTGGGTTTATATAACATGTCAGAAACAGGATGTAATATAAGCTGTAATAAACATTTACTTAATAGCAACTAATGGAGACTTGGTTACGAATAGCTAGTGAAGTTGTTGCATGAATAGTTTATAAATCGAGCGGTCTAAGCCATGAGAGCTGTTGACAAACGTTTGAAGTTAACGCGCATGTTAAATTAAAAAAGTATTGTACTTCTTTTAAAGAAAATGGAGAGGGAGTACGTTTTACCGTTCTGGTATTATAACAAAATAACTGCGCTTAAGTAAACACATAAGAAATACCCCCTTTAAATGAATGTATTATTGGTTATCTTTGGTACGCGGATTATACCATAGGGGTCGTATGAAACTCAAATGTTTGTTTTTTTGTATTAAGCATTACACTTAACGACTAAAACTTAGTAGTTTGTATATAATTACTAGCTTTTTCATAAGAGCGGTGATAGCTTAGTGGTCAGGGCGTCAGTCTCCTAATCAGAGGTCGGAGGTTCGAATCCGGGCACGCACCTCTAACTTTTCGGAGTTATGTGCGTTTTTAAACAATTAAAATATCACTTGTTTCAACGGTGAAGGAAAACATCGTGAGGAAACCTGCACGCCTGAGAGTTCTCCATAATGTTTCTCAAAGGCGTGTGAAGTCTGCCAATCCGCACATGGCCAGCGTGGTGGACTATAGCCAAACCCTTCTCATATTGAGAGGAGACCCGTGCTCTGTAGTGAGCCGGTAATGGGTTGATCATGATGATAATGATGATGATTTCATATACCTTAATACAAAAAAGTTCTTTGAATGAAAACATTTTTAATACTTTTACAATTGTAAAACAAATGTATAATAATATGAAATATTATGTTAATTTAAAATAGGAAAGGTAACATGCATTACAGCGATTGGTTCACGTCACTCGTAACTTGCATATAGACGTAAAAGGAAAAGGCGGGTACTTAAATATTTAATTCCATGCCCGGAACACCGGGTGTGGTTGACAGTGATTACTGTTTGAATTTATAGAAAAGTGGTACCGTTTCTCAAACACTCACCAATCTGGTACCGTTTCTCAAATACTAACCTATCTACTACTTGCCATCGACATTATTTAGTTTCGGCATTACGTTTGTATGAAAAATAATATCAGTGTAAATAACAGACATTTTTGTTGTAAAAAAAAAATTAAAATATCACTAGCTTCAATGGTGAAGGAAAACATCGTGAGGAAACCTGCACTCCTGAGAGTTCTCCTTAATGTTCTCAAAGGCGTGTGAAGTCTGCCAATCCGCACAATGGCCAGAGCGTGGTGGACTATGGCCAAACCCTTCTCATATTGAGAGGAGACCAGTGCTCTGTAGTGAGCCGATAATGGGTTGATCATGAAGGTTTTTTGTTTGCATAATTAGCAAACGACAGATATACCTAGACCAAAATTGCACAGAGGCCAATTTGGTAATTTGGTTTTTGGTAATATTGACAGAAATATAGTATCTATATTCCATTCATATTTCGTGTTGTAAATGGGAGACAATACAAATAGCACAAGATCATTACATCGATGATTGTAATGTTTAAATCCGTGTGTGATGCAGTCTTCACTTAACCAGGTTACTCCCCCGACCTAAGCGCTCACCTCCGAAAGAGGAGACCTACACATATCCTTCATGACCCTGACGATCAGATGACTACTGACAACATACTCGTACCAACTACCACGCAATCATATGCTACACACCGTCTTCGCCGGCGATGACGAGGTCCCCGCTATCATACGTCGTCCGGACGTGGGCTCCATCCACGGCCTCGGAGACGGACCACTCACCGTCCGACCCTCCCGTTATCCCAAACGTCTTTACCTAAGCCGAGGTTCGGCCTCAAAGGAGGCGCCCTTAGGCAGACGTTCCCTTAGTTTCTTCGAGCCCTAGCGCTCAAAATTTCTTCTTGCAGAGCTTCTTTCCAAAGCTCGCCAAACAGCCCGGTTACGCTGTGGCAACCAACAGGGTTAGTACTGCTAATAGACAGTCCGAAAACAAAAAAAAAACTTACCCAGGCTATCGATCCGAAAATAATATCGTGTACAGAATATAGTTCTATAGCTCGGTAGAGTGCTTTGTGGGAAGTTAAATTTTATATGACGTCCCCCACGCTTCATTATGAGGGACTTTTTAACATGTTGACTGTACAATTGCTTTGTTGATTGTCGTTGTTTGAAGAATTCATGCGGTTTACTTTATGAACGAGATATTATATTCCCTTTAACGTAGTTAAATGGTTAAATAGGTACGAGTGTGTTATATTCTCTGTATTGTACTAGTTAGTAAAAAATTAAAATATCACTTGCTTCAACGGTGAAGGAAAACATCGTGAGGAAACCTGCACGCCTGAGAGTTCTTCATAATGTTCTCAAAGACGTGTGAAGTCTGCCAATCAGCACATGGCCAGCGTGGTGGACTATGGCCAAACCCTTCTCATATTGAGAGGAGACCCGTGCTCTGTAGTGAGCCGGCAATGGGTTGATCATGATGATTGTACTAGTTGTGTTGTCAATACATTTTTTTTACTACAAGTTAGCCCTTGACGGCTATCTCATCTGGTGGTAAGTGATGACGTAGTCTAGGATGTTAGCGGGTTAACCTGTTAGGGGTATGGTAAACCCATACTCCTAATTGGTTTCTACGCGACATCGTGCCGGAACTCTAAATCGCTTGGCGACACGTTTTTGTCGGTATGGTGGTAACTAGCCACAGCCGAAAGCGTCTTACCAGACAAATCGTTATCACTATAATACGACGATTGGTTACTTTGTTTCATTCTATGAACGAATAGTAGTTTAGAAGAATAATGGGCCTTTAAAATTCCATCCATCTCATAATACAAATTTAATAACAATATATATTTTTTTTAAATTAAAACATTCAACTAAAAGAATTATAACAATTAATTTTAACTTTTTGTTTAGACACATTTGATGAGAATAGATGATATACAATTAATTAACTGTTAATTAGATGGAATAATATGTAATAGAATCGTGATAGTAATTAAAACTGTTTTGCGAGTTAAAAAGTTTTATTTTGATAAGCGGTGATAGCCTAGTGGTTAGGGCGTCAGCCTCCTAATCTAACCCATCGGGGTTTACCATACCCCGAACAGGTTAACCCGCTACCATCCTAGACTGTATCATCACTTACCACCAGGTGAGATAGCTGTCAAGGGCTAACTTGTGTGTATTAAAAAAAAACGATGCTTTAATGCATCACCATTGGTTTCGTGATCTCGTTCTAGATAAACACAATTTTTATTATTCGGCTTGGCGGTTGCGGCGCCATTTTGTTTGGCGTGAAATTAATTCAAAATGGCGGTCGTAAACCGCGTGGTTACGCGGAGCGATGTGCTTAATGAGGGACGATTAAAATTGCTACGGAATGCCGATAGGAATGCAAATTTTTTTTGTACAGATTAATTTTATCTACGGTCATTTGAGTGCTGTGCAATTAAGGGGAAAGACGACAGTTTTTTGTAATGGCATGATTATTCATATTGAAGGTTTTGATGAATTGTGGAAACACCAGTAGCATTTGCTTCCGTTTATTAGTATAAAGCATAAAGATCAGTATATTCATTATAAAAATTATTATCATCATCATGATCAACCCAATATCGGCTCACTAGCGCACGGGTCTCCTCTCAATATGAGAAGGGTTTGGCCATAGTCCACCACGCTGGCCATGTGTGGATTGGCAGACTTCACACGCCTTTGAGAACATTATGGAGAACTCTCAGGCGTGCAGGTTTCCTCACGATGTGTTCCTTCACCGTTGAAGCAAGTGATATTTTAATTACTTAAAAACGCACATAACTCTGAAAAGAAAGAGGTGCGTGCCCGGATTCGAACCGCCGACCTCTGATTAGGAGGCTGACGCCCTAACCACTAGGCTATCAGCTTCAAAAAAATATTATATTTCATTGTAAATTGATTGAAGATGACTTGATTATTAGTCAGTGTGTACTGTATATAATCTAGTAGCCTGCCAGATTAATACAATAACTCCTAAGAACTAATATTATATATGCGGATATGTGTTTCACCTTTTTTACGCATTAAGAGAAGAATAGTATGAATTGTTCAGTATAGAGCAGGCAATTGAACACCACAGGTTAATTTTTATTACACATACTAAAATTGGGGAAAAGTGGCAGGTGGGAGGTAGAACCGTAACAGATCTTGATACCGAGCCTATCCAGAACGCGTTTTCACTTAAAGCTATAAGAAGGGCAATATAAAGTATAATAAAATTAATAGACATTAATTAAAACTAATATGCAACAGTGATAAAATTAGTATATATTCGTGTATTATTTGAATACTGGTTCCAGAGCACATTTTGATTAGACAGATCATCTATATAGAAATCAGTAAGAGGTGCCAAGCGATTTAGTGTTCCGGCACGGTGTCGCGTAGAAACCAATTAGGAGTATGGGTTTACCATACCCCTAACAGGTTAGCGCGCTACCATCTTAGACTGCATCATCACTTACCATCAAGTTCGATTGCCTTCAAGGGATAACATGTAGTCGTGAAAAAAATGAAATGTCCACTATTGATATTTTTTACATTTCTTATATAACTAGTGAAGCCTTTATCAACTCAATAGTTAGAACAACCCTAGGTAATCGTAACAAATTAGTATTTACCAGTTATGTTATGCTAAGCTTGAAAAATTTAAGAGCGTACAGTAATTGGATTCTAAATATTAATCAATATGAAGAGTTTAACATTTATAAGGCACCAACGCAGACGAAGTCGAATGCATCTGCAAACCAAGTAATAGAATTAGAGCTATTAATAAAACAGTCACCATAAAACAATAACAAATTACAAATCGAAGACGCTTTCTAATCAAGAAAATTTACATAAGTATCGGATGCTGTATCTTGAACAATAAATCGTTGGAGCCGTTCGGTTGGACGTATTAAATTAAATAAACTCATCAGATGGGTATTAAAATTTGAATAAAAATGAAAAGAGCCGCTGTCCCGCACGTAAATCTCTGGATGGAGTGGGCGCAAGATTGATAGCTCGATATGAAATATGTATACAGGGACAGGGAGTAATACTGCGCGGTTTGGAAGCGGTATCATTTAATATTGTGGTCCATATTAAATTAGTTTTTATGTGTGTATTGAGAAATGCCGAATTAAGTTAAGTTGAGTTTGTTGAACTAGAATGACATAATTGGGCTTCAGAATTGCTCTTAATATGGTAGTTTATGCTGATATTCTGACATATAAGTGCGACGAAGATTCTAAACATAATATAATATTTTTGAACACGTAGTTTAACACTACGTGTTCAAATTCAAACTATTGCAACTAGGCTCACTTTATTACCACATTTGAAACGTCAAGTTTATCTGTTTTTTTGGTGACGAGCAACGGTTTGAAAGGCAAATGTTTCCGAGAAGAAACTCAGTATATACACTTTCCAACATTAACACTTTACAATATACCAACTCTTGATAGCTGAGCTAGCTGTTTATATGCAACTTTGTCATTATTTTCTTAACATAGGAAAAAAAACATGTTATAGAATTCAAAAAGATATTGATCCCACGAAATTATGTATTAGGCGGCTGTAGTAATAACACGAAAGAAAAAACTTGTAAATTTATAACCGAACTCTATGAAGCGTTCATACATATTTTATCCGTCATTTTAAATTTAACAGTGATGGTGATACCTATAGAATTTAAGCTATGAAAATTCCAAACCGAACATTGTCTTTTAGTTTTGTTAAAATATTAGCACAATACTTCGTTACTCAAAACGACCAGTCTCTTCGATTTTACTGCTTTACAACAAACATTAGATCAACACTCCGCGATCGATCTAAATAACTAAAAATTCGATAACAGTCATCATCCAAAACAATTATAAATATTTCGATGTGTATGAATCATGTCTGACTTTGCTTCACATGTGTCTTGACATTTGTTTTGACTTCGTGAACCGTTTGACTCGCGACAAAAAGATGATGTACGATCATGTTATTTGAAACATCATTAGAGATGTTAAGTAAATCTATTCAATTCAAATCTACCACATCTAATACGTTCCCGAGATGCAATAAGCCGTCGCCCTCGGAGCCATAAATTAAATTCTTCTCTAATGAGTTGGATTATGATGTGCTTTTTAAGACTCTATTAATTTAGATGCACGGGTGGTCTGTGATAAGTTAATGTTGGTATTGTCATTTGCTGTGTCACAAAAGTGCGGTGACGAAACTTTATTTGAATTAAAATTCGATTGGTTAGAGCCTCCAAATAATGTTTTGAAGTAAGCCCTTGAATCTCATTTAGTTTAATCCGTATAGATTGCTTTATTTTCTGAATTTAAATTAAAATAAAAATGTAACTGGACAATTTATGTATGTACATTGAATATACTTTGTTAATTTTGATCGGAAAACTATTGTCATCATCATCATCATCATCATGATCAACTCATTCTCGGCTCACTACAGAGCATGACTCTCCTCTCAATATGAGAATTGTTTGGCCATAGTCCACCACACTGGCATTGGAATTGGCAGACATCACACGCCTTTGAGAACATAATGGAGAACTATCAGGCGTGCAGTTTTGCTCACTATGTTTTCCTTCACCGTTGAAGCAAGTGATATTTTAATTGCTTAAGAAGCTATAGTATCGATTAATTATCCAAAAAGAGTGCTGAGTACTAAGCAATTATGCTTTATGAATGAAGGTGATTTTAGCATATCTTGAGGTATCTCCGGTCTGGGTCAAAGCACTTCTTAAAAGCGCAGTGTTGTGTATAAAGAGTGTTTTTTTTCCTTGTCTCTATCCCACATTATGAGTGGTCGGCATAACACGTCTTCTTCCACTCACTTCTATCAGCCGTCACCTCACTACCCACAACTTTTACACGCATATCCTCTTTTACGTAATCCATTTATCTCTTCTTTGGTCTTCTACTGCTCCTTTGCCCTTCCACGTACTATATAACTTTTTAATTTATATATATATTTCTTTTTTGGATTGAAAAGTGTGTGGTGTATAAATTGCAGCAACTTTGAAACGATTACAGGTCCCCGCTATCTTACGTAACCGGACGTGAGCTCCATCCACGGCTTCGGAGACTTACGGAGACCACTCACCATCCGACCCCCCCGTTATCCCAGACGTTGCCTAAGCCGACATTCGACCTCACCGGAGGCGCCTCTAGGCAGACGTTCCCTTACTTTCGTCGAGCCCTAGGGCTCAAAATATCTTCCGGCAGAGCTTCCTCGCTCGAAGCTTCCGAAGCTCGCCAAACAGCCCGGTTACGCTATGGCAACCAATAGGGTTAGCACAGCTAAAAGACAGTCCGAAAAACAAAAAACGATTACTTACCACATGTTAGTGATAATAAACAGAACGCATGGCTTAGCCTGGCCTGGATTTTTGTCAGAGAACCCTTGTACCAATTTCTAAAGGAGGCGAGATCCTCGCTAGTCCAGAAACACACAGTACAATACGGTAAAGTAAAATGTGTTTAACGTCATCAAAAATTACTATCACAAAGTTTCGCGTCGATTCTTCCCAAAGTGTACTTACGTTCAAGCAGTCGGGAATTATTGTCAAATTGAGAACAAGCAGTCCATTCGAACCCGGGGCAAACTTTGCGGAAAGACATCAAGAACTAAAAGCCGAAACGTGTCGGGGTTGTTTAGATAGGCCGAAGTGGTACGCTGCCCTTCACTTGCTAACTACAAATTTTCCGTACTCCAATTATTATAGTGGGCACTTTAATTGTTTTGTCTGGCGCTAGGCTAGCATCACGGTTATCTTATATAGACTTAGACTATAAAACATATGTTAATGTTAGTGATGATGCAGTCTAAGATGGAAGTGGCCTAAACTGGTCAACGATTATAGATCAATATTTAAAATACATAGTACTTATGCATCTAGAAAATTCTTATTTTGTCCGATTTTATGAACTATAGATAAAGATTGCGACGCACTGTAGGATGGTAATAGAATTGTAACTTGAGATTTTTACAGCTACGCATTTGAACCACATCGCTGTGCCGCCATTATCCAGGATGAGGCTATGTGTATGGCAGCACTCCAAGATACAGTAATAGTGAATAGAATAATTTAGTAAGCATACAAAATATAAAGTTGCTATATTATAAAAATTATACTGCATCTTTAATACTGATTTTAATGAGATCAAATAAAGTCTTTAAGTGTAGTCTTTGTACTGCAACTCAGGTTTTACTAACAACAAGTTAACAAGGTCATTTATATTCTGTATTTTAATTAAAAGACATTAGTCTTTTGTTCCCAATAAAAGAATAAATTACAGTTATCATTGAAAAATCAAATGTTACACTCTTAGTTTTTCACATTTATTTCGTCTTATTGTCGTCAAACTATCAATGAATAACATATTTCTTCAGAGTTACAGAAATAATGCCAAGCAGAAGTACAAGACTCTATCGATGCGAAATTTAAGTAACTATGGGTTTTCCGGGATATAATCCTATGTCATTCCAGGGTATAATCCATCTCCATTCAGCTTTCAGTCAAATAGAAACTGTAGCTCCGAGTTAAGTTTTTTTTTAATCTTTTTTTGTCCGAAACGGACATGCCAGTCCCATCATCTCCTAATAAAATATGACAAAATTTTAATTAAAACAAACTTGTATAAAAATGAAATAAAACTATGACTATTAAGAATGTAACAGACAACCTACTTCCGCAGAAATATCTCTACAACAGATTTAAATAGAGAAGGAAGGTTACGGAGTAACAAACACTCACATACAAACAAACGTTCGCATTTATATATAATATTAGTAAGTTTTTGTCAAATTGTTTACCTTCCTAAGTTGAAAAGAAGAAGCATTTCCAATAAGGAAATCAAATATTCTTTCACTAACAATACCAGACGTACAAAACTGATAGATGATAGCACTAATGACCGAAAGACTAGTTTTCGACAAAGAAACGCCATTACAATGCCTAAGTGCCTCAGCATTTAAACTGGATCCATTATTTTGGTACCAGCGTGTTCTAGGCCCTACGCAATGTAGAGCAATGAATACACGGAGACAGTTCCATTTAATCAAATCAAATCAAATCAAATTAGCTTTATACATATAAACCTATTACAGGCATCTGAATGAATCATGAATCGTTCATATATATTAAATTTTTCATTATTTCTATTCGTTATTCGTAAAAATATTTACTAGTCAAACTCAGTACAAATAGATGTATAGAATCCTGACCCATGTACCTACGTAAGCTTAATCAAACCAGGGGTTTAATATATAAAAATGACGACAATTTATTTCTGAAAACAAAGCAGTAAAATTAATTTTATTAATGAAAAAAAAATGAAACAGCGTGGACATGTTGGCTAAAAGTCCCTCTAGAATTAAACAATATTATAATACTTTATTAAAATGAATAATAGTCGTATACAAATAAAATGAAAAATTAAGTTATCACAACTTATTAAGTTTGAATTTCATACTTAGATAATTGCGGAATTCTACCTATAGATATACACTAAACATAATACCTCATAAGAAGATTGAACAGTTTAATTATGTCATTTATATTTAAGAATTTTTAACCATATATCACTCCCACAGCCATATTTAAGAGCTTTCGATAATAAAATTATGGTTTTAACGGTCTATGTGTCAAATGACTCACTAATCCCATTGTAGCAAAACTCTATTAATAAAGACGTTTGATACAAATGAGACTAGCCCTGATATGTGCATATTTTACAATATAAGAAGCAATCTATTTCTTATAAGACGTTATCTAATTAGCCATAAATTTTATTATGGCCTACGGGTATATAAAATCAGCAATAATTCCTACTTATAAGACATTAAAATGTCACTCATCTAAATTTGAGAAATTTGATTCTTAATTCTGTTGGTTATATGTGGCATTTCTTAGTATTTAAAATGATAAATATTTTTTTTTTCTGTGCGAGAGTAAAAATAAATTTTCCACTCTTTTGATTTTTAGTCCAATATGTTACATTACCTGCACATAAAGAGGTCTTGTACAGGTTTCAAGTAGTAGTAAACTGATGATTACTATCACAACTAGGGTTCCCGAACTAAGATTTGTAAGGCAAATCAAATATCAAAAAATAATAATCAAAAAAGAGATGGTACAGTATTTTATATATCGCTGCCTAAGTCATCTGAATAAATTAAAGTTTTAATTCAAAATAACTCATGCTTATTGACTGCTTATGGTCTTTTCTACTTCATGGACTGACATGTTCACCTTATGTATCAAAAGGTGAACATGTCAGTCCATAAGCTAGGAATTAACATGTGTTACATGCGACAACGCCCTCTTTATTCAAAATCAAAATGCACAATGTATTAAAAATTAAACCTTTATCCTAGTCCACCTACCTAGAGTCCTACCTAGTCTATCCAGCAAGAAAATGTCCCGGGTAGAATGGTTACGTATAGAAATGTGCCATGGAACAGTCTCTATATCGCTAGCTACCCTGCGACGCGTATGAAGTCCGCCGCCGTGGATGACGAAGCACCTAGCAAATTAAACTTCTACATCGAAACCATATCTTTATTGTAATATCCAATAAATTGCCTCTACTGTACAAATCATCATCATCATGATCAACCCATTATCGGCTCACTACAGAGCACGTGTCTCCTCTCAATATGAGAAGGGTTTGGCCATAGTCATAGGATTGGCAGACTTCACGTGCCATTTAGAACCTTATGTACAAATAAGTTGATGAAAACAATGTGTTGATTATCTACTAATAATGCTCCAGAGACCTCCTCTCGATTGCTATTGGAAGGAAGCTTGCTACAAGATTTTACTTGTAGAAATCGTCACGTAACGTAAAAGCGTTATACCGTCGCCAAATTATTATCGAGCGCTGTTTTCTTGGTGACTTTTTGTACCATATACTACATTATTATCCCACGTTCATAACACTAAGAACTAAGGCGTGGAACTCTCTTACGGCAACTGTTTACTGCCAAGTACCTACAGCTTCTGAACCTGGAGGCAAGAGTAAGTAGTATTTTCTAGAAAAGCTGCTCTGCTCTTTTACAGTTGTCTTTATTAGTACGGCAATAGAAGGATTTCAATTTTGTAATCCCCTTAAAAACAATGAGAATATACATATTTGCCTGATAGCCTAGTGGTAAGGGCGTCAGTCTCCTAATCAGAGGTCAGCGGTTCGAATCCAGGCACGCACGCACCTCTTACTTTTCGGAGTTAGGTGCGTTTTTAAACAATTAAAATATCACTTGCTTCAACGGTGAAGGAAAACATCGTGAGGAAACCTACACGCCTGAGAGTTCTCCATGATGTTTTCAAAGGCGTGTGAAGTCTGCCAATCCACACATGGCCAGCGTGGTGGATTATGGCCAAACCCTTCTCATATGTAGAGGAGACCCGTGCTCTGTAGTGAGCCGCTTATAGGTTGATCATGATGATGATACATATATGATCATATTTGTATAGTCAACATATATAAGCTATGAGCTATGAATACAATATATATAAGCGAGTGCCCGATTTCAAAGTAAAGGTACAAATTAAATACATCAACTCGCAAGTAACTCTATCTGTTACCTTTTCACTATAAGGTAAGGTATATTTACAAAATTTGGTACAAAGATTCACTATTAGGTAGGTATATTTACAAATTTTGTTGATTGCTTCCTTGACACATATAGGATACTTTTTATTTCGGAATTATAAAGTTCCCACAGGATTTTTTAATTATCCTTAATCTAGTTACATGAGTACGCGAGCGTAAGACAGTTCACTGAGATTTCTAGTTCAGGCAATGAGTCGATTTTTCAAAGGAATTGTATACAGATAGAGTTTGACCGAGAATCCATTTATTTTTCAATGCATTTTTTCACATTTTTAAGTAACTGGTATTGTAAACCACTACAGATAATACAAGTGATACAACTACGCGATGTCTATTTTTTGGAATAGGTTTAAAAATAAAATAAATAGACTTTTCCTCGGGCACAGAAAATTGGTCGCGGTAAATCAATCCCCCCATTTCCCTTGCGGGAGCTTGGAATTCGTGAACGATGTGCAAGGTTTATTGCAATCCAATCCACCCAGGTACTAGGCTCTCATAGCCCCTAAAGATAACTGTTAAATTTATTTCTTTCTGCTGTTCCGATATTATTGCTCTTTTTAGTGGCTCGTGGAGTGTTGTTATTACATCGCTATTGGTACTTTAAAGGCTATTAAGTTGAGCAGAATATTTATAACAAGAGTTCAGTAATATTTACGTACAAAGACTTCAGTATGCAGCAACTTTCAAGTAGAGTACCTAAATACTCTAACTATATAAAATTGCACTGAACTTGTGTACTACGGTATACATTATAAATCTAAAAAAGTATGACTGTATGTATGATAAAGATATATGATAGAAACCAGGAATACTATTATTTTTTTTGATTCAGTTACGTTGTTCATGGTCACGTTTAGTCATGTATTTTAACAGAACTCTTTATTTTTAAGTCGGTTAAAATAACACAAAACAAGTAGACGTCATACATCCACATGAAGATTCCCACACGGGAATCGAATTCGAACCCCTGACAGCGGTTTATTGCTCAACAATTCGTAAGGGTACCAGGCAATCAAAGCCAAAAGGAGATCTACTGAAGCTACATTTATTGTATAGGACATTCAGAATGTATACGTTTGTATACTATTAAGATTATATAATGATAAGTATTTTGTAAAAACGTTTTTATAAAACCCCCAGAAATGCCACCCTGTCAGTTTTCCAGGATAAAAAATATATTATGTCCAACCCCAGGAAACAAGCTATTTATTATATGGTATGTGTTAATCAAGAGTAGTAGGCAATGCGGTAGTTGAGCGGATAGCTATCTAACAAACGACAAAACAAACAGACCAACGATCGCACAAAAAATATCTATAGTAGATTTGGTAAGTTCACATTAATCAAAACCACTGTACTATTGAGATGTAACTTACTCCTAAATTATCAGTCAGACTTAAAATCATTTGGAATCATACGAAAAATATAAGAATTAAATCACAAGTTAGCCCTGACGGCATCTCACCTGATGGTAAGTGATGATGCGGTCTTAGATGGTAACGGGCTAACAGTTAGCCTCCACCAGACCAGACTCGATCCGGGATTCAAACCCAAGACCTCCAACGTTTAAAGTGCAACAGCGCAAGTTTAATATCCATTAAGTTTGTAATTTTATTTTGTCCAAGTGTGATTCATTTTGCGTCTGATGTAAGATCGTTAAAAATCACAATAAAAGACAAATTACAAACTTTGCGATCTGACAAGTTCTGAAGAGGCAATTTCAGGCACCCATTTGCCGCACACAAAACGCGATAGCTTTCAATTATGAAAATTTGTAAATTAAAAAGAGAAAAGAAAGAAAGAATAAAAAAAGCAGATATTTTTCGTAGATCTAACCGAATTCGCGCTACATTTGATATGAATTGGAATAATTTATTTTTTTCAATTCACCGGAGCTAATGTATTGGTGGGCAGCCACGGAAGGTAATTTTTTAGATCCGTTTCCTTTTTGCGCTTCTGACTTTCGTATTGAATTAGTAAGTAGGTCATATTAAAAAGCTTTTTAAAATTCCAATAGTCCGTTAGCATGTGATTCTGCCGGGCTAAATACCTATTCTACAAGCTATATCGGTCAACACTAAAGTAATTCCTTTATCTCGTAAACGAAGACCTATAAAACCCTGGATAACTTCCGGCTTACTAAAATGTATACGCCACAGAGATAGGTTACATCTTCAGCTTAAAAAAGATCCTTTAAATGAAGTGCTAAAAGTTTCCTACAAAAGGTATCGAAATTTTTGTACCAATTTGTTACGTAAAGTTAAAAGAGATTATGAAAAAAAAGAATTCATTGAAGCTGGAAAGAATCCAAAATTAGTGTGGAATGTCATACAATCCGTTACTAATTTATCGAAAACTCCGTCATCAGCACGAAACCTTTTTCAACCAAATAAAAGTAAACAAGACTGCATAAATGAGATCAACTCTTACTTTGTCAGTATTGGTAAAAATCTTGCCGATAAAATTGACCGGAATTCTCAGAATCCTCTCACTTTATCATCTCATAGGGAATCCTTTGTTCTGTTGGAGGTTGATGAGTCTGAGGTTGAATGTTTGATAAACTCTCTTAAAAACAATTGTGCCGCAGGTTGGGATGGTATCTCTTCGCGTTTTTTAAAAAAGTTCAAAGATATCATTGTCCCTCCACTCACATATATCTGCAACCTCTGCATTAAACAAGGCATTTTTCCTGACCTCTTCAAAAAAGCACTTTTGATCCCTATCTTCAAATCAGGTGATAAAAATTGTGTCGAGAACTATAGGCCCATCTCAATTCTGCCTGCTATGTCTAAGATCCTAGAGAAAATTATAAATTCAAGACTTGTCTCGTATTTAGAGTCTTGTAATTTATTATCTCCTAATCAATTTGGCTTCCGAGGGAAACGTTCTACTGCTGATGCTGTTCATTGTCTTGTGGATAATATAGTGAAAAATCTTGATCGTGGGCAAAAGTGTGTTGCATTGTTTCTTGATTTGGCAAGGGCCTTCGATACTGTTTCGATCCCAATTTTAATTTCAAAGCTTCAATCTATTGGAATTCGGGGGAACCAGCTGTCACTTTTTGAGAGCTACTTGTCAGGGAGAACGCAAATGGTCAAAATTGACTCATACTATAGCTCTGAACTATCTATAACTCATGGCGTGCCTCAAGGCAGTATACTTGGCCCGAGCCTATTTTTAATCTATATTAACGATCTATGTAACACCCAACTTGAACACGGTAGGATATTCTCCTATGCTGATGATACAGCTCTGGTTTTCTCGTCTAAAACCTGGTCTGACACTTATCGCTTCGCTCAAAATGGTTTTGATACTGTAAGGGATTGGCTTGACAATAATTTACTTACATTAAATATCAGCAAAACAAAATGTCTTAATTTATGTATCCGTAATTCTTCGCTCCCATCGAACATCTCTGAATTTAAGTTAATTGCTAAACAATCTCAGCATAACTGCACACCTGACCAAGTTATCGAAAATGTCACATCTATTAAATATCTTGGCATAGTGATTGACTGTAACCTTACTTTTAAAAACTATATCGAGCACCTATCAAACAGAGTACGTAAACTAATATATGTTTTTAAAAACCTTCGACATTCTGCTGAACCTGAAATTATGAAAATGGTATATCAAGCACTGTGCCAATCTATCCTTAGCTATTGCATTTCTGTTTGGGGAGGTGCTGCTAAAACTCACCTAATCCAAATTGAACGGGCACAAAGAGCCGTTCTAAAGGTGTGCTGCTTTAAACCCCGTATGTATCCAACCGACAAGCTTTATGAGTATTGTCAAGTGCTAACAGTCCGTCAATTATTCATACTGGCGACTGCACTCAAACAACATTCTGTGACGAACTTCATGAGCAGTTGCACTAATCGTAGGCCTCAACTTCCCATCTACAGCAAACTTAATACAGCTTTTAGCCGTAGGTTTTTTGTGTTCCTTGGACCTTACATATATAATAATTTACATAGGATTCTTTCTCTCCACTCTTTAAATAGTTATAAATTAAAAATTACTCTTCAAGAATGGCTTCTGAAGCAGACTTATGCGGCTACTGAAGGACTATTGGATATTCTAGTGTAATGTAATAGTTAAACACACACACACACTCACGCACACGCGCGCGCGCTCACACAAACACACATACACACACACACATCCCATACACATCACTCACTCACACTCATGCTCCTTATAAAACATTTCGCTTACAATCTTTAAGCTTACAGACGCTTGAAATTGTCTTCTGATCTGCGACTCCGAGTTGGTGGCCCTGTTTTCCGAGATACAGTCTTAACTAGTTCGGAAATCAGGTGCATAATGCTAGTGTAATATATTAGACAATTTAAGTTATACTACTTCTGTTGTAAACCCATATGTATGTTTTGAATAAATCAACTTTTTCTTTCTTTCTTTCTTTCTTAACTATTTCATCATGATCAACCCATTGCCGGCTCACTACAGAGCACGGGTCTCCTTTCAATATGAGAAGGGTTTGGCCATAGTCCACCACGCTGGCCATGTGCGGATTGGCAGACTTCACACGGCTTTGAGAACATTATGGAAAACTCTCAAGCATCCAGGTTTCCTCACGATGTTTATTCTAATGTCTGTTTTTTTGTATTTATTTTGAGTGAAGATTAACCATATATAATTTTAAGTTGTTATTAGTGGCTAAATATATTAACGGCAAACTAAACATAAGAAATTAAACCTTTTTCGATAAACCAAAACTACATTCTTTTGAAAATCATGCGTATTTAAAGAAAAGCCTTGACAAATCCACACAGGCGGTTATCCTAACTTCAAGCAACGACGGCGCCCGCTGGAATAGCTCCAAGGGGAAACGCATTGCCTCTTATAGGGATTTTTATTCGTTAACAACTCCATGACGGGAGTTTAAAACTTCAGTAATGTTTTTAAAAAGCGGTGATAGCCCAGTGGTTAGGGCGTCAGCCTCCTAATTAGAGGTCGGCGGTTCGAATCCTGGCACGCACCTCTAACTTTTCGGAGTTATGTGCGTTTTTAAGCAATTAAAATATCACTTGCTTCAACGGTGAAGGAAAACATCGTGAGGAAACCTGCACGCCTGAGAGTTCTCCATAATGTTCTCAAAGGCGTGTGAAGTCTGCCAATCCGCACATGGCCAGCGTGGTGGACTATGGCCAAACCCTTCTCATATTGGGAGGAGACCCGTGCTCTGTAGTGAGCCGATAATGGGTTGAACATGATGACATGATGAATGTTTTCTCTCACCAACTCCATTGTCTGTGCAAACACCTTACTTACGAGTCCCACAAGACCAATACCTCAACACTCTTTAGCGGTTTGAATTAATGTAATTTTTTTTTATAAACTACAAGTTAACGGCATCTCAACTGATGCTAAGTGATGATACAGTGTAAGATGGTAGCGGGCTAACCTGTTGGGTATACCCATACTCCTAATTGGTTTCTACACGACATCGTGCCGGAACGCTAAATCGCTTAGCGACACGTCTTTGCCGCTAGAGTGATAACTAGCCACGCTTTGATTCCCCATGTGATTAAGGCATCAATTGTAATTACTTTGAAGTATTTTTGAATAGACTATATAGACAACCACCCATAAACATGCCATGTGACAATTTCAACCCTTTTTTTTAATGTGGGTAAATCCTCATGGATACCTCTGCGCCACGAGGAAGCACAGAGGTTATGTCAGACTCCTACTAACCCACGTGTTCCTACTCACCGCTGTATGGTGGAGCCACGGGAAAGCTTTCTAGCTTTTCATGGCATACATAATAGACGGCAGCGGAGGCCATAAGGTATGAAAATTTAGAAAATTCCGGGAATTAAAAAAAAAAAAATTTCGCCTTTAGCAGTACCTTTACTTAAACTTTTGGTATTGTCACAGTCTCTCGAGTCACTTTGAACAAGCGTTACTAAAGTATATTTCATATCCTGTCCTCAAACCCACTCATAACGAGCGTTGTCTCGAACAATACCCACTTAAAATAAAAATACCTCATTCGCTACGAAACTGACCATCAAAACCTTCGTCCGCACCTTAATCACACAAAACACCCCACCTACCCCATTGTCTTTTACTTTATAACTAATAAAATTCACTCCAGGTGAAACTGAACTTTGGGACGGAATCATTAAGGTGCAAATCGAAGCGTGATGAAGGAGGTCATTACTGGCAATTTTCAATTACATCCACCTGAAGAGGCAGTACGCTTGTCATCTTTAAAATTATACCTCCTTAGTCCTCTTGATATTTTAGCAGCAAGTGGCTTAAGGCTTAACGCAGACAAATGTTTTTTTTTTTAATTTATTTAGGTTAACCAACTACTATAAAACTAAACTATTTCTAAACTAAAACTAAACTATTTCTACATATTAATTATGCCTTTAATTAGCTAAATGCTAAGCTAATTAAAGGCATAAAAAATATTGAAATAACAAAAGCCAATACAAAAAAGTGTAAAGCGTATGCATGAGGATTAAACTTACTAATTGCAAAGTTAAGTCACGGTATTGTAACTGGGCCATATCTGGGAAATACATACCTACAGCCGCGCGGTACCTAAACATGCGATAGGGCTGCCCGCCTCCAGCATTTTAATTACATTTGCCTACTTTGTGTTCAAATTTCAACTATATATAGTGACACACAGACGGTAATTTTTTCTAGTATTCATACAAACAGTACAATAAACAACTATTATTTATGCAACCAAAAACAGCACAATATATCCTACTCGTCATATTATGTATGCACTTGAAGTTATTTTTTTGTGAAAATTTCGGTTATTGTAAAAAAAAACAAAACGCTTTCCGTTCGTCACTGCGGCACAGTCGCGACGGTCTGCATGCCGAGCCCATGCCGAGATCGAGGCGGGTATACATACTAGTAGCTCGCGCTTCGTCCGTTTGTATGAAGTTGGAATACTGTATACATAATATTACCGTGGTTAAGTAGACAAATATGATTAAAATCATACCGACCAAATATTAACGAAGCTGGTCTAAGTTATGGTAATTTAAAACTGAATGAACCTCAGTCAGACATAATTCACCCGTTCGAAGCTGCGATCTTAGCAGTCCCACGATCTTCAGGAATGAATGATCAACCATAGAGTAAGAAGTCTATAGTATACAATGAACCTTCAGCTTAATTTGCTGTAATCTCGAGTCTGGTCTGGTGGGAGGCTTCGGCCGTGGCTAGTTACCATCCTACCGACAAAGATGTGTCGCAAAGGGATTTAGCGTTCCGGCACGATGCTGCGTAGAAACCAAGTAGGAGTGTGGGTTTACCATACCCCTAACAGGTTAGCCCGCTACCATCTTAGACTGCATCATCACTTACCATCCGGTGAGATTGCCGTCAAGGGCTAACTTGTAGTGTATAAAAAAATAAAATAGGCAAATCTCCACGTTGCAATTTATAATTTCTTTAATCTATATACATACATATTAAAAAGACCGCTCAAAGCATGCTCCGCTACGACAAAAGCATAAAACGGGGCATCGTTAGAAAATGTTGACTTCACAACCTTCAATTGTTTTGGTATATTAAACATAAGGTTCGTTCCTGTCTTATCTTAACGAAAAGGCTATCGCCGGTATTAAATGACCCATAAACAATATAAAGAGGTCATCTGCTTCGGCCCTTAGTTCTGTAGATATTTTAACAGCCAGGAGCTTAAGGAAACGCAGCACTCCATTTTACAAAGACAAAGTAAGAAAATCTATAAGTTATGGCTCATTGTTCGACGAGGACAATGGGGAGGGAAATAAAGTTGTCGATGATAATACAGCTCATTTACATAGTCATTTGCGAGTCCATACTCATGACTTGCAATTGTAAAATAGATAAATTGCAATTGAATTGACCGTGTGTCATCGAACAGTGCCTACTTGAAAACATATAAGCATAAAGGTTATTATTAATCAAGCATCATCGACCTAATTAATTTTACAATAATGAATACATGTTTTCTCTCTTATAAGTGAAAAGGGCATTAAATTAACCCCGCAACGTTTCTCTGTGGATGGGGGAAAGATATCAATAAAAATAATAAAAAAATATTGTTTTACTTTTTTCCGCGGCTTCGTCCGCTTGACATGTTGGACCGTTTGTGTAAGAGCTGACAGCCACTTGAAGCTTTCATTTTTCTGGGCTAACAGTTGTCTATGATCTATTACACACAAATATTGGCACGAGTAAAATAATTACTTAAAAGGTCCCAACAACGGATAAATGTTATGTTAAAACATTTTTGAATAAATACTTTTTTCAATTTTCAATTTTTCATTACAGATAACGACTTGTAAAAATTCACACATCCATTCACTCGTTTTGGCGTGATCGAGTTATCCATCACCATAAATTAAAAAAATAATATATAGTGGGTTTCATTATTAAAGCAAACCAATATAGTATTTCATCTAATAAAAGTAATGAGTGACTGCTTAATTTATGAATTTATTTTAACCAGTAGAATTTACAATAAATATTCTTATTCAATTAATATTTAGCAAATAGTAGCAACAATAGTGACAGAAAATATACTCATAAAAGAATATTAAATTAAAGATGACGACACAAGCCTTGAGTTTTTCTCAGAAAATCTAATATTAATTCTCTCACAATATAAAGCAAAATGTGTACTCAAAATGGAGACATTTACGAGAAATTTATATTGTTTGTCGACAACACCAGCTGTCGATAAAATACACAATCGTATTTACATACTTAGTCATGTGCGCATACGTGATCATGACGTGTGATGAAATCACATTCTACGAAGATCATCCGTTTATAGGTTGAATGATAATAATATAACAGTTTTTTTTTCGAATATACATTTAATGGAGCTTAATTAAGGCTAATAAAAATAAATACGCCTATAAATAACGCCCCATACGTTTGATCGAACATTTTATGATATGTTTTAATTGGTAAGTTAGTAAGTAAGCGATTGAATATATTAAAATAAATAAAAATCGACAGCAGGTGTATTGGAACAATAGTACTTTATAAGAACCTGGTTTCAGGTGGCGCTTAGGTAATATAAAATACCGCCCCAGTCCAGTAGTTTTTGAGGAAAATGGTACCACATAACAAGTAACCCATGGAACAGAAACGCCAAGTAATCTACCATAGGTTATTATAAGGGGCTCGAGGAAAACGTCATCGTCGTGCACTTCTTGTGAGAATCTGTCATATCTGATCCCAACGCCAACCTATGCTGATCAGGCTAGATAAGCTTAAGTTGACTGGCTGGGTGATTGGAGTGTAAGGTGACGTGAGAAATACGAAGTACACGAAACTGTGACGTAAGTCAGTTTTGTATTCTACTGACTCGATTCTATTTGCGTCGAGGTAGTGTATGTTTTGGATCCATTTATGTGACAAAAACCGTTTTGACAGTGCCGTTTCCACGGATCTTTATCGAAGAAAATTCAATATTAGAGCGGCCAATAATCTTAAATCATATAAAACTATCTTATGCTTCATTCAATTTCATAGCATATTAACGATATCCATCAAAGCTTAAACGATATTTTAACAATTTAAGTAAAAGAGATTGGTACACATAGATTATTTATAAGTTTAAAGTTTATATAAAACGTAAGCTTGTAGAAAAGTCCTACTATAGTGTAAAGGATTATGTAAATGATAAAGAAGCATGGGTATGAATATTGCTCTAATTAGCTCTAAATAGATAGCTCTTAACATAATTTTAAATTTACTTAGCTAAGTTTGTTGTGGGCTTCTATTTAGACCGGGGCGCGTTTGGAACCCTCATAGCTTTATTATTAAGTTTACGAATGTAGTTATCACCATCAAATCACTACTATGTAAATTATTGACGCGTCAAAAGTGCCTTTTAAAGGACTATTTGAATTTGATATGCTTGGACTTGATATATATTATGCCATTATATTAATTGATTCGATTAAGTTTTAGTCACAGAAATGTCGTTTATATAGATGAATACCAATCCATTACTTACATCGAACTTTGTAGTTCAATAGTGTGTAAACTGTCCCGCAGCTGCGGAGTGAGTCTAAACTCTGAAACTTTGGCTCAAGAAGTCTCATCTAATCACAAATTGGCATTAAAGCGAAAAGTAACCAAATGGCCTCTTTTATCTTACTGCGCTTTGTCTCATGTGATTGTTACGTACACGTTTTAATATCTTCGGCCGAAACACAAAAAAGGTTACAAATGTTATATGGGAGTGCTAGTCCATTGTTTTACTGGATTTATTAAGGTGAATGGTGATGTAGTGACTCTCTTAACTGTTAGTATCGCAAAAACCTTTTTTCGGGCTTCTTTACTTACACCTGTCCTGAGCACTAAAAGAAACAATAAAACGAATGACCTAAGTACGAATATACAAGTGAGGGTAGTAAGACCGAAATGGTTTCCGTCTACTACACCAAGAATAAAACCTCTTTATGAATCCAAATATTTATCTACATGGACGTTATTTAACAAAGTGAATGACCAGATTAGTGCAAATGTTTGTTTAATACTTTCGCACTAATCTTAAATCACTTTGATTAAAAATCCAGTTCATTATACATTATTACTTTACATTTAAATAATACTCTTTGAAGTTGTCATTTGAGTTCTTCTACCAAAAAAAAGTATACTTTCGGAACTGTATGTTATAATGTGAATTATATCTGAGAAAAAAATAATAAATGATTAGAGCTATATACGTTTATTATAAAGCTGCAGGTTTTATTATAAGGCTCGATTCTGGTCAGGTGGGAGGCTTCGGCCGTGGTTAGTAACCACCCTACCGACAAAGACGTGTCGTCAAGCGTTAAGTGTTAGCGTTCCGGCACGATGTCTTGTAGAAACCAATTAGGAGCTTACCATAGGCATAGGCATTCGGCATTCTCGCCAAGTGTAAGTGATGATGCAGGCTACGATGCTAGCGAGCTAACTTTTAAGGGACATGGTAAACCTATGCTCCATATTGGTTTCTACGCGACATCGTGCCGGAACGCTCAATGGCTTGGCGACACGTCTTCGTCAGTAGGGTGGTAACTAGCTACGGAGGTCGTCAAATATAGTTTTAAGAGAGAGAGAGATAAAATATTGAATATTATTTGCTTACGTGCAAAAGTGCTTAATGGATATTTTCCAATAACCACTGTGGCCTCAATGAAACATGACATAAAGATGTTTCGGCTTAATAATCACACGTCGCTACTCGCTATGTACTGGATAGTGTTTACCGCAAAGCCCAATTTCCATAATTAAATTCGGCAAACTGCCAATATTCCATTATGAATATCTTCGCAAAGAATCGGCGGAGATTGAATTGTATAACCAAAATTTTTACTCGCGCAATAATAACTTGGATAGCGACCAATGATGACCAATGAGAGATGAGCCTCGGGTTTTGGCGTAATATGGAATAGTGGGAGGTTCATTTGATATTTCCAAATTAGACTGGCGAGGAAGTGAGTTCGTGACTAGTTGACCCTATTTACAGATACGTTCACAGCGAACAGATTTAGCGTTGTGGCAGGATGCTGCGTAGAAACCGAACAGTCTTATGAGTGTACCAAACTACTATGCCGGTGGTTATGGGTTAGCGAATTTTTTTTTTTTTACAGACAAGCTAGAATGCATTTACACCCTATAGTAAGTGCAATGATGCAATCTAAGATTGCTTTTACTTAGAATATGCCCAACCCATGCTTGGAAGCCAGAGGAAATCCGAGCAAATTGATAAGGTAGAAACGAAGATTTAAATTAAATGTAGCTATATAAGCATACTCACGAATCTGCCATTTCAATATTCATTATAAATATTAATTTCAAAATTAACGAAAACATATGAAACGTCGTTACATCCACGTTCCGTCCGCATCTGTTCCCTGCCAACTTGAGTACCTTGAGGAGAAAAGGCATTTTCTGGACAAACACTCTAACCTAGAACTTATAATTCCCTTCCAACAGACATACCCATTCTTCGATCGGAAACCTATCACGCTTTAGGAAATAAAAACCGAGTACTACGAATATCTTATCAAACTTATTATGACGATAACATGTAAATATGTTTTTGTATTTACACCCAAAATGTATATTAAATAAATTGATTTTTATAACGTTTCTACAGAAAATTTGCCCTTGCAGCATATAGACGAAAGCGCATAATCTAAATTTATTACCGAAAGGTTTAAAATCAATCCAGTAATGAGGAAGGGTTCTAATGCGTTTAGCTGGTACATTTTAGGAGTTAAGGCTAATTTGATGTGTCAAACCTTCGGACGTCCCTCCCCATGTTCATTAGCGCTGATTGCAATTTTAGCACGAACAAAACCTTTCCAGACACCCCGCTTGGACACCATGATGATAACATGCTTCTCTTTGCAAATGGAATGTCGTTTTGAAATGCATTCGCTACTTAAAATCTAGATAGTCATTCAGATAAGTCCGGGACGTAAACACCGAGCGTTTTATTAAAAACTAGCTGATGCCCGCGACTTCGTCTGCGTTGAGTTAGTGTGTTTGTTTCTCTTTCAATCACGAAGCAATAGATTACTAACCCGAATTACTTGAAATAATTACAGGATAAACATTAAAGTATCTCCTTTGTAAAAAAAATTATAATGGGTGAAATCGGATATTGATTTGGGTCGGAGAAGTTGTGGAAGGCGGTGGCACGCGCGTGAGTACTGGACAGTATTTGGACATTGCAACATTACTTTTTCTAAAATAAAAGACTTTTTCATAAATAAAAGTAGCCTTAGTTACTCCTTATTACATCAGCTACCTGCCAATAAAAGTCCCGTAAAAATCGGTCCAGCCATTTCAGAGATTAGCCGGAACAAACAGACAGACATACAAAAATTGTAAAAATGTTATTTTGGTGTATGTTATACATATTCATATGCATGTAGTAAAAACAGTTATTTCAATATTACAAACAGACACTCCAATTTGACAATGCAATGATTGTAGAGGAAACAAACCTTATACTTACTTACGGTACAGAATATAAATATTCATTTAACCAAAATATGGCTATAAATTGTCGCACAACTCACTTACGGCCCTTACGTAGTGAAACATAGGCAATAGTAATTTGATTAAGGACATTTAGTAAATGGAAAGTTGCTTCCCATTGACGCTATAGTGAACATAAGCAACTCCACATCGCCATTGATAGTAGATAGCATTAAAGATACACAATTGATATGTTTTACAATAACACTGATGGTATATGAAAACAAGTTGTCTTTAATTAACTTTTGCTTTTTTTATACACTACAAGTTAGCCCTTGGCGGTTATCTCACATGATGGTGAGTGATGATGCTGTCTAGGATGGTATGGTAACGATCCTAATTGGTATCTACGCGAAATCGTGGCGGAACGCTTAATCGCCTGGTGACACGTCTTTGTCGGTAGAATAGTAACTAGCCCCGGCAGAAGCCTCCTACCAGACCAGACCCAAACTAGGAATCGAACCCAGGATCTCCAACTTAATAATGCGACAGCGCACACTGCGCCACGGAGGTCGTCAAAAATTAAACTGAGCATTAAATCTGAATAAGTCCATAGACACAAAAGAATGCTGCATTGTAAGTAGGCAGACTTTAAATATAACTGTCGCTTGTTTTTGATAATAAACGATGCTGACGGTATAACACGCTTTCCGGGGCTCCAATACTTCCATACCCTGAACTAGTACTACGAATGAGACGCACACAATTTTTATTGCTGCTCATTGTACCTATGGTACGGACATGTAATGCGTTGACCTGACGAGTACGTAGTGAAAAAGTGCCTTTCCAAGGGGAAGGGGAAGACCTCAAACTACATGGTTGACGAATGTCCAAAAGGACATGAAATGCCTCGGCCTCAATGATGAGGATACTAGAGTAAGATCGACGTGGCGCCGAATGATAAAAAAGTCGACCCCGCGTACCGTTATAAGGCGAGGCCAAAGAAGAAGAAGATTGTAACGATTTATTCTGTCACTGTGTATCTATGGTTTATGTATATCAATGCAGATGAAGGGTAGCAAGAAAAATGGCAATCTTAATGAAGACAAAGGGTATCCAGGCACAAAGCTTTGCTCGGAGACGGAATTATATTTGACAACTCAACTGAATCTCCGCCGTATCATAACTTTTTCATAACGCAAGCCCGAGATCCACTGCGGATTTTATTCTCAAGAACTTTGCAATATTACCTTCTAAGTTGTAACAAGTAGGTATGACTACAGATGATATTGAAAAGTATAGAGAGGTAATCACCATGAAAACTTTATAACACGACAGTGCGTGCGCTGTCGTATTATAAAGTTAAGTTTTGGGTTCGATTCCCAGCTCGAATCTGGTCTGGTGGGAGGCTTCGGCCGTGGCTAGTTACCACCCTACCGTGACGTGTCGCTAAGCAGTTTAGCGTTCCGGCACGATGCCGCGTAGAAACCAATTAGAACAGTGGGTTTACCATACCCCTAACAGGTTAGCCTGCTACCATCCTAGACTGCATCATCACTTACCACTAGGTGAGATAGCTGTCAAGATTTGTGAATTATAAAAAAAAAACACTCTTTTGTTTTTGTTGTGCGTGAGCACAAACTAACAGATTGATACTACTGTTAGTTTGTGCGCGACTAGTGGTAAGTGATGATGCAGTCTAGGATGGTAGCAGGCTAACCTGTTAGGGGTATGGTAAACCCATACTTTTAATTGGTTTCTACGCGGCATCGTGCCGGAACGCTAAACTGCTTAGCGACACGTCACGGTAGGGTGGTAACTAGCCACGGCCGAAGCCTCCCAACAGACCAGACTCGAGCTGGGAATCGAACCCAAAACCTCCGACTGTTAAGTGATTACCTTCAAGGACAAGGACCTCGTGATCTCCAGTTCGGACATAACTTTATTATCTCAACGAAGTAGTTATTTGAAAAATTACTATAAGAAAATGTTAAGCCAAACATCTTAATATATATAAATCTCGTGTCACAATGTTTGTCCTCAATGGACTCCTAAACCACTTAACCGATTATAATAAAATTCGCACACCATGTGCAGTTCGATCCAACTTGAGAGATAGGATAGTTTAAATCTCAAATTATAGTCGCAATTTTAATTTATTGCTAATTATTTGTCTGTTCTTATTTGACAGTCACAATTATCTGTTAACTCCAAATGATGCTAACAGATGTCGATACCTTTCGACTGGGTTGAGTAAGTAATCAATAGATGGCGCTGCTATGGTAAATCTACGAACGTGTCATATAAGCTACATTTTAACAGCATAATTACCACGTGTGGTTGACGCTATAAAATTAATTAAATTTATTTTGTAATGAATAATTCAATTATTTCCACTTTTTAAATTTTTGGTGATAGCATAGCCGGTCACGTGTTACTTAGACTGAAGTGTAAATTGAATTCATATTATAATGAAGATAATACAGTGAAATTAATCCTGTTTTTTACTTATTTGTGCTCAACTTTATAATTTAATTTGAATATATGTATGTAAGTATTATCACATAATCATAAAATTTAATTAAAATGTCAATGCAAAATGATACACAATTTCCTACACTTTTTCAATAGTTGTACAAATATTTTTTTTTATTGTTTTTATTGCACTTCGATTGACCATAAATATGCGAGTACAATTGCAAACTGATCCATCAGCACAAATATTTTCCGAACAACTACTAGATATTGGGAACGGTAAAATAAAACTGCAACCAAATACGCAATGCATTAAACTACCAGACAATTTTTGCACTGTTGTTCAGGATAAAAATGAATTGATTCAGAGTATTTTCCCGGATATACAGAATAATTATTTGAATCATGAATGGCTTAGTCAACGGGCGATTTTGGCAGCCAAAAACGTTGATGTTGACGAAATTAACTTCCAGATACAACAGTTGTTACCAGGCGATCTGATGTCTTTTAAATCAATCGATACTGTTGTTGATGAAAATGAAAGTGTAAATTTTCCGATTGAATTTTTAAATTCATTAGATATCCCTGGAATGCACCACATAATCTTCGATTAAAGATTGGTTCCCCTATTATTTTCCTCCGTAATTTGAATCCACCTCAATTATGTAACGGTACGCGTTTGGTCATCAAAAAGATCACCGGAAACATTCTTGAAGCAACCATTTTGGCTGGGAAGTTTAAAGGAAAAGTGGTCCTGCTGCCACGTATTCCGATGATACCATCAGATTCTACCATACCCTTCAAAAGGCTACAGTTTCCAATTCGTTTAGCTTTCGCCATGTTTATAAATAAATCTCAAGGTCAAACAATGTCCATTTGTGGTTTAGATTTGGAAAATCCATGTTTTTCTCATGGGCAACTATATGTTGCGTGTTCACGTGTTGGGAAACCGTCGAATCTATTTGTGTTAGCTAAAGATAGGTTAACCAAAAACATTGTGCACCGATTGGTGTTAAATTAAATTGAAATTGAAAGTATTTATAATTCAAAAAAATAAATATTAATGTTTAAAAGTGTAAGATTGTCTGCCTTGCCTACCTCATTCATGAGTTTAAGCGTCACATGTTATTTACTGTATTATACTATAATATACTTAGATTTGTTATAAGATTAAATGGAAATAATAAATCTGATAAATTTTTATTTTGTACCTATTGATTTCTGCTTAATATCAAGTGTAAGAACATTTTAATTAATTGTGTTCAACGTACTTTCTCTTCAAATCTCAATCCAGTGAATTTGTATACCAACATCAACATTTTCGTCTTTGTTCGTAAATAATTTCATTGTACTAAAGGGTTATAGTAGTAGAAAGTCAAATAAGGAGATCACCATATTATTTACAAATACCATCTGTGTGAAAAAGCATAGTGGACTCCGTGACTGATGTTCTCTTATTGTTCCTCTTAGATTGTTTACTATAATGTAATATAACAAAAACTTTAGCCACAGCAACGCGTGGCCGGGTCAGCTAGTATATATATATTTTTATGCGATATATATGTCATGATAATCTTATATTTTATATCTGTGACGGAAACCTAGCTCCGCATTAGTTCAGAATGTAGTCTTTGTTCGGAAAACTCGTAGATGCAATTGCTGATGCAAGTTTCTAAATAACTTTCGAAACTCAGGGATCTTATTGAAAAGGGATTTTCCTTAAGTTAATGGGGAACATTGTTATTGAAGCGGTGATAGCCTAGTGGTTAGGGCGTCAGCCTCCTAATCAGAGTTCGGCGGTTCGAATCCGGGCACGCACCTCTAAATTTTCGGAGTTATGTGCGTTTTTAAGCAATTAAAATATCACTTGCATCAACGGTGAAGGAAAACATCGTGAGGAAACCTGCACGCCTGAGAGCTCTCCATAATGTTCTCAAAGTCGTGTGAAGTCTGCCAGATGGCCAGCGTGGTGGACTATGGGTAAATCCTTCTAATATTAAGAGGAGACCCGTGCTCTATAGTGAGCCGGTAATGGGTTGATCATGATGATGATGATAATTGTTATCAATTTTCAATATTTCTGTATTTTATAATTGGATTCAATTTTAAATATTTCTGTCTAAGGGTTGATAATTATCACGATAAAGTAGACTTCATCGTGATAATTATCAACTCTTTAACGACCACTACATATCGCCTACTTCGAGATATTCTACATACGCGATCACGTGTAATTTATCTTAAATTTGTATAGATTCGAATGAGCACCTTCTAGAGTGCCTAGTGCGAAATTTTCCTCTCATTCGATCGCGTCAAAGTTAACTTAGATTTGTATAGAATCGAACGAGCACAATAAATTACACAATATACGGATCTGTACAAATTAAAGTTAAAACTTTCACGTGGTGGTAGGTATATGTAAAACATCTACCACTGTGCAATCAGGGCGCGGGTCTTCTCATATTATGAGAAGGGTTGCGGGTATAATCCACCAAGCTGGCCAAGTGTGGTTAGATAGACATCTCACGCCTTTGAGACGCCTAACTTTAGCAACTTTAACAAACTTAAATAGGTGCTCATATAGATTTTTAATATCATCTAAATGAAGTGGTTCGTAAATGCCTTCGGTCCAATATCTAGAATATCTCTTCGGTCCAATATCTAGGTAGGCTTCGGCCTAGTCAGTTTACCACCATACTTAATATCATACATTAATAATGGTATGGTAGTTACCTTTACCATACAATCAATATTTAGAAGAAGAATGCAACTTTGAAAGAAACGCCAGTAAACGTTTTATGTTAAATAAATAACGAAATTCAAAATTTGACGACCTCTGTGGCGCAGCGCGCGCGTTGTCTCATTATAAAGTTAGAGGTCCTGGGTTCGATTCCCGGCTCGTGTCTAATCTGGTGGGAGGTTTCGGTCGTGGCTAGTTACCACCCTACCGACAAAGACGCTTCGCCAAGTGATTTAGCGTTCCGGCACGATGTCGTATAGAAACGAATCAGGAGTATGAGTTTTCCATACCCCTAACGGGTTAGCCCGCTACCATCTTAGACTGCATCATCACTAACCATCAGGTGAGATTGCGTCAAGGGTTAACTTGTAGTGGTTAAAAAAAATCCTACAGTCAGGATTCGCAACAGTTCAAATAATAAAACGAGATCTTTGACGCAGATGATATTAAGTAGGTAAAAATATATAACGGAAGTTAAAGCATTTGCATGCGCTAAATAAATGTGGCTAAATTACCCGGGAATTTAAGAATTCATCCGAGTTTCAATTTATCACCGAGAGATGGCGCTGAATGTATGAATGAATTGAAAGTTAGATTACACAATTTAAATTCCCCCTTCATGCAAAATAGGGATGGAAAGATGAGGTCTGAGGGGGAGGTGTAGAATACATTATACTTAGGGAGGGGTAAGGGGGGGTAAAGGTTGAAATATTTACCTCGCGAGAGTTTGGAAGTGTGTTCGACGGAGCGAAGCAAAATCTTAATGGAGAATTGGACCTCTTGCTTTACCTGAGTTGGTAGGTATAATTGCAATCGGTTGTTAGGACTAGCCAGTCGTACATGTTCATGCATGTTTATTGTAACAACCGTATATAAAGATAATATTCATAATATTGTAGCAAATGCAATTGATTTAGTAGAAATAATCTTCTTGATAAACCCATTACCGACTCACTACAGAGCACGGGTCTCCTCTCAATATGAGAAGGGTTTGGCCATAGTCCACCACGCTGGTCATGTGCGGATTGTCAGACTTCACGCGTCTTTGAGAACATTATGGAGAACTCTCAGGCGTGCAGGTTTCCTCACGGTGTTTTCCTTTACCGTTGAAGCAAGTGATATTTTTTTTTAAACGCATATAACTCCGAAACGTTAGAGGTGCATGCCTGGATTCGAACCGCCGACCTCTCATTAGGAGGCTGACGCCCTAACCACTAGGCTATCACCACTTCGTAGAAATAATGATGGAACCTATTTTACAATAATTTGTACGCGTTAATATTTTGTAAATTATTATAAGGGTGCCTTGAACATGGCAAGTAGGGTAAGAATGGCAAAAGTGGAACTTTAAATCATCTACCACACACAGATTCTCCTTATCGGTTTCTACTCGGCTTAATGGCAGTATGTTTTAAGCAGTAGGGTGGTAAATAACCACGGCTAAAGCCTCACCAGACTGGAGCCGGGAATCGATCCCAGAACCTCCCATCTTATAACGCGATAGCACAGGAGCTGCGCCATGGAGGTCATCAATATCTTCTACAATATTTACTATATTATTGATCGAAGATTACTCCTCTCGTATAATTATTCGAACATCCACTTGACCGGCTTCTTTAACTCAATTCACGGCAGATTGGTTTCCATGAAGGCTTAAACGTTTCGCATCGCCGTTGGAGTGTTTTTCACTCGGTCCACGAGCAATTAGGTAATCTTTTCTACTACCTTTGAGGAATTTCGCGCTTGAATACGATCTCAGCTGATTGTAATTTGATACCATCTTTCATCTCCTATTACGGGTTTTATCTATATTAACCCTGAGTAGAAGTTTACACATAAATTATAGATGTTTTCCTTTCACTTTGACAGACCGTTTGGGGAATTGGAGATTGAGATATAAAAACGTAGCTACAATGTAAAATTACTCGAAAACCATGAACGTTTTCGAAATGATAAAAGTAGTATTCAAAGTACTTATCGCGAAATACTGTTATCAAATAATTAGTAAGTTTAATTTGCCTAGTGCCCAATGGTTATGACGTCTGCGTCCTAATCAGAGGTCGGGGGTTCGAACCTTGTCACGCCCTTCTAACTTCAGAGGTATGTGCGTTTTTAAGTAATTAAAATATCACTTGCTTCAACGTTGAAATAAAAGATAGTGAAACGTGCACGCCTGCGATCATAATGTTCTCAAAGGTGTTTGAAGTCTGCCAATCCGCACATGGCCAGCGTGGTGGACTATGGCCAAGCCCTTCTTATACTGAGAGAAGACCCGTGCTCTGTAGTGAGCCGGCAATGGGTTGATCATAATGATGATGATGACATGATAATTATTGTAAAGTAACGACGTCGAAAGAATAAAAATAAACTTTCGATTTGGAAATCTTCTGGTGATTTTTTTAAATCCGTTAAGTAATAACAATTTAATACTTTTCCATTTGTTAACAGCTAATTCAATTCACCCGTGTATCGAAAATCCGACCATCAGTTAATTGTTTCGTTATGAGAAAGGTTGAAATTTGGAAAATGTTTTCCTATTTCGCATAATCTTCGAACGATTAGCTAATTGGCGCATAACCTGTTTTTGTTATGTCGAGCAACGAAAGCCCTGTTTGATATTCTTGTTTTAAAACAACCCCAATCCCATTTTGCGACCAGCGACTATAAGCTTATAGATTGTGGTTTCAATAAAATTGTTAGTTGATTATATTTCTGTTCCAAATTTTATATATATAAAGTCATCTACCACAACTTTTAAATGCAACAGTCCAAAATGATGATGTATTTGACGTTACTATATAAACCCATTATCGGCTCACTACAGAGCACGGGCCTCCTCTCAATATGAGAAGGGTTTGGCCATAGTCCACCACGCTGGCCATGTGCGGATGGGCAGACTTCACACGCCTTTGAGAACATTATGGAGGATTCTTAGGCGTGCAGGTTTCCTCACGATGTTTTCCTTCACCGTCAAAGCAAGTGATATTTTAATTTTTTTATAAACGCACATAACTCCGAAAAGTAAGAGGTGCGTGCCCGGATTCGAACCGCCGACCTCTGATTAGGAGGCTGACGCCCTAACCACTAGGCTATCACCGCTTCATTGATATAGTATCAAGCATGAATTTCAACTAGGTGTCTCAAGATGTTACCGGGTAAAAGTGCACAAACACACACACAAACAGACGGGCTGACAACAAAGTGGTCGTATACCAAAAGCGCAAGGGATAACCGGCTACGTGAGGTCACCTGTCAAGCACCATGCAACTTGGACGAAACTTAACTTAACTAGTTACTTACTTTCCTAGAGACTCCCAAGTTAAAGTAACAAGTGCTTTAACTTGAAAGTCTCTGGGAAAATATTAAATGTACTCCAATGGTATTCTTACTGAGTTTATAACGTATTGAAGGGTAGTTTATTTTATTTATTTATTTATATATATCTTTATTGCAATCTATAGGACATAACATACACGAAAAAGGCAAAAACAATCAGCAACTGATTAGTGAAGTGTTTTTTATTTGACGCCCTACCTGGAGCATCTCGTCCAATAACCAAATCCATCCATAGCCTTTGAAATATCGTCTTATTGAATATGTTACGAAACATTACGTATTGGGCCCGTGTACCCACGCAAGCTTTAAATGCCTTGTTTTACAATGCCTGAAAGCACTTACAAAAAAAAATCCCATTGTACACTAGAGTGACGTCATCTCTTGTTACATCTGCACGCGTCATTTTCATTCGTGTCACTCGGAAAAATTCATTCACCGGATTTTCTTAACGCGACAAAGAAGTATGTCTGTGCTCATCTACGGGATGGAAGCTATATACGTGCCCCAAATTCATCAAAATCAGTGTAGTAGTAAAGCCCATTATAGGTGACAAACAAACAAATAAACGAACAATAACATTAGAGCTGATTTTAACACAAATCTCTATACTATACTAAAAATGCCGTGCCGTTTCACATTGGAAAAGGGATATTTTTCACTTTTTTAAATTTACGCTCAAAAGTTTTTTTATACACTACAAGTTAGCCCTTGACGGCTAACTCACCTGGTGGTAAGTGATGATACTGTCTAGATAGAGGATGGTAAACCCACGCTCCTAATTGGTTTCTACGCGTCATCGTGCCGGAACGTTAAATCGCTTTGCGACATGTCTTTGTCGGTAGGGTGGTAACTAGCCACGGGCGAAGCCTCCAAACCAGACAAAACCTACCTAATCTAACAAAACATTAATTCCCTACCTTGGACACCAAAATAAATTGCTAAATACGTAACAATATAGAATTAACATTAGTTTCTGCAATTTAATATAACCGAATACCTATTAATATTGATGGTACCGATGAACTAAACTCAACTTTGCTCTCACGGGTAAAATATTCAAGAATTGAATCATCGGAAATAGATTCGTTGTTTGTTCCAAATATCCAGAAATAACCCAAAAAAAGTTGCTAAAGTGTGAAAAATAGCGTGTTCCCATTTCGGCATAAAAGCACTAACTGTCTTAATGATTCAATAATCAAGCCGTTAACCGAGGAAAGTGGAACAAACACACTAGTGTTTATCCATTTCACTTGCGTATGTTAATTGAGATGTAAAACTGACTAAGCCTATAGGTTAAAGTAAACATCTATATAGGCGTTGGGGCGGTGGTTACCACTTTCGACAACGGCTAACGAGATCTTGGATACAGACCAACATTTGGCAGGTGTTGGATTTTTCGTTAACATATTTTAACTAGTTGGAAGTTCTTCATTCTTTTTAAAACCGATTTTTGTTTATTTTGTTTTTTTAAGATTAGGATTAAATTTTTAATTTATTAATTTGTTTGTTTTAATGATATGGCATTAAAAAATACAAACAACCCTTAATTGTCACCTTTTTACCAACCCCCATTTTTAATCGCGATTTACGAGTAAGTATCAAAAATACTAAATGAACAATATCGGCAGAACACTCTTTACAGAGTCAGCTAGTATATTATAATAAACAGAAAACCATTTATATTTGATAGTAAGTGTCAGATCGGAAAAACTTTATTATGTGTCCCTTAAGTAAAGATGATGATGATGATAATGAAGGAGATTATGACTGCTGCGGCCGATTCAAAACGATTCATCTAAAACTTAACTTACTTACATAAATCATCATGTAATCATTGAATTTCAAAACTAACTAACTTACGGATGAAGATATTGTGAATTATTTTCCAATACGATAACGATACGATACTTATGGGATATACTTTGACACATACTTCTGACGTTTCTGATATAAACTCCTATACGTATAACTTGACTTACTTAAAATAAAGATTAAATGAGTATTAACTAATCAAACTATGTTTAAACCTCTCTGTCAGTATTCCATTATTGCGTTAACGTCCAAGCGCAAGTTTATCTGGTATAAAAAAATACATTGAAATCCCTTTTTAAAACCCGATAAGAAGTACATTTCCGTTACTAATTTTTTTTAATGCAAATTAGAAATAATGAAATCTTATCAAAAACATTTAAATCGCCCACTCTACCGCTTCCTTTTGGATGCTGATTTCCTGTGGTATACAGGATTTGAATGATTAGGAGAGATTACTAAGGTTACTTTATTTTTTTAATCTTTTTCAAATGTATATACCTACTATATTTATGCACGCTGCGTAAAATCAGTTAATCATATTATATATATCTAATAATAAATCTGGTGAGTTTCAGTCGAACGTGAAAAATATGTTTTCGCATTTGACATTCCTATTTATATTTCAATACACACTTTATTTCGACAACTCGAGACCAAACAAATAAAGTTATAAATAACTAAACGAGAACGAAGTAGAAGCGGGGGCGATGTTAAGTCAAGTGTTAGGTCAGGGTCCCATGTTACTAATAACAACATAGTCAAACCCCATTTCATTAATCCAACAAATAAAAACATGTATAAGACATAATAGACATAATCGAAACTTAGCAACGCGCAAACTCTCTCACATAGAAGAGATGGGTTCGATTCCAGGCTCGAGTCTGGTCTGGTGGGAGGCTTCGGCGGTGGCTAGTTACCACCCTACCAACAAAGACGTGTCGCCAAGCGATTAAGCGTTCCGGCACGATATCGTGTAGAAACCAATCAGGAGTGAGGGTTTACCATACCCCTAACAGGTTAGCCCGCTTCCATCCCAGACTGCATCATCACTTACCACCAGGTGAGATAGCCGTCAAGGGCTAACTTGTAGTGTGTAAAAAAAAAAGCACATACCACCACTAAACGTGCTCTCCTTGGCACGGGAATGGGTACCGGCATATTCCTAACTCGGGTTTGCTATCGAACAGTTTTAAAAGAAAAATCCAAAACCTAACAATTCTTGACCTTACCCGCGAATCAAACCCATGACTTTGCAATCCTTAGTGTAACCAAGACAAAGATGGCAGTTAAAAACAATTTATATACCAAACATATTCTATCAGGTTAAATACAAGCAGAGATACCGTTGCAGACACAATATTGCGTCTATATAGAGTTCAGACTCAAGGTATAAATGAGATAAGACGTAACCCGACGGTTGCCTCATAAAATAAGATGTCAGTATAGGCATAGAAGCGTTATACGCCGCTGGAAAATCTTGTCTCATCCCAGGCATTCGGTCTGAAAGGCTTTTTAAAGCTAACGAGGCATTTTGAGGAGATTTGCAAATTCAACGTCCTTAGTAAGACTCTAAATACAGTCTGAGCTCTCCAAATTATGACTTTAAGTGCCTTATACTTATATAAAATGTTACAACGTAAAGTTACCCCTCGATATTCTCACAAATTAGACGCCGACTGAAATCCGAACTCCATTTGAACTTTATTTGAATGATTGGGGGGCAATAGTAAATTTATATAAACCACTTCTTTAAAAAAAGATTAAGATGTAATAACACCACTTTACCATGAATTTAATGAAGGTAAAACTGTTAATTATATCAAAAACCATATCTTAATAGTTTATTGGACGTAGTTATGCAAAAAGGATTGACGACCTCCGTGGCGCAATGCATGCGCTATCGCATTATAAAGTTGGAGGTCCTGGGTTCGATTCCCGGCTCCAGTCTGGTCTGGTGGGAGGCTTCGGCCGTGGCTAGTTACTACCCTACCGACAAAGACGTGTCGCCAAGCGAGTTAGCGTTCCAGCACGATGTCGCGTAGAAACCAATTAGGAGTGTAGGTTTACCATACTCCTAACAGGTTAGCCCGCTACCATCTTAGACTGCATCATCACTTACTATCAGGTGAGGTAGCCGTAACTTGAAGTGTATAAAAAAAAATCTAACCCACATAGAGCCAGTTTATTAGTATTCAGCCTAAATTGTGATGTTTGTCTGAAATTTCTTAAGTATACCTGGATAAGGTTTTCGGTGGTATATAAACTGTACATCTTTTTTGTCTCTGGGATATTTTTGCTGACATAATGTTGACTTGTACCATCACTTTATTAGCCACAACTTACAACAAGCCTTGGATCCTTATTGTATACCTAACGACCAATTTACAGCGTTGGAAAATCCAAAAAAAAAAGCCGAAAAGGGCTTCTAAAAAAAGGTTTGATGACGTCCATGGCGCAGCGCGTCCGCTATCGCATTAGATCAGGAGGTCCTGGGTTCGATTTTCAGTTCATTGTAGGTACTATTGTGTAGTTATAACAACCATCGTAAAATAAATATTTTTCAATCATCCAATGATAGCCGTCCTTGGACGCTAGGTTAACAAGAAACAATGAAGTGGATAGCAGAATTTATGTGAAGGCGTGTCGGCATACTGACGCGTTATGTCATTTTCCGTGACGGCATAAGGGCCGATTTTACTACCAACGCGCGACAATAGATGTTTCGCATCAAAAATCCACACACATCTACAATTTGTACCTAATCATTTTGAATATGGATTTTGTATTTAGCAACGAATACATGTAGATTGAAAGAAGGAGTAGATAGAAGAAAAGCAATAACTCACTAACAACAGTAGCGTAGAAGACCATAAATCGCGACCAGTTCTCGGCAAGGGCTTAAACCGACACTTAAACAGTACATCACCACAAACATCCGTATGGGCGAAACGTACATAACCTGGAATACCCCGTAAGTCCAATGCACTAAGGATCAGAACGCCGCGTACCTTTTAATATGTATGGACGTTTGTATGCACAGAGAAACTCTTACGGTGTTTGTTACTTTTCTACTAGTGTTCTGTTTGTTTGTATTTACTTTTCCAAGGAATGTAGGTTGGGTTATTCGTATATTTTTTAATTTGCAATTTACGATCACCCTTATTCTGCATGTATGAAAGTACAACTGGCTGATTGATTTAACAATGCAAAGCTGAATTTTTTATTCACCTAGTGATGATGCAGTCTAAGATGGTAGCGGGCTAACTGTTAGGAGTATGGAAAACACACACTCCTAATTGGTTTCTATGCGATACCGTGCCGGAACGTTAAATCGCTTGGCGTTTGTCGGTAGTGTGATAAGTAGCCACGGCCGAAGCCTCCCACCAGACGACTCGAACCGAGAATCGAACCCAGGTCCTCCAACTTTATAATAACAGCGCACGCACTGCGCCACGGACATCGTCTAGACGGATTGGGCTGAAATTTGGCAAAAAGATAAATTTGATGGCAAGCGAGATACGAGGATTTTTGTAAATGTTATCCCTCCCTAGGGGTTTAATCATCATAATCAACCCATTACCGGCTCACTACAGAGGACGGGTCTCCTCTCAATATGAGAAGGGTTTGGCCATGGTCCACCACGCTGTCCATGTGCGGATTGGCAGACTTCACACGCCTTTGAGAGCATTATGGAGAACTCTCAGGCGTGCAGGTTTCCTCACGATGTTTTCCTTCACCGTTGAAGCAAGTGATATTTTAAATTTTTAGAAACACACATAACTCCGAAAAGTTAGAGGTGCGTGCCCGGATTCGAACCGCCGACCTCTGATAAGGAGGCTGACGGCGGCCGAAGGCTATCACCGCTTTCCGCAGGGGTTTAATTAAGTTCGAAATTTGTGTAAGTCAGTTTTAAGTTAGAAACAACAATACGACGAAATTACGTGAGCGAAGACGCGACGATATCAAAAATCATCTGCTCTATATTCAATTATCATCACAAAAATAGTCTCCCAATTGGTGTGTGAGCATTTATTGTTGATGGAACCTTTATGAAAAAAGTAGATATATAAGTGACGACTCACCTGAACTCCTCGCTTCCGCCTGCAGCCTGGTATCCACAAAACAGCCAACTAACAACACAAACAACAATGTCTTAAGTCTACAGCACCCCCTTAATCTTCCACTATACCTCGCATTTCTTACACTAAAAGTTGTATCACGAAAACTAACTTTATTGTCTAACCGATAAACACTATTATTGCTAAACTCGTCCCCCGAAAAGACTTTTCTTTTACATCCACTATTGGGTATGGTGCCTCCTCTGTCCTCTAGAAGAGATTTGAGATCTAGAAGACTCTTTTTCTTGGTGTTAACCACCTTTTCTAGCGGCTCCTGGAGTGATGTGTCCAACATCGTTGGTTGGTTGTTTAGCTTTGTGTTAAACAGTTGTGTTATGGTCAAATCGCCGGCTCATCTTGTGTTGGCATCTGGAACAAACAAAAAATATTTATTTAAACGATCCTTTCTACCAATATAGAAAAGATAACTGACTGGATGTCTATCTGATCAAACTGATCTGATTACATAAGCAAAACCACTGGACGAATCAGGATGACATTTGGCATACATGAATAGATGTTGTAACGTAGGCGGACACTTTTTTTTTTTATCCATTCCAAGTTAGCTTTCTAAGTTAGATTACCGTCTACGATGGTAGTGGGCTAACCTGTTAGAGGCATGGTAAACCCATACTCCTAATTGGTTTCTATGCGACATCATGTCGGAACGCTAAATCGTTTGGCGTCGTCTTTGTCGGTAGGGTGGTAACTAGCCACAGCCGAAGCCTCCCACCAGACAAAATACGGGTGTGAATTTGTCATCTGTCCGTCTATTACAAACACGAGAACATCGAAGTCACAGCGGTATAAGCTAATATAAAATACTAAGCCAAAACCCATCTCAATCTGAGAAGAGACTCTGAAGTGAATGGGTCAGTGAGTGAATAAGCGAGAAGAGTCCGTACTCTATAGTGGGCCAGTAATGGGTTGATAATGATGATGAAAATCAATTTTAAATCATTCAACACGCAGAGAAAACATAAAAAAACTGGTAGTAGGCTTTTAAGCTTTAATCCTATCAGGTAGTTTACCTGATTGGTTAAAACCTGGTTCGTGACGACTAAAGATCTTGAGTTTAGTTTCGGTTGCAGAATCAAACCTGTTAAGCTGTTAGATATAATATATTTTTCTGTATAAAATTTCCTAATACCATAACAGAATTAAAAAGTCATCGTCCGCCCCGATGGTTTTCATGCGTTTCAAAGAGCAAGTTAAGCCATAAGTACCTACTGGATCTACAAATCTAAGCCTAATGGTGCAAGTACGTAACATTAGTAACGGCTCCGTATAGATACTTTGAAAAGTAAATCCTATTTGTTCTACCATGAATCATTTATTTATCTCAATCTATGATATCTGTAAGCCGATTATTATACCTATTATAAACTATGGCTTCATCCATTTTCCCATAAGCGCAATGCTGGGGAAATACGCATGGTCGCTTATGGCTTATGGACTACTTTATGTCCAAACTACTGAAATACAAAGTAAAGACTAAACCTTGGACAAAGGTATCGCTACCTCGCGAAACCCCATGAATTATTACGCAAATAACAAAATAGCATAAGTATTTGCTCCGTAAGCAAATATCGAGCGTCTATTTTGAATAAATCCTTCATAAATAACACTTAACAAATTGACAGTTATTGGGAATTATCCATTTCACGGAGGTTCCCTTCGCGGAGGAAATAACAAATAAACAGGGTGAACGCTGGCGGGCATACATTCGCGAAAAAGATAAAATAGACTGTCAAGTGCCAATGAGACCCTTCCTAAAAGGGTTCCGTATATATTTTAACAATCAATTCTTTTAAGCGTGTGTATCTCTCGTGTTTTGCAAATCTTTAGGTTGCCTGTCATAGATCGCTACTAAGTGATAATCACATTTCTGTTAACTAGTCGTCTTCTTTCGTTTTCTTGCCCTTATCCCACATTATGTGGGTTCGGCACAACACGTCTTCTTCTTCCACTCACTTCTATAAGCCGTCACCTCACTAACCACACCTTTTACCCGCATATCCTCTTTTACACAATACACCCATCTCTTCTTTGGCCTTCCTCTACTCTTTTGCCCTTCCAGTAACATTCTTTTGATGACATCACTTTCATTCCTCCGCATTATATGACAATACCATGCTAGCCTCATACTCCTCATCTTTTCTGTCACTGGCGCTATTTTTAGACTTCTCCTTATATATTCATTTGTTATCTTATCCATTTTTGTCACACTACACATCCATGTCAACATTCGGTTTTTAACTTGTTGTGATATACAAATAAATTGTATAGTACTTCTTATTATAAATAGGTCTTTAGAAGATGTATTTGAGAGTTTGATTTTGTAATCAAATTATTATAGAATTAATTTTGAACTGTAGTTAAATTGGATGTGATTGTGCAAATTAAGAGATTCAATATATATTGTACAAATTAATGGACAGTAAAAGGTTTAGTTTCAGAAAATAAGAAGAAAGATTTAAATACCATAGAGAATAATAGCTCAGCTGATAAGCAAGCTAACTTATTATATTACAATTTTTTTTTATCGCAACTTATATTTGAAGAATAATGTGATATGTGCATCAATAGTTTTTTTCTTTATATATAATTTATTAAACTCATACCATGCTGGTATACCAGTCTTTCGCTTGGTGGTACGTTTTGCCGGATTCCTCGCCACTAAACCTGAATGTCAACGTAAATCGAACTGAGACAAAATTCAATTTTCGTCAAAAAAAAAAATTTATAATCTCATTACAATTTTCATAACTTTATTTACCAGATTATTAACAAGTAAAGACACGACTGCACTAAGCTAATTGTGAGAGGCGACTGAGCATCGTTAAACATTCAAGCTTTGGTCTTACACCCATCTGTTATCACGGGCGCACAGTTTTTGATATATTAATACTAATACAGTAAGCTGATTATTTTGTTTGTTGTTGCCAGTCAGATTAGCTAGTATTTTTTTGTATTATGTAATGATAAAATAAAATATATGTTTGAAACTTTCATCATTTAAAAATTGGCCTATATTTCTTTGTCTCTAACATTAAAAATACACTAAAACTTTCAACTAAATCTGGGTTTCCAATGCCAGAAACTCTGAAGCTAAGCAGGTGAAGTCAGTTGAGGACTGTCAGCTCTATTTTATATTGTACTGATTCCAGACTTACAAGAGTTATTAATATTAAGTTACTTCAATAAGTACTGAAACTAAAGCAGTTACAATTGGATTCAGGCTAATTGATTTGGGCTTCGTAGAAGCTAACATGATAGGAGACCGCGTTCTGCAAAAGAACATCTTTATTAAATTGCTTTAATTTACTTATCAATTGTTTTTTTAGTTTGTTCTTTAGACTTACCTCTGTTCTTAATAATAATACTACTATTGACAGTGATGATTTTATTTTGCTGGTACAAAATAACACTTGTCCGCTCTAAAGTTTGTATGCTTCTGACGGAGATAAGGGGGACACAGAAAGAGATGAACTTGTTCTTGAAGCCGGATTAACGATCGTCTAGACTTACACTAACGATGTTTTGTTGGACGCTCGTTATTTTTGATCGATTGGTGCTCGGAATGACCGGGGCACGAATGTGAAAATGTATGAGTGAAACATTTTGCAGTTGATTTATCGAGGTTTATCTACTAAAGGTTTTGGAAGCGTTTGTGCCTTTCATCCGATTGACTGAATCTTTGACGTCAATGTATTATTAAACACCTTTTGTGACACTTTTATATTTTGCGAATGTTTACTCTTCCCAATACAAGACGACCTCCGTGGCGCAGCGTGTTGTCGCATTATTAAGTGGGAGGTCCTGGGTTCGATTGCCGGCTCGAGTCTGGTCTGATGGAAGGCTTCGGCCATGGCTAGTTACCACCCTACCGACAGAGACGTGTCGCCAAGCAATTGAGCGTTCCGGCACGATGTCGCGTAGAAACCAACATGAAGTATGTTTGAGTGAGTTCTACCATACCCTTAGCAAGTTAGCCCGCTAACATCTTAGACTGCATCATCACAACTATTTGAGATTGCCGTCAAGGGCTAACTTGTAGTGGAAAAGAAACAAAATACAAGAAGTAGAAAGTTTGATGTCATACAATTGATTATATAGTAGATAAATAAAGATCCATTCAAAAGGATTTCCTACTTCAATAGTTTGGGATTGAATTTAAATTTAAAAAAAAAAAAAAACAATAACATGCCGTAAGTGCATATGAAACGACACCAACTATAGCTCCAAACGGCCTCAGGTGCAGAGCCAGACTCCTCATTAATCTTCCACACTTATCCCACTGCATTAGTTGTTATGAGGGATGGCTTCATATACTTTCCCTTATTGGATTATTTTATTTTAGACTCTATATCCGATCCTTCATAATGTCGATTGAAATCACCCTCATAGCAAACTATTTTTATAAGAATACATTAGGTTGTCTGAACACAGAATTTTACTGGACATTTCAATGCACAAAAACTTCATAATAATCAAATCAAACATAATCTTCATAGCAATTTTATTAGACGCATATTTACACTGCAATCTGAAGCTCTTGATTTTTTTACACTACAAGTTAGCCCTTGACAGCTATCTCACCTTGTAGTAAGTGATGATGCAGTCTAGAATGGTAGCGGGCTAACCTGGAAGAGGTATGGTAAACCCACACTCCTAAATAGTTTCTACGCGACATCGTGCCGGAACGCGAAATCGCGATACGTTTTTGTCGGTAGAGTAGTAACTAGCCACGGGCAAAGCCTCCCACCAGACCAGACTCGAGCCGGGAATCGAACCCAGGACCACCAACTTTTATAATGCGACAGCGCGCGCACTGCGCCACGGAGGTCGTCAAATTACATGGATTATTTTAAGTACTATTAATTTTTTGGTTCTAGTTAGTAATTAGCATATTTAATTATTAGGGATTTGGACATTCAGCCAAGAAATTCTAAGTACCAGTCCGCGTCTAGAAAAGTGTATGTATATAAGTTAGCGGTTGAGGGCAATCTCTTCTGGTGGTAAATGATGATGCAGCCTAAGACGGTAGCGGGCTAACCTGTTAGGGGTATGATAAACCTGTACTCATAATTGATTTCTACGCGAAATTGTGACGGAACGCTAAATCACTTAGCTTCACGTCGGTAGGGTGGTAACAAGTCACGGCCGAAGCCTCCAACTTCATAATGCGACAGCATATGCGCTGCGCACCGAAAATAGACAAAAAACAAACATGTTTTAATCATCATTAAAGCTATCCAGAAGCTGTGATAGCCTAGTGTTTAGGGAGTCAGCCTCCTAATCAGAGGTCGGCGGTTCGAATCCGGACACGCACCTCTAACTTTTCGGAGTTATTAAAATGTCACTTGCTTCAACGGTAAAGGAAATTATCGTGAGGAGACCTGCACGCCTGAGAGTTCTCCATAATGTTCTCAAAGGCGTGTGAAGTCCGCCAATCCGCACATGGCCAGCGTGGTGGACTATGGCCAACCCTTCTCATATTGAGAGGAGACCCGTGCTCTATAGTGAGCCGGTAATGGGTTGATCACGATGATGATGAAAGCTATCCATCTTTTGGAGCAATGTTGTGTTTCAATTTTCTAAATCATTCCCTCCTATGGGAGACGAGGCCTTTTATTAATAGAAATTCTACCACTTAACCGTCAATACAAGAGAAAATGGGCAAGTTCAAGGCAAGCCAAAATCTATTCTTAATTATTACTTGCCATCCATGTTTGTCGAATAGCGTGGCCATTCTTGTAACTAATCATGCCTACTCTTCAATATTCACAATAAACTCAAGGTTTTCGCAGCTATTATCAGAAATAGCTTTTCGCTTCGCTGAAAGTCAATTTAAATACTTGAATAGTCAATAGAAATTGACATTGATGATTCATTCCCGAAGTAACAAACGACGCCATGGTACGCTGAGTGCATATAAAACGTTTGGCAACTAAACTGTAGTTTCAGTGAGTCTCAGGTGTAGGAACGGGCAGCCTCATTAATCTTCCCTTCTTATCCCACTACATTAGTTGTTAAGTGGGGGGAAGGGAGATAGGCTATATAGTTTTAGCTACGTGCTTTGAAACTAATGGTTGATGGAGTTTCAAGCAATATATTAAGCGTTACCCAATATTTAGTTTGTTTAGCGATTTTCTATAAGGATGACTTTATCCTAGTTTAAATCGATTCGGTGTTAAGTTAGTGATATTCAATATCTGCGTCAAATCTCAACGGATCTCGTTTCATTTAAAACCGTTTAATGTTGCATTATGAAGCTGTGATAGCCTAGTGGTTAACTTTTCAGAGTTATGTATGTATGTGTAAGTGTGTTTTTAAGTAATTAAAATATCACTCGCTTCAACTTTGAAATAGAAGATAGTGAAGAAACGTACACGCCTGAGAGTTGTTCCGTCTGAAGTCTGCCAATCCGTACATGGCCAGCGTGCTGGACTATGGCCAAACCTTTGTCATATTGAGAGGAGACCCATGCTCTGTAGTAAGCCGGCAATGGGTTGATCACGATGAATGTTTCATTGGTACCATTAAAATTTTGAGGTCAAGTTAGTACCTTGATAGATGAACGCTATTGCAAATTCTCGTAACTCTCCGTGAACCACTTCCTAGTTCAATCTGATTATTTCTTTCGCACGTATCTTGAATTATCGTGTCATCGCATCAAATAATCCACGTCATTAATGAAATCAATCTAATTGATTACGATTTCTTTACTAATAGGGTGTGTATTAAATACTCTATTGGGAATCTGATGTAACATCTTCATTGCCCTTTAGAACTATCTTGTATACAATGATTTTGTGCGACACAAGTAACTAAGACTAAAATTTTAAATTGTAATTAAACCACATTAAACCCACTAAACCCAAACTGTTTGCTAAAATGACATTCATCATGATCAACCCATTACCGGCTCACTACAGAGCACGGGTTTCCTCTCAATATGAGAAGGATTTGGCCATAATCCACCACGCTGGCCATGTGCGGATTGGCAGACTTCACACGCCGTTGAGAACATTATGGAATACTCTCAGGCGTGCAGGTTTTCTCACGATGTTTTCCTTCACCGTTGAAGCAAGTGATATTTTAAATTTTATAAAACGCACATAACTCCGAAAGTTAGAGGTGCGTGCCCGGATTCGAAGCGCCGAACTCTGATTGGGAGGCTGACGCCCGAACCACTATCTATCACAGTTTTTTCCGTCAATATTTTTAATAAACAAACAGGAAAGAAAACTCATAACAACTTGTCACGGCGCCTTGTAAGAAGAACGCAAGTGAAAACTCTCGTAACTCTCCTGGGAGAACTTCGGAGTTCCATCGGATTGTGTGATCTTTCGCAGGTGCCATGAGTTATTGCGTCATCGCACCAGTTTCATTGCGCGTGAAGATTCTCTATTATTCCCCGGAATAGTTTCTGAAACGGCACGAAGGTTTATAACAATAGTTTTTGATGGTTACTGCTCTGTGAAATAGAAATTGTTTTTCTTTATTGGGAATATGTGTGCCGTTATGTTTGGGAAGATCGGAGTGGATGTCCACACCGACACGAGCTCAAACCGACATTCAAGATATCGAATTTATTTATTAATTTATATGTATTAAAATACTTTATTGCACAATATAAGGACAAACAAAAGAGAAATGGAAAAAAATACAAAACATAAAAGCAAAAGGCGACCTTATCACTAAAAGCGATCTCTTCCAGGCCACCTTTCGAAAGAAGCCGACAAAGATATAAAGGCGGGAAATCGCAATACTTATACATATATACATACTAATAGTTACTTACTATTAGAAAATAATAAAATTTCTATAATATATGTCGAGGTAAGGACGTCCGAGTTGTTTTTTTGTAAGGGTGACGTCACGATTTTGTTTACTTTCGCTCATAGTAATTAAAACCACAACTTGCGGGTTTACACTTTTATTGCGACAATAACTATTGGCACGAACAGTCCGACGTCTCGAACGAAAAAAGCCACGAAAGGGGCATCGACCGCCCGTATTTATAGCACAAAGCATGCTTGTACAAAATTGATTGTTACTGTCTAAATTGTGTTAGCAAAATCATCAATAATTAAAATGTGGGTAATTATCGAATTCTTGAGGTTTTTGGCGCCGCTGAATAAAGTTAATAACTTCTTCGCGCCGACATATATAATACATAATAATACAAAAATTTGGAAAGTAATAAATACAAATTAAATTGCTTTATGTTGATTATTTTCATTTGTTTAAGCTAAATTTAGAAATGGTTAATTCTTTTGATATTTATTTTGAAGACACATGAAATTAATTGTATTACTGTAATTTCGGTTGCGGTATGTTTAATGAATTAAAATTAATAGATAGATAGCTATTGCATTCTAAATAATCAATCATATGTTTGAACCAAATTTAATTATTATATCAGTTTTTGTAATTGTTATTTTTAATTCCTAAATTAAACTCTTTAAGCTTGGTTAACCCAAGCTATCCCCTAATAAGCTAAGAGGTCTGACATAACCACTGTGCTTCCCCGTGGCGCAGTGGTATTCATAAGGAATTCATCATCATCATCATCATGATCAACCCATTTACCGGCTCGCTACAGAGCACGGGTCTCCTCTCAATATGAGAAGGGTTTGGCCATAGTCCACCACGCTGGCCATGTGCGGATTGACAGTCTTCACACGCCTTTGAAATCATTATGGAGAATTCTTAGGCGTGCAGTGCAGTGCCTCACGATGTTTTCCTTCACCGTTGAAGCAAGTGATATTTTAATTTTTTTTAAACGCACATAACTCCGAAAAGTAAGAGGTGCGTGCCCGGATTCGAACCGCCGACCTCTGATTAGGAGGCTGACGCCCTAACCACTAGGCTATCACCGCTTCATAAGGATTTACCCACGATAAAAAAAGAGGTAAAATATTTTAATAAAGTAATGGCACTGCATTTGAAATGATCAACAAAACGTTTCAACCAAATCCAACATCGCAATTATGTATCTGTCGGCAGCTGGGTGGGAAGCCTGTAAGAAATATAAACACTCATTTATTGCAACAATCCCTAAGTCCGTCCCGCTTGGCTCTAGGGAGTGCGCAGGTGCTGCCCCCCACTTGACGGATTGTTTGCTGTATCTCCGGTTTTACCGCCTTTTACGTTTTTAGGAATTTGCAGTTGCAACGAGAGTCCGCACGAAAAGTGTAAATAATTGGCAAAAACGCGATGTCAGCTGAGATAAAGTGTTTTACTTGTTTATTGTACGTATTAGTTCGCATTTGTTTTACAGTTCTATATTTACGTACAAGGTTACGCGAATTGTTCTTAGCGCTTAAGGCACATAACTTGCTATCGGTATATATTTATAAAATTCATGTTTCATATAAAAAAAGGGAATTTCCTTCATATTTAATTGGGGATTATATCCCCATAAAAAAAACCATATAAACATTTTGGTAAAACGCGACGCATACAAAAACCTTCATGAAAGAATTTGTGTGCATAAGATAAGATAAGATACTCTTTATTGCACGCAAATTTTAAAGAAACAACAACAGGGAACACTTAACACATGAGTATGCAAAGGCGGTCTTATTGCTTAAGCAATCTATTATGGAAATTTTCATCATCTTTATTATGTACATTTTTCTAACACTAAGGCACCGATTTTGATGCGGTGATTTGGATAACTAAAGTATCACCAGAAAAAGGTTCCAAGACACAGAATTAGAGATTAATATACGGTTTTGTTGTAATCAAACCACCTGATGTCGACCTCCGTGGCGCAGCGCGCGCGCTGTCGTATCATAACGTGTGAGGTCCTGGGTTCGATTCCCGGCTTTCCCGGGTCGAGTCTGGTCAGGTGGGAGGCCCCAGCCGTGGCTAGTTACCACCCTACCGACAAAGACGTCGCCAAGCGTTTCAACGTTCCGACACGATATCGTGTAGAAACCAACTAGGAGTATGGGTTTACCGTACTCTAACAGGTTAGCCCGCTACCATCTTAGACTGCATCATCAGTTAGCATCAGGTGAGATGCTGTCAAGGGCCAACTTGTAGCTTATAAAAAATTAAAAAATACAGATTAATTATAGAGAGCTTATAGGTTATGAACAAAATGATTCTGCTGTTGCTATGTAATTTGTTGTTTACCATGAACCAACTTAAAGTTGGGGTTTCTAGTCAAACAACTCCATCTAAATTCCTAGACATCTAACACCATGAATAATTCATCGAGTTTCTATGAACATACAAACTGGGGTAAAAACTAGCTAAGCCAGCATATCGGTAGTACGTAATAGTTAGGGTGGGTACAATTTTAGATATCCCACAACTTTTCCTTATTTATTTTATTAAAGTAAAATAAACGTGTTAAACAAAAATCCAACAGTTTAATTAATGCTTTAGTAAGATATACAACACAGATAACTCAAATATTAACATGAACATATAACTCAAATATTAACATGAAATAAACGTTTATTTTTGGTCTTCAATTATATTTTAATGCATAAATTTAAAAAGTATCAACCACTGTTCACGAATTAATGATTCTAAACAAGAAAAACACAGATGAAAGGGAGTTAGGAAACTGAATTTGTTAGAATTAGAAGGGAGTTCGGAGACGTCACGACACCACTTGCCGCTTTTTTAATGCCATGTGCTAATAATCATTATAAGCCTGCCAACCCACATTGGCGCTCGTCGTCCGATCCCCCCGTTGTCCCAAATTTTCCCAAATTGTCCCAAAGCCGAGGTTCGGCTTGACAGGCGCCCTTAGGCAGACGTTCTCTTAGCTTATCCCTAGGTCTCAAATTTCTTTCTGGCTACAAACAGCCCGGTTACGCAGTCGAAACCAGTAGGGTTAGCACAGCTAACAGACCGAAACGAAAATTGGCACCGCCTTGAGAGTCAAAGCTACACATCATTCAGGAGACCTTTGCTTGCGGCCAAAGGGACTACGCAAAAGATTTCATCTGCATATGGTTTAATTTATCCGGGTTAAAAAATTATCATTAATAACTGTTAAAGCACGATGACAACGCCTCAGTAGCTCCTGTGGTGCTGCAAATGTTCATGAATCACGGCAATCACTTAACATCAGGTGGCCCGTCTCGTTTTCCCGCTATGTAGTTAAAAAAGAACTGTCTAACAATACGCGTACGAGTGGTCACCTCAGTAATACTAGTCCATAGAGTTAATCTTTAAAAGGTACGGCTACGTTGCTAAATTTAGAAATGGTTGCTCATCGCCCTTTGCATTCTTAAGAGCTAGTGTCAGTTACGAAGCCCAGGATGTTTTTCAGACGATAACTGTATTCAGAACTGCATTTTCAAATACAATCTTTTTCTATCTTTTTTATTAATACTGTTGATACATTTACAATGTACATAAACAAAAACAAAGAGTCATATTCACCAGTATGCATATCAATTAAAAGTGTACGCAACTATGACTGTAATAGTTACATGTAAACAGCCACAAAAAAAAAACAATAAGAACTTTTATTTTTTTTGGTGGTAAGTGATGATGCTGGCTAGGATGGTAACGGGCTAACCTGTTAAACCCACGCTCCTAATTGGTTTCAACGCGACATCGTGCGGGAACGCTAAATTGCTTGGCGATACGTCTTTGTCGGTAGGTAACTAGCCATGGCCGAAGCCTCCCACCAGACCAGAATCGAGCCGGGAATCGAACCCAGACCTCCAACTTAATAATGCACTGCACCACGGAGGTCGTCAAATTAAGAATTAACAACAATTAAGAACAATTAAAACAAATTAAATAAACAATATTAATATTTTTAGCAAAAATTAGTGCTGTAAGGCTCACCGATTATCCATGGCATGATCGGTAAGTTTATTTCCAAACACAGTAAAATGACTCGTGGAATGATTCCAGGTACAGTCAGAGATGCTTCATTATACTATAATAAGAGGAAAGAACTGAGAACCGTAACCTGTAGTGACAAGGCGCTGAAACGTATCTTTTCAAACACATACGTAACTTATCTAACTTTTAGCCTGTTTCTCTTACTCTATAGATTCCGAACCAATATTACAAATACTTATATAGTATAATAGCGTACGTTAAGCTGCAGACATTATTCCGCTTGCCGTCAAATCCCATAGGAACGCAATTTCCTATCAAAATGTTCAGTTAAAATTGGCGCCTAGGTAGTCTGCGATTTGCCCAAGTGCGATAAGCATCTATATCTAGACAATTTCCCGCCGGATCTACACGCGATGTACAAAAAACTGACATGTCAAGCTTAATAAAACACACGTAAATAATCCAATAAAAGTTTAATAATAACAAACACAATTTCACTAATGCTAATAAGAGTAGTAGGTAAGTAAATATAAAATAATATCAGTAGTTGCGTTTTTTTTTGTTCTATGCGTTGCGACACCATTGCGGTGAAACTTTGGTAGGGTTTCTTGGAGACGCCTGGAGGTTGGGTTTCAGGCCCAAAAATCCTTCATAATCAACCCATTGCCGGCTCAGTACAATACACGGGTCTCCTCTCAATATGAGAAGGGTTTGGCCATAGTCCGGATTGGCAGATTTTACACGCCTTTGAGAACATTATGGAGAACTCTCAGGCGTGCAGGTTTCCTCACGATGTTTTCCTTCACCGTTGTAGCAAGTGATATTTTAAATGTTTAAAAACGCACATAACTCCGAAAAGTTAAGAGGTGCGTGCCAGGGTTCGTCCGACCTCTGATTAGGAGACGGACGCCCTAACCACTGGACTATCACAGCTTCATGTTCTTTTTTTTGACAAGTAAAATATTATAATACTGTCACAATACCGCGAAAAAAACCGATCAGTTTTGTTTTTTTTAATACTGTTCCTAATATTGAGGTGGATTACGAAAATGAAAATTAGAAAAAAATTCAAAGAAACACCCCTAAAAATCAAATTTGGTGATATTTCTAAGGCGCTGCGGATTACTGTCGATAGCTTTTGAATGGTTTCAGTCGATGCAATTTGGGTGGTACGAATTTCACCGCGTCTCCCAGTTGTTAATATTGTTAGTGCCTCCAATATATTCGCAGCTCGTGGTAGCATTTTGTGAATGGACTGCCCACTAAATCGCCTTTGAATGCATGAAATTTTCATCCTCAAAGTGGCTTATACATAGGCACTTATTGTAGAAGCGCTTTGCAGTATTCCCGTGTGATTTCTAGAATTGCACTCGTTACTATAGAATTTGCATTGAGAAAATAGTCTCAATTATTTTGACTACTCCCCCGACCTAAGCGCTCCTCTCCGAAAGAGGAGACCTAAACATATCCTTCACGACCCTGACGATCAGATGACTGAAAAAATACTCGTACCACCTATCACACAATCATACGCTACACACCGTCTTCGCCGGCGAAGACGAGGTACCCGCTATCTTACGTCATCCGGACGTGGACTCCATCCATGGCCTCAGAGACGTACGGACCACTCACCGTCCGACCCGTTTGGGATAACGGGATTATCCCAAACGTCGCCTAAGCCGAGGTTCAGCCTCACAGGAGGCGCCCTTAGGCAGACGTTCCTTTTGTTTCTTCGAGCCCTAGGGCTCAAAATTTCTTCTGGCAGAGCTTCTTTCTGAAGCTCGCCAAACAGCCCGGTTACACTGTCGCAACCAATTAGTACAGCTAATAGTCAGTCCGAAAAATCTCTACTCTACTTAGAATAAAGTAGGAGGTCCCGGGATTCATGGCCAGCTCGAGTCTGGTTTGGGGGCTCCAGCCGTGGCTAGTTAAGAACCTACTGATAAAGATATACCACAAAGCGATTTATCGTTTCGCTACGTTGCACGTTTAGCTGGCAACACTTAGGTAGCTCCTCTGATGCTCAAGGTCAATGTATATGTATAACAAAAAACTTTACTTTTAAGCGTAGGTTTCAAACTTTACTTTTACCTATCCTTTGATAGAAAGAAAGAAAGAAATTTTGACTAATGCTACATACTCCTTCGTTAAATTAAAGATTTCTATTATTACAAGCCAAAACTAAAGTCTATTATTACAAGTCTAAAGAGCTAAAACGCAGACGGCGACAGACAGGCGGACGGAATAAGAAAGGAGAATACAATAAGAGGAGATGATATAACTTATTGAAAAGGAGATAGAAATATATATAGAGATATAAATGACCTTGGGCGTGACCTCCAAATACAGGTAATTTTATATTTAAACTTAAAAGGAGAACTTCGCGTATTGTTTTATATTGTAATTTTGATATCAAATAAATTATTTTAATTTTTTTCATTACATTTGGCAATGTCAGATTTTTTTTAACGTACTTATTGGTTTGGTGATTTACGCTTACGGGAAACTTTTAACCAAATTGTGCCCCTCAAATTCCCCCGATTCCTTACGTCTCGTAAATTAAAAGGACGGGGCGATTTTTGTTCTCTGCAACTGCGCACAATAAAGTTGAACGACCACTAAGGTGGGGTGAAACACCGGTTCGGCCGTAAACATCGGCACCAGGTGCGTTCGTACCTCTTGTCAGTAACATTCACTCTTGCAGAGCGCTTATCCCAAATGTACTGTCTCAATTTCAATCATACACTTAGCGTGACGCTCTCCCAGTCAGAAGACGTATGGCGTGTCATTTTTCCATAGTCGATCAAAAAAATAATTTACTTGTAAAATACACAGGAGACCTCCTATTCCATCCATACGGATGTGTCATTTTCGATCACGAAATTATATAAGCGAAAGTGTGTTAGTTGGTCTGTCCTTCGATCACGCTAAAACAGAGCAATTGGTGGTATAGAAAAATCTGAATAAGAAAAAAGATAAATAATACTCGACCAACCCAATAACGATAGATAAGGCAAATAGGAAAGTTGGATAAGAAACAATAACAGAAACACATCTCTCCTAACCCTAACACTGTAACATTTTTAGTACAAAGAAACGTGCAAACAACTTAGTTGAAACAGTTTAAAAAGAGTAAAATAAATAATCCTTTAGTTCAAACTTCGGGACGCGAGCATAAATCATGCTTAAGCGCTCCCAAGAATTGCCCGAGTTTTTGCCCGACTTCCATCAAATCTCATTAGTTCTCTCAGCTAATGAGTTAACCATTTCGTTTCGGCTTCTCATGTGTAATTTTAAAGTAATTATGTGAATTTGAGTGTAAGTTGGAGAGTGCTTTAGTTTTAGCGCCCTTAAATGGTATTATTTTTACATGCTCGTTTTGCTCACGTATTTAATAGTACTAATTAACGTTAAACGATTTGTGAAACAAAATGAAATTATGGTTGAATTTTGTTTCGTGTCTGTTTTTGTCTCGAACTCCTAATAATTTGTTATTATAAACGTTTTGAATGAAATTCAATAATGTTTGTTTCAAAAATTCAAATTTAATTTCGTAAAATTACTGTGGTGATAACTACATTCCTTAATTCACAATTAAATCTGCGAGGGTTCTAAATGCGCCCCGGTCTAAGAAGAAGCCCATAGCAAACTTAGATTGGTATTCTGTTTGCTGTTATCACCTTCAAGATTATTCGAAAGCAATATACTTAGAACAAGATTTATAGCGATAAATTGGCTACATATAATAAAATTCAACCGCTGACGCGATTCAAATATAATAAAGATATATACTCGTTATCTCGAAATCTAGATAATATAATTCAAGATTTACTATTATTATGAAAAATTTCAAAAAAATATTATGATTTAGTGGCTCATTTTACACTTCCAAGTGACAAGCGCGTCTAAATCGACCAATTCGTGGTTTAATTTCTTAAAATTTACCACAGTTTCAATATGGAACCGAATAAAGCACGAAGCGCATTACTAAGTCGTACTTTACAGTTATCAGAAAAGGGGAAAAGGAATTTCCCACCCAGTTTCAATATTTCCCACTCACAAAGCCACATAAAGTCTCCTAGACGAGATATTACGCTGATAAAAACTAGGATTTATGGCCCTGCATCACACTTAGCCATTGTTCCACTAAAATTTTAGAAAAGGGAACACACGGGCCGCGTTTCACGAACTTACGCTGTGTTACAAGCAAATTTTAGTCCACGTCAAAAGAGAAAATCATACTACGGCCCAAAAACTGTCTTAAGAAAATGACGTTGGTTCGTCGCTTCGTTAAATATAAGACAAAATTAAAAAATAATGAATAGAAGCAGGCGTTACTTTGCGGAAGTCCATGATAAACAATAAACAGCATGTATAATTTCCTATATTCTGCCGACAATAATATCTTCCACTAGAACCTCTACGCACGTTTCGACCCGACACCGGATCATCCTCAGATGTTGACTTTACAAGCGCGAAAATTAAAAAAAAAGAAAAAAACCATCATGTCTTATCTTTTGATGTGGGGAATCATATTATATGAAAATATTTTTCATACGCACATTCATGCGATTTTCTATGAAGCAAAAAGCCAAGAAACTAGCTTTTTAATAAAAAAAAGCGACTTTCCATAAGTAAAAAAACAATGAAAGACTTATCTTTATTTAAAAAACATTCCATACATCAAGTTTCCCCTAGCATAAGATGTATAGAAGTTACACCACGGAAATAATTATCTAACTACTAAGGACGACGTTTCTACATCATAAAATATAAACGTAAATAAATTATTTATTTATTAGGAAGCCCACGTTGTATACAATGTGAATGCTGACTTATAAACAATAGTACAATTTTTAACAAAATATCTTTTACTGATAAAGTATACCCCATTTAAGGGCTAACTCAACATGTAATAACAACCTTATTTTCACTTAGACGACTACGACTAGTTTATTTACATACTAAACTATAAAATAAAAAAAAAAAACTATAAAAAAACATTATAATAAAAGAACTAGATTGCGTTGATAAAATGCATCACAGTAGTAATAGTTCGTGACCATTCTCATTCTTTCCAGACCAATTTTTTGCACTAGCGTTTTTGTCAAGAAAACAGCGACGTATTTTTCACAAAAAGCCATGATACGTAACACGGTAGCGTGTTGTTCTCTAAAAACTAGATTAGACTAGACGTGGAGAAATGCAGCACATCTGGCACACCTGGAACATCTGGATTGTTCCATCTATCTCCGGGTCATTTATTCTTACTGCCTTTACAAAGGCGTTTGACTGATTCTAACACTATCTAATATAGCTTCACATTCATTGCATATTATTTGATTAACACTTTGGATTTTCATCATCGTCATAATCAACCCATTCTCGGCTCACTAAAGAGCACGGGTCTCCTCTCAATATGAGAAGGGTTTGGCCATAGTCCGCCTTTGTGAACATTATAGAGAAATCTTAGGTACGCAGGTTTCCTCGCGATGTTTTCCTTCACCGTTGAACCAAGTGAAATTTTAATTGCTTAAAAACACACATAGTGCCCGGGTTCGAACCCCAAACCTCTGATTAGGAGGCGGACGTCCTAACTAGGCTATTACAGTTTCTATGGATTTTACGTTAAATTAATTAATTTGCGTTTAATTGCGTGTTTTAGACCTTTCATCATAATCATCAACTAGAGCCTATTAATGCTTCACTGCAGGCCACAGACACATAGAAGGGAAGTAATCAAAAGACAAAAGGAAGTAACCACCACTTTTAACACCGACGACCGACAGCTTAACTTGCTCTTCGAGGCATTGGAGGGTCTGGTGTCAAAGAACTTTCGAAATAAGGAGTCTTAAGCCGAGATCACCTAAGTAGCCTTACCTCTGACTTAAGAGTCAATTAAAATGAGACAACACTATATGTCCGATATAAGTATATCTTATTTTCACATTAACTTTGGCTGAGCAAAGTCATAGCACGCCTGACACTGTACCTCCAATTAACTTCAGCTATTAATTGCCCCCTCATAATAAGTTGACCATCTTTACAGACTTTAGTCAGCTTAAATGTTCCCGAGATAAGATAACATCTTCACATCCATACTTTGTATGTTCGTTAGCTTAAAGATATAGATTATCTCGCTTGCTAGCCGATTTAACACACGTTTAATAATAAAAAAGCTTATGATAAACCCCCCCGCAAGTGGGCCATATATTAGATAGCACTTTCTGGATTAGATCATCATAAAAAGCATTAAAACCGTTCAGCTTTATAATATGAGTAAAAAGTATGGATTACCCAATGTTTTATATAACAAACAATGAAAATGAAATTAAATTACGCGTCTTTATTACTATTTGATTAGTGGTCACGTCCAACTCCATCGAATATTCGAGAAAAACTTTCATTGAATATGAAAACGTAATCCTAACAACACAATAGTAGATATCGTAATCGGCTTACATTTATATAAATACTTGTACCAATTTATAAAAGGAATTCTTTATTGAACAAAAAATAAAAATCATCTCGGGAAGAAAGGGGAGTTCCCCTTATAAGTTTTTATATGAATGCACTTTCAGGGTATTAAGTACGAGAAAAGGTAGGAATAAGATGTAAGAAATGACGACATAAAATATCACTCGACTTAATATTGTTACTTTGTTGGCTGTGGTAGTTTTTGGGGAGTTATTCTTTAACGCGGCTTGCGGTGGGGCTTAAATAATAGGCATCGTCACGTAACGAAAAAGCGTTATGTCTCGGCTCGTGATAATTGACACACATGTGTTACTAAAATGCAATGATTTATTAATATTTAACTATCGACACAAATGTATTATTTTTAAACTATTTTATATCTATTAAGTTATTTTTTTTTTCCACATTTTTATTAGCTCTACTTTAATATTTTTTCTAAGTTTTAATTATAAGGTTTTATATGGGTCCCTGACCTGCAATAAAAATATTTTATTTTATTTTATTTATTTTAAATGTATTTTTTATTCTAAAGTTAGTAAAGAATATAACATAGAGGAGTACTATGTTATATTCTTTACTTTTAAGTATAAAACCGTACAGATTTCTCTGGCTGTGGCGGATATCAGCAAATTAAGTCTTACATTTTATGTTCATTAAAATAATATGATTCCTTTAATAAACCACTTCACCTATTTAATGAGCATTTACTAATCAGTCCAAAATGCTAACGGGCTAACCTATATATGGTAAACCAAAACTGCTAATTGGTAACTACGTGACAACGTGCCGGAACGCTAAATCGCTCGGCGGTACGTCTTTGCCTGAAGTTGTTTAAACTGATACCTAATTCCCTAATTACATGCCGCACCATGGACCACAGAAAAAAAAGTCTTACCACTTGCATGGCTGGTATTCTGAAGAGCGCTATAACAAAATCTCTATACACACTCTTTAGCACTTATAAATTATAGAACCTACTTTCTTTTGCTCCCATTTCAATATAGGCTTACTTAACGAGTATGAATGTGGCACTTTTGTGTGCTGAAATGTATTTTTCTATGTATATTGTAAGTGTACTAATAATAATAATAATAAATAAATAAATAATGAGCGTATAAACTAATATCTCAAAAGCCACATTGTATCGACTTAGTATGGGGATTCCTTTAAAGATTAAACTTTATTTCATAATTGTGATTATAGTGTAAAAGGAAGTGCCGAAAGGTAAACAGGTATAGTATTAGCGTACGGAAACCTTATTCGATACGTAAAATATTAACTTATACAGCAAAATATTTCAATGGGTTATATTTAAACCTGTGATAGCTTAATGGCCAGCCTCCTAATCCGAGGTCGGCGGTCCGAATCTCGGCACGCACTTCTAACTTTTCGGAGTTATGTGCGTTTTTTAAACAATTAAAATATCACTTGCTTCAACGGTGAAGGAAAACATCGTGAGGAAACCTGCACGCCTGAGAGTTCCCCATAATGTTCTCAAAGGCGTGTGAAGTCTGCCAATCCGCACAAGGCCAGCGTGGTGGACTATGGCCAAACCCTTCTCACATTGAGAGGAGACCCGTGCTCTGTAGTGAGCCGGCAATGGGTTGAACGTGATGATGATGATGATATTTAAGTTAGGTGCGTTGTCGAATAATTTTTCACGTTTAAAATACGCAGCATTCTGATGCCGCTATAAAGTGACGCTCGCGCGGATGAGTCAATAAGTTTGCTTGCCCAACACTGAAAAAAAAACAGAAGCCAGCCCCGCTCGGCATGCTGGAACAAACAAGCGAAATTGGCTTCGGTTAACGTAAGAGGACAACTTCAATATTTGGAATGTTATTACGGAATGAATTAGAAAAACAAGCGGTTGGTATTACTTTCTAGAAAGGAAAATTTCAGATGAAATATCGGTGGGACGAAATTTGTTTTAAGCGAAATTTGTGTACACACTGTACCCTGCTGTAATCTTAATGGAAAGGTCTGCAAGTAGTAATATCCTTTTGAGCTATGCTAGGAGTATCTCTACGTGATCAAATCAAAATCAAATCAAGAAATGAGGAGATCCGTAGAAGAACCAGAGTTACCGGCATAGCTCAGCGAATTGCGAAGTTGAAGTGGCAATGGGCGGGGACACATAGCTCGAAGAACCGATGGACGTTGGGGTCCCAAGGTGCTGGAATGGAGACCCCGCACCGGTAAACGTAGCGTTGGTCGACCCCCAACTAGGTGGACAGACGACATCAGACGAGTCGCAGGGAGCCGCTGGAAGCAAGCGGCCCAAGACCGTGAGCATTGGAACTCCCTACAAAAGACCTATGTCCAGCAGTAGACGTCAATCGGTTGTTAATGATGATGATGAAGATGTCCTTGATACTGATTTACAGACATTAGAGATTTATAGACAACAGAATTATCACCACTGTATGAAGTTTATATCAAAAAGAAAACCATTCATTATGATTTCATTTCGGTATTTCAAAGACTTGGAAACACGCAGCTTTAACTTTAGGATAGCTGTTAAAAATCCTTCCCTACAATTTCGCAGCACCATCCTTGAGTAAGAATACAGTTAAACCCTGTGTGTTATTTTAACGCTTGTAAGGATTTTTACTTTTACCAATTAGTGTTTTGGATGTTGTTTCTCAGACAAACGCTTTGCAGAAGAGGGCTGTTCGTGCGATATACAAATTAGTTCCCAGAAAGTCATTAAGAGATAAATTTAATGATTATAAAATAATGACAGTGTATAGCCAGTATATATATGAAAATTTAATGTATGTTCATAAAAATATTGAAAAATTCAAGAAAAAAATGGACTGTAACGCACTGAACATGAGAAGTAAAAGCTGGCCTCATTAGCTTTAAGTTTACGAATGTAGTCATCACCATCGAATTACTAGTATGTAAATTATTGACGCGTCAAAAGTGCCTTTTAAAGGACTATTTGAATAAAGATTATTTGAATTTGAATTTTGAACAACCAATGGTCTGTACCAAGCGTGGAGACATAGGAAAGGCTGTATTTTTATTGTTAGTAAAGATATATTTTTTATATCATACTAGTGTTGAGGGACATACATTTTAATACTCTGCATCAAAGCGGAGGCCAGAGCCCAGCAGATGGTTGAAAAAAAAACAAAAAAAACACGTTTGATACCATGAAACACAGCTTAGCTGCAAGTTATATTCCAGATACTCTGGTATAAGCATTTTAGTAAATACCAAACGTGTTTTACTGAATCCTTTTGAAGCATTATGAATAATAAAATATGCGATATAATCTACTGCGGCCGATCAGCATCAGGTGCGACCAATTTGTACAAAACGGTACAGGCAATAATAGTTTGTATGCTAATTGCTCACGGATTATAATCGCTCATGAATGGAACACGGGAAAACAGTACCACCTTAGGGCGAAAGGTACATTCCGACTTTGAAACCTGGATGAATTTGCCGAAAGAAACAGCGGTTAAAATATTAGCAACCGATGGTAGATTTATTACCAACTAAGGGATTTGGACCTTACCCAAGTTCGAATTCTGTTGAACCATTTTTAGGCCACTCGCCCTATTACGGATTGGGTCACGATATAACTCAAATTCAAGCTACTAGGTCAACTTCTCGCTGTCTGCGATCCACTAATTATTATAAAAAAATAAGAAATTCAAAGCGTTTTATTATAATATATATCTTCATACTTAAGGGTAATAATACTTTATAACGGAACAACCAATAACACATTTTTAATTTCTTCCACATCTCTTAATTCTAATCAAGATCAACAGCAAAACAACCCTGCTTTAAAAAATGCGAGCGTCTCTCAATATGATTTTTTTCAGCCAAATTCAGCCCAAAGAAAAAGGTTAGATCTTTTTCTTCAGTCTTCTACCACCAACTTAAAATGTGTGTGTCGATGAGTAAATTACATGAATAATTTTCAAATGATAAACATTAATTTAAAAGGTATCAACGTTACAACGATTTATTCTAATTCTGTAAATTTCAGTACCAATTATTTTATATAACTTATAACATGAGTAACTTTAAAATTCATTACGACGTAACGAATATTTAAACTTATTTGTAAATAGCTTAATGCACACCATAAAATATCCATACGTTTGTATTTTTGTGTCTCTGAAATGGATTTTTAGTATAGTTACTTATTTTTCCATAGGTAGGTTGTATCTGTTAAATTCTTAATAGTCAGTGTTTTATTTTGATAAGAACGTTCTGTTAATTTAATTGGGAGATGATGGGACTTGCATATACTCGTCGGAACAAAAAAAAAATTATAAAAAAAACTTATTTCTCCGAGTTTGTCATTTTAGAACTTCATTTTTCAATCTCAATTATTATAACTAACGACTCCACAAGCAATTTATTTAAAAGGGTGGGTACAGAAAGCATTGGTCAAAGCAATATATTACAGAAGAAGGTAAGAAAGCTTCCGTGCGGGTACCAGCGCGAATCGAGTTTGCATTTTAAGTGCCTGCTTCCAACACAAAATGGTCTCCCATAAATAAAAAACGGTTGAACTTTTAACAATATTCGCGTTAAATTTTCGAAGATGGCCGCGGTAACGATCGTGTTTTTTTAACCCTCGATTAGCGACCGCTCGCGGCGGAATGTAAAATTAAATAGAATGATATATAAGGGCCGAAATGACCAACACGATTTTTCTTGTTTTCATCACAAGTGTTAAATAAAGGTTGTTAACACAGTTAGTATGAAAAATTGTTAAATCAAACAAATTGAAATAATGTTTGAATTTATATACCCACTCGAATATAATGACTACGCAATTAACTTGTAATATTTTAGCTAATAAAAACGGATTTTAATCAATAGACTACCCCATTGGCTTCACTCCTTTTTTTATAATATAAATATATTTGGACTGGTCACGTTTGTCGGAGAACCGACGGATGTTGGAGTCAGAAGGTCCTCGAGTGGAGACCACGTCTCGGCAAACGGTGTGTGGGCCGTCCTCCGGCCAGGTGGAGTGATGACCTCCGAAAAGTGGCAGGCATCGACTGGATGCTAAAGGCCGGAGTCAGGATGAGTTGGAGCTGCTTCAAAGAGGCCTATGTCCAGTAGTGGATTAATATTGGCTGATGATGATGATGATGATGAAATATATTTGTGTACGAAATTCTAAAATGTGTAATAAGTAGCTTAAATTCAAACCCTCACCACGTGCCATGCTACAACACTCCCGAAAAACAAAACAAAAGAATTTAAAAAAAAAACAAGACTACACAGCTTTTACGTCTAATTTAAAAAGCTACGACATTGTCTATAGGCTTATTCAAATGAAAAGCAAAATAACCACTCCCGTCTCATACCGTGAGAAAGCTATCTCCCCACTAGAGCGAGGAAGCTATTGAGAAGCCCTGTTCTGATCGTCCCTTACGCTATTTTAAGCGTAAATATATATTATAATTTGTGAACGAAATAAGCTATATTATCTTTGAATAGCTATAATATCATAAACTACTATTGTCATAACTCATAATTTCAATTCGTTTAGTAAAACTTAACGCTTATTTTTAATTAATTTAATTTTGTCTGGTGGGAGGCTTCGGCCGTGGCTGGTTACCACACTACCGACAAAGACGTGTCGCCAAGCGATTTAGCGTTCCGGCACGACGTCTTTTAGAAACCGATTAGGAGTATGAATTTACCATACCCCTAACAGGTTAGCCCGCTACCATCTTAGACCGCATCATCACTTACCATCAGGTGAGATGCAGTCAAGGGCTAACTTGTGGTGAATAAAAAAAAGTCTTAAAATAATCACTATCATCATTAGAAGCTGCGAAGGTCTACTGCTAGACCTTTCCCAAGGAGACCCAACTCGGTTTTCAGACTACCGATGCACCAGCATTAATCAAGCAAGTAATTCCCGCAAATCTCATCTAAGGGCGTACGCTAAAAGTCACTTGGGTCACAATGGCCAATAAATGACATTATTGTATCTTCTAACCAAAATAACGGTTAAAAAGTATACTTATGAAACACTTTACAACTGAAAAAAATCCCACTAGACAAGCTTTTATCCTGATGCCTATTCAAACTGTGTTAACTGTTCAGTGAGTTATTCAATAAAAAACATGGCACTGCTGATTCCATACAAACTTCTTTCAACAATTTATTTTAATGTTATAAACGTTTTTTATATGGTAATATGATGCCTTGAAGCTGTGATAGCCTAGTGGTTAGGGCGTCAGCCTCCTAATCAGAGGTCGGCGGTCGAATCCGGGCACGCACCTCTATCTTTACGGAGTTATGTGCGTTTTTAAATAATTAAAATATCACTTGCTCAACGGTGAAGGAAAACATCGTGAGGAAACCTATACGCCTAAGAGTTCTACATAATGTTCTTAAAAGTGTGTGAAGTCTGCCAATCCGCACATGGCCAGCGTGGTGGACTATGGCCGATCGCTTCTCATATTGAGAGGAGACCCGTGCTCTGTAGTGAGCCGGTAATGTGTTGATCATGATGATGCTGATGCCTTGATCGACTAACGACCGCAATAATGTTCGACTTCGTCAACAAGCCCAGTACAGTTTTAGAGTGGGTCTTCTTAGTCGGTACGTTGACAGAACGGACAGAACGGTGGTGGTCGTGACTTGGGTGTTGTGGCACGCTTCACTATACGCCTCCACTTCCTAACAGCTGCCTTCCACTCATGTAATGGGATATCCACCGCAGCCTTCACCTGGTCTGCCCTTTTCACAGGCGATCTGCCACACGCGCTACCATTTACTTCATTAGAGTGGGTAGCCAAGTAAAAAGAGTAGGGTTATGCATTTTTAAACAGCTCTAGTGGAAAGGCGCCTTAACTTTCGGAATAACGTAATGACAGCCCTAACACGACAATTCCATTCGCACAGGGCTGTCACTCATTAGCATATGTACATAAAGCGAGCCGTTCATTGGCCGAGCGGACGCGCCATGTTTGAATTGCAGACATTTTGTGTCGCCATTTTTATTAATTAAAAACTCCGCGCTTTTTTCTCTCCACACAATTGTTTTGAAAGTTACCTTAATGTTTGTGCGGATTTTAACGTGACAATTTCGCGGGGAGTGACACTTTTTACATTTTTATAGCTAAAATTGCTTGTTTGCTTGAGGGGTTGAGAGGTCAGGTGGCAATCGTGGATTAAAATTGGTGCCTCGCTAATTCTAAATTGGGTTAGCAAACACCGGAAATATTCAAGCCGTTTTGTTTTTTTTTGCAGCCTCCCTCATCTATCACGGAAGATATATTTAGTGCCCACTCCCTGCATTATTCATCCCAGTGAGATGAGGAGAGAGGGATTGAGAGCTTTGAAATAAGTGCCATTTTTAACCCCCAATGCAAAAAGAGGTGTTATGAGTTTTGACGTATTATGTTTGTTAATTATATCTGTGTCCTCATACCATGATATGATATCACGTATTTTAAAAATTTTAGATATAACATATAATGTTACTGAAAAAATGATGAAAATGTGGTTATACCACATGTTTTCAAATGGTCTTTTTCATTACAAGGTATCAGAATGACTTTAAATATGTTTTAAGGGTAAAAGCCCAAAAGTGTCGCTATAATAAATTTTCTTATTGCATACTAGTAACTTACTATTTTATTTTATAATCTTTATGTACAAAAAAATATTCTATACATTCTCCACCAGTCACTATCTTGTATATCTTGGATTACTATGTAAGTTATTGAAGTATCAAAAGTGCCTTTTTATGGATTATTTTAATATAGTATTTAAGTTGATTGATTGTGATTCAATTGAATTACATTAACATATGTGAGAAACACCCAATGTAATTCCAACTTATTCGAACTACCTTTAGGTAGTTCGAATAAGTTGGAAAAATCGTAAAGAAAAATGTAAATGTGACTAAATGTAGTATTCCTGATCCGCCGAGGCTCGAGGCTTGCGAGCAAATAAAAATACGAATATATTGAAGACCCGAGGGATGGCCAATAACTCCCGGAATCAGATATGTGTACGTATGGAAATACGGCTTAGACCGGGTTCCGTATCGATAACCGATAAGTCACATCACTTTTTAATGGAAATTACTTGATATTTGCCACGGGAATTTACATCCAAGCAAGAAAACATTTCCTTTGGGTATTTGAAACAAACGAAAGAAAAAACACGTAGTGTGACAATAATGTAACAGTAAATAGGAAAAGTGTAATGACTATGACAACCACTTGAAAACAGGTTTGAAAAGGAAACTTCCCAAGCACATGTAGACTTTCGTAAGAAATTGAAGCTCCTTTGACCTAAATCAAAGCTAACATCGTTAATGACATACTTCTGTAATATAATATACTACAAATATAAATATTTTTAAGAAAAGATGCAAAATTATACTACATACCGATGTAGATGACTTGATGTTGAGGGTCCCGGGCTTACCCGTTTTAGTCAGTATTAGCTTTAATAAGCTTTCTAAAAAAAGAATTCAATCAGAAAAGTTACTAGTGACATTGGCATAACATATTGCATTCAAATATATCATGTTTTTTTTTTAACTGAAATATTTACAATGAAAACTGCCATTAATCAAATGTCATAAGAGTATAACAAACACTTAGTTAACTAATCAATAAGCATTTAAAATTAAGTCTGTTTATAATATTTCGGGTAGATAAAATCTAGATCTTATCGTGAATGAGTACCGAAAATCAATACCGGAGCGCCAATTTTCCACACCATCTTACAATTTCCTATCGATAAAAATGCTAATGCCCATCCCTCGTAAGGTACAATGATTGCATTGGCTGCCTCGAAACTCGCCTAGGGAATAGAGATACCACATAGAACTCTTTATTCGGGACATTAAACACATCTTGCTATTAGTCAGATCATCTCTAAATATAATAATCAAATGATAGTTTTTAATTGGACTTGGCTATAGGCTTTTTCTATTGAAAAATACAGTCTATTTTGTACTTTAAATACAACATAATGATAATAGAAGATAATGATTAATTAAGCTGATGATTAAAAGGTAATTCTAATGAACCATTTGATTATTATTATTGTATCAGGTATTAATAAGGTCTGATTATCTTCGACTGAAAAGAAATACATATATATTAATAGAATTTTAGGAAGTTTCTCTAATATTAAATTCAATATGTGCCTAATTACCTACTTATAATTTGTGACAAAACAAATCAAATTAATCTTATATATTTTATTATTTTATTCCACTATAAGTCATGATGCAGTCTAAGATGGTAGCGAGTCAACCTGTTATGCTGAGAGGTATGCTGAACTCAAACACCTAATTGTTTCTACGTGACAATGTGCCAGAACGCTAAATCCCTTGTCGACCCGACTTTGTCGGGTGATAACAAGAATTGACTGAAGCCTTCCACTATATCAAATTCGACCTGGGAATCGAACCCGCCCAAATATACAATGCGATAGCCCTGCGCCACGAAGGTCGTCAAATATTAACATTTATTTGAAACTCATATCATAATAAGCTAAGGCTAAGTTTATTGTAGGCTTTTCCTTAGTTAAACCTGGGCGAGATTGGAACCCTTTAAGCTTTAATTCAAGAATAAAATTAGATGCTTGTTTACAGGCTTACATGAATAATTCGAAATTAATAATTGTTATTCCGTCTTTATACATTACAGATTAACAATATAATTACAGGTCTATCCTGTAATATATCTCAACCTGGCAACCCTACACAAAACTGTCTTGGGACTCCAAAGTAGACACCACGTTTACTTCAATACAAGTAGCTTCTATTGCATCGGAATAAAGTTCAAATTTTCACCAAATTTCCTTTTCAGTGGCCAAACCGACACAAAAGAGCTTTTCCTCTTGACTTTATACGAATTTTGGTGAATTTTTGAAAATGGTTTTGGTTTACAATTTATTTGGTTTGAATTGAAATGATTTCGTCCTTTTGATAGTTGGTTTATGAAATTCAATGCTTTATGTTACCAGTTATTACATATGTCAGTACTTCACTTAATAGTTTCTTCTTCATAAGGTGCGTTTCGAACCAGCATAGCTTCAGTTCTACGTTTACGAATGTGGTTATCACCATCTAATATATAAGTTAGCGTCGCATCAAAAGTGACTTTTATAGGATTATTTGACTACAGTTTATTGAATGATTGATTCATTGATTGACTAAATTTTTCAGTATCCATGAAAGAAACATAATGGACTGAAATAGTTCATCAAATACAGATAATGTTCTTGAAATCTAGCCGCAGTATTTAATGCAAAATATTATGCAAACATATAAACGCCATTTTTTAAGCAACAATTACAACAGTTACAGATCGTTTACGAATATAAATTAAGACGTCCGCCTCCTAATTAAAGGTCGGGGGTTCGAACCCGGGCACGCACCTCTAACTTTTCGGAGTTATGTGCGTTTTTAAGCAATTAAAATATCACTTGCTTAAACGGTGAAGGGAAACATCGTGAGGAAACTTGCGTACCTGAGAGTTCTCCATAATATTCTCAAAGGCATGTGAAGTCTGCCAATCCGCACATGGCCAGCATGGTGGACTATGGCCAAACCCTTCTCATATTGAGAGGAGACCCGTGTTCTGTATTGTGCCGATAATCGGTTGATCAAGATGATGATGATGACTAAGTAGGTGCCTAAATTTAGCAAAATAATTTAATGAACCGACTCCACCGGGAATCGTATGCGGGAATTTTCTGACGCTCGATGAAAGCTTCGTCACTCTATTCAATCATTGGGGTCACTGACCTTCATAATTTATTACAGTCACATATCCCACACAATACCCAACATTCTTGTAAACAAGTAAACCGGTAGGAGCTCGCAAGCGATCCGTGGATTAAACCGGGATTAGCTGATAAGGTCGGTACAAAGTTATGATAATATGGCCCTGCGTACACCCTGCCAACGCCCGAAAACATTTCAACCCTATCTCAATAACAATATAGGTGAAAATTCTGCAACGGAATATTAGAAAATCCTACCAAAAAAGTTGCCCACTGTACACGGGTTCCTAACTTCATTACGGATTTGTGAAATTTCAGGTAAAGCAATACATACCAAACGGTTTTCCAGAACTTTGTTTTGTTTTCGCAAAACGATTTCGATGGCACTTACCCTGATAAATAGCTCAAGTTCGGGGAGAAGTACGTCCGTTATCCTTTTATGGCTCCTAATGCGCCATTTTTGGTTGAAGTTTTTAAATTATGTGGCGCGAATCAGTGTTTCGGAGTGGTTCCGGATGATAAATCAGTAGTTTTGTTTTGCTGGATCGGTTTGCGGTTCCTTTCAAGCTTAAAGCTGTGTCTATTGTCTTGCGTAGCATATTAACGGTTTATAATGTCTCTAATAATGTTGGTAAGATATATATAAGATCCCGGTCCTGGTTAGGATGTCCGCCTCCTAATCAGAGGTCGGGGGTTCTAACCCGGGCACGCACGCACCTCTAACTTTTCGGAGTTATGTGCGTTTTAAGCAATTAAAATAAATTGATTCCACGGTGAAGGAAAACATCGTGAGGTAACCTACACGCCCGATTTCTCCATAATGGTCTCAAAGGCGTGTGAAGTCTGGCAATCCGCACTATGGCCAAACCCTTCTCATATCGAGAGGAGACACGTGTTCTGCAAAGAGCCGGCGATCCGTTGATCATGATAAATCAAAAGTTATTTTTTGTATTCATTACTGTAACATTAATGATTCCCTTGCAAGAAACATTGTTCAAAAAAGATAAGCTATTATTTGTGTCCAAAGATGCTCCGGCAACTGACATACAGATATAAAGTAGTAGATAATAAATATAATTAATTGATCAACATTTCAAATTTGTGCATCCCAAATTCAAATCAAATTAAAAATAGCTTAATATAAACCTATTAAAGGCATCTATGAATCGTCCATATATCACATTTTTGATTTTTTCGGTAAGTGATGGTGATAACTGCACTCGCCACCTTAATACTAAAGCTAAGAGGGTTCCAAACGCGCCCAGGTCTAAGAATAAACACAAAAAAATTAACCGGGTTTTTTGTTTTGTTATCACCACGTCACATCACCAACAATAAATTATGGTACCTATGGAGATAGGATTCAATATCAACTATATACAATGATAAATTATAACGTATAAATAATGAAGTAAATGGTATTCGGTAAACAAATAACAAGATGCCTATCTAGAATGCCGATCGAAGCTGCCTTACGCAAGTTTTCGGTCAATGATATGTATATCCGAGGCTGAGAGGCAAATGCTCCGGGATTACTTTAATGCTTTGGGGATTATAGCGGAACACAAAGACGCACCGAACGGGTTTGACGGATGGCTTCGACCGCTCACCGTTGTGTCATTTGTTTTAATAGAAAGTATATCGCTCTCATCTTCACTCAATTTGTGATAGCCTAGTGGTAAGGGCGTCAGCCTCCTAATCAGAGGTCGTCGGTTCGAATCCGGGCACGTAACTCTAACTTTTCGGAGTTGTGTGCGTTTTAAAAAAATTAAAATATCAGTTGCTGCAACGGTGAAGGAAAACATCGTGAGGAAACCTGCACACGTGAGAGTTCATGTGTCCATAATGTTCTGAAAGGCGTGTGAAGTCTGCCAATCCGCACATGGCCGGCGTAGTGGACTATGGCCAAACCCTTCTCATATTGAGAGGAGACCCGTGCTCTGTAGTGAGCCGGTAATAGGTTGATCATGATGTTAAGTTGAGGCTAGTTTGGAAAAATGACAGCAAACGAGTTAAAATGACCTGTATTACGCATATTATCTAATAGTATGTAATGTATTTGGTAAGAATTCTGCTAAAATCGTATTATGTTATTATCACGAAACAAGATTAAATTTATTGTATTAAAAAGTGTATGCTGATATGATATTAAAAGTATTATGTTTACAGACAATAAGGTTCTTAATAATTTATATCAAAATTTGCACACTATTAATTAAGTAGAATGTAATGACCTCTTAACCAATTGACATCGCTTAATAACATCTGACTATTGTACATACATTCTGGCAAATAAATGATTATTATTATTATCTTAAGCTTTGAAAGATCTCGGTTTTTAATTAGTTTTAATGGCCCAACGCTAAGCTTGTCCAGAACAGTTTACACAGTTTTATGAGATAGAGTTAAATAGGTAAATGAATGAACTTCCTAGTGATGGATTAGCAATCGCATGTTAGCAATAAATTTGCCACGTAATTTGATAAATTTGATAGATGTGAAATTCTGTGAAATATTGATAAATATATATGAAATATTAGATCACTAAAATGAATGAATTCGCATCTTGTTTTGTGCTATAAAAGCAGCAACTCTATAACATTACTTGCTAAATTTAATTTTGAGGTGATTCTTTGATGTCAAACATCTAAAGGTGCGCCTTTGCAGTAAATCGACATGTATGCCCATCATGCTCTCTCATGCCGCTATCTTCATTCGACATTGATGTTTGACGCGAGGCGTCCCATCACGGCATACTATGTCATGTTATTTCGAATTATTGTTTAATGTTTTTTGAAAGAAGCATATCAGTTCCAATTAACACCCTTAACACCAGAATTCGCACGCTAATGGAATCTGCGAAAAATAGCATAAATTGCGTGCTATTACTAACCGATTCGCAATAAATGAAATACGTTACAAAGTTAGAATCAGGGATTATGCATACCAATGGCTAATATATGCAAAACAGCAAAAGTAGGTTGTATCACGCGATTCTAACATTTTGTTAGCATTAAATTAGACTGGAAACAACCTATCCGACAGCCAAAAACGTCGTACATACATTCGTAGCGCAACCTAAACTCGACCTTATTGTGATATGCTATGAGCTTAACTTAGCGTTTCTTCGGGGGTTGTTCCAACGTTACTTGTTTGAAAATGAGTTATGGTTAATAATAACAAATGATAGGTCAAGGGTGAAACGTCGGAATCAAAGGAAATTAGGAGTTTCGTGAAGCGAAATTCTGAATTACAGCGGGAAAGTCCTTTTTATTATAGTTTCGGTGTGAAGTCAAAGGTAGCTAAGGTTGGTTGAGTTATTATTGTTAAGTTATGGAATTATCATTTTCACTTATCAGTAGAATAACGTTAAGCGATTTAAGAACATTCTCTATTATGCATGGAATATATTATGACATAAGCTGTGATAGCTTAGTGGTCAGAACGTCAGCCAGAGGTCGGGGGTTCGAATCCGGGCACGCACCTAAAACGGAGTTATGTGCGATTTTAAGCAATTAAAATATCACTTGCTTCAACGGTGAAGCAAAACATCTTGAGGAAACCTGCATGCCTGAGAGTTCTCCATAATGTTCTCAAAGGCGTGTGAAGTCTGCCAATCCGCAGATGGTCAGCGTGGTGGACTGTGGTCAAACCCTTCTCATATTGAGAGGAGACCCGCGCTCTGTAGTGAGCCGGCAATGGGTTGATCATGATGATGATTATATTATAACATCATTGACTATCATATCTCTATCTTGTATTATTTTAACGTGGGTAAAATACTCATAGATACCTCTGCGCCACGGGGAGGCACATGGATTATGTCAGACTCCTACTCCCACGTGTTCCTACTCACCGCTGTATGGTGGAGCCACAGGAAAGCTTTCGCATACAACCACAACTCCACCAACGGGTGTCCGCCGCAGCAGACACTCCTCGGGCACAATGTGCTCAGTAACTGCGAGGGATGATTCTAATGAAAGCATAAGTTTAAGCAACCAATCTAGGACTTGAATGCTTAAATTGTGATTAATTTTCATTTTATTTTATTTAATAGCTTTACTAGTGATTTTTACGTTTTTCACTTATACGTTTCTATTTCGACGATGGCTCCTTGAGTAGGGTATGCATTGCTATTGTGTATGTATTTAGGCTATCCCCCAGTCCATCGTATTTTTTATATCATAATGGCAGGCGTCTCTTACAAATCATATGAATCGTAATTTAAATTGGGACCAGTGAGTTTCCATTAGCATTAATATTTTATTAATATTGGCGGTAGATACTTAATACTTATCGTTTTCGGCAACTTTATCCTATTTACTTACTTTTGATATCGAGTTTCCTACGATTGGTTAACTTGTTGAGGCCCTATAGACGTAACTCGATATACCTAGTTAACAAAGATATTCAATTAGAAATGTTGGGGATGGAATTACTTTTAAAAGTTCTATTACAGAACAAATTAATGTGATACTTTAGTAGGCTACTGCTGATGATTATAATCATGATAGTGGTGATGGTGATGATGATTACAGAGTATTTGTGGCCAGCTAGGTAACTGACGCTCATATACCTGTCTATGTAGCTAATCATAGGAGAATAAGAATACTTTATTGCTCGCAAAACCTAAAAGAATACAGACTAAACATAAAATTGAAAGTTTGCAAAGTCAGCCTTATTGTATCTAGCAATCTCTTAAAATAACCTTTGTTTAATGAACTTACTGCGAGAATGGACTAGTGCCATAAGCGAATAAATTTATATAGCTAGTTGCTTCTCAAACGGCTCATTTTAGTTGTCGCAACTAGACCATTAAGCGCATTGCTTGGCAATTGGCAATCGGTAATTGGGTGGTCCAGGGTTCGATTATCGATCGCGCCATAATTTGTATTGAGTTCTTCAGTAGTCGACCGATATTTGCATATTACCCCATTCTGCGGGAGAGTCTTTGAAATTGTGAACAAGACCTATTAAGTAAGTGTCCATTAGAGTATATTACAAATATATTGTAAAGTAATATTTTTTTTATACACTACAAGTTAGCCCTTGACGACTATCTCACCTGTTGGTAAGTGATGAGGCTGTCTAGGATGGTAGCGAGCTAACCTGTTAGAAGTATGGTAAACCCACATTTCTAATTGGTTTCTAAGCGACATCGTGCCGGAATGCTAAATCGCTTGGCGACACGTCTTTGTCGGTAGGGTGATAACTAGCCACGGCCGAACCAGACCAGACTCGAACCGGGAATCGAACCCAGGACCTCCTAACAGGTTAGCCCGATACCATCTTAGACATCATTACCAGATGAGATTGCCGTCAAGGGCTAACTTGTAGTGGTTAAAAAAAAATTGGATTGTTTTTCTTTGTGTTTATTACAGCGAAAATGTAAAATGTATAAAATTCGAATTAAACAAAATTTTATAAATTTAAGACTGGCCTTACAGTACTCCTTATCATCAAAGAATAGAATGAAAGCGACAGCTCTAATTTTGGACTAGTCAATTTACTTTAGTTAAGGGATTTATGTAAAACAGATAAGGGCAACAATATCTAGTTAAACAGAACCAATCCACCTCAAAAGGTGAGGTAATAGTATTAGTAATTTAATAAATCAACATCTCTCAACTTTAATTAGCTATTGTGTTGTACCAAAAACGCCCTAACCGGGATAAACTTGGCCTTTCTTGGCAACTAATATGCATAATCGTCAGAGTAGATTCGAGGCGCTTCTGCGTAGTCCAAGACATGGGAGACAGCGGTTCTGTTTAATATAGAATATTATCCGGTCATACAAGTTAAAACCAACATGAATAGCACGCAAAATTATAAAAAAAAAACAACTTGGTTTTTGCTAGTAGTTTGAATTTGAGATTGTCCATTCGTCAAACGATCTTATGACTAAGAACTTTGAATGGTTTCGAATCTAGTCTGACATATTTATATCATACAGATTTTATTTTAATTTTTTTATTTATTCTTTATTTGTACACCACAACAAATAAAAATAGATGTAATAAGAAAAACAGAAAGAAGAAGTATGATACAAAAGGCGGCCTATCGCTTAGTAGCGATCTCTGTCAGGCAACCTTAAGATTAGGAAAAGAAGAAGAAGAAAGTAGGTTGCGTAATATATAAACAAAAACCTACATACGAATAACTACATACTAATACATAAATAATACAATACAGTACAGATCACATCTCGGCGTAAGTAAAGTCGTTAAGCACAATTCTATTCATAAAGTTTTTAAGTTGATCAATAACACAATTGCTCGACTATTCTCGTAAAGCAGTTAAGGTGCTTACATGACATAAAAATTCCAATGTACCTAACGCAGATATCTTAAATTATATGTGTAACTTATTTCAGGACTAGAATTGCAAATAAATCCACTTGTATATAAGGGCATATTTCGACGCTAAAGCAAAACTAAATTCATTCATCATGATCAACCCATTACCGGCTCATTACAGAGCACGGGTCTCCGCTCAATATGAGAAGGGTTTGGCCATAGTCCACCACGCTGAGTGCGGATTGGCAGACTTCACACGCCTTTGAGAACATTATGGAGAACTCTCAGGCGTGCAGGTTTCCTCATGATGTTTTCCTTCACCGTTGAAGCAAGTGATATTTTAATTTTTAAAAAACGCACATAACTCCGAAAAGTTAGAGGTGAGTGCCCGGATTCGAACCGCCGACCTCTAATTAGGAGGCTGACGCCCTAACCACTAGACTATCACCGCTTCATTATTCTAAATTCATTGTTAATATCTACTAATAAAAATCTATAAAAGAGAAAATATTATACATCAAAATATGGATAGCTATTCTCGCGGTATTCAATGAGTTAGACTGTTCAACTAAATATGCATACGAGATTTACTTAGTCCTACCGCTGATAGTGAGTTTGGTTTATATCTGAATCTAACACTATATTTGAGTTTAGATTAGCGCATTTACGCACAGCCACAATTTTTTTTTAGGATAACAAGAGATCAAATTTAATTTAAGTATTTATAGTAGGCCTACTTCTGTTTGGGACAGAGAAGAAGGAAGAAGAAGAAGGGCAAGAATCCCCACAGCTATTCTTTTCCAACATTAATCTTCCAATTCATTAATTCCAACCAATCTTCTTACAGACAATAAATCTTACCTGTAAGAAAATCATAACAAAAATTTTTTTTTGTCTAGCAGCGGTAAACTTAAAACCTTGTTAAACATTGCAAACGGACAACAGCCCCATATAAAAAGCACTTTCGTATTTACCCGTAGGTAACTGTTTTTATGAAAACATTCTCAATCCCATGACGGAGTCATTGGAACGATCACGAACTATGAAAAATAAAACTTTGCCAAATCGTTCAAGCCCTTTGAATTAAATTAATAATTAAATAAATAAATAAATAACGTTTACGAATAGTAGGTATATACTTTGTATTTTATGTTACAGACAGATATAGATTGAAGACAGGTGTTGATTTAAATGAGCAATTCAGACTATTTCTACTTTACAATTGATTTTCGATAATCTACTAATATATTATAATAGAACAACATTCTAAGCGGGTCAGACCCACGCCGTGAAGGGTCTATCATTCCTTACGTCTCTTCAAAGCGATAAAACTTTATCAAAGGGAGAAGTAAAGAAAAACATTATTTTCGACGCCTAATAACTTTATAACAGATCTTCAGGATAATCCTCTTGGCTTAGAAATGAAAAGTTTTATTTATTTTAATGGTTTTCGTAATCGAGAACCCTGCCTAGCTCGCACAAAAATCCTTTGTGTAGTCAGGTACTTTTCTTTCTACCAGGTTTTTAAAGTGCGTATTTGAAATGTTATCTCAGTTAAGAGTCAGAATCTAATACAGAAGAATCTTCTTCAAAGGATCTAAATCTCTAGTAAATTAATTAGTAATTCTAAATCGACTAGTATAAGGAAGGCATTAAAAATAATACTTCTCTAGTACACGAGGAAAATATATCTGACGAGTTAAGGGCGTCCGAGTAGTTTTTTAGTAAGAGTGACGTCAGCATTGCTGACGTCACGCTTTTGTTTACTTTCGCTCATAGTAATCAAAACCACAACTTGAGGGATTACACTTTTATTGCGACAATAACTAAGAGGTCCGACCAGTCCGAGGTCTCAAATTAGATTCAAATTCAAATTAAAATAATCTTTATTCAAATAGTCCTTTAAAAGGCGCTTTTGACGCGTCAATTTACAAAGTAGTGATTTGATGGTGATAACTACATTCGTAAACTTAAAACTAAAGCTATGAGGGTTCCAAACGCGCCCCGGTCTAAGAAGAAGCCCACAACAAACTTAGCCAGGTAAATTTTCTTTTTGTTATCACCATCTCACATGCCACTTAAAATTATATTAAGAGCTATCTTATTAGAGCAATATTTCACACCCATGCTTGTTTATCATTTACGTAATCCTTTACACTATAGTAGGACTTTTCTACAAGCTTACGTTTTATATAAACTTTGAACTTATTGAGAGACATCTCAGAAATCTCATTAGGCAATTTGTTATAAAATTGTATACAATTACCTTTAAATGAATTTCTAATTTTTTGTAGTCTAGTAGCGTGCAACACAAGTTTATTTTTACTTCTGATGTTAAGATTGTTGCAATCGCATTTTTTATTGAATTTTGTTATATTTCTGTGGACATACATTAAATTTTCAAATATGTATTGGCAATGCAATGTCATTATTTTTACTTCCTTAAATTTTTTTCTTAATGACTCTCTTGGAGCCATATTATAAATTGCACGAACAGCCCTCTTCTGCAGCACGAATATAGTGTCAATATCGGCCGCATTACCCCATAATAAAATACCATATGACATAATACTATGAAAGTAACTAAAATATACAAGCCTAGCCGTTTCTATGTTTGTCATATGGCGTATCTTTTTAACCGCGTATGCAGCAGAATATGCTATCTCGAGCGAGAATACCACGAAAGGCATCGACCGCCCCTATTTATAGCAAAGCATGCTTGTACAAAATTGATTTTTACCGTCTAAATTGTGTTAACAAAATCATCAAGAGTTCAAATGTCGGTTATTATTGAATTCTTGTTGTTCTTGGCACCGCTGAATGAAATTAATAACTCCTTCGCGCCGACATATCAATCAAATCATATCTTTATGCAAATAGTCCTTTCAAAGGCAATTTAGACGCGTCAATAATTTACATACTAGTGATTTGATGGTGATAACTACAATCGTAAACTTAAAACTAAATCTATGAGCGTTCGCGCCCTAGTTTAAGACAAAGCCCACAACAAACTTTATTTTTGTTATCACCATCTCACATGCCACTTAAAATTATATCAAAAGCTATCTTATTAGAGCAATATTTCATACCCATGCTTGTTTATCATTTACATAATCCATTACACTATAGTAGGACTTTTCTACGAGCTTCTTTAAATCTTGTACAATACCAACGAACGGGAATATACATCCATCGCTTAAATCACTATTATATTAATATAGTTCACGTCAAGGTACTGTTTCGTTATCGCTTCTCGGCCTTTTGGCTAAGATCAAAGTGTAGTATATGTTCCACGACCTCCGTGGCGGTTCGATTCCCGGCCCGAGTCTGGTTTGGTGGGAGGCCTCGGCCGTGGCTAGTTACCACCCTACCGACAAAGACGTGTCGCTAAGCGATTTAGCGTTCCGGCACGATATCGCGTAGAAACCAATTAGGAGTGTGGGTTTACCATGCCCCTATCAGGTTAGCCCGCTAACATCTTAGACTGCATCATCACTTACCACCAGGTGAGATAGCCGTCAAGGGCTAACTTGTAGTGTGTAAAAATAAAAAATATATCGTACAAAAATGTCATTTTTAAATAATACAGTTTCAAGGGACCGTAGCAAGGAGTCAGTGATAAAAATATATTTAAAAAAAAAACAAATAAAATTACGTTTCTAAACAAACATAATATTTTACAGTCATCTTTAAGGCAAACCACTTGAGCTAAAAGAGCACTTAGCTAGCTGAATATCTTCAAAATTCACGCTAAAACACTTCGGTGGCTAATAACTCTTGCCGCCCGACCAGACATAGCAAATCTTCCCTAACCTACATTGAGATAAAACTTGGGTCAGTACGAGGTGATTTACAAGATACACCCCACCCTGATATTATAAATGGGTATTTCTGTATGTTGCTTAAATTTACACGGCTATATGTAATAAATATTTTTGATTGATGAACACTGAATTTGAAGCGGTGATAGCCTAGTGGTTAGGGCATCAGCCTCCTAATCAGAGGTCAGCGGTTCGAATCCGGGCACGCACCTCTAACTTTTCGGAGTTACGTGCGTTTTAAAAACAATTAAAATATCACTTGCTTAAACGGTGAAGGAAAACATCGTGAGGAAACCTGCACGCCTGAGAGTTGTCCATAATGTTTTCAAAGGCGTGTGAAGTCTGTCAATCCGCACATGGCCAGCGTGGTGGACTATGGCCAAACCCTTCTCGTATTGAGAGGAGACCCGTGCTCTGTAGTGAGCTGGTAATGAGTTGATCATGATGATGATGATGAACTTGAATTGCAGTAATTTCGAAATTGTCATTTCCTGACGATGCTCCGATATCGGAGCCAAGCGGGTGAAGAGAGCGTTTGCTACTATTTGAAAGGACTGAGAATTAATTTTAAAATATGTGTGCACGTGGTGTCTACAGAGATGTATGTTGTCTAAATTGTTGTTAAAGATAATAACAAAATAAACTTAATGTTCAATTAATTTTATAGTCACAATCAATCAATCAATCAATCAGCCTATAGACGCCCACTGCTGGACATAGGCCTTTCCGAGAGCGCGACACCACACACGGTCCTCCACCTTCCTCATCCACCCGCCACCAGCGATCCTTTTCAGGTCGTCGGTCCAGCGAGCAATTTGTCGTCCTACGCTGCGCTTACCGGTACGCGGTCTCCACTCCAGAACACGTCTGCCCCAACGGCCGTCGGTTCTGCGACAGATATGACCCGCCCACTGCCACTTCAGCTTGCTAATCCGTTGGCCTATGTCGGTTAGGTACTTTTGTTCTCCTACGTATGTCCTCGTTACGGATTCTATCCTTCAGAGAAACACCCAACATAGCCCTTTCCATAGCACGCCCTTTTATAGTCACAATGGTGCCTAAATGATTAACTATGACTAAAACGAGGTATTTATTTTTTTCAGATATCATACTAATATTATCAACGCAAAAGTTTCTAATTATGGATGGATGAAATGTTTGTTACTCTTTCACGTAAAAAGTTATGACTGGATTTTTATGAAACTTTACAATAATATATCTTAAACCTCAGAATAACACATAGGCTACAATTTACAAAAATATTGTGGGAATTGTCCAAAATATAACGATATGTGTATATGTAGGAAAAAATCTACCACGTGATAATTTTAATGTCTTAATGTTAGTTCTTTTTACGCCACACTAATATAAGCTACTAAAAATATTAATCCTGAGCATACGAAGTCGCGGGTACCAGCTAGTTATTTTATATTTTGTGTTTGAAAAATGATTTTTTTTACTTACGACATGGTTTATATTTAACTATAACTAGTATACTATAATAGGCTTATAAATTTGGTGTAGTAGTGACACAATAATTTGTAGTCGGGTTTTTCTATTTTTATAGTAATAATATACGAGTAGGTTAGGATATTAATACAACTTTTACAATACTCACTGAAGTTATTATTTTCAGTTGTGACTTGAAACTTGACTTGGAACTTGAAGATGTTTTACCTGTAAAAGAAAAATATAATTCTTTAAAAATGTGTTTATAATTTAAATAAGCATGTAATTAGCGATAAATATACATTTATAATCATCATCAATATGCATCATGTAAATATGCATCTGTATACTTTCTTTCACTGACTGACAGATTTTTGTTTGTCATATTTTCGTGTTAAAAAAAATGTAACATTTAAACATTTTGGTTGTAACACCACCACGCCGTCAAACAGGCTGCCTAATTTAAAGACATGTGATTTTGTAAGTTCATTTCTGTAAACTTAAATCTTGGCGACACCTCTTTGTTATTAGGGTAGCTTCTACAGGACCAGAATCGAGCCGGGAATTGAACCCAGGACCTCCAACTTTGTAATGCGACAGCGCTCGCGCTGCGCTACCGAGGTCGTCACAACGAGATGTACTCGTATATATTTATTTACAAACCAATTAACACATTTCCTTCTTTATCATCATGATCAACCCATTCTCGGCTCACTATAGAACAAGGGTCTCCTCTCGATAAGAGAAGGGTTTGGCCAAATTCCACCACGCTGGCCATGTGCGAAGAACATTATGGAGAACTCTCAGGCATGCAGGTTTCCTTACGATGTTTTCCTTCACCGTTAAAGCAAGTCATTTTAATTGCTTAAAAACGCACATATTAGCTCCCAAAAGTTATAGGGTATATAAAAGTTATATAAGGTTGCGTGCCCGGGCTTGAACCCCCGACCTCTGATAAGGAAGCTGACGTCCTAACCACGAGGCTATCACAGCTTGTACGTAAGAATGGCATCATTTGTTATTCACGTGTTAGTAGATAGGCCTATAAAGAAATTTTGTTTATTTTTTTTGTGTTCATTTAACGGAGTATTCCCCGATGTTTGCGATCCAGTTGATTACACCCACAACATGTCGGTCCCCTTATAGGACGTTAATTAAAAACAAAACGCAAACAGCCCAAACATGAAAGTAGACAAATAGTTGTAATTAAAAATGAATAAAAAGACTATTGAGCCAATAAACCAATATTGGCATTGGCATTGGCGTGGGGGATATCTAATTGGCAGGCTCATGTCATAGAATACTTGTTCCCCGCACTTATATAAAGAAACTAAAGTACTAATCTAATTATAAAGATAGAATATGATGAACTTCGTATAAATTGGCTTATTATCTATACAAATAAATCAAATTGGATTGTCTGTTTGTAATATTGAAACAACCGTTTTTTACTACATGCATGTGAATATGTATACAGTATATACACCAAAATAAAAATTTTTTCAATTTTTGTCTGTCTGTCTGTTTGTTCCGGCTAATCTCTGAAATGGCTGGACCGATTTTTACGGGACTTATATTGGAAGGTAGCTGATGTAATAAGGAATAACTTAGGCTACTTTTATTTTAGAAAGTCTTTTATTTTAGAAAAATAAAGTAATGTTGCAATGTCCAAGTACTGTCCAGTACCGCGCGCATCTCACGCGCAAGCCACCGCCTGTGCCATCACGTCTCGGGCGCCTCCCGGAACTTATCAACGCAGACGAAGTCGCAGGCGTCAGCTAGTCATAACTCATTTTTACGCTTCATACGGCAATAGTGTCTTGGTTAGAGACTTCGGTTTATCCTTCGGGAGGACCGCGTTTGATGTCCGGTGGCGCACACAACTCTTTAGGAGTTATGGACGTCACGGTCTAGGCATATCGCGAGGAGACCTGCATGCCTGAGGTCTCCAGAATATGTTCACGTACATGTGCTTTTTTATACACCACAAGTCAGCCCTTGACGGCAAATTGCCAATTTACATAGAGAACATAATCTTGTACTTTGGTGTCTGATACATTTTTTTTTGAATGAAAAAATCTGTCTGTTTAACCAGTTGGAAATATTTCCACATATCTCAAACGACGCACACACAACCTTCGTGGCGCAGCGCGTGCACTGTTGCATTTTAAAAGTTAGAGGTCCTGGGTTCGATTCCCGGCTCGAGTCTATGGTGGGAGACTTTGACCGTGGCTTGTTACCACCCTACCGACAAAGACGTGTCGCCAAGCGATTTAGCGTTCCGGCTCGATGTCGCGTAGAAACTAATCAGGAGCGCGGTTTTACCATACTCCTAACAGGTTAGGCCGCTACCATCCTAGACAGCATCATCACTTACCATCAGGTGATATACAGTCAAGGGTAAACTTGTGGCGTATAAAAAAAAGAACACAATCTTGTACTTTGGTGTCTGATATATATATATATATTTGGGATTGCGAAAAAATCTGTCTGTTTAACCAGTTCGACATAACTCAAACAACGCGCGAACGCAAGAGATATAAAATACTTTTCCATGAATAATTTACCAGCACAAAAGCAAATTGAAAATAAAAGCTTATTATAAAGCGGACGCGTGGCAAATTCGCACAAGTAATAACCCTCGAATGCACTATCATTAAATACACGAGGCCTTAATCCAAAAAGAAATCCACCAGAATCCAAAATCGAGGGTCTTTTGAACAACTTCAAAGTTAAATAACCCCCGCGTAAGGTTGTCGCGAGATCTCGCCGCGAACCCACCGTTTTGTGTTCTAAACAACATGACATAAAGTACATTTTTCAATGCACCGTCCGTCAATCCCAGAAACAAATGTTCAGTCGTGCAATTTAGACTGTATTTCCAGCAACACGGGTTACATTTTAAGTTAACAAATATTTAAATTTATTCATCGAACAGCACAATGCGAAAGGGACCTTAAACGCATCGATTTAGGTGTCGAATTAGTTATTCACACGTGACTCTACCAGTCAGGGGGTGCTCGACCGCGCCGCGATTTTTCAACGTGCAGCGCTGAATGACGTCTGTATATTTTACTAGTTAAGTGACAGATGGATAAGGGCTGCAAACTATTTATTGTGCCATTACAGTTCGGTTGCCAAATGCCACTGCGAGAGCTTGGGGTTGACAGTTGAAAATTGCTCTCTTACCCAAACGACGCTGCTTTGTGTTGCAGATTATGATGCTATTGTGAGTGTGTGTCTGTTTGTAGAGTTATCGGGCCGCGTTATTGCCGTTTTATTTGTTACGTATTGACGGGCCGTAAAGCGGGCCGAAAAGCAATTCGCTTTTATTGTCTCAGGCCCGGGTGTAAATTTCAATCTATTTATGAGGGTTATGAATAAAAATGTGCAAGCTTATCTCGTATTATTGAAGCGGTGATAGCCTAGTGGTTAGAGCGTCAGCGTCCTAATCAGAGGTCGATGTTTCGAATCCGGGCACGCACCTCTAACTTTTCGGAGTTATGTACGTTTTTATAAAATTAAAATATCACTTGCTTCAACGGTGAAGGAAAACATCGTAAGGAAACCTGCACGCCGCAGAGTTCTCTAATTAATTCTTGAAATGTACTACAAAACCTTACATAGTAATGGATATGAAATTCAACATGCTGTCCAATAATTCCGTTTCAAGGGTACATTAATTAATCAAGTAAAAACGATTAAATTAGCCATTGGGGGCTAGTATTCCCTAACCGGTATAAATTTTACTACCATGACATAAAAGAGACGCTATAACCATTCAATTTTACTATTTTCTTTTTGTCAGTAATAATAAATCATTGTGTATATAAAGTTAATAACTTAAGAAAAGCTATTTATGCAACATAAACGTAATGAGTTTAAGTCACTTTAAATTGTTGAATTTCTCTCAAATTCCAACAATTTAAAATCAATAATAAAGTGCAGTTAAATACAAAGTTTTATCTACGACCAGAAAATACTACACAACTACGAAATTCAGCACGACAAATCATATAAATGAATGGCTCTCAACGAACATTTTGTGCACGATTTTAAAACCCAAAAATATTTCGGAGACTCGGCTTACTATGTATTCTTGGTTGTTAAATACTAACTACAGTAACTAAGGTACTACTCATAAATTAACCCCTCCCCCCCCTTTTTTTTTTTTTTTTTTTTTCCCGCTGGGAAATGCGTTTACGCATCCCCTCCGGAAGCGGCGCAGACAAGACTGCGTCGCTTCCGACGGGGTATGTGGGACTCGCCGGCGGCCAGATTGACGACCAGAATACCCACTAAAACCCAGCGATGTTCCTACGCGTCGCCTGGTGGCTGGGTCACGGGTACACCCGCGCACACGACCGCAACCCAACCAGCGGCGTCCGCCGAGGCAGACCCTCCACCGGGGGCCTATGATCGAGGCCCCCTAACTCCAAATTGAGGCGCGCCAGGAACATTGGGTGCGCCTTACTACCCGAGGATTACACTCGACGGGTGAGGATACCTCTCATCCATCACCCGGAGCTCCTCGTCAGGGGGGTAGGCGGCGATCATGCGCCCGTCGCCTGCGCCCCGTCCTACGACGCCGGAGAGGATGCGCGTCTGCGTCATGCTCCCGGCGCCGTTCCGCTGCCTGCTTCTGCTTCATCACCTCCTCGCAAAAGGAGGCAACGGCGGCCCAAGATGTCTCGCTAGCCACCATGGAGCGAACCACAGTGGGCAGCGAAAGGTCGGGCCCCACCTGTGCCACGAGTAAAGCTCGCTCGACTGACCACTGGACGCATGAATCCAGCGTGTGCTGCGCCGAGTCCTGAGCGTAGCCACACTCATGGCACTCCTCCGTGGGCTCCCGTCTTGCAACCTTGCACAGATACCTCCCAAAGCAACCGTGCCCCGAAAGGATCTGCGCAAGGTGGAAGGACACGGTACCGTGCTTCCGACCTGTCCAGAGCTCGAGGACGGGCCGGATGGCCTCAATCGTGCGGTGGCCGGCTGTCGGCGCGCGAAGCCTCTCCCGCCATAGGGCGATGAGATTGGCCTCCGCCAACTGCCTCCACGCACGATCCTCCGCTGGCATAGGGTGTTCCCCCCGGAGTCGGGCATTCACCCTACGCCGATACGCTTCGGAGAGCAGTCCAGCGTCCAAGTCCCACGGCGGTGTCCCCGCCAACACACAGGCTGCCTCACACGAGATGGTGCGATACCCGCGTATTATTCTGACCGCCATGACCCGCTGAGATCTGCGCAGCAGGGCCTGGGTTTGGGCAGTCAGAGCGTCCGCCCAGATGGGCGCTCCGTAGAGCGCCATGGATCGCACAACCCCTCCCCCCCCTGACAATTGACTCGTAATACATCGTATCTCCCGAATCGACAAGTCATTATAGTTAAGTGGTGGTAGTAGCGGGGTCTATAAATTTTACACCATTTAATAAATGTCACCTCGCCATGCGGGCATAAAGTCATATTTCATGTATATTATCTTATTAAACTTCCAAACAGTGTAAAGATGATTTAACTCGAGATACGACACTTTTTATCAAGGTTTATGAACATTCTGAGACTCTTTGATATCACTTGGTATAAAGACTTTCTTCTGCAACGATTTTGGGCACTACAACTTCTGTGTACGACATAAAATGTAATACCGCAAACTATAATATCATATTTCTAATCAACAGATGATGCATCATTTGCATTTAATAACCCGTAATAAACTGTGATAGCCTAGTGGTTAGAGCGTCCGCCTCCCAATCAGAGTCGGGGGTTCTAACCCGGGCACTACCTCTAACTTTTCGGAGTAATGTGCGTTTTTATTTACGCCTGAGAGTTCTGCATAATGTTCTAATAGGCATGTGAAGACTATAGCTAAGCCCTTCTCATATTGAGAGGAGACCCGTGCTCAGTAGTGAGCTGGCAATGGATTGATCATGATGATGAATAAGAAACGATATGATATACAGTACAACTTAGTGATATGCTAAACATTAGACAAACATTTTCCCCTTTCTGATGCAGGCGGGTAAAAATAAAAAATATATATCTGTTTTATGTGAATAATACTCAAGAGTACGATAAAAACGTAATTCCAACAAAATGTTTAAAAGCTCCGCGCGCAAATGATACTTCTAGCACTGACGACAGTATGACAGGCTCCATCCCTCAAAAATATACGTATAGTAGATAAAAGTTACAGCGTTTTAGTTTTAACTTCAACTCGAATGTTTTAATAAAATGTGCCGTATTTTTATGTTTGACGCGTCTACTTTAGACAGCAGTCGTACCTTTAGATCGACAAATGAAATTAATAATATCACCACATTATGACACCCTGGTACACAGAGATCCAAATCAGTAGAATGACAGCGATGAAGTGGCTATCAATAAAGGAGTTTCAAAATAGATATTTTGAGATAAAACCCTTAAATTTTATGTTACCTTGGTGTATGATGATTATTGTATTAATGATATTTATAATGTAGCGGTCGCAATGCTCTCTGATTGGCTAACACCATCATCATCATTATCATCATGATCAGATTGGCAGACTTCACACGCCTTTGAGAACATTATGGAGAACTCTCAGGCGTGCAGGTTCCCTCACGATGTTTTCCTTCATCGTTGAAGCAAATTTTAATTTTTAAAAACGCACATAACTCCGAAAAGTTAGAGGTGCGTGCCCGGATTCGAACCGCCGACTTTTGATTAGGAGGCTGCTTGTAGCATCATCATCACTAGCACCATCACTATGTGAATATTATCTATCACAATCAATACCAATTATCTGTTTCAATTTCATTGCCATTGGTTGGGTATCTAGTCTTAGGGGAGCATTCCATCATACCACACACGATCGAGAATCGAACCCTGCAACTGAAACTTCATAAAACGACAGCGCACGCACTGCGCCACAGAGATCGTTTAGATGCGACTTAGCAAGTCTCTTCAACACTAACCGTTCCATATTTCCAACCTGTCCTGTTAAGATCGCAAACATACAAAAGGGATTTCCATGGAAAGGAGCATCAAAGTAAAGTTAATTGTTCCCTCAACTATCACTCCCATCAGTTCCATGAGGCTGAGCAACAGAGTCGTTAGTTCACCGTATAGCTACATTGACTATCATTAGTCTGTGGCAGTGTTATTCTATTCTGTTTACTTAACTATTTCTACCCCATTTAAAGAGTTGCGGAGTGTAAATGTAAGATGGGAGATCGTAAAAGATTCGTTACTTGTTATATACCCGGCTAAGTTTGTCGTGGGCTTCTTCTTACCGGGGCGCGTTTGGAACCCGCATAGCTTTAGTTTTATGTTTACGAATATTGTGTTATCACCATGAAATAACTACTAAGTAAATTATTGACGAGTCAAAAGTGCCTTTTTAAGGACTATTTGAATAAAGATTAGTTTGAATTTTCAGGTAATATTTTACTTTACTTACTCTATTGACTGATGTGTTACTATTTTCTTAATAGTTTGTATATCATTTTTAGAGTTATAGTTATTAGTTACCCATTTTAAAGCCTTATTCTGTTTTTAATGGAGTTGTATTTCTATTCACGGAATATGTATTGCCACTTAACGAGTATCCGTTTCATTTTCATGTTTATATAACACCCGTAAAAAACTTAAAAAAAAAAAAAAAAACTGCTCCAACTACATACATTTAGTATAGTATAATACATTTAGTTGAAAATATCTAAATTATAACATTTTAAGCAATTAAAATATTACTTGCTTCAACGGTGAAGGAAAACATAGTGAGGCAACCTGCACGCCTGAGAGTTCTCCATGTTCTCAAAGGCTTGCGAAGTCTGCAGCATATGGCCAGCGTGGTGGACTATGGCCAAACCTTTCTCATATTGAAAGGAGACCCGTGCTCTGTAGTGACCCGGTAATGGGTTGATCATGATGATGATGATCTAAATTATTAATTAATACCTAGAAACATGTTTTTTTTATTCCACTACAAGTTACCCCTTGACGGCCATCTCACTTGGTAATGATGCAATCTGAGACGGTAGCGAGCTATCCTGGTAGGGGTATGGTAAACACATACTCCTACTTGGTTTTTACGCGACATCGTGCCGGAAAGCTAAATCGCTTGAGGAGCCTCCCAATTATTTGATGCGACCGCACACGCAACGCCACGGAGGTCGTCAAAATTTATACAGTGAATTTAATATTTTTTATAAGTCCAATTATTTTCTGGGTTATAAGGTAGTTATAAGGTTTTGGTAGAAGTCACCTCTCTGGCGTTTTATAAGTTAAATAATCACTTCTGACGTTTATTCGGTTATAAAACTGCACGGCAAGCTAAATCCCCCGATGTTAAATCGTAAATCCTTCAACAGGCAAAAACAATTTATTCAACTGCACTAGGTAGTGTTTTGTTTGTAGTAATAACGACTGTGATTTCCGCTTCAACATGCAATCAACTTAATCACTTAATCTGGAACCTTCGAGCGATGTTTCTAATTAGAAAGTTTCACCTGACCAGATATTTCAATTTAATGGAAATGCTATTTTAATCAAAAACCTGTAAGCGTGTTACCGAACGGTAACAGATATTGAACTTCGGAATGATGAATGGGGTGTTCTGTAATAGCGACCAATAAATATGGCCGATACCAAAGAGACAAATGTTGACTGTCAAACCACAGAACGCGAACATTAATTTAAATACGATGACAGGCTTTCTCATCAAGTGTGAATCGAGGAACGGAATCACGATATCTTCCGCCATTTCTATTGATAAGATTTCTGAACGACTACTGTCCTATTCAAAATTGTCTCACAATTAATCACACTACCCTACCGCCAAGGGAATTCGGGTTAAAAATTTAATTTTGAAATCGTAGAATCATGATACGCTATTGTAGGAAGTTTGTTGGAATAAAGAACCTATAAACCATATAAAGAATAAATAGATATGACCGTAACCCAAAAACATATTTTTCATCACTTGAAAGGAAATAAATCTTAAATGTGTTGGTGTTGCTATAAATGGAAAGCTCACAACAGATATTGACTTCTATAAAATGAACTATAAATAAAAACGCGAAAAGAAAACTTCCTACCCCTTTTATTGCAAAGCTTACAAACAGGTATTTTGAATTTTAATTAAAGCAAATAGTAGTTGTGTATTTTAATTATGTTGCGATGGTTTTATTTTAAAATATTAGTTAATGTATAATCTGAGGCTTGGATAGTCTATTGAATAAAAGTTGTTTTATTGAATAACTTTTATAGCAGCGGGCCAGGAATATAGTATTTTCTATAGTTTTAGAATTAGTAACGCATTCCGAAAATAGAGTGAATAACATAATATATGAAAGTAAGTATGCAATACAAAGGAATGCTTTGAATTTTTTGAGAAATAAAAATAATTTATTAAGTTATTACCACTAATAGAATTTCTAGAAATGTTTTTTTTATACACTACAAGTTAGCCCTTGACGGCTATCTCACCTGGGGCAAGTGATGATGCAGTCTAGGATGGTAGCGATGTAGATAAATTAAAGAGACCTTCTATCAAAATGGTAATATTAATTTAATGTACAACATAGGCCATCATTAATTCTTAAACAAAATTCTCACGAAAAGGTTGAAAGGGTTTCAACCAGAGTAGAGAAATGTTTCCAACAAATCACTGAGTATCCTATTCATAAGCTTTCAAAATGACTACTTTCCCATTCAAATTAAGGGGTCCATAATTAATCAAACTACCCTCACTTAGCGTTTAAAAGGACGATTGGAATCATCGTATTTCCTCTATCCTACGTGACAACGAACAAGTACTCACGTAGCATTATGTTTGAATTAAACGGGTTGAATATATAAATCACAAACTTCCGTGCACGCAATATACTTGAAAAGAGCAAAAAATAAATAATTATTCTTTTCCTTTATATCATTCGCTATAATTTGACTTTATCTTAGAAGATCAACTAAGTTAGTACGCCCAAATTTTTTTTATTTTATTTTATTTTTTTATCGGATCATTAAACTAGTCATCAATATAGAAACAACAAAAAACATTTCAGAAGAACAAACACAAGATAGCGACTTTCTAGAAATGACCCCATCATGCAACCTTAAAATTAACCTTACATCTAAATAATTCAATTTATACCTATAATGCAGTAACAGACACTCTTACTTGCTTTTTAAAGGAGGTTCGACAAAACGGTAAATGAACAAAAACAAATTGTCTCTTCGAAAAACCTACTCATCCTTAACAAACAAGCAAATAATTACTAAATTCTTTGCATTAAGTGATACCCTATAGTGCATGCTAGTAAAGCGATGCGATGGTAGTACCTCAGTTCGGATCATACGTACACTTTAGCGATACATTATTCGAATAAGTATTTAACTGGGTCAGTTTCTTAAAGTTGTTCTTCTGCTACTTTTAATGATCATCTTAATCATCATGATCAACCCATGACCGGCTCACTACAGAGCACAGGTCTCCTCTCAATATGAGACAGGCTTGGCCATAGTCCACCACGCTGGCCATGTGCGGATTGGCAGACTTCACACGCCTTTGAGAACATTATGGAGAACTCTCAGGCGTGCAGGTTTCCTCACGATGTTTTCCTTCGCCGTTAATAGTTTTAAACATAAATTTGGGCATTTCCCGAAATTATATAATACAAACAAGAACTAAGTGGTATCAAACTACAGTACACAAATTCTTGTTAACTCAAAAGAAAATTGGAGATCCGAAATCTGACAACCCCTATTTTTTATTTATTCGACTAAATTAAACCGAAAAACAAATTTAATTGTCCGAGTTTACTCTTTCGGAAAACGTTTTTTACTAAACAATAAACGGAAGATCCCGTCTAATATTGTTGCCTATTTGCACAAATTTATTAAATGTCAATTGTATTATCTCTTAATTGTTCCCATTTATCTTTTGCTGAAATCCTTACCTCTTTTTGAGGTTCCTTTACCTTAATGGGAAAATTAAACCTCATAATAAAAGTAACTTGATCCTTAAAGCAAAAATGTGGGCAAATAGTACAGTGTCGTTAATGGGTTCTATATTTATTTAGAAATCAAAAATAACCCTTTTGAAACAAACTTAGTTATGCATTAAAATGTTTTCCAAATTGTTTTAAAATATTTCCCTGTAAAGTAAAGAACCCTTGCTACGGAAGTCTGACCAGCCTTATCGGTTTTTATTCTGAGCAGTTCCATAAACAATTCCGAAGAAACTCAACAATTTCAGCGTATTTGTTTGCCCTAATGGCTTTATAAAGGTTATCCGAAACACGTAGTAAATGTTCGTTTAACGACTTTGAAACCAAATTAAAATCAAGTCATCCGAATGTAACGATAGGAGCCGAATCTTAGGGATGTCACCCTTCTCTTAATGTACGACCAATCAGGCGGACTGAACATCGAACGCATACAGATTAAAACAAACTTACATTAGCTGTAACAGTAGCCTTTAACGAGAAAGATATAGAAGCGATTTTACTTTGACCGAGCTGATATTATTTTAAGTGGCATTTAACAAAGAATAAGCGCTTAGATTCGACATTGTTCATTTTGATAAAGATCTAAATGTATTGACCGAAGAAAAAAGTGTTCGGTTGAACTTTTTTTGGGGATATTTATGGATTTGACATGCACTAAGCATTAAAATGGTAGTACTAGGTTAAGAATTCTGTCATTCCAATAGAAATTGTATGTATTATGTATTATTATCCTCAGCCTAATAATGTCCCACAGCTGGACACAGGTCTGCTCTCTTACAAAGAAGTGGGATCTAGAGAGGAAGAACCAGAATCGACAATTCAACGTGCTCACCGAGGTACAGAATAACAAGGACAATGAGTAACCTAACCCTAGCTTGGTATTGAGAATTAATTTACAGAATGCACATAAATAACTAGTTTTGGCTGAACTTGGGAATCGATATAACGATATCATAAAAGAGGTAGTTGAAAAGATACATCTGTGGGTTATAAATCACCTTGACATTGTAAATATTTTAAGTATGACAAACTTCATGGAAAATTTAGAGCATAAAATCTTTACTGATTAATTAGCACCAATACCGAGTGCCAAATAGAAAATTGTAAGAGAAAAGTAATTTCAGCAATTCTTTGAATTTTAAAATGTGCTAAAAGATAAAAGAGCTTCAAGTTTTAGTTCAAGTTTTAATTTTTATTGTGCGTATTTCAAAATCTGCATACAATGAACAATGCTGTGCGGCCAATAACGTTGGAAGCTGTATTTTTTATTTTGAAAATGTAAATTGTTTGTGTCTTTGTTACGACTATAATAGACGAAACAGCTACAAAGAATTCCAAGAGACGTTGTTCGGTTATATTTAAAAGTGAAATTTGAGAATTCGTAAAGACTAGATTTAAGTTACATGAAATAAAATTCTCAAAGCTTATATAACTTCTTTTTCATAATTTTATGATACCTACCTGAAGGCAGTTTGGTAACTTTTAATGTAAACATAACAAAAACTTTAATTAATTAAGTTACAAGTTACAAAGATAAATCTAAAAGAAAGGGAAGTGTAGTGATGATAAAAATAACATTTTAGTTATATCAAAAATTACATAAAAATATTTAAATTTCAGTGAGCACATTGAAACGTCTGTATTTGTAGTGACTCTACCGCTATAGATGGAACTAGTTTATTTACCTATGGTTTAAAAAAAATGTGTAACTGGTTTAGACTCTAAACCATTTTACGGAGACCGAAGAAGAAAATAAGATACCTTGTTATTTTCAGAAATAGTATCAAAGTGCATTTCTAACGCCAACTTAGGGCATTATCTCAATAGTTGATGAGGTATTATGTTTGACAATTGCAATACTCATAATTGTCTTGTTATGGTTAAAGCAATCCTTGTTAATAATAATTCGTCACCCGAGGTTCGATAGAAAACCAGTGGGGAAATATCAGAAAATAAGATAGTCTTGTGATGGTTACGTTATCGCAATTAATTTGCGACACAACTATAAAGCATTGGTTTATTTTATTTGTATCTCTACAGATTAAATATATTTTTCCTTTTTGGTGTGTTTTTGACCATTTTCTAAGCTACAAACTCATTCCATTTGCGTCAGAATTTCCGCTGAAAAATTCAGAACTCCGATTTCGCTAGCAAGTAGTGACGTAACAATCAAAGAATATGATTACGCCGTAAAATCTGCGAGATTGAGATGAAACTACATAGTGTTGAACGAAGCAAGCAGCGTGTTAGCTTGCATGGATTTCCACAAAGATGCTGAACTTGTACCGCAATCACTTTTAGCATTATGTTTCCAGGAGATCTTGGCAAATCTCCAGGGTAGATTGCTTTATGCACAAGTTATTGAAATCGGTGAAATTTTAACGTTATAACACGTGCCAAAATCCCTCTTTCCTTAGTCCTTTATGGAGGGAAAGGCTAAAGTATAGCTAATTAAGAAAGTGAAAAAGTAATCACTGAAAAGCATAATGGAAAAAAATGCCGTTTGGTAATATCTCATATTACCGTACTCACCAATGCTAACGATTTGAATGTTATAGGAATTGATAGTTGAATTAGAAATTGAAGAAATCAAAAACATTTAATTTCCGTTCAAGATTCATCAACAGGCATATAAATTTATAGTTATGGTATTTCTTACAAACTTATGTTATCAAAGCAATTTTTTTATTTAGCATAGTTGGTGCCTTACCTGCAGGCCTATACGCAAATTTTTCCAACATAACATTGTTAGTTCCTATTCGTCTTCATACAAAACTCATAAATTGAAAAGCACCAATTGGATAGCCTATAATATTGTATGTATAACCTTTCACCAACATTTAGCAACTAAGCAGCAGAATCAAGTATGGCAGTTTATTTAAGTTTCACTCCTTATGGATTTCTTTGCTAAACGCTAATTGCCTGGTGGTAGCACTGATGGTCACTATCCAATTAAACTTTTCATCAACAAGGTCATTAAAAGATTTGATGATAACGTCATTAGTTGTAACAATTCTTATCTTTCTTTGTAGGATTAATGTTACCAGTTATTAAAAAACCTTTAAGATTTTGTGTAAATTTTCTTACACGTCATAAAAACGTCACACAATGATAACTTTTCAACTACATATATACAAATTTTGACGTTATAAAGTAACCATTGAGTTACTTTTGCAAACGCTCAGATCCCATGTAAACTTTCCAAAAAAAATAGCAGTCCTAGTATTTCCAAATACTTTTGGTCATATTTATTGGTCATCACATGACTTTCATGTCTATTGTCCCCCTCTATCGCAATCAAGTCTATGGTGTTCAATCCCTTGCGATTTTTACATTACGAGGGGTGTGCAGTTAAGCAAAGGGATGTTCGCTTCATGCTTATGTTTTTAATGTAGACTTCAATGGTAATATTCCTCATTGTTGGAAGATATGCATTACTGGGAAGGGTTGGACAATGGACTACTATTTGAAAAAGGTATCATCATTTTAATAACCGTTGGGTATAAAAGTGTTTCAACAAAAATGAAAACGATTTCGATTCGTTGTATCGTATGTACAAGTATAGTATAATCCATTACTTTCATTTACATTTTTCATCATAGATTTTAAGTATATTATACTTTATAAGTTTTATGCGTTTCCAATCAAACAGTTATTTTTGAAGCTGACGATTTGGTTCATCATGTTTGAATCAACAATATTTTATATACAGTTTATTTACGTTCATAAAATTTTGAGTGTTATTTATTCAACTATTGGACCATGTCCTTCCCTTTCATATTCATTCATCCAAGCTCTGACGAATTGTCTTTTCTTTTGCGTTCACCATCATCAAAGCTCTAGAGTCCTGGGCTTGATTAAGCAAATTTCTTAATTGGAGGCGGTTTTAAGTAGCTTTAATCTAGCTCCTAACTCCCAAAACCCTCATATCTCTCTGCACTACATCACTCATACAAAGATCTCTAGGTCATTTTCGGCTTTAGCTTGGTGTCCCTTCAATTTTCTGTACATCAACATCCCGGGGGCATTTGCTTTTATATGCTGCACATGTCTTATCCATTTCATTCTAAATCATCATATTATGAGAGGTTAATATAGACTATGGAATCAAACCCTGCTTGCTATTACAGTGGTCTTAATCTTACTTGTGGAAAGTCAGTTAGTCAAGTCAGAAAATTCATATACAATTTGGCCGTTCGTAAGTCAGTAAAAATGAAAATAAACTTAATATGTGAACAAAATCTATGTTTTGCCTACGTTTGATTGATCCGTAACCATGGCTCAGATGCGATGTAAATTATACAATTGTAGCTTAGCAATTAAATCAACAAGCTTTCCCAATAATAATGAGAGACATGTCAATTTACTAAACGTGTTGCTAACGAAATTCGTAGTGACATTAGTGAAAGTAAATATACTGTTGTTAGCTGGTGATATCAGTCATACACAATCACATAATTAAAAATTACCATTTTTGGAACAAGCATGAAAAAGCTTTCTTCAGAATACTTCAGAAAATTGTTTCAGAATATTATACTAACTTATTTCATAGTACAACTCACCAGCTGTCATTACATTCTATTATATTTTTTGATTGTTCACTTTATTGATATACCCAATACTTCACGCATATTCTCTTTAAAAACATACGTACATATAGAACTATATGTCGAATAACTTTATGATTCGTGCAATAAACTTCTAAAATCTCATTATTACATTAATAGTAAAGTTTAGTAACTAAATCTAATTTATTGAGTTTCTGAATGTTAATTTCTTGGTGTACACAAACTACTGGACCGATTGTGTTAAAACTCCCGTCATCAGAAACCATGAGGATCTACAATGCATAAGTGAAAACCATATGTTAACATTAATACTAATATATAAAAACGTTTCAAGGAGTATATATATGTAATTAGCGAAATTTTCATAGCCCCAATTCAATAGCACTAATAATTTAGATTGATCGAGGAAGCGGTGATAGCCTAGTGAAGCGGTGATAGCCTAGTGGTTAGGGCGTCAGCCTCCTAATCAGAGGTCGGCGGTTCGAATCCGGGCACGCACCTCTAACTTTTCGGAGTTATGTGCGTTTTAAAAAAAAAAAAAAAATTTAAATATCACTTGCTTCAACGGTGAAGGAAAACATCGTGAGGAAACCTGCACGCCTGAGAGTTCTCCATAATGTTCTCAAAGGCGTGTGAAGTCTGCCAATCCGCACATGGCCAGCGTGGTGGACTATGGCCAAACCCTTCTCATATTGAGAGGAGACGCGTGCTCTGTAGTGAGCCAGTAATGGGTTGTTCACGACGAATAATTGTGGCAGAATCGTGTAATAAGAAACGAAATGAATAAAAATCAACTGAAAATACAATATTTTGCGTGTCATAAAAATTTAGAATAATAAAAGTAATATGCGATTTTATAAAAACTTAATGGCCTGCGAGTACCGTTTTAAAATTTAGAGCCATTTCTGAATTTTACATTGGAATGGGCCTTAAAAAGCCTCCGTAGCACGGGTTAACGGAGGGTCGTAAAAGTCCTTTCCGGGCGCCATGTTTCAGTTAACTACGCACGTGAATTCGTTCGGATCTGCTTCCGGTTTGTTATCGTGCAAATGGTTTGTTACGGGGCGATCGCTTGAAGTTCCGAAATATTAAACGAATTTTGCTTTGCTACCATAAAACTGCTAACATCTAAAAATGTGTACATGTTTGAATATATTAACATAATAAAACACTAGGCAAAAACATTTTTCAATACATACACTGCTGGATACACTATAATCTTTAGCCGCTTATATAATCTGCGACTCGCTTGATGTTATCTTTAGTCTCTATCAATTCTGAATTTTTGTGTCGCCGTTCCAGCACATGAGATCTAAACGTTCATCAATCCTCCGAACTAAGTCTTTGATGTGTTCAACATTATTTATTATCAGGTAATTATGGACGGGTAATATATAATATAAATTATTTTGGTCCCACTAACCCTCCTTGTTAAAATATTCTAAAATTAATTAACAAGCACAACAATTGTTATGATTGAATACCGATTTAAGAAAACCCTATTTAAAAATCTTATATGTATTAGTTAAAGAATAATTTAGAATAACTAAAGCAACAGTTACTCCGTTCCTTAAAAGCTTTTAAGCAAAGTAGCTAAAACGAATGGCGTTGAAAGGAGAAATTTATTTTATTTAAATCCACACAAATAGCGTTGCTCTTACACCATCAATAAGCTTGTAAAGCACCCAGTCTGTCTTAGAAAGCTAGTCAGATAAAAAATTAAATCTCAGGCTGTTAATCTTGAAGTACTTAAAACCGTTAGGTTTTTCTTAAACAATAATGTTGTGTTTATTTTAGAAGCTAGTTATGATTAAATCTAGATAGTCTTGTTGTGTTGTTGTTTTGTTTTTTCTAGGAAACAACGCTAGCTAAGCGGTATGTGACCACCGGTGAGCGGATGAGCTCGCATCTCAGTACATCTGATGATTATTAAAATATCCAAAAAGAGTATTTTTATTAATTTTTACCGCTCTCGAAAACAAAAGTAACTACTACATAGAATTAAAACTTTAATTTTAAGGAACTAACAAACTTAATATTATAAACCAACTTAACAAACTGGACTTTTTAAGATTTTACCAAACTGTACTATTAACAAAATTAAATATGGCTATTTTATGTCAAAATATTCAATTCATATCGATTTTTTCAGAACCTAAAAACAATATGAATGATTTTTTAACAACGTGCTTACAATGCCACTACAACGTATTTTTTGTTGTTTGAAATCGTATGTTAAAATTGGGTGATAGGACCATTGTATTTACATATATCAATACTATTGGTTTGTTATATTTGTATATATTGGTTTGTTTGATGGTAGTTCAAACAAACTAAACCAAATTTTTCAATTAAATTGGTCGAGAGAACATAAAAGTAGTAGTAGTAGTAGAATCAAAAACGTAATAAACTGGGAATTTAAGTTAATCATTTAAGTTAGAATTCGATTGTCATTTTTGTAAGCTGCAGACTTTTCAACAATAGTAAACAGATTCTATTGAAATATTAGTTAAGTGCTAGAACGAAGGAGATCACTTCAGCGTAGCTGTTCTGTAATATAATGCTAATGTAAGTATCAATCTCGTCGACATTTCTGTGAGTCTAGACTTAGAGTGGAGCTGACAGTTACAAATAAATTCAGGGAGCGACTTCAGGTAAAATTTTGCTGCGATGAAATAATCGTTTTTTATTTATTTAGCGAAAATTATATAGGGATTTAATCGGTAAAAAAAATATTAAGTTGATATATAATTTGATTCTGCCCTATAAAATAACTTGCGCCCAGTATATTAAATTCATCATCATCATCATGTTCAACCCATTATTGGCTCACTACAGAGCAAGGGTCTCCTCTCAATATGAGAAGGGTTTGGCCATAGTCCACCACGCTGGCCATGTGCGGATTGACAGACTTCACACGCCTTTGAGAACATTATGGAGAACTCTCAGGCGTGCAGGTTTCCTCACGATGTTTTCCTTCACCGTTGAAACAAGTGATATTTTAATTGTTTAAAAAACGCACATAACTCCGAAAAGTTAGAGGTGCGTGCCCGGATTCGAACCGCCGACCTCTGATTAGGAGGCTGACGCCCTAACAACTAGGCTATCACAGCTTATATTAAATTAATCATTAACATATTATACAACGTTGGTCACTGGTTAAAATATTATATACATCAATGTAGCAGCGCTAAAATTAGAAGAGAGAAGACAGATATTTCAATATTAAATAATCTGTATGTATACCTTTGGTACATGCATATGTACATGCCACTCATTTCCATATTCCTGACAGATTAGCCTGTTTCCATCTTTATCTGCAACATCACTTATTAACCGGGGCTAAGTCTGCTACTTCAATTGTATTTCAGTTGTCGATCAATGAAATCATAGTAGGTACTAAAGAAAGCGATTCCTATGCCCCCCGACAATCTAACGCTAATATCCCGTTTACTATTTTGCCATTTTCTTCCACATACCGATGCACTTGTTCACCCGCATAAATATTAACACAACGCCCAAGCCGGAACACTTGATGTAATCTAATAAACTTAAATAACAATCCTACGATAATCCTTATCGCGGATTTGAATTACTGTTCACAACGCTTCGCACCTCTCAAACATGGGGCCAATGAACCCTGAATTAGGGTTGCCAGTTCTGTCAACATTGCAGGACTGTTCGGGATCAAATTACTCTAATTTGTTTGATAATTCAAGCTACGAGAAAGAAAACTAGAAACTTTAAATTCAAAATTAATTTATTCCCTTGTATACTTTGTACGGGCATGTATGAGACGTTCTGAAACAATACGATTAAGTTTAATGAAGGTTTATGCATTATTTTTATCAATTTTCTACGTCTGAGAAGGACTTAAAACCAACTGAAATACAAAATAGCCAATAAGGGTAAAAATTTTTTTTTTCACTTTGAAATAAATTTCAAATTTCGCCTTTTGTATTTTATTTTCTTTGCCTGTTTTTACCAGTCAGCCGTTCTTTCGTAAATGGGTTCATACCGTTCAACAACGGTAGGTGCAAAAAAATAATATCATATATACGATAAATCTGTATTAATTGGACTTTAAACTAGCAGATTATATACTTGGTACATTTCTTTTTAATGATTGGTCAAATAATAATAACATGAGCATAAAAGACATTTTTTTTTTAGTTTTATCTTGGCACTGAAATTAAACACGGTCGTTTAATATTAAGCCACATTAAAAATAAATGATAATATCCACGATGGTCCTTCCAATGCCCCATTTTGTCCAGGTGCGATAGGCAGCCCTACCAACCCTCTACAATAGGGGCGCCACATTGCTTTTGTTCCGAGGTTTTGATATTTGTAAGGTGTTAAAATGTTATACAAAGCAATGTTTCTATACATTCAAACATTTGTTTTCGTATCACACTCATCTTAAATATCTTGTTCATCTTTCATTGTGTTCCTACCCTCGTTTTAAAATTTTGCAGATAAAAGAAAAAGAATTGGTGCCTTGGGCCCGTTGAATATCATTGGAATATAACCAGACAGAACAGGTTAAATAACAATATCAAAGTTGATGGTGTATGGTGAATTGTAACAAACTAGTTGACGTCGATGAGCTGTAACTACAGATTTAGATGGCAATAGAAAACTTCTTTGAAATTAAATTGAGAGAAAGTTGATGGTGTATGATAAATTGAAAATCACACACTATCAACTTTCGCTCTTGATATTTTCACTTTACTTCTATCATAACCAGGTGGTTATGAGGCTTCACAGAGTGGAAAAAGTTTTGAGCAATTGAACTTCGTGAAACCAACATCTACCGAGGATGCTATTCTGGATCACTAGTGTCGGAGCATGTATAAAGATTGAAGAGATAATAAATAGCACTGTACAGATTTGCCTATTTTACGCAGCTTACAGTAAATTTTGGACTTACATTATGGACTTCCGCAAAGTAACTTCTGTTTCTATTATATATTTCAAAAAAGTGTAATCTGGCAACTTATTTGGCCATCTGCCTTGGTAACGGGGCCGAAGCACCGGAGCAAATGGCTGCAAAACCGTAGAAAAAATTTAGTCGGTTATTTTTTAAATGCTATTATTAGCAAATTTGATTGAAATAAGAAACCAAAATCTAGTTGTAATGCTACTTGTAGATATTCCAGTGTAACACTTAAACGGAACGGCCGAATGCTAAAGTGCCCTCGAAAAGTCAGTACTAACATTTTGAGGGTGCTCGGAGTCGTAAAAATTTTAAATTTATCCTCCAGGCGCTCCTGAAGGAGCGAAGTCAAACAAAATACACGTATATAGGGTGTTTGGTTTATTTATAACGCCTCTATGCAGAAAACTTCTTTCATTCATTTTAATTTACATTTCAATTTATTACGTTAGCATCATCATTATCATGATAAAAAAATAATACGAGAAGGGCTTACAAATTGTCAACCACGCTGGCCACGTGAGGATTGGCAGACTCACACGCCTTTGAGAATATTATTTCAATTTCAAATAGGGCTATAGAAGTCTATTATATCTGGGGTAAAATTAACAAGTAAATTTTAGCAATATTATAATTAAATTATGTAGCTTTATTAGAAGATAGTTTTTTTCGGTCCATATCGATCTTCGCACTCGGGTCGCAGATAAGCTCATTTCAAACAACGCCATCTGCTGGCCGTAACTTAAATAATAGAGACTAGAGACGTGCGAAACACCTTTCCTAGTGGTTAGTGATTTCGCAGTCTAAGATACTACCCGGATAACCTGTTCAGCAGTTATCGATTTCAACGCCGCATCGTATCGGAACGCCAAATAACTTTACTGCACGATCTTGTGTAGTAACCGGGTACTAGTTGCGACTGAAGCCTTTAGCAAGACAAACCTGCAACACTTACGTAAAGCGAAATGTCGCATTGAAATATATGACAGCCTAATTTTGCGTATCGTATTTAAGTATAGTTTAATTACTATTTAAGAAAATTCTTTTGAAAAAGCCAATATCAGCAAATTGTTAAACAAGCTTGGGTATGAAATATTGCTCTAATAAGAAAAAGCTCTTAAATAATTGTAAGTGGCATGTTATTCTTGGGTTCTTCTTAGACCAGGGCGCGTTTGGAACCCTCATAGCTTTAGTTTTAAGTTTACGAATGTAGTTATCACCATTAGCTAACTACTATGTAATTGACGCATCGAAATTGCCTTTTAAAGGATTATTTTATTGAAGTTTATGATTGATTGATTGTTTTTGACTTTTCAAACGTTCTCAAATGCATACCGCAAGATTTACTGTGGTCGTATAAAATATGTTAAAGGGCGCGAATATTCTAAGATTTCCCTTATAAATAAAACATACTGTGTATAATATTATAACGTAAGAGAGACATTCTGAATGGCTCTGATTCGTAATGTATGTAAATTACCGCGCCTTCATTGCGAATTCTGCGTATTTCGGTTTGTTCGGATCTAAACAAGGCCTTTGATTCCGTGAGCTCGGTCTATTACATTATGATTATAATGTTCTTTGGAAACTAGAATTATTGAATTGCGTTGCTTAAGTTCACAATTGTATTGAATTTAATACTATTATCATCATCATCAGCCAATAAGCATCCACTGCTAGACATATAGACCTCTTTGAAGCAGCGCCAACGTATCCTATTTTCGGCTTGTCGCATCGCTATGGACAAAGAGAAGAAACGGTGGAGTTAACAAAACGCTGCCCAGCCTAGCTTCACTCTACTATCGATCTCATTCTCTCTTTTCTCTCTTTCTCGAAACTGTTTTTTTCTAGCTGAAGAATTTGTCTAAAGTATCATTTTAATGTCAAGACAATCTTATATTGATAAACCTTTACAGCATGTAATTTGGATATACTCGTATAGTTTAGGATATAATAAAAAACCAAAAACATTAGGGGAGTATACATATGTGAGTGCACGCGCGGCTCATATTATATTTAATAACATAACGTGACTACCTTAATCAAAAATTTGTATTGTATAAATTATACCGTATTGTATAAATTATAATCAAAGTCCTAAGGAACAGAACGCTATGAAGGCGTTATTAATTCTCAAACACTGTAATGTTACAAGGTTGTCAGTATTCGGTAGCTGCTAGCATGCCTGGGGGTACAATTAGGGGTAGAGGCGTATTTCCTCTAGCGTTCACCCGCAATGCAATTGCAATCGTGCAATCGTAATCGCTGTATCATTAAATAACCTATAGACTAATTACATACTAACTTAATAATTCATTCGATACACATAAACGTTTATATATCATAAAGTTTGTATTCATGTGTGTATCCTTATGTGTGTGTGTTCTTGCTGGGTTGCGGTCGAGTGCACAAGTGTTCCCGTGACCCAGCCACCAGGCGACGCGAAGGAGCATCGCTGGGTTTTAGTAGGTATTCTGGTCGCCAGTCTGGCGTACGTAACGCATTTCCCAGCGGAAAAAAAAATGTATGTGTGTTGTGTTTTTTGACATAATTGGGGGCTACTGGAGGAATTCTCTCTAGAGATACGTTGTCCTTGAACACTGTCGGTTTTTCAGTCTTAGGTATATGTATATGACAAATTGTGTCCAGACTGATTGACTTATCTATATCGACGCACAGCTCAAACCACTAAACTTTTCAGGCTACATATGACCTAGGCCTCTACTAAGAGAGGAATTTTGAGAATTTTTATTTTACAAAAAAATGGTTTTGATGTTTGGGAAGGCACTGGCCCCTAAGATACGGGTTTTCCTAGTTTAGGGGTCAGGATTCCATTGTATTGTGATGTACTGAGTTTTATAAATAAAGATTATCATTATCAATTTTGTGTCAAATTTCAACTTAATGTAAGGTAGACGGTAGACGGCTGCCTAGTAACTCACATAAAAATAAAACTTTAAAATTTTCATGCAAACTAAAATTGTAAACGCTTAAGCGGGTATGTTTATTCATTAGCTAAGCTTAGCTTAACTGCTGCACAGATTTGGATGAAATTTCTAAGGATTGGTGCAGTAAGCTTACATCCTGGACGTGGGATGAAGTATGTACTAGAAAAGCAATCAGCTAAGTGCAACGTCATGGAACTTCAAGATTTGGTAAATATTCATACAACCAACGTCCTTATCATCATTAGCGTTTTTAATCCACAAAAATTTCTGGCTCCCTCATAATCATCATCATGATCAACCCATTACCGGCTAACTACAGAGCACGGGTCTCCTCTCAATGTGGGAAGGGTTTGGCCATAGTCCACCACGCTGGCCATGTGCGGTTTGGCAGACTTCACACGCCTTTGAAAACATTATGGAGAACTATCAGGCGTGCAGGTTTCCTCACGATGTTTTCCTTCACCGTTGAAGCAAATGATATTTTAATTTTTAAAATCGCACATAACTCCGAAAAGTTAGAGGTGCGTGCCCGGATTCGAACCGCCGCCCTCTGACTGGCTCCCTCAATCTCTCTCAAATCTAGTAGCCAGCATGTTGTACTATGGATCACATACCTTCACCACGCTTCTGGTAAATCAACTGTTACTTAAAGGTGACAAGCTCGCAACAAAATCGTAATGAAATAACATCCATACATATTGTGGGTAGGTTGAAAATTGTTGACATCGCCCCCTCCCTTGAAGTGCATGAATATCCTAAACTATTCAATATCACAGATATCTGAATTGTTCGTGACGTGAAGGCATTCAAAATATGTATCACCACCGGCAGCGGAAATTCAAATTATTATAGCTGCGAATGTGAAATATTTAGACACAATGCTAATAAACCGATATCGTAGACAATCTATTATCTATTGGATACCATAGACGAGGGCAATCTATTGTCTATTGATCATCATCATAGAATTCAATGTCTAATACGCAAATCATTGTTTAGCGGACGATTTGTCGACCTCCGTGGCGCAGTGCTGTCGCATTATAAAGTTGGAGGGTTCGATTCCCGGCTTGAGTCTGCTTTGGTGGCTATCTTCGGCCGTGTCTAGTAACCACCCTACAGACAAAAACGTGTCGCCAAGCGATTAAGCGTTGCGGTATGATGTGGCGTAGAAACCAATTAAGAGTGTGGATCTATCATATCCCTAACAGGTTAGCCCGCTACCATCCTAGACTGCATCATCACTTACCACCGTGACGTCGTCAAGGGCTAATTTGTAGTGTATAAAAAAAGAAAAACGTCGGCGTTATCATCATATATCATACCTATGCCATTTAGCCCTACATTTTGTTTGGTTTTTCAAGATTGACTTAAAGATCAATCAGTCAATCAATTTTTTTGTTTTTATATACACCGTTGCATAGAATAGAAATCCAGAATATTCAACAAGTTAAACGAATAATAATCACGGAAGCATCCCCAATATGGCCGGCGTAACGCTATTCAAAAGCGTCGTGTCCCGAATTGCTTGTACGCGAGCATCCAAAATATTTGTCACTATCACAGGGAACGCATCCCGGTTTGCGTTTTCGATTATTGGACTCGGGAATCCTAATTAGTGCTGCAATAAGCTTTACATTTCTGCTCCTCTGCAATTGCAGCTGTATTGCATACGTTGCTACATTGATCAAAGAATTGTGATTTTTAGATCTAGAAATAGTTAAGTCATAGGACTATTGAAGCAAAGATCATTAAATGTATGTTAAGGGGGATGATGAAGCTGTGACCGCCTAGTGGTTAGGGCGTCAGCCTCCTAATCAGAGGTCAGCGGTTCGAATCCGGGCACGCCTCTAACTTTTTGGAGTTATGTGCATATGTTTTTTAAACAAATTTAATTAAAATATCACTTGCTTCAATGGTGAAGGAAAACATCGTGAGGAAACCTGCACGCCTGAGAGTTCTCCATAATAATCTCAAAGGCGTGTGAAGTCTGCCAATCCGCACATGGCCAGCGTGGTGGACAATGGCCAAACCAATGTTCTCATATTGAGAGGAGACCCGTGCTCTGTAGCGTGCCGATAATGGGTTGATCATGATGATGAGGATGATGAAACGGGGTTGACAGACAGTATAAAATTGTTCAAATAAAATACCTTTACGAGTGGCTAATCAATTGGGGTCAGGCCAATGTAAATTCAAATTCAAAATTCAAATTCAAAATAATCTTTATTCAAATAGTCCTTAAAAAGGCACTTTTGACGCGTCAATAATTTACACAGTAGTTATTTCATGGTGATAACTATATTCGTAAACTTAAAACTAAAGCTATGAGGGTTCCAAACGCGCCCCGGTCTAAGAAGAAGCCCACAACAAACTTAGCCGGGGTTTTTCTTTTTTTTCGTTATCACCATCTCACATAATGAATAAAATTAATAATAAACTATAGTACCTATGGAGATAGAGCAATTCACACCCAAGCTTTTTTATCGTTTATATAATCCTTAATATCGTAATATGATTTTTCTACAAGCTTTCGTTTTATAAAAACTTTGAACTTATTGATAGACATCTCCAAGATATCAATAGGTAATTTATTATAGAATAAAATACAATTTCCTTTGAATGAGTTACTAATTTTGTGCAGCCTACTAAACGGTACTACAAGCTTACTTTTACTTCTAATGTTCAGTGCGTTACAGTCCATTTTTTTCTTGAATTTATCAATATTTTTATGAACATACATTAAATTTTCATATATATATTGGCTATGCACTGTCATTATTTTATAATCTTTAAATTTATCTCTTAATGACTCTCTGGGACCTAATTTATATATCGCACGAGCAGCCCTCTTCTGCAAAACGAATATAGTGTCTATATCAGCAGCATTACCCCATATGACATAATGCTGTGAAAGTAGCTAAAATATACAAGTCTGGCAGTCTCTATATCCGTCAAATGACGGATCTTTTTTACCGCGTAAGCAGCAGAGCTAAGTCTGTGCGATAAATTATTTATATGTGGACCCCATTGAAGTTTAGCGTCTAACGTTATGCCTAAGAATGTAGCCGTATTTACCAGATCCAATTCCTCATTATTAAGTAGTACACTGGTTTTCACCTGTTTAACATTAGGCAAAGTGAATTTAATACACTTTGTTTTCTTCCCATTAAGTGCTAAGTTATTAGCCTCAAACCAATGTACTACTTTCGCGAGAGAGTTGTTTACCTCGTCAACATTTGTTTCACGTCGTTTAATTTTAAAAACGAGTGATGTATCATCAGCAAACAATACTATCCCGCTATTGTCCTTAGTAAGGTAAGGAAGGTCATTTATGTAAATGAGGAACAGAAAAGGTCCTAATATAGATCCCTGAGGAACCCCTATTTTCACAAATGACCCGTTAGACCGTTTCCCGTTTACGTCTACTTGTTGAACTCTGTCACGTAAATACGAGGTCATTAAATCTAGAGTTACCCCCCGAAGTCCATAATGGTGTAGTTTTCTGACTAATGTTTCATGCTCAACACAATCGAAAGCCTTGGATAAATCACAAAAAACACCAAGTGCGTCACGTGACTCCTCCCAGGCTTTAAATATATTGTGTATTAACTCAACACCAGCGTCGGTTGTTGAGCGACCCCGTGTAAAACCAAATTGTTTGGCGTGTAATAAATTGTTTCTATTAAAATGATTAATTAATTGCGTTAAAATAAGTTTTTCAAAGATTTTACTGAAAGTAGGTAGTACTGATACCGGTCTAAAGTTAGTGGGGTCAGTAGTACTACCAGATTTGAATAACGGAATTAACTTGCTATGTTTCATTAAGTCAGGGAACACACCACAGTCAATGCAATTGTTAAAAATAAAAGCTAGGTCGGGTGCAACAATATCAATCAATGACCTTATAACATTAACGGAAATGCCCCACAAGTCATTTGTTTTCTTAATATTTATTAATCGGAAGGCCTTAATAACGTCTGAGCTACTAACATGTCTGAATTTAAGAGCGTTATTACATTCTGGCACATTATCCTTCAACAAACAGAGAGCAGTATCAGGTGAAGAGTTTAATGATCTTGTAGTGGAGACAGGAACGTCGGTAAAGAAGGTTTCAAAAGCAGTTGCAACCTCAAAATCCGACGTGATAGATTTGTTACCTATATCAAGTTTAAAGTTATTACTTTTTGGTTTTATTCTTCCTGTTTCCTCATTAATTATTTTCCAGGTTGCTTTAATTACATTATTGCTATTTTTTATTTTATTCTGTATATATTGCGATTTCGCCAAAATGCAATCGCGTTTAAAATTCTTGGAAAATAATTTTACATAATTTTTAAACTCATCACTCGTATTATATTTTCGTGCCGCATACATTTCATAAAAGTTTAATTTTAGATTCATAAAAGTTTAATGTAGAATATCTAACTACCTTCTGTGTTTTTCTGTCTAGTTCTAATGGACGGGTCTTGACCTCTGTGTCTCGGAATATTTATTCATGTTATTTTATAAGTATGATTTTATCACGTAGTGAAAAAACTTGTCAAGTCATCAAATTGTCTTTAATATAAGGAGTGCTTTGTGAATGAATTTTTACCCGAAATTTTAAAGTACACGCTTTCCTTGTAATCTTTGAGAAACTCTTGAGAAGGCATTATTATAATAAGAATCTACAATTTTATTTTTAAAACGGAATCAGTCACATTTAACCAACACACGATGTTAACAAGTATTCCAGTAAGCGATTCGCATAACGCTTCATTGTTACGTGACGTTTTAAGCGACATCGTTCGAATAACGCAATGAAAATTGTATCGACTTTTAGTGAAACAATAATGGTACACTTATTCACTGAAAATTGTTGTTTTAAAAATTGTTTTGATTGAAGTTCGAAGTTCTGATGGAGCCCGAACAAACATTTAACTTTGAATGAACGTACCTGTGGAAATAAAATCAATAACGGCAGCCCTACGGATCGGCGGGAGGGCGCGGACGCGGCGACGCGGCGGCGGCTTTGAACTTAAACAAGAGACAGGGTTGTCAAGCCTTCGGTGACATTAATAAAGAGTGTACGTAAAATCTATTGTTCGTTGGAAGAAAGCGTGGACTCTCAAGTAGCTAAAACTAATAAAGGTGTGATAAATTCACTAAATATAATAGCATTGAGTTGAAGCTGTTTACGTAAGTCCAAGATTTTTATTTTTTTATACCCTACAAGTTAGCGACGTTTAGCTCACCTGGAGATTATGCAGTCTAAGATGGTAGCGGGGTAACCTTTTAAAAGTATACCCGCACTCCTTATTGGTTTCAACGCGACATCGCGTAAATCGTTTGACGATACGTCTTCGAAGGTAAGGTGGTAACTAGCCACGACCGAAGCCTGCCACCAGACAAAATATGTGCAATAAACAAATATAAAATTAAACTTCCAACTGCTGGGATAAACCTAGTCTTATATGAGGATGGAAAGATGAGATAACTAACCCACAACGCTACTCCAATACCGATTGGTAGGCTTTAACGATTATCTTCGACTTCCAAAACATAACAATTTTCATCTTCCGGTCACCATTTCACCTTAAAGCAGTGTTTTAGAAAAACCTTGTTTTAGAAAATCTTATTAAAATCGATATAGTTATTAAAAAGGTAGTCAAGCAAGCTATGTTCGTGCCTATAGTAGATTACCATTTGTACCAAACAAATATGATGGAATACTGTAGTGTAATCACTAGAGAAAGTATCCCTGAGGTAATGGGATTAGCTCACCTAGGACGTCAGTAAATCTGCTGCCAAATCTCATCCCTGGGGCGCACAGTAGTAATCATGCTGGCAAAGTGAATGCCTTTACCCACTCCATTATAATTAACTATAGATGAAGTACCTAAAATTTGACTGGTTTTTCGATAGTTACGAGTTTTTTTTATAATTTCCATCGCCAAAATAGCAGACGTGTCACCTGATGTTAAGTGATTAACTTCTCCCATGAAAATCTGCAGCACCAGAGGAGTCACCGCACGATACGTTACCTGAGCTGGCTGAGCTTTTCCTAATTATTTTCTACATGACATCTTAGCAGAACGATGAATTTCTCTAATTTGATAGCTCTTAATAGAATTTTAAGTGGCATGTGAAATGGCCATAACAAAAAGAAAATTTATTTGGCTAAGTGTGTTGTGGGCTTCTTCTTAGACCGGGCGCGTTTGGAACCCTCATAGCTTTAGTTTTAAGTTAACGAATGTGGTTATCACCATCGAGTACTTACTATGTAAATTAATGACGCGTCAAAAGTGCCTTTTAAAGGACTATTTGAATAAAGATAATTTGAATTTATCATCACAATCCGTATCCATAGTAGTACCTATACTCGGCAATAACAACAAATGTGCCGATTCTAACAAAATTTGGCAGTTAAATCGATTGTATCCTGGTGATAGACATACGATAGTTGCTATTATGAAACAACGTAACGGGTAACGTTCCTAGGGGATTTATAACCGTTTCATCATTCATGATCAACCCATTCTCGGTCTCCTCTCAATATATGAAGAGTTTGGCCATAGTCCACTACGCTGGCCATGTGCGGATTGGCAGACTTCACACGCCTTGGAGAACGTTATGGTGAACTCTCAGGTATGCAGGCTTCCTCACAACGTTTTCCTTCACTGTTGAAGCAAGTGATATTTTAATTGCTTAAAAACACACATAACTCCGAAAAGTTATAGGTGCGTGCCCGGGTTCGAACCCCCGACCTCTGATTAGGAGGCGGAAGTCCTAACCACTAGGCTATCACAGCTTATAAACGTTTAATGTTTCGTAATTAAAGTGAGCATTTCTTGTCGAAAGTTTGCAATTAGATAGCTATCTATCCAGGGAATACAGATAGGATTATAACGGGGGCAAAAGAAAACGAAAAAGCTTTAACTGGTACTATCAAATCCATTTGTATGCTTTTACGTAGTTAAATAGCAATATGGCACAGAAAGCAGGGGTGGATTAAAAATACAAAGTCAAACAGGATTAGTACACGCGTAATTTAATTCCCCATATGAAAGCCGGGGAAACAGCGGAGTGAAACAGAAAATAAACACAGCCCAGGGAGACGAGCTGACTGTACGACAATACCACTCATTCACATCTGTATTCTCTAAAAATAACTCATCTTCACTTCAGGATATTATGATTGTTTTATTCAGGCTATTTGCTTCCGAAAATTTATTATCTTTGAATTTAATATTCAAAATTTAATTTAAAATACGAAATACTAAAACAATGACTTTTAAATTATCAATATTTAATATTTAGTCGAAGCATTTTTTTTTTCTTAGCTTTGACTTATATTAACCTTTACTGACAATTTTACAGGAAAGCTCTGTATTTTCTTTATAATTTAAAAATTTATTGTTAACCCATTTTGTTTGTTAAACGGGAAAAGACCGACGTATAGACGGTATTTTATAGGTAACGTTAACTTCTGCTTTTAACTTAGCTTAACTATATAGTTAAACTAACTTTTTAAAATCGTCATCATCTATTAATATTACATCGTCTAACGGTCTCATCTCAGTTTGTGACTGGTTTTGGCCGTAGTCCACCACGCTGACTTGAGTCATGATAAAGAACGAGCATTTCAGTTTCCTCACGATGTTTTCTTCACGGTAAGAAAAAAATATTGCGTTTAAAATCGAAACCGCACGTTTAAATTTAGGCAATTTTAAACGAAATAACATTTTTTTTCACACGAAAAAGTAAGACGTACGAACCGGAGAGCGAACTCGGTTCTCTCGAGAGACAAGCCGAAGTCTTAGCTTGACACTAGGACCTAAACCGAAATATATTTGCGATCATCATGATCAACCCATTACCGGCTCACTACAGAGCACGGGTCTCTTCTCAATATGAGAAGGGTTTGGCCATAGTCCACCATGCTGCCATGTGCGGATTGGCAGACTTCACACGCCTTTGAGAACATTATGGAGAACTCTGAGGCGTGCAGGTTTCCTCACGATGTTTTCCTTCACCGTTGAAGCAAGTGATATTTAAAATTTTTAAAAACGCACATTACTTCGAAAAGTTAGAGGTGCGTGCCCGGATTCGAACCGCCGACCTCTGATTAGGAGGTTGACGCCCTAACCACTAGGCTATCACCGCTTGCGATTAAATTTATATATTTGCGATTATACTCTTACTAACTTTTGATGGTTGCCGGTCCTTGTATTTTTTTTTACAATTCATACATCTGGTGACTGTAGCTTTAAGCCACCGTTTATTTTTAGTTTTAATCTGTCTTTCTGTCTGTTTCGTTTAAATTAGCCGCGACGTTGTTTGCTGGGGCACATAATTTACCATTCCCTCGCTACAGTACGACATTAAACACCTTATGGCTAATGTAATAAAGTTCACTTTAGCTAAGTATAATAACATTTCGTTTGCAGGGCAAAAAGATTGACATGTTGGGTACTTTTTTTGCGGAGTCGATCTTGAGATTTGAATCTATATTTTGCGCAAATAATGAAGGTAGAAATTAAAGCGGTCAAGTACGGATTCTGTGAGATAAGTACGTAATTTACAACAATGCATGATTTGGAACGGATTTTGGCTCTGACAACAAATCTGTATATGACGTGTATATAAAAAGACGTATCCTTTTCATCATATGATATTCATGAATTACGATTTGTCTTCCTTTAACGCAGTCCCGGTGACTATGAATTAAATCTGAAAATCAAGCTTGCAAATATAGGAGCAACTTTGTGGGTCTAAAACGTTGTCTCCTTAAGACCATGATGAGAGAGAAGGTCTGTCCGTTGTGGGTTATTAACAGATTTTGGTTGTTTAGTGATGACAAATATTACCTATTATTTTTGAATCTCAACTGAGACAAATTGGAATACTTTGATGTGTGTTCATTCGTTTGTATTGGGTTAAAAAAATCTAAATTAAAAATAGCTTTATTCATATAAACCTATTATAGATATCTATGAATCTTTCATATATATTTTTCATTATTTCTATTCGTAAAGTATTCGTATCGCTACACGACAAGCCGTATTAAGCTTTTCTAATTTCAAATAAAGGAAACCATCTATTTCGCAACAGGTAACTTTTTGTTATCTTACCCGTAAATGTAAATTTTATTAAAATTGATATAAGTGAGTAAATTAGGTAAGGAATTCGCTAAACATACAATTACATGTTTTTCAATACGCTTACAAAATGGCGTCCGTCTTTCACAGATGTAACTTCTAACAAGTGATCTGGGTCATTAAGTAAAAAATATTTTCCTATTGGTTTTTGGTGTAAAACGCTTATTTTTCGGTCCTCGCGTCATGAGATATAATTGTGGCTATGAATGAGTGACATTTGACACAAAACGTCAAAACAGACAAGTCCGCCATTAGTGTTCATTTGTTACTCTGAAAGAAACGATATTTTTACCACTTGGATAAAGATAATTGTTGCATTTGAACAACCAACATTTGAAATTCCTCCAATTTGGAGCGTCCATCAAATTCAAATTCAAATTCAAAATAATCTTTATTCAAATAGTCCTTAAAAAGGCACTTTTGACGCGTCAATAATTTACATAGTAGTTATTTCATGGTGATAACTATATTCGTAAACTTAAAACTAAAGCTATGAGGGTTCCAAACGCGCCCCGGTCTAAGAAGAAGCCCACAACAAACTTAGCCGGGGTTTTTCTTTTTTTCGTTATCACCATCTCACATAATGAATAACAAACTATAGTACCTATGGAGATAGAGCAATTCACACCCAAGCTTGATCGTTGATACGATTGAATTTATGGGGATAAATAAATATATGAAAGAATATAAAAGATTTTACCCTAGTGACACAAAATTGCGTTATTTTGGTCCGAAACGAGCAAATTCGATTTTTCACCGTGGTATTTTACTAATAACATTGGGTTCATGTTCATAATTTAAAAAAGTTGGCTACTACGGATCGGCCTGCAGTTATAACTTATCAAAGATAATAGTGGAACTAACGTAGAGGCACGACGGCTTAAGTGGGTGTTATGCCATTTTTCGTGACGGCAGTCCGGTCAAGTTAACTGCCAATGCAAGCTAACGGATACTCAGTTTGGAACGCCTGTCGAAACGCATATAAACCATTTAATCATATTTTTGCAATATTGTGTTTTAAACTGGAATCAAAAGCTAATAAATATTCCACTCACGTACATGGTTAATAATATTGAATGAATTTGACGAAAAAAATCAAACTATATGATAAATAACGTTAACTTTTATAGGAAATTTACAGTTTCGTTAATCTTCCAGCTTCTGTGTTCCCTAATGTTAATAATATCTTCAAAGGGCGGATAAACGAATTACTCAAGAGTCAGCAACGCATTGGCGGTTCCTCTGGTGCTGTAAATGTTCATGGGCGGCGGTATTCACTTACCATCAGGTGACCCGCCTGCTCGTTTGCTCGCAATATATAAAAAAATAAAAAATAAATATATATTTAATGAATGGAAATTTCTATAATATTATCGGTCGACATTAATACCAGTTCTCCTAAATTACGGAACCCAGGGTAAACGAGCATGAATCGTACTTGATCGCTTTTTTTTTGTATTTCTGTCGGCTCTAACAAAGTCATTCATTCGATTAGTCATACTTGTTGGAAATTTTCACGCCGGCATATTAATTTGACCCCTTCAAATTTCGTCATGGTATGATCGATTTCTTCAATAATAAGGGTATTAATTTTATTGACTGAACCCACAAATTTCGTCAGCGAAATGTTTTAACATCAGTATTCTAGTCATCATTATTTCAATAGTTGTTCACTGCTGGGGTCCTTTTCTAACTTTTTTTGGTGGGAGGCTTCGGCCGTGACTAGTTACCACCCTACCGACAAAGACGTGTCGCCAAGCAATTTAGCGCTCTGGACTATGTCGCGTAGTAACCAATTAGGAGCGTGGGTTTACCATACTCCTAACAGGTTAGCCCGCTACCATCCTAGACAGCATCATCACTTACCACCAGGTGAGATAGCCGTCAAGTGCTAACTTGTAGTGTCAGGTCATCTAGAACCGGCAATGAAATATTAAGATGAGGTATGAATCAGAAAAATAATAAGATAATAGATGGATAGATAGATACTATTTATTGCACACAACATTTTAAAGAAACAAGAACATGGAAAACTTATCACATGGGTATGCAAAGGCGGTCTTATCGCTTAAGCAATCTCTTCCAGTCAACCCTTGGGGAAAGAAGTAAATAATAGATGAGGTTAATACCGCAATATTGGCTTAGATACGTAGATTTTTGGAACGAGGTTCCTTGCGATATGAGTTGTCTGGTGGAAATCGTCACGTAAGGAAGAAGCGATATGCCCAGTCCGTCAAGTATTGTATGCTATCGTCAAGCGCTATCTGCCATACTTGTTTACACTATACTGCGCTAGTTAAAAGTAACGTACGTGACTTCGTACCGGAAGAGGGTTTCCTGACCGCACACTTTTTTTCAACATAGGTCCAATGTAAAAATAGGTCAACGTCCAATGGCGTGAAAAGGCGGGTCCTCCATTAAGTTATGGGGGTCACGATTAAGAAATATGGCCGTCATGTCGAATGGCCGGAGATAATTGATATAAATGTGATGGCGTAGATTCTTTTATGGGGGGTCATTTTTAAAATCTCGCTAGGCAATCTTGGGTTCAGTCTCCACTGGAGTGCAACCATTTTAATAGGCTATTTATCAACTATAGTTCCGTAGCCGAAGGATGTCATACTGCCCCTATAGAGCGTACTAAGACATTGCTTAGCCAAAGCTAGTGTAAAACGAAACGCACTATGTCGGACACATAGCGTTTTCTCGTTTTGACTGCCTTAAGAGTTAACTTTAACTTAAGAGTTCTAAGCTCGCTTTAAAGACATAGGTCTTAGACTCAATTGTCGGCAGCTAGGATTATGAACCGCTACAGAGTTGTGGGTTCTTATTGTAGCTTTAACAAAAATTAAGAAAAATAAAAGTTTTTATTTTATTTTTATTGGATCACTAAATAATCAAAAATAAATGCCACAAACAAAAGAAAGAAGAAGAGAATAAACATAAAATTGTAATTGGAAATACACAACACGCATAATTTAAAAAAAAATAACCTTACAACTAAATCTAAATAATTCAAAGTACCTATATATACTCGTATACCTGCAATAATGCACAATAAAATACAAAAAATTATATGGAACAGTAATTGAATTTTTTTTTTTGGTATCTTGCTCGGATCTAATTATTTTCATATCGTGTGTAAGTCCAGTTTACACTTAGCAGGTTTTACTGTGATAATGAACAATGACCTAGCATTATATGAGATCTAGGTTTAATAACATGTGCGTAAGATCCGGTTTACATTCCTGTGCAAGTTCTTAAGCCCAGTAATACCCAGTAGTACCTAATGCTTTAGTGTTATTTGGCATATAAATGCGGAAAGCAATCTATGTAATATGAATGTTTGTATAATAAATATGTGTGTTATTCCTTTACGGCGGAACTAGGGTAGCAATTTGGTTAAAATTTGGAAGTAAGATTTATTATAACTTGGTTAACCATATAGGCTAGTTATATCCGAATTGCTTACTAATTTTATTTCACGTCAGTGTACTATAAAAATAGCTATAGATTGGCATAGCAAACTTCCTTGAAATCACTTATGTTCCTTTTACGAAGTTTAGTATTTTTGAAAAATGATTATAAATTGGCGTTTACATACGATTTGCTTACTATATTTCTAACTAATTTCACGTCTATAACTATGGTTTCCATTAACAAATTTCCTGGAAATGACATTTGTATGTTGGTAAAGTTAACGCTAACGCGTCCGGAAATGCGACATGCGATATCTTCAATTACAAACGTAACTTATACCAAAGGAATTTTAAAAAACACTTAATCTATACGGACTAATACAGAGCACGGGTCTCCTCTCAATATGAGAAGGGTTTGGCCATAGTCCACCAAGCTGGCCATATGCGGATTGGCAGACTTCACACGCCTTTGAGAACTCTCGCGATGTTTTCCTTCACCATTGAAGCAAGTGATATTTTAATTGCTTGATGAACATAACTCCGAAAAGTTAGAGGTGCGTAATCGAACCCCCGACATCTGATTATGAGGCGGACGTCCTAACCACTATTAAACAACATATTATATATATTAGTATATATTAATGATCAATCTAATACAACATTTTCATAAAGCAGCTTGAATGTTGTATTTTTATTGTTTGGCTACTTCTTAAGATTTTGGATTAGATCGAATATTAACCTGGGGATTAGATGCTTTATTAGCTAGTATTGAAAGGTATCGGTCTTATTTGATTTATAACAAATTCGTCTATGGATGTAAAACAGAAAATCTTTATCTAATCCTTTCAAATATATAATAAGAGATCCTCAAGACGATATTTCGATTAAAGTGAAAAATTACCCCGGCAGTCCAATTTAATTCAGTAATCAAAGCCAGGGTTGGCCAATCTATGTTCACCTGAACAGAATTAAATTAATGTTATAATAAAGTTTAATTTCGCACCTGTCAGGCGGATGACAACGTTCCGTTTCTGATAATATTTGAATTCACTCTTTCGGCGTTAATGGTTTGTATGGTAAATTGATTTTCGGCGGACGAAAATCAACACACCGTAATTTTACGTACCTGCTCTCTCTTTTAAGAGATTATTTTTATCCTGCTCTAAAAACAATACACGTTGCTATGCGAGCACTGCGTAGTTTAGCGTACCTGAAACAATAAATTAAATTATTGAAAACATCTCCAGATATGAAGCTAGGAACTAGTCGAACATAATTTGACAAAAATTGTCCTCACAATGCGTTGAAGAGCTGTGATCCTAGTGGTTATGACGTCCGTCATTTATCAGATAGAGGTCGATGGTTCGATCCTGATCCTTCAAATTCGACCTCTAAGAAGTTTCTTCAGTAATTCCCCTGTAAGTTAGCCCTTTACTGCAATCTCACCTGGTGTGAGATGATGCAGCCATCTTAGGCTAACTATGGATGTTAAACCCATACTCATAATTAGTGTCTACGCGACATCGTGCCGGAACGCTAAATCGCTTGGCAGGTGTTTGCTAGTAAGGTCACTAGCTACGGCCGAAGCCTCCTACAGATCAGACCAGAGAAAATTCAGAAATGTATACGCGAATACGCGAACAACTAGTATTGTATTTAATATATTGGTCTAATATTTGACTGCAATCTCACCTGGTGGTAAGTGATGACGCAGCCTAGGTTGGTAGCAGTTTATCATATTAGGCACATGGCGGTTAAATTAAACCCAACAACAAGTTTATTGACTCGGGTTCGTACCAGAAGTCTTTTTCGGTAGGATGGTAATTAAATTAATATGAATATTAATATCTATAATTAACTATATTAATATAGTTTGCTTAGCTTTTTTCTGAATTATAGATCTTCTTTTAAAGCGTTATCTATTTTTTTGATTATCTTAATGAAGGTAGGTTAGGTATGTTTTATCATTGTTAGATATCATTATATCGTGTTAAGCTATCACGTCCAATATATTACCAATATTAAGCCTCCCACTGAAGACTAGCGCTGCGGCTCGCTGCAGCTGATACTGAGTGGGTTGCCTTTATTTGGACTAAATAATATATGGTCAAATTATGTTATGAACAATATGTATATCGCGCAGAAAAAACTTTTCTTTCTTTAACCTCCAGCTAGAAAATTTTAAAAAATATAAATACATATACACTCAACATAATTCACCTTTACCTACATAACATACTACAGGCTTCAAGCACTAAGATTTATAGAGCGGCCTCATCGCATCGCTCTATAATTATGTAATTAAGATATAAGTTTACAATTACAGTATTTAGACGTAATACGTTACACTATTCCCTACCACGCCCATTGCCTCCGGCCGCAATATGCATAAAACATGTATTATGAATTAAATGAAAATATGCTCTATAATGAAGCAATTCGACTAAGCGATCAATTTTCGTTGTTAATATAAATATGTAAAAAGAAGAATTAACTTAAAATTATAGTAAATTATTCCGGAAATTTGCATGTTTTTTTCAGTTCTGTGTTATTTTCTATGTCTCAGTAGCTGTACTGTTCGGTAGAATTAACGGTTTGCGACGAAGTAACAAAATCTGCACATGCATGGTAACTGATTCTTATATTAATTTATATGTTGTTATACAGTATCGAAGGCTTGTGGCAATTCCGTCACCAAGTCATCAATCACCCGTAACAGCGTACAACCAAATCATCTTCCGTTCAAGCGGAGAGGTTTGCATATTAATTAACCGCCGGATGTGAGCTTCATAAATCTCGACTGTGTGACCTTTGTGCGTATTTATGCGATAGGTTTGTTAGACAGCTATGTATCGAGTTCCGCAAGGCAGTACTGTAGGGCTGCTTCGTTTAATATTATATGGAGCTTCATGCTAACGTTACGTTATAACTTTGTATCGTATAAAATATTCTTTTAAATAGTTATAGTACCAATATTTTAAACAATAATCATGCCAAAAATAATATTACTAAACATTTTTTAATATCATCACCAAAATTTAGTTTTGATATACTTTTAATGACAAAACATTATGACGTGCGTCGTGGTATCTGCTACCACGTATTTCAATCAAAGGAATAATAAATAGTGTTAAGAACGTTTAAATTTTCTAAATATAGCATATAGTAAAAAAAAATATTCTTACAAATCTTTTTTATTTAAGCCGCGCTAATTTGATTCACTTGTTATAATAAAATATTTATTATAAAAAATAAACAATTATAATTACGATCAAATACTACACGAGACTAAACAAGGTCCAAAAGCTACTGCAAACTAGAAGCCATGACTAGTAGCTATACAGTATAGACAGGTTGTATTTACTCAACCGCAAACACAAATAGACTATATCTGTTCAAATATTAACAGTGGCAAGGTACGAGCCCTAGCATTGATCGGTCTACCCCCTTCATTACAGATTACGCTCAGGAACCGTGTTCCGATGATGGATAGCCGGAACTTACCGGTACTGCGGTGCCTACGTCGAGTGGTTATAATTCTATATACGCTACAATATATTATATCAATGTACATATATATCACTACACAAGTCGTACTATTGTTTATGTAACCGTGATGTCTGTAGCAATACTCTATTTACATGTTGACATGGGTCAATATATAATATGGGTCATAAGTATACTTACAGTTCTTCGTCGATCGACATTGCAGCCAGAACAGTTTAATACCATTGCATTAAATAGGTGAATTAGTTAACTTAATTTCAGTGTCATTTGTCTTTTCGTAATCACTTTTAGATGTCTCGTTAAGTAGATTGTACCAATAAGAATCGGCAAAAGCTTTTTCAACGATGTTCTTACAAGAATCATTCGAATCGTTATATTTAACATCGTTATATTCAATTAACAAAAAATCAGCTATCACATTCAGTAATTTTTCAATCAGATGTTTTTCTTTTTATTCAACCAAAATTTATAATTTGACTGAGAAAGCTGTACATTCATCTCAATTTTTTGTTATAAAACTGACGCGTTGACTTTTTCTTCGCAATTCCCTTGGATTCCACAAATGCTGATCATTGATTAATTTACCGAATCGGCCAATTATTAGAACACTTTGGTCATTTGCCATTAAGAAAAATCTAACAGACATGCCAATAAATTATTGTAATTTAATAACATTAATATAATTATTTATTTATTATTAATATAAAAAGAATATAATTAATTATACAATTACGGCACCGAAAAAACCAAAGAGGTTTATCCTCGGTGCTAATCTGTAACTTAACAGCTTAAAACTAGAGGAACTGGTAAGGAAATGTTCTTTTCATGCTTAATATAAGCATGAAAAGAACATTTCCTAACTGAGTTAGGCGGTCGACACAAATGAGTCAACCGTCCAACTCAGCCATAAAGTTATGGTATTAGAAAATGCTCAATAGCATAAGGTGACTGACTAGATAATCCACCATTTTTATCTCCCAACCACTCCCACACTACAATATAACGTTATCCCATTGTGGAGATATTAGTTGTTAACCAAAAGTTAATGACACGAACAGACGAATGTACAAAGTAATTTACCTATTGATACCGATAAATTGATAGCTGCAGCGGCGTGAGATAATACGGGGCAAAAAGAAGACATCCATATCTCTTGTATAGATGTTAATTTCTCTGTACAATACAACGTTACCGAGCAGTTTTCTAATGACGGAGTTATCTTGCGAGGTGTTTTATTAAGGGGGATAGTGAGCCCAAAATAATAGTTTCTAACATCAGTATTTGAGACAATAGGTTAGCGAAAAGCGGTGATAGCCTAGTGGTTAGGGGGTCAGCCTCCTAATCAGATGTCGGCAGTTCGAATCCGGGCACGAACCTCTAGCATTTCGGAGAACGGTGAAGGAAAACATCGTGATGAAACCTGAGAGTTCTCCATAATGTTCTCAAAGGCGTGTGAAGTCTGCCAATCCGCACATGGCCAGCGTGGTGGACTATGGCCAAACCCTTCTCATATTGAGAGGAGACCCGTGCTCTGTAGTGAGCCGGTAATCGGTTGATTATGATGATGATGATTTCAGGCAAAACTCTATTGCCATACTCGCAGGACTCCATGTGTTTAATGATTTGATACTAAATTATGGGCTACTTTAGAGGATTGATACATTTGATTTTTGTATAAGTAAAAAGTCAACTCCAAAGTTTTATCTTTCAGGATATTTTGTTTTTATTATTTATATCTGAACATATTTATAGTTAATATATAAGTCGTGACTGATTCGCAGATATATTAACGAACAGCTTGGAAGGATCATAAAATTTGGCATACTGATAGCTTAATAGCTATCAGTATGTCAAAGTATGAGATAAGGGTTCACTTAGAAAGGATTTTCAAAAATTCATACCTCGTGAGTGTAAAATAGGGGTTTGGAATTTGGATGGAATTTTAACTTTTCTCGGGTAACTTCTAATTTTGTATTTTTCCGCAGCTAAAAATATGTAATATAAAAAAATATGGTCAAATATTAACCAATAATATCTACCATTCACTAAAAGAGTGTTGGTACTTTATAATATCAGTAACATAAAAGCTTAGCCGATCGATAATATGACGAGCACTTCTCCTTAATAGAACCTTCTCGGGCGATTTGCGGCAATTATGGAAAGAATCGACAGAACTAATAAGTAATACAATAATACGATGATTTTCATATTATAATTATCCTCTATTAGAATATATCAAAGGAATGGTATGTCATTAATTGGCATTGATAAGATATTGTGACTAAGCTTATTTCGATGGACCAATTATTTTCTCATTGTTACAAAAGAAATGTTAGGAATTTATCCGATATAGAAATCATATATGACATTTTAAATATACAAAGGATTAAACTTTCTAATAGACATGGTTACTTCTATAATTATTGAATACACAGATACACAGATAATTGAACATTAAAAAATTATAAAATAAAAATGACGGATGGAGATGTAATAAAAACTATTTATTCTCTATGAATTGAATTCGAAAGTTTCAGGCAAATGCCTAACTTCATAAGCCAATTCAAAACGACATAATAATTAACGAAATGACGTAATGAATCTTCTTACACCTTCAGATGAGGAATGAGGAAAAGCATTATATTTTAGTGATGGTAATGACAAATTGAAAGCAACACAGCCAAAACCATCATAAAACCTTTAACACAATGGTAATAAAGACGATAACGGCGTGTGCAGTCTCGCCTAAGTATAACCTGAAATTAATGATACAAAGGTGTTCCGTGTGAGCTTTAATTATGTAAATATGATATCCCGTCCATCTGTTCATATCGGTAGCTGACCTCACTTAGGCGAGCTGAAATAAGAATATTTAATTAGACCCGCCCCCCTCAAGGTGATTACCGAGGCTAATGATACGGTCGGTGCTCAAAAACTGGCTTTAAATAATGTTCTTTCGATGTATAAGACATCAACTATTTAAAAGTCTATTGTTAAAGCAATAAACATTTCTTATTGAGCAATTTTATCGCTGAAAATGTTGGAATGAAAATGCCGAAAAATAAAGATCAATATTGCCCTTTTTTTCCAACCGAAATCTTTTCACAGCTACTAGTATGCTCAGAAGAGAAGAAGATGAGAAGATTCGTGTGAGAAAGAACCTAGACATGTGCAGTGAATGTTATCTTAAACACATGAAAACGATGACCCTGCATATATATAAACTGTGTTGCAGAAAAATAGATATAACATAGAAATATGTAACGTCAAACAAGAGGGTGAAAAAAAAATTTTTTTTTTTTAATTTAAAGATTTTGACACAATGGATCGGATCTGGAATATACTTTTATTTTGGCCACATATATGATACCAGGATAGTTAGTTACTGAACCCCAGGTTAGTGCCCCACTGTTTTAACCATCTTAAAATAAATCTACTTTCTTGTACGGTTTCTAGTCTCCTTGTTTTTCTTTTAGTTGGTCTCTTATTTAGCATGTTGGACTGCGGATTGTGGGCCTGGTGTGCGACGCCAGGAGGTATTGAATTTATTTGTCACAAAATCAGTAATAGTCCAATGTTTGGAATTACGCGTTTGCCTCCTCTGTCTATTTGGGAGCATCGCAATTATCACTAAGATATTATATTAGTTAAGTTAACCCGTCATTAGAGCAGTTTTGTGAGTCTAAATTAGACTAAAAGAGAGGAGCCACAGGACTCTTAAAGGTCCCATATTCAAGTAAACGATGGCAGTGCGCGTAGCTCGAGGAAACTTTGGACTTTGAATGCCCAAAAGCTTTAGTGGCGTCTCAGAACCTAAAAGGTAGATTTAAGTATCACAGATGCAAAGTCATATTTTATGATCATAAAGCTAATCATAAGGGTCCCATTTACGTGTGAAAATCACTACAACCGGTACCTATTTTCAGCAAGACATCCATCGGGCTCAGATGGCATTTTTTTTTAACAGCCAATTAGAAATACTATAATTAAGAAACACGCTTTAGTAACGGTAGGCTGTAACAGTAAAAGTAGTCTAGCAAGAAAAACGACTCCGTTTGATGTTTTAAAAATGTAAAATTGCGAAATGATTTGCTGTTTAGTAATTAGCCGCGGATTTTTTTAAGCATCTTTGCGTTTTTCATTTCCTCATTTTCCTCTCGAGTCACACCTCTAATTACTTTCAAAATACCTCATTACTTAACGGTGTTTGCTGATCTAATTTTCACTTGGTAAAATTAAATTAGCAGGCTTTACCGTTTGTTTTTGTTAAAATAATAACAATATGATCATTAAACCCGTTACGTCCACAATAGCTTTTTCCCATTTAAATGATTCTTTGTGAAACAGGGACTTTTCCTTTGAACACATCATCATCATCATCATCATGATCAACCCATTACCAGCTCACTACAGAGCACGGGTCTCCTCTCAATATGAGAAGGGTTTGGCTGTAGTCCACCACGCTGGCCATGTGCGGATTAGCAGACTTCACACGCCTTCGAGAACATTATGGAGAACTCTCAGGTGTGCAGGTTTCCTCACGATGTTTTCCTTCACCGTTTAAGCAAGTGATATTTTAATTTTTTTTAAACGCACATAACTCCGAAAAGTTAGAGCTGCGTGCCCGGATTCGAACCGCCAACCTCTGATTAGGAGGCTGACGCCCTAACCACTGGGCTATCACCGCTTCACACACACAACACATAGCTAGTTATTTTAAGCTTTATTTTTTATTTAAAAAGAAAACCGGCTAATTTTGTTGAGGGTTTCTTCTTAGACCAGGGCGCTTTTGGAACCCTCATAGCTTTAGTATTATGATTACGAATGTAGTTATCACCATCAAATCACTACTATGTAAATTATTTGAATTTGAATTTGAATTAAACATAATTTGCAGGGTGTAGTTTGCCAGCTCTGACATTCTTGTACAGCTTTGAGTTTACATTATAGCCCATATTCACTTTATAAATTAATATTAAATAAATGTAACTCCATGTGTTAGTGCGAACATACATGGAGTTACATTTAGTCCATGGCGTCGAAGTGAAACCGGGTGAACGGACAAATTGTCAAAATGTTATGAAATTCCATGTACCAATCTACTTAATTCTATATACATTTTAGTAACATTCACCACCGGCTGGTCTGACAGTGATCAATCATCCTGATAAAATTAGTAAATCGATTGTTGATATTCGTTGATTAGATCATCTGTTATGAATCGCTAATTAACAATTTAATAGTAGTTTTTCGATGTCAAAAAAATATGATCTACAAAACTCCCAAGTTGAAAAAGTCCATAAGATACAAGTTATCAAATAACGTAACTGTTACATGTATTTAACTACGTATTTATAGTGAAAGTAACATAAAAATTCATCCTTACGCCTTCAGACTTGGGATGCCTGGTTGGGTAACCTCCACGTGCAGCTGAGTGCCATGGGTCCAGATTGATTCGTCCGGAGGAGGAGTAGCATTCAGGCCGTTGCACCCTGGAAAACCTGGTTAACAATTTGGGATATTGCTAGCCGATTGCTAATTATCGACGAGTTAGAGGTTACCGAACGTCGTTCTGAACCAGCGGATTAATGCATTTAACCTTTAACTTACTGAACAACTCTTACGGGACAGTACGTACTTTGACAGTCATACCACAATCTCAATAGTTGTTAGTAGGCTAGTTTATACCAGCGGGTATGAGTTGACCGATGCTTTGATCGTCCTTTCATAAACTGGTATTGTCACAGATATAGTACGAGATCTGGTATGTATTATAGGCATGTGGGTGGCTAAGTGCGGTCGATGTCACCTGCGCCTTCACCACATTATCGCGCTCACGAACGTAGGCGTTGACTTTATTATGGGCATTTATTTTTATATGCGTTACATATATTTTGTTTATCACTCAGTGTTTTATTAATGGAAAATACATTTTAAGATCGTTTGAGGTGAGAATTCCTTCATCTGCTTGAATTTTATGTCATACTAACTAAAGACAAATACTTTTCTGACATGAACATATTCGATACTAGTAGTTCTACTTCACAATACCTATATCGCATAAGTGTGGGAAAGCACTGCGATTTCGGAATAAAGATTCTATGGGTTAGATCGGTAACAGTGAAAGGGATATGCCAGGCATATCGCGAGCATTTAAAAGCTGATAAATCTTTGTACCATTTTTAAATTCCGTTCAAGCATTTATGCATGTTTGAATAACAGAATACCTGAATCGTTCATATTCACAATAATTAGTGAATTTTACAAACTTACTGACCTGGAAACTAGAGCGGTTAAATCAAAAACAAAATACCTTTATTCAAGTAAACTTAATACAGGCATATTATTTTAAATAATTAAAATATCACTTGCTTCAACGGTAAAGGAAAACATCTCTGTAGTGAGCCGGTAATGGGTTGAGCATGATGATGATGATGATTTTAATTCGTGAGGTGCTGCTGATAACTACATTCTTGAAACTAAAGCTACGTTCTAAACGTGCCCAGGTGTAAGAAGAAATCCACAGCAAACTTAGCCGGGTAGAAAAATAAACGCATGAGGCGTATAGCCAATCAAAAAATCAGCCGCTGAACTGACATTTGTACGCCACTTCAAGAGGGCGCTTCCGTGATCAATAATCTTGAATTTCAAATTCTATCACTTGGTATTATCTTTAATCAGTTTACAATGACAGAATCTGCGTATATCACTAAAATTATTTTGTTAATTTTACGGAATTTCTTGTAACCGATGTAAAATATCAATGCAATCTCACGATATATCATCTCAGTGGATGGTGCAAATAGCAATGTCAAAAAATGCTACCAAAAAGATTTTTAACTATTGTGTTAAACTATTATACAGTATTCAATATCCTATCCTATAAATTTACTAACAAAACGGTCCCAGTGCTATAATTTTTTTTTATCGTCAATTCTCTTACATACATAATAATGTTTTGTTCCACAGGAAACGTGAATATTTCTGTGATAAAAAGTATCCATTTCACATCTTCCTATCTCTTTCGAGTCTCTTTCATATAAACGAAAAGGTTACATCGTGAAAGAAGGACAAAGCACCACACGCTTTATAATTTATAATATTAATTAGAAGGGATGTTCTAGTTGTTGAGCAATCCAGCTGTTTCAAATTTCAATATGGCGACCCTATGCGAAAGTGGATTAGCTTCGTATAATTGAGTTAGATTACTTTGAAGCGAGTCGGATTACACAGTAATTAGAAATATGATTAGCGACAGGTGTTTATTGGTAATTAGTTCGGCCGAACGAGAACTTATAAAGTTACTTAGATTGAAAGACACCTACTCGTAAGTGTTGTAGAAAGATTACAAGAAGAAGAACTAAAAAGAATAATATATTATTCTACATCGATAGATTATGGTATATTTTACTAATGAATAGCTAAATGATAGTTATCGTCAACTGTAAAGGAAAATTAGATAGCTCGACCATTAGCATCTATATGTCAACGTATAAATTTATAACTCCTAACTTAATATAAAAGTAGTGATAGGTAGACCAGAGTGTGCGGAATTCTGTTATTCTGTTGCTTGAATGGATCAATGGTTTCTGATCAAATTTACGAAGACAAAGAACTAGTCTTAAAGCTAGAATATTATTTGAATAAAGAAATAACACTTAGCAGCGGTGAGAAGTCAAAATCTCCAGATGCTCGGGGTTGGAATGAAACGTGCAATGAAAGTGCATTTTGAAAGATCTGACTTAAGAAATTATGTTCTATTTCATGAAAATAAAACAACGGTATGGGATGAAAATATATGGGATGAAAAAACTGCACTGGATATTTTTAATCATGAAAAACAGCTTACAGTATGCGAGGCATGAGACTCGAGCGAAGAACAAACCCTATTGGTTGCCACAGCGTAACCGGGCTGTTTGGCGAGCTTTGGAAAGAAGCTCTGCCAGAAGAAATATTGAGCCCTAGGGCTCGAAGAAACTATGGGAACGACTGCCTAAGGGCGCCTCCTTTGAGGCCGAACCTCGGCTTAGGCGACGTTTGGGATAACGGGGGGGTCGGACGGTGAGTGGTCCGTACGTCTCCGAGGCCGTGGATGGAGCCCACGTCCGGATGACGTAAGATAGCGGGGACCTCGTCTTCGCCGGCGAAGACGGTGTGTAGCGTATGATTGTGTGGTAGGTGGTACGAGTGTGTTGTCAGTAGTCATCTGATCGTCAGGATCATGAAGGATATGTTTAGGTCTCCTCTTTCGGAGAGGAGCGCTTAGGTCGGGGGAGTAAAAAGAAGCCGCAACTACGAGAGGGTTGGGGTGTCGGATTGATTTCTCGAAATAGATTTTCGTTAATATACAGTTAGTGTAATGTAAAACGTCTGTCCATCATTAGATTTAAAATGATGTTGAAGGCCATGGGTGTCTCATCAGTTCTCTATCGTGAATTATTCTAGTACGCATTACATAAGAGATAGCGGGTATGTAAACAGACGACTGCGCCAAAATGTCACAAGCTTTTATACAATAATTTTATATTGCAATATCATTTTTTTTTTTTTTATCCACTACAAGTTAGCCCTTGACGGCAATCTCACCTGATGGTAAGTGATGATGGAGTCTAAGATGGTAGCGGGCTAACCTGTTAGGGGTATGGTAAAGCCATACTCCTAATTGGTTTCTACACGACATCGTGCCGGAACGCTAAATCGCTTGGCGACACGCCTTTGTCGGTAGGGTGGTAACTAGCCACGGCCGCAGCCTCCCACCAGACCAGACTCGAGCCGGGAATCGAACCCAGGACCTCCAACTTTATAATGCAACAGCGCGCGCGCTGCGCCACGGAGGTCGTCAAAAAATCATCCGCGAAACAAGAAAATCGGCACTGTAGTTTATACCTCAGTCTTCAGCGCTCTTTGGAAGATCGCTTCCGAAAAGCATTGCACATGTTAGTCTAACCACCGAACATCCTCAGAAATTGACATCTCACTTAAGCCATTTCAATGAAATCATGGACTAACCCAAATTAAGATCTCATTAGTTTGTCTTTGTGATACAATTTCTTATCCATTATTCGAGTATGTTCTTGTACAACTACAGATCACAAGGTTTGGCTACGATCTACCCGGTTCGACGGTTAAATATTGTTATATATATTATCCACTTGTTTGTAATTGTAGTTCAAAGCTCCGTTTGTTGGCACGGGGACGCTATCCCAGCACCTTGGCTCCATAGGTTCTGGTTATATTCCGATTACGTCATCTTAACTCTATATACTTATTTAGCTAGGTGAACTGCATCCGCTATCGCTCATCAGTGTGACTCAGTGGTAACGGTAGAAAACGTTCGACTGCGGATTCATAACGGTAACCCTTTGTGCCTATCCCATATTTTCTTAATAAAATGCCTGTATCGTGCGAGGCCGGTTCGAGTAACCGTATCTGTTATTTGCACCTACAGTAGGTACCTATCTACATGTCGTATGAGATTAGCACACTTACTCGTAAAAACGTTTTCGTGTATCAAGATTCATGGTACACAAAATTTCAGATGAAATACAAATAGATGAAGCCATCGTGTCGCCAAGCGATTAAGCGTTCCGGCACGATGTCGCGTAGAAAACAATTAGGAATGTATTTACCATACCCCTAACAGGTTAGCCCGTTTCCATCCTAGACTGCATCATCACTTACCACCAGGTGAGATAGCCGTCAAGGGCTAACTTGCAGTGTGTAACTAAAATCGTGAGGCCGCACATGAAACTGTCTATCATCTTCATGATCAACCCATTGTGGGCTCACTAAGAGCACGGGTCTCCTCTCAATATGAGAAGACTTTAGCCATAGGCCACCACGCTGGCCATGTGCGGATTGGCAGACTTCACACGCCTTTGAGAACATTATTGAGAACTCTCAGGCGTGCAGGTTTCCTCACGTTGTTTTCCTTCACCGTTGAAGCAAAGATATTTTAATTTTTAAAAACGCACATAACTCCGAAAAATTAGAGATGCGTGCCCGGACTCGAACCGCCGACCTCTGATTAGGAGGCTGACGCCCTAACCACTAGGCTATCACCGCTTCATAACTTAATAAGGCTATACTTAGCTATACAGCTCGACTTGTTCGCGCTCAGCGTCATACATTTCCACGTTTTAGAGAGTTTCCGTTCGTCCCAATAAGATCTTGCTGACACTTTCAACTCAGCGCAAATAATGAAAAACTTCCCCGAAACCGACTTACGTGGACGCACTTAAAATTCTTTTCAATATAACTTTCTCAGATATTTCACCGAGTCAAAGAGAGACAGATGCCATGAATAGAACTTTCTAGATTTACGATGGATTCTAGTTGAATTCTGTAGTGTAAGTTGGGTTCACGTTATTAAAAGTTTTGAAAGAATTTTGGTCGTGTTTACCGACTTCATCGCGATTGTGAAAACAAGATGCTAGTTACGAAAAACCACCAGCATCATCGTCAATCGAAAACGAGTCCCGGTGACCTGTTATTGAACATTATTATCACTCGACAGATTACAGTTATCGGTTGCAGTATTATTATTATTGAATCCGGGCACGCACCTCTAAGTGTTTTCGGAGTTATGTGCGTTTTTAAAAATAAAATATCACTTGCTTCAACGGTGCAGGAAAACATCGTGAGGAAACCTGCATGCCTGAGAGTTCTCCATAATGTTCTCAAAGGCATGTGAAGTCTGCCAATCCGCACATGGCCAGCGTGGTGGACTATGGCCAAGCCCTTCTCATATTGAGAGGAGACTCGTGCTCTGTAGAGCCGGTATTAGGTTGATCATGATGATGATGAAATTTTTATCTTTTATTATATTTTATTTTTTTTGATTCATTTTGGTTGTGTATGGTTGTTATTTGTGTCGTAAGACATCTTTAACACAGTTTAAACTATCGCAGGAGACAGAATTTCACATTTATTAAATGTATATTTGTTTTTGATAAATAAAGATATATTATTAACGTCATAAAAACAGAAAGGTAATTCAAACTGGCAGCTCAAAATAAAAGCTCAAATAAAGATCCTAAAAGCCTTAAACAATAACATTTTCATAGAACCTTTAAATATTGCGTTTGTATTGTATGTGTTAGAGTAAGGTCTAGTATACACTGGATTAGTTAATGCCAGTTAATGAATGAAGAATTTTGTATGTAACTCAGTTTGAAATTCACTAATTTAAGAGTATTTTACACGTAATTTATATTTATCGTATATTTATACATTCATTTATATTGGTATAGTCGTGTTTTTAACTTAAAATACTTTCATCCAAATTTCAAATCCCTGTTTTGATTTATATGTACGCAGTGAATATAGTGAATATAGTTTCATTATTATTTTGAGCATAACATAGTCAGAGTCTCTCACTGTTTTTAAAAGTGCTGTCAAGTTTCATTATATTTCGCAAAAATTACGACTTTCATTTTTATAACATTTCGGTTTTTTATATTATAAGGTATATTTATTAAATATTTATTACTATATTGTGTTATTTATGTGATCTGGTTTATGTATTAGTATTTAGTTATTTGTATGCAAGTTTTTGTTTTTATATTACGCCACCTACTTTCTTCTCTTTTTTTTTCTTTTCCTAATCCTAAGGTTGCCTGGCAGAGATGGCTACTAAGTGATAAGGCCGCCCTTTGTATCCTGCTTTTTCTTTATTTTGTTCTTTTTATTATTTGTATTTTTACTAGTTTTAGTAGTTAAATTATTAGTTTTAGTAGTTGATGCGTGTGAACGTTTCCTAAGAGTAAATTCGCCTGCAGACGGTACACGCCGACGATTCCATTCACACTCGAGTTTTTAGAACTATTTGTTTCTGTCTGAGGGGAAAATAAAATAAAAATTCTCTCCAAGGAATCGCCGGGCGTGCAGTTTTATTTGGCAGCAGGTGACAACTGTGCGATGCGATTTATTTTACCTTATTTTATTTTATTCCATCGACCTTTGACGACCCCCATCTGGCTAGGCGGTTAGGGCTGCGATCTTATACTTAACTGGGTAGTGCCCAGCGCATTTCAATCGTCATTCGCAGCCTATTTATGTCTCACGGGTACCTTTCTCTCTCTTTCACGAGAAAAGTTTCAATACTTTCCATGCGGCTCCAATTAGTGGATATAAAAGATTATCATCATATGTTAGTGAAAATAACCAGGCTTAACATTTTTTTTTTACTACAAGTTAGCCCTTGACGGCAATCTCACCTGATGGTAAGTGATGATGCAGACTAAGATGATAGCGGACTAACCTGCTAGATATGGTAAACCCACACTCCTAATTGGTTTCGTACATCGTGCCGGAACGCTAAATCACTTGGTGGACTATGGCCAAACCCTTCTCATAGTGAGAGGAGACCCGTGCTCTGTAGTGAGCCAGCATTGGGTTGATCATGATGTTGGTGATGACATATTAAATGCTTGGTACCAAAGTTTCGCTTCTGAATAATAATAACCGAATAAGAAGTTAATTTATTAAAAAGATACGAAAACACCGCACTAAACTGGCCGCCATATAAAACACTATATGGTTAATAACGGTTTAAAACTAAACGACAAACGCAATTATTATGATCCTACATAAAGTAACTTCTGCAATGAATACTGCGCCGTTCATTTTAACATCGCATAGATAAAATAAAACAAAACCGATGGCCCACGACACTGCTGTCAAGTTTAATGCCTAATCAAGCACTTGATGTGTGAAGTAAGGTTCCTATTGTTTAATACAGTGCAAGTTAGCCCTTGACGGCTATCTCACCTGGTGATGATGCAGTCTTGAGATGGTAGCAGGCTAATCTGTTGCCCAATTACTTTCTACGCGACCGTTTCTACCGACATGTCTTTGTCGGTAGTGTGGTAATCAGCCATAGCTGATTCCTCCCACCAGACCAGACTCGAGCCGGGAATCGAACCCAGAACTTCCAACTTTATAATGCGACAGTGCACGCACTGTGCCACGGAGGTCGTCAAAAACGTACTGTACAGTAACCCTAACTGTATCTCTCTTTTTGTTGAAAATTTTATTGAATCATTATAAAATGTTTTCTCTGTACAACAAGCAATCTTTTAGTCATTCAGTCAGTCATTTTATCAAGATGTGAAAAGTTTAAGGTATTTTTTGAACTCCGCTGGAAAGTTTCCTTTATAATTGTATGTGTTTATTACATACATATAACAACATTTACAAATTACATTGCAATTGATGTGTAGAATGATTTATCCGAGATTTATACCGAGAATTTCCTAACAGTAAACACACAAACAAATTTTAGCTCGACTGCAAAATTGATTCTACGAATTCCTTATCATTAATATCATTAACAAAACTTCATTCGTATTTATAATTTACATTATTTCGCCGCTGCGACGCCGGCGTAATAATTTAATACCGCTCAATATCAAGTGACACGTCTGCGCCACTCATCTGTGTCAACTGTCCGCCGAACTATCGCCGGTTCGTTACAGCGCAGATTAATATTTCGACGCAGTAAATACGTTATGCGGACACTGTCCAGAGTTGTCCAACTAAATTGGCGAAGTTGCCATCCCTAGAGAGTGAAGTTTTTTAGGGTTGTCAGTTGGGTGTTTTTTTTCAAATATTCCCTTAAATTGATGCAATTGAAATTGATTAGTAATGTTATTTATATATGCAATATTAAGGGACGAAATTTTATTTATGCAATTTTGTATTTGACATTTGTTGTTTGTAACAGACCTACCTATATGGCTATATTAAGAATAATTAACATTAAAGGCAGATCATAAAATTTGTAAGTAAAATATGGAAAAACAAATTAGCCCACTTAGCTAGTGTAGTGGATTAATAAGCATATAAATGCTTTTCGATCTAGGTTATATAGTTGATGCTGGCCTTACCCTTCGTAAACTATACAATAGAAAACTGAGCGACAAAATTAGACGCTTGTTATGTTGGTTCCTCTGTTTGAATAAAATGATATTCTACCATCTTAGGTCTACGTGGTGACTGCAATGGCGTGCACTTCATGCATAAAAGCGGTGCATAGCTTTAGAAGAAATCGGATTGATATAAAAATACATCGGCTTGATGTTATTGAAAACCGTACATAGACACGTATTTATTTCATCACTCACTGTCTAACCTATAGGCCTATATTAGATAAGAATTTTTCTACATTGTATTCTTATTTATTTATAATAACGTATTTCTATAATGTCTGCCTCAGTTGATCGAAAACCCTGTACATGCCACAGCTGGTGAGACACTATTAGTTAGTTAATCATCTATTTTAACTCTATAACCGCACACTTGTAGTATGAAACTAGGCGATATAGCAATTAATCTGCCAATAAACAATTTTGACGTGTCACAGTTACTGATATGCCCTTCTGGTATTCAGTGATATAAGCAGATGGAGTACCGAGAGTAAATTAAGTTGAGTACTCATTGAACCCACTGTAATTAATAAAACGTAAAACAAACACACCGCAAGCCATCGCAACGCTTCTCGCTAAACAAACAACAAACAGTCATTAAATCGATGGAAAATCGAAACGTCCAATTACGTTTGCATTTATTAAAAACGAAATACGCAACATAATCACAGGGGCGATATTTAATTAAATTGAACAACAAGTATTTCAATAAAGTTGACACGCGACAGCCCTAATTACACGAGAGCGAGTCCAGGGTTGTACATGACGTGTAACATCGAATGTTGATACCCGATTAATTTACAGCTAAATCGCCACTCAAAATATAGTGAACAATGTATGAAATTTCGTTAATAATTAGATAGTAGCTTCTGGTGGTGGCACAGAATGTGTGGCTTATGTACGCGAGAGCGAAATTCTGGAAAATGGCGCGCACGAACGCACGCCCAAATAATTGGGATAACAGTCTATTAGAAATGCCTGCATTTTAGGCTGCCTGTGGCTTGAAGGTGATAGCCTAGTGGTTAGGGCGTCAGCCTCCTAATCAGAGGTCATCGGTTCGAATCCGGGCACGCACCTCTAACTTTTCGGAATTATGTGCGTTTTTAAAACAATTAAAATATCACTTGCTTCAACGGTGAAGGAAAACATCGTGAGGAAACCTGCATGCCTGAGAGTTCTCCATAATATTCTCAAAGGCGTGTGAAGTCCGCACATGGCCAGCGTGGTGGACTATAGCCAAACCCTTCTCACACTGAGAGCAGACCCGTGCTCTGTAGTGAGCCGGTATTGGGTTGTTCATGATGATGTGGTTTGACACTCACACATAATTAAATCTTAGCTGATCTAAGAAGCATATACTTATCAGATCCTCGGTTTAAATATTGCATACGATAAAGAACCTAATGAATATTTAGTTTAGTTTTTTCACGATCTTCCAAAGAAAAGGCTCTGTACGAAAAAAATACGGAATTACAAAGGTGCTAAAACACAGAAATACTCATAGAAGTCAGTTCTAGAAATACATAGTTGTAATAGTGCGAGCACTTTGTTTGGCGAACGATTTCGTTCGCCAAGCGTAAACCGCCTCGCTATGACACAGAAAATAAGAAATTTAATCCGTATATACCCTTCTCACTTTAAAAACTTTAGATTTTATAAAACTAAACTTAGCTGCTGCCCGCGATTTCGTCTGCAAAATTTTTATTATAAAATATTTTCTATGTACAACAATCACTTCTTTTCACACACACGCACACACACTTTTAGTCTATCAAGACGTGCAAAGTTTTATAACGCATTTTTTGAATTACGCAGGAAAGTTTCCTTTATAATTTAAAAACTAACTAAAACTCATTACAGCTATTAATTATTTTATTACATGTAAGCTTAATTTTAAGGATTTGCATTCTGTGATCATTTCTAGAGGGTTCTCTCATGTTTATTCTTCTGATTTTGTTTTTTTTGTATTTTGATTGTAACTAGTTTAACAATTAAAAAATATATATATATGTGTCGTAAAGAAAAGAAAATACACACTACAAGACAAGAAACATACAAATTAAATTGCAAATTATTAATCCTAGATTTATACCGAGAATTTCCAAACAGTAAACCCAATACTCCCCTAAAAATGTATAGCTCGAAGGGAAAATCGATTCTATGAATTCCTTATCATCTCAGACACAGCAATAATGCATGAAAAAAATTAAATAACGCTCAGTCTACAAAATGCAAATAAAGGTATGCATTATAAAAGTTCTCGTAACTTAACGGCTTCTTAAAAGTGATGACGGAATCATAACATGAAATCCGACAAGCCGTTGCGATGTAAGAATCATCAGATTTCGCAATCCAAACAAAATGTCGGTTTCGCCACCCATGTCGGGTACGTAATGTTATAACAATGGGTTTCCGTTAATTAAATAAACATTGTTTTTGATAAGCGTGGGTTTGTTTAATGGAATTAATGTAATCGGAATTGAATCGTGTACCTACGGCCTGCGCAGTCATAGATTTCGATGTTACTACTTAACGTTTCGTCACATAATAACTATCACAGCGCACTATGTAAGTGTTATAAGTATCAAATATTATAAGTAAAAAAAACTCAGTACAATTTGTTTGTATATCTACTTCTTCTGTTAGTGCCATCTTCTACCGGAGGCTGGCAATCATTAAGGCGAATTGGATCTTGTTCACTACCGCCCTAAACAATGATCTTGAGCTCATATTAAACCACTGGCGAAGGTTCTTAAGCCAGGATGTTCGTCTTCGGCCAGGTCTTCGTTTGCCCTTTATTATGAGTTTAAGTAAGTCATATTTGGGGTTTCGCATTATGTGGCCCAAATATTAAAGTTTTCTCCTTTTTACACCTTTGAGTAAATCAGCAAACTTTCCCATTCTTTGCAACACAGTGGTATTGCGAACATGATATTTCCATGATATTCGCTAAACACTTAATTAAGTTTTGAGCACGGGTCTCCTCTCTATATGAGAAGGGTTTGGCCATGTTCTACCACGCTGGCGATGTGCGGATTGGCAGACTTCACACGCCTTTGAGAACATTACGGAGAACGCTCAGGCAAGCAGGTTTCCTCACGATGTTTTTGCTTCACCGTTGAAGCAAGTGATATTTTATTTTTTTTAAAACGCACATAATTCCGAAAAGTTAGAGGTGCGTGCCCGGATTCGAACCACCGAGCTCTGATTAGGAGGCTGACGCCCAAACTACTAGGCTATCACCGCTTACTAAATTTTATTATTATTTTGGGTTACTTGAAGATTTGGGTTACTTGATTAATTTAAAATCAAAACATAAAAAGGTAATTAAAAACTCGCACCGAATACAAATCATAAACAATTGAGTAGTAAACACAAACAATAAAATACCAGCACAAATTGTTCGTTCTCAAGAACTGAAACAAATTACTGATAAGCAAAAATCAATCATACTTTGCAAAAACACTTACTCGATAAAGCCATTTCGAATAATCTCGACTCAAAAGGTAAACGATTAAACAGTTATCGAGTGATTCTTGGTTCGTAAACCATAAATCGATAAGGTGAAATCGATTTCCCATAGCTAATATATGAGTAGTTCTAGGTATTTTGTTATCGAGCGAATCATAAAATTAAATAGGGATTATTTCTTATTTAGAAACATGTCTCGTAGTTAAAATGTTTGACCATGTATGGTACCGGTACGTCCAAAACTATATATTGTGTTTTTTATACGCTACAAGTTAGCCCTTGACGGCTGTCTCACCTGGTGGTAAGTGATAATGTTAAGGAATATGGTGAACCTACACTCATAATTGGTTTGTACGCGACATCGTGCCGGAACAGTAAATAGCTTGGCGACACATTTTTGCCGGTAGGATGGTCACTAGCCACGGCCGTAGCCTCCCACTAGACCAGACTCGCCGGGAATCGAACCCAGTACTTCCAACTTTATAATGCGACAACGCACGCACTGCGCATCGGTGAACGTCAAACTTTACTAGTCCAAATTTTCTGTTATCAGATAACAGGTAAGTAAAAATGAATTAACCTCAGATTTAGAAGATAAAGCCATGAAACTGCGAGGAATGTGGGAGTGAGAAGCGTTTATATGGATTATGTAAGAAAACTGATACAAATCATTGTATCTTCTCTCTCATACAGCGTACCGATTTTACTAGGCTAACTTTAAAAACCAAACAAGGTTAAAGTTAGCCCTTCAAAGTACTGGCACTTTTTCCACTGCACTGTTACTGACAAAAATATCGAAAAGAGAGAAAAAATGGGAAACACACATTGAATACAATTTGGGTAAAACCAGTAGTAGTACCGTAATAATGGACTGAGGTTGATGACGACAGGCAAAGATTTTAAATTTAAACTATCAGGAAGATAACTGTAATCTTCAAATAACCCAAAATTATTTTTACATTTGAGAGGTCTACCCTCCGGCAGTCCCCCATAGGAGGGTACCTCGAGACTTTGATCACATCCACGGAGTTCGTAATAAAGCAACCATTGTCCTTCCCCTGTATTTATTTGGGGATGGAATATAGGAGATAATCTTTTATTATACACGTCACGATTTATGGCCGACGTCAGATTTCATTTGTCATTTGACGTCTCATTGTGTTTTGTCTATTGTTGGTACAGATATTCGGTCCTAGTGGAAATCGGTGATTTTTTTTATTGAGTTTCTATTTTTTTCGTGTTTCTAGATCAAAGAGCGGAATCCATTTGAATGGGAATCGGAGTACTTTATTTACACTTAGACTAGTTACGTTAGAAGAAAAGGGGGGAAGTCCTATTTTGGATATTAATGGACTAGTAGTCGTACCAAGTTCGTCAGGGGTTGGGTCTAGCTTTGCACCAAATATAACTATAATAATAACTATATATTAAAGAAGTATTTCAAGGCAAAGCTGTTACAATTTATTTCATTTTCATTAATTACAGTAAATTTCTTCCAGCCTTGGATAATACAGTATTAAAAAAAATAACAAAGTCAACCATATAATCAGATGTTCACATTTCCGGTTTATTAGGCTTGCGGATTACTATGGCGGCTTCAGAGATAAAAATACGCCAAAAGGTCCTAGATAATTTAACGCATTTATTCACACAGACACACAGACGTTTATACTCCTACCTACAAGTGTCAATATGATGACAAAACATTAAAATTACTATGTAAAATTGGTTTTTAGGTCGCTTTATTTATATAATAAATACTTCAACATACTTCAATTGTCTAACACCCAATCATTTCTGTACGTTTGTGAAATCATCATTAAAATCATGATCAACCCATTGCTGGTTCACTACAGACCACGGGTCTCCTCTCAATATGAAAAGGGTTTGGCTATGGCATAACCAGTCCAATATTTTAATTGCTTCAAAACGCACACAACTCCGAAAAGTTAGAGGTATGTCATAACCACCAACTATCACAGCTTTCTAAAATTGAGAAATAGATTAACTTTATATACGAGTAAATACTGACTTAAGCATCTAAACATTACTCTCTAAATGACCTTGTCTAAATACGTACATGGCTTACTACAGAGCATGGGTCTCCTCTCAATATGAGAAGGGTTTGGCTATTGTCTAATCCATCCAACATTTCAAATGCTTAAAAACGCATACAACTCCGAAAAAATAGAGGTGCCTTATCACCTTACCACCAGGCCGTGATAGGCTTTATAAAATTGAGAAATAGATAAACTTTATATACGAGTAGATACTGGCCTAAACATTACCCTCTAAATGACCTTGTACGTACGTACATCTTCAGCTTTACAACAGTCGTCGAATAAAAAGCTATGATGATGGACGTCACGACGTCACTCGACTACGGATTCCTACAAAAGAAATAACACTCAAAGTTCATTCATCCACGCCAGTAGAGCTTTTCTCCTCACCATTTTTTTCTACAAGTTGATTATGTTTTAATATCAGTTTACAACAAGTTGCGAGATGAAATCGCATCTCGATGAGACTTCTAGAGATATTAAAACAAGTGCCTCGGTAGGCACTTTTGTTTTTATGGCGAATGTTTTTTTACGACAACTCAAGCTAACGGTGTTTGTTACATGGTTTTTTTTTATTTTATGATAATTATTTCGCTGTCTATTTGGCCACACAATCTACGCAACAGAGACAAAGACGTGTCGCCAAGCGAATGAGCGTTCCGGCACGATGTCGTGTAGAAACCAATTAGGAGTATGGGTTTTCCATATCCCTAACAGGTTAGCCCGCTACCATCTTAGACTTACTACTGCATCATCACTTACCATCAGGTGGGATTGCCGTCAAGGGCTAACTTGTATTGGATAAAAAAAAAATCTACGCAAAAATTATAAAATAAACAGAAATTATAAAAATAACTTTTAAAGTACTTATTATTTTAAGAATGCAAGCAGGAATCCGAGCTGATGTTGATGTATTATATTATGTGCTAAGTCGGAAATAGAAATTTACCCTGAGACTTTCTTCTTGAATAACGCACATCACTGCTCCCGTACCAGGAGGTTCTTCTATTAAAAACCTCAAATGAAATCGATCTATAATATTTTATACCCACATATACCGTATAAAACAGAAGTAAAACTAATTAAAAACACATAAATATGTTGAAAACTAAAAAAGCGTTTTTTTTTTTAATTTTCAGCATATTTATGTGTTTTTAATATAATTATATAGATATTATGTAATTTAATTATGTAGTTTCATAACGAATCTTCTCAATTAATTAATCTAAATCCAATAGCAGTTTTTCTCATCAATATTTAACTTCGATTATACGGATTATATGCCGTTAGTAATGGTTGGGGGGGAGGGGTGGAGAGGTTATAATAATAGCGCATAAAAATATATTAACGCGCGATATGAGTTGCCAGGCCTACACCATATTGTATAAGCTGAGCGGGAATTAAAAATAAACACCAAGACTTTTTACATTTAACACAAAGTAAATTCAGAGTAAAGACAACGTACCCTTTTTTGTTATTATCATATTTATTATTGGTACACTACAAGGGCTTGACCTGCCAGATTCTCACATACACATAATGAGTTTAAGATAGTTAGTTATATTACATTACATTTATATTAAACCCATACCCCTAATAGGTTTCTACGTGGCACTGTGCTGAGTCAGTAGTTTTTGGCTATTAACTAGCATCAGCTGAATCGTCCCATCAGATCAGAGAGTTCAGAAATATAAATTTCCAAATTGCCTCTGCCGGGGTTCAAAACCTTCCAGTTATAAGTCCACTGCGTTAGAAGGGTTCAATAGTCAAATCATCGCCTATGTCTAAGTCCTATGCTATAAAGTATAAATTAAATGTATTGTAACTAAATTTAGTGTATTACAAAAATTAATACTCATAATTTTTTAAAGTTTTGTAGGTAGGTAGGTCTATCTGATCCAATAGCAGTTTTTTTTTTTTATCATGATGATCACTGATGATTAAAAACTAGGAATCATAACAAAAATGTAATTTTTAACTTACCTTAACTTACTTAACATTATATATTTTTTGATCAGCATACAAGATAGTTTTTTTTTAACAGTAATTTATTTACTTCATCTCGCACCGTTTCATTAAAACTAGATAAATATTAAAAGTATATAAAACTAGTTAACTTATATTTTTATGAACAGGTTAATGGGCTTGAACTCTTAAATAAACCTTAGATTGAAAATATGTAGATATATTCATATATATGCAAACACTGAATCGCTAATAGGCCCGCTCTCGCGTCCTCCGACTTTAGTGACCAGTGTATAGATTATCGGATATTGATGGGTGACTGCACCTAAATACGAAATCTTTATTATACTAGATTTATTACAGCCGTTTTCGCCTTATGAGCCATTGACTTATAATGGGACGGGATTATTATTAAGGTGTTTCTTTTTTTTTTTTTGTTATAGTGATATTCGATTCACATTTCCTCGTATATTTTTATATAACTTAAATTCCTATGATAAATAAAAATTTGCGAGCCTGGTGAATGTCATACCTAAGAAACACTTAAATTTTTACTAAAATCTCACTTAAGGTTTTATCGGGTAACTGAAGTTTTGCCTTAGCTTAGGACACGTTAAGTCCGCTCTCGTGTTTTTAACTATTTCGTACAACATTTTAGACTCCTATTTTGCATGCTTAGATGAATTTTAATATTACTTTCAAAGCCGGCTCTTTCGGTAAAGTTAGTCGTATGCCCAGCCTGCGCCTGAGCGGTTTGATTATCATTGATAGATCAGCCAGACAGTCATTTTTCTTTTTTATTTAGTTCGGATGATAGTGGATTACGAATGATTAATCTCTTATTAGGTATATATTATACGCTCCTTTGAAGTAGTTTTATGGTTTTTTCGCAATAAATCGTTGTTGTTTACCTAATCTCGTTTAACTAGTTTCGACGACCTCCATGGCGCTGCGCGTGCGCTGTTGCATTTTGAAAATAGTTGTAGGTCCTGGGTTCGATTCCCGGCTCGAGTCTGGTCTGATAGGAGGCTTCGGCCGTGGCTAGTTACCACCCTACCGACGAAGACGTATCGCCACGCGATTTAGCGTTCCGGCACTGTGTTGTAGAAACAAAGTGTGTAGACTGTGTTGTAGAAGTATGGGCTTACCATACCCCTAACATGTTAGCACGCTTCCATCTTAGACCGCATCATCACTTACCATCAGGTGAACGAACTTGAGGGTAAAAAAAAGATGTGTGAGAAGTGTTATATTGATGTGCCAATAACATTGATATCCGGCGTCCTTAAGATCACACCACTAAATCAAAACCATAAAGAAGTCCAACTAACTGCTAGCACGTGTCTCCACTCGTCGCCCTCTGCAGGAGATACTAGTGAGGGGAGTTACGGCGTAAAGACGCGTGCGGTTCACACAGTTAGCGATGGGAACCGTGACATTAAATTTTATCATGCGAACTGATTGTTTATTTTGGGTTTCGATTGTGTCCTCTTTGACGAAGTTGTTTGAATTTACAAAAATTAGGAAAATTACATGCAAATCGGTCTCGTGATCCAAGGAACTGTTTGTAGTGATAAGAATGACACTTCTTCAGTATCTATTCTTGTTTATTTACAGGATTTTTAAATGAAAAGAAATGAAAATATACTTTATTGCACAGCATACAAAAAATAAAAATAAAAACACACAGGAAAGAAATAGGTGCAATAGATGACCTTATCCCTAATGAGCGATCTCTACCAGGCAACCTAGCGCAGACCAGGAATAAAATATAAAGTAAGGCGAGATCGGCGTGTCATAGTCCACCACGCTGGCCATGTGCGGATTGGCAGACTTCACACGCCTTGGAGAACATTATGGGGAAATTCCTCACGATGTTTTCCTTCACCGTTGTAGCAAGTGATATTTTAATCAAATCTTAGATTAAGCCTTGTTTATTATGGAATATTTTGTTTGAATATAAATAAATCAAGGTTAAACAAAATAATAAAAGTAGTAGACAGTCAAAGGAAAATGTTTCAAGAGCTAAGATTTTAGTCCTTAGAGAGCTCCCTAAATCCGGTGTAACCATTTTACGACGTGCTCCTATTACTGAAGAGTAGTGTGACCACAAACTGATACAATTGTTCGGAGGTTCCTGAACTTGAAGCACTAACTACTTGGAGTTAGGAAAAAGGCGTTGTAATTCGCTTATTCGCCGCTGACATTTATAATCACAAATAACATCTTCAAGAAAAATAATCGGCTATGTCATTTCGGCTATTATAAGTTGAAGTATGACATTACATTTGTGGATTGCTTATAAAGCATATTTTACTTTGTTATAAAAGTTACTTTGTTATAAAAGTTAAGTTCATATCCCTGGAAGTTTTTAAACTTTTACACAGATAAAATCGAAAGCGGTGACCCAGTTTACTAATAAAACTAACACACACACCTAAAATACCAAATAACACAAATACTACTAGTTACTAGTAATACTACGTAGTTATTGTATGACGGCATATACATTGTCATGCCGTTTCCCGTCACGGCATATTATTTTATTTCCTTCCAAGGTTCGCCAATAATGTTCCACGCAATATAATTCATGTCCGGCCTAACGTCTTAACAGCTTCTAGGACCGTTCCTATAGTTAACTATAGGTCTGGTCCATGAATTTGTTAAAAACTGGCCACCCTTAACTAAAGCAAGAATTGCACTGATTCCAAAGACTTTAATTAATAAAATTAACCGATTATACCGAGAGCGAGCTTTAATACTCATTGTAAAATAACAATTGTTAGTCCCAACGATAAAAATACGTTTGTGTTAGAGCTTTTTCATTAAGGGCATATGATACTTACTCGTAGCTTTTTACCGTAATATAAATATCGTTATTTCAACGAGATTTAACGGCAAGCTTAATCATTAAGCCAGCTATTTAATAATATTTATTAAGTTTTAGCTTAAAGTTATTAGTTATTAAATTTCGTATCTCATTATTATTATAATCCTAGTATTTATTATTAAGTCTATAATATTTCTTAAATTGTTTAACATTTATGCAACTTTTTTGCAATGATAACTGTACTCTACAGCTGGACCCTAAAGCCCTACAGTTACCAAAGAGAAGACTCGCAATTTGCTCATTATTTTATTATTTCGTTGTGCTACTTTTTAAGATAAGAAAATAATTATTTAAATAAATAAATATTATGAATGTAAATGTTTGAACCACTAATTTGAATATAAAATCCTCAATACAGACATAAACTACTTTTATTTTCTTTGTCATTATAGCATGATAAGTAATAACTCACGGGTCAAACGGCTTAAATGGTACATATAAAAAAAATCTAATTTCAGGCTTGCATTTAGAATTTCGAAAAGAAATCTGATAAATAACATAATTTGGCAAACCGAGAAATGGAACCCAGGACATCGTGATCCCTCATTTTTAATTGCGAATGCGGAATGCGGATTAGCGGGCTTAAAATATATCTTTACTCAGTATTTTTCAAAGCTGTAGGAACCATACATAATTATTAAATTATGATACGTCATCATGATCAACCCATTGCCGGCTCTCTTCAGAACACGGGTCTCCTCTCAATATGAGAAGGGTTTGGCCATAGTCCACCACGCTGGCCATGTGCTGATTGGCAGACTCACACGCCTTCGAGAACATTATTTCCTCGCAATGTGTTCCTTCACCGTTAAGTAAGTGATAATTTCATTGCCTTAAAACGCACATAACTCCTATCTATTTAAACTATATACTAATATAATACCTGAAACTTTAATTACTACTTGTACTAGTTATAACTACCACCCAACCTTATCTTACTAAAAGAAAACTAGAATAGAAGAACATACCCAGTGACTTCACTACCTGCAATACTAGAGAAAAGTTTAACGTGACTACGCTCTTATGGTGACAGAAATAGAGTTGATAATTGAAGCGACGTAAATACACGGTCATCGGATGTGGGTCAGGAGCTATGCTGGGTTTTTAACACCATACAACTACGTACTCTGGGAAGTGCATCTTTGAGAGAGGCTCTTAGAAGTAATTAGATACTAGGTACTTGGTGCCTTAAAAGAAATATGTGTTCCAAAGGTTATTCAATTTAGCACGCAAGCTTTTACTTTTAACTTTTTACTTTGTGTGTGGAAGGCTTCGGCCGAGGCTAGTTACCATCCTATCGACAGAAACGTGTGGCTAAGCGATTTAGCGTTCCGGCACGATGTCGCGTTGAAACCAATTAGGAGTACGGGTTTACCATATACCTAACAGATTAGCCCGCTACCATCTTAGACTGGATCATCACTTATTATCAGGTGAAATAGCCGTCGAGGGCTAACTTATAGTGTATGAAAAAAGACAGTAAAACTTTATAGGTTATAGCGGTGTGTCTTTTTTTGTCACCGTTGTTTTGTTCTAAACGGCAGCACAGTGGCTATTCCGCGGGGAGTTAAGGCTTTTAGGAAGTTCGCTTAAGCAATTTCAGCTCGTTTTAAGCGATTGCAAGCTGCATGCTAATGAAGTCGAGGCAGGTTATACCGGCCAAGTCATGCAATAAAATTCCACTAGTTGCGGTATTTGCTTATTACGGTCACCTGTTATATGTTGCTCTTATTCACGTATCTGTGGTTTAGACGTGAATGCTGTTAAAATTGTTCATTTCCTGTGTTTAGAAAGAAACTCATCGATCATCTATGGCATGATCGGTGAGTCTCCTATCGCTTAACAATTTTAATAATTTTATTTTAATATATTCAAAATGTGTAGACTGTTATTTAATTTAATTTAATCTGTAATTGTGTCTAATTTTTCCTAATTTGTTCTTTTGTGGCCGTTTTCATGTACCTTTGCAGTCAATGTTGTATACACTTGTAACTGATATGCATACAGGTGAATGTGACACTTTTGTATGCTAAAATGTATATTTTTGTGTGTATATTGTAAGTGTATTTAAAATAAAATAAATAAATAAATAAAATTGTATAATTTTGCTACTTTCACAGCATTATGTCATATGGTATTTTATTATGGGCACCGGACCGGAACGCTAAATCGCTTGGCGACACGTCTTTGTCGGTAGGGTGGAAACTAGAGACAGCCTAAACCTCCCACCAGAAAAGACTCGAGCCGGGAATCGAACCCAGGACCTCCAACTTTATAATGCGAAAGCGCGCGCACTGCGCACTATTATATATTTGTTTTTTTAGTAAGAGTGAAGTCAGCATTGCTGACGTCACGCTTCTGTTTACTTTCGCTCATAGAAATTGAAACCACAACTTACGGGATTACACTTTTATTGCGACCATAATTAAGAGGTCTTGGTCTCGAGCGAGAATGCCACGAAAGGCAACAACCGCCCGTATTTATAGCAAAGCATGCTTGTACAAAATTGATTGCTACCTTCTAAATACACTGATTAGCAAAGAAATGATTTAAAGAGTTCAAATGTGGGTTCAAAGAGTTCAAAATTATTGGGTTCTTGATTTTCTTGGCGCCGCTGAATGAAGTTAATAACTCCTTCGCGCCGACATTTGACGACCTCCGTGGCGCAGTGCGTGCGCTGTCGCATTATAAAGTTGGAGGTCCTGGGTTCGATTCCCGGCTCGAGTCTGGTCTGGTGGGAGGCTTCGGCCGTGGCTAGTTACCACCCTACCGACAAAGACGTGTCGCCAAGCGATTTTAGCGTTCCGGCACGATGACGCGTAGAAACCAATTAGGAGCTTGGGCTTACCATACTCCTAACAGGTTAGTCCGCTACCATCCTAGACAGCATCATCACTTACCATCAGGTGAGATTGCCGTCAAGGGCTAACTTGTAGTGGATAAAAAAATAAATAAAAAAAAAAAACATATATTATTATATATTTATAAATTGTAATTGCTGCTTGAGTAATTAGTTATTAAAATGGAATGCTAGTTATATTACAAACACCTATCTAATACCCCGCCCATCGTGACGTCATATCTATATGTGAAGCAACAGGCGACAGTAATGACCAAACGACAATGTCTGAAGCAATTTTATTGTCTGACTCCGCTGGTATAACTGGTGTTTACAACTTCATTAGCATGCTGCTTGGAATCGTTGAAAACGAGCTGAAATGGCTTAAAACATCCTAAAAACCTTCACTTCCTACTGCCGTTTAGATAAAAAAAACTATCGACATGGATTGGCCTCATCATCATCATCATGATCAACCCATTACCGGCTCACTACAGAGCACGGGTCTCCTCTCAATATGAGAAGGGTTTGGCCATAGTCCACCACGCTGGCCATGTGCGGATTGGCAGACTTCACACGCTTTTGAGAACATTATGGACAACGCTCAGGCGTGCAGGTTTCCTCACGATGTTTTCCTTCACCGTTGAAGCAAGTGATATTTTAATTATTTAAAAACGCACATAACTCCGAAAAGTTAGAGGTGCGTGCCAGGATTCGAACCATCGACCTCTGATTAGGAGGCTGACGCCCTAACCACTGGGCTATCACCGCTTCATAAAATTGAATTGGCCTATATTGGATTGGCCTATAAAGTATAAATATAATAGGATTCAACAACATTCAAATTGAAAGCAACTTTTTACAAAATAAAAAGTTTGGTACTTATAATATTTGAATATAACGTCGGTCGAATCACGAAGAGGCGTATGTGAATTTTGACAATTTTACAGTAGCCCGATTTTCAATAAAGTGCCCGTAATGCACCGTCGTAACTTTATATTTAAAACTACTACGCAGTTGACAGGACCTTCGTTAAGATTGATAACTTGTCCTCTTTTGATATCAAAACAATTTTTTTAGTTTATTTTATAAAGAATAATTTAAGGAGATGCATGGTCAGTCAATCTAGTATAGGCTATTCTAATAAAATTATCAGTATTAAGAAATAAACACAACGAAAACTAATTTCATTGTTTGACTTCCTGTACAAAACGTGTGTTATTACTTGTAAACTAGGTCAGCTGGTAGTCGTTTATGGTAAATGAGTTGACGTAAAAAGCGGCATAACTAAAACTTTCTTAAGATTTAAAATACAGATAAGAGCTGCGAGTTAACTTGCTACAAATTAAATAGTAGCTTTTACGAAGCAAGGTAGGTGCAATATTTATACTAACTAATATTATTTAATTAGAAGAGTTTAGTTTGTTTGGTTGAACGCGCTAGTCTCTGAAACTACTGGCTCGAATTGGAAATTTATAGTCCTTTTCTGGAGGAAGAATCAAGGCTATATTATATCAAGGTACGACCTATGGAAGCGGAGTATTAAGGGAAAATATTGCAAAAATAGGAAGTACTTCTTTTTGCGCACTTCCATGGAGTACGCTACGTCAACGGTTAACATTAAGCAAAAATCATGTATTAGGGTATTATTCCGTATTAAATGTCTGTCTATCATTGTATGTCTATCATTTAAGGTTGATTCACTGTTATATATTTTTTATGGTTATGAAATTTGTTTTAAAACAGTTCACTATTTGCGATGGTGTTTTTATAAGCATTAATTCCTATCCATATAAATATGATATTCACCACTTCATTCAGTATTTCATTTTGAACAAAATTTCCCTTGACATCAGTTGATTTCAATGAACATCTTCGGAGATATTAAAATAGGTTTCGTCCTCAAATTAACGTGTGTGAAACCGCGGGGCACAGTTAGTTTCTTGCACCTGTTAGATACCTATAGCATAGGTACGTGATAGGTATTTATTTTGTACCTTACAAAAGTACTTGAAATGTAAAGCACAAAGTAAAGCACATATAGCAAAATATCGATCCTATTTCTGATATTCTCTTCACATCTCACAGGCAATATGCGGCATACAAACGCACAATGCGGAATTCTAACAAAAAAGTTTTTTACGTCTCTATATTCATTAACTCACTATTTATTACTTGTACCTTTTAAACTTAATATTTATTTACTTTTTCTTTATACGTATGGTGTACATAGTAAAAAATTGACTCTTTATTTTCATTTCATTTCTACTTACCTAAAAAAAAAAAAACTTATATTTTTACACAGACCATTAATAAAGTATACCCACGGTAGAAATCCTTATTGCCTATTTGATGTACTTTTGTAAATTTTGTTTTGATTACATAATTTTGTTCGGACATTGACTTGATCTCTTTGTGAGGTAGGTAATGATTTCATTCATTAAGTCCAAAGTGAATAAATGACAAAATACAATAACAATAAATTGGTATCATTAAAAAAGTTGCTCGTGGTTACGGCTAAAGTTTTCCTAAATTAAAACAATATTTCACCCGAGTTCTTAGCTTTATTTTCTGAAGTTTAAAAACATAGTCCGTAAACTAATTCCGGCGGCTAAAATACGTTTAACATATAATGAGGACAATTTGTATCTTGCGTTTTCTTACTTCGAATAATTTGTCCATTCTGATATTGCATGGCATACTACGAGTAAAAGCATTAATTGAATTTAGGATGTAATGGACATTTAACGTAATTAGATTTCTACATGTAATATGAATAACATTATAAATCCCTTTCAAAGTTTTTGTAAAAAGAAAGCTTAGAGAAAAATCTTATTACGTAATTAAGGATTATCTAAACGATAAATAGCTTGGACGTGAATTGCTCTAACTCCATAGCTAATTATAATTTATTATTGATTATGTAAAATGGTGATAACAAAAAAGAAACCCGGCTACATTTCTCGTGGGCTTCTTCTTAGACCTGGGCGCGATTGGAACCCCTCTTAGCTTAGTTCAGAGTAGAGTGTAAATAAAAATTATGGAAAATCTGATATATATGAACCATTTATATGCCTGTAACAGGTTTACATAATAATGTTATTATGATTTATTTAAAGGAATCGCAGTTATAACTGATTATGGGGTGCCAGGTCGGGTAACCTCCACGTGTGCCTGGGTGCTGTGGGTCCCTCTTGATTCGTCCGGGGGGAAGAGCAGCATTCGGGCCGGTGCACCCTGGTAACATCGGTTAACAATTTCTTTTGTGCGAGATTGTTAGCCGATGGCCAATGACCCGACGCGGAGGGGGTCTCCGCGCGTCCCTCTGACCAAGCTGAGGGCGCAGTGGATGACCCAGGGGGTGTATCACCCCGTGTGGTGGAAGGCCTGTCCAGGTATGGGACTGGCAGGCGGGGGTGGGCGGCAGGCTGCTGCTGGAGGTGGGGGTGACGACTGTGACTGGTCGTCCCCATTGGAAGTTTGCGGCCCGTCCAGGTATGGGACTGGCGGGCCGGGCCCGTCCAGGAATGGGACTGGTGGGCCAGGGTGGACGGCGAGCGTTCGCTGCGCTTGCCGTCGGCGATGGAAGGCCGGGTGCGAGAGAGCGTTCTTCTTCCACCTCTCTTGCACCTGTGCATTCGGAGGACTTGTGGATGATGGAAACGGGGCCGTCCATCACTCACAGTACGGTCCTCAAGTTGGCTGGTGTGCTGTTGTTCTGGCACACCTCTAACAGGCGAAACTGGGCACGTCGTGCCCAAGGAGGGTCTGCTGCGGCGGACACCCGCTGGTGGAGTTGCGGTTGTATGCGAGAGCCTTCCCGTGGCTCCACCATACAGCGGTGAGTAGGAACACGTGGGGGTTTTAGTCAGTAGGAGTCTGACATAACCTCTGTGCCTCCCCGTGGCGCAGAGGTATCCATGAGGATTTACCCACGATAAAAAAAAAAAAAAAAAAAAAAAAAAAAAAAAAAAAAAAAAAAAAAAAAAAAAAAGTTATAACTGATTATTGTTAAATCCACTACGCCGATTATATTTTGTCTGGCTTTCGCAAGCAATAAAAATTTCATTTTGAACAAGGGTTTCCATAAAGAAGCACATTATTTTATCCATATTTTAAGATTGTCATGCGAAATAAAATATTACCCTTATAATCTCAGTTTACCTGACCTCCTGACCTTGACCTGAGTTTACCTCTTATTTGTTACACGTTCTAAAATCGTAGTATTAAGATAATTGTTGGACGGCCAAAGTTGGAGTCCTGGGTTCGATTCCCGGCTCGAGCCTGGTCTGGTGAGAGGCTTCAGCCGTGGCTAGTTACCACCCTACCGACAAAGACGTCTCGCCAAGGGATTTAGCGTTCCGGCACGATATCGTGTACAAACCAATTAGGAGTATAGGTGTACCACACCCGTAACAGGTTAGCCCGCTACCATCTTAGACCGCATCTCACCAGATGAGATGCCTTCAAGGGCTAACTAACTAGCGGTGTGTATATATATATTAACATTAAGCAGCAAATCTTGATTTGGCAGCGTTAAATTGTCTCATACTAAACCATTAAGCTATTGACCACCTCACGCTGTATACATCATCATCATCATGATCAACCCATCACCGGCTCACTACAGAGCACGGGTCTCCTCTCAATATGAGAAGGGTACATAGTCCACCACGCTGGCCATGTGCGTGTTGACAGACTTCACACACTTTTCAGAACATTATGAAAAATTATAAAACACAGAGTGCAGTTTGTTCAGTCAACGCAGCGATAATTCACAAAAGGTCATTTGTAATGGTCCATACCAGTTGTACGTGACCGACGTATTAGTTTCAGATATGTATTGACGCCGGGCTATCCCTGGAGAATTTACTGCTGCCCATTGAGATGTTATTACCTCCCACATACATGCCACATTAACGCCCATATTACAATAATTATTATTATTAATACATATTACTTAAATTATACGCTGTGCTTGATACGTTGTGACCAAGAATTTAAATTTTTCTTGCTTTGTTTGGTTTTTCTAGAGCCGAAAATCGAAATCAGGACCTCCAACTTTGTAATTCAACAGCGCAAGCGCTACGCCCCCGAGATCATCGGTTTTTTTAAGTAAAGTATTTTACTTTATGCAACAATAAAAACATTTATATAAAATCACGAGACGGGTCTCTAGACTCTAGTTTGTAGCATCTTACTGCTGTTACCATAGTTGTATATAATCCGGCATTCTGTAGAATGCCCGGGGCCATAACTCAATGAACGACATAATTTGAATTATACATATTCTGTTCCTAGTTACAGCTTATGTAGGATTGTTGGAATGATTACATTTCCCCGGGGTATCTGGTCAGGGTACTCAGCCTTAATGTTGATATGTTCCGGGCAAAGCCCGCAGGGTGCGTGGAATCGACATTGCCGTGCGCCAATGACGTCATTTACATTTTTACTAGCATAACATAATGCACACGCTGAAAAGTGCGACCAGCTTTTAGGTGGAAACGTATACAGCGTTAGCCTAGTGGTTAGGGCGTCAGCCTCCTAATCAGAGGTCGGCGGTTCGAATACGGGCACGCACCTCTAACTTTCGAAGTTATGTGCGTTTTAATAAAATAAATAAAGTATCACTTGCTTCAAATGTAAAGGAAAACATCGTGAGGAAACCTGCACGCCTCCGAGTTCCCCATAGTGCTCTCAAAGGCGTGTAAAGTCTGCAAATGCACAATGCTGATGGCCAAGCCCTTCTCATATTGTGAGGAGACCCGTGCTCTGTGGTGAGCCGGCAATGGGTTGATCATGATGTTAATGTTGATTTCACAAGCGTACAGAAATGATTAGGTGTTGGACAATTGAAATATGTTGAAGTATTTATATAAAAGCGACCTAAAAAACCAATTAATTTTTCTTACTAATTTAAATGTTTTGGCATAGTATTGACACTTGCAGATGAAGTATGGTGAAGTATTTATATAAAGGCGACCTAAAAACCAATTAATTTTACTTACTAATTTAAATGTTTTGGCATAGTATTGACACTTGCAGATGAAGTATGGTGAAGTATTTATATAAAGGCGACCTAAAAACCAATTAATTTTACTTACTAATTTAAATGTTTTGGCATAGTATTGACACTTGCAGATGAAGTATGGTGAAGTATTTATATAAAGGCGACCTAAAAACCAATTAATTTTACTTACTAATTTAAATGTTTTGGCATAGTATTGACACTTGCAGATGAAGTATGGTGAAGTATTTATATAAAGGCGACTTAAAAAACCAATTAATTTTCCTTCCTAATTTTAATGTTTTGGCACCATATTGACACTTGTAGGTAGGTGTAAACGTGTGTGTGTTTGTGTGAATAAATGCGTCGATCATGATGATGATTGATAATAGATGTGCAGAACAGTATGACAGTATTAAATTTTTTTTTTTTTATCCACTACAAGTTAGCCCTTGACTGCAATCCCACCTGATGATAAGTGATGATGCAGTCTAGCTAGATGGTAGCGGGCTAACCTGTTAGGGGTATGGAGAACCCACACTCTTTGGTTTCTACGCGACATCGTGCCGGAACGCTAAATCGCTTGGCGACACGTCTTTGTCGGTAGGGTGGTAACTAGCCACGGCCGAAGCCTCCCAACACCAACCAGACCAAAAAGTAAAATACATCGGCTAAACACTAGGAGCAATTAATCAGGCCGACGCGAGCGTGGGCGGGGCGTTTTACAAGTTTCAAAAAGAAGTTCCGTGTCGCGCGGTGCAGCTGAATCGCTGCGATAAATTATAAAGTTTATTTGTTATCTCTCTCTTTGTACACTTTTAATGTACTTACACTACTGGACTGTTTAATGAAGACAACAATGGTTTCTGAGGACCAACTTTTTCATGGATGTTACTTGATTTGCCAGTGGTCTCTTGAAAATGTATATATATACTAGTAAATTCAAAATGAAATTCAAAATAATCTTTATTCAGATTGTCATTAAAAAGGCACTTTTGACGCGTCAATAATTTATATAGTAGTTATTTCATGGTGATAACTACATTCGTAAACTTAAAACTAAAGCTATGAGGGTTCACCCCGCGCCCCGGTCTAAGAAGAAGCCCACAACAAACTTAGCCGGGTACTATATATACTTCGTTCGCGTAGATAAGGGGTTTTTAAAAACTCCTATGGTATAAGCTACCAATTCGAGGAAAATGTATGATAAGCTGAAACTATAGGTATAGTAAAATTCAGAACTTTTTTTAAGCATTCCCTTTGTCTTAAAATCCGTATATATGTACGAGTATATAGAATAGTAAGAGTAAAAGTTTGAATATGTCGCACCGAAATTAGCTCCCGTAAAATGAAATAATATATATTCAGCCAAGAAAATTATAATAATTTAAGATAGTTTGTGAAAATATTTTTTTTTATCAAAACATTATTACTTATTTACCTGTAACACTATGTTGGACTTTCCAATTCGAAACACCTACGCATAAATATATGTATATATACAAACTTGAACTCTGACTATATACTCGTAGATATAAACGGAATTTATGCTGAAGGGAATGCTTAAAAAAAAAAGAAAACCACTCATCACACAGCGTAATAAAATGCTGAATAAAAAGCTGACGTGCCGTCTAAAACGTCTATTATTAAATATGTAAATATCTTAGCGCAGTGTCACTTGTGGGGTAAAATGAAGTCACGTCCCCGACACACTTCGCTTCATCTATATTCATCCACGCAGCCGACGTTGCACATTAATATTAATTGTATTTAAAAATAAATATTTAATGCGTTGTTTCATGAATTAAAAGTGGCTTTGTTGTTACGACTTATTATAGCTAGTAAAGATCTATCCCTAATAGGCTAACAAGGACTGATATCATCATGGTCTTGATCAACTCATTATCGGCTCACTACTGAGCAAGGGTCTACTCTCAATATGAGAAGAGTTTGGCCATAGTCCACCACGCTGGCCATGTGCGGATTGCCAGACTTCACACGCCTTCGCAAACATTACGGAGAACTCTCAGACGTGCAGGTTTCCCCAAGATGTTTTCCTTTCACCGTTGAAGCAAGTGATATTTTAATTGTTTAAAAACGCACATAACTCTGAAAAGTTAGAGGTGCGTGCCCGGACTCGAACCGCCAACCTCTGATTACGAGGTTGACACCCTAACCACTAGGCTATCACAGCTTCACAGCAGGACTGATATACAAACAAACATTATTTATTTATCAGATTTTAGTGCTAGAGTTACTTTGAAAATGGTATTTTTGAGTTCCTTAGATTTCCTAAGATTATTCGAGCTCTCTACGACACCTATGACACTTGCATATGGAATCAAGATTTTATTTTTTGAAATGAGGTAATCTGTGTATGACTTATAATGTGGATCTATCTTTGTAGTCCGGGGTATTTGGTCTAATGCATTAACATTAACCGATAGATCACCTTTCCATTTCTACTTCAACTTTGCAAGCTGAGCTATATCGCTTACTTGTTACTTCCAGTTCCATACTGGATATGAAAAACTGTCGTTATATAATATTATATATGGTACATATTTGTATACAAAATTAGAGATGTTATTAAAAAGCTCATAATAAAAGTGCGACAGCTGACTTATTAATCTCATTAAAGTAGGCTTAAGCCCAACCCCTATGTAGCTGGGCTATGTGACAGGGTTAGATTGCTGGGCTATGTAGCTGGGCTAGATTGCTGGGCTATGTAGCTGGGCTAGACTGCTGGGCTATGTAGCTGGGCTAGATTGCTGGGCTATGTAGCTGGGCTAGATTGCTGGGCTATGTAGCTGGGCTAGATTGCTGGGCTATGTAGCTGAGCTAGATTGCTGGGCTATGTAGCTGGGCTAGATTGCTGGGCTATGTAGCTGGGCTAGATTGCTGGGCTACATTTCTGGGCTAGATTACTGGGCTAGGTAGCTGGGCTAGGTTGCCTGGTAGAGATCTTTTTATACACTTCAAGTTAGCTTTTGACGGCAATCTCACTTAGTACAAGTGATGCAGTCTACGTTAAAAAATAACAACGGAAAACCTCAGTAATAAAAAATGAGTATTATCTTGTAGAACTAGATACTCTAAGCTAACATTGTTATTATAAGGAATTCACAGTAGATTAATAATCCCGTAGTTAAATTTAACTAAAGAAAATTAAAAAGAAACGAAGTGTTAAAATGCTGTGAAAGAAATATCTCGAATTTAACCAGCTTAAAGGACCAAGTTGAAGACTTGCGAGAATCCTCGGAACGGTGGCCAGGCGCAATGAACTTTCCTTTGTAGCAATTGTTAAATTTACCTCTAAAACCTCGCAGTGTGACGATATATTTGCCATGTTAATGTTCTGGCGTAGAGATGCAAGATTCTTTATTATCAAGCAATTGTGAAGTATGTACCTGTAAAGAAAAAAAAAAAATTTTATTTGATTGGATACATTACGTTTACAATTATGTTTATAATTTGAAGCCTTTTGTTTCTAAAAAGGAGAATTATTAGAAAATTAATCTCTATATTAAGGCAATCTTAAAACGTGAGTTTCGAAATTGTCAAAAGATTGATATCAAGATAATGAAAAGTAGACTCCGAAATTTCAAACTTCCGAAATTAAACGATATTCCTAGAATATCGGAAAGTAATCCTGACAATAATTTGATCCTCTAGACATGACTTCGGATTTCCGATCGCCCTTTTACCGCTCAGCCTTTATGACGCTCCATACAATGGGACATCAATAGCACAACATAAAGTACCTTCTTTTGATTTATGAGGTTTGTTCATTCAAATGTATTCAGAGACAAAGTGTTACGCGTCGGCTGCATTGATCGCTCAATCTTACACCGATAGATCCCCGTCTCTGTCTTTTGCGCAAGAACAGAATGGGACAGCTGATGTAAATTCAAGACGATTTATCCCAGCCAGCGGGCATCCGCAACTACACTCCTAGTTATTAAACGCCACCTGAATAATTCATAACATGAGGGTAGATCGAAATAACTTCGTAAGTTTTATTGGCGTCGAGAACAATAAACTTTAAACTCTATGTCCAACGGGAAGGGAGCAATTTGGCGCGTTATGTTAAGTAACATTTTTATATCTGTCTGTCTTTTCGAACAGCCTTGGGGATTGGAAATCAAAGGAGTTAAACGGCAAAGGGAATCTTAACTAGGTTTACTATTGACTTTCTGTGGTCTTTTGTCACCGGCGGTGATATTAAGCGGGGGCTCTGAATAAGTTTGTGGACACTGTTTTATTTTATAAATCACTGAACCACACTTTCATTTACTGAAGTTTTACACGCTTAACCGGACTTTAGAATTGAGTTTCATTACGATAACATCAAGATTAGCGAAATTATGAATTTCCAGATGTAATGCGCTCGCATTAAGATGGCTATTTGCCGTTAAATTAATATTCTACCTTCGCCATCGTCTTAACGCATGGACCTCCACTATTGGTCCACTGTAACTAGGCCTTCGTAGCTTTTGGGAGTCCATTGTTTATGCATCGTCGAATGTTCTAAGGCCTAGAAACTATATCGTTTAAAGTTATGACTTCAATGTTATTTTACACGGAACTTAGAAAGCCTCCGAAGTTCCCTGGGAAGAATCAAAACGATAACAACATAATAACGATTTGTTAAAGGTATTGATTTATTAAGAGTAACGTGTTTATTCAACGGCACTTATCGCAGATGTAATCATCATCATCATCATCATGATCAACCCATTACCGTTTCACTACAGAGCACGGGTCTCCTCTCAATATAAGAAGGGTTTTGGCCATAGTCCACCACGCTGGCTATGTGCGGATTGGCAGACTTCACACACCTTTGAGAACATTATGGAGAACTCTCAGGCGTGCAGGTTTCCTCACGATGTTTTCCTTCACCGTTGAAGCAAGAGATATTTTGTTTAAAAACGGACATAACTCCGAAAAGTTAGAGGTGCGTGCCCGGATTCGAACCTCCGGCCTCTGATTAGGAAGCTGACGCCCTAACCACTAGGCTATCACCGTTTCCAGCATTGCCATAATTAGTAGTATTATTAGATGGAAGCGTCCAACGTATGAAGCAACCCCCAGAAGAAACCTTTATCTATCCGGAAATGCTAAGTATGTTCCAACATTAACAGAAATGTTCACTATATATATGTTATATATAGTAAGAGTAATAATGAATTTTTCATTCAGTAAAATATCAATTGTTCAATATTCATCAAACAATCAGCCGGAACCCATTTTGAATTAAGGAGGAGGCAGTGCGCAGCGCACTTGTCAAAAATTGAAGGAGGGAAACGCACTTGAAGTCTGAATGGAGCTATCGACCGGACAGGAAATTTAGTATTGGAAAAATTCCTAAGTCTCATTTTGAGCCGGGGGAAAATGTTCTAATGGGAATCCAAGGTGATTTCATGTATATGTATCCTGATGTCATTGATGTTTTTTTTTCTTCTACAAGTTAGCCCTTGACGGCAATCTCACCTGATGGTAAGTGATGATGCAGTCTAAGATGGTAGCGGGCTAACCTGTTAAGGGTATGGTAAACCCATACTCCTAATTAGTTTCTACGCGAAATCGTGCCGGAACGCTAAATCGCTTGGCGACACGTCTTTGTCGGTAGGGTGGTAACTAGCCATGGCCGAAGCCTCCCACCAAACCAGACTCGAGCTAGGAATGCGACAGCGCGCGCGCTCCGCCACGGAGGTCGCCAAAAAGTCAGGTATTTATACCATAGATTTGACACCTTCATTGTTAAACTATAGTTATGATATTAATGAAATAAGTGAGTAAACAAATACAGTTCCTATTGTCCTTGGATATATGCTGTAAGGGAGTTACAGATCCTAACCTCACCTATATCATTAGTTCTATTATAATATCACTAACTTTGGCCTCCTACGCTGAGTTGAAATTTCATAGAATTTTCAAGCTTCAAACTCCTTATATAGAAGGAAATGAATTTGCTAAATCCTTGGTTGTTTCATTTAGTGTTGGGGTTTGAGTTTTGAGTGCGTCGATATCTTTCAGAAAGCAACTGGACATACAATTTCTTTAACATCTACCTACCCGAATACTATATTAAACCATGCGGGCTATTAATTTTCGTACGAATAACTATCATCAGAAACATAGTTAATTATCGAATAAACTTAAATTTAAAGTAAATGTCTTTAATGGAAAATCTGTACGGCTTCAAAGGAAATAAATACTCTCTCGATTCGTATTCATTGACCCTCATAAGAAGGCTTTGGCAATAATAATCACTTTGACGTTAATTTTAATGGACGCTGGAGAAAATACGTTACTATTAAAAATACATTTTCTGCAGTAGAATTACAAAATGAACTTTTGTTCAATAATATAATTACTTGTGATTTAAAAATAGAGGCTGGACTTTACTTTGCAGATATTAACTTACCTTAGTTCCTTCAAGGGAAGGGTGAAAAGACATTTTCTAGGCAAGTGCGCTCCAACCTAGACCTCATCAGTGCCTTCTGGTACTGATTGTCGTCAAGCGCAAACCTATCTCAAACTAAAAAAAAATAAAAAAAAATATACTTTAGGACGAAACACTAACCCTCCCTTTTAGGGGGACTGAGTTCGTTTCCGAGAAACCATCGTGTGGAAAACGGCATGCCTGAGAGTTCTCCATAATGTTCTCAAAGACACGTGAAGTATGTCAGGCCAAAACTCAAACGGTTTGTACACGACATCACACCGGGACGTTCAATCGCTTGGCGGTATGTCTTTGCCATTAACTGGCCGCGGCCAAAGTATCCCACCAGACAGCCCTGGAGACGGGAATCGAACCCCGAACCTCACACTTCATAATAGTAATAGAGACCGTCGTTAATATAACATACAAATACCCAAAGGCTAACAATCGCAGGAGGTATATTTGGCGCAGTCCACAGGATTTTTATTATAAGAAACTAACTCGAGTTAATTCTTTGGTAAAAGAAAGTGAGTACATAATGTGTTCAATCGTTTTCCTCTATTATAATATACTAGCTGCTGCCCGCGACTTCGTCTGCGCGGTCTTCAGAATTGAGTCTAAAGCTTCGCTCGTTAACAATTTTGAATCTTCTCACGGGAACTATTTGAGAGATCGGTATAAATTAAAATTCAAATTCACAATAATCTTTATTCAAATAGTCCTTAAAGAGGCACTTTTGACGCGTCAATAATTTACACAGTAGTTATTTCATGGTGATAACTATATTCGTAAACTTAAAACTAAAGCTATGAGGGTTCCAAACGCGCCCCGGTCTAAGAAGAAGCCCACAACAAACTTAGCCGGAGTTTTTCTTGTTTTTCATTATCACCATCTCACATAATGAATAAAATTAATAATAAACTATAGTACCTATGGAGATAGAGCAATTCACACCCAAGCTTTTTTATCGTTTATATAATCCTTAATATCGTAATATGATTTTTCTACAAGCAAACTAGAAAATACATGTCCTTTTCTATAGTATAGGTAACTACCCGTACCCGCGGCTTAGACAATTTTCTTAAACAATTTTCAATTTTCCTTGTGTCAGAAAAACCCAAATATCTTACAGAACCCTATTTTTTTCCAAAATAAAATTTAGCCTATATTACTCGTGGATAATGTAGCTTTCGAATGGTGAAAGAATTTTTATAAACGGTCCAGTAGTTTTTAGCCTATTCATTACAACCAAACAAACCAAGTTTTCCTTTTTATAATATTAGTATAGATAGTAGTGTAGTATAGACTAGCAATAAGTAATGTCATTTCAAATTTATATTTTTAATAACTACGAGAATACTTTTGGTTGCGCATTTCATCATCATTATATATATTTGCAATATGTTATAATAAATTTTTGAGTATTATAAACAAAAAACTTCAATCCAATGTTTAAGTTCGTAAGTTTCCTAGTGTTTGTTTTGTAGGTATTGTTTCTGAATATCCAACGTATAACATGACATTAATTGAAACTGTTTCCGTATCGATATTCTGAACTTTTGTGGAACAAAGCTCTACAATTCGGCGAAAGTTTGCCTCTATTGTTGATCCGGACTAATTGAATGATCAGCTGATCGACTCTTCGTGAATACCTATTTATTGTTTTGAAACTCTAAAATCACGTACACATTTATAAAAAATTATACAAGTCGAGTCAAGGCGTCCAAGTTGTTTTTTGTAAGGATCAAGTGTTGCTGACGTCACGACTTTGTTTACTTTCGCTTATAGTAATTTAAACCACAACTTGCGGGTTTACACTTCTATTGCGACAATAATTAAGAGGTCCAAACAGTCGGACGTCTCAAGCGAGAATTCTTGAAAGGCATCGACCGCCCGTATTTATAGGAAAGCATGCTTGTACAAAATTGATTGTCACTGTCTAAATTGTGTTAGCAAAATCATCAAGAGTTAAAATGTGGGTAATTATTGAATTCTTGAGGTTCTTGGCGCCGCTGAATGAAGTTAATAACTCCTTCGCGCCGACATACACTATATATATATACACACGCGTATAATTATAAAAAAAATTGCCAAAATATTGAAACCAAACAACCAAACTTTAAGTTTATTTTTTGATCTTATCTTGATTGATATCCCATTTTCTGTTGAATTTGGAGTGGATGTCGATATCTATGTGGTAAAATTTAAACCTGTATCACTTTCTACGGTGGCATTGTACCGAACCTTATAAGCCTGTCCATCAGAATTAATCCTAGAGTATTTCTCGGGGAGTGCTATTGGTCTATATTGAAGCCAAGCACTTGTCTACAATCTAAATTTATAAAAGCCACAAATATGACTTCGCCAGGTAGACAATAAACAGCAAGTATAATTTTCTATATTCCGCCGACAACCGGGAGATTAGTATAATATAACACCACACAAAATCTTCCACTAGAACCTCTACGCACGTTTCGACCCCACACCGGATCATCCTCAGGAGATGTTGACTTCACAAGCGCGAAAAGTCTTAGACTTTTCGCGCTTGTTTGGCGAAGTGCGTGTGTGTGTGTGCGCGCAAATTATACTTGCTGTTTATTGTTTATCATGGACTTCCGCAAAGTAAAGCCTGCTTCATTATTCGCCAGGTAGGTTGACAAAACACTATAATTCAAGGGAACTTAGAAAAGATTTCACCCAAAGAATTAGGGACAAAGGTGGTTTACATAATAAAACAATGGTGGGAGTACCCCCACTCCACCGAGCCCGCTTTTTCGCGCGATAATACGTTATTTGACGTGAATTATGTGAATTATTCGCGTTAAAGCGACTCCGACCGCAAAATTTTAATAATGAATTAATACATCCCTTTAAAATGTAAATTTTTAATTCTCCAGTCGCCGCATCGTCGCTTCTGCGATTCAACGATGTTTGCTAGATTTTGCGGTGTAAGTGGGAATTATGTATTAATATTATTATTATACACTAGATTTCGTATTACATGGACTATACAGCGTTTCTAAGGAGTTAGCAAATAAGTTATAGCAGACCAAGTTTGATGAACTGTTTGCCTTTAATGAGTGGAAGTGGTCATCGTATAGAAGGTCATCATTCACCTCGAGTTTTAGAGCTTTCACCTTACTGCAGATTGCAGATTTGACGAGCTCCGTGGCGTAGCTCGTGCGCTGTTGCATTTTAAAAGTTAAAGGTCCTGGGTTCGATTCCCGGCTGTCCCAGCTTAACAAGGCTTTATATTCACTTTTTAGAGAACACAACACAATTTAAAAGATATTGGTTGATGTAGAGTTATTGCAATTCTGAGACTTTAGTGACCTTAGTACCTTCCTTAAATCTTCAAGGTATCAATCTTTCATTTCTCAACTGTTCGCTAAGAACTTCGCTTATAAAGACATGAGGAAAACAAATGGATCTTAGTAGCTTTCGTACTCCCCTTTGTTATCCTCTGCCTCTGAACTCAATACTATTGATATGCTATTGATATTACACCGCTAAATCATAACTATACTTCTGATAGATTTAGATACTGATAGAACTTTTTTTTTTTTTATTGTTCAAAAATAATTTAAAAAAACATTTTAATTGTAAAGCTAACCGCCCTCCAGAAACTTTACGTTTATGGGGAGGACGGCGAGCTCTATCGTAACGAATGAAAAAAAAAATCATAGTTCTAGACATCAAAACTCCGTATACAGATACGGATGTCTACAGAGACAAGTTGACAGAAACTAACCAAGTTTTCCAAGTTTGACTTAAATAAAAATATAATAATTTGAGTTTTAGTTGCACTAAAGTTAAGAATAATATTGAATACCAATTCATTGACGTTAATTTTGAAAATCAGTTGAAAACTTCAAATAAACTTACACACCTTAAACCAACAACTCGTTATCAACAAAGCGGTCTGAAACACAAACTCACCCAAGCGCCCGAACCATTTACAGCTGAACAAATAGATAACAATGAAGCGCAAAATCACGAAATTAAATAAGAACCATACATAATTTGTAATTGCCGAGTTAACTCTAAAACATCTCAAGTTCTTGGTCCATTAAATATCTTAGTACACAAAACGAAAGTTATTTGAACTGAAAATGAACAATTAATTCATCATGATCAACCCATTACCGGCTCACTACAGAGCACGGATCTCCTCTCAATATGAGAACGGTTTGGCCATAGTACACCACGCTGGCCATGTGCGGATTGGCAGACTTCACACGCCTTTGAGAACATTATGGAGAACTCTCAGGCGTGCAGGTTTCCTCACGATGTTTTCCTTCACCGTTAAAGCATGTGATATTTTAATTTTTTTTTAAAACGCACATAACTCCGAAAAGTTAGAGGTGCGTGCCCGGATTCGAACCGCCGACCTCTGATTAGGAGGCTGACGCCCTAACCACTAGGCTATCACAGCTTTTAGCAATAGTTAATCAAAGTCAACTTCAGGCCTTTTTCTGCTTTCGAGAAATCATCAAGAACAGTTCCAATTATAATCGCTAACACCAGATATTTATCATTACTTTAGTGTCAGAGTACATTATCTTTGTCCTGTCTGTACCTCGGTTTAAGGTTATTTGAAAAGGATTGCAACTATTACACTTGATGGTAGGCAACGCTGTAAGTGGTGATAGCCTAGTGGTCAGGGCGTCAGTCTCCTAATCAGAGGTCGGCGGTTCGAATCCGGGCACGCACCTCTAACTTTTCGGAGTTATGTGCGTTTTTTAAAAACAATTAAAATATCACTTGTTTCAACGGTGAAGGAAAACATCGTGAGGAAACCTGCACACCTGAGAGTTCTCCATAATGTTCTTAAAGGCGTGTGAAGTCTGCCAATCCGCACATGGCCAGCGTGGTGGACTATGGCCAAACCCTTCTCATATTGAGAGGAGACCCGTGCTCTGTAGTGAGCCGGTAATGGGTTGATCATGAGATCATCATCATGAACGCTGAAATTACGCAGAGCGCTGACGTAATTAACTGTTAAAGGTTAAATTCACTCAAAATGTACTGAATTATGAAGACGTTGCATAAGTTACAACTGTACAGCTGAACAAACAGATAACAATGGCAGACAATATCACAGTTAATTACCGAGAAAACTATAGTGTTTTACAAGGACCTTGTATTTCGTAGCGTAATTAATGATTTATAGAACAGAGAAAAAAGGGCGCAGTCGCGCGGAGAAATATTTACGTCTTTGTTTTTGGTGTTGTCTTTAAAATTTTAAATATCTCATCTCATAATAAATCATGACACACCTTAAAATACTCTAAACATTAGCAAACCCAACTTTTCCTCTATTTAGCGGAATTCAAAAGCTCAAGACTCATAAGTTTGAATAGCAAAAGCGCCAGAACTACGCTTGATAGGTGTGGTACAAACTCCGGCTTCATCTCAGTCATTGTGCTGCAAACCCCGTAAATTATGGCGGCATGCAGCGGTGACTTTTGAGGGCCTTCTCATTCAAAACAAATTTATATTTAACAATAATAATATTCGGTAACGGACTGCTTTTAATACATTGCTACTAAAATTATAAATACAAAAGTTTATTCGTTGATATGACTTCATGTCTTTGAAATAAGGGCATTGGCTTTAGCTGGAATGACTGATTTTTTTTTTCAAAATTTTATAATATGTAATTTATTTACTTTATTTAAGTCTCAATTTATTTGTCTGTCATCCGAGCGTCAAGTGTAAACTTAAATTGTTAATATCGGCGAATTGGGCCCCACGACACAGGATTACCTAGTGTGGGTCCCAACGGATGTACTAAGCTTTGTAAGTAGTTTTTTGGCAAATAAATATTTTTATTTTTTTTTTTCATTTTACGCTGTATTATTAAGGTGTTTTTGCATAAAGGTAATTTATCAGTAAAGATAAGATGGGATATATCTGAAGCGCAACTTCTTAATTAACTCTTATTGCTTATCTGGCTGAAGGAATTTTGACGATATTGACTTAGTATCATAATCTTTTATAAATAAATTATAGTACATACATAAGTAAAAAATATACCAGATCCATGATGTCTAAAACTAATAATTATTAATAAATCGCTCTACCAATTAAACAGAATAGACATACAGGAATGTAAAATTGAATTTGTTTTTCTGTATGATTTCTCGAAATAGTTAAATAAGTGTATTGATTTGTAGAAGAAATAACAAATTTTTCCATTAAGATCATTCGATCTTACAAAAATGGCAATGACAGAAATGATTAACAAAAAGAATTATAACGTTAAAGAACACGTAAAAGTCTTTAGCAAAGTTCGATCTCCCCTGATAACCAGTAAGCCTCAAATTCTTTCCAAGCAGGTTTCCTCACGAAGTGTTCCTTCACCGTTGAAGCAAGTGATATATATATTTTTTTTAAAACGCGCATAACTCCGAAAAGTTAGAGGTGCGTGCCCGGATTCCAACCGCCGACCTGATTAGGAGGCTGACGCCCTAACCACTAGGCTATCACCGCTTCTTTTTGCATTTATAAATGTAATTAAATAAACACCTAATCAAGCGGGAAAATTAAAACGCGTCAACAATAGAGCCTTTCCAGACAAACAAACCGTGAGTAAATTGAAAGGCAGTCCCTTTGTCTTTAGGTAGATTCGAATCGATCTTTCATCGTTTAATAATATTTCTATAAGGAATCACCCTTTTCCCACTCAGTTCACCGCGTCAACCCCTTTGTCCTGAAAGGGACAAAGTTTTGGTAATTAAATTTTTATATCCTCTTTTCAAGTTTTTATTTAACGACCCGGAATATTTTTAAAGGGTTATGAACAAAAAGGGGCCATTTTCTTTTTAAGAGTGATGACAAAAAGGGCTAATTAGTTCTTTCTTGGAGTATTGTCATTAAGACTTGTAATTATATGAATTACATTTTTCGCATTAGCTTAAACGGTTGCGGGATGTGGAGATATGCATTTATGCCTGTTCTCTGAGATTCAGATTTGCCGATACCTTTCTCTGGAACTCACCGACATAAAGGTATGGAAGTTCAGCAATTTGTTGCGCAGTTGTATATCTAATCTTAAAGATATGTACATCTCTAATTAGACCACCATAAGTGGAATTCATAAAAATATCTTTGAAAGAAAAAATCGGTTTAGTAACTGGTTTTGAATCTAAATTTATTTCTTTTGAGACTGCTGTCTAAACGTCCACAGAATCTTTTATTTGAATCGACATTGTTTTCTCTCTAAACAACAACTTTAAAAGTTCTATCACATATGATTCTTGCTCTACATCACTGGATACATTATTGTAATAAGCATTCTTAAAAAAGTTATTGAATTGTTACTGCTATTATGTATATGTATATATGTATGCATTTAGTATAATTTGCTTGTATCTCGAATGGTAGCTATAAGAAAATATACGTTTTATTAAAGCTGTTTTACCTACACTTGGTGGAAATATGAAATTAATAAATATCGGTTTTCTCAAGTATAGATGAAAAAACGATCTCCGTGGCGCAGCGCGTGCGTGTTGGAGGTTCTGGGTTCGATTCCCAGGTCGATTCTGGTCTGATGGGAGGCTTCGACCGTGGCTGGTTACCACCCTAGCGACAAAGACGTGTCGCCAAGCGATCCAGTATTCCGGCACGATGTCGCGTAGAAACCAATCAGGAGATTGGGTCTACCATACCCTGAACAAGTTAGCCCGCTACCATCTTAGACTGCATCATCACTACACCAGGTGAGATTACCGTCTATGGCTAACTTGTAGTGGATAAAAAACAAAAAAGTTTAATTTCCGATTCGATTACATGAAGTGGAATTCAAAACATTGTTCATCTTCCCACGCGCATTTGTCCAGTTTTATTTAAGCTCAATGTTCAATTTGTAATGTTGTGCGTTAGTTAACCACATAATCCGCTTGTACCCACTTCCCTACCTAGAGTCTTGCATAAACTTAACGATCACATTAATTTGTAAATATACCCTCACGAAAGATTAAGCGAACAATAATTTTGACCTAAGTGCTGAACTTGGGGTTACATTAAAAGTTAATTCGGATTTATATTTTATACGGCAATAAAAAATCCAAGTCCACCTAACATTTTAGCATAAATCTGCAATAATTTAACGAGCTTCCTTAGGGAAAACGTTCAAATTACACCGGGAATGTAGTGGTTTAAATTTTTATATTATCTACAGAATAATCGCTTTTCTTACATTCAACTTCATCTTGAATGAATAAAAATAGTATCAAGTTTGGTACTTATGTACAAGATTTTGTTTTTTGTTTTAAAAAAAAAACTTGCAGTTTGTTGCACATTTGTTTGTTAATTTAATTGCACATAAAACACAACGTTAAAGAATTAATAAAACAAAATAAAAATCATACGAAGCGATTTCCACTTTGAATCTGTCATCATCATCATCATCATCGTATTTTGTAATTAAATTATGATAATCACGGTAAGTCTATTGGTTAACATTATGTTTTAAGTTTTAAGTTGACGAGTATAGTTATCACCATGAAAAATGTGATATATATGAACGATTCATAGATGCCTGTAATAGGTTTATATGAAGCTATTTTTGATTTGATTTGATTTATAACTAATGCTATAAGATTTGCAACATCACCTCGGTCAGAGGAAATCCCTATGATATTATAATCGATAAGGTAGCGTTTGTCATGATCAACCCACTACCGGCTCACTACAGAGCACGGGTCTTCTCTCAATATGAGAAGGGTTTGGCCATAGTCCACCAGGCTGGCCGTGTGCGGATTGGCAGACTTCACACGCTTTTGGGAACATTATGGAGAACTCTTAGGCGTGCAGGTTTCCTCACGATGTTTTCCTTCACCGTTAAAGCAAGTGATATTTTAATTGTTTAAAAACGCACAAAACTCCGAAAAGTTAGAGGTGCGTGCCCGGATTCGAACCGACCTCTGATTAGGAGGCTGACGCCCTAACCACTAGGCTATCACAGCTTCAGCAGGAATCGTTTATACCCTCCAAAGAAAATTACATTAAAGTAAATTATCCTTTCGACGGCCGTCCAACAGTCGTTACCGAATTGTGAAAAAAAAAACCCCATGAAAAGGCTCGGGATAAAAGTCATCAGCATGTACTAGAAACCCGGAATATTAATACTGAAATGAGAGTCTGCTGGCATTGGGTAAATGGTCGAAATGTTATCGCATACGACTTTCTGCGTAAAATGTCAATTCAAGCCCAATATATATTTAGAGACGCATAAAGTAGTGGGAAAATTCACATAATGAACTTGCAACTCACTGCTCATATAAATAACTTAAAATTCGTACTATAGTCTATTTATTCCTTTATGAATCATTATTATTTAAATTTTAAACAACATCATTTACATAGGTAATTATAATATGTTAAGTTATCATCTTTTTTGTTAAAAGGTCAGATGTTTGATATTTTAATATATTATTGAATAATAATATATTGAATTCTAAAGATCTTTAAGGTTTCTATAGTAAATTTCTAAATTGTATGAAAGAAACACAAGGGATTATTTTTAAATTGGAAAAATCTTATTACCAATAGATATAAAATTTATAATAGATATATAATTTCACTCGGTACATGTTTCAAAATAATTGTAATTGTACTGTAATTTACTATTCAACGTGTATGCAATTATGCGTTGGGAAAGCAACATCTCCTAATGATTTACCAGTGTCGAAACGTGGACGTAAAGAACGTACTTGTTTTGGAAGATTGAAGACATTTCAAATTGCACCTCGCAGAATCGCCTGCACGTTGCATTATAACAAATTAAGCTTAATATTCATTTAAAGTCACTTCATGATCAACCCATTATCGGCTCACTACAGACACGGGTCTCCTCTCAATATGAGAAGGGTTTGGCCATATTCCACCACGGTGGCAATGTGCGTATTAGCAGACTTCACATGCCTTTGAGAACATTACGGAGAACTCTCAGGCGTGCAGGTTTCTTCACTATGTTTTCGTTCATCGTTGAACCAAGTGATATTTTAATTGCTTAAAAACGCATATAACTCCGAAAAGTTAGACGTGAGTGCCCGGATTCGACCTCTGATTAGGAGACGGACTTCCTAACCACTAGGCTATCACAGCTTAAAAAAAAACACTCAAACATCTTATTATACTATCTTGCTGGAAATACGCCGTTAACTAGCATTGAATACACAACACTCCGAGCTATCTCTTGTCTGTCATTGTTAAAAGAGATCAATTTCCGACACCGCCAGCGTCACTGTAATTACAAGCGAACGCAGCCTTGATTCCGCATCCAGCAATCAGGCTAAAATCCTCGCTCATTAAAACAAAAAATCATTCCTCCTTTTTTCATTCTCCTAACATCTGCAGCAGTGTCTAAATGAAGAGAGCGATTCAGGAATTGCCCCCCGCGCTTACTCCCCACTTGTTACGGATTAAGGTATCCCTTTTGTGAAAAATATTGCAGAATGTGCGTTTAATCTCAAGCCCACGCCCGGTTGGGTTTTTGTTGGAATTTTTATTTTTATTCGAGATAATCTCGGAGCAATTTCGCTACGATACGTACTTAACGGTGTACTGTAATTTGCCTGGGCCTTAATAAGTTGTAGGTAAAAGGCATCGCAGAGTGGAATTGGAAATTTATTATTGAGGAGCCAATCAATATTTTGCAAATCAGGACTTATCAATACAACCATTGTAAACAGTTGAAAACGATGGAACGAAAATATCTATAGCAAATTAATTGTGGTGGTTGAAAACTGACGAGAAAATTTTTAAACATGCAACTTAAAACAAGAAATTAACAGTTATGTTTACTCTTATACAAAAGCTGTGATAGCCTAGTGGTTAGGACGTCAGCCTCCTAATCAGAGGCACACGCACCTATTAATTTTCGGATTAATGTGCGTTTTTAAGCAATTAAAATATCACTTGCTTCAATGGTGAAGGAAAACATCGTGAGGAAACCTGCATGTCTGTGAGTTCTCCATAATGTTCTTAAAGGCGTGTGAAGTCTGCCAATCCGCACATGGCCATCGTGGTGGACTATGGCCAAACCCTTCTCATATTGAGAGGAGGCCCGTGCTCTGTAGTGAGCCGAGAATGGGTTAATCATGAACTCTTATACAAATACATGCTGATTAAAGTTATATTCTTTCCTCTGTAAGCAGTTTTCTTGCAATCACTCATGTGCTGAGATCTCTCATGTACTGTTTTTCGATTTACCCACATAGGGCTTAAACTGGTACATATGACTATCCCATTTTATAACTACTCGAACCCGTGTCAAAGCATGCTTCAAGTTCGAATTTTAAAAGGATAAAACCCTTAAACAATATTGCAATGTTAAAATCCTGCTTCCGGATAATAATCTTATAAGCTGACAATAAAAAAATGGAAACCTTCCCCCACAAACAATAACAATTTAACAAGAGCAATATGACTTTCTCCCCCGTCGACCAGTCGTAGATAAACCGTATTAATTCATTGTAATTCATCCCCAACTGTGCTATAACTCAAAATTCTGCCCATTTTAACGACAGGATGAGATGAAATGTCTTCCTCTTCAGTTGGAACTACTTTAGTTTTATGATAAGGCACTGTTATGAGATGAAAAAGCCCATTGCTTGTATTAACATTAACATAAAGATTAGCACGAAGTATCATAGTTTGTAAGTTAACATAATCAAATAAAATCGCTTCTAGAATTTGAATAAGGTAAGTTTTGACTTTGACCTTGCTAATCTGATATACAAAAGTTTTTCAAGTTCAATATTAAACAGGTAGTTATGGCAAGTGTAGTGGACAAGATTTTGTTCGACCGTCCTTTTTTGCCAAAATTTTATATTTCGCCATTTACATATCGTCATTGCCGCCTTTGGTAAATACACCGGATTACTTCTTTAGAAAACACAAACACACAATTTTTCTAGCCAACGCAGTTTTAGATCAAAAGTGACATATTTACAGATGCTGGATCTTCATGGATGCTGCCATGAACCTTTTACAGCACTTAGACCGTATCCACATTTTCATAAAGGCTTTATTGTCCTCTATTGAACATAAAACAGGCGAATAATAGGCGAAATTTCCTTTCACTGGCACTAAATGTAACTTCGTACGGCTTTCATTCCGAAAAGTGGTGCCTTAACACTTGGAATTGAAAGCATAAGTTCAGTTTCCGGTCAGACGTGATACGGTCAGACCGTATTTCAAAGAGACGATTTCCGGGGCGAGTCGTGACCCGGATTTGTTTGGGGCCAATAATCAGCGAGCGTATGTTAGGCGTCCTAGTTCTTTCTTGGCTTAACAAGTAGATCTAACTAAATGCAGCGAAAGTTCAGTATTTAAGGAAATGTAAAAGAAAAGAACTGAAACCTAAGTAATTCAAATCAACAAACATTTATTGTAACGATTCATTTGTAGAAAAGAAAATTATCACAATTTTATACAAGTGTTATTTTCATTTTTATTTTTAGTTATAGGCTAACGGCATATAGTTTTGTAGTATTGTTGTGTAATTAGTTTTACACGTATATGAAGATTACTACAAAGCTATACGCTGGGACACTATCGTACATATAACGCAAAATATTCACTGTAGAAAGAATGGATCAAAACAGTCCAGTTGTTGCTATTCATTTTACACAATAACGAATTTAAATCTCGTAAATTCCGTATCTATATATATATCTATTTATATGTGTATGTCAAACATTTGTAGTAACAGCTTTTATATAGATGATCAAAAGTTATTGACCTCGTTTGATAGATCTGAGATCGAAGCAGTGTGTTGCACGTGTATGACAGTTTATTGAGCCATTATAACCTCAACCTTTGTAACCAACTACCCTCGAAAGCTCTGTAAAAAAATCCACTTGATTTTTTTTCTTCGTCGGTGATGGTGATAACTAACAGCAGCTAAATCCTAACAAACCAAACCAGCCCGGAGAAAAGTTGCTTGAATGCTAGAATTTTCTTGAGTCATCCTCAGTGTAATTAATTTATCAGTTTTTTATTTGCCCGTTACTCTCAGAAATACCTGACATAGTAAACTTTTGTTCACTGTTTAATAATGTACACCCAATATTTTCATAGCTTGTTTATTTCAGAGTGTAGTTTGTTCCCTTAGTTTGAGTAATCCATGATCGTTTTTTTAATACACTAGAAGTTAGCCATAGCCGGCAATCTCACCTGGTGATGTTGCAATCTAAGATGGTGGCGGGCTTACCTGTTTGGGGTATGGTAAACCCACACTAAAAGCGGTGATAGCCTAGTGGTTAGGGCGTCAGCCTCCTAAACAGAGGTCGGCGGTTCGAATCCGGGCACGCACCTCTAACTTTTCGGAGATATGTGCGTTTTAAAAAAATTAAAATATCACTTGCTTCAACGGTGAAGGAAAACATCGTGAGGAAACCTGCACGTCTGAGATTTTTCCATAATGTCCTCAAAGGCGTGTGAAGTCTGCCAATATGCACATGGCCAGCGTGGTGAACTATGGCCAAACCCTTCTCATATTGAGAGGAGACCCGTGCTCTGTGGTGAGCCGGTAATGGGTTAATCATGAAACCCACACTCCTAATTTGGTTTCTACGCGTCATCGTGCAAGAACGCTAAATCGATTGGCGGCACGTCTTTGTCGGTAGGTTAGTTAACCACGGTCGCAGCCTCCTACAAGATCAGATTCGAGCTGGGAATTGAACCCAGGACCTCCAACTTTTTACAGCTGACTCGCTGCTACACGGTGGTCGTCAAACAATAACTTTGTTCGTTTAACAATAATTTAGTTGACGAAGTAAAATGAGGTAAAGCCATTTAGTTTTGAAATCTGCATGTATTAAGACACCGTTACTAAGTTTACAATAGTGGAGAACTTTTTGACTGTAATAATCTTACTATCATCTTTATCATCTCCAATGAAACTAGCATTGGTATTTTTTCTCTGAGGACAGATAGAATTACAGCACAGACCCGTATCACAAAACTATGTGAAATAGGACTTTATCCTCGTTTAAATGTTTTACCTTTGTACTATTGTTTTTTATTACAGATTATCTTTTTACTTCGAACATAGATTTTACGAAATGACATCACGTTTCGAAACTCGAATGCGTGTACAAATCTCACTAAGGGCTCCCAAACCCGTGATAGGTTTTCCATGTAACGGCAATTTTCTTTTTGTTCATTCATAACTCGTAACTAGTCAACACGGATTGGTTTTTACGATCTGCCGAAATTCAGATTGGATAAACATTTTTCCGGCGATGCTTTATTAAAAATCGATGCCAATTTTCTATTTGTTTTCAATTGTATGGTAACTTTCGTAATATGTGAGTGTAGTGCGTACATCCTATATATTGTAAATGTGAAAGTGTGGATGTTTGTTACTCAATCACGCTAAAACGGCTGGCCGGATTTGGATGAAATTTTGCATGCACGTAGCCTTTGACATGGAAAAGCATATAGGCTACCTTTTATCCCGATTCCTTAAGTAGTTCCCGAGGGAAATTTCAGTGATCGCATCCGTGATTGTACCAATATTCAGGGTCCCACTGAAAACCAGCGCTGCGGCTTGCAGCAACTGATGCTGACTGGGTTGCCTTTATTTGATCATCATCTGTGTATGTCAAATTATGTACTAAAACTGTATGGCTGAATAAATTTTTTTTCTTTAATTTCAGGTGCGAGGGTTATAATGTAAACGTGAGTCCAGTCGAGTGTATACGTTGATAGAGCTCCGGCAGTGTCGCAGTCCAACGCTAGTCTCTCATCGATTCATCATGATTGATGATCAACTCATTACCGGCTCACTACAGAGCACGGGTCTCCTCTCAATATGAAAAGGGTTTGGGCATAGTCCACCACGCTGGCACACGCCTTTGAGAACATTATGGAGAACTCTCAGGCGTGCAGGTTTCCTCACGATGTTTTCCTTCACCGTTGAAGCAAGTGATATTTTAATTTTTTTTTTACCTCTTATCGATAAAACCAACGAAATATTTAAACGTAAAATGTGTTCAGAACGGCAATATTTAAGTGAAGATGTCACCAAGCCATGTTCAAAATATGAATGTATGGAGTGTGCTCAGCGTCTCAGGGTTTCACTCAGTCGCATAAATTGCTATCCAGGGTTGCCGATCACAATGGTTAATATATGTTATTTAAGTGTATTAAATTGACGTTGCCCAATGATAAACAGGTGAAAATCAGTGTAGGAATTGGATCTAGTAAATACGGCTACATTCCTAGGCATAACGTTAGACGCTAAACTTCAATGGGGCACATATAAATAATTTATCGCACAGACTTAGCTCTGCTGCTTACGCGGTAAAAAAGATTCGTCATTTGACGGATATAGAGACTGCCAGACTTGTATGTGTTAGATATAGTGATTACTATTCATTTGATAAAGATTTGTATTAATATTAATGTGTACCAATGTAGAACCAACTAAGTGTTTGTATACTCATTACCTATAAGGTGTATGATATTACTAATTTGTCTGTGTTTATGTAGGCAGGTATAGGAAAGAAGCGGGAGTAGAACTTTGATCTTTCTTCAGTATTGATTCAACGAGGTACTTCATTCCTTATCCTTCCATCGATGTGGCCATCAATGGAATACACAAGATCATCTGTAATAACCAGTAATATCTAGGACTATTTGGTGTTTCTTTACCGAAAGAAAAACAGAAAATGTGTCTGCAAACTTGCCGCCTGGAATGAGTTTTACCATTTCAGTTGCCTTATATGTTGCATTTTTATTTCCACGTCTATTTAGTGATAAATATATTTATCTTGTACTAATAGAAAATGTACCTGCAACCTTTAACCTCTGGAGTGAGTTTTCATGCCATTTCTATTGGCTATATATATTGTATGTTAATTTTTCTGTCTATTCAGCGATAGTTGCATGATTATTAATATCTTACACATGGTTTTATTTTTACTTGACAAAAAACATTATAAACAATAAACAGCAAGTATAATTTGCTATATTCCGCCGACAACCGGGAGATTAGTATAAGATAACACCACACATAATCTTCTACTAGAACCTCTAAGCATGTTTCGACCCGACACCGGATCATCCACAGGAGATGTTGACTTCACAAGCGAGAAAAGTAAAGTCACAAAAAACATTATTATGATTGCAAATAATTGATTTCAAAGTTTTCCAAAATTGAACTTCCTAGTTTTGGCAACCCTAGCTAAATCTTACCGGAGGACACGCTTGATGTGTCTGCGTCAATAGGCGAACCTATAGCGCGAATTATCTGCAGTTCTGTTGGTGTGCGAGCTTTATGTACCAGCGATTTTATGTCTGGCACGTGCAGTAACTAGTACGAAATTCATGAACTTTTTTTATCGGATACAGTGTGTATGGCTTGAATAAAATATTTAAAGTTATCACCCAAAAATATAACTCAATAGTAAAACTAGAAAAATATAGGTTAAAAGTTTTTTTTTTTTAATTTCACTACCAGTAAATCTAAGATACATATCTCCTTTGGTTTTTACGCGACATCGTGCTGGAACGGTAAATCGCTTGGCTAAATCGAGCAGGGAATCGAATCTAGGACCTCCAACTTTAAAAAGCGACAGTGCACGCGCTGCACCACGGAGGTCGTCACGTGAGGTACTTTTAAGTCACAATGTTAAAAAAGCTAGCGTGCGGAAATACATAATAATATGTCTTATATTTTTTTACATTTTTATAATATGCAATAATTTTTTATAAGACAATAACAGTGTCAGTGACAAGAAATATAATCTGTTATAAAACCATTGCTTCAAATCATCTAAACCGATTTGCCAATTATATTTGAAATAGCACTTACATTAATCATAAGCCCGACTACTAGTTCCAGAGATTAGCGCGATCAAACTTACATACATACTATAGGAAACTAAAAATCTTCATCTTTATTATTAGTATACAACTTGATTCATTGAACAACTTCATTACGTGTCTGGGGAGGTTTCGGCCTTCGCTTCATACCACACCAACGACAAAGATATGCCACTAAGCGATTTAACTATGCCGTGTGAGTTTGGGTTTGGATTTGTTTAAACTGCCATACCCAGCTTACAGGCTATGGTGGTGAATCACCATTTACCACCTGGTGAGGTTATAAAACTTCGCCATATGATTCTTGATAATCAGAATTACAACCCTTATTTAAGGGAGACAAATTATATCATAAAAACCTATCATTTTCAATTCTATTTACTATAGTTTCCGATGTTTAAAAATGGCAAATCGCAAACGTCTAAACCACTAAGGGTAGATAGATATTGAAGACATCTTAGATCTATCGTCAGATATTTAAGATTCTACTTAATATCTGGAGCTTAACCTATTTTCAATGGCCTCCGGAGAAGTTATAAGACGCGTGTAAATAGTGGAGCGAGTCTGGTAGACGCAATATTGTGCCACAGCGTATTTTACATTCAGCCTTCTCACCAGTAATACCACGGTAATACCGCAGGTAGCAGTCACAGCTATATGAGAACCTACTGAATATTGGAGCTGCTATATTATGTTTGTCTTTTACATGCACATACCTTCTAGGTACTAATGTATATGACTACATTTGTATGTAAGTTTTACAATTTGAATGGAGCTGTGATAGTTTAAGACTTCGGTATATTTTTGGGGGGAACAAGATCGATCCAATATAATTAACTATTTGGAATTAATTAAATTAAAGCAATTCTTGAATTAATATCACTTGAACATGTTAGGAAATATTCATGCCTGAATATGTCATCAATTAATCCCCAATTGGCAATGGTGGACTTCATCCACAACCGTTTTCTTACTACCACCCAGTATGGTGGTATAAAGAAATGGTAATATTAATGATGCATTTTATTTTATACTTTTATACCGTGGGAAAATTTAAACAGACAAGGCCGTCTGGAGGGAAGAAATTCTGTTGCTTCTGCTATTTGAGATGTTAATTTTCTCAAAAAAGGAGGATATTTTGTTAAAGCCATCTCTGTAAACTAAACTAAGTTATCTGGTCTAAAAATAAATAATATAGCTCGAAATTAAATAGTGATAAGGATGCAATAAATAAACCAATAGACACTGTTTAATCTAAATTAAATTTGGTCTAAAAAGATATAAAATAATATACACAAATAATTTAGTACGAATAAAAATTGGTTAAGCATGCAATACATAAACCAATAGACACTGTTTAATCTAAACAAAATTATCTTGTCTAAAAATATATACAATAATATACACAGATAATACAGTACGAATAAAAATAGGTTAAGGATGCAATGAATAAACAAGTAGACACTGCAATTATACTATGATTAAGAATGTCACTATCTAATCGAATTGTGGAATTTGCACATTTGCCAGTGCCAGGCGGTATCGGATGAAATAGGTCGGGAGTTCAATTTCGCGACGGAATTGGACCCAGTGTGTGGGACTTTAAACGTGAAATTAGGTTATATAACTTACTCTAAATCCAATTTACTGTCAGCTTCTTTTAAGCAAGGTTGACATTTTTAAAGAGCCTATAAAAGTAGGCCATCTTAAAATACGCGTTATTATTTGTATTTAGGTTAACCTTTGTTGTGTTCAGCCTTTTAATTCCCACAGCTGGGCTTTTATAGGGAAGAGGGCGCAAAGGGCATCGAACTCAAGGGCGGCTTTCAATTCAGTTTCTCGTATAAGCACCACTTCTACATCTTCTATATATCTTCTTCTTTATATCTATGTTCTTTTGATTAATTCCAAAAGTATAATTATTAACAAATGCACGGTATATGCTGATGTTGATATTCCGCTTGGTGTTACAGACAGACACAATGTTTCTGCATTTTAGTGTAATTTGTAAAGTTAGTATCACTAATCATAAAACTTTTATTCAAATAATCCTTTAAAAGGCACTTTTGATGTGTCAATAAAAACATAGTAGTGAGTTGATGTTTATAACTACATTCGTAAACTTAAAACTAAAGTTACGAGGGTTAAAAAGCGTGAAAGAAGAAGCCCACAACATACTAAGTCGGGTTCTTGCTTTATTTCATCAATGCAATCTCACCTGGGAGGTAAATGATGATTCAGTATAGGTCTGAATCAATTAGGACCCCTAACCCTATCAGATAATAATATAATGATGGAATATAACAAGAAAATATTCTTAATATGAGCACTTTGTCTTAATACGATAATTTAAATTTTAACGTACAAATCATTACATTGATAGATATTACACACTTTATATATATGCGCACAGTAATAATATTAATTAACTAGCTGTTGCCCGCAATTTCGTCTGCGTAGAATTGCTGATTTTCAGCAGACAGCAGACTTTCATACAAACTACAAACCCCTATTTTAACCCCTTCGGGGTAGATTTGGATGAAAAAAAATTCTACTCTTATACTTACGCCTTTAATGGACCCAGCGCACTGCTCCAATTCCAGCTCCCGGTTGTTACTAAAAAAATTACAGAAAAATCAGATCTTTACCAATCGCGGAACTCGAACCCAGGATCTTAGCTCGGTTAGTTCAGTAGCTGAAAATGTTTAACACTAGACCAACGAGGTTATCAACTGGTATTGGCTAATACAACCGCAATTCCTTTGCGAAATTGAACTTACCAATTTTCCGACACTGGCAAGTGTCCCAATTCCTCACAGAGCACTCTCTGAGAGCAATATCCGAGTGTCAATTGAAAAGATCGTACAATTGAGAGTGATGTAATGAAATCCGCGCCTTTGTTGAACTCTATTTGCTTGTGAAGCTGTATGGAATTGTTGCTTAAATCATGAAATACTACGCTCTTTTTAATGTTGGATTTTGCTGATGATTTGAGAAGAAGGCTCAGGGTCTCGATGGAAAGACCAATTCTCAGAGTATCCCTACGTGATCGTAAGGAGATCCATAGAAGAACTTAATTCTCCGACATAGCTCAACGAATGGCAAAGCTCAAATGTTATTGGGCGCATAGTTCGCTGAAGCACGTTCATGGAAACCTAACGTATCCCATATACGTTAGGTTTCCATGAACGTGCTGGAATGGAATTGGAATTTTTAGCCATTAAGTGCAATCTCACCTGGTGGTAAGTGATGATGCAGATGCATTTATATTAAACTTATGAGTTCAATATAAATGCAATAATCTGTTAACATGCGGTATTGTACTTCGCTTAGCCGCTTACGGCCGCAAGCTCCCGCGATATTAGACGAGATTGCCTCGGTCGGGGATCGAACCTGGGACCTTTGAATTACAAGACCAAGGACTCACCACTGTGTCTGTGAGTTCTTTAAGAACCAGGGTTAACCATATAAGGCTGTAAGCTGATGAGCTTAAGTAGCTATGGGTGTAGCTCATAGCATGATGAAACGATGGTCGTTGGAGTCCCAACGCACTGAAAACCGCAGCTTTATTAAACCCCCATAGAATGGTTAAACGACCTACCATAACTAAAACTTATAACCGTAAATCATGATCAACCCATACTCGGCTCACTACAGAGCACGGGTCTCCTCTCAATATGAGAAGGGTTTGGCCATAGTCCACCACGCTGGCCATGTGCGGATTGGCAGACTTCAAACGTTCGAACCCCACACCCCTGATTAGGAGGTTGACGTCCTAACCACTAGGCTATCACAGGTTGTTTAACCGTAAATAGGGGGATTAAAAAAATAACTAGTACAGACGAATTTCGAGACTGGTTCTAGTAGTAAAAAATAAGTAAATAAATATAGCTAATACTCTATGTCCTAACACGCGTCGCGTGCTAAAAGTGTGCTTCCATCCTAATAGAATTATAGGTTTATTCAGTTCGTTATACCATTGATCGAATTGTACGGGAAATGTAATAAATCGTTGCCAATCGGATCCGGAATCCATAGAAATACCAAAGCTCTTAATATAGTTGAGTTAATGCTTGTTTATTTCGTAGTTCAAAATACTTAAACCAATGACTTTGCGATTGGTTTGCCTGTTTCGGGCCTGTGTGACTTCGGTGGAGGCTAGCTACCACCATAATGTAAATAAGTACCGTCGTACACTAAGTTAGCCCCTGACTGAATTCTCAACTATTTGTGTGTAACTTGTTAAGGGTATGGTAAACACATACTTTTAACTAACCAATTTATATCTGTAGCGTTCAATTAAGATCAAGCGTTCCGGAACGCTAGATCTCTTGGCGTCACTTCTTTGTCCGGTGGTAACTAGCAAAGGAAAACACTAAACCAGACTAAAGTCGGTAATCCGATTCGGACGTCAGCTGTCATGAGCAGAATACTATTGCTTCTTCTCTATCTTTAGTAGTGAATCTGTCATTTTGCTTCCGTCCGAAGCAACACTAATGGGAAATAAGCCCATAATACATACAAAATATGTGTTAATAATACATTTATACAAAATTTAAAAAACCCCGTACGCGATACAACGTGTATAATTGTAATAGAAACATCATGCCTTTGATTGTCATGCATTTGATACCCTATTTTGGTTTATTCACCACTTTCAGCCCTACGTCTAAAATGTATAAACCGATTTTGATCAAATATGCCTTATACACACGATACGCTTTCATTTAAAACCCTAACATATCAAATATATATTTCAAAATCATAAATTTTTCATACCCACTTTCATCCCCCATATCTAAAAAAAATGTGATTTTAATAAAACATGTTCAAGAACCATTGGCAAGAAAATAGTTTTCAAATAAAATAAAAAAAACACTTCCAAATGGGTTCACACCTTAAAGAGCTACTACGGTGCCTAAGAAAGACACGGCGGTTAAATTTAAAACATATAACACCCCACTTTCGCGTCGACGGTTAAAAATGGATTGATTAAACACCTAGTTGCTCTAAATTCCCAACTTAAATACAGAATCAACCCAATTCATGTTGGAAAAGATAAATTTGCCGTGAAAGCGCTTCGTTATATGAACAAAAATATTTCCGCTCTAAAAAAGTATGAAAATATACTGAAGGTAAAATAAACTCCATCTACCCTCGACATATCCACTAGATCTAGGCGGAAATCATTTGCGCCAATAACACCCCCTCCTTAACTCACCCCCCTACTCCTTCCCTCGCCCCCTAGCCTTTCACTACCCTTTCTCTATAGGTTTGACAGGGTACACGTGCAAAATTCGGCAAATGTATTTTTTTTGGTAGAAAAATACCTAATGCCCCTGATCGTCTTAATAGATATTAATCGAAGCGTAGGTGCGGACGTTCTGAAGGGGGTTGGGAATTTATATTATAGTGTTACAGTTAGACCCTGACTGAGATAACATTGTATTTTAGGCTATTAATGAAAACACCTACCAACAAGCAAGAGGTCGCTTGAATTCTGTCTAATCCTGATGTCGAATCGGCAACACAAGGTCACTCCCCTACACCCACTTGGTGCTCCTTTAAAATTTTAGCACCAAAGTTTCTGTGTCATTTTGTTTGTTATAGTAACAAAAACGCTTAATAAACGCTGATATAATAAGCTTACAATAAAGCATTTAAAACATACGTACCATTAAAAACAACACCACCGTTATTCCATCAAGGTCAGGCGGAACAACAGTCCAACAAAGACCAATTATCTGATTGTAATCGTTCTGATTTATAGATGTATATTACAACATTTCTGGGTGTTATTACAGGCACAACTAAAATATAAGGCCTATTTAAAATGAGACATTAACATCTAGTCATACTTTATGATTAACTTTATTTTCGTATGTATCTTTCTGTTTTTTTTTTAAATCTATTGTTCAAAAATATTTTAATTTTAATTGTAAAGCTAACCGTCCTCCAGAAACTACGTTTATGGACGGCGAGTTCACCTTAATAATATGATAAACTTATGCACTATAAATAATTAACTAAAGAACTTAAAACTATGAATAATTAATAATTAAATGTGACATAAAAAATGGTTTTTACATTTTTTTATAAATATATGCTTCCCAACCTCAGGAAATTGTAAGAAGTAAAGGTCAAGGTCAATCTCATGTTTCACTTAATCAAAATTAACTTAAAGCGTTGTTTTTTCAATTGTAGTGAGATGATGGTTATAACTACGTTGGTGAACTTAAAACTTCGACAAAATGTATGCCTGTACCCATTATCTCGTCTTCTCCGTATACCTTTTACCGAAGCATTGTTGCAGACATAAGGCGGTCTCGTTGACAAGAGTAGAGGTAAAAGAAATTTTACTTATCTGCAGTATTTTTCTCGACGAATCCTAACATGGCAACGTAATTTTCTCGTGTTTTGAGCAGTGCAGACACGATCATGTGCTCAAACTTGTTAGCATGGACACCTATAGAGATAAGTCGAGAAAATGAGTAGACATAAGGTTCTTGAGGCTCGCTTGTTGCTGTATTATTTTTATCATCAGAGCTGACCACTGACCACTTTTATAGTGGGCAGGTTTTTTGAACATAGAACCCCTGAAATCCCTAGATCAATTGCAAATATCTCTCAAGATAAATTAAACCACCATACGAATTTAAAGCGATTATGCAGTTTGTATTACGCTATCGATACCTATTTATCTTGATTTGAAGGTATATCTTATACATCTTCAAAAAGCATATAAACGTTACTACGTTATAATTAAAGACGTGTCGCCAAGCGATTTAGCGGTCCGGCATACAACTATTAGGAGCATGCGTTTACCGTACCCCTAAAAAGTTAGCCCGCTACCATCTTAGAAAAAAAAATATTATATCAATAATGAATTACCACAGAAACGTGCAAACGAAGTCTAAATTATATATATAAATTATATGACAAAACCTTGTATTATTTTTTGTATGAAAATACCTTTAAGGTATATAAGTTTTAAAAGGGTTGAAGCGATCGGGCTGTAAGGAAAACCTTTGCGAGTGAGGATAAATATTACGCTTCCTAATTCCTCATGCCGCACATGCTGTTTGGCGAAACGACACCTGTCGGGGTAAATAAAGAACTGTGTCGGTACAAAGGGTTCCGGCGCCATTTCCCCGTCCGCCGCACGCCCTTGGATAGTATATAAGGTCTTTCGCAGACTGGCATACCACCAATAGTCTTTTTTTTCTGCTGGGAAATGCATTTACGCATCCCACCCGGAATAAAGCTCTAGGCGGGTATGTGGGACTCAAGGCCGACCGCCAAAGCGGCGAAACCACACTACCCACTAAAACCCACCGCAACCTCTTGCGTTCCAGATGGAGTGCCAAAGGATTGCGATAGCATGCACTTTGACACCCTTAGTTAGTGCTTACGGGGGTTGTAACAATACCACCAATAGCCTCGAGCAACTGCCTCGTTGATCTGCCATGTTTAACGGACCACGAGCGTCGAGTTACAGATATTAAGTGCGTTCTTTTATATAGACGTTCCCAGTACTTGTCCGGAAATTCAGGTTAAGCCGTTGCGCCTAGGGCCCAATTATTTTCGTTTTTATTTACTTTTTGAGAGATGTAAGCAATTATAAGGCAGTGTTTCATTAACTGCTTCTTCGCAATTAAGTTTTATAGCATTACCAAGTATGATACAGTAGACTTGCCTGTCGATTAGTTTCCACGCGACATCGTGCCGGAACGCTAAATCGCTTGGCGACACGTCTTTGCCAGTAGGGTGGTAACTAGCCACCCACCAGACCAGACTCGAGCCGGGAATCGAACCCAGGACCTCCAACTTTTATAATGCGACATGCGACAGCGACACGGTAGGTCGTCAAAAGCTGTAATCACGGTATGATTACATGGCATACCTTCTTGGTCTAAGCGGCGATCCAAGTCGCGTCGTGCACTGTCACCCTTACTATTTCACGCTCAGCCTGTATCGACGATAGGCGTAGCTTTTAGATTTTTAGGTCAAAGCGTTTGCTTTTGTTCCCCGCGATTTGTTAGTTTCGCTTCACAAGTTTTATTCACTAACATGGTACTATGGTGGACAAAATATAGTTTTTTTTTTCCTTGTCAAGGTATTGGCTATTGTTCTGTAGAACCTTTATTTACGAGCGTGCTGGGCGTCAGCCATAGAATAAAGCTACCGAAAATTCCGCTACAAAAGTTAAGCCATCATCATCGACGACCCACGTAGAGGAGACGTAGTTATGAGTAGCAGGAAGTTTTTTTCCTGACATCGCAGGCAAATGAGTGCACGGGTCGCCTGATACTTCTTCTACCTTCTGCACCTACAAAGGAGCTATCAATGTTCCGCTGGCTGAACCCATCCCCTTTATCAGTTTCTACTCGGCATCATACCGGAACGCTAAATCTCTTGGCGGTATGTCTATGCCAGTTGGGTGGTAACAATTCGCGGCCTGAGCCTCGAAGACTTAACTTAACCTGTCATTTAATAATGCTTTAATAGCGCACGCGTTAAGCCACAGGTCATCAAAACGTTAATGCATTCAAAAATGTTTCTAATAAATTCATCATCATCATCATGATCAACCCTTTACCGGCTCACTACAGAGCACGGGTCTCCTCTCAATATGAGAAGGGTTTGGCCATAGTCCACCACGCTGGCCGTGTGCGGATTGGCAGACTTCACACGCCTTTGAGAACATTATTAAGAACTCTCAGGCGTGCAAGTTTCCTCACGATGTTTTTCTTCACCGTTGAAGCAAGTGATATTTTAATTATTTAAAAACGCACATAACTCCGAAAAGTTAGAGGTGCGTCCCGGATTCGAACCGCCGACCTCTGATTAGGCCCTAACGACTATGCTATCACCGCTTCAAATAAATTATTGGAATTAATTTTATTGTGATTTTAGTTTGAATCAGATATATTGGACTTATTTCCAAATACGCAAAGTATCAAGAGAAACATAAAGACGTACTTAATAATATTACGAGTTCATATCGTGGATTCGGGCAATCTTTTTGTGGCAATAACTTTTATTCGTTTGTAATAGGAACATAGCGTGAACATTGAACCGAAATCACGAAGTAATTGCGTGCGGTTACTTATAGTTAATATACGTAAATAACCCCTAATGAAAATAAAATTGCCAGACTATTTTTATCTCGTAAAGTTCGAGGAACTCTCCGTACACAAAGAATAACTTTAATCGACCGCACTTTTTTATTAGGCTATTGTAGACAACCGATGGAAACTTTTACTAACTGACCCTTAGCCTTTATAACCATCATAAAGCAAGAATTAGTTATTAAATATATTATATCCAAAATATTAAATAAATACCAGCGAACACTTTTCATGCACGAACATGAAGGTGAGGTTAAAACATACAAGAATTATGTTTGAAGATTACATAGCAGTCAAAAAATTCACCATAATCAGCTTATTATCTTCCCTTTACAAGTAACAGATCTCCTGTTACATAGGAAACAGGGATAAAGGCTAAGATCACCTCACAATAACTTTCTTTATTATTACTACTAACTACTAACGTAATTTTACGTCAAATAGAAATATGTATTTACATGTATTTTTTTTGAGCTATTCATGTAAATTTCTGGGTGATCCAAGGTTGACTTGTAGAGAATGCTTAGCATTAAGTCCGTCTTTTGTACATTGTTTTACTGTGCAATAATGTTTATATAAAAAAAAGAATATTGCCGTATACCTCGCCATTAAAACCATACTAAATTACGCCTCGAACATAATAAATCAAAAAGAATATCGACGAAAGAATTTTCCATCAACGACCAGATTACCAAGTTCCTTACTCCCCCAGGACATTTTGAGCATGTGTGAAAAGTTAGCACGGCCTTATAATTTCTTTACCCGTACAATACAATAAAACCGTTTTCGTCCTTAATCTATTAACTCCTAAGGAATAAAATAGCGTGAACTAATTCTTTTCTATGCTCGTAAACACTTTTACGAATTTCCGCAAACAATTATAGCAGTTATATTCTAATACATTTAGAGTATAATATCGCTATTAGCACAAAAATATTCAGTGGTTTTGGTGACCAATACATAAGCAGCTAATATTATAGTTAACACGTGGACGACACGTGCTATTCCTGTTAATAAATACAGCCTGTTAAATAAACGGGGGAGATAAGTAAACTCTTCATTCTATATTGCAGACTCCTTTGACGCAGTGATAAGAGTATTTGCCTTTAAAAGTACTGAACTAGTAGTTACAGCACTATAAATGCCTATTGAAAAAAATATTGGCATTTTCGTAATATTACCATATAGTATTTGACAACCCTATATCATCATTATGTTATTAACTGTTATGTTTTAAACGAGGTCTCAAATCAACCCAAATAAAAAATCACCAACAAATATAAACACTCCCTGATATGAATCAAGTCTTTTCTACAATATACATTTGTAAAGTCGCATACAGTAAAAATTTTCGAATAGTTTTAAATTTAATATTTGTGATAAACCTCACCAAATTATTTAAGTATGTAGCCATTTATACAGCGTTTAATAAATCTCTTTTAAGCTACGCGGTTAGAGCACTATAATGCCTTTTTAAAAAAATATTGGCATTTTCGTAATATTACCATATAGTATTTGACAACCCTATATAATCATTATGATATTAACTGTTATGTTTTAAACGAGGTCTCAAATCAACCCAAATAAAAAATCACCAACAAATATAAACACTCCCTGATATGAACCAAGTCTTTTCTACAATATACATTTGTAAAGTCGCATACAGTAAAAATTTTCGAATTGTTTTAAATTGAATTTTTGTGATAAACCTCAACAAATTATTTAAGTATGTAGCCATTTATACAGCGTTTAATAAATGTCTTTTAAGCTACGCGCTATTAACGAACGTATAAATGATCAATAGTTTGACTAGCCGATTTAACCGACGATCAGCGTTTGAGTAACTGGCGAACTCTTTCCTACAATATAATTATATTTGTAGAGTTAACACGTAAAGTTTTCCAAACAGAGACATATTACATATCATATAACAAAACGTTTTGAAAATCCAAAATAATAATAATAGTGACAGTACCGAAGCTGTTTTAAATAAATCTCTTTTAGCAACCCAACGTAAACATTATTAACGAACTTAAAAATGGATCAATAGTTTGACTAGCAGATTTCACCGACGATCAGCGTTTGAGAAACTGACGAAGCATTTTCTACGGTATATATTTGTAGAGAGTTAGCATCGTAAAGTTTTCCAAACAGAGACATATTAAATATGCACGCCACATATTAACATATTTAGGTAGGATTGGCATAAACGTAAGTAACTGTCAGGCCTGGCCACTTTATGACACTAGCGTACTCTTTGTTAATGAAAACGAGTTTATCCCTGTCCCCTTCGTCCCCATTAGCCGCTATGGGGAATCGGGGAAAAACAAACATGGCACTGTGCAAATACGGTGCCCTTTTCGACGGAGCGTCCCATGTGGATGTAGCTGTCACTGTTTGAACAAAGAACGTGGGAGTTTTTTGACACTTGAAAAAGGATCGAGTTTTTTTTTATTCCGCTACAATTCGGCTGTAGACTCTTTTTATGTTCGACTAGTTGCCGGGTTATGTTTGATTTTTATGATGTTTTTATATGCTTGTTTTTAGAATAACGTGTGATAATAAAGAATGCGACATATCTGTCGTGTCTGTGTCGCAGCTTTTAATAATGTAATTATTTTTCTTTATATGTAAATATCACATAAAAAATCTTTTTTCCAAAAATATCACCGAACTGGTCGCAATGCCCTCGTGGCATCCATTGCTATTTTGCGTGGGCCAATCACTTGCCACCGTTTTGGCAGGAACCAATAGCGTGGTGGCACGACATGATGACAACTTAATAAATTCATAATAGTATTCTAGCCAAGTTTAATACAGATTAATAAGATTTTAACCCTTTATATAGATAGCAGATAGAAGCTATATATATAGCTTCTTAGAATCGCGGCGATAACATATATATTATAAAGGCAAACGTTTTATTGTTTGCGGGTAGGTACTTCTACCACGTAACGGAAAATCTATGGCCTGGCGTTGTCAACGGTGTGTCTGTCAAAGATTAAGTCTAACCTGCGTCATAGCGGATACATGTGTCCTGAATCCTGCGGTCGACCAATCACAATTCTTGATTTAAGAGAGAAAAAAAAATACCTGGCTAAGTTTGTTGTGGACTTCATTTTAGACCAAGGCGCGTTTCTTTATACCTTTAGTTTTAAGTTTACGAATGTAGTTATCACCATCAAATCACTACTATGTTAATTATTGACGCGTCAAAAGTGTCTTTTAAAGGACTGTTTGAATATTGATTGATTGATTGTTTAACAGCACATTGTGATTGGTCGCATGCAGGCCGCCAGTTAGACTGACAAAAGATAGTATAGATTTACATAAGATCTATGTTTAACATATTCCAAGAATAACGTAGACGATTTCGCAATATGTATTGTCTGTATACAGATAGAACTGGTAAACAAATAAAAGTGTTTTTACAATAAAAAAAACGACAAGGTATTTTATCATGTCATCGATAGAATCAAATACCTACTTGATTGCTACCAGGTAATCATAGGTTTTGTTCGTGTCGTGCTTTTCCAATCGATTCTAAATTAGGCGTTATTTTAAATGAAGTACTTATTAATACAAATTGAAACGTATATCATCATGACGTAGTAATGATAGTGGGTATTTGTTTTTTTTGTGCGAGGTATATATAAAAATGTATCGTATAAAATATTTAATACAAGGTATTGTTATTGTTTGAATTAGAAAATTTTATGTATGGGCAAGAGAAGACGGAAATGAGGTAATCTTTCAATTTTCACGCAGATCCATTCAGCAGCCTAGTGTTATTGAGTAAAATTACTTAAGTACCTATAGCTTCCATCAATAATACACTAGATATGCAGTTCCATACAAAATGTAGTAACAAAAATCTCCGTCTTTGTACCTGATGATTATTTATTTGATTGATTTATTCTTAACCTGTACACAGCAACAAATAAAAATAGAAATAATAAGAAAAACTCAAAACAAAAGGCGTGTGAAGTCTGCCAATCCGCTCATGGCCAGCGTGGTGCACAATGGCCAAGCCCTTCTCACATTGAGAGGAGACCTGTGCTCTGTAGTGAGCCGAAAATGGGTTGATCATGATGCCATAAACCAGATTACATAAATAATACAATACAGTAATAAATATTAACTAATAACATTAATATTATTTTCTGATGATTATCTGTTGTGTCTCTAAAAATATATAATACAACTTATCCATGTACTAATTAAGATATTCCGACAGTTTTATGCATGCGAACATCACGTAAATAGAGACCAAATCTTGAGAGAATTATTATTTTTAACGGACACTTTTTTGACAATTGACAGCACATTTAGTACATTTTGTATCGAAAACCTAGGTATATAGCAAAGTGTATAAAAACTATAGAAAGTCAATAAAAATGTTGTTACAATGAAAAAAATTGTGAATTTATTGTACAATGTCGTCGATAGAATCAAGTAGGTAGTAATGATAGGTTTTGTTTGTGTCGTGCTCCCAATCGATTCTGAATGAGGCGTTGTTCTGATGAAGTATCTATTAATACTATATCTAAACGTGTCATCGGTACATTGCGGTTTCAATGTTGGAAATTTGTTATTCATTTGTATGACGACGTAATTAAAAATCTATATATATAAAGAAAAGTTGTGTTAGTTACACTATTTATAACTCAAGAATAGCTGCATCGATTTGGCTAATAATCGGTGGGGAGGTATCTTAGAACCAGGAGATGAGCCTAGGATACTTTTTATCCCGTTTCATTTCCCGCGATATTTATGAAAAACTGATTTTTACATCTATGAACTATAACCATAGTTTCAACTTGGCATAAAAAATTGATTTATAGAGCTTATTTCTTAGTTTTTAAAAACCCCTAATCTACGCAGACGAAGTCGCGGGCATCGACAAGTTCTAAATAAATGAAGTTGTTTTACGTTGCTCTAGCGCGATTTTATGTAAGAAATTTGTTTATTTATTTACCTTTAAAACATTTACTAATAGGCATTCCAGTTAAAAGTGCAAATTGGTCAAATTACGTGTCATTAGAAATGGTGGTGAGTAGGAAGGGAGTATGTAGAAGAAAATATGTATTGAGTGTGCTTATAGCATTAGAAGCGGTGATAGCCTAGTGGTTAGGACGTCAGCCTCCTAATAAGAGGTCGGCGGTTCGAATCCGGGCACGCACCTCTAACTTTTCGGAGTTATGTGCGTTTCTAAACAATTAACATATCACTTGCTTCGACGGTGAAGGAAAAACATCGTGAGGAAACCTGCACGCCTGAGAATTCTCCATAATGTTCTCAAAGGCGTGTGAAGTCTGCCAATCCGTACATGGCCAGCGTGGTGGACTATAGCCAAACCCTTCTCATACTGAGAGGAGATCCGTGCTCTGTAGTGAGCCTGTAATGGGTTGATCATCATGATCATGCTTATAGTAGTATACATGTGAGTGATTAGGTATTATATCTATTATGGAGTAAATAAATTTATTTACTGTGCTATGTTTTTTTTGTCCACTAAAAGTTAGCCTTTGACAGCAATCTCATCTGATGTAGGTGATGATGCAGTCTAAGATGGCAGCGGGCTAACTTGTCGAGGGTATGGTAGAACCATACTCCAAATTGGTTTCTACGCGACATCGTGCCGGAACGCCAAATCGCTTGGCGACGCGTCTTTATCGGTAAAGCCTCCTACCTGACTAGAGTCGAGCCGGGCATCGAACCCAGGACCTCCAACTTTAATTATAACAGCGCGCGGGCTACGCCACGGAGGTCGTCAAATTTATAATACACTTTTGAAAATAATTTCTTTATCTTCATTCTTGATTTCCTTTTAAAGGTCTATTTTCTTTGTTCATAATGATGGAAATAAGTTCACTAATTAATAAGTATACCTGTATAACACATACCTATATTATGTAAGTATAATATAAGGTATGATTCCCAATTTTGGCTTCCAATCGAACGTTATGAAAGGACTTATGTCAATTTCGAGCTCCCTTTTTATATCGGAGCAATATTTGTCAAAGGTAGGAAACAACGTATAGGGCTTAGGGATGTAATATCTATAAGGCGCTTAAGTCTTTAGATCTAGTGATGCGCCGCGATCACTTTGATAATCGATAATTATTGTACCGGGAAACTTGTCGCCAACAATAATAAGTTGGCATTTTAGCAACCTTTTGGCATAAAACTCAGCGTCGGTAGTTTTTCAAGGTTCAGCACTGTATGAAACGAATCATTGGAAGCCACTGACAACACAAATAGACACCGTAAAATGGTGCAATTTAGAAATCCCCACAAAATACCTATGAGCAGCATACGTCCATCGGTTGATAAGAAGATGATGATGATGATGAAATAAACTAAACCAGAATAGAATAAATTCAATTGCCTCAATTGTGTAATGTAGTGTACAGTGGTGGAATTTAGAAATCCCCACAAAATACCTATTAACAGCATACGTCCATCGGTTGATATGATGATGATAATAAATTAAATTAAACCTGAATAGATTAAATTGCAATTGCCTCTACTGTGCAAATTTAATGTCAAAATACTGCGGATATGTTATTAAAAGAAATGTTTTAAATTATTTTGAGAAACAGCTCCCTTGAGTGAATAAACTGAGCCGCATTATTTAAGTTACTACAATGTCACATTGCCACTTAAAACTATGTCCAAAGACAGTCAATAAGCGTCAATATTTTGAATCATTTATACAGTCTATCGAGCTAATCGAGTTTTGTTTAATGGGTACATCACTACTCGTACTTGTACGGTACGTGTATCGAAGATTACAATTTCTCACACGAATACCTACGTCACTAATTACTCAGGTGGGTGATATTTACGTTAATTGATATCTTAACTAGCTGTTGCCTATCGGTTCGCCTGCATTCATTTGAAATTTTATAAATATATCGAATTAAATATATTAAACTTTAACGCTGAGATTTATAAAACGTTGGTACTTTTTGACTTTACTCAGCCAAAAATAGTGTTAAAGCAAGACAGATTTATTTTGGAGACATAACGTCGCCTAGTTTTAACTATCGCTATAGACTAACCTTGAATTTGGTATCGCGTGCTTACAAAATGCAGTAAAAGATTTTTACAACATAAATTTAGGTACGTTGGACCTAAAACGTGTAAAACTTGATAGCTTTTACAATATTAATTACGTTTCATAACTATATCGGATTCTTATAAAATTTGTTTTATACACATTATATAGCCATCAAACTTTATATTACACCGATAAAACCATTCCTGACTTATATTATATGTGACTGTTTGTTTCGTACGCTTTCATGCTTATCTACTATGAATTTTGAATTTTTAACTTCTTGACCAAACCCGTGTTTTTAACCCAAGACCTCTCGATCTGTAGACGTCACATGACAACCAAAATACCAAGGTAGCATATTATAAACATTTCCCCTATATTTTACTATAGTTAATTTTAGATTAATATATTGTTAGTGTAACCACCCTACCGACAAAGACGTGTTGCCAAGCACGATGTCACGTAGAAACCAATTAGGAGTATGGGTTTACCTACCCCGGTTAGCCCGCTACCGTCTTAGAGTGCATCATCACTTACCATGAGGTAAGATTGCTGTCAAGGGCTTGCAGTGAATAAAAAACACAGTATAAGAATGTGTAAGAAAAGTCTGTGGTCAAAGTTTTTATCAATAAACAGCAAGTATAATTTGCTATATTCCGCCGACAACCGGGAGATTTGTATAATATAACACCACACAGAATCTTCCACTAGAACCTCTACGCACGTTTCGACCCGACACCGGATCATCCTCAGGAGATGTTGACTTCACAAGCGAAAAAAGTAAAGTCAGTAAAGTTTTTATCAATACTCTTTGACCTCGCTAGTTATTAATTATTCATCGAATAAATGCATACTACAGCTGGTAGCTTTGTCTTTTCCGAATCTACGAAATAGTCTGCTCTCTGCACTATTGTCTATGGTTTTTACAGTGCTGTTTCAAAGTGAAAATTGAAAAATAAATAAGAGAGAGACAAAAGAAAAATCCTTTATCTGCGCTTTCATATTTAGCTGAATCAACAACAATAGACAAGTAGCTAGCCGTGGGGGAAACGAACTTGAAAAAAGTCTCATTCCGTATTAAGGAGCCGTGAAGGAGAGAATGTTATCTTATTTAGCAAGTAACAGATTGGTTTCTCTACCTTTCTTCGGCATCGTTAGCGAAAATAATGGCAAATTACCGTTTTATCTTTCGAAAACGGACTGGTGTTTTCTCTGAATTATCAATAATCATTTAACATCACCTTGATTTCCTCTAAGCTCGCTATTTGTATTTTATTCGAGTATTTGCTTCTCTAATTAGAAGGTCCGAATTCTTTCGGTTCAGCAAACATTGACATTCTAGGAAAAAATATTAGTGAAGAGATTAATTGTTCAAAGCAGCCTGAAATACCAGGAGAAGCTGACCGTCCATGTTAATAAGCTGGCACACGCTCTGAGAGGAGAAGGCGCTATTCAGCATAGCAGGCTTAGAGGAGTGACGTCCCAAGCCTACAGAAAAGATTTGCCACGTCTTGACATCGGGAGAGCCGTGTGAGGCGCTTCACACAAATATGGCTCTCGACGAAAACATAACCTGGGCAATCAAACAAAGAAGTGGCTTATTGTTTAAATAACAGATTGCCATGAAGCAGAAACAATAGAAAAAAAAAAAGTGAAGAGATCATCATCCTCAGCTTGTCCCAATGCTGGGCACAGACACTCTCATTGGCGAGATTTGTTTAGCGCAATACCTACCATGCTGCTCGTGTACAAGTTGGAGGGGTTTAACGAATATTAAAAAAATATTTTAATATGGAAAAACGGCTTTACGTACGAGACATGGGATGTACATCGACGATTGGTACTGAAAAGGTTCAACAGAAAATTCTAATAGGTACTCACTTATACAAATTAAAATGATCACCAGAGATGTTAACGTATTGTATTTATTTAATAACTAAATACTTCTCATTCGGATTATTATAAAACATTAGTTGTTTTTGGAATTATAATTTTTGAAATATAATGAGTCTGCAATGGGTTGATCATGATGACGATGATTATACAACATAAATTATTTAGGTGTTTGGCTGGAAAAACTAACGAAGGACTTCAAAATTCAAATTCAAATAATCTTTATTTAAATAGGCCTTTAAAAGGCACTTTTGACGCGTCAATAATTTAAATAGTAGTGATTTGATGGTGATAACTACACTCGTAAACTTAAAACTAAAGCTATGAGGGTTCCAAACGCGCCCCGGTCTAAGAAGAAGCCCACAACAAACTTAGCCAGGTAAATTTTCTTTTTGTTATCACCATCTCACATGAACATTAATATTATGTTAAGAGCTATCTTATTAGAGCAATATTTCATGCCCATACATTTCCAAACCTCCAAATACATAGTCGCATAACCAAGTAACAAGATAAAGGTATCACCCGTATGCACTTACAGTTTTTGTCTGTCTGTTAAGATCCGTTAGCTTCCATTATAGACTCTCACGACTACCAAAATAGATTGATTGTGATATAACTCCCATTATATTTTTTGTTTGATCCGACTTCTTTGTCAACACGAAATATAACTCACCAGCGCGTTCTGATTTACGTAACGAGACGGAAATAAAACAGCTCAGTTCGTGTACCTGCAAAAGAAATAATATCATTTTTAGTATTTCGTTATTTTCGTAGTTATATTAAAAATCATAAGCATAGTTAACTATAAAAAAAAGCTGTGATGGCGTAGTGGTTTGGGCGTCCGCCTCCTAATCAGAGGTCGGTAGTTCGAATCCAGGCAATCACCTCTAACTTTTCAAAGTTATGTGCGTTTTTAAGCAGTTAAAATATCACTTGCTTCAACGGTGAAGGAAAACATCGTGAAGACACTGCAAACCTGAGAGTTTATAATACTCTCAAAGGCGTGTGAAGTCTGCCAATCCGCATGTGGCCAGCGTAGCCAAACCCTTCTCATATTGAGAGGAGACCCGTGCTCTGTGCGAGCCGGCAATGGGTTGATCATGATGATGAGGATAAAAAAACTGCACGCATTAATTTGACATGTTTCAAAATAAAATTATACCCAGTTTTCGGCATGATACAATCCGTTGTCATATGGTGTATTACTACGCGATTTGATAATATCAAAATCAAAACTTGGTCGCTGCGTGAATCTGTGTCCTACGATGTCTCTCTCTGTCTAATCAGTCTGCAACGTGACGCGTTGGAAAGCGTACTTGGTTTTTACGCAACGAGCGCAGTTTCGAGCGAGTATATAAATAAACATGAAGCGATCCAATATTAAGTAAGCTTTACAAAACAGTATATAATATTGTTACAGAATAAAGAAAATCTTTAATAATTTTGTATTAAAGAAAAATTAAGGTTTCCTTAATCCGATAATAATTACTTCAAATACATATATTCAAAATTATTTTTTGTTTTTTGAACCATTAGCTGATTTTCTTGGAGTGAGGAATTTTACGAATTTAATCATTACATCATATATTACATGACGTTTGTAATATCCATCCTGAATCATGCTTGCAACAAAATCTACGCGTCATATTATCTTATTCAAAAGAAAACCCCCTCCACTGGTGTAGGCACTTGAACAAAAAAGGTTACGTGAGAGTCATTTGAAATTAGAAAGATCACTGTCACTTCTTTTGTCAACGCTCCCAAGAAAAAAAAAACCAAAGTCTTCTCAACATCGAAAGGAAAAGATTCCAAGATTCCATTGTCGGACGCATTTCGAGGGTAAAGGCTAGTAGGCATAATACAACACGTATTTAGCTTTTTTTGTCCACCCTACTTGCTCTATTGAACCTTTGATAGGTGACTGAGATACTTTTTCTTTCGTCCTTCTATAATAATGAACCAGTTTTGCGCTTCCATCTATAGAGCGAATGATGAATGACTGGATCTGCTCTATCATTCATTCATTTTTTTTTCTGTTATCTGTATTTTATTTGTTTAACATAGGAAATAGATTGGCGTATAGGTGATACTTATAAAGATAAAAAAAAATAAGACGTTAAAAAGGTTTCACTTAATAAGTTAATTATTAAGTGTTAATTAGCGTATATAAAAGAAGACTATTAAAAGATGCGAGCACCGTGACTTAAGACTTCACAGAAACATTCATTTTTTTTCCTCGAAGATTACCTGGAAATGTTATCAAAAGTGGTCCAGCCGTCCCCAAAACTATACGGACTATAAACATAGAATTTTCTCTAAAGAGAAGACTAGCTACGGTTAACCGCGGATTATCCCAGTGAACCAAGTCACAGCTTAGTGTTATTTAACATAATATGAGTCTCCATTCTTGCAAATGGAAGTAAACTTCCCTCTTGTACGTCATCAAAATTTAATTGTTAAATTTTTATTTATTTTGTAAGATTTTCAGTTTTAGGTTAATTTTATTTTATTTTAAGTTATATATGTAGTCTTGAAATTTATAGACAGCTACTAAAGATTATGTTTAGTATTAATAAAAAAAAAAATGTCCCTCAGACTTTAAGAACATATCCAAATGTCATCTAATGTAAGAGGCAAAGATGACACATATACATAAACTTTTTCCTCTTTATAATAATAGTGTAGATAGCTAAATCACATTCTTCAGTATAGAACATATTTAAACAAATTAAACAATCGAAGGATCGAACCGACGACCCTTTTCGTTGATTTAGGTAAGTCTAAATAACGCCCGGTCAAAGCTTTGTTGGCCCGATTTACATGCAACCATTCGAGATCAGCGCGCTCAAATAAATCAGCCGCTCATTCACTCGTTCACTTTTGTTCTCAACAGCTCAAGTGACCTGATTCCGATCGGTAATCAAGGTTTGTCACTGTGAAGATATATAATGAATTGAAATGAAATGAAAATGAAATAAAATTAATCTTAATTACGTCAATAATTTTTATCACATTCGTGTGCAAATCGGAATCGCTTAGATCCAGTATAACGTCCTTCCAAACTCCTCATTCCACGTTTGGATGTCATAAATCTTCAAACGAACCTTGATGACCTCCGTTGTTATAAAGTTGAAGGTCCTGGGTTCGATTTCTTGTCCTAGTCTGGTCTGGTGGGAGGCTTCGGCTGTGGCTAGTTACCACCCTACCGACAAAGACGTGACAAGCGATTTAGTGTTCCGGCACGATGTCGTGTAGAAACTAATTAGGAGTGTGGGTTAGCCCGCTGTCATCTTAGACTGCATCATCACTTACCATCAGGTGAGATTGCCGTCAAGGGCCATCTTGTAGTGGATTAAAAAATGGGACTTCCACATAACCTTCGTACTGGCCAAAGGACAGAGGTAGCCACAGAGCTTTACCACCAGGACAAAAAAATTGTCACTTCATGATCACGAGTCACGACCACTCTGACAGTTCATATGCTTTAGCATGTAAAGACAACGCTTACAAAATTCAACGCATTCAAGTTCCTTATCGCGCGTTGTGAAAGGGGGCTAGACGAAAAAAATTCTTACGAAAAGTTGTCACGACACTTTTTGTTATTGTAAGCTGTGCGGCGTCGCTTGTTTCTCTGTCTGTCTCTCTCTCTCTTATAGAAAGCAAGCCAGATATTTTCATTTCTATTTCGCATTGAACAGTGTGGTGTCGCGACGATTATTTTTGTTGAGTGTATACAGGTTTTTTGTAAATAATAAATAATAATGAATCCTGACAGTGTTTCTGCACAAGTTTCGGATATTGCTGATGGAGTACAAAATTGAGCCTACTGATTAAGTTTATATAACATTATATTTGTTAATAATAAAAAAAATATTATTATAACTTAAATAGAATAAAATTTTATTACAATTCCTTCACTAATTAATCGAAAGGAAGTTCGTTCCATCCGGGTGTCCCTTGACACCTCTCAAGATTTTTTTTTTAGATAGGTTTGCGCTTGACGACAATCAGTACCAGAAGGCTGATCAGTACTGATGAGGTCTAGGTTGGAGCGCGCTTGCCTAGAAAATGCCTATTCACTCTTCCCTTGAAGGAACTAATGTTATACATGGCTGGAAACACAGATGCTGGAAGAGAGTTCCACACCTTAGAGGTTCGATTCAGAAACGTTGTTCCAAATCGTTTCGTCCGAGTAGGTTGGATTTTAACCACGTAAGGGTGCCAGCGTTCACGATTCCTCGAAGTTCTGTGGTAAAACGGTGAAGGGGGCACGAGGTTGTAAAGTTCTTGAGCGCACTCTCCAAAATATATTAATACAATTTATATGCAAGATCTGGGCACTAAATATCAACTACCAAGCCACAACTTAGATAGCTGCTCTAAATCGGACTGAGATTAATAAACGAATGTATCACGTAAACACTTAAACCTAACTCCTATTTCACACTTAACATTTATTTTGGTCACCCACATTAATAACCCAGACAGGTTACAAACACCATAAATAAGCTGATATTGCTCAATCCAAGCCTAACATTCCTTCTAATGATAACCTTTATTATTGATAGATAGGATAAACCGGCTAAAGTTAAAAGCCAGGAATGGTCAATTGGCTACTTTGCTTTTCATGTCTGTTGGCGTCCTATCTGTATCATATTTAACAAGTTCACCGCATTTTTTATGTTTTTATTTTATTTTTAGATAGTTTTTGCCCTTAACGACAATCAATACTAGAAAGTTCTGGGTTGGAGCGCCCTTGCCTAGAAAATGCCTATTCACTCTTGTCTTGAAGGTACTGAGCTCATACTTGGCATTCAGATGTCCATAAAATCTATAGGCTTATGTCGTTTTTATCATATGATAAAAGATATCAAGGAAAAAGAACAAAAGCGACGTTCATCATCATCATCATAATTGCCGGCTCACTACAGAGCACTACTTTTCTCAATATGAGAAGGGGCCATAGTCCACCACGCTGGCCATGTGCGGATTGGCAGATTTCACACACCTTTTAAAACATTACGGGGAACTCTCAGTTATGCAGGTTTCCTCACGATGTTTTCCTTCACCGTTGAAGCAAGTGATATTTTAATTGCTTAAAAACGCACATTACTCCGAGAAGTTAAGTGCGTGCCCGGTTTCGAACCCCGACCTCTGGTTAGGAGGCGGACGTCCTAACCACTGATCTATCACGGCTTCATTACAAGAAAAAGTCCCGTTCATTGCAACACAATTCGTATATCAATAGTCATCCTGTATATAACTTGCCTATTCTCTATTTTCTGATTCAGGTAATTAAATTAATCATATTTTAGAAAGAAAAATGTAATCTAGCATTTATTTACCTTTTAATGGTCGCCGCATTACTTTACTTAATAAAATTAATTTTGAATTAAATTATTTATCCCCTTATAAAGAACTTACAGATTAGTTACAAAAGCAACTGAGACGCTGACTCTTTAAACGTCATAACGTCAAATCATTTTAACGAAATTTTAAATAATTTATCTTTAGTCATTTGCCAATTGTCTAATATAAGACCTATTGAAATCTAGCAGATATATTTTCCTTGGTTAGTTATTGATTATTGATCCAAGTTTATTATAATAATAAGATATCATTTACAAAAGCCACTCTAACTTTTGAATATGACACGACATTCCTTCCAATCTCGTTCATTGCTTCAATGAATATAATGTCACAATTATTATGCGCTCGGTCGTTATTTCTCATAAATATATCATTCGAAACGTCAACACTTGCCTCGAATTAGATATGGGATATCCTTTTTGTTTATCCAATCGGGTATCGTCACTTGGCGATATCACGGATGGAGTTATAATGAGTTTTTGACGACCTCGGTGGCGCTGTGCGTGCGCTGTCACATTATAAAGATGTAGGTCCTGGGTTCGATTCCCAGCTCGACTATGGTCTGGCGGGGGGTTTGGCCGTTGCTATTTACCACCCTACCGACAAAGACGCATCGTTCCGGTATGATGTCGTGTAGAAACCAATTAGGAGCGTGGGTTTACCACTCTTAACAGTTTAGCCCGCTAACATCCTAGACAGCATCATCATTTACCATCATGTTGGATTGCAGTCAAGGGCTATCCTGTAGCGGGTACTGGAATTTAGTTATGAAATAATGTTTTATTACAAAAGACATAAATGATCTAGGTTTTTAAAACATTATGACGATCGTGCAATTTATATAGTATAAGAGACCGCTATATATATATCGCAATATCTTAGACCGGGGTGCGTTTGGACCCCTCAAAGCTTTAGTTTTAAGTTTACAAATATAGTCGAATCCGGGACATTCGATAAGACTCAACATTAAGTCAGGAAGATCGTAAAAACTAGCACATAATATATGACGCTGAAGATTATGTACAAAAAGTAAAGCATGTTATATCTTATATAAAAATAGCAAATCAGTTCACTCTTCCACTTAACTCGCTTACAATGCTCAAGTAATGTGAAGTGGAAAGTGCGTGATACCGGGACATCAAAGTGAATGAACGGTTGAACTGCTCAGGCGAATGATTCGGCCGGCACTGACCGGCGTGTGTGCGTTAGCCGATGAAGCGTTCAAACACTGTACATGCCCTCATAGGCTTTTAATAACTGGCGCTTGGTGGTAGATCTTTCCATCCTGATTATATCTACTAACGTTGTACTTAAGTGAGTTTACGTTGGATGATTTTTGTGACAAACACGTTATTGTCTATCTTATTTCTTACTGGAATGAAGCATTTAGTCATTAGTTTATTTTTTGTATTTTATTGGATCATTAAACTAGTCACAATCTATATAAAAAGAACAAAAAACATTTCAGAAGAACAAACACGAGATAGTGACTCTCTAGAAATGACCACAGCATGCAAACTTAAAATTAACCTTACATTTCAATAATTCAATTTATACCTATAATGCAGTAATAGACAGTCTTACTTGCTTTTTAAAGGAGGTCACAGAACTGCAGGAGATGTCGCAGATATTCCTGTGATCATTCAGCATTGAGCATATTCTAAAGACAGCCAGCCTTGGTTCGACAAAACAGTAAATGAAACTGTTTTCGATTCCGGAGGCGACTTCCCTTACGCGGCACACTAAACCTCAGAAAAAAAAAAGGCTTAACGTTTAGGCTGGATCGTATAACGACATGTCAATGCGAGCGGTTTCGAGCTTAGATTCTTACTAATAGTGGAATTTAGATCTTTACTCTCCACGCTGCTTCAGTGTGGGAAGATAGGTTCAACGTTGACAAGGCCAGTTATTTTTCTCGTGGCTGGTACTCAGAATTTCTTGACAAAAAAATAAACAACTAACGAGTCGGTTCACCTTCTTTGTTGTTTTAGTGGATGTAAATATGGAATAAAAAAACAAATGCTTTATAATTAGAAGAGAAGTATTAAGTTATTAAATTAATACGATACTAGTACTTTCAATCTACTATTAGATTTACTCTACTACCTCTAGCGTGAGTTAACTTGGGAATTCTTAATTCATGAATTTACACTTTTTGTTATGGTATAATATTACTGTCATACTAACAGGTTAGCCTACTACCATCCTTAACTGTATCATCACTTACCACCATGTTGCATTGCAGTCAAGGGCTACCTTGTAGTGGAGTTTGAGTTTATTAAACAATTCCTAGCATTTCTGAATTGGATTTTCATTTCAACATGATCAACCCATTGCCGACTCAGTACAGATAACGGCTCACCTCTCAATATGAGAAAAGTTTGGCCACCACGCTGGCCCTGGCCATATGCGGATAGGTAGACTTCACACGCCTTTCAGAACATTATGGAGAAACTAGGTATGCAGGTTTCCTCACGATTTTTTCTTTCACCTTTGAAGCAAGTGATATTTTAATTGCTTAAAAAACGCACATAACTCCGAAAAGTTAGAGAACGAATAGGAGGCGGACGTCTTAACCACTAGGCTATAACAGCATATATCTTACGCATACGTATTTTTGATATGAATTGTTTATGACTGTGTTACTTTTGTTTATGACTGTACTACTTGTTAATGTGGACTCTTATACTTTTGACGTTTACGGGCACACTGCGACATAATGACTCGAAAATACAGAAAGCTCTGTTACTGCAGTATTCCATTAAGCATATGAGTTTATTACGAGTACATTATACGAACATCTTGCGACAAAGGAAAAATTAGTCTGTTTTCGCTAGAAGTTACGAAAGCTTTGAGCAGAAGCAAGCATAGAAAGCGAGCGGCAAGCTACACGACAAGTTGGCCCTTGACGGCTATCTCACCTCCAACTATAGAGCCCTAGGCTCAAAATTTCTTCTGGCAGAGCTTCTTTCCGAAGCTCGCCAAACAGCCTGGTTACGCTGTGGCAACCAAAAGGGTTAGTACAGTTAAAGACAGTCCGAAAAACAAAACTCCAACTATATAATGGCGCTTCGCCATGGATGTCATCAGAAAAAATGGCTATACAATTGTTGGATTTTATAATATAATAATTTATAATATAATATAATTTAATAACTCAGAGTTGTTGCGCCAAATCTCTTTCAAGGTTCCCATCCGAATCCCGCGCTACCCTGTTCCACTTTTCACGCACCGAGTTTGTAGGACTAATCTTGGTCGCCACTCTTTGATACCCCGACTAAACAATTTATACAAACATTTCGTTTCTAAAGATAATTCGATTGATATTTTTAACGACAAACTAAACAATTTCAAAAATAAAATAATAAAAACCCTAGTCTAGTTACATTTTGCATAGTGCGTATATACCTGTATATATATATTCCTTACTTCGTTATTATAAAACACAATGTTTACTTTTCTGTTCTTTTGTAATAAGTTCCTTTTTGTGTTTTTTGTTATTTGCTGTTTGTTAATTTCCATATTATATTATTAGCGACATATTAGCGTCGACTTAAGTTATTATATTAGGCATGCTGTAGTTACCTCTAAATTGATTTATATGTATACATCTAGCACTTAAGGTTTTTAAATGTTTATTGTTTTACATATAAATCTGTTGGTAGCGCTTTGGATAAATAAATAAATAAATAATGACAAGGTTAAGGTACGCGGCTGTTATTATGCAACAACACATTTGTGTTGTTTCCTAAGATACTACCGCCAGAAACAGCTGGTATAAGGGTTAAAAAGTAATTAGGGACATACTATGTAGTTCAATATATTATACGAATAACCTTTGTTTTTTATTTATCCACTACAAGTTAGCCCTTGACGGCAACTTCACCTGATGGTAAGTGATGATGCAGTCTAGGATAGTAGCGGGCTAACCTGTTAGGGGTATGGTAAACCAACACTCCCAATTGGTCTCCACACGACATCGTGCCAGAAGGCTACTGTACTTATAATCAACTGTAATTATAATCTGTAATCTATTGTAAGAGTTTAATCTTTCAATTATTTATTGGCATTCAATAGAGTCGTAAGATGAGGTCAGGGGCGGTCAAAGCGTAACCACTTAATAAATAATTTATCTCAGCCTTATTATTCTAATTGGATGTAATTATGCAAAAACGTTCCGACAAATGATTGTGTCAAGTTACAAAAGGATATAAAAATATTTTGTCATAAGTTCTAATCCACAAACCGGTGATTTACCAGAAAATACGTTTTCATTGCAAAACATTGCATTTTTAAATAAGCATTAAATTATAGTGGTTGTAATAAATATTATATTAATCATCATGATCAACCCATTGCCGGCTCACTACAGAGCACGGGTCTCCTCTCAATATGAGAAGGGTTTGGCCTTAGTCCACCGGCCATGTGCGGATTGGCAGACTTTACTCGCCTTTAAGAACATTATGGAGAACTCTCAGGCGTGCAGGTTTCCTCACGATGTTTTCCCTCACCGTTGAGGCAAGTGATGTTTTAATTGCTTAAAAACGCATATAACTCCGAAAAGTTATACATCTGATTAGGGGGCTGACGTCCTAACCACTAGGCTATCAAACCTTTTATATTAATATATTCTATTAATTGATGTTTCCGTTCAGTACTAAGTTTTAGGGAGCTGCTTCTGAGGCTTCGTTCGAGTGGGTTTGATATATAACCTAATAGATATCGATTGATAATAGATATTTATTTTAAATCATATAAGTATTCTGATACAAACTATTACAAATTTTGTCACAATCGTTTCAGCGGAGGAGTCGCGCATTGCTGGAAAACAAATAATTTTGACGACATCACATTACAAAGTTGCAGGTCTTGGGTTCGATTCCTAGCTCGAGTCTGGTGTGGTGGGAGGCTTCGGCCGAGGCTAGTTACCACCCTACCGACAAAGACGTGTCGCAAAGCGATTTAGCGTTCTGGCACGATGTCGCGTAGAAACCAATTAGGAGTATGGGTTTAGCATACCCCTAACAGGTTAGCCTGCTGCCATCTTAGACTGCATCATCTTACCATCAGATGAGGTTGTCGTCAAGGGCTAACCTGTAGTGGATAAAAAAAAACTAACAAACGACCTTAGAAACTAACGCGTTTAAAATAATACTACGGATTTCACAAGATGACTTCATGAGATGGAAATATTAATACAAGTTCCTTTAGATGATGATCACATGAACTGGCACATGCGTTGGATTATTTTTAGTAAGTCGGTCATTGATGACAGAAATAACATAAGTAATTGTTTATGGGACGTGTTCAGGGCGTTTCGTTTTACAAAGTGAATCTTAATTATTTGTTATCATCGTCATCATGATCAACCCATTACCGGCTCACTACAGAGCGCGGGTCTCCTCTCAACATGAGAAGGGTTCGGTCATAGTCCACCACGCTGGCCACGTGCGGATTGGCAGACTTCACACGCCTTTGAGAACATTATGGAGAATTCTCAGGCGGTGCAGGTTTCCTCACGATGTTTTCCTTCACCGTTGAAGCAAGTGATATTTTAATTACTTACTTTACTTTTCGCGCTTGTGAAGTCAACATCTCCTGAGGATGATCCGGTGTCGGGTCGAAACGTGCGTAGAGGTTCTAGTGGAAGATTTTGTGTGGTGTTATATTATACAAATCTCCCGGTTGTCAGCGGAATATAGCAAATTATACTTGCTGTTTATTGTTTATCATGGACTTCCGCAAAGTAACGCCTGCTTCTATTCATTATTTGATATTTTAATTGTTTTAAAAACCGCACATAACTCCGAAAAGTTATACGTGCCTGGATTCGAACCGCCGACCTCTGATTAGGAGGCTGACGCCCTAACCACTAGGCTATCACAGCTTCATTATTCGTTATAATTTACCATTGATATAAGTCTGTATATTATGGCTTTTTTTCTCAGTGACGACTCGAGGTAGCTAACTTGAGATAAAACGAATGCTGCAAGGTAACCGACTCGAGGTAGCTAACTTGAAATAAACCGAATGCTGTAAGGTACCCACGCGCTGTAAATTATACAAGTTTCGCACTGTGACTCCTCATATTTTTTTGTGGAGTGCGAAATATATTTGCAAGTTGAACGGCCAGACGGCATAAATTAATCAACTCATCCCGTCCGTATCGGCTGTTTCGCAAATTGCTTTAGTTTTTCCGTGTCCCCGGCCATTGTTACCTGGCTGTTACATTGTCGTTTATCGCTCCACGGGGCACCATATCGCGCAAATATTACGAAAAACACTCGTCCGAATGATCTCGATGAAGTTTGTTGGCGGAAATGAACTGAAAGCTTCATTAACGTTTGATTGGTTTAATGAATAGAAGCAGGCGTTACTTTGCGGAAGTCCATGACAAACAATAATCAGCAAGTATAATTTGCTACATTCCGCCAACAACCGGGAGATTTGTATAATATGACACCACACAAAATTGAAACCCGAAAAGTAAAGTACTTTTCGCGCTTGTGAAGTCAACATCTCCTGAGGATGTTCCGGTTTCGGGTCGAAACGTGCGTAGAGGTTCTAGTGGAAGATTTTGTGTGCTGTTATATTATACAAATCTCCCGGTTGTCGGCGGAATATAGCAAAATATACTTGCTGATTATTGTTTGATTGGTTTAGCTTAAAGTTGAACGTACTGAAGTCAACATCTACTGGTGTCGGATGGGAGAGCATTCTGGGATACTTATGCCAGCCTCCGTGGAGAAGCGCTTGGCTGTCGCATTATAAAGTTGGAGGTTCTGAAACTCTGAACGATGTCGCAGATAGGCTGGACCTATTCAGTTGTAATCTGAGTGACCTCACAAAAGTGACATCATGGATGATATGTTACTGGTTTAAAATTTAGGCAATTTATATATATATATATATATATATATATATATACTTTTATATTAGGCTACTCTAGCAAATTAGGTTTTTATCCTGTTAAGCTAGAATAAGAGGAGATAAATAAATAAATAAATGTTATTAATTATTTTATAATAATTAATCAACGTTTATTAGGTGAAGGAAAACAACGTGAGGAAACCTGCATGCCTGAGAGTTCTACAGAATGTGGAGTCTGTGCATCCGCACACGGCCACCGTTGATCACCAAACCCTTCTCATATTGAGAGGAGATTCACGCTATGTAGTGGCCGGCAATGGATTGATCATGATGATGGTGATTGGTAAGACCATTGTAATATAACTACCTGAATAAATAAAAATTAGGCAGTCATTGTTAAAGGTGGTCACAGATAACAGTGGCCCTATTCTCTTCACGCTTGGACAGTTCGCAGCATTGGGCGGATATCGACATCCCGAATACCTTCGTAACTTGTATCTATTTCTTAACAATAGCCTATTACGAAAATTACTAACTCCGTGAAACAAATAATTAAATTTATATTCCGATACAGGGTTGCCACACCACTACAGTACGCGATAGCCAGTGAGTTCGCTTTAGACGAATTTGCGTAAGATAAAGTGTATCAATAATTATCGAGGCTATCTGCCTCAGATTCTTTTATGTAAATAAATACATACATATTCAACTTATAAATATTTCCGCCTTTTGCACATTGTTTTATGTGCAATAATGTTTATATAAAAAAAGAATATGGTTCGATCTATACCTCGCCCTTAAAACCATACAAAATTACGCCTCGAACATAATAGATCAAAAAGAATATCGACGAAAGAATTTTCCATCAAAGACCAGATTACCAAGTTCCTTACTCCCCCAGGATATTTTGAGCATGTGTGAAAAGTTAGCACGGCCTTATAATTTCTTTACCCGTACAATACAAGAAAACCGTTTTCGTCCTTAATCTTCCTAATCTCATAAGGATTAAAATAGCGTATAAAATAATACTAAATCTTGGATTTCCTGCAATCCAGTTTTAGTTTTTAAACTTTCATTTTATTATTTAATGCTTTTGGAAAAGGTTTTTGGTTATCTAAAATTAATTTTTAATTTAAATCTTTCTCGAAAGGATGGTAGCCACATGTCAACCCTATTCAAAAACCCTGTCCGGAAGTATTTAGTGATTGGGCCGTGGTAATTTTTCATCGTAATTACTTGTAAAATATTTATAGGCCATTGTAGTTTTACGGGTTGTCTTGTGGCTCCGGGCCGTTGCCTAAAATGTGTTATTTCGTTATTTATGTGTTATAATAATTTCGTCCATGACCCCCCATGATTTATGCACCAGTGGGCGGATGATTTGTGACCGGGTTTTACCGGGTAAATACTTTGCTGTACAATGTTGCTCCTACCGTTTATTAATAGCACGTTTGTTTTTTTAATATATAAAAGGAGGGTAATGTTTTGTGGGTATATAATATGTTAAACATTAAATTATATAATTATTATAATTACCTTAAAAACATATAATATAATAGCTAAAATATATTTATTTGGCAAGGTTCCGAAGATATGGCATGGCATTACCATTTCTTTTGCTTATCTAAATTTATATTTTAATAAATAGCGACCTATTTATTATATAATGTAACTATTGGATGGCATATTTTTCTGCGTTAATTTTTTTTTATTTTATTTTTTATTTCATTGGAACCGTTAATTTCCTGGGCCTAAACTATTTATGTATGCCATGAGAGGATTGGTTTCGAAGTAAGCATGCACATTTTTTTTTAATCCTTTTGAAGAGGCGTATCCGAATTGTGCTGTTCCGGGATAAATAGCATTCTTTATCCGTCTCCATCATGCAAGCAACCTATGTGCTAAATTTTCATAAATTTTCATAATCACTTCAGTAGTTGAGCAAAAGAAGCAAACAAACCGACTGGCTTTTGCATTTGTGTTTTTGTAAAAGTATGGAAGAAATACTGCATACGTGAACAATACGGGAGTAAATTAAGCCTAAATTAAATGACATAACATCTGTAATAGGAGAGAGAGAGTTTTAGTGCACGCACCGCCACACCGTTCCAATGAGAGTCGATGAACTTATAATTTAGCTTGTGATAATAACTGAGATAGCTGGCTTAATATTCCAGGCACGTAGGACATTAAATATCCAACATTTCTTACCACAGCTATTTTGTGATTTTTCTATATACATTCTATATTCAACGTTGATAACATTTATAATGGAATATTTGATAACATTACACATCAACGCAAAAGTCTTGCTAAGTGGGCTTAACTCCATATAACTCTTGTATTCGCCAGTGGGTCCCTGTATACTACAAAAGACCAAACGTTCATCATCATCATGAACAACCCATTACCGGCTCACTACAGAGCACGGGTCTCCTCTCAATATGAGAAGGTTTTGGCCATAGTCCACCACGCTGGCCATGTGCGAATTGGCAGACTTCACACGCCTTTGAGAACATTATGGAGAACTCTCAGGCGTGCAGGTTTCCTCACGATGTTTTCCTTCACCGTTGAAGCAAGTGATATTTTAATTTTTTTTTTCTAAAACGCACATAACTCCGAAAAGTTAGAGGTGGCGAGCCTGGATTCGAACCGCCGACTTCTGATTAGGAGGCTGACGCCCTAACCACTAGGCTATCACCGCTTCGTTCACCAAACGTTCACCAACATGCATTAACATTTTCTTTTATATTTACATCCCTTGCAAACGAACATACGGGTCACCTGATGTCAAGTGATTATCGTCGCGGGTCTCCCATGAGTATCTGCAGCACCAGAGAAGCAACCGTTGCGTTGCCGGTAAAACGTATCCTCCTTATCATAAAATTTCTTAGCCCGAAAATCCCGAAATCGAACCCAGGGCCTCCTTATCGAGATGTAAACGCTGGCGATGACACAGTTCATGATTCCAATGACATACCATCGTCAAATAAACGAAACGATTAAGGTAATTTCGAAGTAATTCACATCAATGAAACGTGAAACGCTTGTCCCATTTTACAACAATCACAAGGATCTCTAATTGGGACAGTCGAGCGTTTCCAACGACTTCCCGTATCTTTCGCTTCCCGAAAGATATTAACTCGACGTTCGGTTTGCTTCGCAATAACATTTTACGATCAGTTGAAATTATTTGAAGGGTTTCGACTTTGTGTTGCCGTCATTGGGTTTTAAACTCGGCGTCGTTGGCTTGGACACTTACAGTAGGCCACATGTTCAAAGTAGCTATGCTGGGTGTTTCTCTGAGATTTAGAATCCGTAACGAGAACATCCGCAGGAGAGCAGATTCTGGTGGTAAGTGATGATCCAGTCTAGGATGACAGCGGGCTAACCTATAAGGGGGTATGGTAAACCTGCACTCCTAATTGGTTTCTACGCGACATCGTGTCGGAACGCTAAATCGCTTGGCGACACGTCTTTGTCGGAGCGTGGTAACTAGCCATGGCTGAAGGCTCCAACCAGGAATCGAACCCAGGACCTCCAACTTTATAATGCGACAGCGCACGCACTGCGCCACGGAGGCCGTCAAAATGCAATCATTTTTATTATTCAGGCTTTTGCATTGCAGGCATTCATGAGAATTCTCCATAATGTTCTCAAAGGCGTGTGAAGTCTGCCAATCCGCACATGGCCAGCGTGGTGGACTATGGCCAAACCCTTCTTATATTGAGAAGAGTCCCGTGCTCTGTAGTGAGCCGGAAACGGGTTGTTCATGATGACGATTGCAGGCATGCTGTGTAAACGATACTTTTTGATAAATGAAATGCACTCGAGAACCATATTACGTGTATCCACCAATGTAGGTTCAACTTCATCTTGTTAGCCGAAGCAGTGACCCAAATAGGAAAATCGAACATACGTACTGTGGAACGCGCTATTTCTATTTAATAATCCCTTAAATCGTTGCCTCAGACGTTTAATTAACTCGAGTGCAAGACTAAGAGTGGATCTCGGGAGTCATTTTCTTGTTATGAACATACGTGAGCGTATGAAGGAGTTGAGACGGTGTGTTTTTCCTCTTAAAATGAGATTTTCGCGTTAAAAACAAGTGGACTTGAGCGCTCTAGCTTACTTGTTAGACACAATTAAGTCTAGCTTTTTTCATGCAGCTACGTTTTTTCTAGACGAGGTTTATGGATGAAATTTTACTGTTTTATCTGTTTATATGTACCTATTAAAAAATGTTACCAATGCCAAACATCCAAGTCTTTTCGATCATTTAGAAGTTATTATGGAAAAAATAAATTGACATTTTACATACATACATTTATGTTTTTTTTTACACACCACAAGTTAGCCCTTGACGCCATCTCACCTTATGGTAAGTGATGATGCGGTCTAAGATGGTAGCGGGTTAACCTGTTAGGGATATGGTAAACCCATATTCCTAATTAGTTTCTACACGACATCGTGCCGGAACGCTAAATCGCTTGGGGACACGTCTTTTTCGGTAGGGTGGTAACTAGCCACAGCCGAAGACAAACCCTGTATATATTACCCCCCTTATATTGGATAGCCATGCAATGAATACCTTCAAGACTCGGTCACTGACGCGTCAACGTCCGACCAAAAACTTAAAGACATGAAAAGCTGAAATTTTTATTCCATTGTACCTTTTTCCATTTGTAGTTTCTACATCAGTAAAAATAGAAAAAGGCCTGGTTTTAGAAATTCTCCCCGTATCCACAGATTTTCCTTCCAGATTGAAGACAAGGTAATAAGGTTGGATTTTGTCGAAACTCCTCCGGGATATTATATAAAGTGATGCTTTAAAAGTTGGCCTGATGTTAACGCGGGGAAATTACATCTCTCAGAGAAACCTTACACGACATAATATTAGTTTGGAATATTAAAAAACCAAACCCTCAAAGTCTAAATAGCTTATTCCTGTGCAGAAGGGATATTGACTTAGAGGACCATTAATAGACCAAACAGACTAGAGACTAGACCAGAGACAAAAATGTCTGGTGGCTTCGTGATAGCATTCCGGCACGATACACGTAGAAACCAATTAGGAGTATGGGTTTATCATACCCCTATCATTTTGACAGCGTCATCACTTACCATCAGTTGCGATTTGCGTCATGGGTTAACTTGTAGCGAATAAAAAAAATTGATAATGTAATAAATATGACCGACCCACTCTTGCGGCAGAGACGCAGCGCCGTAGCGGTGCTCCTGTGTGTGTGTGTCCATAGTGAATATAGAAAAAATCTTTGGTATGCTAGAACAGTCCGGCACCGCAGCGTACGCACTTTGGTATATCAAGAAGAGGTGGGGAGATACAATCTATGCATTACAACACAACGCATTCGTCCATTTGTTTGCGCTGTAGCAACGTTGCGGCGCCGTACTGGCCGCATGGACGCCAATGCATTACATTTTTTATAGTACGATCCCGCAACACACCATCACATACATGGTGTGTTGCGGGATCGTACGTTCCGCTGTAACGTAGCCCTCATTTAAATTGGCAGGTTACACCCAAACAAAGAAACAATTAAAGTTAACCATGAATATTAAGAACTAAATATTTCAGACTGCGACCGAACGGCATTCAATCTGTGGCGGAGGAGAGTGCCGGGCACCGAACTCTGTCCTCTTGAAAGGAATGCTGAATCCTTAACCTCTACACTTTTGCCGCTACGCCGTTTAACGAGCACTTATATCACGCTAAATTAAACCGTATACAAACAATAATAACGTTATATATTGCTTGTTCATTGTTTGCATAACACGATGGTAACCTATACCAATAAAGCTTAGCTGAAACTTGAAGCCAGAATCGAAGATAGACTTCGAAGCTTGAGTTAACCTAACACTGCACCTTGATCGTTGGTAATAAAATTCAAAATTGATTGCACTGTTGACCTAGCAATGTCCTCTAGTAACACGTGACATTACAGTCTATCTAAGTAAGAAAAAATACGTTTAGCATTCATAAGTTAGGATTAGATATTCAATAAAGACTGTTCAATTAAATAAAATCCGTGAACAAGATACCGCCTTGATAAATAGCACACATTTTTTTTTCGGACTGACAATTAGCTGTGCTTATTATGCAACAGTGTAACCGGGCTGTAGTAATACAGGCAAGCTACTAATGTAAAAGTTATCTTTGAACTGACCAAAATTGACTTTGTAGCTTGCGAAAGCGAAGTATGAAAAGACGCCGTTATGGAAGTTAGCTTTAAGCAATAAACAGCAAGTATAATTTGCTATATTCCGCCGACAACCGGGAGATTTGTATAACATAACACCACACCACACAAAATCTTCTACTAGAACCTCTACGCACGTTTCGACCCGACACCGGATCATCCTCAGGAGATGTTGACTTCACAAGCGCGAAAAGTAAAGTCACTTTAGTAAAGCACTATACTTGCTGTTTATTGTTTATCATGGACTTCCGAAGTAACGCCTGCTTCTATTCATTATTTGAAGTTAGCTTTGTTTAGATCATAAGTTAGGTGTAAACTAAGCTACGTGGGTATTACTTAAACTACAAAGTTAGCTCGCGGTACAACCTGCGCTCAACGCATCATGAGATGAAATGTCACTTCTGAAACTTTTATATCTTGACCCAGTGGTCTAGTACTATACAAGAGAAGGAGGATACCACCTCTGCAGGAGAGGGGAGTGGGAGGGTTTATTTGAGCACATGTGGTGATCAAAGGCCAACAGTCACGTACGTCGTAAATCGCAACCTCCCTTGACAAACGCCTTGCTAATTAACCCTGTAATAGCGCCATTACTCTTTTACGCGCAAATTTTATGACTGAACGGCCGTAGGCTCTTTGTAACCCGATCATTGTGGTTATATATTTTTAAACTTCAAATAAGTATATTTTAGCATTATTGTTCTCTTCCTGCGATTTCTATTGGTGGCATTTCGAGAACACTCATTTATTGGTAGAGTCGTACTGGACTGGCAAACTCGTACTGGCAAAGTCAGAAACCGATTAGATCTTCAGGCGGCAATACATCTTTGGTTCCTCTAGTGATATAAAATTTACATCAGGTGATCCGTCTTTTGTTGATTTTAAATATGAAAAAAATAACTAATTAGTGCCTTCGACTCGTCCATGAACACCACACGTAGTACGTTATATAAAACCAGCATGATACTTATTTAGAAAACTTTGGTTAAAAAAGACACCCATAAATAACTACCATACTCAATATAATACACCAATAAGTTTGTATTGAAACACAATCTTTAAAGCGACGAAGCTGTGATAGCCTTGTGGTTAGATCGTCAGCCTCCTAATCAGAGGTCGGCGGTTCGAATCCGGGCACGCACGTCTAACTTTTCGGAGTTATGTGCGTTTAAAAAAATATATATATCACTTGCTTCAAATATATAGTTACATTTATAAATAATTAAATTTATATTTGACTTTTACTATTAATTGACCATAAACATACATTTTAAAATATTATTTTTTAATTTATTTGTTAAGCATCACAAATTTAATGTAACACCAATATACCGACTCAATCTGTGCAAAATAAATGATTTGATTTGATTTGTTTTGATTTGATTTTTCAACGGTGAAGGAAAAACATCGTGAGAAAACCTGCACGCCTGAGAGTTCTCCATAATGTTCTCAAAGGCGTGTGAAGTCTGCTAATTCGCATATGGCCAGCGTGGTGGACTATGGCCAAACCCTTCTCATATTGAGAGGAGACCCATGCTCTGTAGTGAGCCGGTAATGAGTTGATCATGAAAATCATTAAAATTCCCTACGCAAGTCGGTTATAATATAAACATAAAGATTTTTATTCAAGTTATATTTCCGGAAGGAATTTACAATTTAACTTTTAATTATAATAATATTGATATGCAAATATATTCACCACCATACTTGTTACTATGCTATAGGAAGTGTTATCTTGTAAGTACGTATCATGATAAAACCTTATTTAAAATATGTAATCTATAAAACGTGTTACGTATTTAACGTAATATCTTCATTATGGCGTCTCATCACGCCGGTCTGGTGGAGCTAAAATCCCTTCACATTTTCCAAATCGAGCGCGAAATTAATAACAATTTTAAGTTTAAGAATTAGTTTTAAAAATTCAACCCAAGTCAGTTGCGTTCATCACGTTAAGAAAAAAGTTGATATACTATGATGGTAAGAACTTAATGAGTTCTACTTATTAGTACTTAGTGAACCTGTGATAGCCTGTGATGTGGTTAGGGTGTCAGCCTCCTAAGAGGTCGGCGGTCCGAATCCGGGCACGCACCGCTAACTTTTTGGAGTTATGTGCGTTTAAAAAAAAAATATCACTTGCTGCAACGGTGAAGGGAAACTACGTGAGGAAACCTGGACGCCTGAAAAATCTCCATAATGTTCCCAAAGGCGTGTGAAGTCTGCCAATTCGCACATGGCCAGCGTGGTGGACTATGGCCAAACTCTGCTCATATTAAGAGGAGACCCGTGCTCTGTAGTGAGCCGGTAATGGGTAATGAGTTAGTTACCTGTGGTTTTTTTTAATTATGTATTTTTATTCCTTTTCCTTTCTTTTGTATGTAATAAAGTTGTATAAATAAATACATTTTTATGTACATTTACTATTTTATATTATTTGTAAGTCACTACTAAACATTTTATATTACAAATAAATGAATAAAATTAAAAAATAAATCCATTTCCCGTGATTTTAATAGTTAGTAATTAATACAGACATACAAAAATAGTTGCTGTACGTTATTAAGTTATCAGTCTCAGAGAGAATACAGACAGATATGTGAAGAATTATTTAATATTTTTTTTTAGTTTGTGGTTGGTGGAAGGCTTCGGTTGCGCCTAGTACCGTACGTATATGGTACTGAGCTGTGAATTTAAACCGATTATGGTATCGGGTGCAATAAACTTGCGAAGTTATTGCATTTAAATTATACAAAATTGCACAACTACATTCGACTTGTTAATTGTTAAATATCGCACGCTAAGAATTAATGCGATTGCTAATTAATGTTAATTTATCAATAACGTATTTTTTGTTCACGACCCACTTTGTGTTTGTGTGTGTGTCTGTGTGTGTGTGTAGCGTGTCGTCGGACTTCGGACGAACGTTTGTGCAAGTCCCGAACAAGTTGGCCCGTAGGTGTCAAATTACAAGTGTGTTTTTAAAACTTGATGGCCCGTAATAAATGTTTTTGGCTGCCGCGATAGCATCTCGCACCAGTGGGCTACAAAAAAATATATTCCGTCTTTGTCTCGCAGACGTAGGATTTTGTACGCGAAAGTGAGATGGAAGCTTTTTTTTATTTTGTAGGGTTCCGCAACGCATGTGGGATACCAGTACCTAACTCGCTTTTTGTTTTCCGATTTTTTCTTTATACTTTAAGTCATGTTACGTGTTAAAAATATTTAGTAAACTTTTATTAAGTTGGTTGTTATTCCGCCACTTTTATTTTCTTTTAATGCCAATAGTAAACTAATGAAAATCGACACCTTTTTTTATGCACTACAACTTAGCCCTTGACGGCTATCTCACCTGGTGGTAAGTGATGATGCAGTCTAGGATGGTAGCGGGCTAACCGGCGGGGAATGGAAAACCCGGACCCCTAATTGGTTTCTACGCGACATCGTGCCGGAACGCTAAATCGCTTTACGACACGTCTTTGTCGGTATGGTGGTAACTAGCCACGGCCGAAGCCTCCCACCAGACCAGACTCGAGCCGGGAATCGAACCTAGGACCTCCAACTTTATAATGCAACAGCGCACGCACTGCGCCACGGAGGTCGTCGCCTAATTCGTGAGTCACAAGATATTTATTCTAAAAACTTTTTCTTTTGTTCGACCGATGGCATATTATCAAGGACCTTTCTATATTGATAGCTATACTTATATCATGAAAATGATCCATAGAAGAAAGTTTGCTTACCGGTTGCTTACTTTCAAACTTGATGAATGGTAGCTTCAGATACATTACATATACCATACCATACATCTATCCATGGCCTCGGAGATGTACGGACCTCTCACCGTCCGACCCCCCCGTTATCCCAAACGTCGCCTAAGCCGAGGTTCGGCCTCAAAGGAGGCGCCCTTAGGCAGTCGTTCCCTTAGTTTCTTCGAGCCCTAGAGCTAAAAATTTCTTCTGGCAGAGCTTCTTTCCGAAGCTCGCCAAACAGCCCGGTTTTGCTGTGGCAACCAATAGGGTTTGTACAGCTAATATACAGTCCGAAAAAAAAACCATACATTGAATAAACTTGATGTAAGTTATAAGTGCAGATCTACCAATCAGATTGTTAAAATATAACTGGATGTATTGTGACTACGGCATCCATCTTTAATTCTATTGGCTTATCGTATGGATGGAAAATGAGACTCTATTCGGTATAAAAGGTTATTACAGAACCCTTTATTACACGGGAGTCCAACAAAAATGGCCATTTGTATTTTCATTTTCAACTTGTCCAATAAAAATGTAGAGTAATAAAATACCAATCGAATACAATGTATTCAATGTTTTTTGCGGTTTTTGTCGTTTGACTGATTTTAATATTTTGGTATGGCAGCCAACGTTAAGGCGAATCTTCTCACTATAGTTTTACAGGAAAAAAGTTTTTTTTTCGGACTGTCTGTTAGCTGTGCTAACCCTATTGGTTGCAACAGCGTAACCGGGCTGTTTGGCGAGCTTCAGAAAGAAGCTCTGCCAGAACGGAAACAGGAATGAGATATTAGAAAAACTTCAATTACATACTTGCCTATTCCACTAAAATTATGAAAATCCTTTATTTAAGGTTATACGTATCACGTGCATTATATCTAACCACACTACACCACACTTCTATCCCCGGACGAAGGTAAAGTCTGGTCAACAAAATGGCTCCCATCGCATGCTCTGCTCAGCGGGAGCCATCGCCTTAACACACGTAAGTAATATGCGCACGTCATATTCAATTTCAGTACGAATGTTTTGCTTGATTCTGACATTGCGGTTAATATCACAAGAATGTATGACCAGAATGTATGAATCCACTAATTAGAATTAAATGGAGTGGACGCTGTTGCCTGAATGGATATTGACAGCTGACGGCGATAGGTATTCAGATCCATATTTTACTCTTACCTGTCATTTGTCAGTTAAAACTTTTTTTTTGACTTAGTTTTCGAGTGTTTGCAGAGGAATTAAGCTTGCATCTTAAAGGTATTACGTTTAACAGCAGGATGATGCAATAAGTACCTTAAGATTAAATATAACTCGATTGATTAATTTGAAGACCTTCGTGGCGCAGTGTCCCATCATAAAGTTGGAGGTCCTGGATTCGATTCCCGGCTCGAGTCAGGTCTGGTGTTAGGCTTCGGCCGTGGCTAGTTACCACCCTACCAATAAAGATTTAGCATTCCGGCACGATGTCGCGTAGAAACCCATTAGGAGCGTGGGTTAACCATACTACTAACAGGTTAGTTCGTTACCATCCTAGACAGCATCACCACTTACCACCAGGTGAGATAGCCGTCAAGGGCTAACTTGTAGTGTATACAATAAAATAAATAAAAGTAATTTAGATGTATTGACGACTTTAATATTATACTATATTCACTTGTATTTATTTATACTATATTCACTTTGACTTATTCTGCAGTCATGAGCCCATCTCGAAGGCAATCCTAACCAATCTCAACTCCTGAGTTGCTGAAACTGACTCTGGATAAGCTAACACACTGTTGAAATATCCAACAGAAATAAGGACCTTATTAACTTCCTTTATTTAATTGAACAGCCTTTGTGAACATACAGAGAGGCATACTCGATCAACGATTAATTTATTTATAAAAATAATTACCACTTGTCACAGCAGAGAACACAATTGATCTCTTGGTTTTTGAAATGTTATTAGATGTTATAAAAAAAATTAATCTATTTCGTGATGACATATTAAAATTACTATACAAATATTGGTAGTTTGGAGATCGAGAGTTTGTTGGTCCGTTCTACGATCATGAACTAGTTTGATTTCTTATTGCGTTATATATTGGGAGGTTATAGGCGATTTAACATACTGCGATATTTATAGCGGGGCCCATAAAGCTGTATTAACCAGATCTGCTCGGGGATTGTATTCGTGGTATTCTATTCGCGTACTGCAATTCCTTCTTCCCCTCTAATACTATAAATAGAATAAAAGCACCTGTTTTTTATTAATAATATGTTATTAACGTTATGTCATACAAGTTAAATTATTAGACAGACAAAATTGTTTGCCAACGGAAGTTAAAAATATAAAATTACGTATTGTATAGCTATTTAGTTCGTTCATTTTCGTTGTAAAGTCAACTTAGATTACAAATTTACTGGAAATACAGTATACAAAAAAAAAACATTCCAGTTTTTATTTTTGCTTGATGCAACTTATATGTATATATGCTATTACTTTAATTAACGAAATTACTTATATTTCGTTACTTGTATTTCGTCAATTTTTCGGACTTTAAGAACAAGCACATTGGTTTTTTGCACAGGCAAATAATTACCAATTTTATGAGTAAATTCCTATTTTTCACGGACATTTTTTGACGGCTGACTGAATTTCCGTTATATTTACAATGGAAGGAAAAATCAAAATCTTCTGGTACGAGTGTTTGGAGCATATTCTAAGTATCATGGTTTTCGCAGCAAATAGCAAATTAAGCATCAAATGTTCATCATCATCATCATCATGATCAACCCATTACCACTACACAGCAAGGGTCTCCTCTTAATATGAGAAGGGTTTGGCCATAGTCCACCACGCTGGCCATGCGGATTGGCAGACTTCACACGCCTTTGAGAACATTATGGAGAACTCTCAGGCGTGCAGGTTTCCTCACGAGGTTTTCCTTCACCGTTGAAGCAGGTGACATTTTAAGTATCTAAAAACGCACATAACTCCGAAAAGTTAGAGGTGCATGCCCGGATTCGAACCGCCGACCTCTGATTAGGAGGCTGACGACCTAACCACTAGGCTATCACAGCATATTACAATGGAAGTTAAAATCTTCTGTAACGTGTGTTTGGAGCATATTCGAAGGATCGTCAAATGTTGGTATTATAGAAATAACTTTGCCTCTCTAATGATCTAATAACAAATGACGTAGTAATTCTAAAAATAATAATTTTCCAATACAAAGGTTCATTACAAACTCCCGCTCGTTTCACGGCGCGGCATTAAATAACAATGGATAATAAACAATGCTATATTAGCGGGAATGCTGACGTGGCGCAATAAAGGCTTCAGAGAAATTTTAGTTCCAATACACCCTTAGTATGGGGTGACCTTCTTTCCTCATTTTTAAGACCTTGTGTAGGTCTCGGGAAACGATATTATTTAAATCAAGACATATGTAACGATTAATATTAGTTACACTTTATATTTTAATATTGTTATATACACTTTTATTATATTTTATTTCTTTTATAGTTTTCATAGTAACAATTTATAAATGTAGTGTTTACTTGTAAATGGGCACTAGAAATTATTTAGCAAGATAATTTCTAGTTTTAATGTAATAATGTAAGTGTAGCCATAAGTAAACCAAATAAATAAAATAAAAACCTGGTTCTAATTTTTAATAATGCGGAATCAACATAATGAATAAACAATTAGCTTAACTTAACCCGCGAATTTTCTCTGATTTTTTATTTAACGCGTGTCCATCTGGTGTATGCAATCTATGTTAACAAATTCAACCAAAATTGGTACAAATAAACAAAACATACTTCCACATTTATATAGATTAAATATTTTTTTTCTTGGCAATGGTCTATACACTATAAATGTCAAATAAAAAACAGTTTCAATGTTGAAAGCATGCACAACTATATATTTGAATAGGATCTTATGATAATATCACAATGAAGAAATAGAATGAATAATATATTAGAAAACTAGTGCAATTGTGTAGTACAAACTTTTTATAGGTAATGCTGTTACAGACAGCGGCTTTCAACGGTCCGAGATGAGAATGCAGAGAAATCAACTATTAACTAAGATTACTACGAAATCTGGTTAAACAATCCACAACATCGATTTTAAGGAAATTGTTTGTCTGGTGGGAGGCTTCGGCCGTGGCTAGTTACCACCCTACCGACAAAGACGTGTCGCCAAGCGATTTAGCGTTCCGGCACGATGTGGCGTAGAAACCGATTAGGTGTATGGGTTTACCGTACCCCTAACAGGTTAGCCCGCTACCATCTTAGATTGCATCATCACTTACCATCAGGTGAGATTGCCGTCAGGGGTTACTTCTAGTGGATAAAAAAAAAGTGAAACTCAAATTAAATATGTAATTTTAAACTAAGTTCCAACTCTTAATTTATATATGGTACGCAACGAAAGATTTTTAACTGTTAAGTAACGGGTGGCTACCCTACTTTTCAGTTAAAATATTTACAAGCAAATATGATATTTATTCTTATTTTTATATGGTGTAAAATAACTTGTGTAAACTGTTTTTTGACATTGTTAAGTTCTCTTATGCACTGTGTTTTGATGACCGATTGTTGAGAATTACTTTGTGGCACAATGTGTTTCGTTTATTTTTACTAAAAGATCATATATTGAATTTTTTTTGGTATTGAAATATTTTCTAAAAATACCTTCTATGAAGCGCTGATAGCCTAGTGGTTAGGGCGTGAGCCTCCTAATCAGAGGTCGGCGGTTCGAATCCCGGCACGTACCTCTAACTTTTCGGGGTTATGTGCGGTTTAAAAAAAATATCACTTGCTTCAACGGTGAAGGAAAACATCTTGAGGAAACCTGCACGCCTGAGAGTTCTCCATAATGTTCTCAAAGGCATGTGAAGTCTGCCAATCCGCACATCCAGCGTGGTGGACTATGGCCAAACCCATCTCATATTGAGAGGAGACCCGTGCTCTGTAGTGAGCCGGTAATGGGTTGATCATGATGATGATACGTTCTATCAATAAACCAGTTCTGCAATAAACAGTCTCAATGAGTAAGTTATTAAAAGCAAAAATATTGGTTTTGAACTAGTCTAATAGTTTTTAGGAAAATATATTTTTGAAACACTCTAGTTTTTATAGGGTCGAGCGTTTACTCTTTATCTTTTCAATATTGCTATAAATAAGAGTAGGATGAAAAAGCTGACAATCTACTAACAATATATTATTATGCTAATTCTACTGTCGAGAATGTACCGAGAAGCGCTGAAATCGGTTATGATTCGACGGAAATCGGTTCTATCTCAAAATAAAAACAACCTTTCCTTCAATATCCAACTGATACTTTGTTTCATCACAAAACAATTTCATTTCCTTTGGAGTGGATTTTTTTTATACACCACAAGTTTGCTCTTGACGGCAATTTCACATGGTGGTAAGTGATGATGCTGTCTAAGATGGTAGCGGGCTAACTTGTTAGGGGTATGGTAAGCCTCGTCCGGGAAGTATACAATGGGTTCCCCGGGCGTCCAGTAAACCAGCGAGAGGGACATGCCGTGGTGTTTTTTAGCTCGGGTAGACCATCCATGGCTGGGAGTCCCACATAACCTCCGTCCTGCCTAAGGGACCGAAGTAGCTACAAAGCTTTTCCACCACGATAAAAAAAGGGGTATGGTCAGCCCATACTCCTAATTGGTTTCTACACGACATCGTGCCGGAACGCTAAATAGCTTGGCGACACGTCTTTGTCGGTAGGGTGGTAACTAGCCACGGCGGAAGCCTCCCACCAGACAAGATTCGAGCCGGGAATCGAACCCAGGACCTCCAACTTAATAATGCGATAAAGCACGTGCTGCGTCACGGAGGTCATCAGATAGAACGGCCATTTTTTTTTTTTTTCAATTTATAACACTTGTCATATGAGTATTCGCCTTAACACACGTAGGTAACACGAGCATACGTATGACAGAACTGTCATGTTTTTAAAATGAATGTTTTATTCATGCATCACATAAACTTGATACTGCCATTATTAATTTCACCAGTTTTAATTAGAATACAGTTTAGTAGTTAAATTGATAGCGAGCCGTGGACGGAACGAGTTCATGTGAGTTAAAACTGAGATGTATTACGACAGACTAAATGTAATATAAGGTCTGAAGTTGTCGGAAGGTGACTTGTGTTGTTGAAGGGTGACAAGTTGTCTCTTAATGGAAGGGCTGTGAAATTTTATCGCATCGTCATCATCATCATCATGATCAATCCATAACCGGCTCAATACAGAGCACGGGTCTCATCTCAATATGAGAAGGGTTTGGCTATAGTCCACCACGCTGGCTATGTGCGGATTGGCAGACTTCACACGCCTTTGAGAACATTATGGAGAACTCTCAGGCGGGCAGGTTTCCTCACGATGTTTTCCTTCACAGTTGAAGCAAGTGCTATTTTAATTTTTTTTAAAACGCACAACTCTGAAAAGTTAGAGGTGCGTGCCCGGATTCGAACCGCCGACCTCTGATTAGGAGGCTGACGCCCTACACACAAAAACACAGACCCTTTAATTTTAAATATTATCCAACGTCAATACCTTTGCAAAAGATTTTCATGCAATTTTTCCTTTTAAACCCTTAAAAAAGAGGTTTTAGTTAAATAATCCAGAGTGTTCAAATTTCTCTGGAATTGTAACATTGCTATTTATGATAAAATATGGCTCAGACCACAAACTTTACTAAACGCAAGAATCATACTCAGTTTATATCTAACTATAGTCCTATCTAAATACTTAGGGCTGTCAAACTTTTCATTGGGATGCTTATCAGTATTCTGAAAATCATCATATTATGAGCATAAATAGTCAGTAGTTTCGAAATAAACACAGACATAAGCTGTCTATATATATCATCGCCAACCCGGTCGCATTTAACAATGATCATCGACTTTCAATCAACGGTCAAGTGTTCCAAGTGAACCAAAGCCTGTCAATAAATCCCCGGTATACAGTGAAGAGCAGTTAAATTTCCATTATAATACAGACAAGATAAACTAGAGATGCCGCGCAAGCTCAGGTTCCGCAAAGTACCTCAAAAAGAATAACGTGCATTGTTAAGGAATGGTCTACATACCACCGACACCGAAAATAATGTATGCTTTCACCAGCCTTATAGTGACACCAGTCATATCGTAGCGGTTCCGAAAATTATTGTATGCGCTTGAAATCATCAAAAAAATATCAAAGATTTCGAAACAAATATTAAACTAACTGGACATCATATTAGACGTAGCCTCTTAAACCTCATTTGAATGCTTCCCAGCTTCGTATACAAAGAACATCATCATGATCAACCCATTACCGGCTCACTACAGAGCACGGGTCTCCTCTCAATATGAGAAGGGTTTGGCCATAGTCCACCACGCTGGCCATGTGCGGGTTGGCAGACATCACACGCCTTTGAGAACATTATGGAGAACTCTCAGGCATGCTGGTTTCCTCACGATGTTTTCTTTCACCGTTCAAGCAAGTGATATTTTAATTGCTTAAAAACGCACATAACTCCGAAAAGTTAGAGGTGCGTGCTGGGATTCGAACCGCCGACCTCGTATTAAGAGGCTGACGTCCTAACCACTAGGCTATCACAGCTTACAAAATATACAAATAACATATCTACATAATAATATGGAAAATATAGAAAAAAATACATATAAACCATTCCTAGAAACACATCGGATAGTTAAAAGGATTACAGCCGATGTCATTATAGCTAATGTGATTACAGCAAATTGTATTACGACATAGGAAGCTATACAGGATACTGCCTATTACGCCGGCCTACATCGCTCGCTCGCCGTTAAATACTTCGATGTTTAGTCGGGCTCAAACGCACATCTCGCTTGGAACCTTCATAATTCATATTCTTTTCTATTTTTATTGAGTGATGAATGTCGCTGTTGAACAGCTGCAGTACCAACCGCCAGTACGCTACCGGCTGAACCCATCCTGTTCATCGGTTTCTACTCGACATCGTAACGGAACACTAAATCGCTTGGCTATATGTCCTTGGGAGGTAGCTAGCCGCGGCGGAATCTTATATATTTACATTGCGGGCAGACGAGTAGACGAGTTTCTTTTCTATCTACTACAAGTTAGCCCTTAACGGCCACCTCACCTGATGGTAAGTGATGATGCAGTCTAAGATGGTAGCAGGCTAACCTGATAGGGATATGGTAAACCCATACTCCTAATTGGTTTCTACGCGACATCGTGCCGGAACGCTATGTAGCTTTGCGACACGTCTTTTTCGGTAGGCGGCCTCCTTCCATCAGACCAGACTCGAGCCAGGTATCGAACCCAGGACCTCCGACTTTATAATGTGACGGTGAATTACCTGATGTTAAGAGATAACCGTCACCCTTGAACGTCTGTAGTACCAAAGGAGCAACCAATACGTTGCCAACTGAACCCATTCTAATAATCCGTTTGACCGTCTAAAACTGAATATTTTCCAGTGGGGTTGTATCTGAGACGCAGTATCGCAGCCTCCCACTAGACCAAACTTGTGTCAGAGTTTCCACCACGAAATGGTGAACGAAAGCTTCAGGCCCGACGAATACCTAAAAAGTGGGGTCAGACATATTATATTATGATCATCATCATCATCGTGATCAAGCCATTGCCGGCTCACTGCAGAGCGCGGGTCACCTCTCAATATGAGAAGGGTTTGGCCATAGTCCACCACGCTGGCCATGTGCGGATTGCAGACTTCACACGCCTTTGAGAACATTATGGAGAACTCTCAGGCGTGCAGGTTTCCTCACGATGTTTTACTTCACTCCGGAAAGTTACAGGTGCGTGCCCGGATTCGAACCGCCGACCTCTGATTAGGAGGCTGACGCTCTAACCACTAGGCTATCACCGCTTCTATTATGATATATTATATTGTGATATGAGAGGCTAATTGTTCATCCAAAAGTCTCTATCAATGCTTGAATTTTTATCGACGATAAACTTTCATAGCGTTAAGTGCGAACTTCCATTATCAAACACAAAAAGGGTTAATACAAGAGTGCCACTTTGTACCCCGAAATACGGAACATTACACGAAATGGTGGTCCAAAGAACACACCTACCTACACTAACGAAGATATCATCAGTGTGAAGGGACAAGAAAAGAAAACAAAACAAAACAACACTGCAAGAAACGTTGTATTTTTCTTCTTGTTCTTAAGTCCAGTTAACGTTCAGTTATTTTTATTTTGTTAGTTTTTTATTAAACTACCAGTCGGCCTTTGACTGCAATCACACCTGGTGGTAAGTAATATTGTAGTTCAAGATGATAGCGGGCTAACCTGTTGCTATGGGCAACTGCCAAACCCATATTCAAGGAATATTGGTTTCAGATTGGTGCCAGAACGCTAAATCGTTTCGCGACACGTCTTTGTTGGTAGTGTCACGGTAATATTATATACAGTATTCCAACTTCATACAAACGGCCGAAACGCGGGCTATGCCTACGCGCCTCGATCTCGGGGTGCATTCGGTATGCAGCGACAGTGCCGCAGTGACGAACGGACGGTGTTTTGTTTTTTTAAACAATAACCGCGCGATTATTTCACTTAAAATAACTTCAACTATATATTTAATATGACGAGTAGGATATCTTGTGCACTTTTTGCTTGCATTAATAATAGTTTATTGTACTGTTTATATGAATAATACCAGAAAAAATAATTTTAATTTGATGAAAATTGATCACAAAGGCGAAGGCGGGTAGCCCTATCGCATGTGCTGTATTTATTTCAAAGATAAATCCGAGTTACAATACTGTATTCATATTATTACCGTGGTAGTGTGGTTACTAGACACGGTTGAAGCCTCCCAGACCACACAGATACTAATTCTGAAATGATACATTTATAATTTGTCCCTGACGGGGAACTTTTACTTATAAAACTACAGCGCTCAGAACTGTTCTAGAGGGCGTCAAAAGGGCGACATTCGCTTGCAAGGGCCAAGGAGATTGACTCAAATATCAACGCACAGCTCAAACCACTGGACGGATCTGGCTGAAATTTGGCATAAACATAGCGTAGGTGTCTGAAGCGTTTCGAAATTTGTGTAAGCTTATTATTATTAGAAAATTTACCTGGTTAAGTTTGTTGTGGGCTTCTTTCTTAGACCAGGGCGCGTTTGGAACCCTCATATCTTTAGTTTTAAGTTTACGAATGACAAGACAAATGCAATTAATAACGCGTAAAAAGAGCCTTCTAAAGGATTATTTGAATAAAGATTATGCTTTGATTGATTGTAACGTGAGAAATAGTAGAACGACGAAATTAACGCGAGCGATGTTTCGTATGGAAGTTTCCTTATTTTCCGAGAAATACTGTACCTATTTTATTAGTACGACCTTCGATGAAAGTCGTGTTTTCTCTATAATGAAGATTCTCTGAAGCTAAATAATTAATGAATGTCAATAGCTCAATCAAATAGCCTCTTTGTTGAGATACATTAATTAAAGTTTTTTGTTCTTAATATCACTATATTTATTATTTCACTATAAGTAAGCTTTTTAAAGTTTTTAGTTCTTAATTTCACTATATTTATTATTTCACTATAAGTAAGCTTTTGACTGATATTTCATCTGGTGGTGTGACGATGCAGTCTGAGATGGTAGCGGACTAAACTGTTAGTGGTATGCAGTGATATTACCCTATAATCTTAATGGGTTATTACGCGACACTGTACGGGATGTCGGTGGTAGCAAAAGCTGAAGTTTCCACTATCTGGTGGGAGGCTTTCGGCTAGTTACCACCCTACCGACAAAGCGGTTTAGCGTCCCAGCACGATGTCGTGTAGGAACCTATTAGGCGTATAGGTTTACCATACTACTGACAGGTTAACCCATTACCATCTTAGACTGCATCATCACTTACCACCAAGTGAGATAGCCGTCAAGGGCTAACTTGTAGTTAATAAAAAAAACTAGACTTCTCCGAGCAATTCTGTCCCCGATCACTTTATGAGATCACCGGGACAGCCGGAGCAGCGCCGGGAGAGGCAAGAACTTCTCTTAATATTTTTAACACTGGACATTGTTTATTAATTTTGGTTTGTATGCATTTTATCTTGTGTATGATTAAGAGTTTTATTATTATTATTAAATACACACTTCTTTATAACAAAGCATTTATTTCACCTATCAAATTCAAAACTATTTGCGAAAAACATTACGTTAAGTTGAAAAACAATTTTATAAGTACGAAACAATATTCGATCCGGCATCCGGCATGTTGCTTTCGGCAGTTGGTATTTCGGCTAACACAAATTTACGCCTCTAAATGTCGCCGTGTGGCAGCAGATCCTTAAATTCCAGTTAAAAGAACCCAGAATACCCTGTCGACAAACATTACCGCGTTTAACGACAACAATTCGGATGGCATTATTAAATTAAACACCCTCGATTTACGAAACCAAAGATTTAAAATCGTGAAAAAAGTAAACTAAACTAAATCACAGTTCCTAGTGAAAGAAAATATATAGACTCACTGAACAATTTTTATTACCATTGAAAGAATAACGTTAACTTTTTTAACACTTATTATTTATAACACTTGAAAGAATTATATGGATTATGCAAAAACACTTATAACTGTCCACGCCTTCGTTTAAAGAGACACTGAACTCGAGACCATGTTTTTCGAGGGATCGTCGAATGTACCGGAAAGGAAAAAGACCGTCATATTTATTGTTTTTACCCGCGTTGCGGAAGATAATGATAATCCCAATCAGTGTTAATGATTTCAAATACCTTTTACCCAATTATTGAGTATGCTAACACTAGTGATATCCTTTTTGCTATATCGTTTGTAAATCGTGAGTAAACCTGCACGCCTGAGAGTTCTCCATAATGTTCTCAAAGGCGTGTGAAGTCTGCCAATCCGCACATGGCCAGCGCGGTGGACTATGGCCATACCCTTCTGATATTGAGAGGAGAACCGTGCTGAAATAGAATGATAATGAAATAGTTCGTAAAAAATTACAGCACTGTTTTTATACGAGCCATTAAAGTTTAGTTCTGGGAGTTTTGTACGACAAAATTGGCACTAACGTGGAAAAAAAAATTGCTGGGTGGGATCAACAAAAAGGCACGAAGAGAGAAGTCGATAGTGTCTGTCAAAGTAATGACCATTAAATGACGTAAAGAGTCCTAGGGAGTGAAAAAACCAACAATTATGAACAACAGTAACAAAAATGATGTAGATGCAAATAAATTGGTAGAATTTATATAAAGTGGGCTGCCACAGAACACCCTGAGATGTGAAATATTAAAGTTGATATAATTTGTGGAGTAACATCGATTTTATGGAAAATACGCGCCAAAATATTGGTATACATTTTAAACATAAAATAAGTAATCAAATTTAATTAAGTTGAAGAATACGTTTACGTAATGTTTCAGTTAATAGCGCCATTTATATTACTTACATTCCGAGAGAAACGTTTATCTTTGGCTTATTTATATCAACGTGTAACAGCCAATATAAATAACCCTATCTGCGAATCGTAAAACACCCGATTTCGGAGCCGCGTGCCCCAAGGTTTTTAAACGTACACCGAATCGCCGAATAACTGGAGATTCTCGCCGCGTCGCGCCTCAAAAAGAACCCCTTTTTTCTCTCTCTCCTGCCATTCGGTTTCTGTGCACGTAGCTCTGCGAAACGCGTCAAAGCCAGTTTTAAGTACGGGCAATTTATACACATGTAACATGTAAGGACACAATATTTTTTACCGTTGACAAAGTGACCTGTGCATGGTTGGTACTCCACTCCCAACGTCCTGGAGATAATTGTATTTCATTTTATAATAAATCACCTATTGATATCTTGGAGATGTCTATCAATGACTTCAAAGTTTTTAGAAAACGAAAGCTTATAGAAAAATCATATTACGATATTAACGATTATGTAAACGATAAAAAAGCTTAGGTGTGAATTGCTCTATTTCAATAGGTACTATAATTTATTATTGTATATGTGAGATGGTGATAACAAAAAAACAACCGGCTAAGTTTGTCGTGGGTTTCTTCTTAGACCTGGGCGCGATTTGAATCCTCTTTAGTTTTAGTTTTAAGTTGTCAATGTAGTTATCAACATCAAATCACTTCTATGCAAATTATTAACGCGTCAAAAGTGCCTTTTAAAGGATTATTTGAAATTTGAAAATTTGATAATACATCAAGCGTTTATGAACATTTCAGTGGTGCTAATATCCGTGATTTTGACCAATTGTAATTTAATTTTATCAACATGTCACAATAATATCTCTTTGTCAAGCCTTCTAGTTCTACCAGCATTCTTTCCAGTATCTATTACTTGTTATTTGTGTTACTCGTTCCTTGATCATTATTACCTTATGTTAACCGAGGCACTAAATTAAGCCACTCAATACAAAAAAAAAACGATATACAAACCGAAGTGTAATATAATATACTGTCAACGGCAAAATATTCAGATTTCTCTCTTCAGATCCGCGTTAATAGATCAAGGAAACATTCCAGCGAATGGAGTACCTCCGTCTATACGTCTAACTCGACCCAGATTTGCTGTACAAATAACAGCAACCGCTCTTAGGTTTCCGCATTTCGGTTGACAAGCTAGTACCTACCTATCGGATTGAGCCCGTTAAGAACTGTTAACTATATCAGGAACCGATATATAGAAACCGAAATATAATACAAGATATATTTTTTTTTTTTAATTAATATTAGTAAGTATTTATATACTGTTACCACACAATAATATGAATACTTGAATTGAGTACATAATTTTTGTATTAAAATTCTTGGCTGCCAGTTGCCAACCAGCCTGTTGATTTTTTATTCTTCTACACTTAATCCTTGACAGCAATCTCTCCTGGTGGTAAGTGATGATGCAGTCTAAGATTGTAGCGAGCTAAACTGTTTATGTATACTGCTATAGCTAATAGCATTACGTTTAGTTAGTAGACCCAAAATAGTTTTTGGGTCGATAAATCAAATAAGGAACGTTTCCGACGATTTGCAAAGTACTTACACGTATAGTTCGGTCCAGAGATGCCGTACAAATCACAATAATCTCTTCAGCATCCGCATTTCACTCGACTAAGGCCCGTTTCTATTGGAGTGAATAACAAGTTGCTACACTTAATCAAATTTATACATGAAGCGTCACCGAAATATTTGTATCAGAAACCGATATTAAGAAACCGAAGTGTAAATCAATACTACTACTAAGAAAGTTGTGATAGCCTAGGGGTTAGGACGCTAGCCACCTAATCAGAGCTCGGGAGTTCGAATTTGGGCACGCACCTCTAACTTTTCGGAGTTATATGGGTTTTAATTTAAGCAATTAAAATATCACTTGCTTCAACGGTGAAGGGAAACATCGCGAGGAAATCTGCATGCCTGAAAGTTCTCCGCACATGGCCAGCGTGGTGTACTATGGCCAAACTCTTCTCATATTGAGAGGAGACCCGTGCTCTGTAGTGAGCCGGCAATGGGTTGATCTTAATAACAATAATGAATTTAGATTTTCTGAATACTATATGCATTATCACTTATACTATGAATGCGAAAGTGTACCTGTTTGTCGGTTTGTTACTTATCTTTGGCCAAACCCATCTCATATTGAAAGGAGACCCGTGCTCTTTAGTGAGCCGAGAATGGGTTGATCATCATGATGATGATGATGTTTAGATAAATACTTTTTAATTAATAAATAATTTTGAGGAGCATCGCTGATAGATCAAGTTAGGAGCCCTTCGAAAGGTATGCTAAGTACGTGAAGACGTGTGGTACGGAGATGCCGCACAAATCACAATAACCGCTCTTCATTATCCGCATTACACTCGACTGGCCCGTATCTATTGGAATGTGACCACAGAGTATCCATACCGAGATATCAAGTCGTTACACTTAAGCATAGTTTAGACTCGAGGTGTTACAGACAACCCACAAACCGTGACCGACACAATCATTAAAATAAGATATAACGTGAAACTAATTATGGTTAGATGATTTTGTTGGTAGATTAGTTGAGTTAATACTCCGCCCAATCTGTACTCATCTGTTAAACTGATATATTAAAACTGGATTTGTTATTAAAATATTTTTATCATTTGATAGCCTGATTTTTAAGATATATTGGTTCAACACACCACGACCGCCAAGAACCGAGCAAACTAAGAATAGCTGTCGTGCGATGAGACGCGGTGGGTTGGGGTATATTCTTTAGAAAAGAACTAACCCCATCGATATGGGGTTACTGCTATTCTAAGGAAGTGTAAGTAAGCGATCTTACACTTCGTGCACATTTGCAACTTACGCACACATGTGCATTTGCAACCTACGCACACATATACTCACATGTGTGCGTAGGTTGCAAATGTGCATGGAGACACTCGTCTGTGCTCGTAATATATACACGTAGTATTTGTAAGTCTTTATCTGAAAAATACACTTATCTGACGTTGAAGCTCTAGTAATAATACAAAGCCGGGATTTCAACATCTAATATCAAGAATTAGAAGTGTGATTTGAGAACAATTTTATTCTTCAGACAATGAAAAAGGCATATTTTTTTTGTACTTAAGGCGTAAAGGGTACGCGTGCAAAAAAAATCCGTCTAACAACAGCAAGATAAGACTAGTAATAACACCAAAAGCGTAGTTCTACGAAAACATCGCTAAAGACATACCAATATAAAAGGAGAGTGCTTTTTGTCGGTGCAGTAAACTCGCTCAAAAATTAAAGAAGCGTAAACCTTGGCCGAGAAAACTCGTTGGAATGAGACGCCGAGTTCCTCCGAGCAAAACTCGTTCAGTTTAAACTAAGCCTTAGCAACCGGCTTGATCTGAAACCAGTCCGCTCACGCTCCGGATCTAAAACGCCCTAAGCGACAGTCGACTGGCACTTAAGCGCTATTAGGCGTTGTTCTCACCAATTTTTATTGGTTCTAAGCAGCTTGTTTACAGTGTTTGTCCGTATGTCACAGTTGACCTTTTACATACGAAGCTAAAAGGTTCCACCAATAAAAAGATTATTCCGAATTCCCAATAGACGTTATGTTAAAACACGATGTTCTGTTACCGGAATACAAAAGTTGCTACACCTACATGACGGTCATTACTTGATGCTTTCTTTTTTTTTCTCTTGCATTTTATGATCGAGTTAAGCTTTGACTTATGGGGTTTTGTAGATGACGTTTACACACAGACGCTATGTTTTTCGTTGCGCGTTATTTGAATTTATACTTGTTCGTTGAATCCAAATAAGATTTTTATGTTTCCATGTTATTTGAAATTCCTCTGTGTCTACGAACAAAGACTTTTTATAGCGCTGAAGTTTTTTTTTTTTTATAAAGTAGATGGTTGTAGTAAATTGAATGGTCTCCGTTTCTTGATAATATTTCTTTTGTTTCTAATTTAGTAATATTTTGTTAGTAAAAAATAACTATATTATTAAAACGAAAGAATGCATTTTTTACTTAAAAAAAAGTATTTATTCGTTTTTCCGAATTTTAGAAAAGCTGGTAATATTTTCCCCTTTCCCTTTTACCCCCTTACTAATAAACGCTGTGTAACGTATACAATGTTTTGTCTTCTTGCGTCGAATTCACAGACAGGCAGACAATGTAGAGTTCGTCTAAGCCGAAATGACGCGCCCCACCTCTGCATTTACTCACACAAGCCCAACTCAAATATGAACGCAATACATATAAACATGGTATTATAATTGGTCGCTCAGTTGTATACTTGCTAAGAAACGTTATTCTCGGATTTGTTGTCCAACTAGTTTAGTTAATATTAAACGCGCGAGAGGAGAGGACGTATTGTTTCATACAATGGGACGGCGTTGCTCAATAGAGCGAGCGTTATCGGATTTATTACCCAACTAGTCAACCGTCTTGTGCACTCAGAGATCGTAGTTTACTGATAAATCGACGCTCCCACACAGATGAAGTGTTGTTGTTTTATTTGCACTCACACATTTAAATACACTAATTAAGTAGTGGGGCGCGTCATTTCAGTTTAGACAATCTCTACCACGTTTTTTTTATACATGCTATAATGAGTGTGAAATTATTATCTCTAATAAGTTATTTTTATGCCACAGAAAATTATTATAATCGATATGAAAGATTGGCTAACATATCACTTGGTTAACAATTTTTGATTGCGGCCAATAATAGATAAAATTATATTATCTTAAACCAAACATATAGCGTTATAATCAAAATGATTAAATATACAAAGTAAAAATGATTTGTTTTAGAATATCAGTATGTAAATTTTATAGGGTATTATGGTAAGGCTGACATTGCATTCCATTGACATAATACAAAACATGCTAAATTTTATTACTCAAAGTAGTAATTAACTGTGGTAGAATATACTTTATTGGTAGTAACAAAGTGCGTTATGCAAATATGTCCTAGATATGTTACCAATTAAATAGCGAAATTTAATTGGTGACTTAGTTCAGTGTAGGTGCGGAACCCTACAGATTATCTATAGGGTTGCGAATCGCGTGTGCATTAAAGGCGTTTACGCTTATACCTGGAACAAGTAATGAGGCGAGGCGGTGAGGTATTTTAAGTCCTGTATAGAGGCCATAATTACAGATGTAGGTGCCTACCATCCTGTTAAATAGCCAAGTGCGATGATCATTTCTCGGTAAGAAAGATAGCTTTTTATTTAGTGCAAATTATACCAATTTACCTAGTCACATTGACCTACCAGTAGATCAGTACACGAATGTATCTGGTAAATTTAAAATGAAAAGGTGTACGTCCCGAAATAAACTAAATATATTTCGGGACGTTCACCTTTACTGAGCGTATTAATTTTTCGCTTTAGCCAGCGGCATGCTCACGTTAAGTTCCTAGGTCTAACTAGGTAGGTTTCTAACTTTGAAACTGTCAGTCTGTACAACTTTCAGTTTAGTTAAGTTCATCGCTCTGATGTTGTAACTTCAAAACAAACAGGTTTTCATACAAAATTCTAAGCTGCTATTTTGCTCGCTTAGAGGGTGTAATTTCCCAAAATCCACAATCCTAGTATCTATGAAGCGTTAAAACATATTTATTTTTAGGTGATGGGGATAACTGTATTCGTTAACTTAAATATAAAGCTAATATACATATACAGTCCAGGCATAACAAGTGAAATCAAAGTGAGCAGTTTCTTGTTATCATTCATCACATAAATAGCTAATATGGAATTTATAGCATCATGATGATCAACCCATTGCTGGCTCACTACAGAGCACGGGTCTCCTCTCAATATAAGAAGGGTTTGGCCGTAGTCCACCACGCTGGCCATGTGCAGATTGGCAGACTTCACTCTCCTTTGAGAACATTATGGAGAACTCTACGGCGTGCAGGTTCCCTCACGATGTTTTCTTTCACCGTTGAAGCAAGTGATATTTGATTTTTTTTTTAAACGCACATAACTCCAAAAAGTTAGAGGTGTGTGCCCGGATTCGAATTTATAGCATGGTTATACAAATATGTATGCGAAATTTTAACCCAATTCGTCACCGTGTTTGAGTGAGCACTAAGCTCAGTCTGGGAGAACAGCAATTGGGCTTGACGACATCTGGGAAACGTCCTCTAAAGGCGTATCGACTGGGATCTCAGTCCGAGCGCCCCCGTGACCGCGTATGAGACCCACGTCTGGGTTACGTTCGAAATCGGGGACCAAGACGCCGTGTTTGGTTTTGGCCTGTGGCATAAGCAACGTTTGTTGACAATATTATACCACATTTGATTCCTGTTCCCGTTCTCGTCTCCGCTACCTTTCCCAGCATAAATATCTTATTTTGAGGATGTTTAATATGACGAGCTGTAAATACCTACTTATCTTATCTTATTGACATGCAATTCAGTTGGTCACAATACTACGAATAAATATATTTTTGAGCCATAAACTTTGTATTTGCATTCTGAACTTACTTTAGAAAAAAATACTCTTGTGAGTATATCTATATAGTTCATTTATTTATGTAATTAATATCTGTATGTAAGTATATGTAATTTCTATTTTATTCTAGCTATTGCACTATACCCCCTTCCTTTCACAAAAGGTTGTCTGGAGAAGATCGCTTTTAGCGATATGATCGCATTTGCGCATTATGTTTGTTTTTTATGAATGAATGAAAGAATCAAAGTTTGTAATGTGTAATAAATAATTTATCTATCTAAATTACATTTTAACGTATACTCGTATCTATCCTCAGTTTTTATATTTGTATGCAAAATTTCAGTCAAATTTGAGCTGATTTGTTGCAACTGTCGCCTTTTATTAAATATAGTTTCCAGATGTATATATATATATATATATATATATATATATATATATACAGTATACAAATTCCAGTGTATTAATATACAATAGGTGTCTTATCCACATCATTAGGGACTAATAAACCGGAGTTAGTAAATCACGGTAACGTTTGACAGTGCAATGTTAGTTCTTCTTAATTGCGTTGTAAAAGTCATCCTCTCAGTCCTCACTAATTTATAACTAGCATTTGTCTTTGACTTTGTTCCCGGGGCACTTGGGAGGCGATTTGAATTATTAACTCGCACGTTTAGTGAGCTCTTAATTAGATTAAATGTGTATTTAAAGTACACTTAAGCGAACGCGAAGTCTGCCAACCCGCACATGGCCAGCGTTGTGGACTATGGCCAAACCCTTCTCATATTGAGAGGAGACCCGTGCTCTGTAGTGAGCCGATAATAGGTATAATGAGTTGATCATAATGTTTACCATACTCCTAACAGGTTAGTCCACTACCATCCTAGACTGCATCATCACTTACCACCAGGTAAGATAGTTGTCAAGGGCTAACTTGTATTGAATAAAAAATAAATTTAACATCAGATGACCCACGAAGTAAAAATCCATACACAATAAAGCGATGCAATCCTAGATAATTTATGATTTGTCTGTCAATAGACGATTTGGCTCGGCACCGTTCTTTAGAGAAAATTGAACTGAAGCTAATTTTGGAACCTCGTGAATCTTATAAAAACATTTCAATACCGTAGAAGTAGAATAGACGACACAATTGAGGCATACCGCACATTGGCCCAACCGATATGAAATTTCATACAAAGGAGGCGCCCGTATATACCATTTTGCTGAAAAATATACCCCCTGAAAAGACGGTAGGAGGAAAATAGTAATTACAAGTCTGCCTCTCGCGCAACCCATTGTGCTCTCCTTACAATGCAGGGGAATCTTTTTGTCCTCGCTATCGGCCGTTTGCACCACTGTGCTCAGTTTGTTTAGATGTAGCCCAGCAGTTTGTATAGATGACGAAAACTTTGGAATAATTTTAAGGTTTGCTACTTTAATAACAGTTTTTTGTTTTAATACACTACAAGTTAGCCCTTCACGGCTATCTCACCTGCTGGTAAGTGATGATGCTGTCTAAGGTGGTAGCGGGCTAACTTGTTAGGGGTAAGGTAAACCCATACTCCTAATTGATTTCTACGCGACATCTTGCCGGAACGCTAAATGCTTGGCGACACGTCTTTGTCGGTTGGGTGGTAACTAGCCACGGCTTAAGCCTCCCACCAGACCAGACTCGAGCTGGGAATCGAACCCAGGACCTCCATCTTTATAATGCAACAGTGCACGCACTGCAACACGACGGTCGTCAAATAAAAATAAAAAATAAAAAAGAAGAAGACCTTTTAACAACAAGTGCATAATACAAGTAATTTCATTATGCACTCGTAATCAAGTGTCTATAAATATTCTGTTTCTTTGATTCAGATAAATATTACAAAATCTTAAACAGTAGGTTATATAGACATTTACTGACTTAATTCGCTTTTTATTAAAACTGAGCAAAGTAGAAATGTAAATAAAATAAAACAAGTCATTTTTTGACAATCGTTTTAATTTAAGCGTGATAGGATTACAAAAACCATTCGTATTTATAATAATATGAAATTGAAATGATTTCAAATGTTATTTTTTTTTCTGATATGTCTTGCGAAATAAAAAAGTTATCGCGTAACTTTTTCTGGTACTGCGGAAATTCTCCACAATTTATATTTTTTTATTGCCCATCATATTCTGGTTTACCTAGAAACACAAGCTTTTATGCTCTTGTGCGTAAAAAGTTTTACGTAGCATAAGTAAGAACTTTTAGGACCATGAGAATTGAAAATATGATTTTATGGCTGAGCCTGTTTTGTTTTGCGGTAAAAATATAGTTTTCTGTGCGTGTTTTTAGAACTTAAAACGAAGGGAAATAGTTCAACCCAATTTTAAATGTAACGCCACGCCCACTGCTGGACATAGGCTTTTCCGAGAGCGCACCGCCACACACGGTCCTCAGCCTTCCTCATCCACCCGCCACCAGCGATCCTTCTCAGGTCGTCGGTCCAGCGAGTAGGAGGTCATCCTACGCTGCGCTTACCGGTACGCGGTCTCCACTCCAGAACACGTCTGCCCCAACGGCCGTCGGTGCGACAGATATGACCCGCCCACTGCCACTTCAGCTTGCTAATCTGTTGGGCTATATCGGTCACTTTTGTTCTCCTACGGATGTCCTCGTTACGGATTCTATCCCTCAGACAAACACCCAGCATAGCCCTCTCCATAGCACGCTGAGCGATTTTTAACTTGTGGACAAGGCCTACTAATGAACATCCAATAAAGGCACAAGATATATAACTCGACATAAAACTTCTGGCTCATGTCAAAGCAGTATATCGTTAAGTCTTGCCATAAAAGCTATAATACAAATTTATAACCGGTAGCTCGACATACCTAACAGTAGATAGCATCTGGAAATTGAACCAGAAATGTTTTTAATGCTAACCAATATACTGAAGCTTTGATAGCCTAGTGGTTAGGACATTCGCCTCCTAATCAGAGGTCGGGGGTTCGAATCCGGGCACGCATAACACCTCTAACTTTTCGACAATTAAAATATCACTTGGTTCAACGGTGAAGGAAAACATCGTGAGGAAACCTGCACGCCTGAGAGTTCTCCATAATGTTCTCAAAGGCGTGTGAAGTCTGCCAATCCGCACATGGCCAGCGTGGACTATGGCCGAACTTTTCTCATGTTGAGAGGAGACCCGCGCTCTGTAGTGAGCCAGTAATGGATTGATCATGATGATTTAACATTAGGTGACCTGCTTGTTCGTCTGCTATGTTCATAAAACAAAATATTATGATAAGATTTACAGGACTTAATCGCGTCACCGTTGCATTTCCTTATATTTTCGATCTGCCATCTGGACATAATTCAATGGCGTCGGGAACAAGGCCCGTCCATTGTTCGCTTATCGCATGCACACTGGTGCCCGATGCCCTAATGTGGGACAAAGTGCCTTTATGTGCAATGAGATAGTTTGCAGACCGAGAGTATCGATTGTTAACTTGAAAACGTTTTAGTTGGGTATTGATTGAGGCGACGTAGCTTATTTATTTATTATTCAAAATTGCATTAATGTACATTTCGTCTGGTGGGAGGCTTCGGCCGTGGCTAGTTACCACCCTACCAACAAAGACGTGTCGCCAAGCGATTTAGCGTTCCGACACGATGTCGCGTATAAACCAATTAGGAGTATGGGTTTACCATACCCGTCACAGGTTAGCCCGCTACGATCTTAGACTGCATCATCACTTACCATCAGATGAGATGCCGTCTAGGGCTAACTTGTAGTGGATAATAAAAACATCTATCTACTTACACGGGACTTAACGGGAAGTTCCCTATACACGGGAGTGTACACAACTAATTTTGATCATACATCCATGCAGCGAGCAGTTTTAAGCACAATTAAAAAGCAGGACGTGATCCGCGGTCGAACTAGTCTACAACTAGATTAAAAGGATACACTTGCGAGCTCTTATTTAGTTTTCTTTGTTGTTACGTTTATGCGGAGCAGTTTAAAATCCATTATTCAAGCACATTCTGGCAAACGCTTCTTCTGACATTTGGCATGCCTGTGTAATTTCGGTCACAATGCAGTAAAATAAGATGGGAGTTGATCTAATGATGTTTGTAGGCGTGTGCGCTTTTAAACTCATTTTTTTTATATATGTAAATGAGGCCCGATCATTCTTCATTAATAATTTCCTTATCTATGGCTGCTAATTTGAATTTGACGCGCACGTGACTGTCACTGGGTCAAGAGTAAAATGTCATATTCAAAATTGCAGGAACGTTATTTTATACCGGTGTACGATAAAGTTAAAAGTTCAACAATACTGGTTTTGTGAAATAATAGCTTCGTTCAATCAATTCTATTAAATATTAAACCCTGTACATACTTAATAATGCAGAGTTCTTTCTTTGCAGAACAACACAAATTAGTTTTATTTTACCAAGCGAGATACGAAAGTAATTATAGACTATATATTAGTATATATATATATATATATATATCGCAGGTAGTCACCTGATTTGACGTAGTTACCGCTGGCCTTGAACATTTGCAGCACTAGTAGACCCATGGTTGCATCGTTGCGTTGTCGGCTGAATCGGTTTCTACATCTCATAGTGACATGTCTTTGCCAGTACGGTGCTAAGTCAACATAACCATAGCTTCCCAATAGACCAAAATCGAGCCTTTTGCCACCATTAACATTAGCTTATACTATAAAAACTGCTTAAATACATACTGCATGCCTTTGTGACTTTCTAAATAGTATTAAAATTTGGATGTCTTTCTTTTTAAATAATTTTGTAAAACAAATGAAGCCAAATTTATTGAGTTATTCCAAAATTACTGACAAATATTCAATCAATTCAAGTGGGAAATTGTTAATTTTTTTACAATATAAATGTAAGGAGGCGTGTTGGTAATTGTGTACATTTATATTGGCAACCCTTTTTTTTCGCTGTGCTCCCTCTCTTCAATATGGCGTAAGCGAAGTATTACTCGTTTGATGTAACTGTTCTTTTTATATCTAATAAATAAGTAAAACTAAAACAATAATGTGTAAATTAATTATTTTAATAATAGTAATGTATTTTATTTGAGTATACAGCGTATACTGATATAGATACTTGCATGCTTTATATAGTAATGCCCGTTTATAGGCATGAAAGCAGCTTTGTCCAGCATTGAACCATCATGCACCACTGTGCAGCGATAAGCGCACAATGCCAGCTCCTGTACTACGTAATGCCATTGAAATTGCGTCTAGATGGACATCTTTATGTAATCGATAAGTAGGTCGTTGGCAATGGCCCGAGAATGAAAACAAGCATTACTAATCTATATCTATCGCCTAGCTAGGGTTGCTATTCGCTCCGTACCTATAACCTTCGCTCCGTATCTATCATCATGATCAACCCATTACCGGCTCACTACAGAGCACGGTTCTCCTCTCAATATGAGAAGGGTTTGGCCATAGTCCACCACGCTGGCCATGTACGGATTGGCAGACTTCACACGCCTTTGAGAACATTATGGAGAACTCTCACGCGTGCAGGTTTCCTCACGATGTTTTCCTTCACCGTTGAAGCAAGTGATATTTTAATTATTTAAAAAGCACATAACTCCGAAAAGTTAGAAGTGCGTGCCCGGATTCGAACCGCCGACCTCTGATTAGGAGGCTGACGCTCTAACCACTGAGCTATCACCGCTTGTTATATTTTTCGTTCCGTATCTATAACCTTCGATAAATAATGTACTAAATAAATAAAGTACTTACTTTTGTAAGGCTTGTGTGTCAATCCTATAACGGTTACTTAAGTACTGAATAATATAATTTGTAAGCCTATTTGTATATGTTGCTATGAACAATAAATTATTAGTAAAATTATGATTATTATTAAATATGCATTCCCGTACAAAACGGCAAATGTGTTCGGTTTTTGTAACTTAATAACTGTTATCTTAAGATTGTTCAAAATTGTGAATATAACTTACAATAAGTATTCTCATACTCAAAAAAACACACAATTATAACGTAAATTTTATGGCCTCTTCCGGACGAAATGGAATTTATAGTAGCGAACTAACGAATATAATGTGCCAATTCTTATTATTCACGGACACTTTTTGATTATCACTAAATAATGGATATGTAGAAAAATTTGACAGTTTGTATTTCAAACCTGTCACGAATAATTGAGCTTGAGTATTTATCTGCTCCATAAATTATATGCAGGGATGATTTTTGACTTGATGGGTATTGGACAATATCTTCTTATTTAGGTGCCTCTCCAACTAGTGGAGGTTGGCCGTCAGAATGGCATATTTCGCCTTGTCCATCGCGAGGCTTAAAAGCTGGGCGCCACTCGCGATATCAGTCCACTCCCTGATGTTTCACCACCAAGATATCCCCTTGCGACCTTTTCCCGCTACTTTGCCTATCATTACGAGTAGCAGGAGCCTGTATATATCATGCCTAAACACATGCCACAGATAAGCAATTTTTTTATTTTTTACAGTCTTCCAATGACAAATTCGCGATGTCAACAAACACGTCGCAAGACTTACTCATTCTCTATTATATTTTAAATCTTAGTTTAGAACACACATGATGATGAAAAAAATGTCGAAACTTAACTTAACATTTTCAATTTAAAGTTTAAGTAAACTGGTATGTATCTGGAATGAAAGTTTACGTCGTTTTTCAAAGGCAACTGCTAATATGGAGTCGAGTGAACGGCGGCGTATCTTTTGATATTAAACCCGAGTACCCACTTTGTTTAGGTTGCTGAACAGGGCCTTAATATGTGGAGTTGCTTAATTATTCTTTCGTAGGTATTCGTTGAAATTTTCCAAATTAAAAACGCCCGCTCGCATACATCGAAGTTTTTTGTTTCCGTCCAATATTTGTAGAGATGATGATGAGATAGATGGAAATTAACTGTTTTCATGCTAGGTCCAGGTTACGATAGCTAACGTTGCGATGGCGTGGTGCGTTTATGACGACTTCCGTGGCGCAGCGTGCGCTGTTGCTTTATAAAGTTGGAGGTCCTGGGTTCGATTCCCGGCTCGAGTCTGGTCTGGTGGGAGGCTTCAGCCGTCAGCCGCAGTTGCCACCCTACCGACAAAGACGTGTCGCAAAGCGGTTTAGCGTTCCGGCACGATGTCGCGTAGACAACCATTAGGTGCATGGGCTTACCATACTCCTAACAGGTTAGCCCGTTACCAACTGCAACTGTAATTACGATGGCGAAATATCTATATACTAAAAAGTATCACCGCTGTGCCGGTCGGAATGGGGTGTGTTAGGCTATTTTCGTTACGGAATTTCTGGATTTGGTCTCCACGCTCAAGGCCCGCGATAGAAGCTATGCAATAGCTTAAAAAAAAGTATGTATGTATGACCAATTTGGTACAATTGCCATAGCACACTCGGCCCCCTGTAGGTACGTTCGTAAGAACACAATATCGAAACGCAATGAAGCAAAGCAACCGCAGCCCTACATCGGCATTATTGTGACATTAATTCCCTTCAAAGGCAGCTCCCAAATTCGTTTAACATCCAAGAGTGTCATTTACATCTCCTTATCTCAGCCAAGCAGAAAGGTAGTTTTTCCCTCGCGTTTAGGGTTGTCAAAGTCAAGTTGTGCAACACAAAGGAAATGTTATTTAATCATGATGACCAACCCATTACCGGCTCACTACAGAGCACAGGTCTCAATATGAGAAGGGTTTGGCCATAGTACACCACGCTGGCCATGTGCGGATTGGCAGACTTCACACGCCTTTGAGAACTTTATTGAGAACTCTCAGGCGTGCAGGTTTCCTCACGATGTTTTCCTTCACCGTTGAAGCAAGTGATATTTTAATGTTTTTTAAAAACGCACATATCTCCGAAAAGTTAGAGGTGCGTGCCCGGATTCGAACCGCCGACCTGATTAAGAGGCTGACGCCCTAACCACCTATCACAGCTTCTTTATGTATTTTTAGTCAAAATAGCATATTCAGTCTAATGGCGATATAAACATCAACAGCAAAGTAACATCTAGATAAGTTAGGTATTCGATTGATTTCTGTATTAACAGTAAGTTAACTTAGTTAGAGATTTAGTTGATTTGTATACTAGCAGTAAGTTAACTAAATTTTGTAGCCTCAACAGAGCGGCATAACCGCATTAGCAAAGGTCTTTAAAAAAGATTTTAAAAAAAAACTAAACCTAAAAAATATATTCCCCGCGTACTCGAGGCAACCCTAACCGAAGTTTACTCTAAAAACCTTGACAAATCTCTTCACAGGAAGCACTCCACTGCATAGATCGCCGATGTAACATTATCATATTTCAGACACGATGTCGACGGGCGAGATAAAAAAACTTTAACTAGCGAGCCATCCATTGTATTTGCATAATGGTTTCATTTGCTCCCTTCTTGTACAATCGGCGAGATGAACGTGATCTTAAGAAGTTACATGGTTTATTACCACATCGCAGCACCAATATCAAGGCATGAAGGCGATGATATAACGTTTTTCATTATTCGGTGGAACTCCCTACAAAAGACCTATGTCCAGCAGTGGACGTCTATCCGTTGAAATGATGATGATGCTAGTTTGGAAGGGCTACTACTAATGTTCCACCTAACAAATAACACTATATAAGTTTCTTGACCTTGAGATCTCCTTAAATGCTTGTATCCTCATGAGATATTGACTTCAAAACGTACATTGTAATGAAATGAAATGAAAATCCACTTCATTGTATAACACACAAAAGTGGAAATACAAAGCAGCAAAGACACACACACGGATTTTTACACTACTAGTTAGCCCTTGACGGCAATCTCACCTGATGGTAAGTGATGATGCAGTCTAAGATGGCAGCGGGCTAACCTGTTGTATGGTTAACCCACACTCCTACTTGGTTTCCACGCGACATCATGCCGGAACGCTAAATCGCTCGGCGATACGTCTTTGTCGGTAGGGTAGCACTAGCAACGGCCGAAGCCTCTCACCAGACCAGACTCGGGCCGGGATTCGAACCCAGGACCTCCAACTGCACGAGCTGTGCCACGGAGGTCAACCAGGATATAATATATAGATAGATATTGTATATTTTCTGTTCTTTTGTAATAAGTTATTTTTTTGTGTTTTTTGTTATTTGCTGTTTGTTAATCTAAAATTTTGCATATTATATTAGTAGCGACATATTAGCGTCGACTTATATATTATATAAGTCGACGCTATATTAGGCATGCTGTAGTTACCTCTAAATTGATTTATATGTATATCCTAGCACTTAAGGTTTTTAAAATGTTTATTTCTTTTACATATAATTCTGTTGGTGGCGCTTTGAATAAATAAATAAATTAAAAAATATGCTTGTGTTCCGATATGCAAACTACTAAATCAACGTGGCATTCGTCTACCACTTGTATGCAGAAAAATAATTGATAAAAGTCAATTTAACAAAAGCTAGGGGTATACACACACTCAAATAAAAAGCGAATCCATAAAAATCCCCGACAATGTAGTCCCGACGTTGATTTAACTGAAGCCAGAGACTAAAATTCAAAACGGAAACGAAAGAAGCATAAAAAGCACAATGTAAGAGCTTTGCCTTAAAAGTTTACGCAAACAAAAAAAAAAAACATTTTCATTCTATTATTTGCATGCAAAATAGAGTAGCAATTCTTTTGAATGCATTGTCTTCAATTACGTATCATTGCAACTGGGAAGTTATGAAACAAATATTCTATTATATTCTAGCCTTTATTTTCCCAGGCTTTGCAGACTCGCAGACATCACCATGAGATCGTCAAAACTGCTGTCCACTGCTGGGCAAATGACTTGTATAAAAAAGGTGACACGGGACCTAGAGTTGTGCTGAGTGGCGACCACACTGGATCAGTGTTAAGCGTTGTGTTCTAATAAGCGGGACGTCCCGGGTTTGAAGAGAATGTCAAATTTAACAATTCTGTAGTTTTTCTGGTCTGGTCTGTTGGTACCTTTCGGCCGTGGTTAGTAACCACGCTACCGGCAAAAACGTGCCGCCGAAGCATTTAGCGTTCCGGCACGATGTCGCGTACCAAACAGGCGCGAAACCAATCAGGTGTAAGGGTAGGTCATACCCGTGACAGGTCAACCCGCTCTACCATTTTGCATTATCACTTACCATCAGGTGGGATTGCCGTCAAGAGTTCACTTGTAGTAGATTTTTTTTTCAATAATAGAAATAAAATTAAGTGTAATTAAGTGTCCTTGACCATACTTTGTAACGCTCAGGGGGAGAAGATCTTAAATTTGGCTGGTAACTCCAGGCTGGTACTGGAATTAAATACTTTTAATACTAATAATATATTCAATAAAAATATTTTCGTTTCTGTGATAAGATATTACATATTATTTTGCTTTCTTAACTAAATATCATATTAATTTAATCCTATTCTTAACAGTTTATATATATTTTTTCACTTCAATCCACTAAACCATTCAAACAAATTAAAAGAAAAAAATAAACAGAAATCAAACATAAAAATAACTTATTACGACATAAAAACACATGTGAATTAACGAAAAAGAATTTATCTTGATATGTCGGACACTAAAATGGCAATAAAACAGAAGAAAAGAAATTAACATAAAAAACGAACAGACCAATACATGAGTGTGCGGGCGTTTTATCTTGGCTATGAGTTATTATAGTATTCTCTGAATACATTAAATGAGATAGTGAATTAAGATGCTGGGACAAATATATAATTTGCACTATTCCTATAATTCTTATTAGGTGTACCGGCGACATGGCGAACGCTTTGGTCTTGTGGTTTGACGACCACCGTTGCGCAGTGCGTGCGCAGTCAGAGAAATAAAACAAATGTGTTGTTACATAATAAGAGACGCGTACCTTATAAAATCTACCAATTGAATAACCATTTATTCTGATGACATCCATGGCGAACCGCCCAGTCGCGTTATATATTTGGAGTTTCTGGGTTCGAATCCCGGCTCGAGCCTCGTCTGGTGGGAGGCTTCGGCCGACTTCGGTAGGGTAGTAACTAGCCAGTTACTACCCTACCGACAAAGACGTGTCGCTAAGCGATTTAGCGTTCCGGCAAGATGTCGCGTAGAAACCAATTGGGAGCGTGGGTTTACCATACTCCTAACAGGTTAGCCCGTTACCATCCTAGACAGCATCATCACTTACCACCAGGTGAGATAGCCATCAAGGGCTAACTTGTAGTGTATAAAAAAAAGACTACGGCTTTTGGGGTTATCGAGTTCGATCCTCGGCACGCAAATCTGTGTTTACTTACGAGTAGCTATGTGCGCTTTTATGAAAGCAAATTTAAATTAAATATCACTTTGCTTTAACTTTGAAGGAACTAAAGGAAACCAGCCTTAAAGTTCTTCAGTAAAGTCTATTAATCCGCAATCCACCGCACAAGGGTTGGCCGTAGTCCACCACGCTGGCCATGTGCGGATGGCAGACTTCACACGCCTTCGAGAACATTATGGAGAAATCTTAGGCAGTGGCAAGTGCAGGTTTCCTTGCGATGTTTTTCTTCACCTTCAACGGTGTGCAAGTGATATTTTAATTGCTTAAAAACGCAAATAACTCCTTAGAACTGCGTGCATAGGTTCGAACCCCCGACCTCTGATAAGGATCGATGCGATGCGATCGTCATAACCACTATGCTATCACAGCTAACTCATATAATAGATACTTAACCATTTTTATTATTAAACTAAGTATAGATAAATTATAACCTCCTTATCAGCCACTGATATTGACAGCTCAAAAGATACTCGGCTTTATCGAATCCTTTCAACTCGTCTGTCAACGTGTGACCATAATGTAGAATGGAAGTTATCTCTTTAATAAAATAGAAGTATGCGTTAGTCAAGAATATCGTATTACAAATTATGAATCTTTAGAACTTATTATAATGTATACTTTATTATTAACTAGCAACAACTTGTATTTTAAGAATCTTTTTTTTTTCGATGTAAAACGTAGAAGTATGCCTGTCTATCCATCTCTAGAATGCCTAGATATATTATTGATATTTTAAACTGATTTAACAAGAACAGTAGGAGGTTCATATTTCAGTATCGGTTGGTTATTCTGTTTAGTTAGTAGTATATTTTTAGGAAGCACTGACTTCATAACGTACCTTGAAATATAAAACTTGCTATAAGTAATTAGTATTTATTTTATTGTGTTTTTAGTTAAGTTGATTTTTATATTGAAACTGTAAAATAAATATGGATTCGTAAGGAAATATGATGTTATATTGAAGACGGTTTTTTTATTTAAGATTAATTCATCTATGCAAATTTAACCAAGATATATTATGTTATTATACAAAGATTACAAAAACAATATATTTCATCCCGCAGTAACGTTCCCCGGATATTTATAGGATTTTCGCTATAAAGTAGTAAAGATGAAAATACGTAAAACACAGACATTTATATTATTAATAATTGGTAGTATGGACACGTGTCAGGTTTTAGGAAATTTCCAGCTGAGGACAAACATGTTTTTTTTTTCTATTTGAATATTGTGAAATAGTCTGTGGGTAATATATTCTCGGATTACCTAACGATCACGCGACAGAAATTTCGACCTCGCTGGTTATCGAATATGTCAAGACAAAGAAAGGAAAGAGCATTTTTAAAGATCCGAAGTGGTGCAAGAAGCTTAAGGCAATCTTAAATTGCATCGTTTCGTTTGATTTGCCTGTTGTTACGGATACCAGAAAATTAAGCTTTTTACCATTGAAATTCAGTTTAGTACCGTTCAATGAAATAAATCTGGTTAAAAAAAATTAAACAATATAAGGCTTACCAGCTATTTCGGAGCTCCACTAAGATTATATGCAAGTGAAATCGATGTCAGCGTACCTGAAAATAAAAAGTTACATTAGAGTGGTTAACAATGTTTAGAGTTTTTTTTATTGACGGCAATCTCACCTGATGGTAAGTGATGATGCAGTCTAAGACAAAAAGAAAAAAAAAAGATGGTAGCGGGTTAACCTGTTAGGTTAGGCTGTTATAAACCCATACTCCTAATTGGTGTATACGCGACATCGTGGCGACACGTCTTTGTCGAAGCCTCCCACCAGACCAGACTAAAGCCAGGAATCGAACCCAGGACCTCCAACTTTATAAAGCGACAGCGCACGCGCTGCGCCACGGAGATCGTCAAAATATATTATATGTATATTTTATTATGATGATAATGGCCTGCCGCAATGTCTGTGCGTTTATTGGCTCGTTTATTATTCTTTTTTCACGCAGCAATGTTTCAATGTTATTTTTTCATACAGATATATGGTTGACTAACCGGAAAGCCGGCGTAAATAAAAGTTAAGTTATTAAATAAATGTCAACAAACTATTCCTGGTTGGGGAGAAACTTTTTCACCTACGTTACCATTTTTTGTAAATCAATATTTAAAATGGCCGCGAAGAGCCAAAAACAATTTGAGTTTAGTGGTTTGTGAGAAAAAACATTTGGTCAGCGAGAATTTTTCTTTTTTTCATTTTTTTTAAAATTCATAAGTGTTTTTAAATTACTACGTTAGGAATAAAACTTACAACTGGTAACTGCTTGGATTGGACTGAAGTTAGGTATACTGATTTAACATGTTAAAGCGGTGATAGCCTAGTGGTTAGGGCGTCAGCTTTCTAATCAGAGGTCGGCGGTTGGAATCCAGGCACGCACCTCTAACTTTTCGGAGTTATGTGCGTTTTTAAAACAATTAAAATATCACTTGCTACAACGGTGAAGGAAAACATCGTGAGGAAACCTGCACGCCTGAGAGTTCTCCATAATGTTCTTAAAGGCGTGTGAAGTCTGCCAATCCGCACATGGCCAGCGTGGTGGACTATGGCCAAACCCTTCTCATATTGAGAGGAGACCCGTGCTCTGTAGTGAGCCGGTAATGCGTTGATCATGATGATGATGATGATCACAGATGTCCGCTAAGAAAGGTGACTTTACAAGAGGCATTTAAAACTTACATGAAAGTTGAAAGTTATAATTCTACGACATAAACCTTGACAGCTTTCTCACTTGGTGGTTAGTGATAAATGATAATGCAGCTATGATGCTAGCCTAGTGTTAACATACGCAATAATGCGTGGGAAGTAATTGAACACTGATTGGGAAGGAGGGTCTTTTTCCTTTTCCGGTGCATTCGGCGATCCCTCGAAAAACACGGTATCGAGTTCAGTGTATCTTTAAACTAAGGCGTGAAAAGTAATAAAAGTGTCCAGAAAATTAAATATAATTTCTTTCACTCGTTAGGTACTTATATTAGGCTAGTAGCTTTTCGTATTACATCTTAAATTTCACCATACCAGAGAAAGTTCAGAAATAATAAAATCTAAAATAGCCCCTGATGTTGATCGAATCCAGAAATTATATAATAGTCCACATATAAGTCTATATATAACTCAAAGCTAATCACATGCCAGGAAGATAGTTTAAATATATATAAAATTTTTAACATTAATAACATAATGTTTAACATTTTTTGTTTTGCTTATATTTCGTTTCTGTTATAATGTTATTATGTAAAATCATTTAATTTAATTAGTGTAATTGGATACTGTCCGTTCTAATTAAATTAAAATTAAATAAAATAAAAAACATACCGCAAATTTAACGTTTTTACCCCTTTTAACACCTGCACATACATACATACAGATACACACATACACACTAACTCACACACACACAAGTACACATGCACACACAAGTTGTAGCACACAATAATTTTAGTACGTCTTTTATGTTAAGTTGTTGTTTACTGCGTCAATTTGTTGTTTACCGTGTCAATTTCACTTAGTTACATTTTAAATATTTTACCTATATAACTATGAACATATTTCGTATAATATAATCGTATCGTATATATAATAATTGCTCTATCTCCATAGGTACTATAGTTTATTATTAATTTTATTCATTATGTGAGATGGTGATTGTTAAGCTAAGTTTGTTGTGGGCTTCTTCTTAGACCGGGGCGCGTTTGGAACCCTCATAGCTTTAGTTTTAAGTTTACGAATATAGTTATCACCATTAAATAACTACTGTGTAAATTATTGACGCGTCAAAAGTGCCTTTTTAAGGACTATTTGAATAAAGATTATTTTGAATTTGAATTTGAATTTATATATATTATGTAATCTCTTTGGCCTTATTTTATAACTTTCTTTCTTAAGCAAAATAAATAAAGTTTCTTTCCCACTTGAGCACAGATATCATATTGCATTTATATCGGTTCTCTAACCGGTTTCGAGTTATCGTTGCTATATCATAAGCGTTACCGTTCAATAGAAAAATGCCCGAGTGGGGAATAAGTATTCGACGTCCCGGTTATGACCTATCCCGGCGATATTGCTATTGTACTGAACAAGTAATTCCCCTATTACTTCAATGGGATAGGAATAGATAGCCTTAAATCGATAGGTATGCTACCTATATATACTTAAGGAACAAAACTGTTCTGTTCTACGTTAATAAATATTCCCATCGACCCCTTGATAACTCAAACGTGATACTTAGCTAATGCATAAAACCGAATCAAAATCGACCCATCACTTTCGAACCCGGGCACGCCCTCTAACTTTCGGAATTATGTCCGTTTTAAGAAATTAAATATCACTTGCTTCAATGGTGAAGGAAAACATCGGGAGGCAACCTGCACCCCCGAGAGTTCTCCATAACGTTCCCAAGGACGTGTGAATCCGTACATGGCCAGGTAGACTATGGCCGAATCCTTCTCAATGGATTGATTATGATGATGATGATGATCCATGCTTAAACACTTATTATGAAATGTAAGTTAGCCAGAAATATATCATATGACAGTTATTGGTCCCAGACCCCAGGACCTTTTGAACCGAAGCTGAATCTAACCACTAGACCAGTTCCCCTCCATGTGACGACACAATGCGATCCAAATCCCATCGCACCGACGGAAAATATAGTAAGTCACGTTTTATCTCATTAATGGTACCATCTATTTATCTTGCCTCTCCAACTGTGTGACCATTAATATGTGTCAAAACTACATTTGTCGTCGAGGGTTTATAGTGTACGGCAACGATACGGGTGCGACTGGTTTCCGTCACTTATATTATAAATACTGAAGTAGCTTTATTGGTTTGCTAAACCTACGCAAAAGTAGACAATCGTATCTATGCTTTTTTTTTTTTTTCTTTTTCTGAATGAAGTTTTTTTTAAGACCTCCCTGATGCAATGGTGAGCTTTGAGGTCTTATAAGTCTTTGGTTAGATTTTGGTGGTGAAAAAATGATTTTATTTAACTTCACTACAAGTTAGCCCTTGACTGCAATCCCACCTGGTGATAAGTGATGATGCAGTTATGCTAAATCGCTTGGCGGTGTCTGCCAGTAGTCTGGTAATTAGTCGTGGTAGAACTAGGCTCGAGCCGAGACTCAAACCCACGACTTCCTGATTAATAAGACAATACCGCACGCGCTGCGCTACGGAGATGAAAAACATTAAAAAAGTTTCAAGCAACCTGCCATTACTGTGAATGCGCTATAAAATATTGCGTAACAAGTTGAACCATGAAAATTTGAAATGTATAAACAACGCCATTAAAACAGCATCTGTCGCATTCACGAAAGAACACTAAAATTAAATGTCAATAATAAAAAAAAAATAAAAAAAAGCCTCCCTATATTTGATCTGCATTTAAAGCTCGGAGCAAAAAAAGCCAACATCCGGCAAGTTCGCGCCAAAACCGCGTGCAGCCGAAAACCTGACCGTAACGCATTCAAAGAACCAAATCAAACATCAGAGGCACAAACGTGTAAACACTTGAAACGGCCTCGCCACTACAGCCGGGACGGGCCGGTCCAGAAATACACATATGCAATGTGGGTTCCGTATATACAATATTTGTAGTTCCTCGTATAATCATCTCGCCTCATTGCACGACCCAAGCATTAAGAGAATGCTGAATATGGAGAGATTTTGAATTTATACCCAGGCTGCTCCAAATGCGTAAATAAATCCAATAATTGTAATATGTCTCTCAATAAGTTTATTTAAAACGTAAGCTTGTAGAAAAGTTCTACTAGTAGTGTAAAGGATTATGTAAATGATTAACAAGCATGGGTGTGAAATATTGCTCTAATAAGATAGCTCTTAATATAATTTTAAGTGGCATGTGAGATGGTGATAACAAAAAGAAAATTTACCTGGCTAAGTTTGTTGTGGGCTTCTTCATAGACCGGGGCGCGTTTAGAACCCATAGCTTAACTTTTAAGTTTACGAATGTAGTTATCACCATCAAATCACTAGTATGTAAATTATTGACGCTTCAAAAGTGCCTTTTAAAGGACTATTTGAATAAAGATTATTTGAATTTGAATTTTAAACCTCCTTAGCTAACCTAACTAACCTGTTAGGCGTATGGTAAACCCATGCTCGTAATTTGTTTGTACGCGACATTGCATTCGAACGCTAAGCCGCTTGGCGACATGTCTTTGTGTGGTAACTAGCCAATGCCAATGCCTCCCACCAGATCAGACCCGAGCCGGGAATCGAAACTAGGACTTTAAAATGCAACAGCACAGCGCTGCAACACAGAGGTCGTCAGAAAAAATGCATTTTGAACAATTACAAAATTCCAAGCGAAAGCAGATTAGTCCAAATGTGTCATCATATATTTTTCTGCTTCAATAATCGTGGTTTAATTAATTTGTGTTTTTAAAGAGAAAAACAAAAAACTTAACGATTAGATTAAGACAGCGATATTTTAGTAACATCAAGTCGATTGAGACGAAGACAAAAAAAAAGAAAGCCATTTATTCTACTACCAAGTCAATAAAAAATAAAAAATAATAAATTATGTCAATGTTTTTTTTTTTCTTACAAGATTCAGTCAAATTTTATATTACAATATCGTCATAAGTGTTTGCTAGAAGTCGCCTCTCTGGCGTAGGTCTCTCTGGCGTGAGACGAAGACAGTCGCAACATAAATGTCGCCGACGTTTTGTTATTTATTGAACGGAACCTTAAAATAATAAAAGCCAACAAACTGTTTTGCATAAGAAATGGTACCTCAAGGCACAATCAATAGATAGCATTCTTATAAAACAAACTATTGTAAATTTAGTTCTCTAAACAGAAATCATACCACTAAGGCCCTAAGTTTAGAAATTATAACCATTTCGGTGGTATCCAATATGATAGAAACACGAAACTTCCTAAACCAATTTTCGAGTTTCTGTACTATAAAACACCATTATCCAATCTCGTATTCTACGCGACATCGTGCTGGAACGCTAAGTGCCTTCACAACACGTCTTTGTAGTAAGGGTGGAAACTAGCCACGGCCGAAGCCTCCCAACAGAAAATACTCGAGCCGGGCATCGAACTCCAACTTTATAATGCGATAGCGCACGCGCTTCGCTATGGAAGTCGTCAATTAAGTTAAACCTTGACAGCAATCTCTAAGATGGTTTACCCATACTTCCAATAGGTCTATGCAACATCGCGCCGGACTTTTATAACCAAGGCCGATTCCTCCCACCAAAAACAGCTGTTCCAAATACACGGTCTTTTGAAAGAAACAGTTCTAAATATTCGTTCTTTTAAAAGAAATTATCCAACTCGCAGCCCAATCAGGTAATTTAGAGGTAACAGGTGGTGGTTACGGAACGTTCATGGTTTTTATACAAAATTGTATCTTGTTTTTATTGAAATTAAATTGTATTAGAGAAAATCATTTGGTTAACCGCAAATGGGTTGATGTTACGGATCCATTGTTGCGTTCGGTTGCACTTAGGCTAAGAGCCGGTGTCAACATTTATTCAATATAAAATTCAAATGAAAAATTATTAAAAGACTTATTAACTACTTATTTTTGCCGGCCTTTCATCGATAGCCTTTCAATTAGACGGTAAATTCCGGTTAAAGAAATACCGCGAAAAAACTCAGAAATACCTTTTTCAAAACTAAACATAGTTTAACAATTCATTTATAGTAATTAACTACTAAAATTTGAGTTAGTAGTATCGAACATCCATGCAAATGAGTCAATAATACCATTAATCCAATAAGTTATGTAACCTAACTGCAATTTATAATATCAATACGTGGTTTGTTGATCTACTAATTTAACTAACTAATACTTTTTAACGAAGAACGTCTCATTATTTACCCAACTACGAAAGATTAATTTTAAACAACATACAGTACAGTACAGTGTAATTTAAACCAAAATTATTCGGATATCACTTGCATATCAATTTGAAAGGATAGGTTGTATTTTACTTTTAACTTATTTTAATGTTTTTCGAACATTTTACGATAAAACACATGGTTGGCTGCAATTCAAATTATGCCGCAAGGATGACGACATGCAGTACCATTTGCTGGACACATTATATCTTATTTCAGCCTTTAATCTATAAAATTTCTGCAGAAATTCTTTGTTTGTATGTACGAGTATGTAAAACTTAGGAAACATCAGCCCAACATAAAAACTAATTTTCTAATTAGCCAGTCTATTCATTGACGAAGTTTACAGGTTATATGACCATCATTTTACGACTCAGAATGTAGACGAGGTTGACGTCACGAGCCAACTCCTTGTTTTTTTATAAATTTAAAACACTTTTACTTTTACTCGATTTTAACGCTGACTCTTGGACTAATGAAACAATGGCGGTTAATGCTTTTAATTTTAACATGGCTGCAAGCAAATACTAATTAATGTTATATTTATAATATTAAAAGGTTTTATATTATAAATTATATGTAATTTCCGTTAAATTCCGAAACGTTAAATTCGTATTTTTCAACCGTATTTAAAAAGGTAACTTTAAAATCTCACGTTTTTCACGTATGCATAATTGAGATTCCACTGATGAAATAATGAAATAAATATATATATAACATAATTCATAAAATCAAATCCGGCCACGCACCTCTAACTTTTCGGAGTTGTAATGTGCGTTTTAAAAAAAATAAAATATCACTTGCTTCAACGGTGAAGGAAAATATCGTGAGGAAACCTGCACGCCTGAGAGTTCTCCATAATGTTCTCAAAGGCGTGTGAAGTCTGCCAATCCGCACATGGCCAGCGTGGTGGACTATGGCCAAACCCTTCTCATATTGAGAGGAGACCCATGCTCTGTAGTGAGTCGGTAATTGATCATGATCATCATCATGATGATAAATTCATAAAAACATTTATACGGAATTGATTAGGAATAAAGTTAATAGTGGTGAATGTTTGTATGTTTGTACGCGCTCATTTCAGGAATCATAGCTGTTTAATAGAAACATATTGAACGATTTTCGCATTTGAATAATATGAAAATTATTTCGTCACATTACCCAATTATTGAGTGATGATAGGGTTAATTATATAATATTAAATTATAACCTATATTTATCGTGGGTATTTGCGTAACATGTATATAATACACAGCAAATAAAACTATTTGCATTTTATTAGTAAGCGATAACAAATATTACAATAATACATAATCAGACAGATACTTTTTTTTTTTTTTATCCACTATAAGTTAGCCCTTGACGGCAATCTCACCTGATGGTTAGTGATGATGCAGTCTAAGATGGTAGCGGGCTAACCTGTTAGGGGCATGGTAAACCCACACTCCTAATTGGTTTCTACGCGCCATCGTGCCGGAACGCTAAATCGCTTGGCTAGTTACCATAATGGGATGGATACTAGGATGGTAACTAGCCACGGCCGAAGCCTCCCACCAGACCAGACTCGAGCTGGGAATCGAACCCAGGACCTCCAACTTTAAAATGCAACAGCGCACGCGCCACGGAGGTCGTCAAACTACTATTAAAAGAAAGATATGCTATCGTTAGGAAAACACTTGATCTACTTCTGATAGATCTATATTTCAATCTTTTACATTAAACAAGTCACCGAAATTACGACTAATAATTTATGTTTTATTGGAAAAAACAACACAGTTTATAAAGTCCACAAGAAAACTAGTAAGCCGCCATTATAGAGTTTCCCGCCCATTGTATTTTTTTTTTTCAACCCAATCACCAAGATACTCATTGGAATGAAACCGGATGGAAAACGCCAACAGACAAATAAATAAAACCTTTTTTTTATATATTAAGCTACAATTAATTAGACTAAATTACGTAGTTTTATTGTATTTTCTTTTTATTAACAATTAAATTTTAATAATATTTATTATATATGATACTATTACATAAGTTTCGTTTTAACACAAATAAATCTTTTAACTGTATAGGTATAAAATAAAGACTATTCATTAAAAAGTTAGAGAAAACTTCTCATTATAACAAGCAAGTGGAGTGTTAAGTCTGGACTCTGAAAAGAATCCTCTCAGTGATAAAAAGATTGGAAACAATGCATTGAATTCACATCTGGGCATTGAAACGGTTTTCGTGCAGATAGGTTCAAATTTTACAATTATTTTTTTGCGACCTCCCTTGCTCCAACTAAAATGAGTTTATCTATATGTTACGTTATCTTCTTTGCTCTATCTACACAAGCGATTTGTGACATCTTGAATGATGTTAACGGGTACGGGAAAAGAAATGCAGAAACCTTGAAATAATTGTGTTACAAAGCACATAATATTCTTATTTGTTATACTGGTCTACTTTTTTCATACTGGTCTGTACTTTTGCGTGGTTAATACTTTATCATCTATATCCATAAATCCACGAACGAAAGATAAAAAATATTTTCAATGATTTTCCATTCAATAAATTTGATCTTTTAAAAATATAATCTTATAGCTAATTGTGTTTTAGGCTAAATGTCTGATGTATAACTATTTAATAAATGAAAAATAAATAGACGATAGTGCTAGTTTAAAAAAAAAAGTTTTACGTTATTTGCGAGAGAGAGAAAAAGTGAAAAGGCATACAAAATACACAGGTATTTTTCTCTCACACGTAACAAAAAACGTTAGTTTGTTTAGGTACATTGATTGTTATTTTTAGGAATAAAGGCGATAGAAGTAAACTGATATGAATTGTTATTTTACTAAAATCGAATCGCTCGGTTCCGTCCATGCTGGGATATTATCGTCAAGCGCTGACCGCCATTACTCACATCTGTTGTTACATTTATAGTTATATGTAACTTCTTGCTTCGGTCAAGGTAGAGTAGACACGATAGTTCTTTCCTGGTAGGAATCCCCAATTAACACATATATTCATTCCTTCTTTCCTTTTTAACGAGATGTTAAAAAAAAGTTACTTATAGAATAGATTTGCGGGCCGGAGAATGAATCTCAGCGAATGATAAGTGATATTGCAGTCTTTGGATGGTAGCGGGCTAACCTGTTAGGGGTATGGCAAACCCACACTCTTAATTGGTTTCTACGAGACGCTAAAATGATCTCTTTGTCGGTAGGTTGCTAACAATTATTTTTTATCCACTAAAAGTTAGCCCTTGACGGCAATCTCAGCTGATGGTAAGTGATGATCTTGTTTAGGTACCAGGCTAACCTATTAGGGTTAGTATAGTAATCCTAATTGGTGTCTATGCCACATCGTGCCGGAACACCCTACCGGCACGTCTTTGTCGGTAGGGTGGTAACTAGCCACGGCCCAATCCTTTCAGCAGATCAAACTCGAGCCGGAATCGAACCCAGGACCACCAACTTTATAATGCGGCAGCACGCGTTGCGCCACGGAGTTAGTCTTTATCTATTACCGACACTGCCAATCTTAGACGGCATGATGACATAAAATAATCAATGACAGATTAAAAAAAAGAATAATACTCTGGCTCATTTATCATTCTAATCGGTCAACTCTCTCAGTATTAAAAGGACATATTTTATGTGCCCTGGAATGGCGCCAGTGTACCCTGCCAAAGATGGATGAGCTCGATACTAAAAGCGTGGATAGTGAATTTTATAATGCGTTATAAAAATTTATAGAGGGTATATGAAACTATAAAACAGGGATTTTAATGAAGGGCGTCCATGAACGAGAATATTTTTCACCTTTTTTCATTGTAATACCCTGAAATTTTGCCTTCTATCTCGGAAACTAAAAGTAAAACAAACTCCTTACTGTTGTATTGTTGTTGATTTTAGTCTTATGCCGACCTTCGAATAATGTACTACTCCCTATAATTAATATATATATATATATACTTAGACTACCCTCGTCTATTTTAATAACTGCCTATATAAAGCGGAGCGTACTTTGGGCGCGGATTCGGTGGGTAGCTCTCGAGGTGTAAATATCGACGTGATCTGGGTTCGAACTTTATTTTTTGGTTTGATTTTGTTCCAATTGTTTTATTAAAATTTGATTGTAAACTGAATTATTTTTAGGTTAAATAAATTGTTATTTTTTTAATTGATTTTCACTTCTGCGCCTAAATTCAGAAGTTGGATTCTTATTCACATAGCCCACTTAGTTAAAAAAAAAAGTAAACTCAGAAAAAGACTATTCTTTGAATAGGTCTATTTCGATTGGAACAAAATACTAGCCTTTTACTTTGTATTGTTGTTTTTGTAATAATGTCTGACCACGGGCATCATAACCGCGATCGTAGTCATGATCAACATCGAAGTTCACGAAACAGAACACGTCGATGTGACACAGCAGGGCGTAGACGTAGGTCGCGAGATCGTGCGCGTACTCCAACGGAACCGCGAACAATTTCGGATAGTCTTGTTTTTATTCAGACATTAAACTCAATAATGAATCGAATTTCCGCGATAGAGAAAAACGTGTCGAAACCGGTTGAAAATTATTCAACGGCGGTAGTAAAAAATACGAATAACGAGATCTTCGAACCCATTACTATTGCCTACCCCCAATAACGCAAATAACATTGCCGCGAGTGATAATTGTTCCGACGATAACACTGTGATCGTTCAAACAGATTGCAATACTCCCGTTTCTGCATCTACCTCCACACAAGATTTAATCAATGCAATAAATTCTTTAAAATCTTCGAGTTCTCTCGTTTATTTTGTGTCTAATTTTGACCCATCGCTGCATGATTTTGATAATTGGCGTGAGGAGGTGCAACAAGCAAACTTTCGAACAGTTGGAACGATCACGAGTGTCTGTTGCGAGGTTTAACTTGTTTAAAGGGCGACGCGAAGTCCTGGTTAAATGATTGGGCGCGCACCGATCGTACTTGGCGTAATTTTGTTGAGGAATTTAAACCCTTATGTCCACGTAGGTTAGACTATGCTAATACTTTATACGAAGTCGTGAATACAAACTTTGACAAATTCCCCACGTACGCGGACTATGCTAGGAGAACATTGTTACGTTTGCGTATCATTAAGGGACTCAGTGAAGAGTTGATAGTACAGATCGTCATTCGAGGCATTACCGATCCCTCTTTCAGGGCAGCCGCAAGCAACGCGAACCTAACCTGCAAAGACCAAGTCTTGTTCTTGTCTATTTATGTCGAGCCTGACCGCATCAAACAAGTTATACCCGTGGTTGAGTTCAGTGAAATTTCAATCGAGGCGGATTTTGTCGTAGTCAAGGTCAGGTTAGGCCGAGTCCTCGCAAGGTTGAAGCATTGGTTAAGTTTCCTTACCCCCCAAAAAAAAAACGTCAAGCAAGATAGGCAATTCTTGGGTCTTGTTGGGTACTTCCGACGCTACCTTGAGGGGCACGCTGACCGGACAGCCTGCATCACACGGCAGACCAAGAAAAAGACGCTCCTTTTCATTGGGGTTCCGATCAGGAAAAGGTGCGCCAGGACATCGTTCAGCGACTCGGCGCTGAGCCAGTGCTGGTCTTCTTTGACCCTACGCTGGCAACGAAGGTGCACAATGACGCCAGCAGTATCGGATATGGTGCGGTGCTAATGCAGACCCATAACGATGGCCGCGCAACTGGGCTCAGATGCCGCAGGCCACAGAGCAGGAAACTGCAGGCGGGGCAACTGGACTCTCGTCGGAGTCTGGTCCTCGACGTAGCCGCTGAAACTGCACGATCTGATCGAGCGGCATGGCGTGAAATGTGCCGTACCAGTGCGAGTGAGCTGCTGAGGCGAAATCAGGCCCGGCAGGGGATACCTATGCTAACCGGAAGCGTTGACATCCTCGTGTGTTTCGGATTGGGGATATGGTGTTTGTGATCAAGTACCCTGTCCTTGGGAAAGCTTGATCCCAGTATGCGAGGGCCATACGAGGTTCTGAATACTTAGCCAAGCGGCTGTTACGAGCTGAAGCTGTTGAGAGGGTCGTATCGCAAGACCACTCAGGTGGCGGCAGAGTACATGGTGCCTTGGCGAGGAGAGTGGTGCCCAGACTAGTATGCTGCTTTCTTCGAATATAAGTCCAGCCGGTTGACTACCTTGTGGTGGTGAAGATTAAAATCGTGATTGTGTCAATCATAGTGCCTAGCAACTCTCACCCTATGACAAAAAAAGGCCTTACCCACCCCTTAGATACCTACCTACTTATGGACTGACCTATGACATTTATTTTTGTGCTATGGCTGACCAATCACGGTAATGCTTTACACCTCAAGGGAAGTTCAACGGTGGCTAGTTTTAATACACTTTCATCGACCGGTGCCCGAGCCTGGCGGTCTGATGGTCATCTCAAGTTCCTGGTTCTTTGAACAGTTTGAGTCTGATGGACGCATGGCCGTATGGCGGTCCATGGGTGCGCACGCTAGGATTGAGACGTCTCATAGGTTACTAGGTAGTATCACCTCCTCTAGGTGACAGGGACACCCCATAGAACTGAAGTATTTACTTATCTCTCAAGTTAGTACTTTCGAGTGAGTTGTATTTCGAACCGCCAATCTAACTTATTGCTGCAGTTAGGGTGTGTCTCTACATCTGTTAACTTAGGTGCTGATCCCTCGTCTGCACCTGCCCATACCCCGGGATCGCTAGAGGCAACCGCCTCGCGTGCTGAGAGCAGCGCGACACCAACCTCGCGTGCTAGTGCAGAAGATCTTCTGACTTTTCTGCCTATGAGTGCGGGTGAGGACACCGCATAGTCAGGAGAAGCCGACTTAGACTACCCTCGTCTATTTTAATAACTGCCTATATAAAGCGGAGCGTACTTTGGGCGCGGATTCGGTGGGTAGCTCTCGAGGTGTAAATATCGACGTGATCTGGGTTCGAACTTTATTTTTTGGTTTGATTTTGTTCCAATTGTTTTATTAAAATTTGATTGTAAACTGAATTATTTTTAGGTTAAATAAATTGTTATTTTTTTAATTGATTTTCACTTCTGCGCCTAAATATATATATATATATCATCGATACTGCTTGTTGCTTAATGACTACAACAATATAAGTATATGTAACAAGTTATATTTATATATATATATATATATATATATATATAAAGTTACATAACATGTTATTATTTATGTGAATACAAACCTACCACACTGTAACAAAATGTTTTCCATCTTCAAGGTACAGACGTAACCGAAACTAAAGAAATCTCAAGGCACAAACGCGAATAGTCCAGGAGACGATCGGTTAGTTTAATTTCATAACAAATATTCACCGGAGTTTTTAAGCTATTAAAATATCACTTGCTTCACCGGTGAAGGAAAACAGCATGCCAGCGAGTTCTCCATAATGTTCTCAACAGCATATTATATTTGCCAGTCCGCACATAGTAGCGTGGTGGACTATGCCAAACCCTTCTCCATGATAATGATGTGTATCTAGTTTGTTTTAGAATTACTGATAAAATTTAAAAGATAATTTTTTGGACAATGCCGATTGAAAGTAGCTTATTTGTTGTTATAATTATGCGTTTTTGTGGCTTATGTTTATATATGAATTTGCGGCTGATTTTATGTCTTCTAAATAACAGCTGTTTACACTGACCACGCTGATACTGCGGTTTTTCTTCTGGCTTGCTGTACAATCAATTAACTTTTTATTGCTGAAAAAAAAAACGTAGCTTTTGTTGATTCTGGATAAAATTGCATAACAACGGGGACTGAATTTTAAAAATTACTCTGTTAATCACAAAAAAGGGCAACGAATCTTCCTTTTTATAAACATAAGGCATATATAGGCGATATGAAGATCACTGCCTTATTCTATAATATTTATTAAATCATCACAATGCTTATTTAGTATTTAGATATATTTTAGGTGAGCAGATTGAAAAGTCAAGCGCAAAAATAATACGAAGGCTTTCGCAATATTATTGCGTCACGTGTCTTTGTCCTAAGGTAGTTTGTCATGTCGTATCCTGGACTAGTCTCTCTAGTTTGAGAACTACAATGTATTCCGTGGTTAAGGATAATGAGCTTAGGCAAATCCTATTACCTTGCCTGCGCTTACACGGAGATTCTTTGCGAACACGAATGTTTGCGAGGACTTTGTTCAACTACCTATTCAGTTTTAATGTTCATACTGGGTTTACGTGAATCTTGTTTATATAAATGTTTGTTACATATATGTTGGCTTGTTAAAAATATATAGGTACGTCTATTTCAAACATATATTGCATATTTTCTATAGATATTATTAAATTATAAATAAAAAGAAGTAGTGTTAGTTACATATATGTTAGCTTGTTAAAAATATATATTTCAATTTCAAACATATATTGCGTATTTTCTAGATATGATTATCTTATAAATAAAAATTATTAGTTTTACTGAAACTGGTTGAGAAATTAAAGATTTATCCATCAGTTTAACTAAATTCAAAAATCTTGTTAATAACATGTTTACTTTATCTTTGGTAAATGTAAAACATTAGGAACTCAATTTTGACTATAGGTGTTTGTAACGATATTACATATTAATAGTCAATACGAGTACTTCTCAGCTTTTTTGATTAAACATGTGGCATTCAGTAAATAGGCTTTGAGCTACGAAGTTAGTTGTTAGAATTAGAGTTATAATTAAAATAAAGTGCAGCAAAGTGAGTGATTCTATCATTTAAGAACACAAAAGGTTAACATTTGCAGCTATATGATAGAAATAAATACATAAAAATCTCCCCATTTTTGCCTTCTACTCTTAGATCACAATAATATTGTACAGAGTGTTTGTGTGTCATTGCATACGTTGGTTATTCTTTGACGATAACTGCGCAACCAATTAGTCTGAAATTTCGGATGTAGATGTGACTGTGTCGTGGCTTAACATTTGGCGAATTTTTATACCGGAAAACCCGTTACTCTCGGGGGTTTTGTTAATTTGTTAAAAACTGAATGGTATATGGATGAGCTACCTACCTATAGTTTGCCAGACAGGTTTACTTGAATGAATACACTTTTATTGTACGCAACAGACACAAATAAAAATACAATACAGCAGTTAGAAGGTACAATTTAGCGGCCTTATCGCTAAATAGCGATTTCTTCCATTCAACTAAGGACCAGGAATCAGTTTACTTGTTGGGAAAGGGAGCGGGAATGAGTCATGGTGTATTCTTCAATTACAAATGTATACCACAGGATTTTTTTTTAATTTAAATTAATTAAGGACATACAACATGCTATAGAAAACACATATAACTATAAAATATGTAAGAAGAGGAATCGTACCCACTTAGAGGTTGCCACCACATGTTTAAAAACTACTTAGAGAGAAAAAAAAAGATACAAACACTTACTATATGTAAAACAAACAAAACTATAAAAAACCTCTTTTCGAGTACTAATTATACTCGAAAGGAGGGAGAACGGTCACCTGTCCAATGGCGAACTTTAATAGGCCGGATTTGGCTATTTGTTTTAAATTTCAACAAATTAAACTTCATGCTTATTACAATAAAGCAATGGTTACAATTTTAATGGAACAAACAGTCGTGCTTTAAATCCGGAAAGAAAAAGTTTCCGCTAAGTAAACAATTATTTCGGTAAGCCAGACACAAATGCAACTAAAGCCCACGTTAGCTGCAACTTGCAAGCTGATCTGGGGAAATTTAGCAACTAATCGCGCCGAAGTTTACCACTTGGAGGGCCCGTGTGGTCAGACTTTTGAGTTAAAAGGAACGTAAGTAATGGTTGTTTTTTCGGTTCGACCGCGGTTTCGCAAAGTTAAAGGATCTTCGAGAAGGGTTAATTTGGGAAGTGAGAAAAGTTAGCTAAGTACGCCCGGAGCGAAAAAACGTTTAGACTCCTTTTTTTCCCCCTTATCTCTAATGATACAGCTGTGCTTTGGAATTTCGTTTTAAAGTTTTAATTTTGTAACCGTTTTCTCCTCAGAACACTTTTATTAACATAATGTTATAAATTATTTATTATCTTTATTGCATTCCCTTAAAGATGTTTTTGTAAACTGAAGAGATTTACACGTGCAGAAGTGGGATGCTGATTTTTTTTTTGTTACTTTTGTAGCCTGCGTAGTAAATTTGGGTTTCAGAAGTTACTTTTCATAACAGAAAGTAGAAAAATTAATTGTCTATGTTCGGGATTGCAAATAAAAAATAAATTATAATTACGTACGTAAAATGATGAAGTTATCAACATTTGTTTTGTACCTTATTGTAAAGTCACAAACAGGTGGATAAATCAGCTTGTGTTGAGACTCAAAGCTTCTCAAACAAGAGTCTGACTGCCAAAGATGCCGATTTTGTGGCTGATGAAGCCTCGGCTAACGTAAGAGTAAATAGCAGAATAGTGATTTATATTCATCCTCCATTTTTTTCAGTGTTTTACTTTTAAATAATAACATAGGGCACAAAATTTCAAAAATCCTTCATTGACGAACGCTTACGTTAGTTATCATAGCTTTTTTTGTAAGCCAAATCCGCCCAGTTGTTTGAGCTATGCGTTGACAGATTAGTCAGTCAGTTTATCAGTCACTTTTTCCCTTGTATACAGACAAACAGATTGAAATTTAGCATCATTGTTTTATTTCAACACAAGGTCATTACACTTTGCTACCAGGCGGTCGCAGATTATAAAAATACTTGAATAATATTATGAGCTTTTTGCATAATAAGATAGATAAGTGCGCTTACGTAAGACGGCCACTAGTTTCAATCCGAGCGAATCGGTTGGTTATAAAGTTTTTTTTTTCCTTCTGTGTCTTAATCGATAATTAATTCAATATTCATAATCATTTGTTGATGCCAAGTAATGCCGATCGAAAGCGATATTTTTGAGAAATAATGTACTTTTTGCTAGAGTTGTAAGTTGTTGGGTTAAGCTTTGCAGTCCATTATACTGACATGTCATAAGTCACATAAATAAATTAAGCATAAGATGCTTTCATAATTTATTTATTTGCAAAAATCTATGATACACAATGAACATTTTGAACTTACGCTACGCTTTTGTATATTATTAAGAGACGTATAATTTGATTTAAATATTTAAGTAAGCAATGTTTAAAATGTTTTATTTATATAAAAAAGTGGCACTAATTTGTGTGTTTGTTGCGGATTACAGCACAATATGATGAAATGTTAATTTCAAATAATTTCATGTTTATTTAATGACTTAGAAAACTCTAAAATCACCACATACTGACTGCTTGCTGACAATCAAATTAATTGGGTACGTTGATGTCGAATCAAAGAATGCATTAAATTAGACATGACTTCTCTAGTACGTAGTATACTCCTCACTGTGATACAGTCTTCGGAAAAGATTACGCAACGAAAAATATTTAGTTTCACAAACTTTGTTATATAATAAGCTTCATTTATATGGTTTTAATAGTGTAACTCTAAAGTTGTGACATAAATCATTTTTGTTAGAGTAGCGCTCGATTTGTTAACTGTCATAATTAATTGATTAAAAAGATGAATGAACCACACACTTTTATTACACACCAAAAAAAGGAAAGGATTGACATGGCCAGTCTACCACGCTGGCCATGTGCGGATTGGCAGACTTCCCACGCCTTTGAGAACATTATGGAGAACTCTCATCCAGGTTTCCGTGCAGACTGGCCAAACCCTTCTCATATTGAGAGGAGACCCGTGCTCTGTAGTGAGCCGGTAATGGGTTGATCATGCCGATTATGATGATTCCAAATTTCAAGAAGTAACCATAGTTTCTTGAAATCAAGCTTATTAATAACTCTTCCGCCTGCTAGGAAAGCCGGCAAGAAATTCAGTGACCTATCAATAAGTAGGTAGTTGAATCAATGGAATAGAAGTCCTTTCTGAAAGTTTTAGGTTTATATTTCAGCAATACAAATGATGAATACAGAATTTTTAGCCTTATCGTTGACTTAGTTGAAAGTCTAGAAAGGGTATACCACCCACGTTATATCGTCTGATAAGGGATTTTGTTTCACTTACGATGAGACACATGAGACCTCACCAACACCGCGATAGTGGTTATGTAGCTATGAATAATTTAAGAGTCATTAGTACGTAGCAAGATGATGCAGCTATAAAGCGATAAATATCTGGCTACATACATAATACATACAATTTTATACGCAACCGGCGTTGACAAATTGAGGTAACTAAGTAGTCTAACTGGAATAATCGTTACAGATTAATATCAATTTATCAGCCAAATGATTAATTACATAAAGTTTTAGGTTATACAGATAGAGAGGTTGGAAGAAAATTATATTTAGTCATCAGTCATCATCAATCATGATACGTAGCCTGAATCTGTTCAAGGCACACTAGAAAGGAATTCAGAGTTACGGTGTTCTAATGCGAGTTGGCGGGTTTTAACGATTATTTCCCATTACATATTTTTTACTATTATAACAGAATATCCTAGTTATAACTGGTTTTCTATTCATCATCATCATCAACCCATTATCGCAATTTTACATTTACAATAAGATAAAATACACTATAAAATATGAAAAATTAAAAATTAAAATTATTTAAACCCCGAAAGTTCCCTATCTACATGCAATTTTAAACTGTTTAAAGATTAAAGCAAGTGATATTTAATTTCAGATAGCTTCTATTAAAACGTACGCAAATACTGAAGTGTGCCGTGCCAGAATCGAACTAGGTCCCCACGGAGTGAAGGCTGTGTTAACCAATAAGCTATAACCACGATATAAATGTATATATAAGTAATATATATATATATATATAAGTTCAACATGTATGTACATAAGTTTTACAACCAAAGGAAAGAATATGAAAGTACAATATATCAAAGAAGTAGGCTATTGATGAAATATCTACGCATTATATAGTCGGTACATTAATAAATCTACTTGCCTTGGACTAAAAAAACTAGCCAAGCTCGAGACGGAGTCACGCGCTTAGGATTCCGTACAATCTTACAAGGAGGAAATTAAAATTATATTGAAATGTACTGAAATTTGTTTACTTTCGTATATATAACTACTCTTTTTACTTGTGCTTTAAGAGATTGCTCTTTGCCCAATTTCTCGAGGTGATAGGATGAACTAACCTATAAGATTTAATTAGTGCGAATGTCAAAATATGCGACCATAACTTTTGACAATTTTGACGGATCTGACAGGTGTTGAAATTGGTTAGGATTGCCAGAACAGATAATAATTCTGTTCTCGAGGACAGTCTTAACTACCTCTATTATTTTGTTTACTTGAACATCTTTTGTGAACCTACAGAGAGGCATACTCGCTCAGCGATTAATCTCTTTAAATAAAGATTGAAAAAAAAAAGTTTTATTTTTAAAGATTTCTTTAGTGTCAAATATACATTAATACTAACTTGAACCTTAACGTATTTTAGAGCAGAGGGGCTTACAGATAGACCAACCATTAGATACATACGGGTAGATGACGACGAACAAATAAATTCCATAAAATTTATTTTTGTGCTTTCAAAGTACGAAACCCTAAAAATGCTAATGTACCAATTGATTAATTGTTGCGACTCATTTTAACGTTACATTGTAGTGCAAGTAAATTAATCATACGTTTATGAACCATCTATACGCAGTAATGATTTGTTTGTGAGGCCGCAAGTCGAAGCACACCAGTGTCAGAATAAATACTTATCTACATGTATAAAACGTGACGGATTTTTCCACACTTTTATAGTCAGCGGTCCTAGCGGAACTTTTGCAAAACGTTTAAAAAATCGTGCAAAAAGATTTAGTTTTAGTAAGTATTGTATACATTTACATCGATATTGAAGCTGTGATAGCCTAGTGGTTAGGACGTCAGCCTCCTGATAAGAAGTCGGGGGTTCGAAACCGGGCACGCACCTCTAACTTTTCAATGTGCGTTTTTCAGCAATTAAAATATCACCTGTTCCAACGGTGAAGAAACCTGCACGCCTGAGAGTTTATAATATTCTCAAAAGCGTGTGAAGTCTGCCAATCCATATATGGCCAGCGTGGTGGACTATGGCCAAACCCTTCTCATATGTAGAGGAGACCCGTGCTCTGTAGTGCAGGCAATGGGTTGATCATGATGACATCGATATTGTTTAATGTTTGTAATAGAATAACAGATTGATTCTATAATAACGTATTATCTTGTTTTTTTTAACGTAAACATTCTTACTCTGCTTTACCATAACTATTACCTTCTCATTGGTTTATCGACAGCTAACCTTTTCGAATGTTTCCGCCAACTCTAGCAATGAAAACTTGGCTAACAAGCGTTTTTTCCTGCTGATTTAGGGCCGGTCATTTTCTCAACATCCCTTAATCAGTTCCGGGGGATGAATACATAACTATTAATTGCGTTTCGCACTTCGCCGGTTGTAGGGCCTCTTCGCTGCCATACGATGCGGTTTACTGTGTAATAAACTTACTATTACTAGGTATCTCGTGTCTACTGAAGTGAAATATGTAAGTTTGAAGTAAAATGTGTCAGATAAATTTATTTCTTTAATTAAACTTTGTATACCACTACCAATAAAAACAATCATTTATTATTGTTACGTTATATATTTTTTTTATCCACTACAAGTTAGCCCTTGGCGGAAATCTCACCTGATGGTTAGTGATGATGCAGTCTAAGATGGTAGCGGGCTAACCTGTTATGCTAACCCATACTCCTAATTCGTGTCTACGCGACGTCGTGCCGGAACGCTCAATCATTTGGCGACACGTCTGTCAGTAGGGTGATAACTAATCACAACTGAAGCCTCCAACCAGACCAGACTCGAGCCGGAATCGAAGCCATGACCTCCAACTTTATAATGCGACAGCGAGCGCGCTGCGCCACGGAGGTCGTCAAACATGTCACGGAGTTTTATATTATATAAACCTATGCGTATAGCATTAAAACAATAAATGTAAATATGAACGTGGAAGCTATGATAGCCTAGTGGTTAGGACGTCCGCCTCTTAAACAGAGGTCGGGGGTTCGAACCCGGGCACGCACCTCTTTCGAAGTTAAGTGCGTTTTAAGCAATTAAAATATCACTTGCTTCAACGGTGAAGGAAAACATCGTGAGGAGACCTGCACGCCTGAGAGTTCTCAATTTTGTTTTCAAAGGCGTGTTAAGTCTGCCAATCTGCACATGGCCAGCGTGGTGGACTATGGCCAAACCCTTCTCATATTGAGAGGAGATCCGTGCTCTGTAGTGAGCCGGCAATGGGTTGAGTATGATGAACGTGTGATGTGCGTGATTTTTAAGAACCTTCCTCGGACTTTGAAGCTTTCGCTAACCAACACTTTAAGCTATTTTTCTTCATTTATTTATACGAATAAATAAACTCGTATAAAGATTAGAGTAAAGGTGAAAGTTGGCGCCAAGCATTTTCACCAACTGACTGGTTTTCACGAACTGGAAAAGACATTTCACCAACGTCACAATGCATCATTAAAGCGTCAACCGTATGATATAATTAGGTAACACAAACGTAAAACGGAATCGATAATGACACAAAAATTAATTTTCCACGAACCTGCCTCAGTTATAATACTAACGAATGATTTCCCCTGGGATCGTAATGATATTAAATACGATTTTAATACGGCAGCGCGTAAAGCGGATTTATAATTTACGCACCTATGTATTATATTATATGTAATTCCTTTCAAATTTTTTTGTAACGAAGTTCCTTACGTCAGGCTTGGAGGAGATAGGGATTTTGCTGCGCGACCGAACTGAAAAAAATGTGATAGTAAAACCGTAAGAAAAATTCCGTGGAATAAAACCGTTAAATGAGACGTGCGCAGGCGCGACAGTCGTATACACAAGCGAGTAGTAATACCTTTCTCTTTCTCTTTAATTATTTCTATTTCTATGTAATTTTATGTTGTCAAATAAAATAAAGAGACACATTTTGTTATTTTAGTTGATAGTTTGAATCAGATTTTTTTTTTATTTTACGTAATTTATTTTTTCCTAAAATACTGAATTTCCTAAATACTTTCCTGTACTTAAATAATAACTAATCAGCAAAATTTAAGAGAAAAATCTTCTTGATTTGAACCTACATAAATTGCAAATTATGTCGATTCTACATTCGTGTCGTTCTATTGGAACTTCGTTTCTACCTGGTGTCCCACGACACCACATCTTTTTTAAATATTTATTTTTATTACTACAACTAATTTTTTTAGCGGGCGTACCGCGACTTTATCTGCGTTGAGTTAGTGTGTGTGAAAGTATGTTTGTTTGTCTTGCAATCACGATGCAATGGATTACTAAACCGACGACCTTGACATAATTACAGAATAAACATTAAAGTATCTCCTTTCAAACAAAAAAAAAGAATGAGTGAAATCAGAGTACGCGTTAATGCATTATAACTAAATACACATTTTGACTTTCATCCTTTCTCCCAAGGGAACCGTGCGGAATTCCGGGATAAAATTATCCTCCATGTTAAACCGGAGTATCAGCTACTACTATAACAAATTTCATTCAAATCCATCCAGGAGTTTTGGCGTATGCGCGGTCAAGATACAGACAGACGGACAAAAAAAAAATGTTTTGGGCTCAGTATCGATAGTAAAGCATCCTCCAATTAAAATTTTCAAAATATATTTAATGTACAGAATTCGTCCTTTATTTATGTTATATACTTTTTTATCAACTATAAGTTAGCCCTTGACGGCAATCTCACCTGATGGAAAGTGATGATGCAGTCTAACATGGTAGCGTATGGTGGCCAAACCCTTCTCACATTGAGATGAGACTCGTGCTCTGTAGTGAGCCGGCGAAGGGTTGTTCATAATGATAATAGTATTGACCTTAAATTGATTAGAAATTTCACCGAACGTATCCCGATTTATTAAAACGGTGCTCAATTCTCAGCTGTGCATGACAGCTATGTGTGTCAGCAATTATTTGCGATGACTTTTGCATTGATGCACACAACGACGACGACCTCCGTGGCGCAGCGCGCGTGCTGTCAAATTATAAAAAAGTTGGTGGTCCTGGGTTCGATTCCCGGCTCGAGTCTGGTCCGGTGGGAGGCTTCGGTCGTGGCTAGTTACAACCCTACCGACAAAGACGTGTCGCCAAGCGATTTAGCGTTCCGGCACGATGTCGCGTAGAAACCGAAAGGAGTATGGGTTTACCATACCCCTAACAGGTTAGGATACTGTCTAAGATGGTAGCGGGCTACCTCTTGTACTGGATAAAAAAAAAAAAACACAAATTACTTATTTTTGTTTGGGAATCACCAAAACTATTTACTTTTTTATATAAGATAGTATAATAAAATATAATACATAAATGATTCTGAACCGATTTTAAAAATGGAGCCCTTTATACGAGATGAGTTATCGATGTGCAAAGCGCGACCTTATTCGGATGCCAGTTGAAAGTAATGTAAAACAGTCCAGGTAAGTAGTAAAAGGTGAACGAGCGTACGAACAAAAAGACATTCGCATTGTTTCGCAGCGTCCCTCACTCCGTGTACAAAGCATTTAAATTAATTAAACAGCTAAGCACCTTCGCAACTTTGAATTCCAGCATTCTTTTTAACAAAGCTAGAACATAAACAAAGTGGGACTAGGTACCGATATGAATGGTGGGTGGAAAGGGTACGATGTTACTAGCAGCGGGGAATGTTTACTGCGTTTTGTTTTTTAATGGCTTAATGATTGTGAAATGATGACGAAAAACTCTTTATTACACACAACACAAAGCATACAAAACGAAAATAAAAATAAAAAAGACAAAAACGGTGTAAGGGCGGCTTTATCACTGCAAGAGATAAGGCCGTCTTTATGTTGTTTGGAATTCACTTTCTTTCACTTCAATTCTAATTTAATAGCAGATTTATTAGTGATTTCTGCGTCACCGGCGGTGTTTGGCGGACGCGACGCTCAGCCTGTGAGAAGAGCACTTGGGCTGGACGATATCTGGGGAACGTCCCCCTAAGGCGTCTCCGGTGAGGCCTGTCGGATCTCGGCTTAGGGTTTGTTGGACTGGGATCTCAGTCCGCGCGCCCCCGTGACCATGATAAGATATACCCACGTCCGGGTGACGTGGGTATATCGGAGACCTCGTTTTTTTAACGCTGACAAAAAGCGTTTATGAATCGACTTAGCAGGCGACGCAGGCAGGACTACATCGCTTCCGGTGGGGTATGTGGGACTCGCCGTCGGCTAGAATACACTCTAAAACCTGGCCATGCTCCTTCGCGTCGTCTGGTGGCTGGGTCTAGGGAACGCTCGCGCACTCGTCCGGAACCCAGCCAGAAACTAGGTACCCATGTTAATGGTTGATGAAAAGGATTCGATATTACTTTAAGCGGTAAATATTGCATTTTGTTTATAACTTAATGATAAGATTTTATCGTCTCTAAACGTTTTGACCCAGCAAAAGTATAACTATATAGATATTTATTTGTGGTTTTACTGTCATTCAATTAAATTAACTTTCAATAAATAAATAAAAAAAAATCAACTTCTGTCAATCCTCAATTTGACTTTATGAACGCAATGAATATATGACGAAATGAAATTTTTAAATCCATTCACATTTGAGTAATTTAAATAAACAAAACGAAAATCCAATCAAGTCCTATTTTAAGTTGCCTATAGCCATAATTTTTTCCATTCCAAAATTTCTTTATTCGTATTCAGTTTTCTTTCGTGTTCAATTATTAATGTTCTACTACTTCTTTACCACTACTTTACACAATTTGTAAAAATATAAATTTTAAAACGCAAAAAAAAAAACTAAGTTATTTATAAATTCCTAAATACTCGCACAACTTCAGCAACATTATTATTTAAGTAACGTAACGTTAACGTACGCGATCTGATTTAATAACTAAGTAACAACACAACGCAAACTTTTTAACGCGCCATTTTGCTGGCGCTCATTTTTTTGCTCCCAGCTTAAACTGGGACCGCACTCGCAAAGAAAATTTTAAGTATACGAAACGAATACGTTTCGCGAATAAAGTAGGGAAAGCTAAGTGTTGCAATAAATCTCGCGCACAAAAACATTGTTGGGCGCCATTTTGGTTCAACTCGTTGGCTGCTCCGACTACTTAGCTGTAGGGAAGGAACGCTATGATATCCGAGAGTTAAAATTTTGGTATAAATATTTTCACTTCTCGAAAGCTTACGAGTATCATTAAAATCTTTTTTGTTAACTAATAGTCAAGGCTCGGCTTGGCCCCAAATATCCCTAGACAAAGACAAATGGAACTTAATACTTTATTTTTTATAACTGCTACTATTATTTTATTATATTATATTTTGTTTTATATTATATTTTGTTTTGTTTCTAAATTTAAATTATAAGCATTTATATGGGTCCCTGACCTGCAATAAAAAGATTTTTTTTTTTTTTATTATTAAAATAATAAATTAAAATTAGTCATTTGTATAAATCGCTAGCAACCCTTATTCAAATAAATAAATAAACCTCCATTGAGAACAGTAAATATCGATTGTACTCGGAAAACTTTAATACTAAAAAAATCTATAGAAATTCTACTAAGGAAATTTGGAAGTCATTTTTTAAGGTAGCAAAATAAGGGGTTTTATGTATAAAATTTCAAGCTTCGAAGCTTCGAGCAACAGCTAATAATGCACAATTTTCGGCGCCAATTAAAACAATTAGTGTAGTAAAAATCATAACTGAATGCGAGAAATAACCAGACGAAGTCGAGAAAAAGCCCGCGTATGCCAGCAAAAACATTGCGTGACACCGTGCAGATTTTCTCTAAAGAGAACTTAGTGGAAGAAATTCCTCTGATCTTGTATTCAATTAAAGTGCATGCATTTGAATCGGGCGCCAGAGAGTCGTTCGCCAAGAAAGGACTTGTGTAATACGTAATGTATCTCACGTGTGGTGAGTGTCTGGCCTTTTTAGCCTTTTTTAAGTCTATTTTTCATCCTTTTTATTCAGATAGATGTGGGTCTTGTAGGAAAGGATTGCGTGCAAGTTCTCGCGAGTGTGTTCGTGGATATACGATCTCGTATTTATTAATCCCTCGTATTATAAATTCACTGGTAACACGAATGTTACTGCGGAGTATGGACTACTGTTTTTTTATCTCGCGGTAATGCTGACGTATCCTTTTCAAGAAAAGAAAGTTTCCTATGACGAAACCCATACCGGCTCACTACAAAGCACGGGTCTCCTCTCAATATGAGAAGGGTTTGGCCATAGTCCACCACGCTGGCCATGTGCGATGGCAGACTTCACACGACTTTGAGAACATTATGGAGAACTCTCAGGCGTGCAGGTTTCCTCACGATATTTTCCTTCACCGTTGAGGCAAGTGATATTTTTTGTTTTTTAAAAACGCACATAACTCCGAAAAGTTAGAGGTGCGTGCCCAGATTCGAACCGCCGACCTCTGATTAGGAGGCTGACGCCCTGACCACTAGGCTATCACCGCTTCATGATTCTTTATGACCAAATAAGGCTAGCCAATTATGTGCCAGATTCATGCAGTATACCAGATCGCATGGTTTGATCAGGAGTAAATAGACAAATGGGAGAAGATATCCCAGAAATGGTTCGCAAGGTCCCCCGACGCGTGTATACGAGAATGCCGGCGCAACCGAAAGTAAAATTAGATTTTGCTCAGACTTCAAAGCTTAGGTTCTCAATCTGATCTGATTTCTCCGTGGTTCAGCGGAATATTTGTATAGTTTATTCTATATTCGGTAAAGGGAACAGTATAGTGGGGTTGTAGTCACACTTTTGCAATTAATGAGACATACTTGACAGTTCTTCTAAGTGCAGTTGATAAAAATATCTGCATAAAATAAAATTAGACATTATTAAAAATGTCTCCATGTTCCGAGACCATATTCCATTATCGTCCATCAAAATCTTCAAAATCGACACAAGTTTTTATACGAATTAATAATTTATTTAACTACGCTACCGTTCCTAACTTCTTGGACTATCCTCGAAAGTGTTGGCCAACGAATATTTTGGCTTTCTTAAGTATATTTTTTTCACTTTACAATTAACTAGTAGGTAACTAAACATAGTAACCAATATATATAGTTGGGTAACTATGGAATGTAAATGTTTTCGAGAGTAAACGTCTGTTTGCGTATAAACTTGTCACAAAAGTTAGTATAGAGTATATATTAAACTAGCGGTTCCTCGCTTAACTTTAGATAAGCAGGTACATTTTTGACGTACAAAACTTTTCATTCGTTATTGTAGTTACATAATGTACTTCATCAAACCGCGTCGCATTGCACGGCTGCGTTTTTGCTTCTTTAAGAACGTATTTACTTTAACCCAAAGACCAAATATTTTTGTATGGATTTAAGTACAAAATGATTTCCATGCACGGTTTTATATTTTACCCTTAAGGGTACAAATTCAGAAAATCCTGAAACATAGCAATCTTAATTTCTTAGCGAAGAATATCATGATCAACCCATTACCAGCTCACTACAGAGCACGGGTCTCCTCTCAATATGAGAAGGGGTTGGCCATAGTCCACCAAGCTGGCCATGTGCGGATTGCGGCAGACTTCACACGCCTTTGAGAACATTATGGAGAATTTTCAGGCGTGCTGGTTTCCATATGATGTTTTTCTTCACCGTTGAAACAAGTGATATATTTTTTTTAAAACGGACATAAGTCCGAAAAGTTAGAGGTGCTTGCCCGGAACCGCCGACCATTAATTAGGAGGCTGACGTCCTAACCACTAGGCTATCACCGCTTACTAGCGAAGAATGTATACCAATTATTATAGGTTTTTCTTTAAAAATAACGGACTTCGTTTGACGGTTTGAATTTCGAAATATCCGGCCTTATCTACATCATAAAACGAATTTCTGTACCTGTGGGTAGAGGCTGGGCGTTGAGTCAGTCAGTTAGTCAGGACTTTTCTTTTTATAGATTAAGCTACACCGTCTATTTTAGTGGATACTTGACTTTTTATAGCAAAAAGCAATGTTATATTCACAAAACAATGAGATTCAAGTGTTTATGGCAACACTATTCGCGAACAAAGCCCAAAAGTACGTGATCAGCAAAGCAAGATCGTTTTACTCGCTACGGTGCCAAACTTCTTGGCCTGAACTTGAAGTTGCACGCCAAAGAATATATTTGCTTTGTTAAGTGTTATTTTATCATATTGCAACTGTAGATATGCAAAGTTGAACGCGAGTTCAAAGAGACCTTCATTCGCTTTGGTTTTACGTGACAACTTTTAACAGCAATTAGTTATAAAGTTAAATGTATTTATGGGAATGTTACCCAAATAATATAACTGTTTAAGATTGAACTTCTGCCTAGCAGCAACATATTACTATAGGATATTATAGGGATTTTAAAAATACCCTATTTCCATGGCCGAATGCTCTGTATAGTTATTATTTGAATAAAGATAAAACCCTGAACAAATTAAGGATTACCACGTGTTTTTTAAGAGCGCAACTTCCATTAGTGTCTAACAGACGTGATAACTAATAATTAGGAAATAACTAATCCGGTACATTAAACAAAATAACGTTATAACAAAGGAAAAGTTCTGGTCTCAATGTAACGTAATGTACCTTGACGAACCCCAAATAGTGTTTTATTAACGACTTTTAAAACCATCAAGGTAATGATGATAGCGGAGGGATTTAGAATAAAGCGATGATAGCCTAGTTGTTAAGACTTTGGCCTTCGGTTGATGCATACAATTAAATATTTATAACAATTTAGTTTAAGCAATTTTAATTGAATTTTCACATGCTTTAGCGGTGAAGTTCTCAAAAGCGAGTGAAGTCTATGAAAAAAGTAGTCACAACCCTTCTCAAGATGAGAGGAGACCAGCGCCTAGTAGTACCTTTGGGTTGATAATAATGATAATAAATAGTTATTAATTAAACTATCACACTATCACAATGAGCATTTAAAAAGGAAATCCTAATAATAAAGATATTAAGCACGTAGGAAGATTAAGGTAACAAATGTTTTAAATCGAGATCTATCCCGTTGGAAACGGAATCCTATAAAACAAACCTTAATCTCTCCTTTGAACTTAATGCAATACAAAAAACCTGTTTTAAAGCCTCAACCTCGACGTTTCCGGCATCGGTTGTTAATCAGAAATGGACTTTATTTCTTCGTATGTTGAATTGGTTTTCGACTAGCGACGTTTTGTAAATTTGTCGGATAGGCAAACGTTTGCTATCAATTTTCGACTGTAATCTATAGACGTTGGGGTTGTAATTCCTTTGAAGATTTAATAGTTCTAGCACATGGGTGGTAAGGTGTGAATTGTAATACGTTTCTGATGGATTTTTAATTTAGTCCCGTGTGAAACTCCTGCGCACTAATAGATACATTATAGTTTATTGTTGTTCATGAGTTTACAACATTTTTGCTGTTGGGCGCCGCACGGTCCGTTGGCGATGGAGTGTTGGGCTCTAACAGCGGCAATTTGGTTATGTTGTTAATTGTGTGTTATAATGTGAATCATAATAAGTATACACGGTAATATTACAACGCAGGATGTTTGAGATGTCACGAGTGACCGCATAGATATATATCTTGGGTTCCGTACCTGAAGGATGCTACCGGAACCAAGAGTAGGTAAAACAGTAATTGCGCACAATTTTATTCTGTATCACTTACCATCCAGTCAAGTCTAAACTTTAAATGATAAGATTCTATTTTAATTCATTATGATAGACAAAATATTAACAAACTAACTACTAGAAAGCAAATATTAGATACGTATATTCCACAAATTCTCGGCCGCTTGTCTTGAATATGGTCAATATGGTTTACATACCCTATCTAGTCCTGGATTCTAGTATATAGAAATACAGATGTTTTCTTACCTGTAACAAACAACAAAAAAATTAAACACATATTTATATGCATCGTAAAATTAAAATGGAATAACAATAATCTATTCCTCACTATCACATTTACGCTACAAGACCGTGATTGGACATCCAACTGTGAAATGAAAAATATATAAGACCTACGTACATGCAACGGCATGCACAAAAAAAAAATGTTCAAGCCATTGTGGCAAACATTGTGACACGAGATTTTTTATATCATATATAACCATAAGGTAAATTTTTTTACCTAACAGTATGTTCGTAAAAGACTATGGCTGATAAATAGACATGTTATGGGGTACGGAATACCAAAAATATAAAGTAAATGGGGAAAAGTAAGCCGCTTCTAAAGACGACATAAATTTCGCCGATAAAATCACGGGAGTTAAGAGTGAATGGCGTCTTGAAACTAATTCTACCCGTTCCCAAACGCCGGCATGCCTGGTGAGGCACGGTAATCCCCAATCTCGTCTGTAAACAGAGTTGTTTGCGAACCACTCAAGTGTCCCCACCTGACCCCAGGTTTACCCTCCAAATTCATCGCCTTCCAATCTTGGCGGAATTGCTTTATACACTTGGCAGGATTTCGATGTTTCTCGACGGTTGTAACACCTCCAAGTTTTTTAGCGGATCAACTCCCGAATACATAAACAGCATCTTTAAATTTAAGCAATAATAACGCATATTGTTATATATGTACCTTTATTTGTTTATATGGATGTACGACGATTGGATATTAATAACTGAACATAGTTAATGAATGGTTTTAAAAGAAACTTACGCGTGAGAATATTAAAATATCATCATCATTACCAAGTAATTATGGGCTTACTATAGCGCATGCGTCTCATCATCCTAAGCATGAGAAGGGTTTTAGCCGACCTCCACGGTGCATTCATCCTCGTGCGGAATGACAGACATTGTGGCGCAGCGCGTGCGCTGTTGCAATTTATTACTTGGAGGTCCTAGGTTCGAATCCCGGCGCGAGTCTGGTCTGGTGGGAGACTTCGGCCGACTTCGACCGCATCATCATTAAGAGATGAGATGCCGTTAAGGTCTAACTTATAATGTATTAAAAAAAAAACTTAATTTTATTAAAAAATGTACATAACTCCTGAAAGTATGTGCCGGAGACCGAACTGGTCGATATTTTATAAGAGTATCTAAATATCCATTAAATTGGACTCTTTAATTTTCACTATACATTTGATATTGCTTGTTATCAAAAATCGACTTTTCGAACTCGTAACTGTCTAATAGGCTTAAGAATTCGACTTAACGCCTCAATCCTAAGTAATTTGTTAAAATCCGATCAAGTAACTAAGTTTGTACGTGAGGACGTGTCTAAATTACCAAAACGTGTTTTTATGGTGATGATGTAAACAGTGAACGCCTTCACAGTATTTAAACTTGCTAGCTGGGTTGCAGACGAGTGCGCGAGCTTTCCCGCAACCCAGCCATCAGAAGACGGGGAGGATCGCTGGGCTTTTGTGGGTATTCTGGTCGCCGGCGAGTCCGTGGCGCAGCGCGTGCGCTGTTGCATTATAAAGTTGGACTCTTCGAGTTTTTCTAGTGGGTGGCTTCGACCGTAGCTAGTTACGACCCTACAGACAAAGCCGTGTCGCCAAGCGACTTAGCGCTCCGGCACGTAAAAAGCAATTAGGAGTATGATCCTACCACGTTTGACAAGTTAGCCCGCTACCATCTTAGACTGCATCATCACTTACACTTGAGATTGCAGTCAAGGGTTAACTTGTACTGGATATGAAAAGGACCAGTTCTGCCTGCGCCGCTTCCGGAGAGGATGAGTAAATGCTACATAGCATTTTAAATAAATGTATTTAAACTTGTATTAAAACTCAATTTAAAAGCAGTCTTAAAATAATCAAAATTAATGACTTGACTTGATGGAAAATTATTCTAGAATTGAGGATGTATGGTAATATATTTCTAGTAATCTACGCTAACCGGAGATCTGTTTGTTAAAATTCAATGCCAGATGTCAGACAGATATTGTTAAACATTGATGTTCAAAATAAAGGCTTTGTTCTCTTATATATTTAAGAAAAACCGGAGAGTATGCTTAAACGCATTTCCCAGCGTTAAAAATAAACAAAAAAAGGTAGCAGAAATTTTAGTAATACACGAGAGTAACAAACGTACTATTCGACATTTTACGATGCTAAGAATTATACATCATTTTGTCTACATTTGGTAAATCGCCGTTCTATTTTCGATATCCTTTAGACGAGGAAAAATATTTCGTCTTTTACTTTATTCTTACTAAATTCTTCATTATCTTGTTTCCAAAGCGCCACTGGCGTTTATTCATTATTGAGAAACATTGACGTCAAAACAATACATGAGACCTACCAGTAAGGAAGAGCGGACATTTGACATATCTTAATCGGCGTTTAAGTTGGCGTCCTGCGTACAACCAATCAGGAAGCGCCCTTTTGAACAAGTCTTGTTATTGGTCGAACGTGACTTAAACTACGAAAACGCTACTACGCCACGTTGTGGTCATAGCTCCCTCTCTTTTATTAAATCACGTGTAAACTAGCAGACGTGTCACTTGTCTTTATTTTTACATACTCCAACTTAGCCCTTGACGGCAACTCACTTGATGGTTAGTGATGATGCAGTATAACAAGGTAGCGGGCTAAGCTGTTACAGTAAATTTAATTAGGAGTATGTCTTTACCATACGCCTAATTGGCTTCTACGCGAGATCGTACCGGAATGCTAAACCGCTTGGCGGTATGTCTAAGCCAGTAGGGTCGTTGCCAGCCTCCTACTAAACGATTCGTGTCGAAACCAGGATATCCCAGCACGCGCTGCGCCACGAAGATTTCCCTCCTTTGCTAATGTTCGGTTTATCTTTATTCAGACCGAGATGATGATACAAAATAAATTTGATGCCGATGAACTATTCATACGGAAAAGCACGGTGTATTTATAATTTGTGCAAATACTCCATATATTCACCAATATACACAATTCTATCTGTAATTAACAGTAGTACAACAAGTAACAAATTGCATTTTTGTAATGTTAAATCTACACTATAAGGTTTACTTAAGTACTAATTACTGGATATCCAAAGCGCCATTCTGCTTTTACCCCTTTAATTATTTAACTACCTAAACAGATATTTTAAGTATTTTTCTAATACAGAATACTTATAACTCCGAATACCGTACTAATATGATAAAACGCAAACATGTTCGCGCAACGAAATTTCCTCAACACTAAGGCTTACTTATACGTTGCTATAGTAGTTTTATGTAGGACACATAACTTCGCAGGTTTTAACTGATTTTTAAGCCGGGCTTATAGCAAAAGTAGCTCCGGTATTTTAGTGACACAAAGGATATTAAAAATACATAGCCTTTCTGTTTTTAATATCTCCGCCGTTAAAAGCATTAATTGACTCGTAGCGATGAGCTGAAAAGAGGCTGAGAGGTCGTGACGTTTAAATGGAAAACCGTGTCATTTGGACCTACGTCAAAATAAAAGTTACAATTTATATTATAAGGAGACACCTTCGGCCCATCGAAGTGAGATGCTACCTTATATGTGAGAGGTCCCGCGTTTAATAATAATATGATGAAAACTCTTACAAAAAAAAAAAGAAATAAACACAAAAAAGGTGAAAGGGCGCCCTTATCACTGCTAGTGATCTCTTTCAACCGCTTTGGAAACATTAAACTTACAATATTGTAGTTGATCAAATAAGAATAAATAAAATAATAAACTAACATAAAATTACATATACTGTATACATCACTTAATAAAATAAAATAAAAAGCCTTTTATTTCTTGCATTCCATAGTACAATCATCATTATCATCAAATCATTTACAGTGTGCTTGTAGAATAGATTAGAAGTAAATAAATTAAAATTAATGTGATTATGATTAGCAAATAATTAGAATGTAATAATAATATATTCAAATCCATTTAATTTTTGTAGTTTCATTTAAAAATGTATAAGTAAATTGATTAGTTGTTGATTTAATTTTTAAGTTAGTGTCATAATTTGCATAACATCTTTACAGTAATTAGTTTACAGTATAGCTTACTATCATAAAATATAACATATAGAAAAGAAAAAGAAACACAGCTTCGCATTTACAACGTTAACAATGTGCTGAAAAACTGAGAGGCATCAATACAGGCGGTATTGATCCACGCCATAGTTTATCTGGAAGCTGCTGTTTTATTGTTCAGAAAAGAATCGGACCCGTCAACAATGCGCGTCATTGTGAAGGGACAAAGCAATTTGCTGAAGTGGTCACGCCTTCCCTAGACCCTTCGAGATAAGGCACAACTTTATCAGTATAGAGACACGAGTTTATTCGCATGTTATCTTGATACTGTCTCGTACTGATACAAAGGAACTAGACTTAATTCAATAAAATCATTTCTATGTTAGATATTATCCGATATATAATAGGCATATATATATAGGATATCTAACATAGAAATTATCAAATATTTAAGGTTTTTAGTGTTAGCTTCACATTCTTCTAAAGTTGTAATTGTAATATGAATATAAAAAAATAATTGTTGTAGATCGTAATTGTAATATTAAAGTATAGGCATATTATTTTTCTTGTAAAAATATTGGTTTTTTTTTATTACATCGCGTTTAAACCTGGCGGTGAGTGATCGTCGAACTGAACATCTATAGCACCAAAGGAGCCACGGCTAAAGACATCTTCCTAATCGGTTTGTAACTGGCATCATTCCGGAACTCTAAATAGCTTGGCGGTATTGTATTTGCCAAAAGGTTGGTGACTGACCGCGGTCAAAGCCTTTCAAAAACGAGAGTTGAACCCGGAACCTCTGTCTTAACATACTGCAGCGCACTCATTGCGCCTCGGAGGTGGTTAAAATACAAGTTAAGGGTTAGGAGAGAGCTTACACTAGTAACATATATATTTAAATTAATGAGAGGCCAGATATTTAACGCAGATGTGTTAGTGCAGGTGCTTAGGGTCCCAGATAAGTACATAATATATATATATATATATATACATATATGAATATACACATATGATATATATATAATACATATATGATACATATATGATATATATATATATATATATATATATCATATATGTATATATATATACTTTTATATTAGGCTACTCTAGCAAATTTGGTTTTTATCCAGTTAAGCTAGAATATAATACAAAAAAAAAATGTCTTTGGGATGCACACCATCACTTAGGGGTTTGAAATATAGATATAGTAGCCGATTCTCATACTTACTGAATTTGCATAAAAAATTCATAAGAATCGAGTATCGGAACGAACATTGTGACACGAGAATTTTATATATAAGAAGATCGTATTATATAGATTTTCAACATAAGCTTTATAATTTGTTCATATATAAGGAGTATTTCCTAGTATGGTTTTATTGGTCTCGTAAAATAAAGAGTGTTCGTGAGTTCCAATAAACACGTTCCGTGATCGTAACGTGCTAAAGCACTTGTAACGATGGTATTATCGGCTAATGAGTGGGGTAAGTGAGGACCTTTGAGAGGGATTTTTGCAACCATTTCTAACATATACTGATATTCTTATAGCTATCTAGTAGGCTGTTTTTTATTGATTAAAAATTAATAGAAATATTCATTTTAATGTTTGGTCGCGATTAAATAAGTTTTCTGGGTATTTTCTTTTAAAAACTGTCGGAGTAAGAGCTCCTTGAAGTATATCTTATAGCGTCTGATATTGAGAGATGTGCATTAGAATCAGATATATTACAGAGACAGAGCTTTACGAATTCAAATTATGTAGGCCGATGGATGTAGACACTTCCGTAGCGCGTATGAAAGAGGTTCTTAGTTCGATTTTCAGCTTGAGTCTGGTCTAGTTACCAAAAAAAAGACGTGCGGCTAAACGATTTAGCGTTCCGGCATGCTGTCGACCCGAGCCGAGAATCGAACCCAGGATCTCCAACTTTATAATGCGACAGTGCCACTGCACACGATATGTCGTATTACATCGTAAGACCATTTAATAAGTCGCCTGTATACCTAAGTTCAGGGGGTTCGATCCCGGGCACGCACATCTAACTTTTCGAAGTTTTTAAGCGATAAAAATATCACTTGCCTCAACGGTGAAGGAAAATGTCGCGTGGAAACCTGCATGCCCGAGAGTTCTCTATAATGCTCTCGAAGGCGTGGGAAGTCTGCCAATTCGCACATGGCCAGCGTGGTGGACTATGGCCAAACCCTTCTTATATTGGGAGGAGACCCGCGCTCTGTAGTGAGCCGGCAATGGGTTGATCATAATAATACCTAAGTAAACCTTCTCCAGTCCAGAGTAAATACGTTACATCTATCTACATGAAAAGTGGTGACATAATTCCTTGAACACTCAAGTGGGAAACCGCGTGCTTTTATGCACTTGTCACCCAATGAAATTGCCTTAATGAGTGGGTTGAATGACCTCTGGGGAGGGAGTTTTGCAACCGCCAGTGGATGTAAGAGTGCTTGTCCTCTTCTTGGCCTCCTGTTTTAATAGGGTTGGCGTTGCATTTCATTAAATCGCGCTGGAGCTACGTAAAAAGACAATAGGGCTGTTTTTTTGTGTACATTTTGTAATGTTTGTACTTCTTTTTTTAATGTTTCGGTATAGTTTTTATTTTGTTTATCTACCCTCACTTACATACCTATATGTTATCGAAAGAGTCTCAGTTATTTTGGACATATTACGGCCGCCAAGTAACTTAAGAGCCAAGAAAAATTCGTAGCCGCTAGACAGATCAGGTGAAATCACTCACTGGCCGCTTACAACCGCTGTTAGAAAAGGCGAAGAACCTACAGAGTGGGAGGCTTTCGTTACCAACGTGACGAAGGCACTTGGCCACTCATGTGGACACGACCTTCAGCGATGAAGTGCGCGACCAATAAGACATACTTACAAGCATTTAATTTAAATCAGCAACGAAAAATCACAACAAAATTTTGTTATTTCTTAATATTTTGCAACCATTAGCTAAATTACGCTTGTCTTGCTTCTGCTGAACTATACTTAATTGACAGGAGGCTTCGTTTAAGCTGGGGTTATTAAATAGTCTGTTCAAATCCCAGTTTTGGGGCTGCATGTGCTAAGGCCAAGCATACAGAATCGTTTTTTTTTTTAAACACTACAAGTCAGCCCTTGACGGCTATTTCACCTGGTGGTAAGTGATGATGCTGTCTTGGATAGTAGCGGGCTAATCTGTTAGAAGTATGGTAAACCCACTCCTCCCACCAGACCAGACTCGAGCCGGGATCGAACCCAGGACCTCCAACTTTTAAAATGCGACAGCGCACGCACTGCGCCACGGAGTTCGTCAAATATTCAAGCATACCATGTGCTTTCCAAGCTATATTTTTTTATATTAGGCGACGAGCAGACATTTCACCTGATGTTAAGTGACTACCTCGCCCATAATCATTCGCAGCACCATCATCCGACTCGTTTTCAACTCGACATACCGAAACTCCAAATCGCTTGGCGGTATGTCTTTGCCATAAGTTTAAAAGTTTATATAAAACGTAAGCTTGTAGAAAGGTATAGTGTAAAGGATTACATAAACGATAAACAAGCATGGGTGTGAAATATTGCTCTAATAAGATAGCTCTTAATATAATTTTAAGTGGCATGTGAGATGGTGATAACAAAAATAAAATTTAAGTTAATAAAAGTTTGTTGTGGGCTTCTTCTTAGGCCGGGCGCGTTTGGAACCCTCATAGCTTTAGTTTTAAGTTTACGAATCTAGTTATCACCATCAAATCACTACTTTGTAAATTATTGACGCGTCAAAAGCGCCTTTAAAGGACTATTTGAATACAGATTATTTTGAATTTGAATTTGAATTTCAGGGTGGTACTGCCCGCGATCGAAGCCTCCCACCAGATCAGATTCGAGCCGATCGAACCCAGGACCTACCAATTTTTAATATGACAATTTTAGTATTATTCTTGTATGTTCATTTGTCATTTCACAACACCGCATTTTTACGAATCGAATTTACGTATTTATAATCACCAAGGATTTTCATACCTCAGGAGAGTCAAGAATAATAAAACAGCAATTTTATACCAACCAACAAATTGTTTATGTCTTAAAAGGGTAGAACAGCAAAATACCACTCCTAAAAGGTTATTTATTATATTGGCGACGACAAAGTCAAAGATTCCATTAGGGATGACAGCCCTGTACTTCAGTATTGCTGCTTTCATCGGCTCTCACAAATGGCTCCCCCCATTCGTGACAGAGACTCGGACCAAGATTGGCCATGTATCGAGGCCATCAAGTTATTGGCACTTCAAAAAGCTTGCTATGCTGTGTACTTACAGAAAGAAAACATTGAATTAACTGTTTTTTTTATACATTAGAAGTAAACCCTCGACGGCAATCCCACCTGATGGTAAGTGATAATGCAGTCTAGGATGGTAATGGGTCAAATTATTAGCACTTCAAAAAGCTTGCAATACTGTGTACTTACAGAAAGAAAACATTGAATTAACATATTTTTTTATACACTACAAATTAACCCTTGACAGCTACCAAGTGGTAAGTGATGATGCAGTCATGGTAGCGGGCTAACCTTGCAGGGGTATGGTAAACCCACACTCCTAATTGGTTCTACGCGACATCGTGCCGGAACGCTAAATCGCTTTGCGACACAGCTTTGTCAGTCAGACCAGACTCGAGCCGGGAATCGAACCCAGGACCGACAACTTTATTATGCGACAGAGCGCGCGGTGAATTAACATTTGAAAGGACATGTATTATGACAACCCATTAACACCAGAAAATGAATCCAACAACACGTACCCCCATAACACCACCTACCCAAAAATATACCTGTACCTGTATTAAAAATAATGTCTGACATGCATTAAATCACACTACAGTATTTTTTACGTAACTACCCGCGTCGCGTACAAGGTATGATACAAAGTTAGAATAAAACGGACCTTATTCCCACTGTGTAGAGTTCACTTTCGTTTACAGTTCCAGAGCCAGCGCTCCTAGCGAACGTTTGCAAAATAAAAATCATTAGTACAGAATGTATGATATAACAAGGTGGGGAAAAAATACCGTTTCCTTTGACGTTTTAGTGTTTCAAAATCAGAAACCGACTTGTAAGATCGCTAGCGTATTATGTATACTAAAGGTACAGGAACTAGGCCGTTCTACTAAACTTTGTTCAGTACACAGTTACTTATTGGTTTACTTTTTAAATTTTAAAATTCTCGCTGTTAAAAACTATACGTTTTTCTAAATAGCGACTTTTCAGGATAATCATTAAATGTCACAAGCTAATGTTTAGAGGAAATCTTTAGCGGGGACACATTTCATTTCTGACGTAAAATATTAAACAAACAACAGCAGTAAATCATTTGTATATCATAAACCTATGTCATAAACATGTCATAAACATAATGGACGCGTGTCACGGCCGTCACAAAAACAAATAACGATGAAACTCGAACGAAAAATGGAATCATCACGGCATTCCTATTTCGGATGCTGTGACGTTTCTTATGAAATAGCAACGCTTTGAAGAGACACTTTTTAAATAACCTTTTTAATCGGAATATTTTCGTCCTTAATAAGATTTTTTAATGATATTTTTTTATTAGTAGAAAAAAAGTGAGTGAATACCGAAAAGGTTTTACTGTCACTGTGCGTCACAATACGAAGTAGTGTAGGGGCCAGCTGCAACTAGGTCATCGCATCCCATCTTAGGCTGAGATCTATAGAACGTACTTTGAGCTAACTGTCTTTACTTAGTGTTATAACGATATATATTTATGTCATAGCCTAGTGGTTATGACGTCTGCCTCTGACTCGTATGAACGAAGACGGTGTGTAGCGTATGATTGTGTGGTAGGTGGTACGATGTTGTCAGTAGTCATCTGATCGTCAGGGTCATGAAGGATATGTTTAGGTCTCCTCTTTCGGAGAGGAGCGCTTAGGTCAGGGGAGTAAAAGCAAGCCGCAACTACGAGAGGGTTGGGGTGTCGGATTGATTTCTCGAAATAGCTTTTTCGAGAGTTTCTTAAAGTGCTGAGCGATAGTGTCTAGTTCTAGACCTCTGTGCGTTGGCGACACGTCTTTGTCGGGTGGTAACTAGCTACTGCCGAAGCCTTCCACCAGACCAGATTCGAGCGGTGAATCGAACTCAGGACAAAAACTTTATAACGCAACAGCGCCCGCGCTGCGCCATGGAGTTCGTCAAAAGAAAGTGTTAAGTTATGAATAAAACGAAAAACCTATATCAATAAATTGCTTAAGAAATAAAACCGTCTTCGCATATCAATGTGTGCGAAGTGTTCAGTTATGTGTGTTACTAAATTGTGTGCAATAAAGCGTCCATGTCCATATATCTAACTACTTAGAAACCATGTCACCCGTGCCACATCATCTCTAGTATTAATTACATACGCAGAGCATCCTTGGACTACCAACTGTAAAACTATTAACGAGTAGACCGCGCAGTTTGAAATAGTTTCCTTGGCCGGCCGCCAGAGAGCGTTGATAGATCGCGGTGCCGTGCTTTTGACGCGGTTGTAAACAAAAATAATAAATAACCGTAGGTAGCTACCGAACTCGGTATATTTCGGACATAAAACAACGCGGCCCATCCCATCTAGAGAGGAGCTTCACGCGATGTTTCTATTCAACAAACTTACTGACCACTGGGACCAGTATTCAAGTAGTTACGTTTTTGGTGTGGTAGATTTGCCTTTCTTCTATGTATTATCCATAGAAGAAAGGCAAATCTACCACACCCACAACGTCTCAATGAATGATCTCAGGAACATCTGCGTCATCTCCTGCAGTTCTGTGGCCTCCTTTAAAATCCAAGTGAGACTGTCCATTACTGCATTATAGGTATTAATTGAATTATTTAGATGTAAGGTTAATTTTAAGGATGCATGCTGTGATCATTTCTAGAAAGTCACTATCTCATGTTTGTTCTTCGGTTTTTGTTTTATATTGTTTCGATTTTGATTGTGGCTAGTTTAATGATCCAAAAAAAAAGAGGAAGTGAGAGGATGGGAAGGCGTACTGGCTTCCGATTCTTTGGTCAGTCTCAAAGAATGGAATAGAGTCAAGGTGTGACGTTGCGTATTAGAAACGATGAAGCAAAGGGCTTTAAATGGTCTGAGATCTTTGCGATTTTTTCTTTTAGTTCGATGGTAATTTACGAAAAGAAAGGACCTAGATCAATAAGTTATTGAAAACATAATTAAATTTCACGATTGGAAATCCGATGGAAGGATATACATGGATGTTCTTCTTAGACATTCGCATTTGGAAACGCTTCTTTGGTTTTAAGTGGGCGAGTGTAGTTATCACCATCACCTTACGATGGCTAATGGCTTCATAGATGCCTGCAATAGGTTTACATGAATAAAGCTATTTTGAATTTGAATTGAAATTGAATGTATCTAGGCCGAGAACACTTGGTCCACTCTGAGACGCGTACCTCGACATAGGTACCAAACTACGGCATATTCGGATGTGTACAGATTTTATTTCGCTTGAGTTTTATTGCTTTTACGTAACATTAGGTTTGGCTGTTATTGGCGACAAATTAGGTTAGTTTCGCTGTGCCGTTTTTCAACCTTATTACGACGTTTTATTTATTAGATTTACGATGCTTTGTGCGGGAGTAATATACTTTGTTATTCTTTATGTACTGACTGCTCGAGTGTTTGGTACAAATTTTATTACAATCAAGTTAGCCAGAAAAGTGAAAACGATTATTGGTGTCGACAGATATTAAATACAGCTCTTGATTTTTGAGAGGGTACTTGGTCTCGTGGAAATTATATTATTTATTAAAATGATTTCATTTTAAACCGATAATCAATTATGTAAACTCGAAAGTTTGAATGTATGCATGTCTAATTCACGCAGAGACTACTGAACTAATTCGACTGAAATTTGGTATGTAGATAAAATTATGGTTACCAACCTACCGACAAAGGCGTGTCGCCAAGCGATTTAGCGTTGCGGCACGATGTCGTGTAAGAGTATGGGTTTACCATACCCCTAACAGGTTAGCCCGCTACCATCTTAAACCGCATCATCACTTACAATCAGGTGATCATCAAGGGCTAAACTTGTGGTGTATAAAAAAGAAAACATATACACTTAAAGGGTGATAGCCTAGTGGTTAGGGCGTCAGCTTCCTAATCAAAGGTCGTCGGTTCAAATCCGGGCACGCACCTCTAACTTTTCGGAGTTATGTGCGTTTTTAAACAATTAAAATATTACACATAAATGCTTCAACGGCGAAGTAAAACATCGTGAGGAAACCAGCACGCCTGAGAGTTCTCCATAACGTTCTCAAAGGCGTGTGAAGTCTGCCAATCCGCACATGGCTTGCGTGGTGGACTATGGCCAAACCCTTCTCATATTGAGATGTGACCCGTGCTCTGTGGTGAGCCCGTAATGGGTGGATCATGATATCAATGTGTGCGAAGTGTACAATTATGTGTGTTACTAAATTGTGTGCAATAAAACGTATGTGTGTGAGTCGGTAATGACCACACACAAGCACACGTAAACCTAAACCTTGCACGCTACGAAATATTTACGAAATATAGGTTTCAAAGGTACCATTTGGCGGAACGGTAAAAATAAATATCATTTCATTTTGTATCATATTAAAAGAGATATAACCACTCCATTCCTAGGTGCTCTTCATTACAACTTACGTTTCAATTTCCAGGCGGAGTGCGCCCGCCGCAAGCGCTAGTTACAAACATACAGAAAGCGCTATCATTTCGTACAACTATTTCGGAACCCGCAAAATTTTCATTCAAACTTCGCCTTCGTGCGCTGTCCCATTTTTTGCGACCACGAACATAACTGTGTACGCTTGTTATTCTAGCTTCTTTGTTCTAACATTTCGCTGACATTTAGCCGGGATTATAATTTATTACGCTCAGTTGTTAAATTCAATAGCAGCTGCAATAGCCTAGTGGTTAGGACGTCCGCCTCTTAAGCAGAGGTCGGGGCTCGCACCTCTAACTTGAGAATTATGTGCGTTTTTAAGCAATTAAAATATCACTTGCTCCAAAAGGATAACATCGTGAGTAAACCTACTTGCCTGACGATTGTGAAATCCGCACATAGCCAGCGTGGTAGACTATGGCCAAACCATTCTATATTGAAATTAGACCCGTGCTCTGTAGTGAGCTGGCAATAGGTTGATCATGATGATGATGATGAGTTAAATGCTATCTATTCCCGAATTGTTTAACTGAGATATCATGTTCTGGCTATTTGCATAATCTTTAATGTTAGGCACTTAAATATTATGTTTTACAAATAATTTATATTTAAGTTAATAATGAAATTTTTGGTGTCTGAATCAAATTTAAAATAATTATTTATTTTGACCATAACATTATAATGGATGATCATAGCAAAAGTTAAAACCGTGTAACTGTGTTATCACACCTCCGGAAATTATGTAATTAAAATCGTTCACTTGTTACAAAAATACATAAACTGAACTTCGACCAGAGGTAACTGCAGCATTCAAGTTTCTCTTTATGGTGAGCTATTGCAACACAAAAATCATGGTAATTATCTAAAAACAAATTGAAGTTAAACAACATTTTTGGACTAATTTGTGAGTTCGACGTTCTCTTTGGCGTAGAGGTGTGCGCTTTCGTCTGCCTATGTCAATTTCGTCTACCTACTAAAATGAATTCCATTTATTAAAATATACTTTGTTAAACATGAACCGTTCGCAAATTAAAGTAATTGCCAGCTCGTTCAGTGTGTAGCAACCTTAATATCCCTAAGTACGCAACATAATTCTGCTTGCCCTTTAGGGAAATAAGTTCTTTACAGTGCCCTTCGTCGTTTCGGAGATAGGCTTTCACAAAACTGTAGTAACGAAGCCACACGGGTAGCCATTTTGTTTGCTTAAGGACCCTAAAAATTAACAAAAGCCATCCAATTTAGTTAGAGGGCAGTCCGGTTTCGCTTATTGTTTCTAGTTAAATTAAACGTTGGAAAGGTATTCCGTCAATTCAGGATTTTAGCTAAAACGTTCATGTTTAAATTTATACGTATGTAACGTAAGTAATTAATTTTAATATGTACATCAAACACAATAATAAGAACCTAGATAACGTCGACGAACGCTCATAAATACTCGTTGGTGTAGTGGTAAACATGTTTGAAATATCACAGTTCTGGGTTCCTTACCCGGGATTTTTTATTCCGTGGGTAAATCCTCATGGATACCTCATGGATACGCGCCACGGGGAGACACTGAGGTTATGAAAGACCAATTATAATATATGTTATTATTAATTTGATTGCGAATATATTTGGGAGTTATTAACGACTAATGAAAATATGATTAAAATGGCAAAAAAAGTATTAAAATTTTTCGAATTAAGTCAATACCCACATTAAGGAAAATTGTATTTTTTGAAAAAAATTTTAGTCATTATTTCTATTTAATGTTAGTACCGACTAAAATGCCATTGATTAAACCACTGAAACACAATTGTCACAAGACTTGGGCCCTTGGAAAAGCGTGGAGTTTTATCTTTATATTCTACTTAAGTCTCTACTATAACAAAGGAGACACGTGCCTAACCGTGAGATACTACTAGGCCAATTAATTGATATGAAGCCATAGAAAATAAAAAGTTATTATTGTATTGGAGGTAATGTGGGGGAATATTCTTGTGGAACGGTATAATGTTATAGTTGGTTATTTTTTTAACCACACGAATTTTAACGAAATTATATTCTACATCGTATCCCAAATTACCCGTTATCCTTCTTAATTACGTGCCCAACCCGACAAAACCCAAAAATGGCGAAGGACTTAATTATAAATAATTCCCAGGCTGTTACGATATACTTTCTTTGCTCGGAGGTCGCGTGTGCGATTAAATACAATTTCGACCTCCCGAGAGCCCTCTAGCGCTTCCGGGAAGCCTAGTGACTTCCGGCACCAGACTTCCGGTAGGATGCCGCGTTATTTCGTACTTACTTTTTTTCCAAGTGGACCTTTTCAGGACCTTTCTGACCGAAAAAGTTGGGGAAACGGTCTGAAAAAGTAATGTACTCTGGCTTTGAATGGGATTTTATTCGAAAATTGTGTTTTTGCTACATTGTTCGTTTGTGACTTGGAACGGGGAATAAAGAGTCCAAGTTTACGTGTCTTATTATGGCATTTTTCTGCTTTTTATTTGTTCGAAAGTATAAATATACACAATTTTTATACTTATTCTAGATTCCTTATTATTTGCGTTGGCCGTACTTTACCTATTTCACTAAAAACGTCGTTTTTCGCTTCTACAATATAATGTTTATTTGCTTTTACGCTATTATTATACAATTGTTATGAATGATTACGTTTTATATTTTATGAGATTCACTGCTTTCGTCATATTTACCGTTTACAATATGTCAGTGTGAAGTATCATTTGTTCTGAAACGGTGGCATTCGTTCAGTGGTAATCATGATTTTATCTTAGTTTATTGGTTTATTCCGTCAAATAATTGGGCCTAGTTGAGGCCTGATTTAAGAATTATTGCCACACGCCTATTCTTCAGTGAGCAAATTAAGTCGCCGGATTCGATTATAATTACTATAATTAATATTAATATTATTTGATTTTTAATTAAAATTGAATTCATAGTGGTAATTTTATTTTTAAATTTTTGAGAAGTAGGACTTGCATAAATTAGCTAATTTTGCAACGCGTGCGTCGTATTATAAAGTGGGAGGTCCTGGTTTCGATTTCCGCCTCGATTTATACAAGAAGAGATGAAGCCTGTTTACAGCACGTGATTAATGAAAATGATCCTACGATATATTGATATTTAAATTTGCTATTTCCATGATAACAGTGTTCCATTTTAAATACCTACTTACAAAGTTTCTTATTATATGAATAATCATTTCTAATTGTAGCATCAATGAAGATAATTTTAGCAACCCCGACAAATCATTTAATTCCAGTATTTGCTATAATATGGGGATCTTCAAAGGGCGGATTAACAAATTTCTCAAGGGCCAGCAACGCATTGGCGGTTCCTCTGGTGCTGCAAATACTCATGGGCGGCGGTAATCACTTACCATCAGGTTGCCCGCCTGCTCGTTTGCTCGCTTTGTATATATATATATATATATATATATATATATAAAAAAAAATTATAGTACGCTTGTATTGCATATGATTTGTTTATCATAATATTTTCATCATAGTCGTGTATCGTTATTTCTCAAATGTTACATGAACTACCATCAGCTTGGAGAAAGACAAACCATATTCGAATTCACTACTAACTACCTAAGCGCACACTAAAATACGAAATCAGAAACCGCATTGCCTAGTCACAAACAAATAACCACGAAACGTAAAACAAACAAGATATGGATAATAAGATAATAGGCGAGTCCATTCATTAACCATAAACAGAATGTTTCATAAATCTCCAAACAGTTTACTGATGATGGATTAACGAACCAAAAATTGTTGTCCGTAAATGTTAACACCCGAACTGTTTTGTTCGGCTGCTTCTCATCTGTTCGAGGCAAACAAAGACCGACGTCTATTTTCCGATTTTCAAACAAAAAATGCAATCCCAGAATCCATTTATAAACCTTATGTCAACGGAATAGAAATCACAATGGAGGTAAACGTAGTTAACGAACCGCACACTTACATTGTTCTGCCATTTGACCCGATTGCGATAGTTCTACAACTTTAGACTCTATGTCAATGAAAAAAGAAAGAGATGCTAAATGGAATATAAACAGTGGGCCACATGGTTGTCTAGTTAACATAATATATGAAGAAGATTGTTTAAAAAACATCCCGTCGACAGACATTAAGTGCTAGTATCGGTTTAAGAAAGGGACGTGTCGAATGGTTGCTATAGATTTATTTTTAAGCACCAAATGCTCTTGAAATTTGCTTTGGCGGAGAACGTTAAAGATCCATTAAAATATAGTGCCATGAACATTCACGCTCCATTCTCGTGACAATCTACTGCGAGGAAATGATGTGAACGTGAAATATTTTATTATAAATCTATTTTACTCATAAAAAAAATACAACTATTTAGTTACTGCACATATTCAAAATATAATTCAAAGTAGTTAACTAAAATTAGTTGAAAACGTAGACAAAATTGCAAATTATAAAATATAACAAGAATATAAAAATGTTTAAATCAGAATCTAGACTAAAATTAAGCCAACGGTATTAAAAGAGAACAAAAATAGCGCGGACACGGTGGAACAATTAAGGAAATAATCCTATTCCACTTTGGATTGCCTTTTAGATACCTATTTTCCATTACAATAAAGACCTCATTGGAAAAGCGTTTGCTTTTGCCCCGGGACAGGCGTATAAATCTTTAATTATCAAGATTGCATGTAACTTGCAACCAACGAATAACAAGATACAGATAAAATAGTTATGCAAATGTAGACTAGTCTCGGTCGGACCGTAGTCGGTGCAGCGAAATTTCAACGAGCTGGATTAGGGCTGGGAAGCAGGATTTAACATTCGACAGCTATCGACAAATGGGGACTTTTAAAACTAACTTGGATAAAGGTAACATCAAACCAGTATTTCAAATTCAGTAAATATAAAATAAATCTAATAACGGGACAGACTTGCCATCATAAACAAATTAATAACATATCAGCTACGAAACAATCTAAGAGAGATTGAAGTTTTAGATTACGAACGTGGTCTGGAATGGTGGTGGTACTTTGAATAACAATTTATAAAAATTTATTAAAGAATTGGAATATTTCCTTTACTCTCCAGAGTGGGATTTCACCTGGCAATCTAAATAAACAAAAACAAAATTTCAATTTGAAAGACTTAAGCAAACCTCCCGCTTCGGGTCGAAACGGGTCTCAGCGCAAATCCCACTTTGATCGACTTCCCAAGTCTCTTCGAGTGATTCCCTTTAGTTTCGTAGGTTTAGGTATTCAGGACGCATATTCCTTCGTCCTTTTCTTAACACCTACTAGTTTTTTCCTGAGTACATTAGATACAATGTCCCAAGTTTACATAAACGAAATTGGTCGGGTCCCATGCTTCTAAATCCTCTATTTGCCTGAATGTTTTTTGTCCAAATACCATGGGTATAGACTTTTTATTACAAAACCAATTCTTCATAATTCTTTGTTTCTACCATTACTATTATGTTAATTAATTTAAAAAAATCAATTCTACTATGGCATCAAAGATAATGAGCGAGACCAAAAAGAAGTTCGATAATTTATTTTCAAATCAAACCGGTCTGTGTTATATCTGTGGCATTCGCTAAGACGGATCAAAAAACTTTGATATGTTGGGATCCCTAGGGCGAGTATGAAACCAATTCCCGAAAAAACGTTATTTTAGAACATTCCTCCTTTCCTTTATTTATTTATTTGTCCTTTACATATTTAATCTTATTAGCCTATTCTTAAGCAATATTTAACAGAATTGCTACTAGTTCGCAACAAGCTTAAGTTTCGAAAAAAATCCACTCATGTAACGATTATATTCATTTAAGTAACAAGTAAAGAAGATAACTTTCCCAAATTTCGACTAATTCGAGGATATAATAAGAGAATAGAAGGAAATGAAAACGATAATTCCCCAGGTAGAAGGAAGGAAATCAGGGCGGCTGTTAAACCTAATACTTGCACATATCGATAACTGGACGATGAGACGAAACGACTCATAAAAACGGTGCTGCCGGTGCCGCATAAAACCGTACCGTATTGGGTATCAGGGAATAAAGGAGCATCGTAAAAGCTGCGGTGTTTCATAAAAATAATTAACGGTGCGGAATGCTGGGAATACCTAATGCACACATTGCCTATGTAGATGAAAATAAATTAGTGAAAGACATGGATTTTATAGCGATCGTATAAAACTAGCCCTCGAAGGTACGGGGATAAATTATCAATAATATTATGATAATTAAATAGCTTTATAGATGGTCTTGTCAAATTTAGTCGAGCCTTGATGTTAAGGTATAGTATATTATTTTCTATATTACCAGTTCTTAAAATAAGAATAGTATATTAATAATTTTCGACTCGCGCGTTTTTTGAGTCCCCTTTTAGTTTATAGCTATCAAGAGCAACTCACATTTGTCAAATCTATTTTTTGTTGAAAGAATGAGATGGGACACGCCAGGTCAATACCTACAAATTTTGATGACGGGATGAAAATAAAAACGCTTAAGAAACTATTCTTGGCCTTTTTGTTCTCATTTCACGTTTAACAGCTGCCCGTAAACATTTTTAGCTTTGCAGTGGTTTTTGATAGTTTTAGGATTAGGATTTTGATTTTATTGAAACTTCATCATCATCATTTTAACCGATAGACGTCCACTGCTGGACATAGGTCTTTTGTAGGGAGTTCCAATGGCCACGATCTTGGGCCGCTTGTATCCAGCGGCTCCCTGCGACTCGTTTGATGTCGTCTGTCCACCTTGTTGGGGGTCGACCAACGCTACGTTTACCGGTGCGGGGTCGCCATTCCAGCACCTTGGGACCCCAACGTTTATTGGGTCTCCGAGCTAAGTGCTATTGAAACTTATATTATACTAATTGATAACATTCATTTTCAATCTCGAAAATAATAGAAAAATTAATTTGTATTCTTCCTTTTCGATACATAAAAAAAATCTAATTATGTAACTTCATAAGCGATCAGCACAAGTTGCTTATGAAATACGAAGACAAAAATTATGGAAGATTATTACGAAAACACTAATCTTATGAAAACTGTCAGCACACCATTACAGTAGTGGGATATTTAGGTTAATGATTATTTCTTTGTGCGTTCACTCATTACACATCCATTAAAAAAGACGTTGCTCAAGTGTTCCTAGAGTTTAAAGATGGTCAACCTTTAACCCCGCGTCTTGTGGGCGTCTCACTTTATGCCGTGAGTGTCAAATTAATGATCCGAAGCAGTGAAATGCTGCGACCTCGTTCGTGGTCTCTTTTTGATGCCGACTCTTGCCGGATTGGTGCAAGTTGAAAGAGACCAGTTTACAACCGCGAGATGTTCCGCATTGAATCTCGTAAACCGTTGGTGTAATCGTACATCAACATTAACAAATATCCACAGGTCCCAAACGTCTAAAAACAAAATTCGATTAAAGTTCGTGACAATGTTTCTATGTTTTGTCCATTTAATATAATTGGTTGTAAATGTATTATCATCATTATCTTAATTGCTGATGGGCTTCAACCTCCGAAAAATAGCTTTGTTATGTGTTTTCCATATACGACGGTAATGTAGGCCTTTGTTTATATTGCGGGGATCCCTCAACGATGCTTTTCCATCCTCTCTGGATCCTCTGAGTAAGAAATTTCATTCATAGCTACATTAGCTTAAACAGTGGTTATCTTTGTACTGAAACTTTTATTTCAGGCCGCCTCTATATCTAAGTTTATAAGGAAAATATAAATGCTCATTTATCCAGTGATATCCAAAAACATATTTTTTGACAAGTACTCCTTATCCTCAACAATGTTTTCGATAGTTCTTTTATCAGAAAGGAAAGGGGACCATGTAGTGTATTCTCAAATTAATACTATAAATAAAATCTACTAAGCAACTTTTTATCAAGTTTGTATTCATCCTTATGGCAATTTCCGCTAAGGTATCGGTCCGTACATTACTTAAAATCAAATTGAGTCTCATGGTGCAATTCCTAAGTTGGAGACAATGTAGTAACGCTGCCAACAGAGTTAAAACGTTTCTCGAAATATTATTCTAAAATGTTATATTTTAACCATTTCGTATAAGATTTTTAGTATTGTATCGTATATATTTATAGTATATACCCAAAAAACGAAGATCAGAAATCTTCGGTTTTTGGCCAGTACGCAACTAATTTAAATGCGGTGCGATGTTTATGGAGACTTTATTACCATCAGAAACTTTATTGCTACTTATAAAGTTATAACATTCTCGAATTTCAAAATTCTTTATCACGTTAGTATTAAGAACAATCTTAATTGAAACTAAACCATAATGTCTAAGTGTCCACCGCATAGGCATAGTACCAAAGAAACAGACTGCATTGCTCCTTGTGGCTGTAATGGAGCTATTTTTTAATTTGCAAGCTCAAATACCCCCAAAGATTCAATAAACCTTTTTTTAGTTCTTTGAAATGCACTAGATTCCCGCCAGCAATCTTTATCCCAAAAACACTAAAAGACGCTGCCTGACTTCTTGTTGTGCTTCTTTGGTATAATGGTAAAAACTTACCTTTATAGTCAGTAAGACTAAAAATGATTAAAAATAATGCTAATTTAAAACATTAATATTTTCAATTTTCATTGAGTATTAACCTCTAAAGGAGCCACTGCACTCGAAAACAAAAACAGGGTACTAAGATTAAATGCGGTGGCGTACCAAAACTGGAAAAATAATAGACGTTACGACTATTATCATCATAACTTTATTACGTTAAGATAAATCATCTTAACGTAACAAAGTTTTACGCTAGCCTTCGTTGAATAACCGTACGTCGTTCTTCTGTTTCTAATAATAATTTGTAAGCCACCTTTTACTTTTATGTATGTACAGATTAAACCATGATAGCAAAATATGACAAAAGTTATAGTCATCATTAATCGCTTTCAGTTTTTGTCCTGAGCCACAGCAAAATAATTATGTAATACATGGTACTACACTCAGAATCTAATCGTTACAATGCATCTTGAACTTTTGCATGCGTTGCGTTGTACGACTACTATTAGGGAAAATTTAGATGTGCTTAAATTTATTCATAAAGTTATGTTGGCGATATGAGTTTAGAAAGTAAGACCACTTTGTACCATTTTTTTGAGAGGTTATAGTTGTAACATTCATCATCATCATCATCATGATCAACCCATTACCGGCTCACTACAAAGCGCGGGTCTCCTCTCAATATGAGAAGGGTTCGACTATAGTCCACCACGCTGGCCGTGTGCGGATTAACATACTTCACACGCCTTTGAGAACATTATGGAGAACTCTCAGGTGTGCAGGTTTCCTCACGATGTTTTCCTTCACCGTTGAAGCAAGTGATATTTGATTTTTTTTTTAAACGCACATAACTCCGAAAAATTAGAGGTGCGTGCCCGGATTCGAACCGCCGACCTCTGATTAGGAGGCTGACGCCCTAACCACTAGGCTATCACCGCATTTGTTGTAACATTAAAGATATTACTTTTTAAAAACGTTCGAGTTAGATTTTAGAAATTAAATTGTACCTTCCATACTATTAAACGAGATCTTGACGAAATCTGTCATATTAAGATTCCATCCATTAGACATTGTATACTATTTCACCAGTCGTTTACTGCTCACGGTATAAACTCGATGTTACTAATTGTTTCTATAAAGAATAAACTTAAAACAAGAAGGTTAGATACGAGATAGATAGTTGGATACTTCATTCAAGCCATTCTAGAGATAGAAAAATCTGCATATTGAACAGTAGAAAATGCAATATAAGGGAATTTCTTTTTAAATCCGCGAATAAACCCTAAAACTGAATAGGTATTGGATTCCAGTTCTTTTGTCGAGATCGAGCGATCTTAAAATCCGTGCATTAAATGAAATTCTGTTAAACAAAAGAAAGATGGGCGGGTCCGGGGTATGCAGTGGCTGTCCATTATTAAAGTAAGAACTATTTCATATCTAGACCCCCGGTAGGACCAGCTTCACTATTCTAGTATTTTATTTTATATACATAGCGGGCAAACGAGCAGGCGGGTCACCTGATGGTAAGTGATTACCGCCGCCCATGAACATTTGCAGCACCAGAGGAACCGCCAATGCGTTGCTAGCCCTTGAGCAATTTGTTAATCCGCCCATTGAAGATCCCCATATTATAACCATTAGGGAACACAGAAGATGGAAGCTGGTTCCACAATTTGCAGGTGCGTGGCAGAAATGACCTGGAATAGCGGGTAGTAGTTGCGGGTGTTTATTTAGTCGATTACCGATTACTCAGAGTGACTTGTTATTTGTTTTAGTAATTTTTCTCTTATCAATGTTTAGTTAAGATTTTCAGCGCAAAATTAGATCAGACTTTGTCGCCATGCTCCCGAACATACGGTTTCACACGCCTTGAGAACATGATGGAGAACTCTCAGGCGTGCAGGTTTCCTTACTATATTTTCCTTCACCGTTGAAGCAAGTGATATGTATTTTAATTGCTTAAAAACGCAGATAACCTCCGGGATTGAACCCCCGACCTCTTATTTAGGAGTCGGACGTCCTAACCACTATGCTATCACAGCTCCAATAAATCTATAATCCGGGCTAATTTAGTCAATTATGACTATGGACCCTTCTGTGTGGTGATTGAGTTGAATTTAGCTTACAGTCGTAAAGAATATGGATCTATATAACAGGTTATTATAGAAATAGAACTAGCTGCTACACGTGTTAAGCAAGTCGTAACCTAATGTTGTTTAGCATAACTTGAGCCGCGTACATTAACGTTACCGAATATCTGCTCTCGTTCGAGTTTTTATTAAAAATTTTCACTATCTGTGTAAGATTGTCTTAATTATAAAATAACTTTTGTTGGTAAAGTTGAACGTGATCCTCACTTATTCATTAGAGATTATTGCCTGCGCGGATTTTTTTTTAAATACATTAAATTAAAAAAAAAGTTCGATCTAACAAAATAGTGCGTCACAAATTAACGCGTCAAATTAACACGGGCGGAACGCGTTATTTGGCCTGGTTTTTCTTTATTACAAAGTCTAAGTTTACCAATATAAGTAAGGTATGATTAATTTGCTTTTATTATAATTGTGTTTTTGCTTATTATTTTATTAAAACCGTAATGCAGCACGTGCGCTGTCGTATTGTAAAATGAGAGGTCACGAGATCGATTCCCGGCTCGTGTCTGAACTGGTGGGAGGTTTCGGTTGCGGCTAGTTAACAGCCTACTTCCGTGGCGCAGCGCGTGCGTTGTTGCATTTTAAAGTTGGAGGTCCTGGGTTCGATTCCCGGCTCGAGTCTGGTCTGGTGGGAGGCTTCGGCCGTGGCTAGTTACCACCCTACCGACAAAGACGTGTCGCCAAGCGATTTAGCGTTCCGGCACGATGTCGCGTAGAAACCAATTAGGGGCGTGGGTTTACAATACTCCTAACAGGTTAGCCCGCTACTATCCTAGACAGCATCATCACTTACCACCAGGTGAGATAGCCGTCAAGGACTAACTTGTAGTGTATAAAAGAAAAAGGGGAATGCTGCAGATGTTCATAGGCGACGGTGATCACTTTACATCAGGTGACACGTCTGTTCGATTTCCCTTGATATTTAAAAAAAGATGTGGTGTCGTGGGACACCAGGTAAGAACGAAGTTCCTTCGGCTAATGTAGAATCGACACAATTTGCAAAAATAAAAAAAGAAAGAGGGAGAAAGAGAAAGGTATTATACACAACTCGCTTATGTATACGACTGTCGCGCCTGCGCACGTCTCATTTAACGGTTTTATTCCACGGACTTTTTCTTACGGTTTTACTATGACATTTTTTTTCAGTTCGGTCGCGCAGCAAAATCCCTATCTCCTCCCAACCTGCCGTAAGGAACTTCGTTCCAAAAAGTTTAAAACTTCAAAACTTTTCTTTATTAACAAAGCTAGCTTAACAAAGTTACACTGCATATCGCGTCGGCGCATCTTTTCTATGCGCAGCCGCATTTTTCAATACAGAGTATAAAAGATTAATGGCGTCCATTTATAGCGGTGTAAAATATACCCACATATCTATCTCCGTCGCACGCGTTTTAAATACGGTATGATAAAAAAGGAGGGACACTATCTTCTGAAGGATCATCCATTATTTTGCATTAAGCGATAAATGTAAGCTCGAACAATTTAACTCGCTTATTTACTTACTAGCTGTTGCCCGCGACTTCGTCTGCGTAGAATTGCTGATTACCCGTGAGATTGAGGTTTTCCGTGCGGCCAATGCTCTGCTTCAGAAAGTAAGCTACTAATTGAGAATTTTTGTGTCTCTAACTCCAAAAACAAAGGAATTTCATAGCAACTTCCAACCCCTATTTTACCCAGTTAGGGATGGAATTTCCAAATATCCTTTCTTAGCTGACCTCTCTTATCTATCCACTACGGACTTGCTAAATTATAGCTTTATACATACAATAGTTTTTGAGATCTCGCGTTTAATCAGTAAGTACGTCAGTTACCTTTCGCTTATATATATATAAATTTTGTGATTGTTACTTGAGTTATAACTAGTGGGTGAAAACCCCGATTTACCCGTGTTTGCTTAGCTGCCACACGTGGGGGTAAATGTTGTCAATAATTTGCAGTAGAAGACCAAGGCGTTATGCTGGAGCGTAGTGCTTTCTTTTAGAGGTTTAAACCGCTTCAAAAGTTCCTCAACTAACTTTGTAAGCTTTGTACCTTAATTTAGTAAAATATATTTCTTTAACTGTAATATCACCTTTTCGACACCGGAGTAATCGAAATATAATTTATTTTTAATAAATTAAATAAATAATAAGTTTAAGCCCGCCAATCCGCATTCGACCTGCTTGGTGGGTCTAAACTCAATGTCCTTTTTTGCTATGAGAGAGGTCTGCATCCAGCAATAGAACATTAAAGGGCTTAAAAATAATTGATCATATTATATCACAGATAACCATAATAGACTAATAAACTAGTCAAAACAATGAAATAAGTAATTATCAACTCTCATTCTAAGGCACGTGAGTTCAATATTGCACAGCACGTACAAATCTTGATAAAACTTTAGTCATCGTACGTGTTTTTTCTTGAATCAATATGCATGCCACAGTAACCGTATATAGTGAATATTGGTAATATCTATGGCTCATACCATATCATGAGTAAACAATGACTATTTGGTAATTGGTACGTAAGAATTCTAACCGCAAAGGAAGAATAGAAATATTACTTGGTAATGAAATGAAATGAAATAAAATGAAAATATACTTTATTGCACACCAATACAGAAGAAAAAAAGAAAAGAAATAAACACACACAAAAAATAAGTACAATAGGCGGCCTTATCGCTAGTGAGCGATCTCTACCAGGCAACCTAGCACAAATCAGGAATAAAATATAAAGAAAGGTATCATTTACGTTGGGGTAATAATTCATAACCTGCCAAATATCGTAAAGAATGGTCAAGGGAAAGCGATTTTAATGATAAATCTGAACAAAATGTGACCTCATTGGCAGTGAATACCCCGATAGCCTCAAGGCAAATGGAAACATATTTGCGAGAAATCAGTGACGCCTTGGTGTTGTTTATAATCGTAGTTAGACATAAGCGTTCACTTCTTCTTATTTAGGGGCCTCTCCAACTAGTGAAGGTTGGCCGTCAGAATGGTATATTTCGCCTCGTCTCTCGCGAGGCTGAACAGCTGGCCGGCACTCGCGATACCAGTCCTCTCCCTGATGTTTCGCAATCAAGCTTTCCTCTTGCGACCGATGCGCCTCTTCCCCACTACTTTGCCCATCATTACGAGTTGCAGGAGCCTGTATCTGTCATGCCTAAGCACATGACCCGGATAAGCAACTTTTTTCTTTTAGACAGTCTTCCAAAGTTCGCGATGACAACCAACACGTCACTAGCGTTCACTTAACACATGCTTAAAACGCAATGCGTCTCCATTACAGAGAAGATAATTCCTATATTGTACCACGTCTGCATACCTCGGTCAAACTCTATCCGGTTATTCGCATGCAAGAGATAAGGATACTGTTACTAACTGACTTTTTCTCATACTAAGTTTGTTCTCATACTCGTAAATCTCTATCATAGACAAATATATATATATATATATATATGCAAATAATTTACTATAATATGTATATGTAACTATTGCATGTATGATAAACACACGAATGTCAAAAAAAAGTAAGCAAATAATTAAGTGTGGTTTTATTAAGATCACACTTGACGGATTCTTAAACGTAACAAATTATAACTTAACAGATGTAGATTCGCGTGAAGCTGAATCTAAAATGGTGATAAAAAAAATCGCCATGAAAATAGAGTTGCAACCTCAAATATTAATTAAACTGAAAAATAATAATTCTCCATTATCAGTACATTAAACATGTAAATCTACGTCTAGTGCTTTTTGCAAAGATGACAGCTATTTTAAAACATGCTACATGTCGAGATAAGTACTTGCACTCTATTTTTTTTTAATTCCTTTAACGTATTAAAGATTTCACAACGTTCGACAATCCGTTACTTTTAGAAATGGTAAACGGATTTTTGTTTCTGCGAAGCTGCGTGAATTCGAATGGAACTACCTGCAAAGGGTTCAGAGATAAGGGCGTTTGTTTTAGAGGCTGCATTGTTCTCTTATCAGCCGTTATCAGGCCCGATCCTTGGAGGCTGAAAGCTAAAAAAGCCTCTGTGTGTACCGACTATAAAATAAGTTGGACTTGTGAATGGTGTGAGACGATTGCTTCGGGCTTTTTAAAGGGACCGAATTTGAAATTTTTGCTTTACACATAAATTATTATAGTAGGATTTTTATTTATTTTTTTATTTATTAGGAACAAAATACATGAAAATACAGTATACTAAAATTAACCTCGTTAACTGCATTAGTAAAAACTGAGTTGCAGTTAACAGGCTCTCATTTCCGAGACACGTTATTTTATACAAATCTAAGGTTACAACGGTTAGTGCCTAGTACAAACTTAAAACTTATCATGCAATTAATTAATAAGTGTGTGTAGGGTATGTGTGTTTTGTGTGTGTGTGTATGTGTGTGAATTAAACTTCTACTTGTATTAGAAATGAAATACCTCTCACGTATGCACCTGTGAGTAATAAACCAACAGACAGAATAACTAACTAAGGGACTCTTTATCACGGTCAATGAGTTTTTAATAACCCATTCGCAAATTCCCATTTCGTTGTAATTGTTACCCTGTTGCCCTATCCTTAGAAACCTATTAAAGCCCTAGTGAAAGGCCTAAACGCTACGTTCACAGCAATTATGTAGGCACTTTTAATTATTAAGGATTACTCACGCTTGACCGTTGGTAACTATGCGGTCAAGCTAATGTCGTCTTGGTAAGGTATCTATTATACTAGATGAGTCAGAGGACTCAAAACTCAAAACAGTTTCTTTTAAATTGACATGCAGAAGCATCAAGGCCGATTCCATTGCGATTATAGTTTTTTTTTATCTTGTACTCATGAAACTGTCGCTTAGGTATTGAATATTGGGCATATTGTGGTATCGGTAAGATAAGTATATAGTGTACCACGGCACTACGTATTTATATTAAGTTAAAAGTATTAATGATCCCATAGCTTGTAGGTATGGAAGGCTTTTTGATTATCGAGTATCTCATTCGAGATTCAGACTATCTGTATGGAGTGAACTTACAATAAAAGATGCATATTCACTTTTGCCTTGAATATATCTACTATCATCCGTAGGAGAACAAAAGTAACCGACATAGCCCAACGGATTAGCAAGCTGAAGTGGCAGTGGGCGGGTCATATCTGTCGCAGCACTGACGGCCGTTGGGGCAGACGTGTTCTGGAGTGGAGACCGCGTAAACGCAGCGTAGGACGACCACCTGCTCGCTGGACCGACGACCTGAAAAGGGCTGGTGGCGGGTGGATGAGGAAGGCGGAGGGCCGTTTGTGGTGGCGCGCTCTCGAAAAGGCCTATGTCGAGCAGTGGATGTCTATAGGCTGATTGATTAATTGATATCTACTATTCAGGTTAAGTATCTATAAGTTTTTAATCAAAAAAGACTAGAAAATACGTCATATATCAGAGGGAGCAAAACACTCCTTATAACAGTTATGCAAGAGTAAATTAAAAGTCGATATTATAGTCTACTCTGCTAATGATAATAATCATAAGGGGCTGGCAGGTACCTGGGGCAAAAACATTTGTCTCGCCATTTAAGGGCCAACAATAAAGGTTACTATAGAAATATTCTACCGTAGACAGAAATCTCTACGATGGAACTGGAGGTGTGTTGGACTGACATATTTTTAATAATGCATAATCATGAAATATAATCATAATCATTGTAATTTTTATTTAATTATGCATAATCATGAAATAACTGTCACTTGCTTCAACGGTGAAGGAAAACATCGGGAGGAAAACTGCACGCCTGAGAGTTCTCCATAATGTTCTTAAAGGTGTGTGAAGTCTACCAATCCGCACATGGCCAGCGTGGTGGACTATGGCCAAACCCTTCTCATATTGAGAGGAGACCCGTGCTCTGTAGTGAGCCGATAATGGGTTGATGATGATGATGATGAAATAACTGAATTAAAGACAACGAGATACAATATTACAGGGAACGAAAATATTGACAGGCTATTAAAATTTTAATGGGACAAAATAATAGGCATAAATACAGAATACTCAGTTTGTTACTCAATAACGCCAGAACTGCTGATCGGATTTTGATGACATTTGACTCCAAGAGCACATAGGCAACTTGTATCCCAGAAACAACGGTTCCCGTGGGATGGATTATTTAATTTGCCGCCGATTCTAGCACATACAATCTGCTAGTAAATCTTTAAGCAGAGAGAATCATGAACCAGGGAATTTCTAATTGTTTTTTCTTTCATAAAAATATATTATACCTACATATTAACTTGATCTCCATTATGAGAAGACCAAATCGCCATGAAGCACAAACTCACCCTATTGAGAACCTGGTTTGTTAGAAAAGTCGGTTAGTAAATGATTATTAAAATAAAAGTAGGTTAACATTCCTTGAGCATCGCGACACTACAATCTGCCCGTTCTGGTTTCTTGCCCTTTAACAAGGTCCTTTACAATACCCTCCCCTTTGGGCGTCTGTTCTTTTACAATGCCTGCAAGGTAATAATTGCAGTTCAGTTCACAACGTCACGGTTGCCCGATCGTGAATAGGCAAATGGTTTTGTGGATTGGATAACTACGCACAGTAGTTATGCAAAAGATCTCAAATAGACAGAGCATCCAAATTGAGTCATCATCATCATCATCATTTCAACCTATAGACGTCCACTGCTGGACATAGGTCTTTTGTAGGTAGTTCCAATGGCCACGGTCCTGGGCTGCTTGTATCCAGCGGCTTCCTGCGACTCGTTTGATGACGTCTGTCCACCTTGTTGGGGGTCGACCGTCTACGTTTACCTGTGCGGGGTCGCCATTCCAACACCTTGGGACCCCAACGTCCATCGGTTCTCCGAGCTATGTGCCCCGCCCATTGCCACTTCAACTTCGCAACTCGCTGAGCTATGTCGGTAACTCTGTTCCTTCTACGGATCTCTTCATTTCTGATTTGATCACGTAGACATACTCCTAGCATAGCTCTCTCCATTGCTCGCTGAGTGACTCTGAGCCTTCTTATGAGGCAAATTGAGTCATCACGCTAATATTGTAGGCTCAAATAAAGATTGCAGGCGGATTATACCATGGTTTTAGCACATAGGCTATATTTTGTTACGGAAATCCATGGTTGTGAATTAGCTGTAACTCTAGCTTTAGTTTGCCATAACATCCTGTTTTTTTATACACTACAATTTAGCCCTTGACGGCTATCTCACCTGATGGTAAGTGATGATTCTGTCTAGGATGGTAGTGGGCTAACCTGTTAGGAGTATGGTAAAACCGCTCTCCTAATTAGTTTCTACGCGACATCGTGCCGGATCGCTAAATAGCTTTGCGACACGTCTTTGTCGGTAGGTTGGTAGCTAGCAAAGGGCGAAGCCTCCCACCAGACCAAAACTACTTCCTCGAAATAAGATTTATATGTTGGCAAAGGTGGATAAATTTTGACAATCGTTGGTTATTCCGGAGGAAATTTTAAAATTCGTTTATCTACGCGGACGTCTTCATGAGCATCAGCTAGTGATCATCATCATCAGGATCAATCCATCCTCGGCTCACTACAGAGCTCGGATCTCCTCTCAATATGAGAAGGGTTTGGCCACAGTCCACCACGCTGGCCATATGCGGATTGGCAGACTTCATACGCCTTTGAGAACATTATGGAGAACTCTCAGGCGTGTAGGTTTCCTCACGATGTTTTCCTTCACCAAAGTGATAATTTAATTGCTTAAAAACGCACACAATTTCGAAAAGTTATAGGTGCGTAGGTGGTGCACGGGTTCGAACCGCTCACCTCTGATTAGGAGGCTGACGTCCTAACCACTAGGCTATCACAATCTAGGCTAGTGTTACAGATGAAATATGATGAACATAATGGATCATCATCAACCACCCAATTACGGTAGGTATACTTAAACGTCCCAATCTAAATCACATGTCAAATTTTCAAATTCAAAGTAATCTTTATTCGAATAGTCTTTAAAAAGGCACTTTTGGCACGTCAATAATTTACATAGTAGTTATTTCATGGTGATATATTCGTAAACTTAAAACTAAAGCTATGAGGGTTCCAAACACGCCCCGGTCTAAGAAAAAGCACAACAAACTTAGCCGGGGTTTTTCTTTTTTTCGTTATCACCATCTCACATTATGAATAATAAACTATAGTACCTATAGAGATAGAGCAATTCACACCCAAGCTTTTTTATCGTTTATATAATCCTTAATATCGTAATATGATTTTCCTACATACTTTCGTTTTGAATTATTGATAGACATCTCCAAGATATCAATATGTAATTTATTATAAAATAAAATACAATTTACTTTGAATAAAAATAAAATACAATTTCCTTTACCTCATTATTGCTTAACTATTTAATGTGGGTTCAATTTGTTTTGCATGAAAAATTATTAATGGCTTTGATTTTTAACTGAAGTCATAGGTAAGCGACACACACCCCTCGACTCTAAATAGCTATATCTGTAGCTCATCTAAAATAAATGCATTTATAATTGTTGGTAATTGTGTACATTTATATTGGCAACACTTTTTTTTCTCTGTGCTCCATCTCTTCAATATGACGTAAGCGAAGTATTACTCGTCTGATGTAACTGTTCTTTTTATATCAAATAAATAAGTAACAAGAATGTGTAAATTAATTAACAATAATATTAGTGCGATACAAAGCTTATATTATCTGTTCAATAAAACCGGAGCGACAGAGCATCTCGATGAGTCATCGTCCTCGACAGTCTCTCGTGGAAATCGGGTCAAACCACGTGACACATGGGGCACGCTTCTCCTGATTTAAAAAAAAAAAAAAAAGAAACGTAAAGTACCACCAACGCTCTTCTTTTAATGAGGTAGGTAAGGGTGTCGAGGCTTTCGCAGAGAAAATTCACGTATGGGCACAGTAGTGTGTTGTTTCAAGAACTTTCTTTCACACAGACTTCCAAAGCTACTGAGAGGTTAAAGCACAAAGTGTTTGTACACGTATTTTGAAGTCGTTTAATTATATATCTATACATCGCAAATAATAATTTTGTATTTCTAGACGTTAGGTTAAAGTCCTGGGTTCAATTCCCGGCTCGAGTCTGAGTCTGGTGGGAAGGTGGCTTCGGCCGTGGCTAGTTACCACCTCACCGATAAATATGCCACGTCATAGCCAAGCAATTTTGCGTTACGACACATTGTCGTGTAAAAATCTATTAAGAGTATCGGTTTGCCATACCTAAAATAAATAAAAGTTTAGACCGCACCATCACTTACCATCAGATGAGATGCCGTCAAGGGCTAACTAGTTTATAATACCCCTAACAGGTTAACCCGCTAGCATCTTACACTGCATTATCACTAACCTTCACTGAGATTGCCATAAAGGGCTAACTTGTACAAATATTTAACAATTATCATGTCAATTTGAATAAAGTTAAATATATAAAGTACCTTAAGACCAAATTAGCATTTCACGTAAGTCTTACCTTTGCTCTTGATACTACGTACGTATAATTTTGAGAGCAGAAACATTATAGCTTCCAATAGGTACGAATCGTTCAAGACCCACCCACTTTAATACCCAAAAATTACAACATCCGACCATACAATGTTGGGGTGTGAAATCATTCCATACAATGATACAATCATTTCGCAGGAATAGAAGTTTACACCTCTCGAGAATGGTTTCCGACGTGTTTCGCAATCAATGGGCGTACCTACTTACGTATCTAAAACGTCAATGTAGAATTATATCAATGCGAATCGCTAAGGCGGTAATCGTTTCGAGATGTTAACTTATAAAAGAAATTGACTCAGTTTAAAATGTTTAAATATTTGTGAGCGCAAGGTCCCAGCATCTATATAATATAGACTTTCTATTTTTCTATAGAAATCCGAATAATTACATTTCTTTATCTTTATACATCACAAGTTAGCTTGACGGCATCTCACCTGATGGTGAGTGATGATGCGGTCCAAGATGATAGCGGGCTAATGTTAGGGGTATGGTAAACCCATACTCTTAATTGGTTTCTACACGACATCGTGCGGGAACGCTAAATCGCTTGGAAACACGTCTTTGTCGGTAGGGTGGTAACTAGCCACGGTCGAAGCCTCCCACCAGACCAGACTCGAGCCGGGAATCGAACCCAGGACCTCCAACTTCATAATGCGACAAAGCCCCACGGAGGTCGTCAAATTATGTTAAACGACCAACAAGTTTGTAATTTTTTTCATTACACTACAAATTAGCCCTTAACAGCAATCCTACCTGATGATGCAGTCTAAGATGGTAGCGTACTTACTTGTTAGGGAAATGGTAACCTTTTCTTCTAACAGGTTTCTACGCGACATCGTACTATAAAATAATAGATATAGAACACTAAATCGCTTAGCGACATGGTTTTGGTAGGGTAGTAACTCGCCACGGCCATAGTAATATAAAACCGCCGTGTAGATGTTTCAAATATAATCTGTTTCATTGAGTATAATGATTCTCTTTTAAGTATTATTTCAAATTCAAATAATCTTTATTCAAATAGTCCTTTAAAAGGTGCTTTTGACGATAATTTACATAGTGGTGATTTGATGGTGATAACTACATTCGTTAACTTAAAACTAAAGCTATGAGGTTTCCAAACGCGCCCCGGTCTATGAAGAAGCCCACAACAAACATAGCCAGGTAAATTTTCTTTTTGTTATCACCAACTCACATGCCACTTAAAATTATATTAAGAGCTATCTTATTAGAGCAATATTTCACACGCATGCTTGTTTATCATTTACATAATCCTTTACACTATAGTAGGACTTTTCTACAAGCTCCTTATTGAGAGACATCCCAGAGATTTCATTTGGCAATTTGTTATTAAAAATTTATCGTGATGGGTTCGAAATGGTTGCTTGGTATGCTATTTACAAGCTCATTATTTTGAAGTAGTTTGAATCTAATTTCGTTAGCATTTAAGTCGCAATTACTTTATAACGGTTTCTATTTTTGTAAATGTTCCACAAAACGGGAACTGTAAAACTGTGGATGAATTTGAGCTTTTAACCAATGAAAATAAGTTCTATTTTAGTTTGACATTACATGTTTTGAAGTTAATTTCTTTTTTAAGGCTTTAGCCAAGGTTAGTGTTAACCTTTTAAGTTGTACTGATTAAAGCAATTCACTACATAAGTACGATATTCCGAGGAAATCAGAAAGGGGTTAGTTATTGTTTAATTATCATAATTATTCAAGCCATCTTAGACTGAAATTTAAAAATTCAAAATAGCTTTATTCATGTAAATCTATTACAGATCTATGAAGCGTTTATATAATATAATATATCTTTCATTATTTTAATTCGTGAGGTGATTTTAATAAGTGCTCTAGTCAACTTAAAAATCTTAAAAATAAATCTAGAGGAGGCTGTTCCAAACGCGCCCAGTTCTAAGAAGAAGCCCACAACAACTGTCTGGGTCTTTTTTATTTTAATATTAGCTTTAATCACAGTCTCACTAAATAGCTATTAAGTTAATAAAAATCAGTCATGTTCATCATATTTCGCAATTAAGCATAAACCTATCAACGCTATCAAAATAAAAAGATACGGCAGACATTACAATAAAATTTCATATCAAGAAACAATGTACACAAACTAGGCGTTATTTTATACGTACGTAGAAACAGCGTGGGCATGTTAGAGATGATTCATTTCTACTCTACTCGGTTTCCGTCGAAAGCGCATAAATAAAAATCCCCGTTGAAAACAACAATGCAATCCGGCCCGAATGGGATCGAAAGCTTGACATGCAAGAGCTATTTAAAAAAAATAAAAGGTCCAACATGGCCGCCCGGAGTCACAGCTGACTCAGCGGCACCTTAGCAATGGCATTGTCCTCAGTAACTTTGCCAAGCGGTCGATTGTCAGCTTAATGTTTCGATGTAGTTTGCGAAAGTTTCTAGCTCAGTTAGGGGAGCGAAGTCGCTTTTACTTTGTGACCGTCATTTGACAATCACCATCACTCTAGAGCGTGGATCTACCTTAAAAAAAAGTTCAGTTATATGGCACCATTGTTGGGTTAGGTTAGGTTGTTGGGCACGTCACGGGATTGCGGTGGTGTATACCAAACCTTTGCTGTGCTATCGAGACCTCTCAGGAATAAGACCCACACGTATTAATCCGGTCTATAATTAGTTACCATAATCTTCCATCTCAGGAACGTAAGCAGGAATTCTGGAGTCGCAGTTTAAAAACGTCAACCACTCGACAAACGCCACAGGCATATATATAAGACTGCATATATATATATATATATATATATATATATATAACTATGAACCTAACTTAATTTTAACAAAACTATACTTATATTTAGAAAAAGTTTTTGTTTTATTTCTATTCTGTTGTTTACATATTTTTCTCGTTTCTTCTCAATTTTTATTAATTATGTATTTTTGTCTATTCTTCAGTTTCTTTTTTGTATCCATATGTAAATTAGTTTGTAAGCAATGACTGTTTTTTGCCAAAATAAAGAAAAAAATATATATGTATGCTGCTAATAAACACCGTAACTAGGTAATAACATCTACCACCCACTTAATATTACAATGAAAAAATGCTTCCACTGAATCATTGTGTATCAGAAGGTCACGTTGAAATGACGTCACTCGGTGTTTGTAGCGTTTTGTTAACATTCAAAACGGGTATAAATAATCAACTATGTGGGTATTCGATTCGTATGTGAAGAGTTCCGTGCCAAGGAGTTATATTAAACACTAATTACGTGGAACCGAATCCATAAGAATCAATAAAAAAAAAAACCACAAGTGCGCCCTTGACGGCAATCACACCTGATGGTAAGTGATGATGCAGTTTAAAATGGTATCGGACTAACCTTTTAGTAGTATGGTAAACCAATACTCCTAAGTGGTTTCTACGCGACTTAGTGCTGGACCTTGGACTTAGTGTCGGAACGGTAAATCGCTTGGCGACACGTCTTTGTCGGTAGGGTGGTAACTAGCCACGGCCCTTGACGGTCATCTCACCAGATGGTATGTGATGACGTAGTCTAAGATGGTACCGGCCTAACCTGTTAGTATTATGGTAAAAACAAATAAACCTAATTGGTTTCTACGCGTAGTGTCGGAACGTGTAGTGTACGTATAAAAACGCGGATAGTGTTTATCGGTAGGGTGGTAAAAAGCCACGGCCGAAGCCTCCCACCATACCAAACTCAAGCCGGGATTCAAACCCAGGACCTCCAACTTTACGTGACAGCATACGCACTGCGCCGGAGGTCGTCAAATTATTTGTTGTATTCCAAAAAATAATTTGACGAGGATGTCAATAGCAATGCTCTAAAACTATCTAATCTAAATAAATATTCAAGTTTATGACATATAGGCCATGCGTTTTAAACAATTAAAATATCACTTGCTTCAACGGTAAGGAAAACATCGTGAGGAAACCTGCACGCCTGAGAGTTCTCCATAATGTTCTCAAAGGCGTGTGAAGTCTGCATATCCGCACATGGCCAGCGTGGTGGACTATGGCCAAACCCTTCTCATATTGAGAGGAGACCCGTGCTCTGTAGTGAGCCGGTAATGGGTTGATCAAGATGATGATGATGATGAGAACGTCAGGACGGATAGACAGAGAAGTCTTAGATATATGGTAGCTTAGGCACTCTTTCATTCTGACTGTCAACCATCACTACTTGGAGAGGCACCTACAGAAGAAGGCACTCTTCAGATACGGAACCCTAAAAACGTAAGGAAATAGGAACTGTAATTAACATTTTACTTTACGGCTGTAGACTAAGTCATTAGTTTAAAGTATAGTTGAATTGGTACTCATAAGGAAAAATACTTTAACATTTGGTTATGACTAAGCGAGAAGGTTACTGGACCAAATGCCGCATGTTATAGCTAACAGCCCGAATGCAGATTATGACTGACTAACTGACTGATTCTTTTCCGGGTTTCATCAAACTGTGGTAGGTTTTGGGATACTGTTGACTGCAATATATTAGGAGTAAAATTTTTGTTTTATAATAAAATGAACCTGGTCTATGTATGTATAAACCATAAGAAATGTCTCTGTTTGTTACTCATTTTTTTATTTAATTAAGGGCAACCAACCGGCTACAGAATACTAAGAACTAAAAATAAAAAGAGATATATATAACAATTCTGGAGAACCACTTAGAGGTTGCCACAACATGCTTAGAAAAAAGAACGCATACAAAAAGTACTATATAATATATAAACAAACAAAAACTATAAAAACTTATGTTAAAATACATAAGAAGAGGTATCATCATCATCATCATGATCAACCCATTACCGGCTCACTACCGAGCACGGGTCTCCTCTCAATATGAGAAGGGTTCGGCCATAGTCCACCACGCTGGCCATGTGCGGATTGGCAGACTTCATACGCCTTTGAGAATATTATGGAGAACTCTCAGGCGTGCAGGTTTCCTCACGATGTTTTCCTTCACCGTTGAAGCAAGTGATATTTTAATTGTTTAAAAACGCACATAACTCCTTAAAAGTTATATAGACCTCTGATTAAGAAGCTGACCCCCTAACCACTAGGCTATCACAGCGAAGAAGAGGTATTGAGATAAATATATATAACAATTCTGCAGACCCATTTACAGGTTGCCATAACATGTTTACAAACTACTTAAACGAACGCATACAAAAACATACTATATATACATAAACAAACAAAAACTATGAAAACTTATGTTAAAAATAATAAGAATCTAATTGAATTAGCTTGTTACGGCTTATTATCACTAAAATGTAATTACTATAAATGTTAGTGTTAGTTGGTTTGTCACTGATATTCGGCTTAACTGCCTCACTGATCTTGATATAACTTGATGCAGAGTTAGTCAGCATCTTGAACTTGAAAGTGGTCGGGTACCGTTCCCTTGGGGTTTAATAAACTAACATTTGGTACCTGGCACTAAAAAGTTACATTACTGATCGTAAGTTTTATCCGGGTAAAGGTTCGCGCAGGATTTAAACAAAAGCACGTGAATTAGTTAGCAAAGTTTAGTATGATAACTAATCGTTTAGTTCTCCGAACCTGCACTGAAGTAATCCTAATTTCAAGCCAATCACCTGTTGCGAAAGATGAAGGTTTAGCCCAGCGATGGGTCACGCAAGCCGACGATGAAGGGAGTAGGTGAAATAAATCACGTTTAACTTCCAAGCAAAACAATAAATTGCGAAAAATTTGGGGTCTATCTAGAAAATCGCCGAGCGGAATTACGCGGAGAAACTTTTTTAATAATGCCCGCGATTCTATCTCACTCGAAAATTTCGTAACGTAAAAAAATCCCTACACAACAAGTCCTACAAGAAAAATGTACAAACACGTCAGGGGACCGGTTCAGGTACGCCATTTTTTATTCAACCGTACACCTATGCACGAAAAGGACGCGCGGCGGCCCTCCTTGTCACGCATGCCAAAGACCCACAACTGTAGACAAGGACACAATTATATTACCATCCTATCTATGCTGCATTCATGAGGACAAAGAATAAGTAGTAATAAAGACGTGACATTCGTGCAGATGTTGGATAAAACGTAATACTTGGCAGTTTGTTCGTTCATACCTACCGCTAAATGGAAACGAATACATAGGTTGTTACACTCCGATCGTTTGGAAAATTCAAACCATGTACACAAATTTCTTGTTATTCATAGTGGTCTAAATAAATAACCAGATAAAAGGCACGTTCTTTTAATAAATATTTAACGGAATTCAGATTCATAAATTTGGAAATTACGTGTATTACCAAATATTTTTTTTGTCTATTACAACAAAGTTGACTGTAATAATTTAAACATTAGAAAAATAATTTAATCATTTTATCCCGATTCCTTAAGGGAAAATTGACAATTGTTTACGAGCTAAGTCCCGGGCATACTTTCAAATTTGTTATGCATGTAACTTATGCCATGGAAAAGGACATGTATTTTCTATACCGATCTCTCAAATAGTTAAAAATTGTTAACGGAGCTTTAGACCCATTCTGAAGTCCACGCAGACGAAGTCGCCGGTAGAAGCTAGTAATAATATATACATACATTCCGTTTGTATAAATACATGAAATTAAAAGAGAGAAATACAATATTCATAATAGGCAGTCCCGACACTAAAATTTACGTAGTCGGTTCGCAATTTCAAAACGATTACAGTATAAAAAAGTAAAGAACAGATAGAGAGAGCTTGTTACACGGTCTTTAGTTTTCGAGACTCATGAAAACATTAAAGGAAACGGCCACTTCCGACGAGGTCGTATATTGGGCTTCCACTGGTGGTGTCGTGGAGCCTTTTTACTTTTACTATTGGCGCGGAATTGCAGAGAAAAGGAAAAGAAAATGGGAAACATTCAATGTTTCAATTCGCAGCGGCGGAGGAGACGTGCTTGATTGCGTTTTAAACGTCTTTCTTCGGGAATGAAGGTCTAAATAAAGGATCGGCACAATTATTTTTAAGTACGCTTAATTTGTTTAATGTTGCGGCTCTTACTGCAATGCATTTAGTCATGAGAACAAATTCCAATGTACTAACACGATCGATTTATGTTTTATCATCATCATCATCATGAACAACCCCATTAAGTGTCACTACTGAGCACTATAGTCCAAGACGCTGCCCATGTGCGGATTGGCAGGCTTCACACGCCTTTGAGAACTTTATGAAGAAGTCTCAGGATATTTTAATTTCTTAAAAACTCACATAACTCCGAAAAGTAACATGGAACCTCCGACTCCTGATTAGGAGGCAGGCGTCCTGACCACTACGGTATCACAGCTTGTCAGGTTATATAGTTTCAACAATATGATCTTAATATATTCGCCAATTTACAAAATGAAAATTGTCCACTCGAAGTTATGTCCCGGCCCTATCACGCCATTCATTGGCCTCAGAATGACAGATGGGCAGACGGTCAAAGTGCCAAATCAACCAAGTAAACTTGGAGACTTGGACTATATAGTACAAGTTGGTCTGTAACTTTATAGCCACAAATCTAGTTATCTATACGTAATCTAGGTATCGCAGCCAATATTCTCTGTCGTAAAGTAACTAGCTTGAATGTTATTTGAATGTTAGGATAGGTAACAGTTCTAGTTATGCACTAAGATCATAAGACCGAAGTAGTAGTTTGTTAATAGTTTAAAGACGGTAACACAAATGTTCAAGCGAATCTAAATCAACCCAAACTATCAAACACTCCATGGAAGCTTGTAAAAATACCGAAATTGAATGAGTATTTCTCTCTGTCCGTTTTATGACAAATACCTTTTCCGTGTTCAGTCCACGGGAATACCTGTCTCTGTCCTTTTGAGCCAATTAGTGAGAGATACAATATCCCCCGTTTGAATGCGAAAGGACGTTCGAGATCCAATTTTTACCTGATGTTTATTGCTTTCACTGACACCAGTATTATAGAGGACGGCATATATTGACCTTTCTAAGTCCAAAATTATCGAGCTTTCCAATTTTTGGCTTCGTTATTATAAGGGAATTTATGTTACTACTAATTTTCGCAGCCATAGCAACAGTAATCTCTTAAAATGTATTTGTTATTATATAAAGGTCCCATTGATATTCGTATAGGTTTATCTCTTTGAAGAGTTTCCAAAAGTTGTTTTTTTTGAACACATTTGGTGAGTCCCCACCCCATTCAAAACGTCGAATGAATTTGTAACTTTGCACTCCTATCAAGAACTAACAATACAATAATTTAAATAGTTGAGCCCATTATTCAGATCAGATTCTTCAGCAACAGGCATTTTTTATATATGAAGACACACACGGTTTGTACTTTTTAGTTCGGTTACCTCATTCTCTCACGTCATTCGTGTTGGAAGTCTTTGGTTTACAATGAACATGTTAGACAATTAACGAAGCAAGTACGTTGTGAAGACAACATCTCCTGAGGATAATCCGGATTAGGTGCAAAACGTGCGTTGAGAGCAAATTTTAATGTTTAGGTTAATAATGATAGATAAAGTCTTTATTGCACATTACAATATTTGGATTCCAAAACAAATAAATAAAAATGATAAAGGCGGTCTTATCGCTTAATGCGATCTTCTCCGATTAATTACTGAAGTAGTTATAAACTGAACCATTCTGATTTGCCTGCTTTTCGCGGATTTTTTATACATAATTACATCGCGAGCAGATGGGTCACTTAATGTTTAGTGATTACTTTGAACATCTGCAGCACTAGAGGAACCATCAATGCGATGCCAGCTCCCGTCCTTCCATCGGTTTCTACTCGATATCATAACGGATTGCTTGGCGGCATGTCTTTGCTAGTAGCATGGCAAAGAGCCTAGAATCGAACCCTGGACCTACCACTATAATGCGACAACGCAAGCAATGCGCCAGGTCATCAAAAATTGTAATATAGCCGTGCATAATGTGCATTGTACACTATTAATTTTAGGGCATTTAAGGCACTATTAATTTTAGGGCATCAATATTAAGAATTAAGAATCGATAGAAGATAATTTAAATGAGATACTTTCTCTCCTAGGATTACACAAAATTTGAAATTTTCATAGTTGATTAATTTTGACGACCTTAAATCGCTTTGTTACGCCTCTTTCTGTAGCGTTTCAAATCGGACCATTGCATTGTGCTGTCCGTTGAAGGTTACAGGAAATGTGACGTCAATTCCAACAACAGAAAAAGAAAGTATCTATTAACAGATAACGTCAGAATTAAAGTTTCCCGATCAAATGAATCGCAGCCACAATCTAATTTAACGACACACGGCTCCCAACTTTTGATGACGCCAAACTTCCCAAACGAGTTCCCGGACCGGAGTTCCATCGCACGCAAATCCTGCTCAGCTTGTGAAGAGACACGCCAATATATCGCAAGTTTTAAACGTAAGCGAAAACATCTTCCGGATAGAATTTCGCGGAGTTCGGGAGACGTTACGTAAATCGATGGTTTGTTCAGCTGATTGCTAGATTGGAAATCGGGGCTTTTTGCTTTTGTAATCTTCTCGGCTTATTCTATTATCTATTCCCGCAATCCTATTTATACTTTTCTTCCTTTTCGTTTAATTTGCATTATTTATTAAACTTTTCACTATTTAGCAGTTCTTAGCATTCCACTTGGATCAAGATAATTGTTACCCAATTTTAACTTCATATTTCCACTGAGTTTGTCTGTGATTATAGTAGTAAGTTAATATAAAAAACACAAGGATTTTTTCCACCTTGTGTCCGATATAGACTTAACCCAAACCAGTTTTATTAAAAGCAGTAATGGAAAGATTGTTCAAGACCCAAATTTAGTTGGTACTTGAGTTAATGTTGCTTATTCCCAATTTCTTCATTTACCTTAATCATTGCAATAAGATAAGATATTCTGGAATGTAAGTCAAGAATATATTTACTGACTAGGTATATATTCAGAAAAACTGTCCAAAATAATTGTAATAATAAAATAGAAGATGAAACAGAACTTGAAAAAATATTTCCATTCATTTTATCAAGTAAGTTGTAGTAAGCAACTTGCCTCGTTTCAGATTTATGTTACTTTCTTGTTGCCAAGAAATTAAGGGGCACAATAAAACAATAAAACGTTACAGAACTTGCGAAATTACAACAATTAGCAACAACTTAAAGGTGAGCACAGAGAATAAAACATCTGCCTTAATAGCTAGAGTTCAAAAACAAGTTATGTAGGAATAAAAACACTAATTGGAGGATTCAGTGCTTTGTTCCAAAATTGTATTGCTTTTTATTTTAAACGTTAAAATCTTCCCTCTATGTTGTAACAGTTCAACGTTAGGATTTTATATCTTCTATGACAGCCTAATGGTAGCCTAGTGGTTAGAACGTCCGCATCGGTCGCGGGTTCGGTGCCGAGCACGCACCTCTAACTTTCGGAGTTATGTGAGTTTTTAAGAAATTAAAATATCCTGCCTAAAGGGAGCCTGCACGCCTGAAAGTTCTCCATAATGTTCACAAAGGCGTGTGAAGTCTGCTAACCCGCACATGGTTAGCGTTGTGGACTATGTATTGAGCCGACAATTAGTTGATCATGATGATGACAATGATGTGTTCTGTAGAAATATGTTTCCAATTTAATTATCGTTTATAAGTGACACACTTGATTTTCCTTTATTTTATATTGTTTTTAATTATTTAGAATTAACTGTGTATGATTAAAGGACATCGCCGAATTTCCGATTTGTAAATTTATTTGTTGTAGTAGTTTTGAAAGCTTAAGTTTCTCAACACTTCTATTGTCTTCTAAGGTAGTGAGCATTTCGTCACGAATGATTGTATCATTGGGATATGATTAGCTGTTTATTTAAAGTAAGTTAACAGTTTATTCTCTGTCTACCACCAAAGCGGTAGAAAACGTAGCTGTTATAATTTTTAATTTTCTGTGTTTAAGTGTTCATCAACTCATTTTAATATTATTCAAAATGTGTAGACTGCTATTTAATTTATTTGATTTCTTTTAATTTGTGATTGTGTTGAATTTTTCCTAATTTGCTCTTTTGTGGCCGTTTACATGTACCTTTTGCAATCAATGTTGTGGACACTTATAACTGATATACATACAGGTGAATGTGACACTTTTGTATGCTGAAATGTATTTTTTTATGTATATTGTAAGTGTATTTATAATAATAAATAAAAATAAATAAATTTTAGATAATAGTGCTTATAAACTAGACCTACTTTAAACAAATATGGTTTATTTAATACTTTGCAATTGTTGCTTTCTTCAGTTTATTGTACTGACATGCTGTCACATAATATCAGTCGAAATAAAGCGGTCAAGTGTAAACTTGTCATCGATAAAAACCGCTTCCGTATTAACTTAACACATCCGCCGCTTTATGAAACAAATTATAACACTTCTTTCAATTACAAACAGGTATCCAAAAGTCATCCATACTGATAAGTGAGGTTGTAACACGAGTTTTCGGGGAATGTGGGATACGTAGAACATGGAAGCGTGTACTTTCTAATCCGTGGGCATCGTATTTCAAATATTTATCGTTTATTGTTAAACTTAACTGTCGCATGGGCTTTGTTACGTTTTCCAAGCCAATGTTAAAGGTAATAATGCGTTTAAATAAACGACATCGTCGTGGTCAGGGAGAAGGCAAATTTACAGAAAGTGTAAAATAGACAGACGTACAATGGTTAATTTCTTGTAGTTGGTGCATGTAAGTACGCCGAGATACTGTGTGCGTATGACCGTTTCGTTACAAGAATCATGGGTTTGCTTGTAGCGTTAGCCGTGAACTTGATCGGGAGGCGCAGCGATCTACCTCACCGACGGGTTGGCTACGGGAATTGTAGCGCCATTGCTGGGCAGCACAGGAGCAGGCACTTTAGCTGCCGTAGCCCAGTCGTACTATGGTAATTTGGCAGCAGACAGCATCATTTCTCAGTTGACCGCTGCAGCTATGGTTGCTCCAACACTATAGGTACGTCTTGAAGAATAGACTTGACCTTGAAATGTCATTAGAGTATAATAAACCAAATTCGAAAAGAAGAAGTGTCGCATATAACTTAGATGAGCATTTCAAAAGCTAAGATGTATAGAGTGAACTGTGTCTATACTCTGATTTAAATACCGTTAGAAAGTCTCAAGTTACGACTAAGTAAAGTCTGAGCAAAGTCGAAGTCTCGCCCATCCTATATTAACATTGCTTCGGTTGATCAGTTAGCATTATATTGAACTAAAATATAAACGGATTAACAAGCTGAAGTGGCAGTGGGCGGGCCATATCTGTCGCAGAACCGACCGCCATTTGTGCAGACGAGTGAAGACCACGTACCGGTAAGCGCAGCGTAGGACGACCCCCTACCCGCTGCCTCGACGACCTGAAAAGACCTGAAATCGCTGGCAGTGTGTGGAAGAGGAAGGCGGAGGACCGTGTGTGGTGGCGTGCTCTCGGAAAGGCCTATGTCCAGCAGTGGGCGTCTACACGCTGATTAAGGATGATTAAAGTAAGAACTAAAATATTGCGACTCAAATCCAACCTTAGCACGAATTAATAGACGCGAAATGCTGCTGGCACCATATAAATAAGTAAATGGCAGTGAAGACAGAAACTATAAAGAAACCACTGTAATGAGAAAACTTACTAAAACAATCCAATAACAACATTTACGTAATATGAAATCGACTTTATTTGATGAAATACTTTATAAACCAACTATTACTAATATTATTACACTTTATTTTTATACCACAGAAATATGAAGAAAGAAGTAGGATACAAAAAGGCGGCCATATCGCTTTAAGAATAAGTCTTCCAACAGGCAAAACTTGTCACTAAATATTGATTTAGCTACCGTAATAGTACGAGATAATAAATATTTAATAACAACACTTGGTACAAAAGCAAACACTTATAATAAAGTGTCTCGAAAAAATTCCATGCATTCTTGTAAAATCTTCATTGCTTAATGAATAAGTAAAAAAGCTGCTTAACTTGGCTTTGGGTCGGTAAGTGAATCCGTATTACAAACTTCACTTTGCTTATCTAATAAAGTATGGGCCTTTATAACAAGGTATTAAAGTTTATATTAGTTTAACACATTGTTGAATAAGTATAAATTAAATTTGGTATCTCGTGGGCTGTCTGTACTTTTTAGTGATTTCTATGGTATTAAGCTATGACTCATTGTTATTTACTTTTAAATGGATATAGAATTGACTCAGAGTCACTCAACGGGCGATGGAGAGAGCTATGCTAGGAGTATCTCTACGTGATCAAATCAGAAATGAGGAGATCCGTAGAAGAACCAGAGTTACCGACGTAGCTCAGCGAATTGCGAAGTTGAAGTGGCAATGGTCGGGGCACATAGCTAGGAGAACCGATGGACGTTGGGGTCCCAAGGTGCTGGAATGGCGACCCCGCACCGGTAAACGTAGCGTTGGTCACCCCCAACTAGGTGGACAGACGACATCAGACGAGTCGCAGGGAGCCGCTGGAAGCAAGCGGCCCAAGATAGTGAGCATTGGAACTCCCTACAAAAGACCTATGTCCAGCAGTGGACGTCAATCGGTTATTAATGATGACGATGATGATGATGAGAATTGACTTTAGCTATATCTGTACAATCATCATCTTCGAATTATTAATGTCTCCACAGCTGGATAAAGACATTCTTGTCTCATAGACGTGAAGGATTTAGAGCTTTGACCCTCTATACTACCAGGGTGGTATGACTGGTTCCAACTATTATTATTATCATGTCAGTGACCGATAGTTAAGTTGTTCTCCAAAGCACAGTGGTGAATGAGACCAAATTTCGACGCATCTTAACCACTTCTGACTTGGGAATCGAACAGTTCGCAAGCTATAATCAAACATGCTAATCACTAGACCAACGACGTGATCTTGAATTTTTTTTTTAATTTACTAAACGTTAGCCCTTGACGGCAATCTCACCTATGATGCAGTAACCCGGTAGGTGTATTGTAAGCGATACACCTAATTGATTTTTACGCGACATCGTGCCGCAACGATAAACCGATTTGTGACACGTCTTTGTCAGTAGGGTGGTAACTAGCCACGGCCGAAGCCTCCCACCACACCAGACTGGAGCCGGGAATCGAACCCAGGACCTCAAACTTTAAAATGTGACAAAACACGCGTTGCGCCGCGTGGGTCGACAAAACATTGTACTTCAATGTAGGGCGGAAACCGATTTTTTTATTTTTTACCAGTGCCGACCATCTCTTAGTATTTCACTATCGCATAGTAAGCTTGTCTTAATAAATGTGTGCTTCAATGTATTTAGAGACAATAAATCTAAGAAATTTAGGAATCTAATGAGATTTTCTATGAACAATTTATAACATAGACTCCACTCTAAATCTCCTTACGTTCGTCCTCCTCCTTCCTTCCTTCCTTACATTACATTACTCCTTCGTTCCTTACGTCCTCTGTCAGTCAATTTAGCAAGGACAACATGGAAATATCTTGAGATGTTTTTTTTTTATCCACTACAAATTAGCCCTTGACGGCAATCTCACCTGATGGTAAGTGATGATGCAGTCAAGATGGTAGCGGGCTAACCTGTTAGGGGTATGGAAAAACCTAACTCCTAATTGGTTTCTACACGACATCGTGTCGGAACGCTAAATCACTTGGCGGCACGTCTTTGTCGGTAGGGTGGTAACTAGCCACGGCCGCAGCCTCCCACCAGACCAGACTCGAGCCGGGAATCGAACCCAGGACCTCCAACTATATAAAGAGACAGCGCGCGCACTGCGCCACGAAGGTCGTCACGGATGTTTAGGCCAGAAAAGGTAACACATAGCCTTCGAACTCGTTTATGTATTAAGTATGGATTTAATCTTCAGTTTTATCATACACTCTACTAACAAGCAACGGTTAAGTAACACGACTCAGTATGTACATGGTTCGTCAGTGAGAATACATTTTGTTATCTCACTGACGTTTAACAGTAAAAAATACTGGACCAAGCGGTACCGTTAGCGGTCAACGATGGTAACTCGCCGTAGATAAGTGACCGTATCATACATACGCTAATGTGGATTACCAGCACCCGGTTTCCTATGCTATCTAAAGATATTGTTTATAATAATATAAAACATAAAAAAGCCTAGTGGTTAGGGCGTCAGCCTCCTAATCAGAAGTCGGCGCTTCAAATCCGGGCACGCACCTCTATATTTTCGAAGTTATGTGCGTTTTTAAAAATTAAAATATCACTTGCTTCAACGGTAAAGGAAAACATCGTGAGGAAACCTGCACGCCTGAGAGTTCTCCATAATGTTCTCAAAGGCGTGTGAATCCGCACATGGCCAGCGTGGTGGAGTATGGCCAAACACTTCTCATATTGAGAGGAGACCCGTGCTCTGTAGTGAATGGCAATGGGTTGATCATGATGATGATGAAATTATTATAATTAATTTTTCGGCGGGCATAAGAAATGTTCAATCCGAATACCTTTTCTCACTGCTGGAATTTGAATGAGTAATTCCCAACAAAACCTAGCGATTTGAGCTTTGAAACAACAACAAACTAATCCACCCTTTGATATACTTATACCCAACTTTTTGTTATCCACTAGAAGTTAGTCCTTGACGATAATCTTAGTCTAAGATGGTAGCGGGCCAACCAGTTAGGGGTACGTTAAACCCTTACTAGGAGGATGGGTTTCTACGGGACACCATGCCAGAACACTACGTCGCTTGGCGACACATCTTTGTCGGTAGACTAGTCGCAACCGGTAGGCTTTGTTTCAGACCAGACTGAAACCCAGGACCTCCAAATTTATGTGGCATTGCCCGTTTTGCCACGGAGGGCGTGCAATATATTTACCTCCATATCTCCATTGCTCATTATAGAAAATTCAAAACGTTGTGGAAAATAATATATAGAATAGAAGTAATATATTTATTTAGTCAGATTAGTATAGATGAATAGTTACATGCACATGTAAGCATCTATAAGACAATATCATTTGACACTACAATTCGTCATCCATTTAACATCTGACCCCACGTAGTTATCTGAGAGCGTACTGAGAGTGAGTGACGCGGTAATTTACGTGTTAAATTACACTACACTTAACAATAGTTGGTGGTATATCCATGTGATAGTGTTTAACTTAACACACTTAACTCCGTCTTACTTTATATTTTGAAGTTAAAAAAATTGTTGACGGTTTTGTTTTTATGATTAGTGAGTTGAAACAATTCTCTTTCGGTTTAAAACTTAAGTCGACCTCCGTGGCAGCAGCGCTAAAGTTGAGAGGTCCTGCGTTCTATTCCTGGCTCTATTATGGTCTGATGATGAGATGGGAGGCTTCAGCCGTGGCTAGTTACCACCCTACCGATAAAGACTTTAGCGGCAAAGCGGTTTAGCGTTCCGGCACGATTACGCATAGAAACTCATTGGATGTATGGGTTTACCATACTCCTAACAGGTTCGCTCGTTACCATCTTAGACCGCATCATCACTTACCATCAGGTGAGATTGCCGTCAAGGGCTAACTTGTACTAGATAAAAAAAAGGTTGGACGCGGCGGCTTGGACTAGTCCAACAAGAATAAGTGAGGATTTGCTGTGTAAAATAAAGGTATACTAACTTTTACTGGCCCAGTACAGCACTTAAAAATCAGCACCGTCCGACCCCCGTTATCCCAAACGTCGCCTAAGCCGAGGTTCAGCCTAACAGGAGGCGCCCTTAGGCAGACATTCCCTTAGTTTCTTCGAGCTCTAGGGCTCAAAATTGCTTCTCTCCTAAGCTCGCTAAACAGCCCCGTTACGATGTCGCAATCAATAGGATTAGCCAGTCCGAAAAAAAAACTCAAAAATCTTTACATTACTGTGTTGTTATAAGTTGGTTTTCAAAATAACAATATTGTGCGTGTTTTAATAAATAAAAGACAAAAATAGCGATTTTCTTTACATGTGCTTGTTTTTAATGTAACACTAACACTTTACACAAATAATGTTTACAGAAAAGAACAGGTAACAAAATGTTGTAAAGGATATATGCTAGGTAAATGGGTTACTTCATAAATTACCGCTCGTGTGTTTTTCGTAATAAATTCGATAACGAATACATTTGAATTTGGATTTCAATCCAATTCACCTTTATAATTGGTGTAATAAAATCTAAAAGAATAGAAAATTAAAAACGTAAATGATTAGAAACCGAATTTCAGAACTAAAGATTTACCAGACCATTGTGTTGAAAATAACAATAAAAACATATCTATTATTTGTGTTCACATTCAAATTTAGAACGAAGTGTAATAAATTTAAAAGTACCTAAATTTCAAACCACACCCGGGCGAAAATGTATGCGCCATACATCACTTAGGAGGCGTTCCATAATTGACATAAGACCGTTGATAACTGGGGTCGCGATAATAGGCATTAAATTAGATTAAGGCTGTAAAGAAATATAAGTATGTTTGGTAGGTCGCACCTTTGTCTCTGTTTATGGTATTGACCCTTTCTAATCTGTTTTACTTTGTCTATGGTTATGGAATTCATATTGACCATTTTTTATCTGTCTTAATTGTAATCCTTGGTAACCTTTTTAGTATTATGTAATTTTTAACGTTAGGTAGGAAAATAACATAAAGTAAACAATTTTAACGTTATTTTAACACTTTTTTCCGTAAAATAGATTCCGTAATTCGTTGCTTTTGAGTCTAGTAGTTGGACATTATTGGAAAGATGATTACGTTCCAGAACCAAGCCATCGTAATTAATATTGACAGGTGGACGAACAAATATTTTTGGTAACTAAAATGACAATGAAATTAAACCGCAGGGCACCCTTACGTCCAACACACATTCGACATGGCGCAATCCATGCAGTTGTTAACCACAATTTTATTTTTCCTAGTCAATTAGCCCAGAGTGCCTCTACACATGTCGACATCTGTTCAACTACCGATGGGACGCGTTTCCGGACGTAGGTATTTGAGATTTTTTACGCGGTAAATTAACGCTTGGGGCGGTTCGAAAATCCATGACACGTGCATGCCGCGACGTACGTGCGTTCGAAATTTGAAATACGTATGACGCCAAGTTTATAGGAAATAGTTATTTTTTTATCTGTTGCTGAGTGTTCATGTTTTTTTTTAAAATCTACCGACTGTATGATTACATCATATTCTTGAAATGCAAAGCACAAGCCATAAACAAAATAAAGTAGTTGAAAAGAAATTGACAGAATAGACTGTAAAGCTGTACTAACTAGTTTAAATGTATGATAATATGGACTTAATGCAATAATAAGAATAAATTAAGCAACTGCAATTAGTTTTTGTAGTATTGTTATTTCTCTTTTGTTAATATATCGTCTAGGTTAATTTTAAGTCATTATTATTTTATTATTTTTCTTTGTACATCTTGTGCATGCTATGTTCGCATCGAAAAGTCACTATTTTACAATTAAGATATTTATGTATTCTAATGAACTATGACTATGCAATTGTTGACCGTTTTGCGAACTAATATAAAAATCTGTACTTGAAAAAGTAGCTACGATGGAGAAAATTATTTTGGGATTCATGTTTTGTTTTGCAGTAATTCACACCAATAATGTTAGTTAATAAGTATTTTGATCAACTTTATAGGAAATTCGCTTGCATATTGACAAGTTTTAAATTTATATTTGGAGAGATTTTTTCCCTCCAAATAAATCTAAAACCGATAAATTATCGGTTTATTCCTACGGTACGTGTATCCGAATAAATTTCCGATTTCAAAACTACCACGTCACTCGCCACAACCATCCATTCGATATTCAAACAAATATTAATTACGCACATTTTTTATTTATTTTTAAAGAACATTCTAGCTACAAGCTATTGCCCAATTTTGATTTTTTTAAAAACGTAAAAGTATCAGACATTTCTATGCATTAATAAATTGTTAGTGTATTAAATATATATAATATTATATATTTATTCACTGTTGTAGTTACCACCTATCCACATTAACTTGAACAGTTTAACAGAATTAACAGGTAGGAAGGTAATTTAAAAAAAAACTTTAATAGCGATAATGTATGACTAAAACTAGTCATTTACTTGAAAATTTATTTTACTTTGATTGACAGTATTATAATGGAAATTAATAATGTTGTTGATTCTTAGCCATTCTCTTACATAATATCAAATTAATATTTATTGAAGAAAGCTAAAAAACCTTTAATTCGTACCAATACTGGTGTAGGACGTGTAGGTAAATAAATCTTTAAGCTTAACAAAATTAAGGTATTGCTTTTAAACAATTGGCACCAGGGATCTCGATGTAGGGGTTTCTACCAAAAGTTAGGTTATATTAAGTTTATAAGTAAATACGTTGGGCATACTTCCGTAAGTATAATTTTCAATGTCTGAACCATTAGACGGTAACACATTTTTGTTTGGGGTAATAATGATTAATAAATAAAAACTACCATAAATAATAAATTGTACTCATTTTTTTGAGAGTTTTCACATTATTTTTGTCAACTTTATGGGGATTATGACTTAACATAGTTGTAAATATTTTTGGCGATTTGCGAAATTTTTTGGGATCAATGTTTTTGCTGCCAATAAATCATTAAACTGAACTAAATCGACACGTCCGCTATGGTGCTATAATTTTTAAGGTAGGTATACCTAAATTCTGTAAAGATTTGCACTATTTTAAGACCTGTCAGTTAAGTTTTGTGATAGTTGTGAACAACAGAATTGGAAACACTTCTGTCTGACACACACACACACCGCAAAAACAAAATAGTGCGTTTAAAAATTTAATCCAAGTTTTTGATTTTTTCATAACTACAATTAAAAATAAATGTGTTTCAGTAATGTAATTTGGTCTATTTGTTTGGGTTTAAATTTGATTCGGAATTGTAAGTGATAACCGCTGTTTGATTCAAGTTACTAGTTAGCATAACTATTCAAAACAATGTTATTTACATAAGAGTGACGATATTCTTGCAGATTAATTTGATTGTTGAGTTACTGTAAAGATGTTTGTCACTGAAGATTTATTGTGTTACCGAATGTAATGCAAGTATTTTATAGTTCTGGTAGGAAGGTAGGTACCCGCTCTATTACCTATTAATAACTGAGTTGTATACTTTTAAATCGTTAGATGTAGGTACCTATTTAACGGGCACTTTGTTTTGAATACCTATGTGGCTTTAAGAAGGCTTTCAGGTGAAAACAAATAAAATAAAAGGAATGGTCATTTAAATATAATGAGAGGAGATTATTTTAATCGTGATAAAGGTGCTAGACTACCGGGGCCCGAGATGCCTCGGGGTCAACACGAAGGAGTACCGTTGCGGACGCCTAATTAACAGTCGCCCACTCAGTACTGGACTCGAACCCGCTCCCAGGCTCTGTTTACTGCACACTAACACGCCACCGCATCTACAATGCAAATCCTCCAAACACGATCCACAATCTGCGATTCAACGGCGACGCATCGCAAGCTCGAAGCTCGCGAAGCATACGAAATCGAACCGGGTCTATCGATTTAACTACATGAGGGTCGTAGAAAGAATTCCTTACAACAATGAATCGGTGTAACAATAAATACCTTAATGATATCCCGAGTTCCGAGAGAAAAGGCGCCCGGCGGCGGCAGGCTCACCCGTCCCACTCTTTTGAAGAGAAATCCGACACTATAACATCTGAACACGCAACATCACAATACGAAATGGCACAATCTCACAGGAGCACTATATAATGGAATCCACAGCACTGGTTTGGTTATGGTACAAAAGATGTTTTTTCGTAACACAACGCGCTAGCGTCACTCCCTCGAATAACGACCGACGCGCACGGCAGCCGGGCACGAACTGAACTGGTTTTGCCGGGAGAGAGGGACGGGGAAGACGGTCGGGTGCGTTTGGTTCGGTTTTATGAAAATATTTCGTGAGTAATGCACGTGTTATTTCGAGTGCGTCGGCCTAGAGCGGCCTCGGATCTTTGATTGAAGTGCATCGGAACTACCTAGATGGAGATTATGAAAGCCTATGCTACGCCTATAGCACTACATAGGAAGATAGATAGAGACAAGCTTTTGAAGAGGGATGCCAAATGCGGGCTGTTGTTTCTGACAGACTGTCTGTGATCTTTGACTGCGTTTAGCAAATTACTTACAAGCCAAACACCGTAGTTGCTTGCCTTATAATATCATCTTCCTTCTAAATCTCAGAGTTGTAATACCATAACGAAATGAAGGTAAACCATGATATTAGTACAAGACAGCAGGCGGTAAGTTTAATCGTTTTTTTTTCGAATTGTTTTTTTAATCTTTAAGCCTTGTTGCCCTAACCAGAGTCGCGCTAGTTTTCAAAGAGTATTGTTAAGTAAAAGCATTGGACAGGCATTGAAGCTTAGATAGCCTCGTGGTTAGGGCGTTAGCCTCCTAATCAGAGGTCGGCGGTTCGAATCCGAGCACGCATCTCTAACTTGTTATGTTCGTTTTTAAACAATTATCATAACACATGCTTCAACAGTGAAGGAAAACATTGTGAGAAAACCTGCGTGCCTGAGAGTTCTCCATAATGTTCTCAAGGGCGTGTGAAGTCTGCCAATCCGCACATGGCCAGCGTGGTGGACTAAGGCCAAACCCTTCTCATATTGAGAGTAGACCCGTGCTCTGTAGTGAGCCGAGAATGGGTTGATCATGTTGATGATGATGATGAGGTAGGTATATTAAAAAAAAAATAATTAAATAATTGTTGGAAAGGATAAAGAGCAGTCACCCTCAAAACTTATAAAGATGCACACCAAAAATCTGAACCCACAATTGCATGGTTTTAATTGGGATATAGACTTCGGATTAATAATCTGTTAATACCCTCTATTTCATTACTTTTTATTTTGCATATTCCCTTTCTTTATTGCATAAACCTATAATCGGTATTTTAGACGTCCAAAGTAACTCGCCTCATGAGTTTTTACCCTTAATATAAAAGTAGTAGGTATATTAAAAATTTTGAATTCATTATTTGTTGGAAAGAGTAGTCACCCTCAAAACTTATAAACATGCAAACCAAAAATCTGAACCCACAATTGCATGTTTCTAATTGGGATATAGACTTCGGATTAATAATCTGTTAATACCCTTCATTGCATTACTTTTTATTTTGCATATTTCCTTTCTTTATTACATAAACTAATAAAAACACTAGTCTAGTTAGATTTTGCATAGTGCGTATATACCTGTATATATTCCTTATTCGTTATTATAAACACAAGGTTACTTTTCTGTTCTCTTGTAATAAGTTCTTTTCTGTTTTTGTTATTTGCTGTTTGTTAATCTAAAATTTTGCATATTATATTATTAGCGACATATTAGCGTCGACTTAAGTTATTATGCATGCTGTAGTTACCTCTAAATTGATATATATGTATATCCTAGCACTTAAGGTTTTTAAAATGTTTATTTCTTGTACATATAATTCTGTTGGTGGCGCTTTGAATAAATAAATAAATAAACCTATAATCGGTATTTTGGAGGGCGAAAGTAACTCGCCTCACGATTTTTTCGCCCTTAGTATAAAGCGGCAGATATTTTAGTATACTGCTTTGAGTCAACTACTAATTAGTAAGAGTATTAAAAAAAATGACTTCATTGAACTCATAACTCTGCAAAAATAGTCGACTAGGGAGTCACTTGTCCGAAAAAACACGTTTTTAATAAAGCATTTCTAACTGTACGGGAAATGTTTCACGACCTGTGTGGCGCAGTGTGCCGTTGAATTGTAGGTCTTGGGTTCGATTCGTGGCTCGAGTCTTTTTTAGTGGGAGGTTTCGTGGCTAGTTACTACCGTATCGACAAAGGCGTATCGTCAAGCGATAAAGCGTCCGGCAACGACATGTTAGCCCGCTACCATCTGAGACTGCATCATCACTTACACCAGGTTTTGATGACCTCCGTGGCGCAGCACGTGTTGCATTATAAGGTTGGAGGTAATGGGTTCGATTCCCGGCTCGAGTCTGGTCTGGTGGGAGGCTTCGGCCGTGGTTACAACCGTATCTACCGACAAAGGCGTATCGCCAAGTCATTAAGTTTTCCGGCATTTCCGGAAATCAATTAGGAGTATGGGTTTACCATACCCCTAACAGGTTAGCTCGCTACCATCTTAGACTGCATCATCACTTACGCCAGGTGTAATTGCTTACCGGTTAGGGGTATGTAACTTGTATGGTAAACCCACACTCCTAATTGGTTTCTACGCGACATCGTGCCGGAACGCTTAATAGCTTGGCGACACGTCTTTGTCGGTAGGGTGCTACCTACCAGGGTTGTCGGTAACTAGCTACGGGCAAAGCAAAGGTCGTCAATATTTAAATTGCAACTCATAAAATTGGAATTAGATATATTTGCTTTATTGATCCATATTACTGAAGAAGACTGGGTTAAGAACGGTGCAATCCACCCGGAACAATCATAGTTCGAACATGCATTCGTGCCGTGGTCATGTTGAAATTATGAAGGTTGATTTAAGGCTTTTGTCTTCCTACCAGTGCCTCCCCGATTCGAAAGCTTACCCGAACATGAGCTTCGCAATTGTATCTGCAATCAAATTTACAGCGAATGGGAGGGCTGGATCGATATTAGCTTTCTTATTGGACCTATCCCGATATGGAGGCTGATAAGCAAATGGAAATAATAGGAGATCGATGGATGGTAGAAATAAACTGCAATAGCCTAGTCGTTAGGACGTACGACTTCTAATCAGAGGTCAGGGGTCAACTTTTCGGAGTTATGTGCGTTTTTAAGCTATTAAAATATCACTTGCTTCAACGGTGAAGGAAAACATCGTGAGGAAACCTGCATGCTTGAGAGTTCTCCATAATGTTCTCAAAGGCGTGTGAAGTCTGTCAATCCACGCATGGCCAGCGTGGTGGACTATGGTCAAACCCTTCTCATATTGAGAGGAAACTCGTGCAGTGTAGTGAGCTGAAAATGGGTTGATCATGATGATGATGATGATGATAATATATGAAGCGTTATTATTATAAATGTGAATGTAACCTAATCAACCGATCGTTATCAAACTTAGTACACATATTCTTTGAGGTATTAGAAATAACATAGGGTACTTAAAAAAAAACTAATGATAAAAAAAAAATGGTTTGTTAAAATATAATTATCATATCAATTCTGTCGTAATGAACTCTGAAACTTAATTGATGTCTGTAATGCGAGCGAAGCCGCGGGTAAAAGCTAGTATGTAATACATTTTTCATTGTTTCCAATTATGTGGTGATGGTGATAACTACACTCGCCAACTTAAAACGAAAGCGAAGAGGGTTTATGTTAGTAATCCGCCTATTCGTATTAAGTTTGAACCTGCCTCTCGTACGAGGTTATTTTTTTTTTTCGGACTGTCTATTAGCTGTGCTAACCCTATTGGTTGCCACAGCGTAACCGAGCTTCGGCAAGAAGCTCTGCCAGAAGAAATTTTGAGCCGTAGAAGGGCCCGCTAGGGCTCGAAGAAACTAAGGGAACGTCTGCCTAAGGGCGCCTCCTGTGAGGCCGAACCTCGGCTTAGGCGACGTTTGGGATAACGGGGGGGTCGGACGGTGAGTGGTCCGTACGTCTCTGAGGCCGTAAATGAAGCCCACGTCCGGATGACGTAAGATAGCGGGGACCTCGTCGTAGGTGGTACGAGTATGTTGTCAGTAGTCATCTGATCGTCAGGGTCATGAAGGATATGTTTAGGTCTCCTCTTTCGGAGAGAAGCGCTGATATCGGGGGAGTCGTACGAGTTCACACTCCTGATGTCATCTGCATTGCACTGAAACGTAAATTACCCTTAAGTCCTTCAGTGCGCAATATTTCACCGATAAAAAGTAATTACAGAGGAAATATTCCCCCCAATATTGATTCACTTATGTGCATATAAGCCGGGATTAAAATTTGGAGCGAGGAAATAAATTAAAAGCAAAACGCTTAAGAGGCGAGCCAGGAATTTTACGATATTAATAAACCCCTATTAGCAGACAGGATGGTGCCTGGTAATTTTAAACACCTGAATATCGTTTGACCGAGTTCGGTAATTATTGTCTTAATCTCTCCCGCTTGTTATTTCTCTCCTATCTCTACTATGATGATTACATTCATGGTAATCTTGTGTATTTTTTTTTTATTACTAAATTTCATACAAATTCAGTAGTTTCGGCGTGATGCTCGGCTATTATATTTTGCTATAATATTTTGGGCTTAATATCGATAGTAAAGCATCCTCCAATTAACATTTTCAAAATATATTCAATATACAGAATTCGTCCTGTTACAGTTTTATTTTATTATATAGATATAGATATAAGTCATCAAATCATCATCATCATCATGATCAACCTATTACCGGCTCACTACAGAGCACGGGTCACCTCTCCATGAGAAGGGTTTGGCCATAGTCCACCACGCTGGCCATGTGCGGATTGGCAAATTTCACACGCCTTTGAGAACATTATGGAGAACTCTCAGGCGTGCAGGTTTCCTCACGATGTTTTCCTTCACCGTCACAGTCATTAAATGGATACAACCAATCTTAATATATTTTTCCGTTTTATTAATATGACGGCAATCAGAGAGCAGCGCCATTTAGTTTTGGAGTCATGTACGACAGACAAGAGAGTGGCATCGCCCCCTCTCTTAACGCAACACTAAGTGACGTATGCAGGTTCTTATAAGACTCACCGGCGCGGGACGGCGCATTGCATTGATTGCACTCGGTCGGGTCGGACCGTTGGTTGAGCTGCGGTGGTGCATTCGTACTTAGTGGAGCGTATAGTCTGCTCCTTATAAATTACCATACTTATAATTGTAGTTCTGTTCTACCAAGAGTGTCTGGTTTCTTTGCCCGAAACTACCCACGTCTACCTAAATTACCGATAAAGACACGCACCCGCCCGTAGTCATCCTACATCAGAAGTGGGAAGTCATCCTACAAATATGATACATGAGATTTTAAGGAGCTGACCTATGATTTTGGTTGAATTATAATAAGTAAGTGTACCTTTTGATCACGTAGAGTATAGTTCTCTCCATCGCCCCTACCCTAAACTCTAGTGTTATGCGAGCGCGATGCAGCCAAAATTTAAATAATAACATTAGTTGAATGTTAACTGAACCATCCGTGAACAATTGTTCTTGTTTTGGGATTACTTCAACCAGATTATAGTAACGAAAGTTTTTATTGTCCTTAAGTAAACTCTAGAGAACGCTACCTATCCTACATTAAATATTTTATGAAGTCAGACATGGCTTTTACTTTCGGGGGCAGTTTTCGGAGTTACGTGGGTTTTGATTTTAATTCAAGCAATTTTTTTATTTGCTACAAGTTAGCCCTTGACGGTAATCTCACCTGATGGTAAGTGATGACGCAGTCTAGGATGGTAGCGGGCTAACCTGTTAGGAGTATGGTTAACCCATACTCCTATTTGGTTTCTACTCGACATCGTGCCGGAACGCTAAATCGAACACGTCTTTGTCGGTAGGGTGGTAACTAGCCTCGGCAGAAGCCTCCCACAAGACCAGACTCGAGCTGGGAATCGAACCCAGGACCTCCAACTTTATAATGCAACAGCGCACGCGCTGCGCTACGGAGGTCGTCAAAAGCGTTTAACGTTTGAAGAAAACATCGTGAGGAATCCTGCATGCCTGAGATGTTCTCCATAACGCGTGTGTCTCAAAGGCGTGTGAAGTCTGACAAGACCAGCGTGGTGGACTATGGCCAAACCCTTCTCATATTGAGAGACCCGTGCTCTGTAGTGAGACGGCAATGGGATGATCAAGACGATGATGATTATTGTAAAGTTTCGTAAAAATCCATTAAGTAGTTTTTACGTGAAAGTTTTTATGTGTTATTTTAAAGAAACATCCATCCATACATAAAAACCTTCGCGTTTATAATATTAGTAAGACGAACGCTTCATAGATGCCTGTATTACTGTTTACATAAACAAAGCTACTTTTTATTGAAGAATAGATTACGAGTGTACTGTTGGTAGTAGGCATAAGATGGTCAAGAAAGATTTTGTTAGAAAAACATAATGTGCAGTTTTTAAACTTTTAAAAGTAAGCAATTTTTATAATTCTGCGCCATAAAATCAGGCGGAGCGTTTTGCCTATGCAAATCTGGCGTGCACAAATTAGCCTTACACAGCATAATGTCGAAGCGCATTGCATAAATTATATTATAGAGAACGGTGTTTTATTTACCTGTAAGCATTATTTTTAATAGCCCATGTATCAAGAAGCAAAAAATTTGTGTTCAAGCAATTCCAATATTTCGTACATACCAGGTGAGATATGGAAGGCAATCTTGAGGGTATAGTTTTTATAAGCTGTGTTAACCCTATTGGTTGCGACAAACCGGGCTGTTTGGCGAGCTTCGGAAAGAGCTCTAAGGTAAGCCCTAAGGTTCGAAGAAACCAAGGGAACGTCTGCGTAAGGGCGCCTCCTGCGAGGCCGAACCTCGGTTAAGGCGACGTTTGGGATAACGGGGGGGTCGGACGGTGTGAGGGTATACTATATCATACGAATACGCTAACGTTTTTTATTTATGTTTCTTTAAAAATAAATTTATCTTATTAAGTGTACAGGCAAACACCGCATCCAAATTGTGTCATCATGATCAACCCTTTACCGGCTCACTACAGAGCGCGGGGCTCCTCTCAATATGAGAAAGCTTTGGCCATAGTCCACCAAACTGGCCATGTGCGGATTGGCAGACTTCACACACCTTTGAGAACATTATGGAGAACTTTCAGGCGTGCAGGTTTCCTCACGATGTTTTTCCTTCACCGTTGAAGCAAGTGATATTTTAATTGTTTAAAAACGCACATAACTCCGAAAAGTTAGAGGTGCGTGGATTCGAACCGCTGACCTCTGATTAGGAGGCTGACGATACCCACTGGGCTATCACCGCTTCAAATTGTGTTAACTAGTGGAAATTAGCTTATCACTAGTTATAAAATTTACTAAGGTGTTATTAGCACCGAGGACTCTTTGGTTTTTTCGGTGCCTTTATTGAATAACTAATTATATTCCTTGTATATTAATAATAAATAAATAATAAATGTAATATATGAACAAATTAGCATGAGTACTTTATTTAAAGTTGCGAAGCCCTGAAATAGGATAAGCGTGCGTTTTAAATAACAAAACAAACAACGCCACATGAATCGAGATTTCCAAACCGAAAATTGTTTTATGCGTGTTCCCGCGCAAACGGACGAAATCCTCCAAAATGGATGGATAAAGTGCAACCTGAGTACAGCCTACCACATGCGCGATTTAATTTACCAAAAAGCAATCGTTACCCCATTGAAATAAAGGTGGTAATTCAATAATGATGAATAATTCCACAGACTATACGGTGCATATAAATCGAAAATGGGCAGTGGGCTAATGGATCAGAAAATATAGAACCTTTTATCGGTTTCAGTTTACCTTCGCTGCGACTTTCATTCTGGCACGATTTAATACGGGTGCTTTGAAGCCCCTTGACACTTAAAAAAAAACTGTTTTCGTTTGGATTGAACCGGGTGTCACTTGCAGATATCCCTGTTAAACAATCATCATGATTAACCCATTATCAGCTCACTACAGAGCACGGGTCTCCTCTCAATATGAGAAGGGTTTGACCATAGTCCACCACGCTGGCCATGTGCGGATTGGCAGACTTCACACGCCTTTGAGAACATCATGGAGAACTCTCAGGCGCATGCACCTGCATAGGTTTCCGCACGATGTTTTCCTTCACCGTTGCAGCAAGTGATATTTTAATTGCTTAAAAACGCACATAACTCCGAAAAGTTAGAGGTGCGTGCACGGATTCGAACCCCCGACCTCTCATTAAAAGGCGGACGTCCTAACCACTAGGCTATCACAGCTTTTTTTTTTAAACAATAAGAACATAAATTTTCAAATATTGGCAACTATTTTTTTTTATATTCTACAAGTTGACCCTTGACGGCAATCTCACCTGATGGTACGTGATGATGCAGTCTAAGATGCTAGCGGGCTAACCTGTTAGGGGCATGGTAAACCCACACTCCTAATCGGTTTCTACGCGACATCGTGCCGGAACGCTAAATCGCTTGGCGACACTTCTTTGTCGGTAAAAAAGTTGATATCCTTCAATAATTTTTATTAAACGTAAGCTAGAAAAGTCCTATTACGAGTATGATATTAAGTATTATACTCGTATAAATGATTGAAAAGCTTGGGTGTGAGTTGCTCTAAATTCATAGCTAATTAAAATTTATTATTGACTATGTGAGATGGTGATATAAGAAAAACCCGGTTGTGTTTGTTGTGAGTTTCTTCTTAGACCTGGGCGCGTTTGGAACCCTCCAAGTTTTAATTTGTAGTTATCACCATCACATCACAATTTAAAATAATGTAAATATTTATATATTATATATATATATATGAACGCTTCATAGATGCCTGTAATAGGTTTACATGAATAAACCTATTTTAAATTTTATTTTATTCTTTTTTTAATCTAGTAAGCACCTCGCAAATTAAAATAATGAAAAATTTATATATTTGAACGCTTCATAGATGCCTGTAATAGGTTTACATGAATAAACTTATTTTAAATTTAATTTTATTCTTTTTTTAATCTAGTAAGCACCTCACAAATTAAAATAATAAAAAATGTATATATATGAACGCTTCATAGATACCTGTATTAGGTTTACATGAATGAGAAAAAAAAGATCTTGATTTTGTTTTTGGTCCCGAAATACGTTCTCTACGCATGTTTCACCGGGGCATCCTGGGGACATGTTGATTACATTGTACATTTCTCAACACCGTTGAAGGTGTTGCGACTTCTGACCCTTAGTTGATGACGGGCGAAACTGAGCCCTGCGGCATTAGATCCAAAAATCAGATGTGAAAATATATTACCATTAAATCGTCGATTTCAATGAACCCAAGACATTATGTTTATAGGATGACTACGGGGTGGGTGCGTGTCTTCGTCGGTAATTTAGGTAGACGTGGTTAGGTTCGGGCAAAGAGACCAGATACTCATGGTAGAACAGAATTACAATTATAAGTATGGTAATTTATAAGGAGCAGAATATATGCTCCACCAAGTACGAATGCGCGACTCGACCACCGATCCGAGCCGACCGAATGCAGTGAATGCAATGCGCCGTCCCGCGCCGGTGAGTCTTATAAGAACCTGCATACGTCACTTAGTGTTGCGTGAAGAGAAGGGGCGATGCCACTCTCTTGTCTGTCGTACATGATTCCTAAACTAGATGGCGCTGCTCTCTGATTGCCGTCATGTTATCTATTTATTGTTATTATTTTTGCACCAAATTTGTGATGATAACAAACACTTATATAAGAGGTATACAAAGGTAGATTAAGATAATTAATAGAATATTCAAACCATGTACACAAATTTCTTTTTATTTACACTTTGGATAATCACTGTTTAAGTAATACACCGTAAATATCCCTAAAATTGCATTTCCATATCACACTAAAAGTATACTCCTATAATAAAACCATACATCGATTATGAAAACAGACCGGTCGCCCCAACGTAACTATTTTAAAAAATATTCTCTACCGGACTCCAGTTAATTGAATACACCAGTATGTTATTGAATTAAATGCGCCCGGGAGTAATATTGAGATTATTGTTTAACAAATTGTAATATTTTGATGGAAATCGCTTTCAACGGGCTTTCAGCGCACTTTTATCAATATTTTTTTTTATGTTTGTAAGCTTCGTTTTGCGAGCTTATAGCTTGTCATCCGTTGTTGAGTCTTTCATATCTTTATTTTGTTTGTGAAATTGTGGCATCACGGCAAATTGCATAACGCTCTCTTATGCCATCACGTCACCATCTGTTAATGACTTCCTTGTGTGTATGCCAGCTTATAAAAACTAACAGTTGTTATTTCACTCCAGATTTAAAGTATTGATTATCCTTGCTTTACTTTACTAATATTACAAGTTGTGATAGCCTAGTGGTTAGGGCTGACGGCATTTCGAATCCGGGCACGCACCTTTAACTTTTCGGAGTTATATTCGTTTTCAAACAATTAAAATACCACTTGCTTCAACGGTGAAGGAAAACATCACGAGGAAACCTGCACGCCCGAGAATTCTCTATAATGTTCTCAAAGGCGTGTGAAGTCTGCCAATCCGCACATGGCCAGCGTGGTGGACTATGGCCAAACCCTTCTCATACTGAGAGGAGACCTGTGCTCTGTAGTGAGCCGGAAATGGGTTGATCATGATGATTATTAAAAGGAGTCCCTTTAGGCAAGGTTCTCAAGATACTGGCAGCGTTCCCCCTTTGAATTGCAAGACTAATTCGTTGTATGAAATAAAATAAAAATTACATCGTTCAAATCAAAAACAGTTCAAAGAAGCCAAACCTAAACTACGTAAGTACGTTTTCAGCCAACGTAAAGTGGGCTGAAAACGTCTAAGTCAGTTATTTCCTTACAAAATATTTTTGTAATATCAATGTCAGCCCGGAGCGAGGTCGCAGACGATCGACTGTCAACTCTGAATTCCCCGAATTGACCCCCCCCCCCCCCCCCCCCACACCGAAACAGGATACAGAATATAATCGGAGAGTCCCGAAATTCTGTCATTCGCAATTTGCTGACGAAATCTTGCTCGTCAAAGCGGGTATTTCTATAAAAACGCATTTTCCGAATTGCGGTGCCCTTTGAAGTTAATCCTTGGATTTCGGGGTTTTTTAAAGGTCGTTTGTATGTAAATCTGTATCATTGTAGCTTAAATAACGTTGCAATATTTGCCAGTGGTTACGAATCTGTCTCTTAAAAAACTTATACATATATATATTACTAGCTGGCGCCCGCGACTTCGCCCGCGTGGAATAAGTTTTTAAAATTCAGTCAGAATAAGTTGTAAAAATTCCAACGGGAACTCTCGTATGTCACTCTCTAGGTTCTCAACTATAATTTCAAAAATCACGACGATCCATTGCTGTTGCAACGTGATTGAAGGACAAACTAACATAGAAACTCACATTGGCATTTATAATATAACCATGATTTTGTCTGGATAGTTAGGATTTCTTAGTACAAAGTATTTCAATGGATTCAAAGAAGTAAAACTTTATAAGATTTTCAACCAACATGAACCCCGGTATTAACCTCTTTGCGGCGGATTTTGACAAATTATTAGCGGATGTCTACGCCTAAGCAGGGCCTAACTTCCAAATTCCTTTTCATTCTTTATATTTCCACTTTCAATGTGTGTTTTTGCAAAAGAGCTTATACCGACATGTCATAGTTACTGAAAAGTAATGCTCTAATTGCCGATTATCATTTCTCTAATTCCAAAAACTCAGAACTTACACGTAACCTTCCAACCGCTCACCCCTCTCACCCCTTTTGGGATGGATTTTTGTAATATCGCGTGTATACAGGTTTTTATTATTTAAATCAAATAACCTAAATGCCAATTTTCATGTCTCAAACTTAGAATCCTGATGAAAACTTCCAACCCCCATTTTACCCCCTTTGGGGTGGTTTTTCACAACATTGATCATACAGATCTTTATTATTTATAATTAAAAACTTAGTTGCCAACTTTCATGTCTCTAACTTCAAAAATATAGGACTTTCATACAAACTTCCAACCCCTATTTCTACCCCTTAGGTGGATTTTTGTAATATTGCGTATACAGATTTTTATTATTTAAAATAAAGTACCTAAATGCCAATTTTCATGTCCCTAACTTCGAAAACTTAGAATCCTCACGAAAACTTCCTACCCCCATTTCACCCCCCTCGGAATAGATTTTCGCATTATTGATCATACAGGTCTTTATTATTTATAATTGAAAATTTAGTTGCCAACTTTCATGTCTCTAACTTCAAAAATATAGGACTTTCATACAAACTTCCAACCCCCATTTCTACCCCTTAGGGGTGGATTTTTGTATTATTGTGTATAAAAGTTTTTATTATTTAAAACAAATTACCTAAATGCCCATTTTCATGTCCCTAACTTAGAAAACATACACTCCTCATGAAAACGCTCCACCCCCATTTCACCCCCCTTGGGGTAGATTTTCGTAACATTGATTATACAGATCTTTATCATTTATAATAAAAAACTTAGTTGCCAATTTTCATGTCTCTAACTTCAAAAATATAGGACTTTCATACAAACTTCCGACCCCCATTTCTACCCCTTAGGGGTAGATTTTCTCAAAACCGTTTCTTAGCTGACCTCTACTTCATAAAAGGAATCTACCTTCCAAATTTAAAGATCGTATGTTTTATAGTTCCTGAGATATCGTGATCATCAGTCAGTCAGTCAGTCAGTCAGTCAGTGGTATTTCGCTTTTATATATATAGATTATTAAAGTGAGCGTATGTATTGATATGGTATTCAATTCAATTTGATTTTTCTTGTACCACTATGTTAGCCCTTGACGTCAATGTCACCTGATGGTACGTAAAGATACAGTCCAAGATGGGAGCCGGCTAACCTGTTAGGGGTATGGTTAACTCATACTCCTACTTGATTTACCACGTGACATCGTGCCGGAACGCCAAATCGCTTGGCGACACTTCGTTATCGGTATATATCTGTCGCCGTCATAGAGTGTAATATATATATATTTTTATTGTTCTGTACTTTTGTGTGATTTGAGACAAGTGTTTTTGTTATCAATCATTCTTTCATTATGATAATCTTGATTTATTAAGCTCCTTTATGATGTGTTTATACATCTTCCATGAACGTTTTATTGATTAGTGTGTGTAAAATCTGATTAAAATTAAGTTAGTTGATACACAACATAGTTAGGTTTGCACCATTAACTACGTGTCTGTTATATTAAGTCCTTACACGTAATTTGTTATACGCGGCGTAGCGCCGGAACGCTAGTTCGCTTAGCAGCACGTCTAGCCACGGCCGAAGGTCCCACTAGCGGCATGTCAAAGGACCAGAGTCGAAAAGATAATTTGAACGAGTCTTTTTGTCGCCGAATAAAAAAATAAGCAAATATGAAAAAGCGCAGTTTTTTTACTCAATTATTAACAGCCGTTTAAATAAATTCGTTGACAAGGACTGACAGCACTGTCACGCATTCAATATCCCCAAATTAACGAAAACGGAACGAATCGATTAGTTTTGGAAATTTTTAACGGAGATCCACTATAGAAGAACCAGCTTACGTAACCCAATGAGTTGAAAAACTGGTCAATGCTTGAGTAACTTAAAGTTAACTTAAATATTAACAATTGTACGTTTACGAATATACCCAAATTAATGAATGTGGTAGAAATTACGTAATTTTGACCATATCCGCATAATGGCGCAGCACGTTGGCTATCGTATTATAAAGTTTGAGGTCCTTGGTACGATTCTCAGCTCGAGTCTTATCCGGACAAAGATTAAGGCGTTGTGTGGGCTAGTGTGCAAAATAAAAAATTACTACATGAAAGCGGTGATAGCCTAGTGGTTAGGGCGTCGGCCTTCTAATCCGAGGTCGGCGGTTCGAATCCGGGCACGCACCTCTAACTTTTCGAAGTTATGTGCGTTTTTAAACAATTTAAAATATCACTTGCTTCAATGGTGAAGGAAAACATCGTGAGGAAACCTGCACGCCTGAGAGTTCTCAATAATGTTCTCAAAGGCGTGCGAAGTCTGCCAATCCGCACATGGCCAGCGTGGTGGACTATGGCCAAACCCTTCTCATATTGAGAGGAGACCCATGCTCTGTAGTGAGCCGGTAATGGGTTGATCATGATGATGATGATGAAAGCTACGAGTTGGAAAAGTTAGACGTAAAACCTATTTTTTTTTAAATCAACTTGATACCTTAAACCAATTAGGAATAGGCTTTCATTATAAGTATGATATTCACATACGTCTCTTTGAGATATATAAAGCTCGTTGAGAAAACGCTATGTTGCCGATACAAACCTCCTTCATTTAATACTAACTTTAGCTGAGCAAAGTCGCATAGAGCATACTGCTCCATACAACTCAGTCTTAGACTAGGCTGACGATAAACAGAAAACATGACCTGATTTGTCCCCCAAGTAAATATGTTGTTTTTAAGAAAATTTTCCCCTTTACCAAGAAAAGGCGTGCCGCGACAGGATCGAAATTGCCTATAATTTCCCAAATTGACTCCCACTAGGACTAAATACGGAACCTTAATCTCGCAGGCCTGAAAGGGAAGGCAGATTGTTAGCTAATCTTACCTCGTCACTACCACAGCACTAATATTAACCTATACACAACCTTTGAGCGCCATTTTGCATCGCCTTTCATCCTTTAAATAATTAATTCTGCCAGGTATGTAGGATTTTCCTTTTACGTAATTTCCAACCACATTAACTAAAAGGCCTAATTAAGAACTAAGTCTTGAACACTTTTCGGCGTAAAGGTCGTACTTTGGGAGTTGTTGCAAAAATTATTTAAAGGCACTTCGTAATTTCTTAACGGCAAGTTCTTAGAGCAATTTTACACCGACACTGAAAATGAATGTAATCTTACGTTTTGTTTTTTTTTTGTGATCCATATCTTAATCTCTTTAGAAATCTGTAAACGTAGTTACATAATGCTATTATGTTTTATGTTTTTTTAGAGTGCGTAACTTTCGCCTTAAAGGCGGGTATATTAATCTTTTGCCATACATACTTCTTGGTTGAAAATAAAACTGGATTTGGTGAAAGTAAAAAAAAAAAACTTTTATTTCGACCATGAGATCATATAGTGCACTAGCTGATCATATTAGTGTGCTAGCTATATAGCATCCTAGGGCTAACAGAAAATAACTATCTTAACGAGCATCCGTACATGATTAACCAATCATAAGTAAGAAGATAGGCGCACGCGCAAAAGGTGGTAACGCACAACGCGACCAAATGTTGCTCAGTCAGTCGCTGAGCAGGGCAGCGAGCAGACGCGTATGTATGTATGAATTATAGCTGCTACGAGTCTGATCCTTTCCTTTGGTCTGCATACTGTAATAACTGCCTACAAAAGAAAAAAAGAGAGTACAATATTCTCAGGGTAGGTAGTACGTACGTACTTACGTATGTGAGTTTTTTTATACCGCCGTAACTTCTATTTGAAGTTGAAAGGAATTGAATGTTTGAATGGAGGTCTCCTGAATGATATTGGCATATTGGCTGTAAATTTATTGAAAAGAAAAAATAGGCAACTTGGCTTCAGTCTGTGTAGTGAGCAGCAGCAGTACCTTTTACAATCATCATCATCATCATCATCACTTCAACCGATAGACGTCCACTGCCTGCATAGGTCTTTTTTAGGGAGTTCCAATGACCACGGTCTTGGGCCACTTGTATCCAGCGGCTCCCTGCGACTCGTTTGATGTCGTCTGTCCACTTATCCTTTTACAATACCATTCAATAATTCAATGAATACTTAAGCTTCGTAACTGGGCATGCTAGCTGCAAGATCATCATTTCCTTATCATCATTGCGATTCATCATCATGATCAACCCATTGTTAGCTCACTACAGAGCACAGGTTGCCTCTCAATATGAGTAGGGTTTGGCCATAGTCCACCAAGCTGGCCATGTGCAGATTGGCAGACAGGTTTCCTCAGGATGTTAAACGAACATTGCGAGTACACTATGGTAATGGTCGTAGTCTACTCTTCATATGGCTGTTAGAACATTAGGTATCAATTCCTTTTGAAGGATTCTGCAGGCTCATTTCCTTTACTGTTAAAGCAATTTACATTTAATTGCTTAAAATCGCAATGCCAGCCAATTAAATATAATTATAGAAAGGGAAAAACTATTTATTGGTCCATTTATGATTCACTCAATCAATCATAAACATTATTCAATTTTCAAAATAATCCTTTAAAAGGCACTTTGATGCGTCAATTACATAGTAGTGAGTTGATGGCGAAAACTACATTCGTAAGAAAGTTTGCATACTTGATGAAAAAAGTCGACTCACCCTATTGTTTGACTTGTGGGAAATTAGACGATATGCAACATTTATAAATGGAATGTGTCCAGAACAAAAATTTGAGGGTACATGTTTTGTCGGTAATTAATTTTAAACAAAACGAAGTTGGCTTTTTAAATAGTATTTTAGCCGAACCGAATTCGTTGTCGGCTAAAATACTATTTAAAAAGCCAACTTCGTTTTGTTTAAAATTAGTACTATAATATTAAATTTTTATATCGAAAGTGTAAAAAATAGATAGGTATATTATGAAAAGCAGTCAATTTACATGTATATATAGTTAGATTTAATACAGAGGTAGAAGAAAAAATTGTCGTAGATATAAGTTTATAGTAAGGTAAGATAGGACTGTCATATATATTTATAATATAAAAGTCCTTAATAATAAATAAAGATATTTAAAAAAAAGTTATGAGGTTTCCAAACGCGCCCCGTCTAAAAAGAAGTCCAAAAAACTCAGTTGGTTTCTAAATATATACATGGCACGGGAGTTATGAAGAGCCTAGCCTTAACCGGGAGCGATTTTCGGCAGTCCCGAGGGTATTTAATAATGTCGTAATGGAAGGATCCACATTTTATATTTTAATTTAATGAGCGGGCGGCCGCTCAGAGAATTATGTCAAATATTGGAACAGTAAAGATGGCTGCTAATACAATCCAAAAACTTACATTTATAGATAACCTTTAGGTTTAAAAGCTTCTGTTATACGTCTCACTGATAGCCCACTACTATCTTAGACTGTATTACCTCCTGGTGAATCGAACCTAGGACTTTCAAGTTTATAATGGAAGAGCGCGCGCTGGCCAAGGATGTCGTCTTTCATGTTGGACGTGATTACTGACACACAGTATCCTATTATCAACAACTTTGTAGATTTTTTTAATATATATATATATATATTTAAAAAAAATCTACAAAGTTATATAGTTATATATATATATATTGAATGGAGTTATTTTATATTATTTATTTACATTTTAAAGTGTTTACATGTTTTATATCTAATTGTGCACCCTAAACCTGCTTATCTATATATTATATCCTGGTCTGGGTTGCCTGGCAGAGATCGCTCTTTGTATATATATATATATATCTTTGTATATCTCAGAGGCGATAAGGCCGCCTATTGTACCTGTATTTCTTATTTTGTGTGGTGTACAATAAAGTGTATTTTCATTTCATTTCATTTTCATCCCACTGCTGGGCGAAGGCAACTTACATTGGCGCCTGCCCATCTTCTATTTCTTTAGTTTCTCATGGCACTCAGAAAAAAATGCATAAAAACATCAAAAAGGAATCGTTTTCTACGAGTAAATTTTTACTACGAGTAATTATTCCGATTCCAGAAGCTTGTCTCCTAACAAGATATACGATATTATAAATATTACGATATTAAGGATTAAATAAACGATAAAAAAGCTTGGGTGTGAATTGCTCTATCTCCATAGGTACTATAATTTATTATTGATGATGTGAGATGGTGATAACAAAAAAAACCCGGCTAACTTTGTTGTTAACTTTTTCTTAGACCGGGGCGCGTTTGGAACCCTCTTAGCTTTAGTTTTAAATTTACGAATGTAGTTATCACCATCAAATCACTACTATGTAAATTATTGACGCGTCAAAAGTGCCTTTTAAAGGACTATTCGAATAAAGATTATTTGAATTTGAATTTGATAACCTACATGAAAATAAAATCAAACCTTGAAGCATCAAAAATTAATGTAGCCACACAAAATCTACCCTAATTACTCCTTTATACCTTTTATCTTCATTATAAGTAAAATTTAAGATTTTCAAGACTACCGTCAGTTCCAGCCACGTTCTCGTAAAAGCCTAATTAAGTTCTCAATCTTAAAGAGTTTAACAATATCGCTTAGGTAAAGAATGATGATTCTAAATATACGCATCTCTGGTAATTATTTTGGACCTGCTAATGCGTTAAAACAATGTGTAAATATTTAAACGGCTTTGAATAAGGCCTGCACCGCCATTATCATTTTCTTTTTAACAAATTAAAATAAACACATATTTTGTAATCTAAAAAAAGCGGTGAGTGAATGGATACGAAGCTAGTTTACTACTAGGGATTAATACAATTGAATTAATTTTATTCTAACAACAGGTGTTTTTAACAGGTGATTAGCCTAGTAGTTGAAACATTGGCTTAAGGGAACAAAGTTCGATCCGAAGCTCGCTCCTCTAATTTTTCAAAGTTTCGGTGTAATTTAAGCAATTTTAAATTAAATATCTGGTAGTACCTAATAATGTCATGTTATTAATTGTTTTGTCATTATTTTTCTTCAGTAAAAGGGCAAAAGCTCTGATAGAATCATTTTAAATGTTCTCCGTAATTCGCTTTATCATCCATATTAAATAACAAAGTAAGATATGCACACAAATAAGTTACAATACAGTAATTAAAACAAATTTATCTTAATTTGCCCTCATTAACTTGACGTGTAATTAACTTTGCGGCTATGTTCTAGCCGCTATAAATGACGCTGACTCGAATTAATTAACACAGTATTCGGTACAATAACAACGAAGTTTGTCTGGTAGGAGGGTTCGGCCGTGGCTAGTTACCACCCTACTGGCAAAGACATGTCGCCAAGCGACTTAGCGTTCCAGCACGATGTCGCGTAGAAACCAATCAGTATGGTTTACCATAACCCTGACAGGTTAGACCACGACCATCTTAGACTGCATCATCACTTACCATCAGGTGAGATTACCGTCAAGGGCTTACTTGTAATGGATAAAATTTAAAAAAAGAAGTGTATGTAAAGGCATATTATTAAAAACTAAAATGCAACCATCTCTACAATCTCTACAATCTATATATGTATATAAAAGCGAAAGGTCACTTAGTTACATACATAGTTACATACTTACTGATTAAACACGAGATCTCAAAAACTATTGTATGTATAATATATAGCTATAATTTAGCAAGTAGGTAGTTGATAGTTAAGAGATGTCAGCTAAGAAAGGATATTTGGAAATTCCACCCTTAAGGGGGTAAAATAGGGGTTGGAAGTTTGTATGAATTTTATTTGTTTTTAGAGTTAGCATTAAGCATTAAAGATTTGCATTAAGGTTAATAAATAAAAAACATGTTACATCAAATTTTTTTTTTAATATTGTGGTAAAATAGGGGATAATAGTTTTTACTTATTTTTTTATTGTGAAGTCTACAAGCTTGAAATTTTAAAAATAGATTTCTTTTAGAGCATAAGTATAAGGTTAGAATTTTTTTCATCCAAATCTATCCAGAAGGGGGTAAAATAGGGGTTTGAAGTTTGTATGAAAGTCCTGTTTTTTTATTTAGAGACACGAAAATCGGCAATTTGACATTTGCATGTAACTTACTTTCTGAAGCAGGGCGTTGGTCGTACGGGAGACCTCAATCTCACGGGAAATGAGCAATTCTACGCTGACGAAGTCGCGGGCAACAGCTAATACTATATATAATCTAATTCCCAAAAAAAATAAATGTTAACCAATCATACTAGGTTCATCTAAGTTCTGGCCTGGAGTAATTAATAAATTTAATTTAAATTTACTTAAGTTTATTCACTTAATAAGAAAAAGAATTCTTTGATGTCATACAGACTAAATATTAGACTAAATAAAGTTGACCTACATTATTAATTACCTTGCATAGGTACTAGGTTTTCGATAAGCACTCTTTCAATAAGCAGCTCAGTGAACCAAGTTTAAAACTTTTAATTGTTCACGTTTCGTTTCATTGAGTAGAACAGAAAAATATTATACTTTTAATTTACTTCCTATAATATTACAATTTACTGCTTATATAATAAAAGAGAATCGATGGGAGGCGAAAGAGTTAGAATAGTTGGTTGTTAGGTTTTTATTATTAAACATTACTTATTTACCTTACCCATGTATTTTAGTCGATTTCGAGACGATCTTACCATTTTGTTTTTTCTTTTTAACGCTGGGAAATGCGTTTACGCGTCCCCTCCGGAATTAGCCAGGCTGGTGACCAGAATACTCTCTAAGAACAAGCGAAGTTCGATTGGTAAGCCAGTAATGTGAAGGGGTCACGTGACTTAAATTTTAAAACCTTTGAAAATAATTGTTTTTTTTTCTAAAAATTTACAAACATATACCTACCTACCCTTTTGGAGATTGTCGAATAGGTAGGTACAAGTGTCAAATAAATAATGCATCTTTACGACGCAATAGGTATGCAGTGCCTACCTATACATCTGTCACTATAACCACCTACCTATAACTCACAAAATCCTCCGTAACAAATCAAAAGAAATTATTACGTCCAAAAATGTCCACTGCACGCGCAAAAAGTGTACCTTATCTCGCGCGGTCATCGAACTCTTTCGCGAAAGATCTCAAGTTTTATGATACTTTTAACTCAAATCGATGCCCTTTGTGATAAAATCGAGTAATTTCAGTAATGATGATGCAATTAGCGTATATTTAATAAGGCATCTTGTAAAAACGATGAAGATTTTATATAACTTTATAATATACTAATAATAACATATAAAGTTTATTTCATAATTAAATATTTCAATGTCCATCATTAATGTCTTGTACAACTAACTATTTAATTAGATATATAAGAAGAGGTATATTTAACTAGATTTTTTCATTCTTTTGTGTTTCTTTTCTTTTGGTAAGCTGTTTTTGGCAGTTTTCTGTATATTTTAGTGTTTGCTTTTAATTGATTTTACAAGCGGCGTACATGTCCGTTAACTTTAAGCTTACAACAAACTTTCGTCGAATTATAATTTTTTTGGTATTACCATGTCACATAGTCAATAATAAATTATAATTAGCTAAGAAGTTCATATTACGATGTTAAGGATTATATAAACGATAAAAAAGCTTGGGTGTGAATTGCTCTATCTCCATAGGTACTATAATTTATTATTGATTATGTGAGATGGTGATAACAAAAAAACACGGCTAAGTTTGTTGTGGGTTTCTTCTTAGACCTGGGCGCGAGTTCAACCCTCTTAGCTTTAGTTTTTAGTTGTCGAGTGTAGTTATCACCATCACTTCACAAATAATGAAATGAACAGTTCATAGATGCCCGTAATAGGTTTATGTGAATAAAGCTATGATAAAAAACGGTGATAGCCTAGTGGTTAGGGCGTCAGCCTTCTAATCAGAGGTCGGCGGTTAGAATCCGGGCACGCATCTCCACCTTTTCGGAGTTATGTGCGTTTAAAAAAAAAAAAATGTCACTTGCTTCAACGGTGAAGGAAAACATCGTGAGGAAACCTGTACGACTGAGAGTTCTCCATAATGTTCTCAAAGGTGTGTGAAGTCTGCCAATGCGCACATGAAACCCTTCTCATATTGAGTGGAGACTCGTGCTCTGTAGTGAGCTGGTAATGGGTTGTTCATGATGATGATGATGATGAATTTAGCTAATTTTGATTGATTGATTATAGTCTGGTACGAGTAAATAAAACTTGTCGACTAGACTATGCTCCATTAAGGATCTCACCAATTAACTAATTTGATATTTGGGCGGCTGGAAAAGGGAAGTAACGATTATTGGCCGTTTCGGCCGCCGCTGTGTACTCTTGTATTATTTAGAGTGCTAACTTCCGGTCAATTAAATGGATGTGCAGTTCCCTTTTGGAGTTTTCCCGCGCTCTTTTATTTTGACAGATCGATTTGATGAAACCTGCTCACCACTGTGATCATGTTCTCTATAAGACTGTGCTAACCCTACTGGTTGCCACAGCGTAACCGGGCCGTTTGGCGAGCTACGGAGAGAAGCTCTGCCAGAAGAAATTTTGAATTCTGCTCGAAGAAACTAATGGAAGAAACTAATGGAACTGCCTAAGGGCGCCTCCTGTGAGGCCGAACCTAGGTTTAGGCGACGTTTGGGATAACGGGGGGTCGGACGGTAAAGTCACACAGACTTCTCTTATATGACATAGGGTATGACGATTATGAATCTATATACAAAAAAACAGCACCTACTGGATATAAATCTGATAGGAAATTTTCGTACTATTATAAATTTCTTTTTTATCCCTATTTATTTGCTAAGATCGGCTAGTTGGATAAAGATTGAGACGTACTAAAGTATGGCAATATTAAATTATTACTTTGAGAAACTGTGTTTTTTACACCTACTCTCATTCTTCTTTTTCTTGCCATTATCCCACGCTATTGTCGGCACAGCATGAATTCTTCTTCCACTCACGAAATTAGCCGTCACTTCACTAAATATTATTTCTTTCCATTATTTTTCATTATTTCTTTTTTTTTTCAAATTATCTAAGTATATTTTTGTATGTAGTTTAAACATACCTTGTTTGACCTATCCCACTTTATAAATTCACCTTATTCACATCTGAGGGTAGCTGGAAGAGATCTCTTATAGAGATAAGCTTTCCTTTGTATACTTCTTTTGTAAGAGTTTGATATCACAAATTTCGTACATAAATAATAAAAATAAATAAATAAATAACCACACATACATATCCTCTTTTACACAATCCATCCCTCTCTTCTTTGGTCTTCCTCTACTCATTTTTACATACATACGAGTATATATCATTCTTTCGGTGACATTGCTTTCTTTCCTCCGCATTATATATAGCGAAAAGCCAAATTGTGACTAACCGATCTATTGTACTTACCTTTTTTCATAAATGTGTATTAATTAATTAATTAATTCATTCAACATACCATACTATACTATACTATTATTCGTCATATTTATGCCACAATTTAAAAATATTAATTTCCTATCTTATTTAACACCTACTCATAGATTGAAATAATGAAAGGTATAAAGTTATATGAACGCTTCATAGATACGGTACGGTATACGGTGAGGTTTGTATGAATAAAACATTTTTAAATATATGAATTGTATTGAGAATGAAGCATTCATCTTTTATATTACAAATTCAAATGCGTGTGTATGTTTGTTACCTTAATCGGCTCAATCACTGAAGCGATCGTCATGCATTGCGGTACAAAGATAGCATGTGTCCCGTAGGCAAACTGTTATCCCACTAAACCGAACCAATCCTGCGGGATAAGAAAGCGAAGTCACAGGACGACCTACGTGGCGCAGCGCGCGCGTTGTCGCATTATAAAGTTGGAGGTCCTTGGTTCGATTCCTGGCTTGAGTCTGGTCTGGTGGGAGGCTTCGGCCGTGGCTAGTTACCACCCTACCGAGAAAGACGTGTCGCTAAGCGATTTAGAGTTCCGGCACGATGTCGCGTAGAAAACAAATAGGAGTATGGGTTTACCATAACAGGTTAGCCCGCTACCATCTTAGACTGCATCATCACTTACCATCAGGTGAGATTGCCGTTAAGTGATAACTTATAGTGGATAAAAAAAAGTTAGCAGCCAGTAAATGATGCTCACATTTCTATATTACTTTTTTAGTTAGTTAGTTAGTTTTTATGAACATTTAGTTGTGTCAGTATTCTCAAGGTAGGTATTATCTACCTATAAATGTATTATACTCGTAGGTCACCATCATCATCATGATCAACCCATTGCCGGCTCACTACAGAGCACGTGTCTCCTCTCAATATGAGAAGGGTTTGGCCATAGTCCACCACGCTGGCCATATGCGGATTGGCAGACTTCCCACTCCTTTGAGAACATTATGGAGAACTCTCAGGCATGCAGGTTTCCTCACGATGTTTTCCTTCACCGTTGAAGCAAGTGATATTTTAACTGGGCCATCTCAGCTTCGACTCGTAGGTAACTTGGACACAAATATGACTTTCATATCTAAAAGTGTAAAGTTTAATTACTGACACACATGTTTTTAGACCTATGACTTATGACTTACGATAAAATTATTTATCGTTGCCAACTGAGGTGTATGTTTACATATAAATAAAAAATAATGTTTGATGTTTGTTCCTTATTTCTATCAAATTTTGAATATTAAACTTGTTTTTAATGGTCATTGCAAGGCAGCGGTGATAGCCTAGTGAAGCGGTGATAGCCTAGTGGTTAGGGCGTCAGCCTCCTAATCACAGGTCGACGGTTCGAATCCGGGCACGCACCTCTAACTTTTCGGAGTTATGTGCCTTTAAAAAAGAATAAAGTATCACTTGCTTCAACGGTGAAGGAAAACATCGCGAGGGAACCTGCATGCCTCTATAGTGTTCTCAAAGGCGTGTGAAGTCTGCCAATTCGCACATGGCCAGCGTGGTGGACTATGGCCAAACCCTTCTCGTATTGAGAGGAGACCCGTGCTCTGTAGTGAGCCGGCAATGGGTTGATCCTGATTGCAAGGCATGCCTGTTACAGACAGCTTCTTCGTAAGAAACTAAAGATGACAAAATAGAAGAGCATAGAATCATCATCATCATCATTTTCAACCGATTGACGTCCACTGCTGGACATAGGTCTTTTGTAGGCAGTTCCAATGCTCACGGTCTTGGGCCGCTTGTATCCAGCGATTCCCTGCGACTCGTTTGATGTCGTATGTCCCACCTTGTTGGGGGTCGACCAACGCTACGTTTACCGGTGCGGGGTCGCTATTCCAGCACCTTGGGACCTTTGGGCTCTCCTAGCTATGTGCCCCGCCCATTGCCACTTCAACTTCGCAACTCGCTGAGTTTTGTCGGTAACTCTGGTCCTTCTACGGATCTCTTCATTTCTGATTTGATGACGTAAAGATAAACTCCTAGCATAGCTCCCTCCATTGCTGAGTGACTCTGAGTCTTATGATGGGATAAAATAAAGGTAATTTATAAAAACCTCGCCACAGTGAATAACTCAAATATTGCACAGCGCGTTTGCCCGGGAATTGGCATGTAACAGATACCAAAACTAAACTAACTGTCATTTTAGTCTACAATGAGTAACATGCATATCTGGTACGAGTATCAAAACGTTTTTTGATTTATTTTTTATTTTATTTCCTACCCACCCTGATCGGGTTTTAGTTTTAAGCGGGGTTTGTGACGTAACTACCTCATCAATTAAATTACTTATCTGCCAACGGTATTGTTGGTTACTTTGACCCCATAAGGCGGGTGCTAGGCGAATTTAGAAAATGGAGAATTTTAAGAATATGCGTGTAATAAATTTCCCGTTTAAAATTCAAAATTCTCTGTTAGAGATTCAGTCAGGTTGGGGAAAAAGTTTCTTCGCATTTTATATGAAAACTTAATTACGCTATTAACGTTTATTGTGGTTTTGTTTTAGGTTCATCTTAATCTAAGATTTAGGGTTTTTTTTCTGTCACTATATATGTGAAATTACACTATGTAAGTGATATTTTGCTTCAAGATTCGTTGCCATTTCGTTAGTAGTGATCCCATTTCTGATACAAAAACAATCGTCTCATGACGGCAACCTGACACTGCCTAAAGACTGAAATACGTGGAATTCTGGAGGTGCAAGGTCAGGGCTATGAATATGAGATGCGTACTCACCTCCCAATTTTTGCTCCCCTCTTAATTTTTGCTAAGTGGCTACAGATGTTTTCAATAACATACTACTAATTGTCTTACTAATTGTGTTTGTGAAATGATAGCATTATCTTGTAGAGGTTATAGATAAATTTGTTATGTTGACTTCGCTTACATATTCGCGTGGATGGACCAATGTTACTGTTGTGGATGCCGCGTGAAAGAATGTCAAACCAAAATATTCACTATGACATTTATAATAATACTCATGATTAACCCATTCTCGGCTCACTACAGAGCACGGGTCTCCTCTCAATATGAAGGGTTTAGCCATAGTCCACCACACTGGCCATGTGCGGATTGGCAGACTTCACACGACTTTGAGAACATTATGGAGAACTCTCAGGCTTGAAGGTTTCCTCACGAAGTTTTTTCCTTCACCGTTGAAGCAAGTGATATTTTAATTTTTTTAAAACGCACATAACTCCGAAAAGTTAGAGGTGCGTGCCCGGATTCGAACCGCCGACCTCTGATTAGGAGGCTGACGCCCTAACCACTATCTATCACCGCTTCAATAATATAATAATACTAGAGTTCCTTAATTCGAGGACCATTTTAGCATCAATATATTATATGACAACCTCCGTAAACCACGGAGGTTGTCATATAATAAAAACATAAAGTGGGAGATAAGTAACGTCTAGGATCAAGTCCATGTAACTTGTATCGCTCCATCCTGAACTGTCTCTGGCCTGGAAACTGTCTAGTGTCCTTCTAGACTGCACTGGGAATTAATCCGTTTTTGCCTTCCAATGAACTCATGAACTTTATTCATATTTTTGTAACAATGACAACGAACCGGTGATATCACCTAAAAAGAAAACGACTTGATAGACTGTAGACATTAATCAATCAATCAATCAGCCTATAGACTGCCCACTGCTGGACATAGGCCTTTCCGAGAGCGCGCCACCACACACGGTCCTCCGTCTTCCTCATCCAACCGCTCCCAGCGATCCTTTTCAGGTCGTTGGTCCTACGCTGCGCTTACCGGTACGTGGTCTCCACTACAGAACACGTCTGCCCCAACGGACGTCGGTTCTGCGACAAATATGACCCGCCCACTGCCACTTCAGCCTGCTAATCCGTTTAGATATACAGTAAACTAGCTGTTGCCCGCGACTTCGTCTGCGTAGAATTGCTGATTTCCCGTGAGATTGAGGTTTCCCGTGCGGCCAATGCCCTGCTTCAGAAAGTAGGCTACAGGCAAATGTCAAATTGCCGATTTTCGTGTCTCTAAATTAAATAACATAGGACTTTCATAAAAACTTCAAACCCCTATTTCAAACCCCTTCAAACCCCTTCGGGGTAGATTTGGATGAAAAAAAATTCTAACCTTATTCTTACACCCTAAAAGAAACCTATTTTAAAAATTTCAAGCTTGTAGAGTTCATTATAAAAAAATAAGCAAAAACTATCATCCCCTTTTTTACCACCCTTAACAGGTAATATTTAAAAAAAAATTGATATACATGTTTTATTATTATTATTAATCTTAATGCAATTTTTTGTATCTCTAACCCTAAAAACAAAGAAAATTCATACAAACTTCCAACGCGTATTTTACCCTCTCAGGGGTGGAATTTCCAAATATCTTTTCTTAGCTGACATCTCTTAACTATCAACTATCTACTTGCTAAATTATAGCTTTATACGTACAATAGTTTTTGAGATCTTGTGTTTAATCAGTAAGTATGTAAGTATGTCAGTAAGTGACCTTTCGCTTTTGTATATATAGATTTCTTAGATGTTTATATATTTTCATAAATGAGGTGTAGTTAAATCTGGCTTAGTTGTCGCATGGCCACTTAAATTCAATTATTTCATAGTTACGATGTGCAACTATATTTTAATTAATGACGCTTGTGTCGAGTGTCACTGCAGTAGTTCAAAGTCTTAACAAGTGCATTAAACCCAGCCCCAGGACTTACAAGATGGAGCGATACAAGTCGCATGTCTGGCCTGGAAGCCGTCCAGCGTCCATTCAGCCCGCACTTGAATTAATCAATTGTTTTAATCCGCCGGTGAACGCAGCTGTTGAACGTGCTTACTGTTACATTGAGACCACGGTGGGTAAAGAGTAGCGTGTAGCGGTGCTGATAGCGTTCGAATGGCTGAGGATATAATCTCCGTTTTAAGAAACAAATATAATTTCTAACGTCTTCAAAAACTGTTAGTATTATTGCATGTTACAGAAAAGTGCGTTCCATCATCGACTTTATATATACCTTTGTATGCTTTATAGATTTTATCATCAAGCATGTTTGTCAAAAGCGCAAATCTATCAGTAATAAAAAAAAATACCGTAATAAAAGTGATACAGACGATATGTAAACTCAAAACCTTTTTTTAAACAAGATAAATTTTTAATTAGAAATTGTTTTAAGTTTACTTTCTAAAACTGAAATCCATCACTAATCTTTATTATATTAATTAATAGTAAGTATTGCGTATTCGTTGTTCAAAGATTTCTTAATTAATTTGAATAGAAATAGAAAAGTCAAAGCATATGAACGTTTTTACATTTCCTTTAAGTGTTCATCGTAACAGAATTACACTCCTAGCCATTTTCAGTAAGTTCCAAAGTTTATTCGTACATAGATATATATGTAAAATTCAGTTATGTTTTCTGTGTAATATCTAAGACCATTAAATTATTTTAATCAGCTACTAGAACTCTAACGTTAATAAACTCAAGAAATAACTCAAAATCACAACTTTTCTAAGATCATAACACTGCTATATTCTGAGTTATTTGTACAATACCCGGTGTCTTAGTTGGTCGGATTGAAGTATGGCCCTCGTTGATCAGATACAATTTAAAAGTAAATACAATTATTAGCGGTGGTAAGGATTAGCGGTGATAGCCTAGTGGTTAGGACGTCAGCCTCCTAATCAGAGGTCGGCGGTTCGAATCCGGGCACCTCTAACTTTCCAATCCGCACATGGCCAGCGTGGTGGACTATGGCCAAACCCTTCTCATATTGAGAGGAGGCCCGCGCTCTGTAGTGAGCCGAAAATGGGTTCATGATGATGATGATGATGATGATGACAATTATATTGAAATTTTCATTTCTTTTCATACATACAAACTTCTTGGACTGTAAGCCGGCAGAGGCATATCGCCTCCGCCTTGGACCACCACCCAATCGTCGTCAAGATCTATTTATTGTCGAAGCACGTGTTATTCTATTTGACATAAAATGCATTCTAAATGCCTCGTTAGTTAGCGCATTTATTTTAGTTGTTTGATCTGTGGAATGCTCTGAAGGATTTGTGTTATCTATTGTTTTTGGTGTTACCGAAAATACGACTGGAGATGTCTATCAATAAGTTCAAAGTTTTTATAAAACGAAAGCTTGTAGAAAAATCATATTACGATATTAAGGATTATATAAACGATAAAAAAGCTTGTGTGTGAATTGCTCTATCTCCATAGGTACTATAGTTTTTTTATTCATTATGTGAGATGGTGATAACGAAAAAAAGGAAAACCCCGGCTAAGTTTGTTGTGGGCTTCTTCTTAGACCGGGGCGCGTTTGGAACCCTCATAGCTTTAGTTTTAAGTTTACGAATATAGTTATCACCATGAAATAACTACTATGTAAATTATTGACGCGTCAAAAGTGCCTTTTTAAGGACTATTTGAATAAAGATTATTTTGAATTAAATTTGAATTGAATTGAATACGGATTTAGTCGAGTTTAAGTTAAATTATTTATTTTCCTCGAACGCTTTCCAGTTACTATGTCTAAAGACACACAACACAACTTTAACCCCGGCCTCAAAGGAAGCGTCCTTAGGCAGTCGTTAACTTAGTTTCTTCGAGCCCTAGGGCTCAAAATTTCTTCTGGCAGAGCTTCTTTCCGAAGCTCGCCAAACAGCCCGGTTACGCTGTGGCAACCAATAGGGTTTGTACAGCTAATAGACAGTCCGAAAAAAAAAATTTTAACCAGAGTGGATTTAAAATTGACATTTTTTATTTTAACGTGTAACATATCATGATACTAGATTTTAAAGATGGTATGATAAAAAAAATGTTTACCGTTTCACAATCATGAAGTTAGCTGTGATAGCCTAATGGTTAGGACATCCGCCTCCTAGTCAGAGGTCGGGGGTTCGAACCCGGGCACGCATCTCTAACTTTTCGAACTTATGTGCGTTTTTAAGCAATTAAAATATCACTTGCTTCAACTTGCTTGAATAAAGTTTAGGATTGATTGATCACCTCCTCTATGAATTAGTAGATACTTGAGCGCAGCGGTAGGATGGGTATCATATACAGATGAAGGTCATAAGTCTACGCCTTTTTTTTACCCACTACAAATTAGGCCTTGACGGGCCACCTGATGGTAAGTGATAATGCAGTCTAAGATGGTAGCAGGCTAACCTGTTAGGGGTATGCTAAGCCCATACTCCTAATTGGTTTCTACGCGACATTGTGCCGGAACACTAAATCGCTTGGCGTCACGTCTTTGTCGGTAGGGTGGTAACTAGCCACAGCCGAAGCCTACCACCAGACCGGACTCGAGCCGGGAATCGAACCCAGGACCACCAACTTTATAATGCAACAGCGCGCGCGCTGCGCAACGGAGTTCGTCAACGCCTTTAACCCAAAATTGTATCTCCAATTCAACAATGCGCGAATAATTCAAATTTATTACGAAGATTAAAGCGGGTAACTTTACTAAGCGCGAGATAATATCGAGCAATACAATAATTAAGCTCGCCACAATTCCTAATGACGTCGACAAAAAAAACTCTGAATGTTATTCGATGCTACAAAAACCCGAATGGCCGTTTCGACATAGATGAACGAGTGAGCAGATCGGAAAGGCTGAAAATCGGGTGCGTTTTGTTGATTTCTACCTAACTTTAATACGTCCTCGAAATCTATTCAGTGGTTTAAGCTTATAAAGGTAACGGACAGGCATAGTTACTTTAAAATTAGAATTAATAATATAAAGAATGCCAGTTTCAAATTCAAATTCAAATAATATTTATTCAAATAGTCCTTTAAAAGGCACTTTTGACGCGTCAATAATTTACATATTAATGATTTAATGGTGATAACTACATTCGTTAACTTAAAACTAATGCTATGAGGGTTCCAAACGCGCCCTGGTCTAAGAAGAAGCCCACAAGAAACTTAGCCTGGTTTCTTTTTGTTATCACCACCTCACATAATCATTATAAATTATAGTACCATGGAGATAGAGCAATTCACACCCAAGCTTTTCTATCGTTTTACCTACAGGTCCACCTATAGTCGGCATGGTTAGAAAAATCGCCAAGGTTAAAAAAATCTTAATCCTGTAAAAATGTACGATACACAATATGAGATTAAATAAATTTTCTTTATATTTCTTTCTTTATTTCATTCCTCACAGATACGCATAAAAACCAAGACGCGTACGATCACGCTGGTTACAGCTAGTCAGAATATAAAAACAATATTGCGAATGTTTCTATTATTTGTCTGAAATTAATTGTATAGCGTATAAACAATAAACACAAGCGCGAAAAGTAAAGTCTTACTTCTCTCGCTTGTGAAGTCAACATCTCCTGAGGATGATCCGGTGTCGGGTCGAAACGTACGTAGAGGTTCTAGTGGAAGATTTTGTGTGGTGTTATATTATACAAATCTCCCAGTTGTCGGCGGAATATAGCAAATTATACTTGCTGTTTATTGTTTATCATGGACTTCCGATTTCTGTATAGCGTATTTTTTATTCAAACTGAATATAAATGAAAAGTATAAAATGACTGTTGCCCAACTTTGTATATGATCTGTGATCAATATATTTGGCAGATGAAGTCATCGCGGTATGGATTAAAAGGCGGGAATGTTAAACATATTGACATAATTAATATACTATCCTCACTACAGGTGAAAGCTTACATAAGGTTATCTAGAAGATTTTTTATAAAAATGCAATGGTGGACTTATTGTTACTTTTACGATGACAAAAGAGATTTACACCTGCGCGCCAGTTCTGCCTCATATTTTTAATCTACACGCCTTTATGCAATCACAAAAAGTTTTTGATATTAAGTAGACTGCGGGGAAGATGAATCGTCGCTTTTTGAATAGGCACCAAACCAGGCTTGACCGCCGCTGACATATCAAACGTAAAGGATACCTGGTGAAAAAAACGCCTACAATAATAATTGAACAAACAATCTCAAACAGTTCGTGAAACTGATATGTGCTTAAATAACGTGTCATTTAAAATATTTCTTAACGGATGGACGTCATTGCTTGGCGTATCATACCTACTACCTATTAAGGTACACCTATTCCCCGATTTACATGATACTCGTTTTACACGATTTCGCTTTTACACGGTTCATAACCAATATCTACTAATGTAATTCGGGAAATTTTTAAAAATGTAAATTTCTAATAATTAGGTATTTTAAAAATTTACATTTTTAGAAATTTTGTTAAGTTTCAGCAAGTACCGCTTTTAAAAAAAAAATCGTTTCTATTTTTGTTTTCATTTTTAGAATAAGGTCACTGCGACATCACGTTATTTTTTGGGCGAACTATACCTACTTTAAAGTTTCTGGATATGTTTTACTCTTGTACCATTTGATTGAATTGCGCAGTTTTTAGAAAGAAAATCAAAGATTTCATTTTAAACGGATTTGTCTGGAACCTATTTTCGATGTTAATCGGGGGATAGGTGTACTTCGTTAGGTAGCCAAACCAACATCTCATCGATCTTCTGAGCTATTTGCACCGCCTTTTGGCAAATTAACCTCTCGTTTAGTATTTCGGTTACTCTCGAAGTTTCCGGGTTAAAATTACTGATTTATAAAATGACATTATTCTATGATTCTATTTTACAATTAGTTATAATTACTAATTGTACAATTATACTTTTTTTTTTTTTTTTATCGTGGTAAATCCTCATAGATACCTCTGCGCCACGGGGAGGCACAGAGGTTATGTCAGACTCCTACTGACTAAAACCCCCACGTGTTCCTACTCACCGCTGTATGGTGGAGCCACGGGAAGGCTTTCGCATACAACCGCAACTCCACCAGCAGACCCTCCTTGGGCACAACGTGCCCAGTTTCGCCGGTTAGCGGTGTGCCGGAACCACAGCACACCAGCCAACTTGAGAACCGTATTGTGAGTGATGGACGGCCCCGTTTCCATCGCTCACAAGTCCTCCGAAGGCACAGGGACAAGAGAGGTGGAAGAGGAACACTCTCTCGCACCCGGCCTTCCATCGCCGACGGCAAGCGCAGCGAACGCTTGCCGTCCACCCTGGCCCACCAGTTCCATTCCTGGACGGGCCCGGCCCGCCAGTCCCATACCTGGACGGACCACAAACTTCCAATGGGGACGACCAATCTCAGTCGTCAGCCCCATCTCCAGCAGCAGACTGCCGCCCACCCCCGCCTGCCAGTCCCATACCTGGACAGGCCTTTCACCACACGGGGTGATACACCCCCTGGGTCATCCACTGCGCCCTCAGCTTGGTCAGAGGGACGCGCGGACAACAACACACACACACACTTATACTTGCCTTGACCAGCGAGAGATAAATATTTTAAAATTATCCTTTTATTTTTATAGTAATAAGTTAATATTAATATAAACACGAAAAGTGTAAAAATAAAAGACGTCATTATTTTCGCTAACGTCTGAAAAATTGGAAATTGTTGCTAAATTTATTTCTGATAAAAAAGGTATACTCCGGTTAGAAAAATTTGCATTACAGTACATTACAGTTATTAGCAACATTTATGTTAAGCAATATAAGAAATATTCAGACTTAATAATAAATACTAGGATTATAATAATTAATAGAACTATGCATGTAGGTATTTTTTTTTTCTTAAAATTAGTTAGAGTGTCGTGAAAGATATCGATGTCATGGTTCTTATTAAGTTATTAGGTGTTTCCATAATTTTTTTCTATAATTCAAATAGCGTTCTGGTACGCTAGCCTAGCCCCAGATGGGACAAGCCCTTTAGGTTCTATTATTGTAACGTGTCGGAGTAACTCACAACAAACTTTCACATTTATAACACCAGTGGCGGCTTCGCGTACGTCAAGTTCGTCGGACTCACGTTTCAACATCAAAACTGACAGGCTTTCAACCAATTTTTCCAACCCCTATTGTGCGTCTTTAGGGGATGAAAAACAAAAATCCTATATGCCAGATTTTAGTCTGATCTATCCGGCGATTGGATTTGTGCGTTGATAAATTCAAATTTTTCAAATTCAAATAATCTTTATTCAAATAATCCTTTAAGGCACTTTTGACGCGTCAATAATTTACATAGTTGTGATTTGATGGTGATAACTACATTCGTAAACTTAAAACTAAAGCTATGAGGGTTCCAAACGCGCCCCGGTCTAAGAAGATTTTTTTTTTTTAATTTATCAATATTTTTTATGAACATACATTATATATAGATAGATCAGTCAGTTACCTTTTTTATATCTAAATGGTACCATTTCTTTTGTAAATCAATCTCCAATCAGAACCATATTGGCATGTCTAAATCTATTATCACATAACTATTATTATTCTTCTTCAGAAGATACAGTGTGGAAATAGTCAAGTAAAGCACTATTTTAAGACTATTTAGTCATCATTTTTATGATCCATAGAATTGCAGCCTATATCTTTGTATGCTGCAGCCGATCTTAAGCACTTCATTTATTTAGGAAAACGTGCAAGAGTTGCACGTCCACTTTTTATCGATTTTTCCCACGACTCGATAGTAATATCTAACATCTGGGTCATGTTGCGATAACGCTTATCTGATTAGGATAGAAATTACTTTTGAAAAAGGGTTCCATCGCGCTTAAATGGTTTAGAAGGGAATTTAGTGATTGGTCTCCGTCGCACGAGTTTATGGAACAATGCTGTTGTTTGAACCGATGAATTTTATGTATCTCTTAAAACAAATAACCTTAAGAGGTACAGGTGTACATTTATTTAAAGTAATTTGTAAGTACGTAAAGGAATTGGATAAAAATAAATTATTCAAATTCAAATTCACAATGTTTCCCAGCGTGTCGGACTCCGGATGAATTATGACAAGAAGGTTATGTTCAATGATCTGGTTGTTCCGGAGCCGATCACTGTCTCTCAGTCTCTTCTCGAAACTGTTCAAGAATATACATACCTTGGACAAATTTCTCCAGTTAGGAAAAAACAGTTTCGAGAAAGAGATCGATAGGAGGGTGCAGCTAGGCTGGGCAGCGTTTGGCAAACTCCGCCGAGTCTTCGCTTCATCCATACCACAATGTCTAAAGACAAAAGTCTTTGATCAATGCGTCCTACCCGTCATGACTTACGGTGCCGAAACGTGGACACTGACAGCGAGGCTAGTCCACAAACTTCAAGTCGCTCAGCGTGCCATGGAAAGAGCTATGCTTGGAATCTCTTTGAGAGATAAAGTCCGTAATGAGGTAATTCGGCAAAAAACAAGAGTAACCGACATAGCTCGAAGGGCTTGCACGCTGAAGTGGCAGTGGGCTGGTCACGTTTGTCGGAGAACCGACGGACGTTGGAGTCAGAAGGTCCTCGAGTGGAGACCACGTCTCCGCAAACGGTGTGTGGGCCGTCCTCCGGCCAGGTGGAGTGATGACCTCCGAAAAGTGGCAGGCATCGACTGGATGCGAAAGGCCGGAGACAGGATGAGTTGGCGCTACTTGAAAGAGGCCTATGTCCAGCAGTGGATAAATGTTGGCTGATGATGATGATGAAATTCAAATTGGTGTATTGCATGAAAGTGGTACATTCATATCAAGATCTTAAGATTAAAGGGTAGCCTAACACATTCTGCCTTAAAGGCGTGCAACAAAAATCTTACAACGAAAAAAACAATAATGTCAATTTAAAATTAAAATAAGAGTTATGAAATCAATTAATAAAATAAAATTAAATAGTAATAATGATTTAAATATTAATTTAGGCTAAAATAAATTGTATACTGATTCGGAATGTCATAAATATAAAATCGCAATCAATACCTGAACAATACCTATCCTGTAGAAACTCATTACCTACTTACTTACTGAAGGTATTCGGTAATTCCGTAATTATACTACAAAATTTCAGTTTTCTACACTTCTTACAAATATAAACTTAGTCCTATGCCAAATCACAAACTTAACTCGCGCAATAAGCCTGAAAAAGGGTATTAAGTTTTACATAACAGGTTGGGAAAAAAACTTCTCATTTAATGCAAGTTTACTTACTTAAATACATATAATACAGTTAAATTACATTATATTATAGGTTGGGGAAAAAGTTCCTTCACATTTTATATGAAATCTAAAGATCAGTTATAATAATAGTTATTACTACTTAGCTATTTCTGTGATCCGCGTATTTACAGGATAAAAATAGTACTATTCGTTAATTCAGGATATAATCTATCTCCATTACAAATTTCAGTCCAATGGGTTCAGTAGTTTTTGCATGAAAGAGTAACAAACATTCACACATTAATACATACAAACTTTCATGATTATAATATTATAGTAAGGATAATTATTTTATTCGATGCCTTATTGCCATCTGGTAGGTAGGTAGGTAGTCAAATGATTCAGTTGCTGATCAAAAAAATGCTTGTTTTATAATACGAGTAGATATCCTCTTTAGATGTTAACAAGACACTGCCTGATGAATTCTGTAGAGACCGAAACAGCTGGAAATCTGATGGTGCAAGATCAGGGCTAAATGGCTGATATACTTGAGTATCGCTATCCGATTGTTTAAACATGGTACAAATAAAAACCTTACAATAAGATACAACTTAGAGTTGAAGGCTGTCAATAGAATTCAGCTTAGCAGGACAGTATTCTTGTTAATACTACTTGAAATTGGTTCAAAATCTCAAAGTTTTTTGACGAACTCCGTGGCGCAGTGCGCGCGCTGTCACATTTTAAAAGTTGGAGGTCCTGGGTTCGATTCCCGGCTCGAGTCTGGTCTGGTCGGTTCGATATTCCTAATTTGACCTAAACCTAACCTAACCTAACCTCTATTGCATTTTAAGAGTTGGAGGTTGGGTTCGATTCCCGGCTCGAGTCTGGTCTGGTGGGAGGCTTCGGCCGTGGCTAGTAACCACCCTACCGACAAAGACGTGTCGCCAAGCGATTTAGCGTTCCGGCACAATATCGCGTAGAAACCAACTAGGAGCGTGGGATTACCATACTCCTAACAGGTTAGCCCGCTACCATCTCAGACAACATCATCACCAGGTGAGATAGCCGTCACGGGCTGACTTGTAGTGTATAAAAAAAAAGTCACACCCAAACTCTTTAATTAGAGTGTCTTTTACATTTGGAAATAGTTCTACATTGGGTGATGATCAACCCATTATCGGCTCACTACAGAGCACGGGTCTCCTCCCAATATGGAAAGGTTTTGGCCATAGTCCACCACGCTGGCCATGTGCGGATTGGCAGACTGCACACGCCTTTGAGAACATTATGGAGAATTCTCAGGCGTGCAGGTTTCCTCACGATGTTTTCCTTCACCGTTGAGGCAAGTGATATTTTAATTGTTTAAAAACGCACATAACTCATAAAAGTCAGAGATGCGTGCCCGGATTCGAACCACCGACCTCTGATTAGGAGGCTGACGCCCTAACCACTAGGCTATCACCGCTTATCATTAATTGGGTGTTTTTAATTAAATGACCTGAATTGAAATATTCAACCTCCTTGCTTCGGAGAACACGTAAATTTGTCGTTCCTTATTATAACCACAAACTTCTTCATACACGCCATAATTTCAAGCTTAATCTCTTATCAGATAAGCTTGTGATTTTTAACCACTAACTTTTTTAGGTTGTCTGTTTAGATACCAAAGGCAATTCAAAATATGCTGAATTCTGTCTATAGCAGGTATAAATAGTGTCAAGTGAATAGAGCATTAAATGTATAACTGCGCGATGGGCAATTTATACAAGAAGATAATAGTAGCAATTGTTGTACCTTTTTTTTTTTTTTTTTTTAATGGGGGGAAATCTCCTAGTGAGATACCCGACTATTGCTTTGGGGAAAAGCTCGGGTTATGTGGGATTTTTACCCACTAAAACCCCCTCGGTGGCCACCATCAGCATAAAATAGTGGGAGGCTCCGGGATCTTGTTGTACCTACGCAAATCTCTAAATCTCGCTCAATCACACACACAAACGCACACATATATTCTCATACTCTTACACACCAAGGCATACTTCTTAATAGTTTTTTGTTAAATACTTGTCGTTTGCTATGAAACAGCGAGGCCACCTAACACAGGTATTTTGAAGCTTACTAAGACGTGTCCACAAGGTTAATAATTTTTTGAAAACGTCATTGACAACGATCGAGATCCCCACATCAGTTGTATTACCTAAGCACATTAAAACACAGTACACAACACGAGATTTATTGCAAACCGATTCTGTTGTTCTAATAACTGAGAGCTCAATTGTCACAAAAAAAACTAGACCTTGCGTTGGATGTGTTAGAAGTGACCATCGATACTCGACGCTCAATCCGACACCCCAACCCACTTGTAGTTGCGGCATCTTTTCACTTTACTAAGCGCTCCTCTCCGAAAGAGGAGACCTAAACATATCCTTCATGACCCTGACGATCAGATGACTACTGACAACATACTCGTACCACGTACCACACAATCATACGCTACACACCGTCTTTGCCGGCGAAGACGAGGTCCCCGCTATCTTACGTCATCCGGACGTGGGCTCCATCCACGGCTTCGGAGACGTACGGACCACTCACCGTCCGACCCCCCCCCCCCCCCCCCCCCCCCGTTATTCCAAACCGCCTTAACCGAGGTTCGGTCTCACAGGAGGTGCCCTTAAGCAGACGTTCCCTTAGTTTCTTCGAGCCCTAGGGCTCACAATTTCGTCTGGCACAGCTTCTATCCGAAGCTCGCCAAACATTCCGGTTACGCTGTGTCAACCAATAGGGTTAGCACAGCTAATAGACAGTCCGAAAAAAAAAGATTCCCGACGCGCTTTTTGTGTGGCGCGACCTACACAAGTGGTTGTAGTAAAACTGTTTGTGTTATAAATCGACAGGACAGCGGCGTCCGGTATCGAACCGGTTGCGCATTAATCATGTTCCGCAGTAAAATATGTTTCGACCACTGAGCATTAAAGCGAGCATTATTGAATTCGTACGACTAGAGTTAATCTTATTACATGATTTATTGTGAATGCACTACTATGTAAATTATAAAGGACTCGGAGATGTTATGTATCTCTTTAACTATAAAGCATTAAAATGACTGACTGACTTACTAACTGACATAAGGTAGGCAGAGTTTTAGTGTATTAAATTAGGTTCCATATTCCTAATTTGACTTAAACCTAACCTAACGTCCATTGCATTTTAAGAGTTGGAGGCCCTGGGTTCGATATTCGGCTCGAGTCTGGTCTGGTAGGAGGCTTCGACCGTGGATAGTTACCACCATACCAACAAAGACGTGTCGAGGCCAAGCGATTTCGTGTTCCGGCACGAGGTCGTGTAGAAACCAATTAGGAGTATGGATTTACCGTACTCCTAACAGGTTAGTCCGCTACCATCTTAGACCGCATAATCACATACCATCAGGTGAGATGTCGTCAAGGGCTGACTTGTAGTGTATAAAAAAATGATATTGTAAATGCGAGTTTGTTTTACTTGTGTTTTTTATCCCTTTATAGGCAGCCCTTAGCGGCAATCTCACTTGGTGGTACGTGATAATGCAGCCTAAGATGGTAATGCTGCCGTAGTGACACTATATTCGTGCTGCAGATGAGGCAATTTATAAAATGTCCCCAACAGAGTCATTAAGAGGAAAAATTAAGGAAATCAAAATAATGACATTAATGCTTGGCCAATACGTATTTGAATATTTAAAGTATGTCAATGGGAATAATATGTCTTAATATTAGAAGTAAAAACAATCTTATTTTACACGCTACTAGACTGCTAAAAATAGAAATTCATTTAGAGGTAATTGTATACAATTTTATAACAAATTACCAAATGAAATTTCTGAGATGTCTCAATAAGTTCAAAGTTTCTATAAAACGTAAGCTTGTGGAAAAGTCCTATTATAGGGTGAATGATAAACACGCTTAGGTATGAAATATTGCTCTAATCAGATAGCTCTTAAATAATTTTAAGTGGCAGTGAGACGGTGATATCTTAACAAAAATTTACCTGGCTAAAATTGTCGTGGACTTCATTTTAGACCAGGGCGCGTTTGGAACCCTCATTGCTTTAGTTTTAAGTCTACGAATGTAGTATCAAATCAATACCATGTAAATTATTGACGCATCAAAAGTGTCTTTTGAAGGATTATTTGAATAGAGTTTTTGATTGATTGATTGATTGGTAGCGATGCGTAAAGCAGTTATTGGTAAAGTAAAGCACCTAATTGGTCGATGTTTACTGTGACTAATAGTCTAGTGTGGACTCTGAAACATGCGGGTGGACACCACATTCCAAGCTGGTACGGATTTCTTTGTACAGAACAACCCCATACAAGTTGTCGATCCAAACCAGGAATTCGTTCTCTGTGCTGTTCTCTGTTAACCGCTAAACCAACCAGGTAGTTATTAATAAAATTACTTAATAATAGATAAAAGTATTTGTATAGTGGTTAGGACGTCAGCCTCCAAATTAGAGGTCAGGGGTTCGAACCCGGGCATGCACCTCTAACTTTTAAAGTTATGTGCGTTTTTAAATAAATATATCACTCGCTTCAACGGTGAAGGAAAACATCATGTGGAAACGGATTTGGATTAAATTTGGCATGCATGTAGCCTTTGACATTGAAAAGAACATAGGCTACCTTTTATCCCGATTCCTTAAGTAGTTCCCGAGGGAAAATTAAAAATTGGCGAGCTAAGCTACGGGCAGGCAGCTTTGAAATTTGGTAGGTATACATGTCACCTATGCTATGGAAACATAGACATATTGTATTTTCTATACCGATCACTCAAATAGCTCCCGTAGGAAGATTGAAAATTTTTAACTATTATAATGTTATTGTTAAATTAAATTGTTAAAGCGATTTCCCAATTCTGAAGTCCAGGCAGACGAAGTCGCGGGCAGAAGCTAGTAAATAAATAGATAAATAAAGAAAACACATGTCCTCGTAACGAAGAAAAGTACTGTAATGTTAAACTTAAACTGCTACATAACTCAAGGGTGACGTTATACAGATGCAGCCGCGGTATAAACCTATCAGCTTAATACACGGTGTACATACATAAATTCTCATTTCCGCTGCAATATATAACAATTACGCTAAGAGTTCAGGGCTCTTAAGGAGGATTCCAGTGACCTAGATAGGAAAATGCATGTTGTTTGGATTGTTTTAGTGACCGTTCCTTTTACTAACTTCAAACCACGGCTTCATCTGTATAAATTCAAATTCAAATTCAAATAATCTTTATTCAAATAGTTCTTCAAAGGGCACTTTTGACGCGTCAATAATTTACATAGTAGTGGTTTGATTTGATACCTACATTCGTAAAGTTAAAACTAAAGCTTTGAGGGTTCCAAACGCGCCCTGGTCTAAGAAGAAGCCCACAACCAACTTAGCAAGGTAAATTTTCTTTTTGCTGTCACCATCTCACATGCCACTTAAAATTATGTTAAGAGCTATCTAATTAGAGCGATATTTCATACCCATGCTTGTTTATCCTTTACATAATCCTTTACACTATAGTAGAACTTTTCTATAAGCTATACGCTGTTATATCAAAGCCTACAGCGAAGACATTTTATTTTTATTTTATACACTACAAGTTAGACGGCTATCTCACCTGGTGGTAAGTGATGATGCGGTCTAGGATGGTAGTGAGCTAACCTGTTAGAAGTATGGTAAACCCACGCTGCTAATTGGTTTCTAGGCGACATAGTGCCGGAACGCTAAATCGCTTAGCGACACTTCTTTGTCGGTAGCGTGGTAAATAGCCACGGCCGAAGCCTCCCACCAGACCAGACTCGAGCTGGAAATCGAACCCAGGACCCCCAACTTTATAATACGATAGCGCACGCTCTGCGCCACGGAGGTCGTCAAAAATAAAATAGGCTATGGGTAGAAATCGCATTATTAATAATCTTGTATGCTTAATAAATTTTCTAGGTTACTCAATTTTGCATGGCAAGTTAGGCTTTCGTCGGTCCCAGGTTAAATCAATAATATTTGATTAAAGTCATTACATCCCATTAGAGAGAATATACTTCATCCCACAGAGTTATTTATAAACAAGGAGATATGCCTGCGTCATCGTGCCGAAACGCTAAGTAATGAATAGAAGCAGGCGTTACCTTGCGGAAGTCCACGATAAACAATAAACAGCAAGTATAATTTTCTATATTCCGCCGACCGAACCGGGAGATTAGTATAGTATAACACCACACAAAATACTCCACTAGAACCTCTACGCACGTTTCGACCCGACACCGGATCATCCTCAGGAGATGTTGACTTCACAAGCGAGAAAAGAAAGAGCGCTTGTGAAGTCAACATCTCCTGAAGTCAACGTGCGTAGAGGTTCTAGTGGAGTATTTTGTGTGGTGTTATACTATACTAATCTCCCGGTTGTCGGCGGAATATGGCAAATTATACTTGCTGTTTATTGTTTTGAAACGCTAAGTCGCTTGGCGACACGTCCTTGTCGGTACGCGCACAAAGTCGCCGGTTGATAATGGTGAAAATGATGGATAAAACTTCAATCATAAACTTTCTAGTTCAACATAACTCCGCCGACCCATCCGTTAATTATAAAGTAACAGTGAACAAAATCAGTATAGGAAATCAATTTTAAATTAACAATAATTTTAATATAAATCTAAACGTTCAATAGCAATACTAGAAACGTAGCAAAAAAAAAAGTTATCATCGTTTAGCTAGCATATTTGATATTGAACTCTATTGTCTTAATTATAAGGTCGATGTGGGTGGATTGGCGTTGACAAGGGTACCTAAATAGTACTCATGGTCAGATAATAGTGGTTCGATTAGCCATCCGCGGCTAATTCTTGCGGGTCATTTATTATAACGCACCATTGTGATGGTGATGTCATCGGATTTTAATCGGACATGTCTAACCTTTGGATGTGGCATTCTATAATATTATTAACACCGATTCAAAAGAAATGTTATTTCTGAGTTAGAAATAAAACAGTCAAAACATTCCGATGGTACAAACATATGCTACGCAGGGAGGTCCAAAAGTTCGTGGAATGGAGGGGATGGAGTGGGGATAGGTGCGCTCGCTTAGTGTCATACTAATTAGAGACTAATCATTAGTATATAAATTGAGTTTCAGCCTTATTGCGTCATTCGTTTACGAATACTCGCCTGCTAAACAAGTAAATCCGGAAGAAAACTGAAACTATGGAGAAAATTGAATACCGTGCTGTGATAAAACTCCTTACCAAGCAAAGAAAGAACGCTAAGACCATTTTGAATGAAATGGAAACCGTTTATGGAGAACAGTGCCCTAGTAAATCAATGATTTACAAGTGGCATAGTCTTTTCAAACATAGTCGGGAGTCGATTGAAGACGATCTTCGCTCAGGAAGGCCAGTTGAGGCCACCACATCAGAATCATCGAAAAAGTGGAAAAAATTGTACTAGAAGATACCCGTTTGAAGAAAAAACAGTTATCTGCATTAGTTGGAGTATCAGATACTACCATTTTGCGAATCTTACATGACCATCTGGGTATGACAAAAGTCAGTGCAAGATGGGTACCGAGAATGCTCACGCCGCTTCAGAAACGGCAACGCGTCGATGCGTCAAAGCAATTTTTGGAGTCGTGTGGAGACGACCCTGCACAGATTTTGGAGCGGATTGTTACCGGAGATGAAACATGGGTTCATCACTTTGAGCCTGAGTCCAAACAAGAGTCCATGCAATGGCACAAAAAGGGGACACCACCGCCAAAGAAATTCAAAGTGTCGGAGTCGGCGGGAAAGTTGATGGCTACTGTTTTTTGGGATTGCGAAGGGATAATACTGATTGATTACAAGGAAAAGGGAAGGACCATAACCGAAGAATACTAGGCAACGATACTAGAAAAATTAAAGAAGGCCATCAAGGAAAAACGTCGAGGAAAATTGACCAAAGGTGTGTTGCTCTTGCAAGACAACGCGCCGGTTCACAAGAGCAGAGTTGCAATGGCTGCTCTGCACACGCTTGGCTTCGAATCACTAGTCCACCCACCCTACAGTTCAGATCTGGCCCCATGTGATTTATACTTGTTCTTTAATTTAAAAAAAGACTTAAGGGGAAGAAAATTTTCCGACGACAATGAGGTTAAGGAGGCAATTTTGGCTCATTTTGAGGCAAAAGATAAAAAATATTTTTACGATGGTTTAGAAAAAATAATTCATAGATCTAATAAATGTATTCAGCTTAAGGGTGATTATATTGAAAAGGAAAAATAGATTTGTTGTTTCATTTTATTTAAAACCCATTCATTCCACGAACTTTTGGACCTCCCCTCGCATATTGCTCTAATAAGATAGCTCTTAATAAAATTTTAAGTTGCATGTGAGATGGTGATAACAAAAAGAAAATTCACCTGGGTAAGTTAGTTGTGGGCTTCTTCTTAGACCGGTGCGCGTTTGGAACCCTCATAGCTTTAAAGTTTACGAATGTAGTTGTTACCATCAAATCACAACTATGTAAATTATTGACGCGTCAAAAGTGCTTTTTAAAGATTATTTGAATTTGAATATGATGTTGCCAATAAATGGTGTTTTTTGTGTTGTGTGATTTTTTTATTAACTTTTTTTTTGTAGCTAACCCAAATACGTAATTAAATTGGAGGCTGCACGGGGTATTTAGTAATTTAACAGTTGCTAACTGGAGACGATCTGTCATCTGAAAATAAGAAATTGCTGCTAAAAAAATATTCAATGAATGGAATGGATAAATAACGGATTCAAGTAGAATGGAAAGGCAATAAACTTCTAACTTTTTTATCTATTCTATACTAAGTGTAGTAAAATGAAGTGACGATGTCTTAATGTATATACATATGTTGAACCTGACATAGCCTTATGTCAGGTTCAACATGATGTTGTAAAGGACGCGTTTGGGTCATCTCCCGGTCGGTGTAGTTGGATTCTTTAACCACAAGCGATCTGGGTGATTTGGTGAGTGACCAGATTCAGTTTTTTTGGTTGTTCTTGTTTTATCCTCATTGTTATTATTGTTTTCTATTCTTTTTCTTCCCAGTTGACTTTTACTTGTTTTTATTTTTATTATTTCTATTTGTGAAAACTTGCAATCAGCTTTAATTTTCTTCTGTTTTTATCTATTTACATTTTCTATTAGCTGTAAGTTTTCCTTGTAAAATAAAATAAAAAAAAACTGTATGTAGTTACCTTCTCCATGCGTTATGCGATAGCATCGCCTCCTCGTTGCCAGATGACGTATAGCAGATACGCGACTAGCCATCATCGCCGGTCACGATCTATGGACTTATTAATTTCGTCCCCCTCCACCAGCCATGGCGACTCCTTTTTTTTATAAGTTACAAGTTAGCCCTTGACTATATACTATTATAGAAGCTGTGATAGCCTAGTGGCGAGGGCGTCAGCCTCCTAATCAGAGGTCGGCGGTTCGAATCCGGGCACGCACCTCTAACTTTTCGGAGTTATGTGCGTTTTAAAAAAATTAACATATCACTTGTTTCAACGATGAAGGAAAACATCGTGAGGAAACCTGCACGCCTGAGAGTTCTCCATAATGTTCTCAAAGGCGTGTGAAGTCTACCAATCCGCACATGGCCAGCGTGGTGGACTATGTCCAAACCCTTCTCATATTGAGAGGAGACCCGTGCTCCTATGATGATGATGATGATGATATACTATTTGCCCAAAAATCGCACATAAATCCGAAAAGTTAGAGGCCGGGATCAAATTAAAATTCCAATTCAAATAATCTTTATTCAAATAGTCCGTTAAAAGGCACTTTTGACGCGTCAATAATTTAAATAGTGATTTGATGGTTATTTATAACTCAAATCAAATCAATGTCTATCTAAGGGATCTATGAATCGTTCATATACATCACATTTTTTATTATTTCTATTCGTGAACTGATGGTGATAACTACATTCGTAAACTTAAAACTAAAGCTATGAGGGTTCCAAACGCGCCCCGGTCTAAGAATAATCCCACAACAAACTTAGCCAGGTAAATTTTCTTTTTGTCATCACCATCTCACATAATCAACAAAAAATATAGTACCTATGGAAGCTTTTTTATCGTTTATTTAATCCTTAATATCGTAATATGATTTTTCTATAAGTTTTCTCTTTATAAAAACTTTGATTCTATTGATAGACATCTCCAAGATATAAATAGGTAAATTTGCTTTGAATGAGTTATTAATTTTGCAGCCTAATTAGCCTTAGTTTATAAGTTTTACTTCTTCTTCTACTTCTCATTATATCATAATATCTGCCGATTAATGTCGCGTAGAAACCAATTAGGGGTATGATTTTATGATAAGCCTAACTAGTTGGCCGCTACTCACATAAACTGCGTCATCACTTATCACCTGGTGAAAGATTGGCGCTAACTTCAGTAGATACTTCAAATCCTGGTTTAAGATCTAAGAATCCCCTTTTTTCTGCTTTGACACTTAAAAAAGAGGGTTTATCCCGCCAACTTAGGATCGGCATATTCATCATCATCATGATCAACCCGTTGCTGGCTAAAGGGTATAACATAATTTTAAACTCAAGGAATTTTGTATTGTACCCCTGGAAGGAACTATCTTCTGCAATACATGTTTTCCTAGTACAGAGGGTAGGGGAAAATTACATATTGTAAAAATGTTACGAAACAATAAATTATCTTCATCATGATCGACCCATTGCCGGCTCACTACAGGGGTCTCTCTCAATATGAGAAGGTTTTGGCCATAGTCCACCACGCTGGCCATGTACGGATTGGCTGACTTTACACACCTTTGAGAACATTATGGAACACCCAGGCGTGCAGGTTACCTCACGATGTTTTCCTTCACCGTTGAATCAAGTGATATTTTAATTGCTTAGTAACGCACATAACTCCGAAAAGGAGGAGACCTCTGATTAGGAGGCGGACGTCCTAACCACTAGGCTATCACAGCGCAGGATCGGCGTATTAATGACAACGACATTAAAAAAACACTTGATTTATATTCAATTGCCAACAAAATATTCAGATGATAATATATCAAACGTAACATATCTTGCCACATAACTCTTGCGCGTCACTAGTCATAAATATTGCAACATTTTCTTACCACCTCTCGTTACAAATACAATCGTTTTGCCATAAATAACGCTATCAAATACCAATTTCAACATTTCTCAGGCGTTCAAACAAATTAGCGACACTGTACAATGGTATGATGTTATAAATTCCCTTTGCATACGAATAAATATGACTGTACAGCCCTCCGCGATTATTAAAAACCTCCGAAAGCATTCAAAGGAAACCGATTTTTAACCTATTAAACACAAGCACCATTATCCCATGGCGTGAACGACGTCGCATCTTCAAAACCGCATATAAGTTGCATTGTACGAAGATATGTGCCTTATTCCATACAGGATAAGAACTAAGATGCGAATGGAAGTAATTTTTAAGCTTCGTCTACATCATTTAACAGGACACCCTGTCTGTTAAGCCTACACCCCACCCACATATTTGCAATTCATACTTACCTTTTACACTAGCACTTCTTTATAAACACTTTATTATCGTTACACCATTCTAACTTTTGTGTTGTGCGTACCAAGGAGGATTATTGCGTGACGTTTTAAACTTTAAATACAAATGGCGACGAGCTTACCTAATGATACTGATATTAATAGGCGTACATGGAACACACGTTTTTGAGATTAAAATGCAACAAACGTTATCTAAATAGACTGTGGAATATACTGTTGACATGTCTGAGAGGTACCGCCATTGATTTACCACTAGCCGTAGATAGAGCGCGTCATACAAAAACAAGGCGAGAATTCGTCACCAACTATTTATACCCTTCATATCGGTATATCTATGTATTACAACCGGTCTAATACACTAGACATAGCCGTTATGTTATCTATAGCGGCGCGTAGTGCTTTGTAATTCATTCGGATTATACGGCGTGAGTGTAAGAATCGGTGACTTTCGTCTAGCCTTGTCACACACTGGGGGAAAGGAGTGCACGCGTCGCTATTTGTGCACTACTTTTCCGTCCCATTTTTTGAGCGTTAATGATCGATCTACGGCTAGTGGTAAATCAATGGGTACCGCTGATAAGGCAATGTAGTGTAAGTAACTAAAGATTCGGCTTTTTTTATACACTACAACTTAGCCCATGACGGCTATCTCACCTGGTGGTAAGTGATGATGCAGTCTAGGATGGTAGCGGGCTAACTTGCTAGGGGTATGGAAAATCCACACTCCTAATTGGTTTCTACGCGACATCGTGCCGGAACGCTAAATCGCTTGGCGACACGTCTTTGTCGGTAGGGTGGTAACTAGCCACCGCCGAAGCCTCCCACCAGACCAGACTTGAGCCGGGAATATTAATATAATTGAGGTCGTCAAAAGTAAAACGCAGAACGTAGTTTTCAACCGTGGGTAGTTACCACCCTGTGGCTAAGCGATTTAGTGTTCCGGCACGATGTCACGTACAAACCAATAAGGAGCGTGGGTTTACCATACTCTTAAAAGGTTAGCCCGCTACCATCATAGACAGCATCATCACTTACCACCAGGCGAGATAGCCGTCAAGGGCTAACTTGTTCTGTATAAAAACAAAAGACATAAGATAGAATATCTTTAATATAAATAGAAATCCTTATCACTTCAAATACGAAACAATATCATTAGTTAATAGATATTGCAACGGTATCCTAAACTAACAAGAACCTCTTTTCACCCTCCTGTAACCTGAGAACTGAGCTGCCACCGTGAGGTCATCGTCCTACGGATTAAATAGACAGTTCACATGAGTATGTACGCTACATCACCACGTGTACCACACCAAAAAACTTAATTATCGAAAGCTCTGGTACTTTTTTTAGCAAATATTTTTCAAAGTACCCTCGCTACTTTTTTAACTGGTCTAAATGATACATTAATTTGATGGAGTTCCTAACAAAAAAAAATTAAAAACATTTTAATACAATCGCCGCGATTCTAAGAAGCTATACATATATATATATATATATATATATATATGTATAACTTTATATATGGGGGTTCGATCCCAGGCACGGACCTCTGACTTTTTTGAGTAATGTGCGTTTTTAAGCAATAAAAATATCATTTGCTTCAACGGTGAAGGAAAACATTGTGAGGAAACCTGCATGCCTGAGAGTTCTCCGTAATGTTCTAAAAGGCGTGTGAGGTCTGCCAATCCGCATATGGCCAGCGTGGTGGACTATGGCCAAACTCTTCTCATACCATTGAGAGGAGACCCGTGCTTTGTAGTGAGCCGACAATGGATTGATCATGATGATACAAGATTAATAATAATGCGATTTCTACCCACAGCCTAATATACTTTGCTTGTTTTCACAGGTTGGAAGAAGGCCACCAGCATCAGTGAAGGTCACGGGCTATGAAGAAATGAATGATAATTATATATCAGCTTAATTAACAAGGTAATACGTCAGAGTTTTAGCACAGTTTGACTACGACAAAAGAGAGATGGCGCTGTTCCGTTACATCCGTACAATATGTAATTAAATCAAAAATAACTTTCAAGTGATTTTTTTTTAATTAATGTATAATATACCAACAATCATATACCAACAATATAAGACTAAAGCGCTCACCATTGCAACAGTTTGTTGCGGTCGTGTACACAAGTGTTCCCGTGACCCAGCCACCAGGCTACGCGTAGGAGCATCGCTGGGTTTTAGTGGGTATTCTGGTCGGCAGTCTGTCCTACATACCCGAAAACGACGCAGTCGACGCAGCGAAACAGAAGGGGATGCGTAAAAGCATTTCCCAGCGGAAAAAAAAACCATTGCAACAGTGAGGTCATCAAAACCGTATGTCAACCCATAAATAATAAAGAGCTATCAAATACAACCTTATTTTCCCCCAAACTCCTTTATAAGACTAATCCAGTGTTTTTCATAATAAAGCGGATTAATTTCACTTGTAAGATATCTATTACACGGTACATTTGTTATTTGTGGCTTAAAGTCGATATATTAATTGATAGTAATATTATTTGTCGCTTATAGTCTAGTTGTTTAATTATTCACCTGCCTATTATCAGGTACCTTCTGGTATTGGGTATAAATAAAGGAAATGTATCGATAATCTCACCTGGTGGTAAGTGATGATGCAGTCTTAGATGGTACCGAGCTAACCTATTAGGGGTATGGTTATTCCGTACTCCCAATTGGTTCCTAGGCGACGTACAGGAACGCTAAATCGCTTGGCGACACTTGGCGATTTTTATCGGAAGACGGGTAACTAGCCACTGTCAAAGTCCCAGCAGACCAGACTCGAGTCGGGAGTCCAACCCAGAACTTCCAACTCATAATGCGGCAGCGCTGCACCACGGAGGTCCGGTGTACCGACAAAGACGTGTCGCCAAACGATTTAGTGTTCCGGCACGATGTCGCGTAGAAACCAATTTGGAGTGTGGGTTTACCATACTCCTAAAAGATTAGCCCGCTACCAACCTAGACAGAATCATCACTTACCACCAGGTGAGATAGCCGTCAAGGGCTAACTTGTTGTGCATAAAAAAAAGATATATATATGTCGCAGCCGGAAATGAGTTGAAACGGAAGCGCGCCACCTAGCGGCTAGCAAGCGTAATCAGTTTTGGCGTGCTTCGACAGAGTCGTCAACGAAAAAGAAGAAAAAAGAGACTTTGTCACGGAACTGTCCTACGTTTCTCTTTGTGGTTATTATCCTAAAAGTTCTGCTATTATGATATTAGTTAAATTCAGGGTTAAAATAAATCGAGTCAAATCTAAAGGTGTTCTTATTGCACGATACCAGAAAATTTCCCACACGATGTCGGACGGATCAAGTCAAAATCCGCCCGATCCTATATATATATATGATTTGCATCCCAAATTTAATCTTAAAGGGTTAAAAATAACTATCAAGATGAAGTTAATACAAGTGACCGTTTGTTTAAACCGGCAGTTTACCACCAATATATTACGCAGGACCCCGAGCGGGGGTTGAATATGCAGCGTGCGTGCCGACTGTAAATATTGCGACCACGTGTGCGACGAGCTTTACACGTTAGCCCAGTCATACAGCTACTGAAGCGAAGCTATAAATAATGAAGAGTTTTTATTTTATTTAGTTATTAATATAAAAAGGAAATATAATACATGAAAAACGAAAAATAAAGTTTCTCTACACATTATATTTACCTACCGCCTCGCATTGGTCGTTAAGGTCTCATGGTCGCGTTAAATGATTACTCAATAGTTAATTTATTTTCATCAAAAATCATAACTCTAGTTATTATGGATTTAATTTCAAAAGTGACTGAACTTGGATTTCCATATAAACTACCATCCTCTATTAACACCCTCCCCAAATCATACGGTCCGTGGCGCAGTGCGTGCTCTGTCGAATTATAAAGTCCTGGGTTTGATCCCCGGCTAGACTCTGGTCTTGTGGGAGGCTTCCGCCGAGGTTGATTACCACCCTACCGACAATGCCGTGTCGCCAAGCGATTTAGCGTTTCGGCACGATGTCGTGTGGAAACCAATTAAGTAAGGTTAGCCTGTTACCATTTTAGACTACATCATCACTTACACCAGCTAAGATTGCCGTCAAGGGCTAACTTGTAGTTGACAAAAAAAGGGTTAACCATACACCTTACAGGTTAGCCCGTTGCTATCTTAAACTGCATCATCATTAGGTGAGATTCAAGTCTGTCAAGGGCTAACCTGTAGAGAATATTAAAAAAATCTTATCTCCCACTGTACAACGAGTCCGTAGCAAAATAATAAAGTGGTCTTGTCACGCACACGCGGCCCCGTCTCATTACGCCGAACTGTTTTAGCTAAATAAGCTAAATCAACTCGTGTGCAACTTTACGCTAATAATGAATAGCTGTAATAGCTTAATGGGATAAGGTGCTACAACAACTTCGCCATACGTTGCCGTTATTATCCTCACTCTATCAATGACCCACTGCTGGGTCTCCTCTCAATATGAGAAGGGTTTGGCCATAGTCCACCTCGGCCATGCGCGTATTGGGAGACTTCACACAGTAAGTACATTTCTATTTCGGTTTACAAACAACAATTGAATTACATTACGTAATGGCTTTATAACATCAGCTGTTTTGTAATGTACTGTTCTGTGTTAAGAGAGGGAGAAGGCGTCACAGCCGAGGCACTGCGTCTGTGGTCGTTGGGTTTTTCTGCAGTAAGTGCGTTTGACGACCTCCGTGGCGCAGCGCGCGTGCTGTCAGATTATAAAAAAGTTGGAGGTCCTGGGTTCGATTCCCGGCTCGAGTCTGGTCTGGTGGGAGGCTTTGGCCGTGGCTAGTTACCACCCTACCGACAAAGACGTGTCGCCAAGCGATTTAGCATTCCGGCACGATGTCGCGTAGAAACCGAAAGGAGTATGGGTTTACCATACCCCTAACAGGTTAGCCCGCTACCAACTTAGACTGTATCATCACTTACCATCAGGTGAGATTGCCGTCAAGGGCTAACTTGTAGTGGATATAAAAAAAAATGTACCTGTCGTTCACTAATTGGTCTCTACAGACACCGGAGAAAATGCCTCCTAGACAATGTATAAACCGTCTAGTATACACATAAAACCATGCCAATAGGCTTTGTCAAGTGTGATACTTCAATCTTGGACTAAAGCTACCTAAAGTCTCACAAATTGTCATCAGGTATTCTAAAACCTCTAACGCTACAGTTCGAGGATTTGGAATCGAAACACCAGGTGTTACTCTTGTCCCTAACCAAAGATATAAATGGCAAAAAATGGCTATTGAACTGTTCTGTTGGTCAGTGGTTAGATGGTGTAATGATCACGTCGTTCTGGGTTTGTGGAAAACATCATTTAACTCTGATGACACAAATCCTATTGGTCATTATAACCCAAGAACATGAGAGCTAAACAATAAACAGCAAGTATAATGTGCTATATTCCGTCGACAACCGGGAGATTAGTATAATATAACACCACACAAAATCTTCCACTAGAACCTCTACGCACGTTTCGACCCGACACCGGATCATCCTCAGGAGATGTTGACTTCACAAGCGCGAAAAGTAAACTTCTTTACAGTAGTTATTGTTTGTCATGGACTTCCGCAAAGTAACGCCTGCTTCTATTCATTAACATGAGAGCTGAAAAACCTAAACATCCATTCGAGACTTCCCATTTCTCATCGGGAGTTGAGTACAGGTCAACGCACTTGTCCCCAAAATTTGTGATGTGATCAGTTTTATGAGTGTTTACATTAATTTATTACTGGCTGTGTCCACAAGGCCCAGCGCTAATACCGGAACTTGAAGCATTAAGAGGGACAATTTAGGAGTCTTGCTGTTTGTAAGATATGGGTTTTTGAGGAATGCCATCAAAAAAATGTTAACATCGTCTTAACCGTTTCTGAAATACTACTTTAGGTATTAGAAGAAGTAGAAGTGCGTAATGATTCGCCTACTTATTTAAGTCGTATGTAATGTCACAAAGAACCTTATGACTTAAAACTTAAAGTTCACAATCGCTCACGACAACCATTAAGGAGGTGTTAGGTAAACTGTTTATTTTTACACACTACAAGTTAGCCCTTGACGGCTATCTCACCTGGTAAGTGATGATGCAGTCTAGGATGGTAGCGGGCTAACCTGTTAGGGGTATGGTAAACCCACACTCCTAATTGGTTTCTACGCGACATCGTGCCGAAACGCTAAATCGCTTGGCGTCACGTCTTTGTCGGTAAGGTGGTAACTAGCCACAGCCAAAACCTCCCACCAGATCAGACTCGAGTCGGGAATCGGACCCTGGACCTCCAATTTTATAATGCGACAGCGCGCTCACTGCGCCAAGGAGGTCGTCTAAACCCTGTACCTACATGTCGATTCTCGGAATCGTTATAATCCAAATCATTAAGAAACATTTTTTTTGTTTACGTTTTCTGAGTAAAGAATATCCTAGGCCTGAGATAAGAGCATACAACCTAGCTTAGATAGTACACAGCGGTTACTGTCAAGTGAAACAAGCTGTCAAGTGTGATACTTCAATCTGGGACTAAAGCTAACTAAAGTCTCACCAATTGTCATCAGGTATTCTAAACCTAACGCTCTAGAGTTCGAGGATTCTGAATTGAAACACCAGGTGTTACTCTTGTCCCTAACTAAAGATATAAATGGTAAATTAGCTATTGAACTGCTCTGTTGGTCAGTGCCTAGATGGTATAATGATCACGTCGTTCTGGGTTTGTATTCCAGGTCGAGCCAGTAATTGTAAGCTGATATGAAATCTAGAAATTTTCTATACCGTTTTGGTGTTAGTAAATAGGCAATGTCTTCCCTTGTGTTTCGGAGAGTACGCTAACCCGTCAGTTCACTGAACCTGTCCCAGCATTTCTATATTTTTTATTTTATATCGAGATTTTACTTTGCGGACTTCCTAAGGTTACGTCTGCTTTTATATAATAAATGAGAATAATTAACCTCTTTAAAATATAACGATTAAACTTTATCTAAATATATAGACTATGCAACATTTTTTCGTCCAAAATCCCTCAGTGCCTGAAGACTAAAGTTTTCGAACAGTGCGTGTTGCCAGTGATGACTTACGGATCCGAAACGTAGTCGCTCACTATGGGCCTCATAAGAAGGCTCAGAGTCACTCAGCGAGCAATGGAGAGAGCTATGCTAGGAGCATCTCTACGTGATCATGAAATGAAGAGATCCGTAGCAGGACCAGAGTTACCGACATAGCTCAGCGAGTTGTGAAGTTGAAGTGGCAATGGGCGGGGCACATAGCTCGGAGAACCGATGGACGTTAGGGTCCCAAGGTGCTGGAATGGCGACCCCGCACCGGTAAACGTAGCGTTGGTCGACCACCAACAAGGTGGACAAACGACATCAAACGAGTCGCAGGGAGCCGCTGGATACAAGCGGCCCAAGACCGTGGCCATTTGAACTCCCTACAAAAGGCCTATGTCCAGCAGTGAAATGATGATGATGAAATATATAGAATCATTTGCCAGTCAACAAAACGCATACATAGATAGTTAAAATCTCCGATAATGCAGCGTTTTCTCATAGATTCGTCATACCAGGTGGTATGGCTATACTAACAGAGGTTATCGTGTGGCCACCTATACCGGAATGCCATGTATGCGTGCCGCGAATTAGCTCGACCGCGAGCTATGTGCCAGCAAATGCCAACTATGCACGAACATCAATTATAGACTTTAGGATTCGAATACAGGTATGGTTATGTTATCAAGTATAAATGAATTAATGAATACACATTTATAAATTTACTGTTATGTTATCAAGTATAAATGAATACACATTAACTGTAAATTATAAATGAATACAGAACATGTAAGAACCAGTACAAGACCAGTATAAAATTCGGCGTTATCGCTACATTGTGAGCTCTTCCAGGCAACTAATGGTTTAAAAGGTTTCAGGTAAAGAAAAAGGTATCTTAAACGTCGAGCGAATCTTTTTTTTAAGTCATCTATATTCAAAAAATTCAAAATTCAAAATAATCTTTATTCAAATAGTCCTTTACAAGGCACTTTTGACGCGTCAATAATTTACATAGTAGTGATTCGATGGTGATAACTACATTCGTAAACTTAAAACTAAAGCTATGAGGGTTCCAAATGCGCCCCGGTCTAAGAAGAAGCCCACAACAAACTTAGCTGGGTATAAGTTAGCCTAGTTAGTTAGTTAGTCGTATGGCAGTTATTAAAATCCAGTCCCCTAATCGGTTGCGATGTCTATCATCATCGTTCAGAAACGCAAAATTCTTTGGCAGCAAGTCTTTATCGGTAGGGTGCAAACTAGCCACGTCCAAAACCAGCAGTCCAGTAAAGAGACAATTCAGTAATTATGATTTCGAAGAAATACTAAATTTCTGTTTTATTTATAGTTGGTATTTATTGGTTCCAGATAATGCCATGTTCCAGAGAAGTTGTTAAGTTTCAGTGTGTCTTTTTGACGCTATACATTTTTAAAATAGGATACCCTATAATTACATATTATTACTTTATAAGTAGATAACTACGATAAGTGTGTTATTTGTACTAGTATATAATATAATAAACTTAAACCTTCACTTCTCCTAAATATAACTGTTGATCTAACATCAGGTTACTAGATATGTTCGTAGATTTTTTTTTAATGTAAAGCGCTGAGTCAGTTCTATTACAATAATACAGTATTGAAACAGGTTTGTGCTATTATGTATGTATTTATGAATGGGAGCATGCGACGTGGCACGGTGGTATTGGTTTTGTTATTGTGTGGCCACCTGTACCGGAATGCCGTGTATGCGTGCCGCGAATTAGCTCAACCGCGAGCTATGTGCCGGCAAATGCCAACTATGCACGAATATCAATTATGGAATGTCTTAACTGGAATTTCAATTAATGAACACACGTGTAATATAGACCACACCAGATCATCGAGTACATTTCTTTGTGAGTGCATTTGTAATTTTAAATTTCATTTTCTCATGATACTATTGACAGAACATAAACACACTGGATGTGCAAGCTTAAGAGTACATCATATTGATATTATTAGGTTATTTTATGAAGAAGTCTCATATTTGATTTTATAGTTAAATGCATATATTATGCGTTATTATATTAATTATTGATTTATGCTATTGCGGCTACCACGATTTTGTAGCGCAACGGTGATGTTGACTAAACCACGAACAGATACCACCTGGTTTTGATACCACCTGGCGTCAGAAAACCACCTCGCTGCCGAGTAGGTCCGTGGAAGCAGCAATGGCATCTTGCGTATGACTGCCGGCAAAATGAATAGTCCTCTGATCAATATACTAACTCAGAGGAATAAATCCATGCTAGTTATACGGTATTTATATAGATTTTAAGTTTTTATTGTTATTAATCTACAGTTGATGAGATGAGATGTTAGTAAACATAGTCTTTTATTGTTACTAATCCAAATGAACCATAATTGTTGACTGAATAAATAAATAATAATTTAAGTCAAAGTCCTACTATAGACTAAAGGATTATGTAAATGATAAACAAGCATGGGTATGAAATATTGCTGTCATAAGATAGCTCTTGCCATAATTTTAAGTGGCATGTGAGATGGTGATAACAAAAAGTAATTTTACCTGGCTAAGTTTGTTGTGGGCTTCTTGTTAGACCGGGTCGCGTTTGGAACCCTCATAGTTTTAGTTTTAAGTTTACGAATGTTATCACCATCAAATAAATACTATGTAAATAATTGACGCGTCCAAAATGCCCCTTAAAGGACTATTTGAATAAAGATTATTTGAATACAGTCAAGTATGTCATTTAGAAATGTATTGCAGTTAGGTACACATGAATCAATCAAATCAATCAATAGGACCTATAGACGCCCACTGCTGGACATAGGCCTTTCCGAAAGCGCGCCACCACACACGGTCCTCCGCCTTCCTCATCCACCCGCCACCAGCGATCTTTTTCAGGTCGTCGGTCCAGCGAGCAGGTGGTCGTCCTACGCTGCGCTTACATGAATACGTAATAATTATTGTCAAGTGCCGAGTCAGTACTATAACAATACTGTTGTAATGACACAGCGTTGTGCTTATGTATGTGATTATGAATGGAAGCATGCGACGTGGCACGGCGGTTGTTGTTATTGTGTGGCCACCTGTACCGTATTGCCGTGTATGCGTGCCGCGAATTAGCTCGACCGCGAGTATGTGCCGGCAAATGCCAACTATGCACGATCAATTATGGAATGTCTTAAATGGAATTTGAATAAATGAATACAGTAGTATGCCACAATAATAATACATACAATAATAATAAAGAGCGAGTTAGACAGAGGGATGATTAAGCTTTGAGTTTTTTTTTTGCACTAAAAGTTAGCCCTTGACGGCTATCACACCTGGTGGTGAGTGACGATCTAGGGTCGTCTAGGGTGGTATCGGGTTAACCTGTTAGGGGTATGGTAAACCCACACTCCTAATTGGTTTCTACGCGACATCGTGCCGGAACGCTAAATCGCTTGGCGACACGTTTTTGTCGGTAGGGTGTTAACTTGCCACGGCTGATGCCTCCCTCCAGACCGCACTCGAGCCCAGGACCTCCACCTTTATAATGTGACAGCGCACGCACTGCGCCACGGAGGTCGTCAAGTTTAGTTTAAGAGTTTATAGTAAATTAATGCTTGTTTTAACAATAGTACAATTTTTATTTATTACTACGCGATGCTGATGCTTTGTGACACCAGAAACCTTTTTAAGCAAAAATAGTCTCAGGATAGGTTGTACATACATGGGTTACGCTTACAATTGAGGCTACTTGATCGACGGTTTAACGTGTTCATGGGAGTGGATATTGAAAATTAAATGTAACATTAGTAGTACCGTCGCAACTGGGCTGTTACTTATACTAAAACGTGATAATAAATATGAACTCAATGTATAATTTCATCGGTTTAATCTACTACGCCCATTGGAAGAGTTTGGGGGGCCGAAGCTTCTAATCTGGCTCTCTTAAGAGATGATTCAAATAGTAGTTCATTATGGTATATGTAGGAGTTGCTCCTATCAATAGTGGTTCCTTTCAGAAATGGTTGTCTGAAGGAGATAGACCGCCTTTGCTTCTTCTTCTTCTATTCTTCAAGTGTTTGAAACTGGTCAGCAGTCAGTTTTTTGGAACGTTCCTTGTCTAAACTAAACGGAATAGTTCTTTGATCGACTTGATGCCAGTCCCCTCCCGTATGTTTCTTAGCCACGACTTCTTCCGCCTTCCAACACCTCTTTTTCCAGCAATCTCCCATATAATAGTTTGAAGCAGGCGGTACCTATCGTTACGTAATATATGGTACCTAGGTACGGTTTTTTTTTTGGAACGAAGTTCCTTATCGCGCGTTCTGAAAGGAAGATGGAAAAAATTCTTACGAAAAGTTGTCACGACACTTTTTGTTATTGTAAGCTGTGCGGCGTCGCATGTTTCTCTGTCTGTCTCTCTCTCTCTCTCTTATAGAAAGCAAGCCAGATATTTTCATTTCTATTTCGCATTGTACAGTGTGGTGTCGCGACGATTATTTTTGTTGAGTGTATACAGGTTTTTTTTTTAAATAATAAAAAATAATAATGAATCCTGACAGTATTTCTGCACAAGTTCCGGATATTGCTGATGGAGTACAAAATTGAGCCTACTTATTAAGTTTATATAACATTATATTTGTTAATAATAAAAAAAATATTATTATAACTTAAATAAAATAAAATTTTATTACAATTCCTTCACTAATTAATCGAAAGGAACTTCGTTCCATCCGGGTGTCCCTTGAAACCTCTCAAGTTTTTTTTAAATTTTTATATCTATCAATCTCACATAGTAGGGATGGATTTTATAACAGCTGAACATTTTCCACAGAATAAAACGTGTTTAAGTAACAGTCATTGTTATGGCGGGTAAATAGGCAGGCAGGTACATTGGATAAGAATTCCTTTGCCCGTTTATGCCATGGAAATATGCCAGCTATTTGTAAAGGTGTATTTTCCGAGGCCCGGAGGTGGGTAGTTGGGTAGGCGCGGATTCCTATTGTAAACAATTTTATTGATCGAATATTTTGCAACTAACAATGTAAGAATATTTTTCGTATCGGATATGATTTCACACCTGTAAGGGATGGCTGGCGTTTCCGAGATATGATGTTTTTCAGCGCTTCCACCAAAACGATGAAGAACGGACAACATTCGACACCATGTAGAAACCAATTAGAAGTATGGGTTTACCATACCCTTAACAGGTTAGCCCGCTACCATCGTAGACTGCATCACCACTTACCACCACGGGAAATAGCCGTTAAGGGAAAACTTGTAATGTTATAAAAAAAACATCAAAATCGTACCGTTTGGAGGAATAAATGGATAGCATGCTTATGTGATTAACGTGGTATAAGGGCAGAAATAAAAAAAAATCATGATCAACCCATTGCCGGCTCACTACAGAGCACGGGTCTCTCTCAATATGAGAAGGGCCATAGTCTACCACGCTGGCCGTGTGCGCATTGGCAGACCTCACAAGCCTTTGAGAACATTATGGAGAACTCTCGGACATGAAGGTTTCCTCACGATGTTTTCCTTCACCGTTGAATTTTTATCCACTACAAGTTAGCCTTTGACGGCAATCTCACCTGGTGTAAGTGATGATGCAGTCTAAGATTGTAACGGGCTAACCTGTTAGTTAGTGGGTTTCTACGCGACATTGTGCTGTAACGGTCGAATCCTCCCACCAGACAAGTGATATTATAATTGCTTAAACGCAAATACCTCGCTAAAGTTAGGAGTGCCCGGTTAGCAAACCCCCGACCTCTGATTAGGAGGCGAACGTCTATCCACTAGGCTATCACAGCTTTTAACAAGACATACCGACTTATAAAATGTTCAGAGGGTTGTGCTACAGAGTGATAAGTACACCTTTTTTTTTATCCGCTGGAAAATGCGTTAAGGCATCCATTACGGAAGATGCGCAGACTAGACTGCGCTTCCGATGGGGTATGTGGGACTCGCCGGCGGCCAGACTGGCGACCAGAATACCCACGAAAACCCAGCGATGCTTCTTCGCGTCGCCTGGCGGCTGGGTCAACTTGGCTGGGTCGGGAACACTTGTGCACTCGACCGCAACCCAGCCAGCGGCGTCCGCCGAGGCAGAGCCTCCACGGGGGGCCTATGGTGGAGGCCCCCTAACTCCGTCCGAGGAGCGCCAGGACCATTAGACGCGCCTCACGAACCGAGGATAAGGCTCGACGGGCGAGGATGCCTCTCATCCGTCACCCGGAGCTCCTCGTCAGGGTGAAGGGCCTCGCTCTGGGGGAACCGCCTTCGTGATATACGTACGTACGTAATAAGTACACCATAAAATTTTTAATTAATATCACAAGAAATTATTACGTAATTAAAAACTCGTCTTCAAAGCACCGCTATTAGTTAGTAATTTGTTCAAAGTTATAAACTTGTCACGTGCCCGTGACATCGGGCCGTGGGTAATGAAATTACGGCCGATGTTTTATTCATTGCACCGTCGCGCTACTTATCTAGAACTTTCCATACGACACTCAAGTGTCCGAACTACATTGAATAATTGATATCGAGTTGCCAACTTCTGCGTGATTCTGGTATGCATGTAGTTCTACAAAGGTATTTTTTTTCGTTCTCCCTTCATCATTATCAACCGAAAGACGTCCACTGCTGGACATAGGTCTTTTGTAGGGAGTTCCAATGCTCACGGTCTTGGGCCGCTTGCTTCCAGCGGCTCCCTGCGACTCGTCTGATGTCGTCTGTCCACCTGGTTGGGGGTCGACCAACGCTACGTTTACCGGTGCGGGGTCGCCATTCCAGCACCTTGGGACCCCAACGTCCATCAGTTCTCCGAGCTATGTGCCCCGCCCATTGCCACTTCAACTTCGCAATTCTCTGAGCTATGTCGGTAACTCTGGTTCTTCTACGGATCTCTTCATTTCTGATTTGATCACGTAGAGATACTCCCAGCATAGCTCTCTCCATCGCCCGTTGAGTGACTCTGAGCCTTCTTATAAGGCCCATAGTGAGCGACCATGTTTCAGAGCCGTAAGTCATCACTGGCAACACGCACTGTTCAAAAACTTTAGTCTTCAGGCACTGAGGGATTTTGGACGAAAAGATGTCACGGAGTTTCCCAAACGCTGCCCACCCGAGCTGAATTTCTCCCTTAATTTAGAAAAACTGCTCGTAACGGGCAAGGTGGAGGGAAGAAGGCCAAGAGGACGTAGCCCCATGCGTTGGTCCGATCAGATCAGCACTGCACTCGGTACATCATTCCACGCCGCACTACATAATGCCGGAAACAGAACCATCTGGACAAAAATCGTACGAAAGAAGGTGATCCATGCTAAGGATCGCGATCCTCAGTAATGAGGATGACGATGCAGAAGGAAAGTTCCCCCTTGATTGTTGTAATCTTTTTTTTTAACTTAACGTGTAATCCTCATGTGTTCCAAAGCATATTTTCGAGATAGGATTGCCTTATAAATAAAAAGAAGTTGTGTTACTAAAACGGATCGATAAATTAATGATTCTAATGTAGTTTAAATATATTCAAAACTCTTGTCATAACATGTTTAATTTATTGTACGTTCTACTTTTAAGTAAACTAAACACTGATTTTCATAAGCTTTATAAATGTTAAACCATTAGCTCAATTTTGACTTCCGGGAATTCCGACGAAATTACATCATGATCAACCCATTACCGGGTCACTACAGAGCACGGGTCTCCTCTCAATATGGGAAGGGTTTGGCCATAGTCCACCACGCTGGCCATTTGCTGATTGGCAGACTTCACACGCCTTTGAGAACATTATGGAGAACTCTATGGTTTCCTCACGATGTTTTCCTTCACCGTTGAAGCAAGTGATATTTTAATTGTTTAAAAACGCACATAACTCCGAAAAGTTAGAGGTGCGTGCCCGGATTCGAACAGCCGACCTCTGATTAGGAGGCTGACGCCCTAACCACTAGGCTATCACCTATTCGTATAATCGTATGATAGATGGATATATTGGTCAGTAAATGCTTTATAGATATACCTATTCAGCCGTAAGTTCATTCTCCCAGAGACGAGGTCACAGTGGTCGTCATAATGTTGGCGGGGTGAATTCAAATCGACTAGTTTTATTACCATTTTGCTATGCATTGGCGAGGAGAACGTTAATTTGGAATTTTATGTAATCGTAAAAAGGGATTAGATTTTTATAGACAGTAATGAAAAATTCATTGCTCCTAGAATGTGGTAATTAAAACGTGCGTTAGGATTGCTAAGTACAAAATGTGTGCGTAATGAAGTTAATCTTCTTTGGGCTTAATAGATACCACCCCGGCGCGGCGCAGTGTTGATATAAGCGCTATGGTGTTGTTGTTGATATAAGCGGATGGTCCCGGGTTCGATCCGCATATGGATCGAACCCGGGACCATCCGTAATATCCGGGTAATATCCGGGTATAGAATCGGGGTAATCTTGTTCAAACATGTTTAATTTATTTTATAATACTTTAAGTAAACTCAACACTGATTTTTATAAGCTTTGTAAAATGTTAAACCATTAGTAGCTCAATTTTGACTTCCGGTAATTCCGACGAATTTACATCATGATCAACCCATTACCGGCTACAGAACACGAGTATCCTCTCAATATGAGAAGGGTTTGGTCATAGTCCACCACGCTGACCATTTGCGGATTGGCAGACTTCACACGCCTTTGAGAACATTATGGAGAACTCTCAGGCGTGCAGGTTTCCTCACGATGTTTTCCTTCACCGTTGAAGCAAGTGATATTTTAATCGCTTAAAAAGGCACATAACTTTGAAAAGTTAGAGGGGCATGCCCGGATTCGAACCCTCGACTTTTGAGTAGGAGGCGGACGCCCTAACCACTAGGCCATCACAGCTTAGAAAATAGCAGGGACAGTCTGTATTTAATTATTTAAATTTCCGAATTTTCTCTGTTCTGACCTGGTGGTAGACTTTGGCCCTAGATACCGCGCCACCGACAAAGACGTGCCGGCATGTTGTTGCGATGAAAACAATTTGGAGTATGGGTTTCCATCATCACTTACCACCAGATGAGATCGCAGGCAAGGACAATTACAAAGTCAATCTAAGGCAGGGATATACAGACTGTGTGTAAACGAGATAAAATTCAAGCGGGCCTCTGTTTCGTTTTAAGTATATAGTCTAAATTCGTTTTAACTATATAATAGAAATAATTAACTAACTTACTTGTAAGTGAAGTTCTATTATGTGAGGAGCTATGTTCGAAGAGATTAAAGTCTCTCCCTTCCAGCATCTATGATGCGTGGACCCTTAACTATTGAAATATCACGATGGACAAGTAATACTATCAAATAAATGATTGCCAAAGAATATGTCAACTGAAATTAAAGATCTTATTATCTCGTGGTTTATTTTTTATGTATAAAAAAATTAAATAAATAAAAAAAAAATTATTGCAGGTCAGGGACCCATATAAAACCTTATAATTTAAATTTAGAAAAAAAAAAATTCAAAGTAGAATATATAGATACTTTAAAGTGCATAAGTTTCCTGTCTGGTCTAGGTTGCCTGCCAGAGATCACTCTTTAGAGATAAGACCACCTTATTGTACCTTTCTTTTCTGTGTGTATGTTTCTTTGCTGGTTTGTATTTCTTTTTTTGTGTGGTGTACAATAAATTATATTTTCATTTCATTTCATAGGAACTACGAGTGTAATTGTAACCTATATAATTTGTAATTGTAACAAAAAAATTATACAGGTAAGGTACAATTATATTTATGTTCTTCGTTTTCGAGATTAAAAATATTACTTTATAATCCCACTCCTGCACGCCGTGATTGGTTTGTGTTTGTATGACCTGCTGTGTGTACCAGTTTTGTTAAAAATAAGCAACTATAATAATGCTCTGAGTAATACACAAAGATAGCGCAATGCAATTCAGAGACAGCGCCATCTATCACCATTAAACGTAAACTACGCGATAATTTTTCTTAACATATTGATATACATGTACATTATGTTTATACTGATGGGGCATCTTCTTTATTTTAATGCTTAATGTAATATTAGATTCTGTTGGCAAAATAAGAGAACCTGTGCTGCAGCTTCAGTTTAAATAAACACGTCTTATCACAATTACTGCGATTGTCACTCCACTCCTGCACGCCATGATTGGTTTGTGTTTGTGTGACCTACTGTGTCTACTAGTTTTGTCAAAAATAAACAACTATACGAATGCTCTGAGAAATTCACAAAGATAGCGCAATGCAATACGGAGACAGCGCCATCTATCGCCATTAAAATTAAACTACACGATCATGTTTCTTAACATATTATTATAAGTGTACATGAGGTTTATAATGATGGGACATCTTGTTTATTTTAATGTTTATTATAATATAAGATTCTGTTGGCAAACTAAGAAAACCTGTGCTTTAGCTTCAGTGTAAATAAACACGTCTTATCACAATGACTGCGATTGTCACTCCACTCCTTTAAAGCGATAGCAATAAAGCGCACCCATAAACAACGGTCCGCATCTGGCGTTCTGCGATATGTCTTAACGATGTGCAATAACTTCTTGTATCTAAGACCGCGGCGCGCGCACAGGCGATAGCGGGAATCTGCAGCCACTTCACCATCCTTTCCATCACCACAAGTTAGCTCTTGATGGCTGTCTCACTTGATGGTTAGTGATGATGCTGGCTAGGGTGGTAGCGGGCTAACCTGTTAGGAGTATGGTTATCCCACGCCCCAATTAGTTTCTACGCGACATCGTGCCGGAACACTAAATCGCTTAGCGACACGTCTTTGTCGGTAGGGTGGTAACTAGCCACGGCGAAGCCTCCCACGAGACTCGAGTCGAAAATCGAAATTTATAATGCGACAGCGAACGCACTACGCCACGGGGGTCTGGTTTCGGCTTCGGCTGTGCCTAGTTACCACCCTACCGACAAAGACGTGTCGCCCAGCGATTTAGCGTACCGGCAGGATGTCGCGTAGAAACCATTTAGGAGTGTGGGTTACCATACCATACCCCTAACAGGTTAGCCCGCTACAAGGATAGACTATATCATCACTTACCATTAGGTGAGATAGCCGTCAAGGGCTAACTTGTAGTGTATAAAAAAAATGTTTAGGGTCCTTGCCCGGGATCGAACCCTCGACTTCTGATAAGGAGGCAAACGTCCTAATCACTAGGCTATCACAGCTTGCATTAACTTGAGGGGTATTAGCTTTTAATTAGCTAGTTAAACGTGTCAGGTTGAACATATTGGGCCGCAGTCTCAAACTAATATATCATGGTAGTCATGAAAATCAACAAAGAAGAGGCCCGAATCCCACTTCTGAGACGTTAATTGATTTTGGTGATTATGGTTTCACTGTGTTAACATGCTGCGGCGAATTTGTGGAATAGATACCCCGCACGTATTTATAACCTAGATACGGTTGTTCATATCCGGGTTTGCAGGCTAATATTTGCTATTACAACTATACCACGCCGCTTTCAACTTACCACACCGTATCTGTTCTCACGATCAATAGAATATGTTCAAACACCTTTAACGAGCGAATACAAATCGAGTCAAAGAAGACGTAAGTTGGTAACATGAAAAAACCAAATAGAGTTTCCGTTTGATTGGATCTCCGCGAGAACTCCGCAGTGACCAAAAACAGAAGGCGGTTATGTATGAACCCCCATGTATGTAGACATCGGACTTGGATCGTACGTCAAAAAGGAAGTGATAAACTAACGCTGACGTTTTCGCAATCATTGATATCAAATAGATACACAGTTGGCCTTAATCGTTCGTAGGTATTTATTCAAGTACTTACTTGCAGTGTAGTACCGTGTAGGCTACACAACACAAAAAGAGGTTGATAATAATAAATGTGTACATCAAAATAACTCCGTAGATAGATAGATAGAAATTCATTTAAAGGTAATTGTATACAATTTTATAACAAATTGCCAAATGAAATTTCTGGGATGTCTCTCAATTAGTTCAAAGTTTATATAACACGTAAGTTTGTAGAAAAGTCCTACTATAGTGTAAAGGATTATGTAAATGATAAACAAGCATGGGTGTGAAATATTGCTCTAATAAGATAACTCTTAATATAATTTTAAGTGGCATGTGAGTTAGCGATAACAAAAAGAATGTTTACCTGGCTAAGTTTGTTGTGGGCTTCTTCTTAGACCGGGGCGCGTTTGGAACCCTCATAGCTTTAGTTTTAAGTTTACAAATGTAGTTATCACCATCAAATCACTACTATGTAAATTATTGACGCGTCAAAAGCGCCTTTTAAAGGACTATTTGAATAAATATTATTTGAATTTGAATTGATAGACTCTTTATTGCACACAAATTTTAAAATACTTAACACATGAGTATGCAAAGGCGGTCTTATTGCTTAAGCATTAAATAAAAGATGAGGGTAACGGCGCAATTTATAGATAAAAAAAAAGACTAAAAAATGTAATACAATTTTTATGTGCACAATAAGATAATTTCTTTACCTTGCTATAATATGATTTATGGAGTTAACTAAAAACTTAAGCTTGCAAGTTTCCATGAGTCTTTTGTCGACTTTTAAAAAATTATATATAATATATAAATGGATGTTATCTTTGTATAACATAAGAGTGATAGTAATATAAAAGACAAATAAGTTTATTTATTAGAATTACGTTTCTAAGGTATATCTTTCCGTTTTAGTAAAACATATCAATGTCGCGACCGCTTATATAATGTAGCAATGCCCTTATTTGGTACCCAGCAATCATACTTACAATTAAAATGTTCATTGTTGTAAAAAAAGTAATGTATAGTCTAGACATTTTAATAGAAATTGGCTTGCTATGAAAAACTCTACAAATGGCGACTGAAATGGTGAAGCTATATTAAAATCCGAGACTCATATAAATAAAGCTGTGATAGCTTAGTGGTTAGGGCGTCAGCCTCCTAATCAGAGGTCGGCGGTTCGAATCCAGGCACGCACCTCTATCTTTTCGGAGCTATGTACGTTTTTAAACATTTATAATATCACATGCTTCAACGGTGAAGGAAAACATCGTGAGGAAACCTGCAGGCCTGAGAGTGTGACATGGCCAGTGTGGTGGACTATGGCCGAACCCTTCTCATATTAAGAGGAGACCCGTGCTCTCTAGTGAGCTGGTAATGGGTTGATCATGATGATTATGATGATGATATAAATAAAACAGGAATTTGACTCTCTCACCATCGATTCGTCGATTTGGCGACCTCTATGGCAGCTGGCACTGTCACTTTTTAAAATTGGAGGTCCTAGGTTCGATTCCTGGAAACCCTCATAGCTTTAGTTTTAAGTTTACGAATGTAGTCATCACCATTAAATCACTACTATGTAATTGACGCATTAAAAGAGCCTTCTAAAAGATTATTCGAATATAGTTTATGATTCATTGATTGGATTCATTCATTAGCTTACACAATACAAGTTAGCCCTTGACGGCAATCTCACCTGATGGTAAGTGAGGATGCAGTCTAAGATGGTAGCGAGCTTAGGGGTAAGGTAAACCCGTACTTCTAATTGGTTGATACATACATCGTGTCGGAACGCTAAATTGCTTAATGTAGGGTAGGGTGGTAACTGGCCACGGCTAAAGCCTCGCACGAGACCAGACCCGAACTAGGAATCAAACCCAAGACCTCTATAATACGACAGCGCGCGTGCTGCGCCATGGAGGTCGTCCGTAACACTATTTAGAACGGGCTTACATCTCGGCATTATTAACAAGTATAAAACACGTCGATGAATTTCTAATGAGACTGACAAAAAAAAAATTGTGATTGTTTTAAGAAGTAATTACTTGCATTACATAAAGTACTACTTACATATAAAACTGTTAAATGTAAAAGCTTTGGTAGAATTATAATTCGGTAATCGGTCACTTTTGTAATTTACCGAATAAGGTTTCAGTTGACAACCCTGGTTATCTCCACACAAAATTTGTTATGTTATCACGGTAATATTTTATATGTTGTGTCAGCGGTGATAGTCTAGTGGTTAAGATATTGGACTCCCTATTGGGGGTACCGAATTCGATCGTAGATACACTACTTATTATATTTTTTATTTACTCGCTTAAACGGCGAAGGAAAACATCGTAAAGAAACCAGCCTGAAAGTTCTCAAAATGTTCTCAAAGACGTGTGAACGCGTGTAGTTTTTTGATTAAGAGTTTTTACAAAGCTTAAGCTTATAGAAAAGTGTTTTTTATAATAAAAAGTCGGGCCGAGAATCGAACCCAGGACATCCAAATTTTTAATGCAACAGTGCGCGCTGTGTTACGGAGCTCGTCCAAACGCGTTTCCCTCCCGAGGACGATTACATAAAGCCTTTATTTAGTCTCCAAACTATAATCTAAGTATGTATATAAGTTAGTGCTATTTGCCAGCAGTTGATTACGCGGCGGGAACTCATTGTGACGTCATCAATAAATTACTGACGTCACGCGGCAATTCCGCAATAATAACAGCATCCAAGCGACGTGCTCTTTCCCTGATGATTTATTACCGCTAAGCCTCATTCCCTTTTAATCTGCAGTTAGTTATAGCGTCGCTTTAATAGATGCTTTTCATAATACTAGCGTGAGGTTATGATAGCCTAGTAGTTAGGACGCCCGCCTCCTGATCAGAAGACTCACCTGGTGGTAAGTGATGAGGTTGGTAGCGGACTAACCTGTTAGGGGTATGATAAACTCACACTCCTAATTGGTTTCTACGCAACAGAGTGCCTTCAATTCATACATAAGTGATCTCGGAAGTCTTAACTTACAAAACTCCTAAATAATTTTAATTGGCATGTGAGATGGTGATAACTAAAAGAATAGTTGGTTGTGGGCTTCTTCTTAGACCGGGGCGCGTTTGGAACCCTCATAGCTTTAGTTTTAAGTTTACGAGTGTAGTTATCACCATCAACTCACTACTATGTAAATTATTGACGCGTCAAAAGTGTCTTTTAAAGAACTATTTGAATAAAGATTTCGATTGATTGATTGATATTCAAGACCCATAGTTTTAAGTTTACGAATTTAGTTATCGTCAACAACTCACTACTATGTAATTGACTGATCAAAAGTGCCTTTTAAAGGACTATTTGAATAAAGATTACGACTGATTGATTGATTGATATAGACTCATAGTTTTAAGTTTACTGTGTATGTAGTTAAAGTCATCAACTAACAACTATGTAATGTAATTGACTCATCAAAAGTGCCTTTAACAGGATTATTTTAATAAAGATTACGATTGATTGATTGATTGATTGATATATACTCATAGTTTTAAGTTTACTGTGTATGTAGTTAAAGTCATCAACTAACAACTATGTAATGTAATTGACTCATCAAAAGTGCCTTTTAAAGGATTATTTTAATAAAGATTACGATTGACTGATTGATATTGACTCATAGTTTTAAGATTACGAATGTAGTTATCGCCATCAACTCACAACTATGCAATTGACTCATCAAAAGTGCCTTTTAATGGACTATTTGAATAAAATTTATGATTGATCGGTTCATTGAAACGTCAAAAGTGGCTTTCGTAGAACTCCAGGAAAAGCAATCAAGAATCTTCAAAAATCATTGTTGATGCAGAGGAGGACGGAAACACTGTCCAAGTTGGCACAAGTTTGAACTAGTTTGGACAAGTTCGCAACTTATAGGTCAGTTATTCAATAAAGTTCTGCGCCGGGCGTGAACAGCTCCAGATAAGAAGGCGAGGTGACTGTTGAATGAGTAAAACGTCTCCTGTAACTTCATTACGCCGCGATGTTATCTTAAGCTGCTCGCACATTAACCCGCGCACTGAAAATGCATAGCTTATTTTGGAACGAGGTTCCTTACGGCAGGTTTGGAGGAGATAGGGATTTGCTGCGCGACCGAACTGAAAAAAATGTGATAGTAAAACCGTAAGAAAAACTCCGTGGAATAAAACCGTTAAATGAGACAAGCGAGTGTATAATACCTTTCTCTTTCTCCCTCTTTCATTATTTCTGTAATTGTAATGTAATTTTATGTTGTCAAACAAAAATAAAGAGACATATTTTGTTATTTCAGTTGATAATTTGAATTACGATTTTTTTTTTACGTAATTTATTATTTCCTAAAATACTGAATTTCCTAAATACTTTCCTCTACTTATTTTTTGAGGCAGGTTTGCGCTTGACGACAATCAGTACCAGAAGGCACTGACGAGGTCTATATTCACTCTTGTTTTGAAGGTACTGAGGTTATACGTGGCTGGAATCACAGATGCTGGAAGTGAGTTGCATACCTTAGCGGTTGGGTCCAGAAACGTAGACATGCAGATATTATAACCCTTCTAGTAATTCGCTATCGGTATTGATCGTCAAAAATAGACAGACTGAGAAATGTGGTGCTGGAGACGCCTATTGCGAATAAGCTGGACAGCGCATCGAACAAACGCCCCCATACTCAAAGAGCTGAAAATAAATCAAAGGCGTTCGTCGCTTGTACAACTGCGAATCCTTAAGTTCTTTGGGCATATAACAAGGAAGAATGGTACTATCGAACATCTTGTAGTACAAGGTCGAGTCGAGGGCACACGTCCACGTGGTCGCTGCCCTATTAAGTGGACGGATTCAATCCGTTCCGCTACAAATTTATCGGTCTCCGAGTGCTTCCGTGATGCCACCAACAGAAATCGCTGGAAGGAGTAAGAGCTGCTGTAAAGGTCAAATCATAACCACGACCACTCTGCCAAGAGTGAACGAATAAGAAGAAGAATTAATCGTAAGTTGTGTAGCTCAAAATGAGGCCTTTTCTCTCATAAAAAAAAATATCCACAAGTTAGCAACTACACTGCAATCTCACCTGGTGTAGGTAAGTGATGATGCAGTCTAAGATGGTAGCGAGCTAACTGGTTTAGGGTATGGTAGAACAATACTCCTAATTGGTTACTACGCGTCATCGTACGCGATTGGAACCCTCTTAGCTTTAGTTGGCGAGTGTAGTTATGACCATCACCTCATAAATTAAAATAATGAAAAATAACACATTTTTCAGATATGAATGATTCAGTGATGCTTCTAATAGGTTTACATGAATCTTGATCTTGATTTGATTTAACTATGGTTTTTTGCGAAATTAAATTGGACCGAATCAAATATATTAATAACAAGTTTTTCTTATTTACTATAATTATTACTCTATGAAAATGACGGTAACAAAAGTAAAAACACATCAAAATAATAAACGCTTAGTTCACGTAACAAAATAAATATAATGTGCGATTAGCTTTAGGGACCAGCTTGTCAATTTGTCACGTAACCATGAATAAAATTGTAAAATGAACAAGAAAACTTATAGTCCAGTCTAATTTAAATGTAGGATCAGGATAATAAAATGTAGGAAAGCTTCGTCTTGAGAAATCTGTTTTGTTTCAACGGACCGTTTGATTTAGATTTATATTCATACTAGCTGGTGCCCGCAACTTCGTTTGCGCAGGATAAGTATTTCATGATCAACCCATTACCGGCTCACTACAGAGCACGGGTCTCCTCTCAATATGAGAAGGGTTTGGCCATAGTCCACCACGCTGGCCACGTGCGGATTGGGAGACTTCACACGCCTTTGAGAACATTATGGAGAACTCTCAGACGTGCAGGTTTCCTCGCGATGTTTTGTTTCACTGTTGAAGCAAGTGATGTTTTAATTGCTTAAAAAACGCACATAACTCTGATAAGTTAGAGGTGCGTGCTCGGGTTCGAACCGCCGACCTCTGTTAAGGAGGCTGTCGCCCTTACCACTAGGCTATCACGGCTATATACGCACCGATAAGTATTTCGAGTAGCTTTTATTAGCGTGGCGTAGAAAAGAACTAATATTAAAATTATCACCCAGATGGTAGATGTTTCTTACTTACTTTACACTTATCGTTATATTTTGGACAATTCAAGCATTATAAATTGTAGCCTACGTGTTATTATATTCTATAAGCTATATTATTGTAAATTTTCATACAAATCCATTCAGTAGTTTTTACATGCAAGAGAAACAAACATCCACCCATCCATACATACTTACAAACTTTCGCGTTTATAATATTAGTAGGATTACTAGGATTAAATATCCTAAGGACAAATAAAAACCTAGAAACACTTCTAATATGATATAGGCATTTCAAAAACCTCGCCACACAATATTGAGACATTAAAAAAAGCCTAGATAGAAGATAGAATATTAACGAAAGAAAGAAATTAAATGAAGAACTGTCTATTGACGTTAAACAATTTCATTTCATTCATTAGATACAATATTAACGATAAATAAATTAAACAATTTTAAAATAGTAAAAATATCCATTGTTAGTACAGACACTATATACACAAGTACCTACGTGAATATGGAAGTTAATTTTTACTCGGTTAGGATTTTTTTTTTCACGCTGGGTAATGCTTTTACGCATCCCCGGAGTCATCCGGAGGAGACGTAGGCAAGACTGCGCCGCTTCCGACGGGATATGTGGGTTCCGGCGGCCAGGCTGGCGACCAGAATACCCACTAAAACCCCGCGATGCTCCTTCGCGTCGCCTGGTGGCTGGGTCACGGGAACACTTGTGCACTCGACCGCGGCCCAGCAAGCGGCGTCCGCCGAGGCAGACCTTCCACACTCGGTTAGGATAATAATAATATAATAGTTTAAAAAACTAAAAAAACACGCTACTGCACGCATGCGTAGTTCGCGCACTAGCTCTGTCTCTCTTACTCGCATGCAAAGGACGCGGAAAGAAATTAATTAATCCTGGCGAATCTAATTAGGATAATCGGATATTTTGATCGGATTATTGCATTGTCATCGACCTTTGACAGGTGTGCAAAGTTTGAATCAAATCTGATCGTTCAAAGTAGGGCAAAATCGAGCTCAAAGGAGTCGGTTACAAACAAACAAACAAACAAACATACATACATACAGGTGAAGCTAATAAAAGCGTGTTAAAATAGTATTAACTATATTTAAGTACTTTCACAATGAATTATTAAAAAAAATATATACACTGCTGATTAGTAATAATTGCTTTCACTTTTCGTTGCAAATTGTGTTCTGATATTATAAGAAATAATCGATTACAACTTAAAACTTAAATCTACACTAATATTATAAAGAGGAAAACTTTGTTTGTTTGGTTGTAATGAATAGGCTCAAAATCTACTGGACCATTTTTAAAAAATTCTTTCACCATTCGAAAGCTACATTATCCACGAGTAACATAGGCTAAATTTTATTTTGGAAAAATATAGGGTTCCGTAAGATATTTGGGTTTTTTCGGACACAAGGAAAATTGAAAATTGTTTACGAGCTAAGCCGCGGGTAGACAGCTTTGAATTTGGTATGCATGTTACCTATATTATAGAAAAGGACATGTAATTTCTATACCGATCTCTCAAATAGTTCCCGTGAGAAGATTCAAAATTGTTAACGAGCGAAGCTTTAGACCCAATTCTGAAGACCGCGCAGACGAAGTCGCGGGCAGCAGCTAGTTAGGTATATAATGGTGTCAATTATACGTAAATCTCTAACCTAAACTAAATTGAGATCCCTAAATGAGTTACGCACTTATCAAGAATGTAAGCACTTGTAGGATTAACTTAGGCTGTTCAAGCAGAGAAAGTTACTGTAATGATATGGTTATTAAAGTCAAATAAACTTCGCAAAGGTAAAATCATACCGTTATAGAAGGGACTGATTATGCAAGGGAAAAGGTAAACGCTGCACAAGTTTGAACAAGTCCTTAACTCGAGGATGTCAGTTATCTAATGACATTCGGACTTATCCCTTCTTGAAGTTTTCCAGTGAGATGATATGGCTTTTGTAAGAATAAATTCAATATTGAGTAGTGAACTTAAGTTAATTTAATATATGATGATACATACTTCATCTCTAACAGGAGATAGGAATTTAGAGGAAAGACAATAAATATTTTAGTCCAATCTTCTTTTATCCACTAAATGTTAACCCTTGACGGCAATCTCACCTGATGGTAAGTGGTGATGCAGTCTAAGATGGTAGCGGGTTAACCTGTTAGGGGTATAGTAAACCCATACTCCTAATTGGTTTCTACGCGACATCGTGCCGGAACGCTAAATCGCTTGGCGACACGTCTTTGTCAGTAGGGTGGTAACTAGCCACGGCCACAGCCTCCCACCTGACAAGAAACATGTAAGCAGGCATATTAGACGATCATTTTGGTTCAAAGTTTCGTCAAACTTTTTTAAAGGTGCAATAGATCGTGACGCTTTACTATAATGAAATAACGTATGATGTTTTATTCATGCCCGTCTCTTGCCTACTTATCTGGAAGTTTTCATACCTAGTACGTTCGAACTTAATTGAATAACTAATGTTTCTAGAATCGGAAACATAGAGTAACCTCAGATGAAGGCAGATCGTTGAGTTTAACAGTTTATACTATATTAAATACTATTGAAATTTAGGCATATAACAAAAACACAACTTAGTCAACCTCGAAGGCGTTACCTGAGTAAACAATTAAAAATTATTTATAATGGCGTGAGATTATGTATTAGAAATGTAAAAATTATGCGCCCACGATTTTTTTTTCTCTTCAATGTCATTAAAAATATTATGTTTTTTAGAAAAAAACTAGTAATGGTTGACTTTTAAGTGACTGCATTCCGACCTACTGTAGTTTTTCATTCATTTATTATCGATGTCGTAGAGAAAAAAGAATTATATGTGCGTACGTACAGTTTATTGTAAATGGTCATCTTAACTCTCGTACCTACTAACCTAATTTGTACATAATATACAGGTTTCCTCGTATAAAAACAGTTATCATGATTAACTCATTACCGGCTCACTACAGAACACGGGTCCCCTCTCAATATGAGAAGGGTTTGGCCATGGTTCACCACGCTGGCCATGTGCGGATTGGCAGACTTCACATGCCTTTGAGAACATTATGGAGTACTCTCAGACGTGCAGGTTTCCTCACGACGTTTTCCTTCACCGTTGAAGCAAGTGATATTTTAATTGTTTTAAAACGCACATAACTCCGAAAAGTTAGAGGTGCGTGCTCGGATTCGAAACGCCGACCTCTGAATAGGAGGCTGACGCCCTAACCACTAGGCTATCACCACTTTTTGTAACATAAAAACAGTATTCTAGTTAAAATGATAACGATTTAACAGTTGCATGAATACCTACTATGTCATGGAAGCAGCTAATTTCGCTGTTAAGAAAGTTTAATCCTAGTTTTGCTCTAACTTGAACCAATTATGTGTAATCAGTTAAATTGAAGCCGCATAAGTGGTTCTTAATTAACAAAGACCTAGCTATTCTGGAGAATAGGTTAGATTACTTTGTGTTTTATTTTATTTTGTATATATACATAACGGCTGGACTTTTTGGTCGTAGTTTACGCATCTACATAAAATGAAAGAGAAGAAAAAAAAGTGTTTGTGGAAATTACGTAAAAAAAAACACGTACAATTAAATTAAACACAGTTTGTTAAACTCAAAAAGGAACAAGTTATTTTGTTAGATACGGATTTATTTAGTTTGGAAAATTCTAGATGAGGTATAAACATGACGTGACGTGAGGTTCTCCAAACGCCGTTCCGCCACCTCCTTCTGCATCATCACCTCCTCGCAGAAGCAGTGCGTATGTATCCTGCATAAACGGCTCAATGTAAACCCATCTTACATTCAGCCGATTAAAAAATGATTCTAGATCTGATAGGTGTAGTAAATGGATAATGAAATCCGAACAAATAAACATAAACATTAAACACAAAACATTGTGTTTAAATGTAACTCAGCATAAATAAAATTTGCGTTGGTACTTATCTCCGTAAAAAAGATGGGCTCGTCCGGGATTTGAACCCGGGACCTCTCGCACCCAAAGCGAGAATCATACCCCTAGACCAACGAGCCATTGGAGAGTGTGTCAAAAATATGGTAACATTTTTAGTTAGGTATTTGCTTTAGCAATAAATTTAGTTCTTCGTAACAAAGAACTCAACTAAAGTATAAGTTTTATTTAATATTTATATAGCGGGCAAACGATAAAACAGGTCACCTGACATGAAGTGATTACTATGTGCGATACCAGAGGAGCCACTGATGTTTTGCCGGTTCTGAAACCCTCCTAACCGGTTTCTATTCGGCAACCAATTGCTCGGCAGTATGTCTATGCCATTATCGTGGTAATTAGCCACTATAAGTATGTTAGAGGATAAAATCAGAAATAAGAAGATTTATAGCATTACCAAAATTACTTACCTACCAACTTAGAAGATTTATAGCATAACCAAAATTACCAAAACTGGTAATTTTTTATACATGGCATGAAATGGCATAGGGGATGATAGTTTTGGCTGAATTTTTTAATTATGAATAGTTAGAGACACAAAAATTCACATTAAGATTAATAATAATAAAAAAAATATGTACATATATTTTTTCTGAATATTACCTTTAAAGGGTGGTAAAATAGGGGATGATAGTTTTGCTGATTTTTTTAATTATTAAGAGTTAGAGACACGAACATTCGCAGTAAGTAGCTTAGTTTCTGAAGCAGGGCATTAGCCGCACGGGATACCTCAATCAGCAATTCTACGCAGACGAAGTCGCGGCAACAGCTAGTCTAGTCATAAAGGTACCCGCTACTCCCTATTAACAATAATATTATCCATTATAATAAAAGGAAAAATACCTCAAGCGAACTTAAGAGGTCCCGCCACATCTGCAATACGTTTAAGCACAATATATGACATCAACATATAATATGACATCAATAAGGAAGTCAACCCATTTTCCCTTAACACTCAACATAGCTACGAACATATAATAACCATCCTCGTCTAGCATACCGCAACTTTATACACCCATCTTTGTCTATCGTTAGAATTTTTCCAGCCCGTTAGGTTAGCCCTTAGGAAAATGAGCAAAGATATGTTTTACGTCAAATGAAATCATTTGTTTTGATCGTACGTAATTTTGACGTAATGTAAAGCTTTTGTAACTGTTTTCTCGTTTTATAAAGTAAAAGTAAAATAATAATAAATTTATAATATTAATAAATTCTTTATTTCGGACACGGTCCATAGAGTGTTAGTAATACATCTTAACCTATGTTAGTACCTACGACTTCACTTCTTATAACACAATCGAATTATTCTACTTAACTTAAAAATAACTTTTAACACCTATTTATTTTATTGGCTTCAATGCGAGCGAAGCCGCGGGTAAAAAATAATAATAAAAGATAATTAATTCATTTAATCTATCTAGATACTGTCTGTAAATTGACAATTCCTATACATTTAATAAATTTTTAAAAAATATTGAGAGGAATTATAATAAGATATCGAAAGTAAAGATAAATCAGATTTTTATTGTATTTTATTTTTGTCCATCCATCTATCTAAATTTAAAGGTATTTTATTAATGGCTTCGTATGTAGGTAAAGTGAAATGTTAATAAACATGTCCCGCGTCAATTTCAGTGAGTGTTTGTTTTTTCCGCTCCATCATAGGAGCCTGGTTCAACTCCTACCATGTACGGTATTAATATAAATGACATGTAAATAAACTGAGCTGTATTCTGTATCACGATCAACCCATTACCGGCTCACTACAGAGCACGGGTCTGCTCTCAATATACGAAGGGTTCGGCTATAGTCCACCACGCTGGCCATGTGCGGATTGGCAGACTTCACACGCCTTTGAACATTATGGAGAACTCTCAGGCATACACGTTTCCTCACGATGTTTTCCTTCACCATTGAAGCAAGTCATATTTTAATTGCTTAAAAACGCACATTACTCCGAAAAGTTAGACGTGTGTGCCCGGGATCGAACCCCCAACCTCTGATTAGCAGGCGGACGTCCTAAGCTAGTGGTTAGGACGTTAGCCTAGTGGCTATTACATATTATGTATAGCGACTGGAAATCATCTTCATTAACCTATTAACGTCCCACGCGTCTCTTCGTCGTCTCTCGTAGAAGAATGTTATTAGCATAGACCCACCATGCTCCCGCAATGCTGGTAGGCTGCGATTATTATCACATGTAAGTAATGAACAGGTACCAATGGCTTAACATGCTCTGTAGATCATCATGAAACGGAGAACACAGCCAATTTCTAAAAGAAAGCTGCCGTATAAAAACTGGGAGGTCCTAGATTCGATATTCGACCACTCACCTTCCGACCTCCCTGTCACTCCAATAATCGCCTAAGAGAGGCTCACCGGTTAAACACCGTTAAAGCAAAATACTAATATTTCAATAAAAATATAAGAACAATAAATAGTAGTAATAATTAAACTATTTTGTTTAATAATTTACATGTAGGTAGAGTAATTATTAATGAGAAAAAAATGAAAATGAAAAAAATATTTATTCATTAAAGTTTAACACAACATTTATCCGGTGTTGGGACATCTCTTTAAGTAAATATTTTACCTGTGCAGGATGAGTAATTAATACAATAATAATAATAATTTGAGAGTTAGAATACAATAATAATTTGTTTACACATTTTAGTAATTTCACTTTGCGTTTAAAACAATGTAACAGAACATTGTTAAAGCGAAATAGATCAGTTCGCTGCAAGAATTAGTTTGTTAAATAGTTTGACGAAGTTCCCAATTTGAATTTCGAACTGGAGCTCAAATCACTCGCCCGGTGCTCACCGCTGATTGGCGCGCTGAGCGATGACGTCATCAATATCTGTCGGTCGACCAACCACAGCTTAGTTTAAGTAACTAATATGCCCGCTTGGTTTACTGCAGACCCGGCGTAATATAATATTGAACTTTGGTACCTCCGATCAATAATGTATCAGATATGCAGTACCATTCAAAATCACCGAGCACTCAATTGAGATCTATTGCCCCCGTTCCAAGTTTAAAGTAAGCGTAGGAAATGCAATGCATATTCTAAAATGTGACATAAAAATAATTTAATAGCACAATAATGAAAACGTCACGCAAACGTCAAGTCACGGCAATATTATATAAATATAATATTACCGTTGGTCAAGTCGCGCGAAATATTTGTGTGATTTTTTCGTTATTGAAATCAAATTCTTGGCGTAAATAGTGTTTCTGTTTTTTGACTTGAGTTATTATGTAGTTACCTCTAAATTGATTTATATGTATATCCTAGCACTTAAGGTTATTAAAATGTTTTTTTTTACATATAATTCTGGTGGTGGTCCTTTGAATAAATAAATAAATAAAATAAATAATAATACTTATTTCCGGCAAAGCGATATGGAAATTACAAAATCACAATATTTTTTAATTTAAATAATAATATTAATAAAAAAAAACAATATAGAATTATTAAAATGACTACAATAAATTGAAAATAAAATTAGACTCAAAAATTATGAATCGAATTGAAATGAAATGAATAATTATTCAGGGTATATGTGACTAATATGAACCCGCGTTGAGAACTACTGAAGAATAAAAGCCCTGTCGATCAGTAAATCGTGATTTTAATTTAACAATTATCGTTGTGTTATAATAATTTGTTAATATGTGATTATTTTGTGTCTACTGTATTATCTATCATGCTTCTATTCTAGGCAACACAAGGAATAGATCGCTTAGTAAATAAGGTTCCTTAATTGTAACCCCACATCTTACCACAATTGAAGATGCATTTTTTTTTGTATTTCAACGATGTTTAATAAGTGTATACATTCATTCATTCATTCACTCATCCTATCATTCATTCGTTCGTTCATTCATTCATTCATTCGTTCATTCATTCATTCATTCCTGTGTATGTTAAACGAAACGGAGCTTACTAGCTAATTAAAAAAATCAAATAATGAAAGTTGATTTATAACGCAAGTAGTAAACATAATTTGTTGATGTTCAATTAAAATCAACATATTCACAGCGGTGATCCACCAATCAGCGTTGCGGGGAGTTATATATCGATGACGTCATCACTTCAGCCGCTGCGTGTTGCGATCAATCAGTTCTATTCCGCGCTTAAATTTGGAACTCGGAACTGTTCATCTTGAAATTAATGGTCGATTTAATCGGAAATCGACAAAAGCCTTCTTTAATTGAGATCTATCGTTCGTGTACCAAGTTTGAATTTACAGCGTTGTTTAGGATTTGATTTAATGCGACATAATTAATATTTTATAGCGTTATCTTAACTTTAGTATTAAAAAAGATTTTTTTTATCCTCTACAAGTTAGCCCTTGACAGTAATCTCACCTGATGTTAAGTGATAATGCAGTCTAGGATGGTAGCGGGCTAACCTGTAAGGGGTATGGTAAACCCACACTCCTAATTGGTTTCTACGCGACATCGTGCCGGAACGCTAAATCAGTTTGCGACACGTCTTTGTCGGTAGGGTGGTAACTAGCCACGGCCAAGGCCTCCCACCTGACACCTGACAGAGTCGAGCGGAGAATCGAACCCAGGACCTCCAACTTTATAATGCGACAGCGCGCACGCTGCGCCACGGAGGTCGTCCAGATTTAAATAGAATAACAATGTATTAGATAAAACACTGTATTGTCATTTTCGTACAGTATCCGGTTAGTTTCAAAGTTATCCGTGGTGGATAATCATGATTTCAGTAGCGTATGATCTCAAATAATCATAAGGTTGTCACCGCATTTGAACGAAAAAAATGGTGGAACAAAATCATTTTAGTATCACGAACACTGTCATAAGCTTTTAAATAGCAGCAACTGGTATAGATCGAAAATTTGAAACATAATTGTATAATCAAGTGATGAGTCGATTCGATGATATCAATTAATCACTGGCCGATAATCAGTAATCACTAATCACGTATCAATCACATCATCGCTGCGCTAATCATTGCTAATTCAAACTAGACGCGCGTTTGAATTCGGAACATCGTTCGAACATTTTCATTCCGCGTTAATGGATTGCTAGGTCATGACCGGAATGGGTTTTATACTCTCCGTGGTCAATTTTAATTATCAAATAATATTTTGTGAAACTGTTGGATAAAAATTTAAATGAAAGGCACTTCTGTGCAAACTTCATCATGATCAACCCATTCTCGTCTCACTACAGAGCACGGGTTTCCTCTCAATATTCTCTTTGGCCCATTAAGCTCAAATAATATCAATCAATCATGATCTTAAAAAGTCCTTTAAAAGGCACTTTTGACGCGTCAATAATTTACGTAGTAGTGAGTTGATGGTGATAATTCATCATCATCATCATGATCAACCCATTGCCGGCTCACTAAACAGTACGGGTCTCTTCTTAATATGAGGAGGGTTTCGCCATAGTTCATCACGCTGGCCATGTGCGGATTGGCAGACTTTAGACGCCTTGAGAACATTATGGAGAACTCTCAGACATGCAGGTTTCCTCACGATGTTTTCCTTCACCGTTGAAGCAAGTGATATTTTAATCGCTTACAAACGCACATAGCTCCGAAAAGTTAGAGGTGCGTGCGCGGGTTCGAACACCCGACCTCCTAACCACTAGGCTATCGCAGCTTCTTTGCGTACTTACATACATTTTATTATTATTAATCATAACTTGAACGAAACAAAACTACGTTAATGTATTAGGAGTAAGTATTAATAAATAGTAAACCACAGCGTTGCTAGCTATATAAACAGCTATGTTCGAAACAACAAAAACTTTCAAATTTAGAACATGATTAATTTGTTATCCAGTTATCATGCGATTGGATAATATCAATCACGGTCACCAATTCATCGGAGGCCGATAGTCACGTATCAATCACATCATCGCTGCGCAAATCATCGCTAATTCAAATTAAACGCGCGTGTTTGAATTCGGAACATCGTTCGAACAATTTTCATTCCGCATTAATAGATTGCCAGGTAGTGGTCAGAATTGGTAACAGCGTTTAGCATTATCCCCGTTATAAATTTTATTTAATTTTATTATATTATATTTAATTAACGAGTTTTTTTTCGGACTGACTATTAGCTGTGCTAACCCTATTGGTAGCCACAGCGTAACCGGGCTGTTTGGCGAGCTTTGGATAGAATTTTGAACCCTAGGGCTCGAAGAAACTAACGGAACGTCTGCCTAAGGGCGCCTCCTGTGAGGCCGAACCTCGGCTGAGGCGACGTTTGGGATAACGGGGCGGTCGGATGGGAATTGATCTCTCCACTTCTTTGTCGGTTTTTATAAATATTTTTTTTGAAGTTATACTTCTTTTGGCGCGATGGAGAAAACTGATGAGAGTGAATTTTTACGATGCGCGCGCACACCGACACCTAAATTCTACATCGTGAAGTTAGTTCTAGGTGGCATGAAAATCGATAACTATGTTCAAGTTGTATATTCTAGTATTTTTATATTTAGAGCACGTGTTTCGTGTACGTAACTGTACAATTAAACAGTGTGAATAAATAAATATTATTTTGGTGTTTTTATTGCATCAATTTATATACGACGGTGATAGTATTTACTAATAATTTATTAGTATATCTATATCTATATATATATTTAATATTAGTGATAAAACTGATTTGAATAAACTGTTTTGAGTGTATTTATAGATTTGAGGTTAATTGTCGGTATGTATAATTTATTTACATCGTTAATTAAAAATTATTACATTATTAACTACAAAGTTTCAACGAGACCATTTATATCATATTTTAGCTACCACAAACCTCTTGTTACTCACGTGCCTATTCAGTCACTACAAGAAGAATCTACGAATATAAAATAGTTTATTTGAAATATTTATTAATATATTTGAATCATTGCCTTAATGATTAATGATTGTATATTTTTACTGTGTTGTCATATTTTTACGTTAATAAAACCTTTTTTATTTGAATAAAATCTTTTTTATCAATTTAAATATTTATCGATAATCACTACTGCATTTTAGTTATTTTTTTTCCATACGCCCAAGAAGTATAACTTCTAACGCGTGTACATCAGTACACACACTCTTTTTTTTAGTTTTAGAGTTCTCGCCTGCTCACCAAGTATTCACTATCGTTTTATATACTGGAAAGTCCAGCGTCCGTTTTTTTTAATACACTACAAGTTAGCCATTGACGGCTATCTCACCTGGTGGTAAGTGATGATGGTAGCCCTATCCCCCTCCGGGAAGCGACCCTATACGTTTTCTATTGTTACGGTTCTTCATGTTCATGGCTCACCTACTTTGCTAGTCGCGTAAGTTTCAACTGTTTCAAATATTATATATTATTATTCTTTCATCCCAGTCTAATCAGGAACAGTTAATAGAATTATGACTTTGAACTCCATTGTTGAATTTTGATTACGGTTTTGCATGTTAACAATTTTCAGTCATGTTACGACCTAAGACACAGGAAGTATCTTCACGTCAGTCAACAAGACTCGAAACAAAAGAGAAGTGAGAAGAGAAAAGTGAACTAATATACCCGTATTTATATCAGAACACCCACCGACATAATATGTTCATAACATATTATTCGGTGGGTTGCTCATGAACATTCGGTTTCTGTATGGTAAAAAAACCGAAATACCACATATAAGATATTACGGTCTAACCCGTTTACATGCTCATAATTAAAAATATTGCTTGCTTTAACTACATAGATTTAGTTGCAACTACGGTATAACTCAACACTTTACTTTGTTCACGTTAACTTATTTAAAAAATCGAATAAATAACGTTATTGCAAATTAATATAAACATCCCACTCGTAACAATGCGATAGTTATCAAAAAAATTATTTTTAACGCATAAAAATGACACACAATGATTCCAAATTCAAACATAAACGTTTATTCAGAAATTAGACTGAGCGTTTATCGAATAGTTATGAAAAATCTAATTCGCAAACAAATTAAAGTTCAAATTTGGAACGATAATTTTTACATAGTTAGTTAGTTAGTTTAGTTGCAACTTAAGTATACAACAATGACTTCACTCAGTTTCTAACTCTTCACTTTGTTCACGTGAACTTAAACACACACAATGATTCCAAATTCAAACATTAACGCTTATTCGGTAATTAGACTGAGTAAACACTCACACTAGAATGAGTTTGAATATTTGAATGCGCAAAAAAAATACATTTCAAATTTGGAATGTTATTTGCATACCTGTGTTCTGTGCGTTTGTGCAAATATTTAAACTGCAAGTTAGCAATAGTGGTGTTGCATTATGAAAGTTTAATATGTTAACAATTTAAATTCAGAATTCAGTCCAGCGTCACTAGTATATTCATAGCGCTCGTCCACCTATCAGCGGAGGCGGTTACATATTGATGACGTCATTACTTTGACACCGCTTGTATTAGGTACGCTGAATGCATTGCTTCACTGAGTTGCTTCTTGAACAAGTCATCAAATGAACTAGAGTATTCTATTCGTCAGAGTAATTCATTTGAATACGCAGATTTTTGGCGATGCAGGGTTTACCATTTTATACTTATGTAATGTATATTTCGGCGCGAAGGAGTTATTGGCTTCATTCAGCGGCGCCAAGAAAATCAAGAATCCAATAATTACCCACATTTGAACTCTTTAAATCACTAATTAATCATTTCTTTGCTAATCAGTGTATTTAGAAGGTAGCAATCAATTTTGTACAAGCATGCTTTGCTATTAATACGGGCGGTTTTTGCCTTTTGTGCCATTCTCGCTCGTGACGTCAGGCCGTTCGGACCTCTTAATTAATGTCGCAATAAAAGTGTAATCCCTCAAGTTGTGGTATGAGCGATAGTAAACAAAAGCGTGACGTCACTCTTACTAAAAACAACGCGGACGGCCTGGATTCGTCATATACAACTGTAATGATTAGGATTTCAATTTAACTAGCGTTGTAATTTTATAATATTTTTATTCTAAATTCAAAATAGCTTTATTCATGTAAACCTTACAGGCATCTATGAAGCATTCATATATAACATATGTTTCATTATTTTAATTCGTGAGATGATAATGATAACTACACTTAATTATTATCAATGTGCGTTTTTAAGCAATTAAAATATCACTTGCTTCAACGGGGAAGGAAAACATCGTGAGGAAACCTGCACACCTGAGAGTTCTCCATAATGTTTTCAAAGGCGTGTGAAGTCTGCCAATCCGCACATGGCCAGCGTGGTGGACTATGGCCAAACCCTCCTCATATTGAGAGGAGACCCGTGCTGTTTAGTGAGCCGGCAATGGATTGATCATGATGATGATGATGAATAATCACCATCAACTCACTACTACGTAAATTATTGACGCCTCAAAAGTGCATGTTGAAGGACTATTTGAATATATATATATAATAAAGATATAAACCGTTAAACGTTTGATCAAGTAATTTTTTTCGCCAGTCTAGACGCGTAGTTAATGGTCCGCTTAAAAAAGTTCCATCCGGAAGTGTCTAGCGCCACATGAAATAATTTAACAAGCGCTCTCGACGCCCTAACAAAGGCACTGAACTAAAACACCTACTGTTCGTAATCGAACTCTACTCGAATTCGAACGTCCGAGATCTCTGCCTTTTTTAACGTCACGAAGTCTTAATGCCCGAGGCAGATTTTCAAACATAGATAAAAATTTGATAAAATTTAAATGCTATATACTACCGAGTGAAGCTGTGATAGCCTAGTGGTTAAGACGCCCGCCTCCCAATCAGAGGTCGGGGGTTCGATCCCGGGCACGCACCCCTAATTTTTCGGAGCTATGTGCGTTTTTAAGCTATTAAAATATCACTTGCTTCACCGGTGAAGGAAAACATCGTGAGGAAACCTGCATGAGAGTTGAAGCCTCCCACCAGACCAGACTAGAGCCGGGAATCGAACCGAGGACCTCCAACTTTAAAATGCAACAGCGAAAATGCGCCACGGAGGTAGTCAATTAATAATCATCATCATGATCAACCCATTACCGGCCCACTACAGAGCACGGGTCTCCTCTCAATATGAGAAGGGTTTGGCCATAGTCCACCATGCTGGCCATGCCTTTCAGAACATTATGGAGAACTCTCAGGCGTGCAGATTTCCTCACGATGTTTTCCTTCACCGTTGCAGCAAGTGGCATTTTAATTGTTTAAAAACCCACATTACTCCGAAAAGTTAGAAGTGTGTGCCCGGATTCGAACCGCCAACCTCTGATTAGGAGGCTGACGTCCTAACTAATAGGCTTTCTCCTGTAGTAAAGTAATTTATCTTTTCTTTTTTGCACATCCAAGCTTGTTTATCATTTACATAATCCTTTACACTATAATAGGACTTTTCTACAAGCTTACTCGATTCATTTACCCGACAAAGACGTGCCGCCAAGCGATTTAGCGTTCCGGCACGATGTCGTGTAGAAACCAATTAGGAGAATGGGTTTTCCATAACCCTAACAGGTTAGCCCGCTACCATCTTAGACTGCATCATCACTTACCATCAGGTGAGGTTGCCGTCAAGGCCTAACTTGTACTGGATTAAAAAAAAAAATTACCCTCGTTAATTATAAAAGCCGATGGTAGTTCCATACACCATGGTCGATCTGGCGTCTGTCCAGGAGCTATTCATCTCTATTAATGCTTTCAAATGAGAGGATACGCAAAAACTTTATTTGCGCGTAATGTATTTAAAACGCAGATAAATTGAATCGCATTAGGTTGATTGCACCCACCCCGCTGGTTAATTTATGGGCGTCGGGCGTCGAGACGCTTTGTCATAAGTGTTATATTAAAGCTTATATTGAGTTACGTTTGAGCGTCCAATGGGGGGAAAGGTCAGCGTCTCACAGAGCCCCGTCTCTGTCACATTGGTTCTCGCCGAATGCATTCTGTGAAGTTATTCGGCTGTCTTGTTTAAATTAACAATATTAGTATGTATATCATATTTGTCAGGTGGAGGCTTCGGCCGTGACTAGTAACCATCCTACGGACAAAGACGTGTTGCCAAGCAATTTAGCGTAGACGACGATGTCGTCTAGAAACCAATAAGGATGGGTTTGCCATATCCCTAACAGGTTAACCCGCTACCATCTTAGACCACACCATCACTTGCCATTAGGTGAGACGCCGTCAAGGGCAAACTTGTGGTGTATTCTTTCACCGTTACACACATAACTCCGAAAAATTAGAGGTGCGTGCCCGGCTCCGAACCGCCGACATCTGATTAGGAGGCTGACGCCCTAACCACTAGGCTATCGCCGCTTCAGCTCTAGGTAAAAGTGTTATAAAAATCAGTTATAACACTCACACACACACACATGCTGCTGTAATCTTTTGGTTGTTAGTAATTGTAAAAAAAATTAAGTCTATTGTGATATAATAACTTCTTTTATGATTTAAAATTCAAGAAATCTTTTGTGTCTTTATGTAAAACCTAGATTAAGTTTGTAGAAATAATTTTGTACGCTGTTGATAACGAATAAATGAATAAAAATAAAAGTTCTGACTAATAAATATCATATATTATTAAACTTTGTAATGCAAAACAATTATATCACCGGACCGACGAATCTTTTCAACAAGTATTAATTCATTAGTGCCTTGAATACATGTACCAATACCATTCAAGTTTCATTTCAATGGTACCGAAGAGTACCTTTAGGTTCAAAAGACTTTGTCACCAAATGACGATTTTAATACATCTCTAGTATCCTAGCGGAGTTGGGTTTACACATGATTGCGTAAAAACTAACAAACCGAGTACAAATACCTTTTCATTATTTTAAGTGGGGGCCCTTTTAGGACGTCAAATTTGTCTGGATCTAATTCTGCTTCTAAGGTAATAATGATAAAAACATTGCTTTGCTACATCTATTACTATAATTAAAATTACTTCTACTGATATTTTACCCATTTTTTTTATACAATCTAATTCTTCGGTCCCGTTTATTGAAGCGAATGTGATAGCAAAAGTTCTGCTCGCTCTTTCCACTGTGCTCAATATAGCGAAAAACTCTCTTTCCTACGAGAAGCCATCATATGCCTATCAGTTTGACGACCTCCATGGCGCAGCGCATGCGCAATCGCATTATAAAAGTTCAGTCATGGGTTCGATTCCCAGCTCTAAGGCTAGTGGAAGTCTTCGGCAATGGTTGGTTACCAACCTAACGACAAAGACGTACCACGCGTTTAGCGTTCCGGCACGATGTCGTGCGCTAAATACAGGTTAGCCCGCTACAATCTTACCATTAGCCATCAAAGGCTAACTTGTAGTAAATAAAAAAAATGATTTGAAAGTATCAGACTTAGTGTACTTAAAAGCTTGTTGCACCAAATTCTTTTGTCTCTATTTCGAATGTCGATTGTTTGTAATATAAGGTAGTTACAAATTCAAAAGCTTGGGCCGGTGAGCGTTAAATTAACATTTCGTATACAGATAAATCTTTCGGGTTGTATTTAACAAGGTGGAGTGATCGAAATCTTTACAAATGGGTGCGGCTTAAATTGTGAATTTATTTGATTTCATTTAAACAATGCTAAAAAACACTATAACTTAATTCACGAAATAAGCTTTTACCTTGGATTTTACTCCCGTTAAGTTTGATTTTCGACCGATTTTGATACAGCGTCAAATCCTATTTTGCCCCATTGCTTTTATTCGCTTAAATATTAAGCGGACGCTGACGTTGCGTAAAACACCAAAATATTTGTCCGTAACTGCCTATCTTCATTATGGACTTTGGAATAGCTATAATCATAGAGTTTTTATTAGTAAGACAAATATTCCAAGATGGTTTTACTCCTAAAATTAGTAACCTACCTATGTACTGTTATAAGTCAATGTCTCCCTGTTTCGGTATAGACTTTGTAATTATGAACTGTTTTTGTGCTCCAAATTGGTTTAAACCATTGTCTACCGTTGTATTGGTGATGAATAGAAGCAGGCGTTACTTTGCGGAAGTCCAGGAAAAACAACAAACAGCAAGTATAATTTGCTATATTCCGCCGACAACCGAAAGATGTGTATAATATAACACCACACAAAATCTTCCACTATAACCTCTACGCACGTTTCGACCCGACACCGGATCATCCTCAGGAGATGTTGACTTCACAAGCGCGAAAAGTAAAAGTTTACTTTTCGCGCTTGTGAAGGTTGTCGAAACGTGCGTAGAGGTTATAGTGGAAGATTTTGTGTGGTGTTGTATTATACAAATCTCCCGGTTGTCGGCGGAATATAGCAAATTATACTTGCTGTTTATTGTTTATCGTATTGGTGGTCTAAAACCATTTTCGCATTATTGCCTCGAGTCTGGTCTATGGTCAGGCTTTGGCCGTGGCTAGTTACCACCCTACCGACAGAGACGTGTCGCCAAGCGATTTAGCGTTCCGGCGACGTCGCGTAGACACCCCTAAAACAGGTTAGCCCGCTTCCATCTTAAACTGCATCATCACTTACCATCAGGTGAGATTGCGCCAAGGATTAATTTGTGTTGTATAAAAAAAAACTTTCTAATTTACATATAGTACATAGTGTTAGGACTCTGTTTATAACAAGTCAAAAGGGCACTTGTTACAAGACCCTACAAACCTTTCAAACAATCAATGTCGCCGTCCACACAACGTCGCGTCGCTTTAATCTCGTTAAAATATAATAATAATAAAGGGTCCATGAGTGGAATTCGTAACCGAATGAATCAACCGGCGAAAATTTAATTCGTTGCAAAGTTGCCAGCCTAATTCGTTTACCCGTACGGGAAATTAAATAGATGGGCAATTTGACAACCCTATTAGTGGGGTGCGGAAGGGCCCTAGGAAAACTAGGGTCAGATTTATGCGACTGTGATAGCTTAGCTTTGAAATTACGGGTAAATAAATTTGAACATTCGGTTGGATGAATCAATGAAATGGTCTCGACACCGTTATCATTATCCTACAACAATGCAAGCACTAACAAAATATTAATATTAAAATTCAAATTCAAAATAATCTTTATTCAAATAGTCCTTTTTTCCAAAAGGCACTTTTGACGCGTCAATAATTTACATATTTAATGGTGATAATTATATTCGTAAACTTAAAACTAAAGCTATGAGAGTTCCAAACGCCCCGGTTTAAGAAGCCCACAACCAACTTAGTCGGGGTTTTTCTTTTTTTCGTTATCACCATCTCACATAATGAATAATAAACTATAGTACCTATGGAGATAGAGCAATTCACACCCAAGCTTTTTTATCGTTGATATAATTCTTAATATCATAATATGATTTTTCTACAAGCTTTCGTTTTATAAAAACTTTGAACTTATTGATAGATATCAAGAGGTAATTTATTATAAAATAAAATACAATTTCCTTTGAATGAGTGACTAACTTTGTGCAGCCTACTAAACGGTAATAGTTTCGTACACTTTATTAATCCAACATGCTGTGAGTCACTATACGAATAATTACACCAAAATTACTTATTAAGTACTTAAATCAAACAATTAAATCAGAATAATGGATTCGTGACACACATTTATGTCCTTCTTTCAATTTTCACCAAAAACACTTCCCAAAATGATCGACTCGAACGTTGCAAAATATTCCCGCGTGAAAAACAAGATGACGCCCCGATCCCGCTCGCGGCCTAACCTCCACTCTGATTGGACGTAGCTAGTCATTCAATATAGTGACTTTACATTAAATAATGGGTTTAACACACTCCTTTGAGAACGTTATAGAGAACTCTCAGGCGTGCAGATTTCCTCAGGATGTTTTCCTTCACCGTTGAAGCAAGCGATATTTTTATTGTTTAAAAACGCACATAATTCTGAAAAGGAGACCTCTGATTAAGAGGCTGACGTCCTAACCACTAGGCTATCACCGCTTACTAATATATATCAATTTATAAATAATTAGTTTTACAAACTTACTAACAGTTAAAAAGTTTGTTAAATGTTTATAGATGTAAGCCGAAGTTATTGCTAACAAATGATTCGACAGTTTTAACCCTCCGTTATCCGCAGTATTTATGTTCTAACTGTAAAATGTAAACAATTCAATTTTCACCCTTCGCCAGTACAGAGATATTTCATGGAAGGACCAGGCAATCATGAGTGGAGAGTGCTTTCGGAACTAATAACAACATCGTGTATTCTGTGTCATTATCACGAAAAAGGTTTTAATCGCAAAGCTGTAGCTTTTGTATAATTTCAGCCATAATATAATCCCCATAGAGGTACTATATAATACGCTTAAAAATTAATGAGATTTTTACTTATATTTTGGAATTAATAAAATGCTTACGCGAATCCATGTATTATGTCTACAAACCGCACCTTTCGATGTACTCGTAAGAGTGTAATAAAAACACTGCATACCTATTCCAACGTTCAATCAATCAGCCTATAGACGTCCACTGCTGGACATAGGCCTTTCCGAGAGCGCGTCACCACACACGGTCCTCCGCCTTCCTCATCCACCCGCCACCAGCGATCCTTTTCAGGTCGTCGGTCCAGCGAGCAGGTGGTCGTCCTACGCTGCGCTTATTCCAACGTTATGATACTTTTATTAACAAAGCAGATATCAATAATCTAATTAGTAACGATAGAACGCAGGGCGTGCGATATCAAGATGGCATTATAAAGTTGGAGGTCCTGGGTTCGATTCCCATCTCGAGTCTCGAGGATAGCTTCGGTCGCGGCTTATTACTGCCGTGGCAGACATACCACCAATCGTTCCGTAGCTGTTATTTTTTAAAAACAAATCCTCATAATTCTTTATAATATTGTTTAATTCAAAATGTCTTTAGTATTACACAGACAACTCGGAATTTCGGAATCGAACTCAGGACCTCTTTATAATACGCTCTTTATGATACGATACGATATGAGATATTATGTGACGATGAAATTGATTTTGCTTGCATTTGTGGGCAACATTATAATACCGCAATATACACACCTATTAAATACACAATATTCAAACACATACATATAATATATTAACAAATTACACAACAAAACTACATAATAATATATCTACATACATATAAATATATAATCTATATCATATTTATATGTACACATCAGTACACATCAACACACATGTAATAAACAACTATACACACATAAAAACACATAATCCGACATCAACACACAGACAGAAAATTAATTCATAGGCATAGCCGAGTGCAGGCCGCAGTATAGCTTGTCGAGCGAGTCGGTGAATGAGCCGTACGAACGAACGGCGCGCCGCGCGCCACTTGCGCCCGCGCAAGTGGCGCTGCAGTGGCGAGTAGCCGATACACTATGACCTTCACACCGCTGACACGACAGTTTATGGATATCTGCCGCGCACGAATTATCGAAACGTCTTTCAACTGTTTTGAGACTTTGTTTTGAACCTGTAAACGAATGTGTAGTTGTCCCGTTATATGTGCTATTCGGATTAAAGGTGATAACAAGTATTGTTGTGATTCTTTAGTCCCACGATATCAAATCGTCGGACTGAATAGTGGTAATACCCACACTGGTGACCCCGACGTGATCTGAACGCGCAACATCTTGACGTCATCATCTGAATACCCCAAAAATGAGCTCCAGCAGTAGCGACGAACAAGCGGGACACTCGAACATCACTACACGTCCAGGTAAAAAGCTCCGTTCCTCACCAACACAAGTCGACGACCCGACACCAATTAGCAACCGGCGAATTAAGGTGAAAGTGCCACCATTCTCTCCCGAGGAACCTGAAATTTGGTTCGCTCTTTTAGAGGGCCAATTTGAGATCTATGGTATACGGGACGATGCCACAAAATTTACACAAGTGATCACGAATTTGGACCTCCCTCACGCCAAGGCAGTGAAAGAACTAATTGTTAACCCTCCAGAGCGCCACCGCTATACGAGAATAAAATCAGAACTAATACGCCGTCTCTCAGCGTCTCACGAGAAGAAGGTGAAGCAGCTGCTCACCCATGAGGAGCTAGGAGACAGGAAGGCTTCACAATTCTTACGGCACCTGCAGGATTTAGCCGGCCCATCTGTACCCGAGGACTTCATAAGAACCTTATGGAGCAATCGACTACCGCACAATATCCAAACCGTACTGGCGTCGCAACCAACTCATTCCCTGGAACAGCTCGCAGATCTCGCAGACCGGATCCAGGATCTGACGTCCTCGTGCACCGTCGCCGCCGCGTCACCGCGTAGCACACAAGCGCCCTCCCCAGCCGACGAAATAGCGGAGCTGAAGAAAATGGTGCAGCAGCTGACCCTGCAACTGGAAGAGCATACCCGGAGAGCGTGTGGTTCCACCAGCCGATCCAGAACGCATGGACGCCGTCATTCAGCATCGCGGCACAGAGACAGATCCGAATCTAATCACAGAAGACATGCGATATGTTATTACCATAACAGATTCGGATCTGAGGCTCGAAGATGCTCTAAGCCCTGCAATTTTAAAAAGGCGGAAAACTCAACTGGCAGTCACTAATGGCGACTAGCGATTGCCCCACCTCGTCAGGTCGCCTCTTTGTCACCGATCGCAGCACAAACACCCAGTTCCTGGTAGACACTGGTAGCGACCTCTGTGTGTACCCTCGTGCTGCAATTCGCGATCGTCGAAACAAAACTGACTACGAACTTTGTGCGGCCAACGGAACGATAATCGATACCTTCGGTTTTATAGAGCTTAATTTAAACTTAGGTCTAAGGCGCGATTTTCCATGGCGATTCATTGTGGCTAATGTAACAAAACCAATAATTGGCGTTGATTTTCTTAGCTTTTATAATTTAATTGTAGATTGCCGTAACCAACGCCTAATAGACAACACCACGACTTTGTACTCTAATGCGTCTTTTGCTCGAGGTGACATTTTCTCTGTTAAAGTCTCAACAGGTGACACACGTTTTCATGATGTACTGAATAAATTCCCGGAAATTACACGCCCTTCTGGTACACCAATAATTCCCAAGCACAACACAGTACACCACATTAGGACTACACCAGGACCTCCTATATCAACCACCCCTCGGAGACTAGCACCTGACAAACTCAAAATTGCCAAACAGGAATTCGAGCTTATGCTTAAAAATGGTACAGCGCGTCCTTCTGAAAGCCCCTGGGCTTCACCGTTACATCTTGCACCTAAGAAAGATAACGGCTGGCGACCTTGTGGTGACTATCGCATGCTTAACGCACGGACTATTCCAGACCGTTATCCCATTAAGCATATCCACGACTTTTCCCACAATATCGCCGGTTGCACTATCTTCTCAACAATAGACTTAACGAAGGCATATAACCAAATCCCTGTTTTCGAGGCGGATATACAGAAGACTGCGATTACCACCCCCTTTGGTCTCTATGAATTCCCTTTCATGACGTTCGGCTTGAGAAACGCAGGCCAGACATTTCAGAGGTTTGTCGACGAGATGACGCGAGGCTTAGATTTCTGCTACGCGTACTTGGACGATTTTTTGGTGTTTTCCAAGGACGAGACCGAACACGAGGACCACCTTCAGCAACTCTTCAATCGCATGAAGGAATACGGCGTCTTAGTTAATACCTCAAAATGCGTCTTTGGAGCAACCGAGGTAACTTTTTTGGGATATCGTATCTCCGCATCCGGCACTAAACCCCTGGAAACCAAAGTCCAAGCCATTTATGACTTTCCTGCACCTAAGACAGCCAAAGAGCTTAGGCGTTTTCTAGGAATGCTCAATTTTTATAGGCGGTTCTTACCCCATTCTGCCGAAGTTCAAGCACCTCTGAACGCATTGCTGACTGGCAGTGTAAAGGCTTCCCACCCCGTCGACTTGACTGGGGACTCACTGCTAGCCTTTAACGAATGCAAGGAAAGTCTCGCAAACGCTGCATTACTTGCACACCCAGACTGTCAGGCCGAACTTGCTCTGGTAACAGATGCATCCGACCTAGCAATGGGTGCAGTACTACAGCAGAAAAAGGACGAAATCTGGGAACCATTAGCATTCTTCTCGCGGAAGTTGAGTCCCTCGCAACAAAAATACTCACCGTACGACCGCGAACTCTTAGCCATATACGAGAGCATCAAACACTTTCGTCACATGGTAGAAGCGAGGCATTTCGTAGTGTACACGGACCACAAGCCGCTCAGTTATGCTTTCAGTGAAAGGAAAGCTAACTGTTCGCCTCGGCAGTACCGCCATCTCGATTACATCTCGCAGTTCACGACTGACATTAGACACATCTCGGGAAAAGACAATGTCGTCGCTGACCCACTGTCACGCATCGAGGAACTGCAGATGCCAATCGACTTAGACGTGCTGGCTTCGTCACAATCTACTGACCAGGAGTTGACCCAACTTTTGAGTGATGAATCTTCACTGCGCCTGAAAAAGTTGAGAATTCCTAACTCTCAAACCGAACTTTATTGTGACGTCAGCACCCCCTTTCCCAGACCCTTTGTTACCAAGCCCTTGAGGAGACAAATTTTCTAAGCCACCCAGGCGCCAACGCTACCGCCAAATTAGTCGCTGAGCGATTTGTTTGGCCTGGCGTGCGCAAAGACTGCCGGGAATGGTCTCGTCAATGCTTAGCTTGTCAACGCGCCAAGGTTTATCGCCACGTGTCTTCTCCCTTAGGCACATTCGATCTTCCTCGTACTCGATTTGCCTTCATTCACATTGACATTATCGGCCCTCTTCCTGTTTCACAGGGCTATCGCTATTGCCTTACTGCTGTGGATCGTTTCACACGCTGGCCAGAAGTCACCCCAATGGTAGACATGACAGCCGAAACGGTTGGGAAGGCATTGATATCGTGGATATCCAGATTCGGATGTCCATCAGATATTGTCACTGACCGCGGGCGGCAGTTTGAATCCTCGCTCTTTCAATATCTTGGAAGAATGATTGGATTCAAGCACCGCAAAACAACCGCGTACCATCCAGCCAGTAATGGCCTAGTGGAACGATTCCATAGGCAACTAAAAGCAGCCATTATGTGCCATGCTGATGTGAATTGGGTTGACACATTACCTTTGGTGCTGTTGGGCATAAGAAGTGCATTTAAAAGTGACCTGCAAACATCATCCGCCGAGTTGGTCTACGGTGAGCCGTTACGCTTACCTGGAGAGTTTTTCCAGGCAACGACTCCCCACTCCACCGATATATCGGATTTCACAACTCAGATACGCAAATTTGCATCGAAGATAAAACCTTCACCAGCTGCACGTCACAATAAAGACAAAATCTTTATCTACAAAGATTTAACCTCCTCTAGTCACGTATTTCTAAGGGACGATACATCACGCGGCTCCTTACAGCCTCCTTACTCCGGTCCTCACGAAGTACTAGAGCGTACAGACAAATTTTTCAAAATTTTAGTAAAAGGTAAAAGCGTCACTGTATCCATAGACCGCCTCAAACCGGCCTATGTACTGGTTGACCCATCTCCCGATCCTACCCCAACCCCATCCCCCTCTTTCAACCCCAATCCTCATCCTCCTTCTGACCCCATGCCGGCGGCTCAAGGCCAGAATGACGTCAAAAGGACACGTTCGGGACGAGTAGTTCGTTTCCCGGATTTTTATCGCCCTTAACCAGGTCTCTGGGGGGGAGTGATGTGGGCAACATTATAATACCGCAATATACACACCTATTAAATACACAATATTCAAACACATACATATAATATATTAACAAATTACACAACAAAACTACATAATAATATATCTACATACATATAAATATATAATCTATATCATATTTATATGTACACATCAGTACACATCAACACACATGTAATAAACAACTATACACACATAAAAACACATAATCCGACATCAACACACAGACAGAAAATTAATTCATAGGCATAGCCGAGTGCAGGCCGCAGTATAGCTTGTCGAGCGAGTCGGTGAATGAGCCGTACGAACGAACGGCGCGCCGCGCGCCACTTGCGCCCGCGCAAGTGGCGCTGCAGTGGCGAGTAGCCGATACACTATGACCTTCACACCGCTGACACGACAGTTTATGGATATCTGCCGCGCACGAATTATCGAAACGTCTTTCAACTGTTTTGAGACTTTGTTTTGAACCTGTAAACGAATGTGTAGTTGTCCCGTTATATGTGCTATTCGGATTAAAGGTGATAACAAGTATTGTTGTGATTCTTTAGTCCCACGATATCAAATCGTCGGACTGAATAGTGGTAATACCCACACATTGCTTATTTCTTTTCTTATCATCATCATCATCATGATCAACCCATTACCGACTCACTACAGAGCACGGGTCTCCTCTCAATATGAGAAGGGTTTGGCCATAGTCCACCACGCTGGCCATGTGCGCTGCTCACGACGTTTTCCTTCACCGTTGAAGCAAGTGATACTTTAATTTTTAAAAATGCACATAACTTCGAAAAGTTAGAGGTGCGTGACTGGATTCGAACCGCCGACCTCTGATTAGGAGGCTGACGCCCTAACCACTAGGCTATCACCGCTTCCGCTTTACTTACATTATATATTAAATTAAATGGGGTCGGGGTCAGCACCTGTAACCGCTAGTTATCATTAACCCGTCAGCACAAAGAGGTCATTAGTAAAAAAAGTGACGGCTCAGTAGCCCTCCTGGGCCCAGTTACCATAAAAATCTACGTCCACCCGAACTGCCTAAGCCTAACCCTTTGCCGCCCTTCATCAAATTTTACATATGTATTATCCTGTGTTCTACTTTTTCCACGGCCTCCTTAATCTACCCACCCGGCAGTGTTACAAAGCCAAGTTTCGGAAAGAGAACTTGGGAAATTAACACAGGAAATGCCACATGGACACGTACCTTGTTTTTTATTGGAGACTAGGTGACGCCCGCGACTTCGTCTGCGTTGAGTTAGTGTGTTTGTTTGTCTTTCAATCACGAAGCAATAGGTTACTAACCCGAATTACTTGAAATAATTACAGGATAAACATTAAAGTATCTCCTTTTTAAAAAAATAGAAAGAGTGAAATCGGATATTGATTCGTTGGTGGGAGAAGTAGTGGGAGGCGCCCAAGACGTGGCACAGGCGGTGGCATGCTCGTGAGCTGCGCGCGGTACTGGACAGTACTTGGACATTGCAACATTATTTTAGTTTTCTAAAATAAAAGACTTTTTCTAAAATAAAAGTAGCCAAAGTTACTCCTTATTACATCACCTACCTGCCAATAAAAGTCCCGTAAAAATTGATCCAGCCATTTCAGAGATTAGCCGGAACAAACAAACAGACAGACAGACAAAAATTGTAAAAAATGTTATTTTGTTGTATGTACCGTATACATATTCATATGCATGTAGTAAAAAATGGTTATTTCAATATTACAAACAGACACTCCAATTTTATTAATTTGTATAGATAAAGAAAGTTTAAACTAACTTTTCGGAGTAATGTGCGTTTTTAAGCCCTAACAAAGGCACTGAACTCAAAAACCTACTGTTCGTAATCGAACACGACTCGAATTCGAAACGTCTGAGGTCTCTGCCTTTTTTACCGTCACGAAGTCTTAACGCCCGAGGCAGATATTCAAACTAGATAACGTTTGATAAAATTTAAAAACATATATTTACACGCGGGTATACTTACCACTATACTACCGAGTGAAGCTGTGATAGCCTAGTGGTTAGGACATCCGCCTCCTAATCAGAGGTCGGAGGTTCGATTCGATGTGCGTTTTTAAGCAAATAATATATCACTTGCTTCAACGGTGAAGGAAAACATCGTGAGGAAACCTGCACGCCAGAGTTCTCCCTAATGTTCAAAAAACTTCATAGTTTTGTTATTATATTATTTATTAACTTATATAAGTTCACTTTTACAAAATTTATAACTAATAACCTTTACGTCCCTTACTTAATAACTAATCAGTCAAAGTTATTGTTGCGGATATTTTCTTAAGAACACTATAAAAACTTGTAATAATGTATCTATGTATAACTAATCTTGGAAAGTCCTTCGCATTCTGGACACTAAACTTGGCTTAGTTTTCACATTTATATTTTTGACGGGTTATAATATCCGCAGGCGGAAAGGGTAGAGATCCCCCCTCCATAATTTCACTACTCTGATATTATCTTGTAAGCCCTTTTTTCTTATATTACGAGAGCTTTTTTACAAATTACTTGTCTTCTGTTACCCGTGACTTAGCTATTTTATGTATCAGCCGATTTCCAAAAAGATAGCGGTTTATAATTAAGATAAGATAAGATTAAAGCTGTGATAGCCTAGTGGTTAGGACATCCGCCTCCTAATCAGAGGTCGGGGGTTCGAATCTGGGCACACACCTCTAACTTTCGGAGTTATGTGCGTTTTTAAGTTATTAAAATATCACTTACTTCAACGGTAAAAGAAAACATCGTAAGGAAACCTGCACGCTTGAGAGTTCCCCGTAATGTTCACAAAGGCGTGTGAAGTCTGCCAATCCGCACATGGCCAGCGTGGTGGACTATGACCAAGCCCTTCTCATATTGAGAGAGACCCGTGCTCTGTAGTGAGCCGGCAATGGGTTGATCATGATGAAAATAAGATTTATTGTATCATGACATTTTGCGATTTTCCCCTACCGTCTGTACTAGGAAAACATGTATTGCAGTAATAGTAGTTCCTTCCAGGGATACAATACAACATTCCTTGAGTTTAAAATTATGCTATACTAACTAAAACTAACAATGAGAGTATTTCAATGTGTATCAGTGTGTGTATGTATGTATTTGTTTGTGTGAATGAGTGCGAATGGGTGTTTGTTATCTATTTGCTAGGATGTCATATTTATTGCCTAGTATTGTTAATATAGTAGATATACCTAGTATAGGTAGGTTTATTGGTAGTAACTGTAATATTTTTATATGAATAAAGCTATTTTTGATTTGATTTGTTACTTGTTTATGCGCACAAAAATAATTTAATATTTTTAAAATACCTTCATTTTCACCATACCCCTTTGATGACAGCCATGCCCATATCGTTTTAATCAATTTGGACTTATTTAGTCTGATAATGCCTTTGTCAGACCTACTGAATTTGATATTAGTCTAAGATGAGTTTAATTGAAATTGTGATTTGGCGAAGTTAGTGCTTGATAAAGGTTTAGGGTAAGGTATAATTAAATGCGATAGTCCATTTAATTTTACTCTTTATCAAATAAGTGTTAATTAAATTTGTTATAATACTTTTTTTTTAACCTTGCGTAACCATTTTCTTGCTCGCCCAATATTGTTTGGGTCGAACAGGTTGTTCAATGTACGTATGTCCATATTGTCAATAGTTGTTATTTATAAGTTTTTAGTGTAAATTGCTCGGTATCTAAAGGTTGTGATCGACTGTGAATCAATATGTACTGACTTCAAGAATTGCGAGTTTTTGCATCGAAATTTATTTGTTGTAACCCATAATCATATAAAGAAAATATGCAATATAGATTTTTATCTAGCTATGCACCCCAACGTTCGTTGTTTCTCCGAGCACCACTTTAGCTGCACAGTAACAAATCAAAAATTATTTTTTCACTCGCCCTTAGGGAGAGTTAGGACATTTTTTATCTCAATTCCCTTAATAAAAGGGTGTGAGGTTAAAAGGCACGGATTATGAAAAATATTATTTGAATTAAGCGGATTACTTAGGGTGATTTGGATTTGGATTTTTAGACGAATTTGGTTCGTTTATATAATCGCGTGTGACGTTATCACTCGTAGACGCGTTATGAAACATTTTAAGTAGGTGTTTTTAGTTAAACTGACCACACCGCGGCGTCCTATCTGTCTCCTCTACGGCGTTCATTTTTTAAGAAATTAGATAAAACGGTTTCGTCTTGTGACGCCATCTTGAATGCCGGTCGGTGGCGGTTTGGTCATGCCCTAAGATCTTTAGTATAAAACCGTTTAGCTCTGTACACAAGCAATTACTAAATTTACCGGCGTTACAAACGTGCACAACGCAGAATCCATTCGCGGAATGAGAGCGTATTTGAAAAATCTGTGTGGATAGACGTAAACAAAAAAAATAGCTCCGAGAAGATAAGATATCACAGATATGTATTACCAATTATATTTGAAATTATTGGTAAGTTAACAAGTATAATAAAGAATCTTTTCTACTTATATTCCGTCGGTTAGTTAATTGATCGTTAAATTGATATATTAGTAATAAAAAAAAAAATCAGAAGATGTTTGTTTGACTTTAATTATATAATAAGGACATAATCGGCCACCCTAGCGACAAAAACGTTTCACCAAGCGATTTAGCGTTCCGGCACGATGTCGTATAGAAACCAATTGGCATCTGGGTTTACCATACCATAACAGGTTAGCCCGCTACCTTCTAAGACCGCTTCATCACTTACCATCAGGGAGATGCCGTCAATGGCTAAATTGTGGTGTATAAAAAAAAAGTTCGTGCCCGGGATCGAACGCCCGACCACTGATTTGGCGGACGTGCATACCATTGGGCTATCATGCTTTCTACAAACCCAAATAAAACGTTATGAATATTTTTATAGCTATTTTTAGTTCTACAAAGGCGCCTCCATATATAGTGTAAGATTAATGTAATACATTTATTATCTATAAATAGATTCTCATCATCTGTGTATTTCGAAGCTGTTATCGTAACCTTTGGACCATTGGAGCGCACCGGATAAATTGCATCCATTCCCGCTCAGGGATTCAAATCCCTTCGTGATATGATCCAGTATTCGTTGCAGTATTAACTTAAAATCACACTATCTCAGTAATGCTATGAATGCGAAACTGGTTATGTGTGTGTATAGGTTTGTAAGTGTGTGTGCGGGTGTTTCTTACTCAAACAACTATCTTTATTAAAATAGTCCTTCAAAAGGCACTTTTGATATATATTTTACATAGTAGTGATTTGAAGGTGATAACTACATTCGTAAACTTAAAACTAAAGCTATGAGGGTTCCAAATGCGCTCCGGTCTAAGAAGAAGCCCACAACAAACTTAGCCAGGTAAATATTCTTTTTGTTGTCACCATCTCATATGCCACTTAAATTATATTAAGAGCTATCTTAGTAAGCTTGAGTAATATCTATCATAATCTTTTTCCAAATAGTCCTTTAAAAGGCGCTTTTGACGCGTCAATAATTTACATAGTAGTGATTTCATGGTGCTAACTACATTCGTAAACTTAAAACTAAAGCTATGAGGGTTCCAAACGCGCACTGGTATATAGTCTGATGACCGAAAAATGCTGGTAGGCTTATTAGATTCCTGGTGAAACGCAATAGACCGTAATACTTCGTTACCGTCACCGGGTTCAAAAAAACCCTAATGAGGCTGACCCACTTTGTGCGCCAAATTGAACAATTATCGGGTTAATTACAGCATGCTCCATCAGACATCTGGTACTCCTATCAAATAACCTACTCAAAGAAATAAGAAAGAATGGTCAGTTTAGTACAGTCAGAATATTAAAGCCGACCTCCGTGGCGCAGCACGCGCGCTGTCAGATTATAAAGTTGGAGGTCCTGGGTTCGATTCCTGGCTCGAGTCTGGTCTGGTGGGAGGCTTCGGCCGTGACTAGTTACCACCCTACCGACAAAGACGTGTCGCCAAGCGATTTAGCGTTCCGGCGCGATGTCGCGTAGAAACCGATAGGAGTATGGGTTTACCATACCCCTTACAGGTTAGCCCGCTACCATCTTAGACTGCATCATCCCTTACCATCAGGTGAGATTGCCGTCAAGGGCTAACTAACTTGTAGTGGATAAAAAAAAAAGCAAGTTCACATTGAGACAGTAACTGGGAACAGCTTACATTGGAAAACTTTACGGTTCGATGCAGTCATGCCAGTATAGCCAACATGCCTAAAGTATATTTGGGCGGATTGATTGGATCACCATCACCATCATGATCAACCCATTGCCGGCTCACTACACATCACAACTCACAATATGAGAAGGGGTTCGGCCATAGTCCACCACGCTGGCCATGAGCGGATTGGCAAACTTCACACGCCTTTGAGAACATTATGGAGAACTCTCAGGCGTGCAGGTTTCCTCACGATGTTTTCAATCACCGTTGATAGTGTGTGTTGTTTACTTAAAAACAAACATAACCCCGAAAAGTTAGAGGTGCTTTTTTTTCGGACTGTCTATTAGTTGTGCTAACCCTATTGGTTGTGACAGCGTAATCGGGCTGTAGTTAGAGGTGCGTGCCCGCTATCGAACCCGTGACCTCTGATTAGGAGGTGGACCTTCTAACCACTAGGCTATCATAGCTCGCAGATTGATTGGATTGATTGGTTGGTTTGATTTAAGTTAAGTCTTAAAAGTTAAGTCGAGGTTGCATAGTAGCAATGGGTTGATCATGATGATTCATTTGTAATGAAATCATATATGTCGGCGCGAAGAAGTTATTAACTTTGCTAAGCGGCGCCAAGAACCTCAAGAGTTCAATAATTACCCACATTTTAATTATTGATGATTTTGCTAACACAATTTAGACAGTAACAATAAATTTCGTACAAGCATGCTTTGAAGCGGTGATAGCCTAGTGGTAAGGGCGTCAGCCTCCTAATCAGAGGTCGGCGGTTCGAATCCGGGCACGCACCTCTAACTTTTCGGAGTTATGTGCGTTTTTAAATAATTAAAATATCACTTGCTTCAACGGTGAAGGCAAACATCGTGAGGAAACCTGTACGCCTTAGAGTTCTCCATAATGTTCTCAAAGGCGTGTGAAGTCTGCCAATCGGCACATGGCCAGCGTGGTGGACTATGGCCAAACCCTTCTCATATTGAGAGGAGACCCGTGCTCTGTAGTGAGCCGGTAATGGGTTGTTCTTGATGATGCTTTGTGCTATAAATACGGGTGGTCAATGCCTTTCTGGGATTCTCTCGCTCGAGACGTCGGACTGTTCGGACCTCTTAGTATCGCAATAAAAGTGCAAACCGGCAAATTGTGGTTTTAATTACTATGAGCGAAAGTAAACAAAATCGTGACGTCAGCAATGCTGATGTCACCCTTACAAAAAACAACTTGGACGTCCTTGACTCGACATATATAATATAGTCTTAGTGAAGGAATAATTTGTAGGCACAAATTTCTACGGAATCCTCGATGGACTCAAAATCACAATCACAGATTTTACGTTCGAAGTCGCCTATAGAGTAGGTCTACTTAAATTTAACTGTTTCTGAGACGTAGATTTATACGTAAACGTCATAGCTAGGTATTCGCTTATCTACACGTGCTCACAAACATATATTTCGCTCTCCACTTATAGCGGAGTGGGGTCACGGCCTGCATTAGCCGCTTTATAGCTGTTTTTGTGGGTCACCGGCTTTATTGCCCGTAAATATTTTTGATTTCATCATTTCACCATTATAATTTCTTTACTTCACTACAATTTAGCAATTTTTAACTCATATTTTATTTATTTAATAGGTATATAAACAATGAACAGCAAGTATAATATAATTTGCTATATTCCGCCAACAACCGGGAGATTTGTATACACACATACTTCACAAGCGAGAAAAGTAAAAAGTAAAGTAAAGTTTACTTTTCTCGCATGTGAAGTCAACATCTCCTGAGAATGATCCGGTGTTGAGTCGAAACGTGCGTAGAGGTTCTAGTGGAAGATTTTGTGTGGTGTTATATTATACAAATCTCCCAGTTGTCGGCGGAATATAGCAAATTATACTTGCTGTTCATTGTTTATCATGCACTTCCGCAAAGTAACTCCTGCTTCTTTTCATTTATAGGTATATATTAATATATATTTTTATATTTATCACTATATTGTATTATTTATGTAAAAATATGTTGTTTGTTGTTGTCGTATGCTGGTTTTTGTTTATATACTACGCCACCAACTTTCAATTTCTTTTTCTTTTCTTAATCCTAAGGTCGCCTGGCAAAGATCGCTACTAAGCGATAAGGCCGCCTTTTGTATCCTGCTTCTCCTCGTTTCTGTTTTTCTTATTATTTCTGTTTTTATTTGTTGTGGTGTACAAATAAAGAATAAATAAAAATAAATAAATAAATCCCATCTCGTTTTAGATGGATAACTGTTTCTTTATTAATTTATTCTTTTATGGTTATGTTAAACCCTTACTCATACTTGGCTCTGAAGAGCATGCTATAGCCACAAGCATGCTGCAGATAGATGAAACAGTTTCAGGATATCACGGAATGCAACGGCATGCGACGGCATGCTTTGGAATGTTAAGGCATGCGAAGACATGCTTGGGAATGTGGAAGCATGCGACGGCACGCCGAGTCGCGATTTGGCATCATACGATAACATACACAATACGGTCGTCGTGATCAACCCATTACCGGCTCACTACAGAGCACGGGTCTTTTCTCAATATGAGAAGGATTTGGCCATAGTCCACCACGCTGGCCATGTGCGGATTGGCAGACTTCACACGCCTTTGAGAACATTATGGAGAACACTCAGGCGTGTAGGTTTCCACACGATGTTTTCCTTCACCGTTGAAGCCAGTGATATTTAATTTTTTTTAAATGCATATAACTCCGAAAAGTTAGAGGTGCGTGCCCGGATTCGAACCGCCGACCTCTGATTAGGAGGCTGACGCCCTAACCACTAGGCTATCACCGCTTCCACACAATAAGGTAAAACTATTTAATAAATAAGGTAAGGTAAAAATATTTAATATCTGCCGCTTCCACTACTTCTTATCAATGAACTCGTCACCTTTTTGTAAGCCGCCCGCGTTGACATCTCTCTAGGAATATCTCTCTCAAACTCGCTGATAACGGAGACAAAGATGGTTAGCGAGAAATTGCTCAAGAAAAATGTCCTCGGAATTAATTTTGCATTAAGCAAAATTTACTTTGACACTGAGATGATTTCTTGCAAAAACAGTGTTTCTAAAAATATACCAATATTATGTGAAGGAAAACATCGTGAGGAAACCTCCACGCCTGAGAGTTCTCCATAATGTTCTCAAAGGCGTGTGAAGTCTGCCAATCCGCACACGGCCAGCGTGGTGGACTATGGCCAAATCCTTCTCATATTGAGAGGAGACCCGTGCTCTGTAGTGAGCCGGTAATGGGTTGTTCATGATGATTCGAAGATCTGTAGGGCTGTCACGCTATGAGATGATTATTTCAACCATTTTCTCGTCACATCTCGTAGAAATAGGACGAGAAGATGTTAGAGATAATTGTGTCAGCATTACTGGAATGCCTTTTAAAGTTCAGCAGCCTACGTTGGAGCGCCATTTTGGTCTGGGAGATGGTGATAACAAAAAATAAATAAAAACGCGGCTAAGTTTGTTGTGGGCTTCTTTTAAGATCAGGGTACGTTTAGACGACCTCCGTGATAAGGCACGCGCGTTGTGGCATTACTAAGTTGGTCCTGGGTTCGATTCCCGACTTGAGTTATTTTTTCTTTTTTTCTTTTGTATTGGTGTGCAATAAAGTATATTTTCATTTCATTTCATTGAGTCTAGTCTGGTGGGAGGCTTCGGCCGTGGCTAGGTACCACCCTACCGACAAAGGCGTGTCGCTAAGCGATTTAGCGTTCCGGCACTAGACTGCATTATCACTTACCATCAGGTGAGATTGCCGTCAAGGGCTAACTTGTAGAGGATAAAATATGTATATATATATAGTTCTTTCTTATACAACAACAACAGGATTAAAAATTTGTACAAAAATAACTTATAAACGCACTTTAATGAATGAAGATGAATAGTTAATGGGCATTAAGATGATATAACATAGAGGGTTTCGTACAACTACAGTCAAAAATACGGGAAATAAACAAATATATATGTAATCAACGGGCAAATTATGAAAAACAAGCCAAATTTCATCGGTCGGTCGTGAGTACTCACTAAAACCTAATTAAATCCAAGTTCACTAAATAACACGTAACAAATGTTCGCAATTTCGCCAATTATCCGCTTTACCGCCCATTTGTCTGCTGTGCTGTTTATTTGACGTTCAGTTGCCCGGCTTTGTCCGGCGACCGGTTAAAATAAACAACGAGCTTTTTCCGGTCTTAATCGGTTAATTCGCTTGAAGTTTTAAATTAACTCAAATGAACGCCGCGTTTATTTTGGATTTTTCTAACGTGAGTAGTTAATGTCGTATTTACAGCGATTCCAAAGTAAGGTTAGTTCATGTACATGAATGAATTAATACATTTTCAGTAGTACACCGAACAAAGGTCAACTGAACAAATCAATACAAAATAGTATGCAATCTTTCATTAGTTTTTCGCATAATTTTTCCTATCAAAAAATCAGTACATGCTGGAATTTTTCTACAGATCTCTAATTTTCTTGCATAGCGCACCGGATAATTGTGGACATAAGCAAATCGTTGATTAGCAATCCTATAGGGCCAGATATTAATGACCCTTTTGTCGTCCTATTTCTATCAGATTAAGTGAGACAATGACAACGTTCATTAACGATATAATTTATTAATACACTTCAAAAATGGTTATCAGTTAAGAATGTTAAACAATTCATGAATTATGACATCAAAATGACATATATATAATCAAATATTGCAAATTTTAACTATTGTACTTTTTTTCTCTTTATATGACTACACAGATTAGCAGTTTTGACGACCTCCGTGGCGCAGTGCGTGCTCTGTCGCATTATAAAGTTGGAGGTCCTGGGTTCGATGACCGGCTCGAGTCTGGTCTGGTGGGAGGCTTCGGCCGTGGCTAGTTACCACCCTACCGACAAAGACGTGTCGCCAACGATTAAGCGTTCCGGCATGATGTTGAGTAGAAACCAATGAGAAGTATGGTTTTACCATAACCGGTTAGCCCGCTACCATGCTAGACTGCATTATCACTTACCACCAGGTGAGATATTTTTTTTATACACTACAAGTTCTCACCTGGTGGAAAGTGATGATGCTGTCTAGGATGGTAGCGGGCTAACCTGTTAGGAGTATGGTAAACCCACGCTCCTAATTGGTTTCTACGCGCCGGAACGCTAAATCGTTTAGCGACACGTCTTTGTCTGTAACTAGCCACAGCCGCAGCCTCCCACCAGACCAGACTCGAGCCGGGAATCGAACCCTGGACCTCGCACTTTATAATGCGACAGCGCACGCACTGCGTCACAGAGGTCGTCAATAAATGCGATGAGATAGCCGTCAAGGGCTAACTTGTAGTGTATAAGAAAAAAAAAACATAAATGAATAGAAGCAGGCGTTACTTTGCGGAAGTCCATGATAAACAATAACCAGCAAGTATAATTTGCTATATTCCGCCGACAACCGGGAGATTTGTATAATATAACACCACACAAAATCTTCCACTAGAACCTCTACGCACGTTTCGACCCGACACCGGATCATCCACAGGAGATGTTGACTTCACAAGCGCGAAAAGTAAAGTAAAAAACTTGAGAGGTGTCAAGGGACACCCGGATAGAACGAAGTTCCTTTCGATTAATTAGTGAAGGAATTGTAATAAAATTTTGTTATATTGAAGTTATAATAATATTTTGATTATTATTAACAAATATAATGTTATATAAACTTAATTTTGTACTCCATCAGCAATATCCGGAACTTGTGCAGAAACACTGTCAGGATTCATTATTATTATTTTTTTTTATTATTTATTATTTACAAAAAACCTGTATACACTCAACAAAAATAATCGTCGCGACACCACAATGTTCAATGCGAAATAGAAATGAAAATATCTGGCTTGCTTTCTATAAGAGAGAGAGAGAGACAGACAGAGAAACATGCGACGCCGCACAGCTTACAATAACAAAAAGTGTCGTGACAACTTTTCGTAAGAATTTTTTCCGTCTAGCCCCCTTTCACAACGCGCAATAAGGAACTTCGTTCCAAAAAAAAACATTACCCCACGAACTGTCCCATTAGCAACAACAGTCGCTTGGTCGCGGAATAAATAATAAAAGATCTAGTTGCTTCCGTAAAAACTTTGCCAGTTTAATACTCATAACCCAATTTATATCGATGTCAGCGGTGAGTGGCAATAATGATTTTTATTAGAGCAATAAGCGGAGATATTTTAAAAGCTCTTTTGCGGGCACATTCATGGCTTATGATATCTTTTATGGCTTATTTATGCGATAAAGATTTATTGCAGGTTCGGTTTCGACCGGGTGTTTTGAAAATAAAAGTTTGCATCTGTGCTTGAAGCTGTGATAGCCTCGTTGTTAGCACGTCCGCCTCCTAATCAGAGGTCGGGGGTTCGAAATTATGAAATATGGAATAAAAGGTATGTTTGTATGTAAAACAGTTTCGATATTTTAAGTATATGTCTATTTATTAATTAAGGAAAATCAACAGCTAATTTATATAATGCAACGCAATAAGGGATAAAGACGCGGTGATAGCCTAGTGGTTAGGGCGTCAGCCTCCTAATCAGAGGTTGGCGGTTCGAATCCGGGCACGCGCCTCTAACTATTCGGAGTTATGTGCGTTTTTAAGCAATTAAAATATCACTTGTTTCAACGGTAAAGGAAAAAATGCATGAGTAAAACCTGCATGTCTGAGAGTTCTCCATAATGTTCTCAAAGGCGTGTTAAGTCTGCCAATCCACATATGGCCGGCGTGGTGGACTATGGCCGAACCCTTCTCATATTGAGAGGAGACCCGTGCACTGTAGTGAGCCGATAATAGATTGATCATGATGATGATGATGATACCCATAACAGGTTAGCCCGCTATCATCTTAGACTGCGTCATCACTACCATCAGGTGAGATTACTGTCAAAGGCTAAATTGTAGTGGATAAAAAAAAAGTATATTTTTTTTTTTACACTACAAGTCAGCCCTTGACGGCTATCTCACCTGATGGTAAGTGATGATGCTGTCTAGGATGGTAGCGGGCTAACCTGTTAGAAGTATGGTAAAAACCCACGATCCTAGTTGGTTTCTACGCGACATCGTGCCGGAACGCTAAATCGCTTGGCGACACGTCTTTTGTCGGTAGGGTGGTAACTAGCCACGGCCGAAGCCTCCCACCAGGCCAGACTCGAGCCGGGAATCGAACCCAGGACCTCCAACTGTTAAAATTCGACAGCGCACGCACTGCGCCACGGAGGTCGTCCATATAAAATTGGACAGGAGTGATTCTTATTACAGGAAAAAAAAAACACTTTTAAATCTCACTTGCATTTACAGATCAAAAGACTGGGTGTCAATAAAGTAGCCATAATATCAGAAACTTGCAGAATTCTATGATTTTTTTTTCTCTAAGTTAAGAAAAAAGTATATATAGAAGAATATAGTTGCTAATTTAATAAAAAACAGAGTTTTAAAATCTTATTTGCATAACCGCAAAGCACTCGCAGATGTAGAGTAAAGGGGTAGGTAGGCGTTTTGTAATTATTTTCAGCTTTTCAAGCATAACGAGGATAAAGTGTAATTAGACGGTCCGTTTTTTAAATTCAGAGCTGAGATAAACACGCCACTTTTTTTAACGGGATCGTTATCAAGAACAACCCAAGTTAGAAGCGAGTATACCATAATAAGCGAATGATAGCCTAGTGGTTAGGGCGTCAGCCTCCTGATCAGAGGTCGGCGGTTCGAATCCGGGCACGCACTTCTAAAGATTTCGGAGCATAGCGTGCGTTTAAAAAAAAAATTAAAATATCATTTGCATCAACGGTGAAGGAAAACATCGTGAGGAAACCTGCACGCCTGACAGTTCTCCATAATATTCTCAAAGGCGTGTGAAGTCTGCCAATCCACACATGGCCAGCGTGCTAGACTATGGCCAAACCCTTCTCATATTGAGAGGAGACCCGTGCTCTGTAGTCGGTAACGGGTTGATCATGATGATACCATAATTTCTCGGACTGTACCTGGCATTGACATATTCATTTGTGTTTGGAAAGAAACTCATCGATTATCTATGGCATGATCGGTGAGTCTCCGATCGCTTATTTAAATTTAATAACATTTTAATATATTAAAAATATGTGGATTGTTTATTTAATTTGTTTGTAACTGTTTTTATTTTGTCCTAACTGTTGTTTTGCGGCCGTTTACAAATTCAAATTTAAACCATGTATCTACCGATTGCAGTCTAGGTTGTGTACACTTGTAACTGATATGCATACTGGTGAATGTGACACTTTGTTTGCTGAAATGTATTTTTTTTTATGTATATTGTAAATGACTTAGTAATAATAAATAAATAATAGTTGATGATTATACTAAAGTTTTACAATCATTACGTACAAGATTATGCACGCGTGTTTCATACGATGTTTTTCAACACACCTGCAAGTAAAAAACTTGAAAGGAACGCGTGTTTCGTACGTTGTTTTCCAACACACTTGTCAGAAAAGACTAAACCGTTGAACATGTCAGATTCTGGTAATTTTTGCTGTTTTCCCGAGTAAAAGTTGCCGTTTGATACATTTCTTTACACTTTAGTGGTAACAAGCTATCACTAGTATTTCCGGCGGGTGGTTTTTTTTATTTGATCGCAAATAGTTTTAGCGCAAATCTAAGTAAATATCTACTTGAAGATGACATTTTTGACACTCTGCGAAACCCATGGGAAACCCATACTCCTATCGGTTTCTATGCGACATCGTGCCGGAACGCTAAATCACTTGACAACACTTTGTCGGTAACTAGCCACGGCCGAAGCCTCCAACCAGACCAGACTCGAGCCAGGATCGAACCCAAGACCTCCAAATTTATAATTTGACAGCGCGCGCCACGGATGTCGTCAAAGGAGGTCGCAATCACAATACCTTGTCCATAGTTACCATGTTTTGACTCCTAAAAAATAGCACGTACAAATGGATCTCTTATGATTTATACCACAGAATGCGAATGCTACCATTCTACATTCATTTGTCAAAGTCAAGGGGTGGATTTATTACTATTTATAGTGAGCGCGTGCAGTGGCACAGTAACCTACCATCACAGCCTTACCACCTAGGTTCTTTTAATAACTGAGCCCTTAGTATGGGGTTTGTATGCTAGGTGGAGTCGAAACACTATGACGTCACACATTAGATAGATAGATCATGACATTAGAAGTAAAAGTAAAATTGTAGTACCGTTTAGTAGGCTGCACAAAATTAGTAACTCATTTAAAGGAAATTGTATTTTATTTTATAATAAATTACCTACTGATATCTTGGAGATGTCTATCAATAAGTTCAAAGTTATTATAAAACGAAAGCTTATAGGAAAATCATATTACGATATTAAGGATTATATACACGATAAAAAAGCTTGAGTGTGAATTGCTCTATCTCCATAGGTACTAGATGTAATTTATTACTGATTATGTGAAATGGTGATAACAAACAAAAACCCTGGTGATAACAAAAAAAAACCCGGTTAAGTTTGTTGTGGGCTTCTTCTTAGAGCAGGGCGCGTTTGGAACCCCCATAGCTTTAGTTTTAAGTTTACGAATGTAGTTATCATCATCAAATCACTACTTAAGTTAGAGGTGCGTGCCCGGGTTCGAACCCCCGACCTCTGATTAGGAGGCTGACGTCCTAACCAGAACTATCACAGCTTGCACCCAGGAACATGTACAACAGAAAAGATTTATCTAATGAGCTGATGAGATTCTATTCTAAGGCACCGATACTTTTTCACGTCAAATTAAATTTTCAACGTTAACGTTCAAAGCATAACGGCTTTTGTTCGTCGATAAGCCAATGACGGCGCGTTACACACAGGACGTGACGTCATGTTTCTGACGGCTTCCATTAACCTACGACGTAAATACATACAGTTACCGTGCATACTGCTTTTTAGTAGGATTTTTGACGACCTCCGTGGCGCAGTGCGATGTCGCATTATAAAATTGGAGGTCCTGGGTTCGATGCCCGGCTCGAGTCTGGCCTGGTGGGTGGCTTTGACCATGGCTAGTTACCACCCTACCGACAAAGACGTGTTGCTAAGCGATTTAGCGTTCCGGCACGATGTCGCGTAGAAACCAATTAGGAGTCTGGTTTTACCATACCCCTAACAGGTTAGCCCGGTACCATCTTAGACTGCATCATCAATTACCATCAAGTGAGATTGCCGTCTAGGGCTAACTTGTAGTAGATAAAAAAAAAATTACATTCGTCAACCTAAAACCAAAGCTGGGAGGTTTCCAAATTCACCCAGGTTTAATAGAAACCCATAACAAACTAAGCTGGGGCATTTTGTTTATCACCATCTGACACTACCGACCAAGACGTGTCGCCAAGCGGTTTAGCGTTCCGGCACGATGTCGCGAAAAAAAATTGGTTGGTTTCTATCCTCCCAATGGGTTAACCTTGCCCCTAACAGGTTAGCGAGCTACCATCTTAGACAACATCACATACACCAGGTGGGATTGCCTTCAAGGGCTAACTTGTATTAGATAAATAAAACTCACATAGGCATCAAACAATCACACATTAAACATCAATCATCAACAAGCATACATCAAACATCATCGTCATTATGATTAACCCATTACCGGCTTACTACAGTGCACAGGTCTCCTCTCAATATGAGAAGGGTTTGGCCATAGTCGACCACGCTGGCCATGTGCGGATTGGCAGACTTCACACGCCTTTGAGAACATTATGGAGAACTCTCAGGCGTGCAGGTTTCCACACGATGTTTTCCTTCACCGTTAAAGCATATGATATTTGAATTTTTAAAAACGCACATAACTCCGAAAGTTAGAGGCCCGGATTCGAACCGCCGACCTCTGATTAGGAGGCTGACGCCCTAACCACTAGGCTCACTAGGTCGAGTGCACAAGTGTTCCCGTGACCCAGCCACCAGGCGACGCGAAGGAACATCGCTGGGTTTTAGTGGGTATTCTGGTCGCCAGTCTGGCCGCCAGGGAGTCCCACATATCGCGTCGGAAGAGGCGCAGTCTTGCCTGCATCGCTTCCGGAGGGGACGCATTTCCCAGCGGTAAAAAAAAAAAAACCACTAGGCTATCACCGCTTTATAGGCAATAATTAATTATAATTAGCTACGAAGATAGAGAAATTCGCAACCAAGCTTGTTTTTATCGTTTATGTAATCCTTAATATGGGTGCTTTGTGGACTTTTGAAACTCTTAGGAAAGAAAGAAGTACATAGATTTATAACAATGATACCCATTCGAGAGCGTTTCCAAGGTGTTTTTATGGGTGTAACCGGTGTAAATTAAAAATGCATAGAATTTGCGCCGCGGCTATTTTCGGCAGTTCGGAATTTAAGCCAGCCGGCACAAAATTCTGATTGTAAGATATCAACGGCCCGAAAAGGGACCGTGAAAAGCCTACAATGGCGCATGGCAAATAAAAATAATAAATGCGCAATTCTTTAGCCCAGGGCTGTAAAACTGTCAGAGGCACTCGCGCCCTTGAGTTGCTGCGACCTGGAGTTTGAAATCCTCGCCCGGGTGGCGATTGATGGCGCGTCAGGAGAATGGAACTGTTGTAATGTTGTTTTTCTATACAGGGAAATCAGCTATGTTAGATCTCCTCAATATAAGTTGACTGTCTTATTTAGTGATAGAATAGTTATCTAACGAAGAGCGTGTATTAACACGTTCCCTTTTCAAGGTCGCGAGATATTTTCCTCACGTACTATAGGACCGTGGAACTCCATAAGTAAACTTGGCGTCATAAAAATGACACAAGTTTATAAATTCAAATTCAAATTCAAAATAATCTTTATTCAAATAGTCCTTAAACAGGCACTTTTGACGCGTCAATAATTTACATAGTAATTTTCATGGAGATAACTATATTCATAAACTTAAAACTAAAGCTATGAGGGTTCCAAACGCGCCCCGGTCTAAGAAGAAGCCCACAACAAACTTAGCCGGGGTAAATATATATAAACGAAAAACGAAAGCTTTCGGTGAACGAGTGAATCTGTCGAGTATTTTATTAGAGACGAGTATATACAAAAGCGGTCATAGCCTAGTGGTTAGGGCACCAGCCTCTTAATCAGAGGTCGGCGGTTCGAATCCGGGGCACGCACCTCTAAGTTTTCGGAATTATGTGCGTTTAAAAAAAAAATATCACTAGCTTCAACGGTGAAGGAGACCATCGTGAGGAAACCTGCATACCTGAGAGTTCTCCATAATGTTCTCAAAGGCGTGTGAAGTTCGCCAATCCGCACATGGCCAGCGTGGTGGACTATGGCCGAACCCTTCTCACATTGAGAGGAGACCCGTGCTTGTAGTGAGCCGGTAATGGGTTGATCATGATGCTGAGATGTTGATCGATTATTTTAAGTTATTTCTAAATACGAACGAAACCGATGGTTTAACTCGCTCAACTCCTAAAGGAAGCAGCGACCAACTTCGTATTGCTATTTACTTTCACTTTCAACCCCTGAAAGTTCGGCGCAACTTATCAACAGTTGATTGATTGATTTGTCAATTGTTTACACTCCCCGTCAGTTACTAAATCTCCATAGGGTTGAAGTTCGGGATGGATAACGCCGAGTTACCGTATATTTACGCGAAAAGTCGCGAGTTAGACCTACCTACTTTAGTAACATCCCATGTTTACTTAGTTATATACTATAACTTAAAAAAAATATTAAAATATCACTTGCTTCAACGGTGAAGGAAAACATCGTGAGGAAACCTGTATGCCTGAAAGTTCTCCATAATAAAAGATTAAAGATAAAAGATTTTTATTTGGACACAAACAATACAGGAAACTTAAACACATGAAAACGATGATCCTGCCGAAGTATAAACTGTGTGGCAGTAATCATCGCCCTCCAATAAATAAAATAGTGTTCCTAAAAACAAAAACAAAATAAAATACGTAGGCCATTTGACAATTTGAACAAGATCAATTCAGAGAAAATTGAAGCATTTGAATTGATAAACATAAAAAAATTATGAATGCGTGTGATATAATGCGGTGAATGTTTGTGTATATGTAAGTGTTGCCAAAGTGTATGAAATATAATAATGTGTTTGTGTGTGGGTATGAAAGTATACATGTGTGTGTTTATGCAATGTTATGGGAGGAACTTTTAATGTCTTATAAATAAAATGAACACACATTTTATTTATAAGACATTAAAAGTTCCTCTGTCTCATCATAAAACAGGGTTAAGAGCCAATTTATAAGATAATAATTATGATATTAATTAATATGATAATAATGATCTCAAAGGCGTGTGAAGTCTGCCAATCCGCACATGGCCAGCGTGGTGGACATATCTCATATTGAGAGGAGATCCGTGCTCTGTAGTGAGCCGGTAATGGGTTGATCGTGATGATGATATATTTTTTACTTTATTGTGCATTATTGCAGGTATTATGGTTTAGGCACTTTAAATTATATAGATTTAGAGGTAAGGTTAATTTTAATTATGCATATTGATTTTCAGAAGGTTGCAATTGCATGTTTACTTTCTTCTTTCTTCTTTCTTCTGTTTTTGGCATTTATTCTTGTTATCGTTAGTATAAAAAAATACATATAGGCTAAGGGCCTCGTAAATAAACGTGGTATAACGTCGAAATACTTATGCAGTGTTTTCTCACATTTCACCTTGCAGCAACTTACATATGTCAGAGTGTGACAAAACACTGCAATACTTTCCCGAAGATATACCGCGTTTTTTCATATCGCGCTAATGTTATCAGTAACTAAAACGCCTTTATACTCAGTATAGAGAAACCAGTAAATCCACATAACACAGCGAACTAAAAGTATGAAAAATAAATGATATTACCACATACCTATCCGCTAAACCACAATACGTACGATGAAATATAGGAACAAATTCAAGCTGGAAGTACGGAACCAATGCGTTGGCCTGTAAATGATTTATTCTGCCCGTTTTATTCTTCATATCGCATTCCCTCTGAGGGAAAAACGCGAAATCGTGTTCGGTAACTAACCCACTGACCGGCAACATGAAATTCCAAATCCCACGTTTACTTATTTACCTCTTTCGTAATAACAACACTCGATGAGATCCACTGATGTATAAGTCAATGATAAGCGGAAACATAAAATATATGCATTAAGTAAACCTTCAAGCTGTGATAGCCTAGTGGTTAGGACGTCCGCCTCCTAATCAAAATTAGAATCATCATGATCAACCCATTACCGGCTCACTACAGAGCACGGGTCTCCTCTCAATATGAGAAGGGTTTGGCCATAGTCCACCACGCTGGCCATGTGCGGATTGGCAGACTTTACACGTCTTTGAGAACATTACGGAGAACTCTCAGGCGTGCAGGTTTCCTCACGATGTTTTCCTTGTGAGATGACGTCAAGGGCTAACTTGTGGTGTATAAAAAAAAACTGCACAAAACGTTTCACCTTAGCAGAACCTGTTCTCACTGGCGATGAAAAAGTAATCGAATACAAATATCTTACAAACCAAGTCTTGTATGTAACGTCCCCCTTCCTTACAAGGCACGAACGTGAGATATACAACTTTGTAGATACGGTGATATTAATTATTTGCGCGCCAAAATAGAACATTTTATTTATGTTATCATCACACGGCATATACAGTGATACGAGTTTCATAAGCATTTGCCCGCGGCTTCGGCTGCATGAACTATGTCTGGTAGGCTTCGAAAAAGACGTGTCGCCAAGCGATTTTGCGTTCCGGCACTATGTCGCGTAGAAACCAATTACGTGTATAATGAATAGAAGCAGGCGTTACTTTGCGAAAGTCCATGATAAACATTAAACAGCAAGTATAGTTTGCTATATTAGAATATGCGGAATATAGCAAATTATACTTGCTGTTTATTGTTTGATTACGTGTACGGCCAACAAACCCTAACAGGATAGCTACCATCTTAGACTGCATCATCACTTACCATCAGGTGGGATTGCCGTCAAGGGCTAACTTTCAGTGTGTAAAAAAGCATGAGAAGAGTTAGGCCATAGTCCACCACGCCTTTGAGAACATTATGGAGAACTCTCAGGCATGCAGGTTTCCTCACGATGTTTCCCTTTAAGCAAGTGATATTTTAACTGCTTAAAAACGCACCTAACTCTGAAAAGTTACAGATGCGTGGTCGGGATCGAACCCCTGAGCTCTGATTAGGAGTCGGACGTCTTAACCACTAGGATAGCACAGCTTACAATTCCCTCAATAGTTTACTGGCAATACAGACAGATTTTGCTGGTAAAAAGGTCTTAAGGGAATTTCAGATGAAATATTATTATCACACAAAGTTTTCCGAAGTTACAATTTACCTCGTTCACGAAATTAGGTGATACATATAAAGTAAACAAAAACAATGCGGTAAACAAAAATAGTCTGGCATTGAAAGACAATGTTTTGTCTACAGTTACTCCGTAACATAATCCCAATGATATAGAACGACAAAAATACGTTATTACGAACATAATATTAAGGACAACCTTTTGTCTGCAACATATTCGTAATATAATATTGAATGTTTTATTAGGACAAACAAAAATCCTATTATCTTTTCTATTGCGCGCACAATAAGGCTGATAAATAACGTGAACGTGACGCCTGTCTCATGATTGAAAGCCGGAAGAAAATCTAGATGGGTGTTAACTTGAACCAGTGGGTGTAAGTCATATAAAAAATTTCTATTCATTAATTTAAAAAAAAAAGCGGTGAGAACCTAGTGGTTAGGGCATCAGCCTCCTAATTAGAGGTCGGCGGTTCGAATCCGGGCACACATCTCTAACTTTTCGGATTATGTGTGTTTTAAAAAAAAATAAAATATCACTTGCTTCAACGGTGAAGGAAAACATCGTGAGGAAACCTGCACGCCTGAGAGTTCTTCATAATGTTCTCAAAGGCGTGTGAAGTCTGCCAATGCTATGGCCAAACCCTTCTCACATTGAGAGGAGACCCGTGCTCTGTAGTGAGTCGGTAATGGATTGATCATGATGATTTGATGGTGATAACTACATTCGTAAACTTAAAACTAAAGCTATAAGGGTTCCAAACGCGCCCCGGTCTAAGAAGAAGCCTACAACAAACTAGGTAAATTTTCTTTTTGTTATCACCATCTAACATGCCACTTAAAATTATATTAAATATTGAAGTTATCATTGATTTGCTCTATTTTACACAATTAAAAATATCACTTGCTTCAACGGTGAAGGAAAACATCGTGAGGAAACCTGCACGTCTGAGAGTTCTCCATAATGTTCTCAAAGGCGTGTGAAGTATGCCAATCCGCACATGGCCAGCGTGGTGGACTATGGCCAAACCCTTCTCATATTGAGAGGAGACCCGTGCTCTGTAGTGAGCCGGTAACGGGTTGATCATGATGATGATGATGATTTTACAACTAGGTTTATCTTTGTGGACACACACACTTTTGCGTGTGCGTGTTACGTATTATACCGCTTTCGTTCCGCCGACATGTCACCAGTACGTCAGCACACAAAGGGCAAAGAAAAATGTTATGGAAAAGTGTTACGCCTCTGACATCTTGACATACTTACGTTTTCTCCGTAAGATCAGCTGTCAGCTTGTATTGTACTCGTTTCATATTACCATCATTCTTCGCATCCATATATAAAACATCAACATGTTTCTATCTATATCCGCTGTAGACTCTAAAACCATTGATCAGGTTGTACTGAAGTTTTGGTAATGAGTTGGGCTAAAAAATTAAGTATAAATGTTTTAATTCAAATATGCAAATTTGTTAAAAAAAATCTTAACTTTTATAAAAAAAAAGAAGAAAAACCTCGTCGATTTCCCGAAAAATTATATAACAAACTAACCCTCCCACAATCAAAGGTAAAACTCCACACGTAGTCCCTACGTAATGTCTGTGAAAATATATAATGGTCTGCCAGACTGCATACGAAACTTGGAAAACGAAAATGAATTTTACACAGTATTAAAGAATTTTTTATTGAAGAAGTGTATTACACAGTAAAGGATGATAGGTAAAAATAAATGAAATCAGTCTCTCTACTACGGTCGATTCCAGACCAAGTTGCAACACCCAAACTGGGTATGTGTACACAATATGCAACGAAAAATAAATAAATAAATAACTAAATTTGAAATTTTAATACTTTTTTTTACTGATGTCACGGTTTAATCCATATATAAAATATCAAAATTGTTTCTAGCTATATCCGTTGTAGACTATAAAGCCATTGATCAGGTTGCACTGAAATTTTGGTAATGAGTTTGGCCTAAAAAAATTAAGTATAAATGTTTTAATTTGATTTTTATAATTACATATTTTTACTGATGTCACAGTTTGTTCTTAAGTAACAAACCTTTGTCAATATACTAACGTTTTAAAATTCACTAAATATAAAGACAGTCGATATACTTTTCACTACCTATATTAGCAAAGGCAATTTACTATCCTCGCACCGTCCGACCCCTTCGTTATCCCAAACGTCGCCTAAGCCGAGGTTCGGCCTCACAGCAGACGCTCTTAGGCAGACGTTCCCTAAGTTTCTTCGAGCCCTAGGGCTCAAAATTTTTTCTAACAGAGCTTCTTTTCGAAGCCGGTTACGCTGTCGCAACCAATAGAGTTAGCACAGCTAATAGTCGAAAGTCGAAATAAATAATACAATTTTTGTGGAAAGTATACAATTGTTTTGGCTGCTTACGACCAGTATAAAATATGATAATTTTCGATCGTTGCCGCGTTCATATGATTACATTACCGTATGAGGTTATCGAATTAAATTACTAAGTGCAAAAACGGCGTTAGGTTTCTTACCGCCGCCGGTAACTGCTAGTGAAAATACATCCAAAAATCCTTATAAGATATAGAGGTACCTACGATTACAATTAAATGAGACCCAGGATGGTACAGCAATAGTTAAAACCGTGCTAAACGTAACATCGCCAATCTTCGATACTGTAGAAATCCTACTCCCTACTAATATTATAAACGCGAAAGTTTTTAACGATGGATGGATGTTTGTTACTCTTTTACGTAAAAACTACTGAATGGATTTTTATGAAACTGTACAATAATATAGCTTATACATCAGAATAACACATAGGATACAATTTATAAAGATACTGTGTGATTTTGCATAAATATGATTATAAGTGTTAAGTAATACTCGTACTTAACACTAGTAGGAAAAATCTACCTTCTGCGTGATAATTTTAATGTCATATTGTGAGTTATTTTCTACGCCACGCGAAATAAGGTTTACAAAATAGTAATACTGCCTAGACGAAGTCGCGGGCACCGGCTGATATAAAATAAATAAATCATGAAAAAAAAACCTACTGCAAACAAAACTTTTTTAGACACTATCATGTAATTTGTTTGCTAAGGGAAAACTTTTCATAATTATTTGTAGTAAGTTTTAATATAACGGGACATTTATGCACAGGGTAGGTGAAATACCTACATATGCGCTTAAATACAAATTTTAAGCTATCCAAAATCCAGACCAAACAAAAGCCGGGTAGAAAATGTCACCAATTAGCAACCGCTTCTAACTGTTGCCATTAGAATGAAACAAACATATCATATTTCACAGATGACGGTAGCAAACGCTGCAGTAATTATGTACTCACAGAATTTATTCCACGAATCACTTCCCACCGTCCATTTATCGCCCCTATTACATGAGCGAATAGAACTGAGAATGGCTTGACGGATATAACTGCTTAAAATCACACAAACGATAGCGATGATAGCCAGAACAACGGGTCGTACGGCCAGCTACGCGAGACCCGTTAGGAATAAGCGCAGTGTCCTGGAGTTTCTGTAATTATCAGCTGCGAGGGGGGCGAGGCAGTTCTTGCTATAGTGGTTTCGCAAATGCCCACCCGCGGCGACCTCACAGCATGTTGGGCTGACTCGCGAAAGCCGAAAGACGTGAAAATAATAATCAGATGATATACTCAGGAACTTTAAAAAATTTAAAATATCACCTGCTTCAACGGTGAAGGAAAACATCGTGAGGAAACCTGCACGCCTGAGAGTTCTCCATAATGTTCTCAAAGGCGTGGGAAGTCTACCAATCCGCACATGGCCAGCGTGGTGGACTATGGCCAAACCCTTCTCATATTGAGAGGAGACCCGTGCTCTGTAGTGAGCCGTTAATGGGTTGATCATGATGATACTCAGGAATAACGGATCTACCACGTTTATCATTTAATTGCTGAAATGATTGTCTGTTTCTCACGAAGTTTCTCCTATAGGGTTTGTTCTACCCCACTACAAGTTGACCCTTGATTCCAGCCTTATTTATTTATTTATTCTTTATGTGTACATCACATATAATAGAAATAGTAAGAAAAACAAGAAGAAGCAGGATACAAAAGGCGGCCTTATCGCTTAGCAGCGATCTCTGTCAGGATTAGGAAAAGAGAATGTAGAAGAAAGTAGGTATCTTACCAGGTAGGAATCTTACCAGGTCGAAAATGTTGCACCCCAAAATGATATCAGGGTGACCAGTAATGTAAGCAAGTACGGCAGTTTTATGGCATACTCCTAATTGGTACGCGGCATCATCCGGAATGCAAAATCGGCGGTATGTCGTTTTCAGTGGTTTGTTTTTTTTGATCCACTACAAGTTAGCCCTTGACGGCAATCTCACCTGATGGTAAGTGATGATGCAGTCTTAGATGGTAGCGGGCTAATCTGTTAGGGGAACGGTAAACCCACATTCGTAATTGGTTTCTACGCGACATCGTGCCGCTTAATCGCTTGGCGACACGTCTTTGTCGGTAGGGTGGTAACTACCACGGCAGAAAACTCCTGTTACAGTAAGTATAAAGGATTATGGAAATGATAAGCGAGTTTGAGTATGATATATTGTTCTAATAAGATAAAACTAAAATAATTTCAAGTGGCATGTGTGATGGTGATAACAAAAAGAAAAGTTACCCTGCTATATTTTTAAGTTTACGAATGTAGTTGACACCATCAACTCAATATCAAAGTGCCTTTTAAAGGATTATTTGAATAAAATTTATTTTTCTTATTGATTAAGTATGTAAGTAGTATTAAACATTTTTTCTACATGGTAAACCTGTAACACACCTGTCACTTACTGCCTCTGCTTAGCGATAAGGCGGCCATTTGACTAACAGCATTTTATTGTTTGTGTATAAGTATAATGCGAATGTTAAGTTAATGGATAAGATAAGAAATGAATATATAATGGGAAGTCTAAAAGTAGCGCCAGTGACAGAAAAGATGAGGAGTACAGGCTAGCATGGTATGGTCATATAATGCGGAGGAAAGAAAGTGATGTCACCAAAAGAATGTTTTATATGAACGTGGAAGGGCAAAAGAGTAGAGGAAGACCAAAGAAGAGATGGATGGATCGTGTAAAAGAGGATATGCGGGTAAAAGGTGTGGGTAGTGAGGTGACGGCTGATAGAAGTGAGTGGAAGAAGAAGACATCCCACATTTCTTCTTGCCTTTATCCCACATTATGTGGGATACCACATAAGACAAGAAGAAGAAGATATAAGTATTGTGTGCAATAAAGTATATTTCCTTTCTCTTTCTTTCTTTCTTTCTCAGAAATACGAGCGTAATTACGAACCATTTAGATGTTAATCGGAATAAATATAGAATGTTTAATATCGCTTGCAAACCTTAAATAATACATGTAATATAGCATTACTCCGCACTCAAACATAAGTAAGAATTAAAAAGGGTCTTTGAATTCCTCTGAACCATTCCCGCGGAATAAAATTTAAGAGCACATACGTTCCTGTAATGGCGTATGCTATCAAAATGCGACGCAACGGTGTCAAACTATTAAGGTAGGTCACGCCAGTTCGCCGCTGCCAGTCACGAAACACCCCTACCAAGGATCCTTTACCCCTTGTACTCGATAGACTATAGCGCTGAAAGACTCACCAATGACAAGGTGATAGTTAATGCTAGACTTCAATATAAGAAGTTATTTGGGCTCCATAAATGAAATGAAATGAAATGAAAATATACTTTATTGCGCACCATACGTAAAAAGAAAAAACGCACACAGAAAAGAAAAAAAGGTGCAATCGACGGCCTTATCGCTAACGATAAAAATATAAAGAAAGGCCAGGTTGGGGTGTACAATTTAAAATAATAAAAGGTTCAATATATAAACAACTAAAAATATAAATAAATTTAATATAATATTTTATACATAAATACAAAACAATACTAGTAAAAAAACCCTGACCCGGATGGAACGAAGTTCCTTTCGATTAATTAGTGAACGAATTGTAATAAAATTTTATTTTATTTAAGTTATAATAATATTTTTTATATAATATAATGTTACATAAACTTAATCAGTAGGCTCAATTTTGTACTCCATCAGCAATATCCGGAACTTGTGCAGAAACACTGTCAGGATTCATTATTATTATTATATATACTCAACAAAAAATAATCGTCGCGACACCACACTGTTCAATGCGAAATAGAAATGAAAATATCTGGCTTGCTTTCTATAAGAGAGAGAGAGAGACAGACAGAGAAACATGCGACTCCGCACAGCTTACAATAACAAAAAGTGTCGTGACAACTTTTCGTAAGAATTTTTTCCGTCTAGCCCCCTTTCACAACGCGCGATAAGGAACTTCGTTCCAAAAATAATATGCTGGATACACATTATTTTTTCATGAGATATCATGAACCGTAATACAGTCTTGACGAACGTTTTTCGAAAACCGACATTCTTGATAATTGCATTGAAATTTATTTGTTTCAATATATATTTGTGACTTGACAATTTGTTTTGTAATGTTACAAAACTATTTCCTTGAGTTTGAAATAAAACTTAGTTTTGTGAGAGAGTGAAATTTTAAGATGTAACTGCAACACAAAAATGCCAGGTTGAAACTGGCCGCTATACCGCTCATTAGTCCTGGTAAATAGCTACCAACAAAATAGAATCTCTATTAGTCGCGCATTTTGGCACGCTCGTCGTCTCTGATCACTGTTCATATTTATAATAAACAATAAACAGCAAGTATAATTTGCTATATTCCGGCGACAACCGGGAGATTTGTATAATATAACACCACACAAAATCTTCCACTAGAACCTCTACGCACGTTTCGACCCGACACCGGATCATCCTCAGGAGATGTTGACTTCACAAGCGCGAAAAGTAAAACTTTTCTTTACTTTTCCGGTTTTCGGCGGAATATAGCAAATTATACTTGCTGTTTATTGTTTATCATGGACTTCCGTAAAGTAACGCCTGCTTCTATTCATTATCATATTTATTTATCCACATGATTCTAGTTTAAACTGGTTAAAGAAGTATAAATTCTAACGCACGTATATATTTTTTTATTTGTATGAATAGTTTTTTTACCTTAACTGTAGGTATAGGTACACGAATGAAGTAATCACACATTTGTTTTCATTTGAAATAATTAAACTTTAATTTTATGAATCCGGAATCAATTCATTGAAGCGTAATCTAGCTATAAAATAATCATCTGTCACACCAGAATTCCTAGACTGATATATTGGAGAAGGAAGTAATTTATTGCATTCCATTTAAGGTAGAAACCAATTTACTATCGAGTCGCTATTAAAATCGAGTTGTAATCGTAAACAATATGTAGGTTAAAGCGATATACGATACCGCTACTAGATGTCATAAGGACTTCATTTATGTCTGATTCCTTTCCGTTTTTTTTTAAATTGTAATATCACTTGCTTCAACGGTGAAGGAAAACATCGTGAGGAAACCTGCACGCCTGAAAGTTCTCCATAATGTTCTCAAAGGCGTGTGAATTTTGCCAATCCGCACATGGCCAGCGTGGTGGACTATGGCCAAACCCTTCTCATATTGAGAGGAGACCCGTGCTCTGTAGTGAGCCGGTAATGGGTTGATCATGATGATGATGATTAATATAACCGCTTGTCTATCGTAAGTTTGGGAGCTGTCATCTCTTATACTGAGTCAATCATCAATGTTATACCATTTTGTCCAGCGTTAAGGATCAATATAAAGTGCAGCGCCAATTTTTTGAATGACGCAGTCAGGACAATGAAATATGAGAAGTTAACGCACTCTTCATTCTTGGCATCAAATGACATTTAATAAATTAATTGTTTTTAAAATAATGACGACCTCCGTGGCGCAGTGCGTGCGCTGTTATAAAGTTGGAGGTCCTGGCTTCGATTCCTTGCTTGAGTCTGGTCTGGAGGCTTCGACCGTGGCTAGTTACCACCCTACCGACAAAGACGTGTCGCCGTTCACCGTTGATATTTTAATTTTTAAAAACGCTCATAACTTCGAAAAGTTAGAGGTGCGTGCCCGGATTCGAACCGCCGACCTCTGATTAGGAGGCTGACGCCCTAACCACTAGCCTATCACCGCTTCAAATTAGCCGTATATTATTTAAACTTGTAGCCACCCATAAGGCATAAAGCAGGCCACCCACTCAATCTATAAAACATTTTCAAGGAAAGTTTTGCTACAAATATAAAGTGGAGTCGGATTAAATTATTATTTACATGAAACTTCAGTTAATGGTGAGGAAAACTATCGGCTGGCCCAATTGCTTGCTGCAATTGACTCGTACCTGGAATAGAAGTTGAAGTACCAGCTACATTTTTAATACAACAGTCTACTTGGCTACTGCACTTTGGATTAGGGCAGTTTTATACGTAGCGTTTTGTCGTCCCAACGGATCCCAACGTCGTATGAACACTGCAAGATCATTCAACGTCATCATCATCATTGCCGGCTCTCTACAGAGCACGGATCTCCTCTTCGTATGAGAAGGGTTTGGCCATATAGCACCACGCTGGCCATGTGCGGATTGGCAGACTTAGCACGCACGCACGAACTCTCAGGCGTGCAGGTTTCCTCACGATGTTTTCCTTCATCATTAAAGCAAGTGATATTTTAATTGCTTGCTAAAACGCCCGACCTCTGATTAGGATGTTACTAATATAATGTTCTCAAAGGCGTGTGAAGTCTGCCAATCCGCACATGGCCAGCGTGGTGGACTATGGCCAAACCCTTCTCATATTGAGAGGAGACCCGTGCTGGGTAGTGAGCCGATAATGGGTTCATCATGATGATGAACATGATGCTCGCCACTGCTATTCGGTTTTATTATATACTAGCTGTTGCCCGCGACTTCGTCTGCGTAGAATTGCTGATTTCCCGTGATTGCTCTGCTTCAGAAAATAAGCTACAGGCAAATGTCAAATTGCCGATTTTCGTGTGTTTAAATTAAAAAACATAGAACTTTCATACAAACTTCAAACCCCTGTTTTACCCCCTTCGGGGTAGATTTGGATGAAAAAAAAATCTAACCTTATACTTAAGCCTTAAAAGAAACCTATTTTCAAAATTTCACGCTTGTAGACTTCATAACAAAAAAATAAGCAAAAACTATCATCCCATTTTACCCTTAACAGGTAATATTAAAAAAAAAATGATGTACATGTTTTTTATTTATTATTATTAATCTTAATGCAAATTTTTGTGTTTCTAACTCTAAAAACAAAGAAATTTCATACAAACTTCCAACCCCTATCTTACCCCCTTAGGGGTGGAATTTCCAAATATCCTTTCTTAGCTGACATCTCTTAACTACCAACTACCTACTTGCTAAATTATAGCTTTATACGTGCAATAGTTTTTGAGATCTCGTGTTTAATCAGTATGTATGTAAGTCAGTATGTAAGTGACCTTTCGCTTTTATATATATTTTTTGTTTTTGTGATTATAGAACATACGTTTCCATGCTTAATTTTTATTTGCATAATTAAGGTCTAGATTACTTATCAATTGTAACTTTGCGATTAAAATGCATTTCGTATTATTCGAGATGTGGTTTCTGTTATCTACGCTGACAGCTATCTCGCAAATGTTCCTATTCATCTGTCACCAGTTTGGAACACTTGTGTAAATATAATTCCACAATAGGTAAGATAAGATAAGATACTCTTTATTGCACACAAACTTTAGAGAAACAACAATACAAAACATTTGACACATAAGTATGCAAAGGCGGTCTTATTGCTTCAGCAATCTCTTCCAGACAACCCTTGGGGAAAGAATTAATTTAAAAATGAGGGTAATGGCGCAATTTAAAACATAAAATAAAATATCAATAAATATAATATATAAATATATACTTTTATATATAAATAAATATATATCAGTACACATATACTATTCATTAATATGGCATTTAGATAAATAAAACTTTTTAAGACGACTTTTAAAAATGTTTAACGATTTCGAACTTCTAACATCAATAGGCAAATTATTCCACTGCAGCACAGCATTAACAGTAAATGACTTCCCATAACCTTGACAGTGACTTCGGGGACATACTAGCTTATTATCCGAGCAAGAGCGCAATGTAACATCATAGGTCTGGGTAGTGAGTAAGGCATTTTTTGATGGTTAAATAAATAGTCGTAAGATTAGTCGCACACTGTAAAACCCGCGCCGCACTAAATAAAACATGTGTTATATACACGCGACGTATGCAGAACGCCCTACATGTGCCTGTCTGCGATCGAAGCCATTTAGTGTTTATTATTTAGTGCACACTATTTTCTTCGAAGGTTTACACTCGTTATACTTTAATGAGCTTACATAACACGCTTATACATCAATACCCGCTTTTTTTTTATTTAAGCCAGAGCTTGACTGCAATGTCACCGCAACCTGTAAAGAGTATTCATCATCATCATGATCAACCCATTACTGACTCACTACAGAGCGCGGGTCTCCTCAAAATATGAGAAGGGTTTGGCCATAGTCCACCACGCTGGCCATGTGCGGATTGGCAGACTTCACACGCCTTTGAGAACATTATGGAGAACTCTCAGGGGTGCAGGATTCACGATGTTTTCCTTCACCGTTGGAGCAAGTGATATTTCAAATGCTTAAAAACGCACATTACTCCGAAAAGTTAGAGGTGCGTGGCCGGGTTCGAACCCCCGACCTTTGATTAGGATGCGGACGCCCTAACCACTAGGCTATCAACATAATATGCTAACAACTAATCCAACGAAGGCAATTACCTTGTTTTAATTGCAGCAATATAGAACATCCATATATATAGAAACATCTGAGATGGGGATAATTATTAGCGCCTACATAGTTGCAATGAATACCATCGCTGATACTTAATCAGGGTTTAGGAGCCGGTTAAACGGGCTCAAGCGTTATTTAACGATTGGAACCGCACTAAAAATACATTGGCTTTTAGTGTAGGTTGAAGACTTAAACGCATGGTTCCTTCTTGAGTCTTCGCAAACGCTTGTTGGTACTTTTTTTTCTATTTATTTATTTACTAGCTGTTGCCCGCGACTTCATCTGCGTAGAATTGCTGAGTTCCTTTGAGATTGAGGTTTCCCGTACGGCCAATGCCCTGCTTCAGAAAGTAAACTACAGGCAAATGTCAAATTGCCGATTTTCGTGTTTCTAAATTAAAAAACATAGGACTTTCATACAAACTTCAAACCCCTATTTTTTCCCCTTCGGGATAGATTTGGATGAAAAGAAGTTTTAAACTTATACTTACGCCTTAAAAAAACTTATTTTGAAAATTTCAAGCTTGTGGACCTCATAATAAAAAATAAACAAAAAACTGTCATCTCCTATTTTACTACTTACCTACCTACCTTGTTTTTGTTTATTATTATTAATCTTAATGCAAATTTTTGTGTCTCTAACTCTAAAAACAAAGAAATTTCATACAAACTTCCAACCCCGATTTATCCCCTTAGGGGTGGAATTTCCAAATATCCTTTCTTCGCTGATATCTCTTAATTATCTTATACCTACTTGCTTAATTATAGCTTTATACGTACAATAGTTTTTGAGATCTCGTGTTTAATCAGTAAGTATGTAAGTAAGTTAGTGACCATAAGGGTCTCTTCCAGCTACCCTCAGATTTTAGAAAGATGATTTTATAAAGTGGAACATGTCAAAAGAGTCATCTAAATAATGACGAAACAAGTCATACTTGTACAAATCATATATGATAAATATAAACTAACAACTAAATATATAATATAAAAATAGAAGATATCAATAAAATAGGAAACTGATAGACAGTGTTGTTTTACTCTGACTATGAAAGTGTGAACCGATTGGTTGTCTCTAACAAGTCCAGGTTTGGAATCCCAATGGTGTACAGCATTAACAAAGAAAGATCCTCGATAGTATATAATACTTAAAAAATCAATTATCAAGAGGATTTCTTGAGACGCAGGGCCGTAAATTTCTAGTAGATGTTACCTAGCTTTACCATGTATATAATATAATTTAATGATAAGATATAATTATAATAAAACAAGTTGTGATGGTCAGGATGTCCACCTCCTAATCAGAAGTTGGGGATTTGATCCCTGGCGCACCTCTAACTTTTCGGACTTATATTCGTTTTTAAGCCATTAAAATATCACTTGTTTCAACGGTGAAGGAAAACATCGTGAGGTTTAGTGCGCTATATAGAATTATGTGCGTTTTAAACAAGACAACAAGTGAATGACTGTGTAGGAAAACAAAGTTAGGAAACTTGCGTTAGCTGACATCTCTTAGCTATCTACTTGCTAAATTATAGCTTTATACGTACAATAGTTTTTGAGATCTCGTGTTTAATCAGTATGTTAGTGACCTTTCGCTTTTATAAATATAGATAAAAGTCACTATAAGCAATGGACTTAATAATGTAGTATGTAATGCATTTAGTAAATATATTATTTTTTTAGATTTTTTGTTTTAGTTTCATTTTTTTAAGGTTTATTTTAAGTTTCAGTTGTTGTAAAAAATGGTCATATATATATGTCGAGTCAAGGGCGTCCGAGTTGTTTTTTGTAAGGGTTTTCTTTAATTTCGCTCATAGTAATTAAAACCACAACTTGCCGGTTTACACTTTTATTGCGATAATAATTAAGAGGTCCGAACAGTCCAACGTCCTCAAACTATATATCATGGCAATCGACTTACATAAAATGATCTGCAAAGGTTCTGAATTAATTCGTAATTTGTGTATAATGCTCTGTCAGTATGTTTGCTAATTTATTTTAATCTTACCAATGCATAAGTTTAAAACAGTGGTTTAAACTCTAGATTATTATAGCGTGCTGGGAAACATGCCAAAACGATTTCATGAATTTTGTTTTTTTAATCAGTTAAACGTTCTAGATCTGTGAAATTTCAAAATTAATTTTGTATCTTCATTTATTATATTTGACTCCAAGTGACTTCCTGTTCTTGCAACGTTGAAGGAACAATCAGTGTTAATTCGCTTTCCTATCAAAGTAAAAAGGTATCTCAACTGTACGGAGAATATCACCCTTAGTACGTAATCCAGATAACACATCGCGTTCACAGTAGTTAATATTTTTAAGCATTTATTTAAGGTTCATAGGTTTAAGAGTCTTTTAATAATAAATAAATATCCTCATGATTCTCATTATGCAAAAATATATTTTAGATGCGGTGATAGCCTAGTGGTTAGCGCGTCAGCCTCCTAGTCAGAGGTCGGCGGTTCGAATCCGGACACGCACCTCTAACTATTCGGAGTTATGTGCGTTTTAAAGTAATTAAAATATCACTTGCTTCAATGGTGAAGGAAAACATCGTGAGGAAACCTGCACACCTGAGAGTTCTCCATAATGTTCTCAAAGCCGTGTGAAGTCTGCCAATCCGCACATGGCCAGCGTGGTGGACTATGGCCAAACCCTTCTCATATTGAGAGGAGACCCGTGCTCTGTAGTAAGCCGGTAATGGGTTGATCATGAGCATATTTTAGACGTTGGACAAAACGTTGACAATAGGTACATCTTTTATTTATATAAGTACACTAAAAGTTAGCCCTTGACGGCAATCTCACCTGATAGTAAATGACACGTCTTTGTCAGTAGGGTGGTAACTAGCCACCAGTCCCAGTCTACTGGGAGGCTTCGGCAAGATTTTAACCGGAAATCTAACCCAGGGTCTACAACTTTATGATGTGAGAGCGCACATGCTGCGCCACGGAGGTCGTCTACGTTAGTTAAAATATTTTGAAGAGCAACAAGAATTTGCTATTAAACAATTTTGATTTACGAAGTTAACATCTCCTGACGAAGTTCCCATAGAAAAACATATTTTTGAGGATCTTTATGGTATGTGGTATAAAAGGATTTGCCTTTTATTCCCGGATTACAGCAAATTAAGCTCAATATTTCCTGTGTGTCATGTTACTTAAATTTTCTTTTACTGTAATAATCTCTTTATTCTTTACGCAACATACTTGTAACAAACCTGTGAGTTCGTGTAATGAAATACTAATATTGATATTTGCATCTTACCACCGTCATAAAGGAAATTAGGTATTTTTTTTTCGTAATCATAAAACCATAAACGATTTTACTTATTTTATTTATATTTTTACCTTTCAAGTTGTAAAGTACTATATTTGTCGCATGTATTTACCGAATGTATAAATATAATTAAACAAAATGGTAACTTTTTTAGAGAAATTTAACCTTTAACACTTTTGGCATAAGGTCCATTACATTCGGAGTGCGAAATCGTGACCACGTTCGCGATGAAGCAGTCGTACTAAGGGTGCAGTAATAAAGTTTCCTCTCAACGCAAAAGCCGGGCACAATCCATTTGCAAGGAAAATCAGTGCAAAGAGAAAATCCGCTATATTTTACTTGTTTTACAAAAAAAAAGAGAAGCCCTCAGGAATCTTTTAACCAATTATTGGCTACATCCGAGGAGTATTTGTTTAGCATTTAACTAGAGTACACCGTTTTATACTAGTTAGCTTTTATGATTCAGAAATAAGATTTTACCAGCCTCAGTCTATTACTGTACCTCCTGACGAGAATTTCGAAACCGACGCTCCGATTCGGGGTTTAACCATTCATCATCATCATGATCAACCCATTACCGGCTCACTACAGAGCACGGGGAGCTCTCAATATGAGAAGGGTTTGGCCATAGTCCACCACGCTGGCCATGTGCGGATTGGCAGACTTCACACGCCTTTGAGAACATTATGGAGAACTCACAGGCGCGCAGGTTTCCTCACGATGTTTACCTTCACAGTTGAAGCAAGTGATATTTTAATTGCTTGTAAACGCACGTAACTCCGAAAAGTTAGATGTGCGTGCCCGGGTTCGAACCCCCTTCTCTGATTAGGAGGCAGACGTCTTAGCCACTAGGCTATCACAGCTTCAACAACTTTTTTTTTTTTTTTATTTACTACAAGTTAGCCCTTGACGGCAATCTCACCTGATGGTAAGTGATGATGCAGTCTAAGATAGTAGCGGGCTAACCTGGAAGTGGTATGGTAAACCCATACTCCTATCGATTTCTACGCCACATCGTGCCGGAACGCTAAATCGCTTGGCGACACGTCTTTGTCGGTAGGGTGGTAACTAGTCACGGCTGAAGCCTCCCACCAGACCAGACTCGAGCCGGGAATCGAACCCAGGACCTCCAACTTTTTAATCTGACAGCGCGCACGCTGCGCCACGGAGGTCGTCAAAACCATTAGGTAAATAGAATAGAATAGAAAACATTTATTTATCAGAACAACACAATTACAAATATACAACACATGAGAGATCGAAACAGAGTAAGGCACGATGTCGTGTAGAAACCAATTAGGAGTATGAGTTTACCATACCACTAACAAGTTAACCCGCTACCATCTTAGACCGCATCATCACTTACCATCAGGTGAGATGCAGTCAAGGGCTAACTTGTGGTGAATAAAAAAAAAACTTATTATCTAATGCTTAATGTTAACACTTGAGGGTCTGCCTCGGCGGACGCCGCTGGTTGGGTTGCAGTCGAATACGCGGGCGTTTCCGTGACCCAGCCACCAGGCGACGCGTAGGAGCATCGCTGGGTTTTAGTGGGTATTCTGGTCGCCGCCGGCAAGTCCCACTTACCCCATCGGAAAAAAAAATGTTAACACTTAAAATTAAACTTTTAATGCTGTGTCGCGCCAATTAAGAGGTACTGACTCATTTTAATGTTGTGGATACTAAAGTACCCACAACGCTGGTATTCTGTCAGTACTGTGATGAGGAAAATATATCGAGAAATAAGTTCTGTAGTTTGGATGTTTGTTTTAATGCCTCACCCCTGAGAAAACTTTGATGACAATAAAAACATATGGCAATGAAGAAAACTTCATCATCATCATCATTTCAACCGATAGACGTCCACTGCTGGATATAGGTCTTTTGTAGGGAGTTCCAATGGCCACGGTCTTGGGCCGCTTGTATCCAGCGGCTCCCTGTGACTCGTTTGATGTCGTCTGTCCACCTTGTTGGGGGTCGACCAACGCTACGTTTAGCGGTGCGGGGTCGCCATTCCAGCACCTTGGGACCCCTTGGGGTGTATGGGGAAGACTAGTACCAGTCGGCCTTTCCAATTGCCAACCTCACCTGCTCGTGGTGCACCCTGTCGACCTACCGACGAGGCTCTGGCGACCGATCAATGGCGGTATAACCATTAATTATTAACTGGTCCAAAATTGACTGACAATGACGGGCAGCAGCGTTACTGGTGCGAGAGGACCAGCACTGCGATCACCAACCCGCATGCCAAGCGTGGTGATTATTGGCATTTCTTTGAATGGTAGAGACAAAAAAGAAGAAAACTTAGAGAATTTTAATTGATTTTAAATTTAGAGAAGTGGGTGGTAGCGTTTTAAATCAAAATGGCGGCAAATTACATATAATTCGTTAGTGAATCGTCGTGAGTGTTTACTTACATCTCACAGCTGTCACAACTGTTTATCAGAAACCGTCTGTTCCGTTAATAGATCCAACGGGACAGGTGCACTTATCGGAAATCCGAATGCGAATTGAAACATCTATATTTAAACTCGCGTTAGTTTAAACAAGGATATGTTTGTTTATAGTTAGAAAAATCCTTGCGTAACGAACGATATGCAAATATAAAGGCACGGAGAATAGCCGGGCAAAATTTAAAATTTCGATAAGAAAACACAAACTTGAAAGATAAATACAGTAAACATAGATCCTTTTCTAAGATCGGTTTCAAAGGCGATTTTGAAAACATGAAATTATCGCTCTTTACCTATACTAAAGAGAATTGCTCTTAAGTATAGGTAAAGAGCGATTTTAGGTGTTTGACGTATAAATAAAATGATTTTGAGTTGAACTATTTTCTTTAAAACAAATCATTTGTTTTTATATTTTCAACTATTTTTATGTTAAAATACCTTTTTTTTTTAGTTTTAATATCTATGTATATTTAGTAGTTTTAGTTGTATATTTAGTATTTATAGTTATTTATTTTTACAATATATTTCATAATGTGTGTAATTAAAAATAAATTTAATATTAATTGTGACACCATAATTAAAATAACATAATCAAAACCTATAGCGGTAGAATAAAACGGAAAGAGATTCTTGGTTAGGGAGACAATATTAATTGGCTTGGTTTTTACAAAAAAATGTAAATTTCATCATTTCAAAACCCACTTCGTTTGATACATTATTGCGCCGTGGTTGTGACATTCATATATATATATACATATATATATATATATATATGTATTTCTATAGCACAATTGACTTTCCTTAATACTGCATCAAAACAATAAGCGGGAATAACGAGCGGGCCCGGATAAATTAAAACAATACCGGCTATCGGGCTATTGTTAACTGGGTAAATCAACACAATACTTGCCTACGTTTAAAGCAGTTTCATGTTTGTTAAGTTTTACCAAGGTGACAGCCTTTATTATGATCTAGCTCTTAAGTACACATTTTCAGTAATGATCGAATTTATAAAAGACTACGGCAAATAAGATATAAATATACTTATAATTATAATACTACTTTATGTAACTCTAGTTCTTGATTTACTTTAGAGTGGATTTTTGGCCGATGCTCTTGACTTACAACTTAGTAAAAACTAACATATTAAAACATATTAAGCCGTCGACGTCCGGCTGGCTCAAGGGTTCGATCCTAGGCACGCACCTCTAACATTTCGGGTTGATCTACAAAACTTAGACATCATTATAAATTGAGTTCCTACATAAGATCATTAATTCCGCTTGTTTAGAATGATTGCTCAAGATCTTATTATAGGCAGAGTATCCAATAAGTATCGAAGGAAAGTAAAGAAGTGTTTTATGGTTTCTGTAAGTGATTCTTAAAAAAATCTTTAAACAAATTCGCATTTTATGAATTGTATACAAAGAAGACAAATTCGAAAAATATGTCCCCACTAACCGATTTAACGTACTTTGGCATTATCACTCTTAAACGCGATCACTTGAATACATTTTATTTTTAATTTGAAGTTTTTCAACGTCGTTAAGTTGAATTATGTGTACTTTGGACGCAGAAGGGCCTAAAAACCTCTTATTTACGTTGAATTTATGTTAGGCCCATTCCTGAAATGTAGCAATACCCTTCAACCGTTAAATATGCATCAAAATAATAGCCGGATATAACAACGGCACACCGCACGTTGTTTGAGTAACGAGCGCACCCGGATAAATGAAAACAATACCGGGTGTCAGCCGACCGGTGTTATCTGTATGTGTCCTATAGGATTGTTAGTTTTTTTGACATATTTATTATAAGCTGGGACCTTGGTTGTATATGTATTATAATTTTATTACTATTGTAATTTTAATTGTGCAGACATTGGAAATACATATATGTATTTACGTGAGCTTATTTATTGCATCATAACTATTAAATCATTGAACAGATTTCAATGTAAGGGGTATCGGAAAGATCGTTGAATCATCCCAGTTAACACTGGCTATAACATTTTAAAAGATATATCAATAAGGCGTTATTTTAGATGTGAAAATTCGCACAGTTTTATTACGTACGTGTTAGGTCTAGATTATGGTTATGTTACACGAAGTAAATAATATTATTTTAGATTATGGAAAATAAACGTTTTGTTATTACAGTGATAAATACGTGTTATTCATTATAGTGTTATTAATTCCTAAATCTAACACCTGCTTGGTATTTTGCAGCCCGGCATTAATATAATATACTCAGTCAGTAAACTAAAGCAAGCATAATATATATAAATACAACAACTATAAAAAAAATATATATCGAAAAAGTAGCAAACTCATAACAACGGTACGGACATGTAGTTTTTAGTACTTGCCTCTCGGATACGTGAAAACAATGCCGTGTGTCGGTTGACCTATTTATAGACGACAAATCTGCACTAGCCAATAGGTGTAGTTGGGTTTTCAAATTCTATTATATTTATAATAAAGTCTGAAAAATAATTAAAGTGTTGTGGGTTAACATTACAGTGTTTTAATATGGCTCAAAATAATAAGACACGTTTCTAAAAGGTTGCCTCCCACAAAATTTGCATCAAAACAAAGCTTCACACAACACTGAGCTATTCGAGTAACGAGCGCGCCCGGGTAAATGAAAACAATGCCCGGGTATTGGATGACCATTGTTATCCGGGCATCCGCACGTAGCTCATAATTGCGGCGGACTGTACCATGTATATATATGGATCGGTAATATTGACCACGTATATTTGCCTGCCAATCTGTGTCTTCAACGGCGTTCAAGTTCGAGTCTTGCAATCGACCAATCAAGGTCTCTTGATCAAATGGCTGTCTTGTGATTGGACGCACGCAATACACTAACTTAAACGTCACCCGAACTATTTGTACCCGGTGGCTTAGTCATGCCTTTATTCTATAAACTGATCTTACCATGACTATTTCTAAGTGAACCAAGTTGGTAGACAATTGGTTAGCATCAATTTCGCTTTTAATACATTAAATTTTTGTGCAATAAAGATTAAATAAAGAACAAGCTGTGATAGTCTTGTGATTAGGACGTCAGCCTCCAAATCAAAGGTCGGCGGTTCGAACCGGGCACGCACCTATAACTTTTCGGAGTAATGTGCGTTTTTAAGCAATTAAAATATCACTTGCTTCAATGGAGAAGGAAAAAAACATCGTGAGGAAACCTGCATGCCTTAAGTTCTCACATGGCCAGCGTGGTGGACTATGGCCAAACCCTTCTCATATCGAGAGGAGGGACACTTTAGTGAGAATTCCCTTTCCAAAGTCTTCGAATTGTCTTCAAGTTTTAACAACGAAGTTATTATGGCTGTTATTCGTGAGTGTAAATATTATGAAGTATGTGAAGGTAGATGCACTTTCCAACCCCTTTGCGCCACATACTTGCTGAAGGATGCATTATAAAAGGAGGGGTGGAGATGCTTTCGCCTATTTCACTTAGGTATGTTTTAAAAGCTGTGATAGCCTAGTGGTTAGGACATCCGCCTCCTAACCAGAGGCCGGGGGTTAGAATCCGGGTCAACTCTAACTTTTCAGAGCTATGTGCGTTTTTATGTAATTAAAATATGACTTGCTTAAACGGTAAAGGAAAACATCGTGAGGAATGCATGCCTTAGAGTTCTCTATAATGTTCTCAAAGGCGTGTGAAGTCTGCCAATCCGCTCATGGCCAGCGTGGTGGACTATGGCCAAGCCATTCTTATATTGAGAGGAGTCCCTTGCTCTGTAGTGAGCCAGCAATGGGTTGATCATGATGATGATGTTTTAAAATCGGTTTTTTATAGACGTTAACATACAAGTATATATGATACGATACTCTCGGTTCGGTCAGTCTCGGTACTCGGTTGTACAAACATATGACTAACTATCGTTATTATTATGAAACTGATACCAAGGCGGTTTTTTTTCCATTAAAATTTAACTCTTGACGGCAATCTCACCTGATGGTAAGTGATGTTGCAGTGTAAGATGGTAGCGGGCTAACCAGTTAGGTTAGGTTAGAAACTCCTAATTTGTTTCTACGCGACATCGACCACCTGGATGCCTGGTCCTCTTCCACCACCCGCTATTCCAGGTCATTTCTGCCACGCACCTGCAAATTGTGGAACCAGCTTCCATCTTCTGTGTTCCCTAATGGTTATAATATGGGGATCTTCAAAGGGCGGATTAACAAATTGCTCGAGGGCCAGCAACGCATTGGTGGTTCCTCTGGTGCTGCAAATGTTCATGGGCGGCGGTAATCACTTACCATCAGGTGACCCGCCTGCTCGTTTGCTCGCTATGTATTTAAAAAAAACAATCGTGCCGGAACGCTAAATCGCTTGGCGACACATCTTTGTCGGTAGTGTGGTAACGGTCGACGCCTACCACTCAAGCTGGGAATCGAACCCAGAACCCACGGAGGTCGTCAAAACTACCATTATGACAAATAATACGACTAATTGCCCAGCACGCACGTAGACAAACATTCTAGAACTAATCAGACGTATCCCAAGCGGGGAACTATCAGCAAAGTCATCGATAACTTTCGAGTGGCACCTGGCGTTTTGGAGCGAAACTTTAACGCCGCGAAGACGTCGATACGTACCTTTCCTATTATACACGCGCCACGCCACAGCCTACACCATATCAGTAACCGCACACAATTGTTGTAAGCTGTGATAGTCAAACCTATCCCCAATCCTAAACAGTGGTATAGATAGCCTACTTATGATCGATGAGGTCGTGTACGTTACAAGCAATTAAAATATCACATGCTTCATCGGTGAAAGAAAATACCGTGAGGAAACCTGCTAAGAGTTTTCTATTAGAGAAGAGTAGCAAAAGAATAACAATACAACATTCAAGCTGCTATCTGAAAATTTTGTATTAGATTGATCATTAATATATGCTAATATATATAATATGTTGTGTGCTAGTGGTTAGGATGTCCGCCTCCTAATCAGATGTCTGGGGTTCGTTACGCACCTCTAACTTTTCGGAGTTATGTGCGTTTTTAAGCAATTAAAATATCACTTGTTTCAACGGTGAAGGAAAACATCGTGAGGTAGCCTGCACGCCTGAGAGTTCTCCACAATGATCTTCAAGGCGTGTGAAGTCTGCCAATCCGCACAAGGCCAGCGTGGTGGACTATAGCCAAACCCTTCTCATATTGAGAGAAGACCCGCGCTCCTACTATTCTTACTACCAGTTCACTCTAACTTAGTAGTTGCTCTTTTTTAAAAAGTCATAGCGTATTTTTGTTTCAGTTGAACGAGTACATTGTATGTATCAGAGCATAAAAAAAAATTTAGAGTATTTTTTTTTTCAGTTCAACGAGTACTTTATGACTTTGCATCGGAATAAATCCGAATAGTAGGACAAATTAAAAATTATAGATCGGTATATAAGATATTTACACTGTGGCGCGGCTGAAAATTCCATTAGTTGCTACGTAACCCGTTCATTAGTCTACGTAAAGTGGCAACACAGCACACAAATAAACATCAGCTTCTAATTGTAAATCCTGGAATTCCAATGCTCATCTTAACTGAACAATACATTTCCGAATAGTTCCGCTTCACTAAAGCTACGTTACTACGTAAATACTGGCCGCACTTTACGTAGCGGGTCTACGTTGTGCATTATGCTGATCGCACATTAAAGAGCGAGACGTTAGACGATAGCGACAGAAGTTAGAATAGCAGATACGAGTAGCTATGTTTGGCAAAGGTTTTTTTTGTTACCAAAGGAATTAAGTTTAACTTTATATATTTATGATTATATATTCTATTTGTTGTATAGATAAGGCTACGTTACTACGTAAATACTGGCCGCACTTTACGTAGCGGGTCTACGTCGTGCATTATGCTGATCGCACATTTAAGAGCAAGACGTTAGACGATAGCAACAGAAGTTAGAATAGCAGAAACGAGTAGCTATGTTTGGCAAAGGTTGTTTTTGTTACCAAAGGAATTAAGTTTAGAGATATTATATACCTTTACCTTTGAGTATTTCTTTATCTATTTATGATTATGTATTGTATATATTGTATAGATAAGGCTATGTTACTACATAAATACTAGCCGCACTTTACGTAGCGGGTCTACGTTGTGCATTATGCTGATCGCACATTTAAGAGCAAGAATGTTAGACGATAGCAACAGAAGCTAGAATAGCAGATACTAGTAGCTATGTTTGGCAAAGGTTGTTTTTGTTACCAAAGGAATTAAGTTTAGAGATATTATATACCTTTACCTTTGAGTATTTCTTTATCTATTTATTATTATATTTTATATATATTGTATATATAAGGTTACGTTACTACGTAAATACTGGCCTCACTTTACGTAGCGGGTCTACGTTGTGCATTATGCTGATCGCACATTAAAGAGTGAGATTACACATTACATACCATTATCTTTGAGTATTTTAATCTATTTATGGTTATATATTGTAAAAAAAAAACTTTTAATACCATTCATATGATGAAGGATTATGGTCTGAATATGTAGGTTTAAAAAAGTTATGATTTGACGATCTCCGTGGCGCAGCGCGTGCGTTAAAAAGAAGGAGGTTCTGGGTAGGACTCCCGGCTCGAGTCTGGTCTGATGGGAGGCTTCGGCCGTGGCCAGTTACCACCCTACCGACAAAGACGTGTCCCCAAGCGATTTAGCGTTCCGGCACGGTGTCGAGTAAAAATCTATTAGGAGTGTGGGTTAACCATACTCCTAACAGATTAGCCCGCTACCGTCCTGGACTGTATCATCACTTACCACCAGGTGAGATAGCTGCCAAGGGCTAACTTGAAGCGTATAAAAAAAATGTAACTACTAAATGTATCTTAAAAGGAAAGATATCTGTACCCCATGACACAATTTTTACCCTTTGTTGTTCCCAACTAAATAATGCCCCGCTAGGGTTTGTTCGCACCCCATTAGACATTCATAGAAGCCTTCCATCCCCCCCATAATTAAAGGCAAATGATGTAACGGAGCCCTTCAGACACGAATTGAAATGGCGGCACACAAAACAGTCTGCACTCAGCCTTATTGCTGTGTACAGTGTGTTTGGAAAAATTATTTAATATTTTTTCATAACTACACATTAAAAATGAATCCGTAATGAGGATACCCGTAGGTAGGAACCAAAGTAACGGACATAGCCCAACGGATTAGCAAGCTGAAGTGGCAGTGGGCGGGTCATATCTGTCGCAGAACCGACGGCCGTTGGGGCTTGGTTGGACGGCCGTAGACGTGTTCTGGAGTGGAGACCGCGTACCGGTAAGCGCAGCGTAGGACGACCTCCTTCTCGCTGGACCGACGACCTGAAAAGGATCGCTGGTGGCGGGTGGACGAGGCAGGCGGAGGACCGTGTGTGGTGGCGCGCTCTCTTTTTTTTTTTTTATTCACCACAAATTAGCCCTTGACTTCATCTCACCTGATGGTAAGTGATGATGCGGTCTAAGATGGTAGCGGGCCAACTTGTTAGGGGTATTGTAAACTCATACTCCTAATTGGATTCTATACGACATCGTGCCGGAACGCTAAATCGCTTGGCGACACGTTTTTGTCGGTAGGGTGGTAACCAGCCACGGCCGAAGCCTCCCACCAGACCAGACTCGAGCCGGGAATCGAACCCAGGACCTCCGACTTTAAAATGCAACAGCGCACGCGCTGCGCCACGGAGGTCGTCAAAAATCTCGGAAAGGCCTATGTCCAGCAGTGGGCGTCTATAGGCTGATTGATTGATTGATTGATTGACACATTGAAAATGCGCTGGTTTCTCTAATTTAGGAATTGGATAGCTGTTAGATATTAATGATTTAATTAAGCAACAAATAAACATAGGCTGGAATAACCGTTTGCTGTCAACAACATTTTAATTTTGTTTGTAATTAACAAGTAAAATGTATGGATATGGGAACATAAAGCGCGTTTTCACTTGCAATGAAGCTATCTTTAACACTGATATGTTTTCGCGCGTTGTGAAAGGGGGCTAGACGGAAAAAATTCTTACGAAAAGTTGTCACGACACTTTTTGTTATTGTAAGCTGTGCGGCGTCGCATGTTTCTCTGTCTGTCTCTCTCTCTCTCTTATAGAAAGCAAGCCAGATATTTTCATTTCTATTTCGCATTGAACAGTGTGGTGTCGCGACGATTATTTTTGTTGAGTGTATACAGCTATTTTGTAAATAATAAATAATAAAAAATAATAATAATGAATCCTGACAGTGTTTCTGCACAAGTTCCGGATGTTGCTGATGGAGTACAAAATTGAGCCTACTGATTAAGTATATATAACATTATATTTATTAATAATAAAAAAATATTATTATAACTTAAATAAAATAAAATTTTATTACAATTGCTTCACTAATAAATCGAAAGGAACTTCGTTCCATCCGGGTGTCCCTTGACACCTCTCAAGTTTTTTTTTCCCCCTCCATCCCCTCCAGAGGCGACGCAGGCAAGACTGCGCCGCTTCCGACGGGGTATGTGGGACTCCCCGGCGGCCAGGCTGGCGACCAGAATACCCACTAAAACCCAGCGATGCTCCTTCGCGTCGCCTGTGTCACTGGTACACTTGTGCACTCGACCGCGGCCCAGCCAGCGGCGTCCGCCGAGGCAGACCCTCCACGGAGGCCTGTATTGACCCCCGAGCTCCGTCCGAGGCGCGCCAGGACCATTGGATGCGCCTCACGAACACTGATATGGTACAATTAAGCATATTATCATAATAATACTTTATTATGATGATAAATTGCTTAATTTGACCATTACTGATTTTCCAAAGTAATTGTTGCATATTTTTTAGTATTTATTAGCCCTTGACGGCAATCTCACCTCGTGATGATGCAAGACACGTCATTGTACTGACAATGACTCGAATCTAATCTTCGACTGGAATCGAACCCAGGACCTCCAACTTTATAATGCGACAGCGCACACACTGCGGCACGGAGGTCGTCAAAGTATGTTTAAATATATTCACTTAAACCCTAGTAACGGATATGTTTTATCGATACTATAATTTTACTATTTGGAATTAAACATAAAATACTTAAATATATAAAATTTTCACTTGTCAGAAAATATTATTTTTCGTTTTTTTTTAAGGTATAAGATTTGTTAATATCAATTTATCAACATAATTAGCTTAATTAATATCAAAGAAGCAAACCCATTATACCCGATGGCGCCGTGCTCCACAGGTGGGCGTCTAGGTCGCGTAATATTTCTGATTTCAGAACTTGAAGTTCTTCGTACTATTCATTTCGTATATTTCATTCAAACGTTTGAGTGAAAAACATGTTTGTTTACCGTGTTATTACAGACGCTGTGATAGCCTAGTGGCTAGAACGGCCGCCGATCAGAGGTGGGGGGTACGATTTTGGGCACGCACCTCAAACTTTTCAGAGTTATTTGCGTTTTTAAGCAAATAAATTTCAAATATCACCTGAAGAAAAACATTGTGAGAAAACCTGCATGCCTGAGTTCTACATAATGTTCTCAAAGGCGTGTTAAGTCTGCCAATCCGAGCATGACCAGCGTGGTGGACTATGGCCAAAGCCTTCTCATATTGAGAGGAGACCCGTGCTCTGTAGTGAGCTGAAAATGGGTTGATCATGGTGATAGAAAATCAGACTTCTTCTTTGTCTTTTTTTTTTCTTTCATCCACTACAAATTAGCCCTTGACGGCAATCTCATCCGATGGTAAGTGATGATGCAGGCGAAGATGGTAGCGGGCTAGTCTGTTAGGGATTTAGTAAACCCATACTCCTAATTGGTTTCTACACGACATCGTGCCGGAACGCTAAATCGCTTGGCGACACGCCTCAAAATAGCAGCAGTCCCGAATCGCTTTTAAATTTTTGTACACTTGCAACACAATTGTCTATATAAACTTATTGAAAGCAAGTTTAAACAAGTTTCTTTTCAACTAGTAGGTAATAAAGGATAATGTTAATTTGAAATTATGCGTTTGTTTTTATTCAGCAGTTGTTTTGACAAAAAGGGCCGTTGTTTTCTGTAGATTTCCAGACTTTTATGAACATAATCTCGCTTCGCTCGCCAAGGGTTTGGCGGGGCATATAATGAGTGACTTACCTAAGCCCTTTCGTCTTGCTTAGATAGACCTCATACGCAGCGTAACAATAAGGTAAAAAGGTGGAGGTGCTTCGAAATGATAAAAAATTGCTTCGTCCGTTGCCTCCCCCAATTACGTGGTCAGCTGCATAGAGCAACCTCCAGCCATTTGTATTCGTTTCTTGGCCTCCAATTTGTTGTTTTCGCAAATGGCCGGTGTTACGGGTGGGAATAAATCAACGAAAATGAGAGCTCAAAAACGACCAACTATTTTGTTACTTTAACACTCGCGTTTAGTACGGCAGTTAAGTAAATCACAGGGTCATTATGAGAATCAATGTTCAGTAGTTAGAGTGACATTGGTTCTGCGTCAGTCATTTCCCAAAGCGTTGAATAGGTCTCATGTCTTTCATGTATCGATGTGATATTTACGCCGTGCCCGTAGAAACTGTGTGGGTTTTTTTACATTCATTACAAACAAGGGTACTTAAAACTTGCTTTTTGAGCTCTTAATTGGCGGAGTTTAACCCACACATGGCAGCGTGGTGGACTATGGCCAAAACCCTGTCATATTGTGAGTTGACCCGTACTCTATAGTGAGCCGGCTATAGATTGATCATAATGAATTGGCGGGGAAATCTTATTCCAACATTTATTGGTGGAGTACGAAAACGAGTTTCTACACGCATCAGTACGATGAAGTGGGACGCGAATCTGTTTCCGACAGCTTCGAAACTATCTCTCATTTTATAACACAATGAGCTGCGCCAATTCTGTAATTAGAAAATGTTGTAATTAACATGTCCAAATTGCCCCACCTCCCTACGCCTATCGAACCCAGGACCACACCAGGTCGCTACAGTAAAATTTATTTGTAAATTGTTTTTAATGAACTTTTATTATAACAATAACATGACGAACATAGTAAGTTAAGATTTAGTATTAAGTAACTCGTTCTGATGGCCAAAAAAATAAATAAATTGAAATCGATATAAAACGGAGCACCCTGTATAAAAAGTGTCTATCGCACACAGAGTATGCGATGTATGCCTTGTGGCTTTGTTGTGCTTTTAAAAAAAGGCATCGCGAGAACAATGCCTCGCTCAGGTACATGTCCCGTCTCAGACTGAATGACACGGACATACGGATGGAAATTGTGCCGCGCAGTGATGATAGTAAAAAAAATCATACATTCAAAATTCTAAAAGTGTAAATAATATTTATACTGAACTAGTACAGTAGCTTACAACAAATGAAGTTTTTTGTAAACGTTAATGTCTTAATTAATGATAAAAGTTAATGCCTCTCAATATGAAAAACGTAAACACAATTATAAAAGATTACCCATACGATAAAAAAGCTTGGGTAAATTCTCTAACTTCATAGCTAGTTTTAATTATTTTCATGTGGGAAGGTGATAAAAGCTGTCAAGTCTGTTGTGGGCTTCTTCTTAAATGTGGACGCGTTAACAAATGCAGTTATCACCTTACGAATTGAAATAAGGAATAATATTTTATATGTACGCCTCATAGATGCCGGAACTGTATTAGGTTTACATAAATTTTGGTTGGGTTGCCGACGAACGCAATCGCGTTCCTGAAGGAGCATCGCGAGCGTGGGTTTTAGTGGGTATTCTGGTCGCCACATACTCCGCCGGAAGCGGCGCAGTTATGCCTTCGCATTTCCCAGCGTTAAAAAAAGTTAACATAAATTTGAAAATTAGCATAAATAATTGTATAAATTGCATGATACCATACTTAATATTACTACATTACAAAAAGTTTTAAATAAATGACATTATTTTGTTCAATGTCTCATTATTTGCACCTTTGTATTTCATAGATGCTTGGACTATATTAGGTTAACATCAATAAAAAAAAAATTAGTTAGAAAATTCAGTTAAGAATAAATGATTGGTATTTTATTCACCCGCGTGTCACTGAGACAATCTCTCATCACGAACTGAACGCTGATTGTAGTCGACTACGGCTCTGAATGGTTACCGGTAACTTTGCTTTGCGTATACACGCTACTGTGAAAGCTACAATCTCTATAAGTCATAAGATATGCTTAATAACTAGTACTTACGAAATATAAGCTCAAATTATCTGGTATTATTATTTAAAAATTTAAAATATCACTTGCTTCAACGGTGAAGGAAAACATCGTGAGGAAACCTGTACGCCTGAGAGATCTCCATAATGTTCTCAAAAGGCGTGTGAAGTCTGCCAATCCGCACATGGCCAGCGTGGTGGACTATGGCCAAACCGTTCTCATATTGAGAGGAGACCCGTGCTCTGTAGTGAGCCGGTAATGGGTTGATCATGATGATGATTATCTGGTATTTGTCTTAAGCCTGATACGGTTTATTATAAAATTTCAAATTCTATTGCTGAAGAAAAAAGAGAAATATCTATTATTAAGAAAAACTCAAAAATTGGATTATATAAAAATGTTTCTATTTTGTCGATGACTTATTTAAACAGAAAATAATTCACTCAGTTAAATGAAGGTAGTAAATTCGAGCGAGAAGCTGTGATTGCCTAGTGACTAGGACGTCCGCCTCCCAATCAGAGGTAGGCAGTTCGATCCCGGGCACGCACCTCTAACTTTTAAGAGTTATGTGCGTTTTTAATCATACATAACTTCTTATTTTTCTTTCTCTTGCCCTCATCCCACATTATGTGGGGTCGGCACAACACGTCTTCTTCTTCGACTCACTTCTATCAGCCGTCACCTCACTACCCACACCTTTACCCGCATATCCTCTTTTACACAATCCATCCATCTCTTCTTTGGTCTTTCTCTCCTCTTACACAATCCATCCATCTCTTCCTTGGTCTTCTTCTCCGAGAAGTATAATAAATAATAAATAAGTGCGTGCTAAATATTGTTTCACCGTTGAAGCAAGTGATATTTCAATTGCTTAAAACCGCAAAAAACTACGAATAGTCAGAAGTGCTCGAATGCCCGACCTCTGATTAGAAGGCGCACGCCCTAACCACTTGGCTAACACAGCAAGTGGTAAGTTATGACGTAGTTATGACCGCAGAAGCTAACTCTTTAGCGGTATGGTACACCGATTCTGCGGACACTCTGCCGCAACACTAAATCGCTTGCCGGCACGTCTTTTTCTGTAGGTTGGTAACTAGCCACGGCCGAAGTCTCCCACCGAACCAGAAAAAATTCGGAACAATCGGTTCCGAATTTTCTCTGGTTTGGTATTTTAAACTATACTATGTATTTTTAAACTAGCTTCTGTCCGCGACTTCGTTTGCGTGGACTTAAGAATCGGGGCTAAAGCTTCGCTTATTAACAGTGTTTAAACTTCCCCCGGGAACTATTTGAGAGATCGGTATAAAATAAAAGAAAATACATGTCCTTTTCCATAGCATAGGTGACATGCATACCCAATTTCGAAGCTGTCTGCCCGCGGCTTAGATCGTAAACAATTTTCAACTTTCCCTCGGGAACTACTTTGAAAATCGTGACCAAAAGTAGCCTATGTTCCTTTCCATGTCAAAGGCTACATGCCAAATTTCATTCAAATCCGTTCAGCCGTTTTTACGTGATTGAGTAACAAACATCCACACTTTCACATTTATAATATATAATTATATAGGATTATCCTGCTGGGGATCGAAACCAGGACCTCGCACTTACAAAATATTAACTGTTGCCTTCGACCGCGAGGGTATCTACTGAAACTCTAGTTTGTTTCTTCGACCAAACTGAATCCAGAATGGCTGTCTCAATGAAAAGTTCGGTTTAGCCACTAAGCGGTGTGTAATGGCTAATAAAGGCTCATAAATCCCGCTCGAACGGTTCCCGGGTGTTTTCCGGGACAAAAATCTTCAACTAGCTGTTGCCCGTGACTTCGCGTGGAAATTATATGAATGTGTAAGAATGGATTTTATTTTTATAGTATTATGTCTTTTTTTTTTTTATTCACTACAAGTTAGCCCTCGACGGCTATCTCACCTGGTGGTAAGTGATGATGCAGTCTAGGATGGAAACGGGCTAACCTGTTAGGGGTATGGTTAACCCACACTCCTAATTGGTTTCTACGCGACATCGTGCCGGAACGCTTAATCGCTTGTCGACACGTCTTTGTCGGTAGGGTGGTAACTAGCCACGGCCGAGGCCTCCCACCAGACCCAATATGTCATATGGTATTTTAATGAATAAAAGCAGGCGTTACTTTTCAGAAGTCCATGATAAACAATAAACAGCAAGTATAATTTGCTATATTCCGCCGAGTAAGTCAACATCTCCTGAGGATGATCCGGTGTCGGATCGAAACGTGCGTAGAGGTTCTAGTGGAACATTTTGTGTGGTGTTATATTATACAAATCTCCCGGTTGTCGGCGGAATATAGCAAATTATACTTGCTGTTTATTGTTTATATGGTATTTGATTATGGGGTAACGCTGCCGATATTGACACTATATTCGTGCTGCAGAAGAAATTTATAATATGGCTCCAAGAGAGTCATTAAGACAAAATTTAAGGAAGTCAAAATAATGACATTGCATGGCCAATACATATTTGAAAATTTAATGTACGTCCATAGGAATATAATAAAATTCAATAAAAAATGCGATTGCAACAATCTTAACATCAGAAGTAAATTATAAACTTCCGTCGTATACATCGAAAACTTTCTTTTAACGTTCCAATGCATTATTTATTTAATCAAGCCCACCCTAATTAATATTATTTCCGCGGGCATTACCACGAATTTTAAGAGAATTACGAACGGTCTCCTCCAATTTTGAATTCAAAAAACGGATGTAGGAGGAAAGAAAATGGCCGCCGGAGAGAATAAATTTCAAAACAAATCCCAACTCCTGTCACCCAACAACCGAGCAACAAAACAAAAGATTTATACACAAACTTTTACATCCCTTAGAATTAGTTAGGTTCTCTTACATTAAGACTGAACTTTGTACAGCTTTTTAGCAACAGTTCGACGATTAACTGAGAAAATTGTTTAGTTTTTTAACCAACTGTAAAATTACAAAGCTCAAGTTACATTTTAATTTTCAATTAAAATATATATAAGTTATTAATATTTAAATTAAAATGTCACTTGCTTCAACGGTGAAGGAAAATATCGTGAGGAAACCTGCATGCCTGAGAGTTCTCCATAATATTCTCAAAGGCGTGTGAAGTCTGCCAATGGTCAGCTATGTCATCAACGGTCAACAACAAGGTCAGTCAACATGGCCAGCGTAGTAGACTATGGCCAAACCCTTCTCATATTGAGAGGAGACCCTTGCTCTGTAGTGAGCCGGTAATGGGTTGTTCTTGATGATGATGATTAATAATATACCATACCTGTTCTCTGATTGCAGTTAAAAAAATTAAAGTCATATAGGTATATTTACAGAAAACTTTTTTTAATAGTATTTTTTCACCGATTAGATTTAGCGGTATATTCCACTACAAGTTAGCCCTTGATTGAAATCTCACCTCTTGGAAAGGTGTTAAATCTCAGTTTTATAATGCGACACCAATACCCTCTTCGGATCTTGCCTAGCCCATCTGTGGGAATACATTAGACCAACTAGATTTAGATTTTCCCCAGGTTGTCCATATTTAAATAGAAAGGAACGTTTGACGTCCCCCGTTGCTAATGGAATTGGATGTCCTAGGTTCGATTCCCGGCTCGAGTCTCGTGTGGTGGGAGGTATCGGCCGTGACTAGTTACCCTACCGACAAAGAAGTGTTGACGATGTTAATGTCGCGTAGAAACCATTGAGAAGTATATATGGTAAACCTATAGGTTTACCTTCCTAGGAAGTTAGCCCGCTGCCATCTTAGACTGCATCATCACTTACACTAGGTATTATTGCCGTCAAGTGCTAATTTGTAGAGGATAAAAAATCAAAATCAAAACTAAAATTATGTTTATTCAGCCTTTAAAAGAAAAAAGTACATCCCATCTAAAAACAAAACTAACAAAGCTCAGATGGGAGGGACTTGCTCGACGGAGACGAGAGTGGCGTCGATAAGGCTGTTAGACATGGACTAAAAAACCTCGATATGAAATGGCTTAACAAGAACAACAGCCAAAGGCAACACCCACGCGTACAACGTAGCTAGCCCGTTGCACTGTGCGTCTTACAAACGGTAGTTCAATAACAAATCTAGAATTGCTAACCACATTCGCTCACATATCATCTTCATCCGATTCGCCGTTGACGAAAGCGTCAAGGCGGCTTATATAGATTACTTTTATAGCTACATAAAAAAAGGAAAGCCTTTGAAATGTGTTTATTGGGTCATATCGCTGTACAAATTAATTGGCTTATTATCCAACTTCTACCGGATCCTTATCATCGGTGTTAAACAGTGACGTAGCCAGCCATTTTATTATGGAGGGTTTGGGGAAGACTAAAGTGTTTTTTTTTATTCAGTTAATGAGCTTATAGTGGTTACCTATTCGTAGAAATAGTAGTAGATGGCTTTGTAACATAAAAAGCAGTATTTACATATTAGTAGAATCCGCAATTGCTGTGTGAATTGCAAGCTATACTCGTTTTTACCAACAGTATGTTTTATAGGCATAGTTTTTTGGAAATTGACATATGTTATAATTAAATTTATTAATATATTGATATAAGCATAAATAATAATGCGGTTTTGGAAATTGTCATAATATGTTGTAATTATATTTATTAATATATATACAAGCATAACTATTTATGCAATCGCATGTTGTTTATATTAAGAGGCGTTGGAATGAAAGGTCAAATATATACGTTATTATTATGAGCTTCCTTTAAATGTTAATAAATTCCGATCGGATATCATCAGAAAGTAATGTTACTTTTTCCGTATAAAAAAAAGATTTTATTTTTGTCGTAGTATTTTTTTTATACTTTATCGCACAAAAAAATGTACATAAAGCTGAAAGCATTCTCTACCAGTCAACCTTGGAATAACCATGGTAGGCGTACTAAAAAAAATATAGTTATATATATAATAATAATGTAATACCGTACAATAATATAAAAAAAGACGGGTTGCACTCCGGGAGTGCCGGCAGAAGTGAAAACTTGATTATTAACGTTGAGCATGTTTGATATTTTGGAATGGTTATGGAATAATTTTGCACCAATTGCTTTATCAGTATAAAAGTACTATCATTTATGTGGTAGAATACAATATTCATTTATTGCGCTATCGTACACAAACATGACAATTTATATTACATTAAAAATTTAACACTTTAAAACTATTACAATTATTTTACATTAAAAAGTTTATCTCTCCGAAAAATCAACTTTCATCCATAATTTCAACGACTTTTTCACCATCATCATTACCAGAACTATCCATGGATGCGCGTGGCACGCTGTAACATACACGAACATTCGCGCAAGCGCCCTGCGCTGCCTAAACGAAACAGTAGGCCCAGGCATACATTTTCGCCGCGCCGTAGAGAGGGGATAGCTGTCTACTCTCCATCCGTCTTACGCTTTTTCGATCAGGTCACGTGTCCTGACGCGAGTTTAAGATTTTATACCCATTACAGAAAAAGTGCTCAACGCCGCTAAAGAAGTTTTCACTTCAAAAAAGATTTTATTTTTGTCGTAGTATTTTTTTTATACTTTATCGCACAAAAAAATGTACATAAAGCTGAAAGCATTCTCTACCAGTCAACCTTGGAATAACCATGGTAGGCGTACTAAAAAAAATATAGTTATATATATAATAATAATGTAATACCGTACAATAATATAAATAATAATATAATAGTTTAAAAAACTAAAAAAACACGCTACTGCACGCATGCGTAGTTCGCGCACTAGCTCTGTCTCTCTTACTCGCATGCAAAGGATGCGGAAAGAAATTAATTAATCCTGGCGAATCTAATTAGGATAATCGGATATTTTGATCGGATTATTGCATTGTCATCGACCTTTGACAGGTGTGCAAAGTTTGAATCAAATCTGATCGTTCAAAGTAGGGCAAAATCGAGCTCAAAGGAGTCGGTTACAAACAAACATACATACATACAGGTGAAGCTAATAAAAGCGTGTTAAAAAAGACGGGTTGCACTCCGGGAGTGCCGGCAGAAGTGAAAACTTGATTATTAACGTTGAGCATGTTTGATATTTTGGAATGGTTATGGAATAATTTTGCACCAATTGCTTTATCAGTATAAAAGTACTATCATTTATGTGGTAGAATACAATATTCATTTATTGCGCTATCGTACACAAACATGACAATTTATATTACATTAAAAATTTAACACTTTAAAACTATTACAATTATTTTACATTAAAAAGTTTATCTCTCCGAAAAATCAACTTTCATCCATAATTTCAACGACTTTTTCACCATCATCATTACCAGAACTATCCATGGATACGCGTGGCACGCTGTAACATACACGAACATTCGCGCAAGCGCCCTGCGCTGCCTAAACGAAACAGTAGGCCCAGGCATACATTTTCGCCGCGCCGTAGAGAGGGGATAGCTGTCTACTCTCCATCCGTCTTACGCTTTTTCGATCAGGTCACGTGTCCTGACGCGAGTTTAAGATTTTATACCCATTACAGAAAAAGTACTCAACGCCGCTAAAGAAGTTTTCACTTCAATAAATAAATACCATATATTTTAATATTTTTAAGCTAAGATGTTCTAGGTGGGTTTGTGTCCCCCCAAGGTCCCCTCTGGCATTGCAGATAGGTGATTATTTTATCGGATCCAGAGTCGCCATCGACGAGTATTCCTTTTTTAATACGTCGAAGAATACTTAATGTACCGACAAGTACTGTTATATTTATAGACGAAATTATATGATTTCTATTGTCGAATTACAGACAATGACAATATTGTTGTCATAATTGCATAAAATTACTATAATATAGTTTGCGTAGAAATTACCGACTTCCGCCTAAAATTGTGTTCACTTAGATTTAGAACGGACTTCAGACAAAAGTGTCGCCCGATTGTGTAGGGCCGCAGACATCATTCAAGTTTTTGACGTGCATAAAAATGTATAATATACAGTTTTGCAGAATCATGGCTTCAATTCGACCGCAGATTTTCAGGTGTAATAAAGTTAATTATAATACCATGAATTAATGAAGTTTCAGAGTTACTCTTAAGCCTTGGCAATTATTTGGCAGATATTTGGAATATAACAGTAATTACACGATATGCTTTATTTTCATCATGCACACAACTTTGAAAAGTTAGAGGCGCGTGCCCGGATTCAAACCCCCGACCTCTGATTAAGAGGCGCACTAACCAATAGGCCATCACAGCTTTTTAATTTATTTTTGCCAACACAAATATAAATCAGCCACAAAAAATCAAATTTTACTTGTAATACAGGTGAGGAATGTCAACAATTAGTAATTACTTTCAAGTTGTCGATATTTTAGAGCAAAAAGAAAACCTAAAGAATTTCGATGAGATTTTGACAAAGAGATAGCGAATGAAGCGTAGTTTGTAGGCAACTTTTAATTCCAGGATATAAAATCTATACCGACAAAGTAACAGGCATTAGTTAATTAATAAAAACCCAAACACCAGGTCACCAAACAGGTCGTCAATACACGGAGGTCGGATAAGCTAGTTCATATTTAATTTCCCTTTCTTCTGTCGAGTCTGATATCTGCGCTTGGTTATTACTTCGGAGTCGTCGACATTTTACATATTCCGCTGTCATTATTCAGTTGCGCAGGTCAGATGGCAGTCGGCGCCAGACCGGATACGACTCAATTTAAAATATAAAAAGTACTGACATCTTTGGCAGGGTGTTGCCAACTTTTAACAGTAAGGAAAACGAATATTTTAACGTATACACTCTTTTTTGTTTATTGGATCATTAAACTTGTGACCATCAAAACTAAATGCCAAAAATAGAAGTAAGAAATAATTTAAAAAAAACAACTTGCAACTAAATGTAAGTAATTCAAAGTACCTATACCAAAATACCCGTAATAATTTTATTTATTTATTTATAGAACTTTATTATTATATATTGTATGCACAAAAGAAAGGAAAAGAGAAAAAAAAAACATACTATAAAAGCAAAACATGACCTTATCACTAAAAGCGATCTCTTACAGGCCACCTTTTTGTAAGAAGCCGACAGAAATAAAAGACGGGAAATCGCAACACTTATAGATATATATACCCGCAATAATGCACAATATAAAAAAAAATATATATGAAACAGTAACTGAAAATTAATCAAGTGAGTCTTTTTTAATGAGGTAACAGGGCTGCATGAAATGTCGCAAGTGCACTATAACCTTCACTGTTTCGAAAATTCTGTGCTCAGAAGTGGGATGTTAAGTTAATAGGATGATGAAGAGTTTGTAGTATTGAAGGTTCTATTGCCTATACCACGACACATAATCGTCATCAGTACTGATCATTATTTGGTAACCTAGGTACCATTGGCGTTCACCGGATTTGACCAGAGCATTCTAAAACTTTATAAAAATTATCCTTAAAAAGGCACTTTTGACAGCACGGTACAGAGGATAGGTAAGACTAGCTGACGCCTGCGACTACGTCTGCGTTGAGTTTGTGTGTGTGAAAGTGTGTTTATTTGTCTTCCAATCACGAAGCAATGGATTACTAAACCGATGACCTTGAAATAATTACAGTTTAAAGATTAAAGTATTTCCTATCTAACAAAAAAAATGAATTAGTAAAATCGGAGCACGCCTTAATGAATTACAACTGTATACACATTTTGATTTTCATCCTTTCTCACTTGAACCGGAGTATCAGCTACTCCTATACCAAATTTCTTTCAAATCCACCCAGTAGTTGCGGCGTGATGCGTGGCCAAGATACACAACAAACAGCAAGTATAATTTGCTATATTCCGCAGACAACCGGGAGATTAGTATAGTTTAGGAGTGTGGGTTTACCATGCCCCTAACAGGTTAGCCCGCTACCATCCTAGAGACTGCATCATCACTTACCATCAGGTGAGATTGCCGTCAAGGGCTAACTTGTAGTGGATAAAAAAAAAAAAGTATAACACCACACAAAATCCTCCACTAGAACCTCTACGCACGTTTCGACCCGACACCGGATCATCCTCAGGAGATGTTGACTTCACAAGCGCGAAAAGTAAAGTCAACATCTCCTGAGGATGATCCGGTGTCGGGTAGAGGTTCTAGTGGAGGATTTTGTGTGGTGTTATACTATACTAATCTCCCGGTTGTCGGCGGAATATACTTGCTGTTTGTTGTTTATCATGGACTTCCGCAAAGTAACTCCTGCTTCTATTCATTATTTGGCCAAGATACAGACAGACGGACAGAAAAAAAAATTGTTTTGGGCTCGGTATCGAAAGTAAAGCATCCTCCATTTAAAATTTTCAAAACATATTTAATGTACAGGATTCATCCTGTTACAGTTTTATTATATTATAGATTGGCCTACTTTGTTTGTTATCTTTGCTTTAAAATCCTCTCTCCTATAATAGATAACTATTTAAACTACGCATGACGTCAAGGGTAAGGTAATTGGTTTCCGACCTTATACAAAGTAAGCGACAGTAGATAGAATAAATAGGTTGTTACTGGACATTTTTAGTGTTATAACTATATATAAATCGCGATAAGTGTCCGTGTATATGTTTTCTTTATCTTGAAAAAGTATTCGAGCTTCGCTACGCAGTGGTTCTGAAAGTTGCATACAAAATATTGTTAAAGATAACTCTTTAACTTATTCCCAAATAAACCACCAAACAGCGTCATGTCTTGGTATGCATATACGGTATAATACTATTAATGATTGGGTCCATATTCTTAAAAAGTACGCGATGATAATTATCAAGATAATAGCAATTGTATTTAAAATCAAATCAGTTGAAAATGTCAGCAGTAATGAAAAAAATCAACTGTAGGTAATAAATTGCAAACGATTTAACTAATCACATTAAAGGCAATCTAAGTCAAAATGAAATTCTTAATTAAAATTGGGCTTTTTTATTTTTTTAATTCTTCAGACACGTCTCCCGGCGTGAGAGAGACTACATTGAGCGTCTTGTCGTGCAAGGCAAGGTGTAGGGCACTAGAGGTCGAGGCAGGTCACCCATGGGATGGACCGATCAGATTAAGTCTGCTATGCGGTCCTTTGCACGAGTGCACCAGGCTTTCGGCCAACCGAGAGAAGTGGCGTGCGAAGTACTACATCTGCCCTCAAAGACATTGTGCTTTGTGATGACCACGACCACTCTGTCAAGAGCGTTACGACGAAGAAGAAAATTGGGCTTCAGAAGACACTTTTGAAGCTTGCATATAATTTTTTACATTATTTATTAGTTATATACAACTTTGGCAATACATAAATGTATAAAGAAGACAATTCGATTAGTAATTACGATATATTGTAGTGGAAAATAATAAACTTTCAAAATAAAAACAAAATTAGACATTAAAAGAGCACGGGAATTTCAAGGGCCAAAATTTAAGTGGTCCTCTCTTAATCTCAAGCCGCTTTGTCTCAAGGAGCCCTTGATGGCGGCACTGTAAGGAAGTGATTTGAGAAAAGCTGACCAAGCCCTATCTAAATTTTTATCGTATATTTACTTCGAGATTATTTGAAACTTGTCTGATATTGAGTTTTTTAATTATTTCACCATTCTGTAAGTTAAGAAGACTATATCGCTCGCTGGTTATCATGTTGGATATTTTTTATCAATTTAATGACAACTAGTGGTCCCCCAATGGTGAAAATTCGACCAAATAATGAATAGAAGCAGGCGTTACTTTGCGGAAGTCCACGATAAACAATAAACAGCAAGTATAATTTGCTATATTCCGAGCGAGAAAAGTAAAGTCTTTACTTTTCTTGCTTGTGATGTCAACATCTCCTGAGGATGATCCGGTGTCGGGTCGAAACGTGCGTAGAGGTTCTAGCGGAAGATTTTGTGTGATGTTATATTATACAAATCCCCCGGTTGTCGGCGGAATATAGCAAATTATACTTGCTGTTTATTGTTTAATTCGACCAACATATGATAGTCATATTTTTACTACATAAATACCTACTTCTTCTTATCATGTATTTAAAAAATGCCAGTAGACTCTACACTAGGCGATGACCTGTATACTACCATATACTATGAACTTAACCTTGGTTTAGCTTTGCTTTGAATGGTTTACACGGAAAATTTGCAGCCGAGGGTTCAGTTAGGGAAAGGGGAAAAGATTAAACAATGTTATATATAAAATATTATAGTAATCAATAATATATGACGAATCAAGGCCCTCAGAGTTGCTTTTAGTAAGAGTGAGAGAAGTAAGCGACGCTCGCTTTCGCTTATAGTAATTAAAATCACAACTTGCGGGATTACACTTTTATTGCGACAATAACTAAGAGGTCCGAACAGTCCGACGTCTCAAGTGAGAATGCCCCGAAAGGCATCGACCGCCCGTATTTATAGCAGAACATGCTTGTACAAAATTGATTGCTAACGTCTAAATACACCGATTAACAAAGAAATTATTAGTTAATGATTTAAAGAGTTGAAATGTGGATAATTATTGATTTCTTGATTTTCTTGTCGCCGCTGAATGAAGTTAATAACTCCTTCGCGCCGACATATATATTAATATAATAATAATCATGATTAATATAAGTGTGTATACGAATTTAAGTGAGCAAATGTTCTATGTCTATGTTAGTATTTATGTGTTAAGCCAAGATGACAACTCCTGCTTGGCCTGATTCATGGTGTGACTTTTAAGTTCTATGAATTGATATGAACGTTAAGTATGCTTAATCTCAAAAGTAGCATCATGTTTCCTTTTTCAGCATTCGTGGCGTGCGTATATATTCTTGATGATACTGCAAAGGTTGAGAACCACTGTCCAAGACTAATCATATAAAGTGGCGGGATACTACCAGACTGTTGTCTGCATTAATCTTCTATTATAAAGCACACACACACAAAGTTGAAATCATGCCAAAATGTCTGCCAACCCAAGGCCGAGTTAATGGAAGGAAATATATAAAATCTTTACCTAGCTATTCCACCCTGGAAACTATATTGACCATGTCTTGATAAAAGAAAAAAAAAAATATCCTGGCATCGCTTGTTTATAAAAATGTCGCAAAGAAAAAATTTTGCGTTCTGATATTTGTTGTATGTGAAATCCATTAAATTTATTCCTTATTGGCAGATTATCTGGTGATTGATAAATAAACTCTTTAAATAAAATATACCGTGGACCAATTCGATACTGCATTAATAAACAAAAACATTAGAAAATCATAATAATCTTTAATCACCATCATAGGATCTTTCGAAACTTCTAATTACTGACTTTGGGAGAGAAGAGAGAATATAAGCCGTTTTTTAAACTTATTGAACCTATTATTGTTGTTCGGTTTCATCTTTCCCGCGGGAGCCGTTTATTCTTTGATGTAATCTCTATATGTACAAATTTGCTAAGATCGGCTAAGGTTTGGAGCCGTCCACAGAAGCACAGTCTTTTTTTATCCAATACAAGTTAATCCTTGACGTCAATCTCACCTGGTATAAGTGATGATGCAGTCTAAGATGGCAGCGCGCTAACTTGTTAAGAGTATGGTAGACCCATACTCCTACTTGGTTTGTACGCAACATCGTGCCGGAACGCTAAATCGCTTGGCTCCCTTGACTCCCACCAAACCCGACTCGAGCCGGGTTTCGAATCCAGGACCTCCAACTTTATAATGCGACAGCGTACGAGCTGCGCCTCTGTGGTCGTCTACAAAGAAACCTATATCGGCCTCCAGGATTCAATCTCTACATGCACAAATTTTTCGTGACCCGGCGCCAAATATTTGCAGAGCATGTAGAGTAGGATGGAGCAGACTCGTATGCTCTAAACTCGCCAATGAAGAGGACATATTGACGTCATCAATCGAGTTAAATGGCGAAGGACGTGTGTAGACAGCCGATAGAGTGGCGAGTAATTGGGTGTGGTGACAGTTACAGCAGTTGTTACAAAAACAAATCTTGGTTAGATACAGTCAATTGAAGCTCACTACAGAGCACGGGTTTCCTCTCAATATGAGAAGGGTTTGGCCATAGTCCACGCTGGCCATGTGCGGATTGGCAGACTTAACACGACACCTTTGAGAACATTATGGAGAACTCTCAGGCGTGCAGGTTTCCTCAAGATGTTTTCCTTCATCGTTGAAACAAGTGATATTTTAATTTTTAAAAACGCGCATAACTCTGAAAAGTTAGAGGTGCGTGCCCGGCTTCGAACCGCCGACCTCTGATTAGGAGGCTGACGTCCTAACCACTAGGCTATCACCGCTTCAATAACTATAATAACACAGAAATATAATTTAATCAGTAATTAAATAAGAACTAAGACATAATTATTCTTTTTTTGACTTGGTAGTAGTATAAATGCCTTTTTTATGGTATATGGTGGACTTGGCAAGCAATATGCAAAGGCAAGTTTTTGATTGTATTTCAGTAAATGAGTACACTGTTTAGTAAATGAAGCTACTAAACAGTGAGAAATGGAAAGTGAAAGTGAGAAGATTACGTAACATAATTCAGACAAAGCATCTTCTGTATCATACAGCGTGCTGGGTTTTCCTTTAAGTTTTAAGGTTTAATTCGATCGCATTGAATCGCCGAAATGTTATTTATTACGTATTTAAGTTTTTTTTTTAACCATTTGGGATTTTTTTTGCATTTTAACATCAACGTTGTATATTGTTATTTAATGTCGACCACTTTTCAAATCTCGCTGGCTTCATCTATTTATATAGAATTCGAGGTTTAATTCGATCGCATTGAATCGCTGTCACTCAGGCAAACTCGAATGTGTTGCCCTACATACAGTACGTATGTGTTCTACCGCAAGCTAGACGTGCTGAATATGAATACGGCGCAATGAGCTGAAGAATTCACCAGCACCCTCCATCCACATATGGTGCAACCTTGGTTAAACCAATATTATTTCTTCCTTTTTATATTTTTATACACCGCAAGTTAGCCCTTGATGACATCTCACCTGGTGGTAAGTGATGATGCAGTCTAATATGGTAGCGGGCTAACCTGTTACGAGTGTGTAAAACCACACTCCTAATTGGTTTCTACGCGATATCGTGCCGGAACGCTAAATCGCTTGGCGCTTTTTATCGGTAGGGTGGTAACTAGCAACGGCCGAAGCCTCTCACGAAACAAAGTATTATAAATGCGAACGTGACTTTGTTTAATAAGCTTTGAGGCCAAAAAACTGAACAGATTTTAATTCATAATTCCTCATAATTCTTACACTAATAAATTACTACATTATCAGCCAGTAATAAGGGCTAAATAAAAAAAAAATAAGGTGCAATTCGCTAGTAATCTATGTCTGATATATAAAGTCAGACTGTCGACTTCTTTCGAAAAGGTGGCCTGGAAGGGCATTTTATATCAACTTGTAGTGGATAAAAATATATTGGAAAGGATTGAATACAAGCACATTACGGTCATGATGGAGCATAAACGTGGCCATCCACGGTAGGCCTTGTCCAAAAGTTCCAAATCGCTCAGCGTGCTATGCTGGGCGTTTCTCTGAGGGATAGAATCCGTAACGAGGACATCCGTAGGAGAACAAAAGTAACCGACATAGCCCAACGGATTAGTAAGCTGTAGTGGCAGTGGGCGGGTCATATTTGTCGCAGAACCGACGGCCGTTGGGGCAGACGTGTTCTGGAGTGGAGACCGCGTACCGGTAAGCGCAGCGTAGGACGACCACCTGCTCGCTGGACCGACGATCTGAAAAGGATCGCTGGTGGCGGGTGGATAAGGAAGGCGGAGGACCCTGTGTGGTAGCGCGCTCTCGATAAGGCCTATGTCCAGCAGTGGGCGTCTATAGCGTCTGATTGATTGATTGATTGATTGATTGAATACAAGAATAAAACACTAAGGTAGGTTACCTTAGAGGCTCCTTTGAAAAGTTAAGTATGGTAAGTGTTATATGAAGATGTATGAAACCAGATGTGGGTTAGGTATCGATGACACAAGGTTAAATCAACATAAGGCAGTTCGAAAGGTATCATTTACGGAGTGCAGACGAGTAATTCAGTTTCGACGTAGATAATAAGGACGTCGCGCCGTCTCGCCTGATTTGAATCTAATTTAGCCCCATCCTGGGACGATCGGCATATTGAGAGGTAGACGTTCAAATTATTGATATTTCTATGGCTTCAGGGAAATAGGTATTGGGGATTTGCTCAATTTGTACCCTCTTGCGATAATAGCTGTTTTTTTTACGTGACTACTAAAGAAATGGGGCTATTTCCTACCTATAAACATTACAGGTTAAGTAGGTTGCTAATTATCTTATCTTTATCGAAATATTACTTGATTATGTTAGATATATTTGTAAAAATAATCATGATCAACCCATTCTCGGCTCACTACAGAGCACGGGCCTCCTCTCAATATGAGAAGAGTTTGGCCATAGTCCACCACGCTGGCCATGTGCGGATTGGAAGACTTCACACGACTTTGAGAACATTATGTAGAACTCTCAGGCATGCAGGTTTCCTATGTTTTCCTTCACCGTTGAAGCAAAAGATATTTTAATTGCTTAAAAACGCACATTACCCCGAAAAGTTAAAGGGCGTGCTCGGGTTCGTTTTAAGACTAAGGCCGAGATACGCCAATGGACCGTTCTTAGCCTTACTGACTTAAGAGACGATAAAAAGAAGACGTTTTGTCTCCGACATGAATTAATCGCTTTGCCTGATCAAAGTCAAAGTCTTTATTTTATTTTTATTTTTTTTATTTTATTATTTTAAATACACTTACAATATACACACAAAAATATACATTTCAGCATACAAAAGTGTCACATTCACCTGTATGCATATCAGTTACAAGTGTATACAACATTGACTGTAAAGGTACATGAAAATGGCCACAAAAGAACAAATTAAACACAATTACAAATTAAATTAAATTACATTCTACACATTTTGAATATATTAAAATTAAAATTATTAAAATTGTTAAGCGATAGGAGACTCACCGATCATGCCATAGATGATCGATGAGTTTCTTTCTAAACACAGGAAATGTGTCGTGGAATATGTCAATGCCAGGTACAGTCCGAGATGTTTCATTATATCTAGCACAAATGCGAATCATGGGAGCTTGGTTGCCGAGGTTCGTTCTAGCCGGGGGTATATAAAAGGTCTCGCGATGGTTGCAGTGACGGCGATATCTACTGGGAGCCGATAATGATATCCGATCAAGCAGGCTGGTACACTGTATTTTATTATTCATTATTTTATACAAAAAGCATAGATCTAGTAATACCCGCCTGCTGCGAAGAGACATCATTTCAAACTCAGCTAGTCGTTGATTGTAAGGCTGTCTGTGCGAGATGCCAGTGGCATGGAATGCGAGATGCCTTGTGAAAGCTCGTTGAATGCTTTCAATGCGTTGGGAGTGAACGATATAGGAGGGATTCCATATCACACTGGCGAATTCGAGGCAGCTCCTCACAAAAACATTGTATAGTATCATTTTTGTCTTTTGGGAGAACCCTTTTGTGGTGCGCTTAAGGAATCCAAGAGATTGCGCGGCTTTTATTACAGTTTTATTTATGTGAGTAGTAAATGTTAATTTTCTGTCAATAGTGACCCCTAAGTCTTTGATTTCCGGTAACTCTTGCAGAACCACGTTTCTTATAAAATAACTAGACACAAGTGGTTTTTTTTTTCTGGTATATTTTACATGAAAACATTTATTAACATTAAGGGTCATACTATTGACGTCACACCAATTAACAATTCTATCAAGATCTTCCTGGATGAGTTTAATGTCGTCAACGGATTTCGTTAATTTATAAATTTTTAAATCGTCGGCAAAGAGAGAGCATTTGCTATGTTTTATCTGGAAAGTTATATCGTTTATAAAAGCCAAGAACAACAAAGGTCCCAAGTGAGAACCCTGCGGCACCCCAGAACGAGCAATGTACCTCTCAGACTCAAAGCCATTCACTGCAACAATCTGTGGTCTTTGGTTCAGATACGATTCAAACCATTTTATTAAGGAAGCACAAATTCCGTACTGGGAAAGCTTATGTAGAAGTATTCGGTGATCGACCTTATCAAATGCATTACTGAAATCTGTGTAAATGGCATCAATCTGCTGCCCTTTATCTACCTCACCTAAAACATCTGAAGTAAAATCAGACAGGTTAGTTTGCACGGATAAACCGCTCCTAAAACCATGCTGAGTGTCTGCTAAAAATCGATTAAGGTGCTTGGCGAGGATGGGGTGCACAAGACTCTCAAACAGTTTTGAGAAACAGGATAAAATTGAAATAGGACGGTAGTTCTTTACATCCATTTGATCCCCCTTTTTAAAAACTGGCACGATTCGTGCTTTTTTCCACTCTTCGGGAAAAATGCCTTCATCCAGGGAACGATTTATTATTAGAGTCAGTGGTAAAGCAATTCCTGGACCACAACGCTTAACAAAAATAGGGAGAAGACTGTCAGGACCGGCACCCTTTTGTATATTTAAGGCTTTAATTTTTTTTAAGACATCAGCTTCAAGGAATTTTAACGGGCCCAAATGTGGAATGTTACTATTTTGCTGCAAGTTAATCATTACTTTATGATTACTTAATTGGGTGTAGATTGATGAGAAGTGATTGGCAAAGAGATTCGCTATTTCCGTACCCGAGTTACCAACTTTGTTGTCTAGTTTCATCGATGCTGGGAAAGATGATTCACATTTCTTTTTTTGTTTAAAATATTTCCAAAAGTAACCTGGGTTTTTGTGAATATTTGACTCCACGTCATGTTTGTGATTTTTATAACAAATGTTGTAAAGTTTATGGCAGCGGCTTCTTAGAATTTGAAATTCAAATTTATCCCTAGGGTTATTGTATTTATGGACTTTTTTATGAAGTTTATCTTTTTCTGATAACAGGCGAATTAAATTCCTGTTAAACCAAGTTGGATACTTTGATGATCTTTGTATCCGCTTTGGAACTGATAGTTCGATAATTTGGCATAGACAGTCATAAAACATATCGACCATGGCATTGACATCCTTACAATCTGAAAAAATTTGCACCCAATCAGTATTCTTTAGCTTCCGTACAATAGTATCGTAATCAGCTTTAAAGTAATTGTAATCAATACGACATTTAGACCGTAGATAGGATGTGTGAGTGAAGTCAACTCTTATGAGTAAGTGAGGATGGTGTGCATCCAGTTTACTCAGTAAATCGGGAGGCTTCACTACATTAATATTAGTGAAATTGCTTAGTACCAGATCCAAGTGTCTATCGTTACAATTACTGATGCAGTTAAACTGGTGTAGATTGTTAACAGCCATAAAATCGACTAAAGCATATCCAAGAGTGTTATTATAATTTCTTGGGGTCATATATAAGCAATTTTTATTACCACACCACTCGATAAAACCCAAATTAAAGTCTCCTAATACTAGTAAATCATCAACAAGGTTTGTTACATTTTCTACACTCTCTAGAAACCTGTTAAGAATATCAGATTTAACTGGTGGGGGCATATAGACTACACAGAGTCCAATTCTTTTCTTAATTTGATTATCGCCAATAATTTCTAGCATTAACCATATGCTCTCGGTATCTGTCTCCGAATTCATGACTCGAGAAGAAGGTATTTCCCGCGAAATAGCAACCAGAACTCCACCTCCATCACTTTTTGACTGGCGGGAACATACGCGATCTTTCCTGTATACGATGTAGCGCGAGTCAAATAGCTCATTGTTGTAGATACTAGAGTTTAACCAAGTCTCGGTAAAAGCAATAATTTCATAGTTAGATGTTAATATATTCTTTAGGAGATCGTTGGTTTTGGTTCTTAGTCCGCGCACATTCTGATAATAAACTTCTAACACTGTTACCGAATTAAGAGCCATAACGTTTCTATTATATTTGATTTTAATTTAAGAGCTTGAGACTGTCTTCGCTTTTTACTAGTATTGCCTGGCTGAATTCGTCCTTGCGTACATAAATTTTACCATTCCTGATCCAGGTAAAGCGATACTTCATCTCTTTGGCTCTTATGCGCGCTGCAGCATGCAAAGATTTGTTTCTTGGGGTCAAATGTTCTGCAACGTATACAGGTATGCGTGGGCCGCCGATTCCTAGGTGATGAGAACTTAATTTGTCTTCTGGGTTATTTTTATTGAACTGGGCAACCGCCGCTAGGAGAGAATCGCGTTGTTTCGTAGTACGAAGTTTAATGATGACAGATCGTGGTTTGTCTGAGTTTTTATTCATCTTAGCTACTCTAGTGACATGTTGTATATCATCCATGGATAAAGGGTTTTTAACGGATTGACCTAGTTGCACTATGGTGCTGACCAAATTTTCGGTTCTATGTTCCGGTATTCCGTTTACTTCTACATTACATTCTCTCAGATGGGATTCAACAATATTTAATCGTGCAGCTAAGTCTTTATAGGATGTATTCAGATGATCGTTATCCCTTTTTAAATGATTAATAATAACTGACTTTTCCTCTAGTGCCGTTTTCATTTCTTCGTATTGCGTGTTTATAAAGGACATGGACTCACGAAATTCCGTAATTTGCTCCTTTATAACGTTTAGTTGGGCTGTGACCAATTGCTGTATCGTAACAGACAATTCTTGTTTTATAATGTCACGAAGGGCGCTTTCCGTGAAGCAATTTCCAACATTAAACAAACCGACGGGATCGGTATCGCATGACGTAACAGGTATAGGTTTTTTTCGTAACGTAACGTTCGCACCTTTAGCTTCGTCGTCCGACCCCTTGGTGCATGTCAGATTTGCAGCGGCCGTTCTAACGGGTGTATTGGTGTTGCCCATCTTTGGTTGTTTACTGCAACATTCTGGGCATTTCCATCTACCTCTGAGCTGTTGATCCATTTTTTCAAACTGTTTTAAAGGTATGTTTGCGCATTCACAGTCGTACTTAGATTTGCAAATTGAGCAGGTGAGGAATTCTTTCTTTGGCAAATTATTATTACATCCAGAACACAATTTAGAGTTTAAAACGGTCGCCATGGTTATTTTATCTGCTCACAAAGATTTTTTAAAAATATTTAAGAAATGAAAAAAGTCACTTTGGAATCGGGGATCGATCTTGCGAAGTAGCGGTAAGATCCAGCCAGTAACAAACTGAGCCACGGTCGAAGATGCGTGAATTAGCGAAAATCTCCTTTGGAATTATACTTTTACTTTGATAACTTGAGGGTAGATATTTTATATCATGGCTTGTAACGGAATTATGAGAAATATTATGCGTATTAAGATAAGACTCACTACATGTGATTACTTTTAGTGAATATAATGCGATATTAGGTCACTACAACATATGTTTTATCAATTTCACTGAAACCTTTAACACTGATTTTCAAGGTAAAGTTAGATATTGAGATGTATTCGTTACAACTAACATTCAAGTTTTTCTCACTTATTTATTAACTAACTTCAGAGAAAACACTCTCACAAGATTATCGTAGAATGATTAACGATTATTTATACACTTTAGTCACTTTTAGCGATTAAAACATAAAAAAACTGAACTTAAAACACGGAGCAAAAATTATGACACATTTACATGACGAGTGGCGCCACTAGTCTTAAAAAAACCTCAGCGTCAAATTTTTCAAATTCAAATTCAAAATAATCTTTATTCAAATAGTCCTTAGAAAGGCACTTTTGACGCGTCAATAATTTACATAATAGTTATTTCATGGTGATAACTATATTCGTAAACTTAAAACTATAAGGGTTCCAAACGCGCCCCGGTCTAAGAAGAAGACCTCGTCAGACCTCGCAAGGATTGTTCTAGAAAGGAACGGCGAAACCGATATTCTAAGGGGGATAACTGCCAGTAATTCAGTTTCCATTTAGGTAATAAGTGCTGCGCGTCGTCTATCTAAATTGGATCTAATTCGACCCCGTCCCGTCGCGATCGGCATATCGGCAGCAAGATAGCGAAATTATTGATATTTCTAAAGCTTCCACCGGCAGTGGAACGGAAATAGGAATATGGTTACATCTGAACGGGAATAAGTGGCAAATAAATAGAACTGCACCTTGGTATTGTTAACGTTTCGTTTTGGATGTCATAAGTTCTGTCATAGAAGCTGTGATAGCCTAGTGGTTAGGACGTCATCCTCCAAATCAGGGGTCGGAGGTTCGAACACGGGCACGTACCACTAACATTTCGAAGTTACGTGCGTTTAAAAAAAAATTAAAATATCACCTGCCTCAACGGTGAAGGAAAACATCTGCATGCCTGAGAGTTATCCATAATGTTCTCAAAGGCGTGTGAAGTCTGCCATTCCGCACATGGCCAGCGTGGTGGACTATGGCTAAACGATTCTCATATTGAGAGGAGACCCGTGCTCTGTAGTGAGCCGGTAATGGGTTGATCATGATGATGATGAAATAAAACTGCACCTTTGAATGTTAACGTTTCGTTTTGGATGGCATAAATTCTGTCATAGAACCTGAAAAAATCAATTATTAAGAGGATTTCTTGATAAAGCCGTTGGGCCGTAAAGTTCTAGTAGATATTACCAGCTGTACCATGAATATCATAATTTAATGATATGATATGATTATAATAAAACAAGCTATGATAGTTTACTGGTTAGGACGACAACCTCCAAACGCGGTTCGAACGCGGGCACCCTATAACTTTTCGAAGTAATGTGCTTTTCTAAGCAATTAAAATATCACTTGCTTGAACGGTGAAGAAAAACATCGTGAGAAAACCTGCATGCCTGAGTTCTATATAATGTTCTCAAAAGCGTGTTAAGTCTGCCAATCAGAACATGGCCAGCGTGGTGGACTATGGCCAAACCCTTCTCATATTGAGAGGAGACCCGTGCTCTGTAGTGAGCCGAGAATGGGTTGATCATGATGATGATAATGATGAAATTCTGTCATTACTAACAGATGATAATGCAGTCAAAGGCTATTTTGCAGTGAAAATGGTAAAACGTAGTTTTACTTTACGTCCTACCAGATAATTTATATTCGTATCGAAAAGATACAACTATCAAGGGATAATTTTGACGACCTTTGTAGCGCAGCGTGTGCGCTGTTGCATTATAAAGTTGGAGGTCCTGTATTCGATTCCCAGCTCGAGTCTGGTGGGAGACTTTGGTCGTGGCTAATTACCACCCTACCGACAAAGACGTGCCGCGAAGCTTAGCGTTCTGGCACGATGTCGCGTAGAAACCAATTAGGTGTATGGGTCTACCATACTTTTAACAAGTTAGCCCGCTGCCATCTTAGACAGCATCATCACTTACACCAGGTGAGATTGCCGTCAAGGGCTAAATTATAACAGGCATGGTATTACATTGTATACACAAAACATAACTTGCTTAATTTTACTATTTTAAGTAATAAAGTTTGCTTTATTGATTCTTTATGTTCTATTAGGAAACATTTTAATTTTTAAGGCTAAAATGCATAATTTGGCGACATCTTATTTTTTATTTATTTATTCTTTATTCGTACACCACATATTAATATAAAAAATAAGAAAAACAAGAAGGAACAGGATACAAAAGGCGGCCTTATCGCTTAGTAGCGATCTCTGCCAGGCAACCTTAGGATTAGGAAAAAAGAAAGTAGAAGAAAGTAGGTGGCGTAAGTAGTAATATAAGCAAAAACCTGAATACTAATAACTACATACTAATACATACACCGGATTACATAAATAATCAACAACATACAAATAGCTTAAATAGATAAACCCTATTGTTGATAAGGGCATGGATAGTTTAAACGTCTAAAATTACTTTAACATGGATTTACTTGGCCCCATTGATCGCGTAATCGCACGGTGGGTGAAACGCTATCCCCCGGACGAAATTGCCCCAGAGAAAAGGAACGGGAGAAAGGCCTATACAGAAATATCTTTTTTTATTCTCTCTTAAAATTACCAAAGCCATTTCGCTGGAGCGACCTAACAAAGGCCCTTTTGAAGTTTCAGCAGCATAATTACTAATGACATACGAGGGAATTGGTCGAACTCATTCATACGTCCTAATTTAAACCCAAAGATTTCATAAGTACTGAGGAGCAATTTTAATATCACATTCTTACGACGACCTCCGTGGCGCAGTGCGTGCGTTGTCGCATTATAAGGTTGGAGGTCCTGGGTTCGATTCCCGGCTCGAGTCTGGTCTGGTTCGGCTCTGGTTTGTTACCACCCTACCGATAAAGACGTGTCGCCAAGCGATTTTGCGTTCCGGCACGATGTCGTGTAGAAACTAATTAGGAGTGTAGGTTCACCATAACAGGTTAGCCCGATACCATCCTAGACTGCATCATTACTTACCATCAGGTGAGATTGCCGTCAAGGGCTTATTCGTAGTGTATAAAAAAAATCTTTTGCTATGTTATTGCTACGTATATTTGAAATGTGAGAGTGTATGTTTGTTTGTCAACTTACCAATCAATCGCTCGATCAATAATAAACTTTATTCAAATAATCTTTTTTAAATAATCTTTTGGTACGACAATAACTTACATAGCACTGGAGAGCAATAACTACAAATGTAAACGTCCCAAACTATTAGGGTCTATAAAATACCCACAAAAAGCTTTGCCAGTAAGTATTCTTTTTGTTACTATGGTAGTAACCGATAGGAGTATGGGTTTACCATACCCCTTACAGGTTAGCCCGCTATTATCTTAGATCATCACACCATCAGGTGAGATTGCAGGGCTAACTTGTAGTGAATAAAAAAAAACGCATTTCCAAGCGTTAAAAAATATGCTGATACGCACATCATTATACGCTCCATAGGCCCGAGTGCCATGAGTGCGGTCGAGATAGACTGATTAGAATAATCTATTGCCCAACGACTCAGTTGCTAACATGCTCACTATATTCTACCTACTAGTTCCTTATTCCAAATCAATCTTCGTTACACAAAATACGGTACGTTTATCTCTAAGTGGCCATTTTAATACAAACATACTGTACGCGTGTGTACACCGAAACTATTGCTGGGTTTGATGATGGATTAGCGCAATATTGTTGGAGGAATGAAAACCAGGTTAATGTCTCTTCAAGTCTTCTTTATTTGGGGTACCGCTACTTGTTGCTTAGCGTCTATTCACTATTTTCTCTAGGTTTCGCACTCTTCATTACTGTGCCGAGTTGGTTTCGAGAACTGGTTTCGAGAACTGGTTGCCCCGAACAACGAGACGCCGCTATTTATTTCGATGCCGTCTCTATTGCCCACCGACTCGACCAATCAGATGCCGAGATACAAAATCGGTGGGCGTGGCTTGCAAAGGCTGTCTTCATGGCTCGGGGCGAGCCCATAGAGAGAACCGCGCATGGGTCTCTCTCGCACAATCTATATGCTATCTCTGTCTAATAATACAATATTGAAACTATTAGTAAGACACTTAACTATTAAACAATCAAAACTATAAACTATTCCTATTTGCTATAAATCATCTGTACCAAATCTATAAACTATTTGCTGTAAAAGCCTATTAAATACTATCGTTATAAAACCTATTGCCATACTGCTATACACAAAAGAACAAACTATACTATTTTACACCGCAAGTGCGCGACCTGCAGTCGGTCCCGCAACTTACGTGCTACGATTCTATTCTATTTACAAACTATTTGTTCGTGCGCCGAGATGCGCCGTTCGCTGTCCCGCACACATACCAATATCGATACTTAATTTTTTGCTTGTTATGTAATATTTATAGCGACTTTCCTTATTTCCTTCTTCTTTAATCACCCTAGTCATTACAAACCCCTGAAAAATAATTCTTATCGTATGCATATTCGAGTTCGTAAGCAACTATTCAATGACAATCAATTATATATATGTTATAATAATTTTTTGCTATGTTTAAACTTTTACATTTGAAACAAAGATTTAGAAGATCAACCGAGACAATAAACGAAATTTGGTCTCGTTGGAATTCCAACTGCAATGCCTATTAGCAATTCTTTTGTCTTAATGCATCTTATGTTTTTGACTCGGTTTTGGCCTGCATATTTAAAATGTGTGGCATTTTTTTGTCGGATGACAATATAAAAATACCTCGGCATATGAGGATCCCAGCCCCATCAATCTGCAGTATGAAAATTACTTGTGTACAATTTATATGGACTCATAACATTTTGTCCGTGTAATTGTCGTTCTTGACTCTTCTGGATCATATTAAAGGAATTTTGCACTAGGATATTATATGATATATATTTGTTAACATAATCGCCTTCAGTTGATAATAAATATCAAAGAACCAATAGCTTTTTATCAATGTTTGTTACACAAGTATTATCTACTAATAACGGTGGTAATATTTATCTACTATAAACTAATCTCAACATTACATTTGCCATAGAAATAGCTAATTTCGATAAATAGATTTTGATACCTCTCGAAAATCCTCTTTTTTTAAATTGTTGTGCGCGAATCCGTTACTAATCGGAGTTATGTGCGTTTTTACACAAATAAAATATCACTTGCTTCAACGGTGAAGGAAAACCTCGTGAGAAAACCTGCACGCCTGAGAGTTCTCCATAATGTTCTCAAGGGCGTGTGAAGTCTGCCAATCCGCACATGACCAGCGTGGTGTACTATGGCCAAATCCTTCTCATATTGAGAGGAGACCCGTGCTCTGTAGTAAGTGCTTGTAATGGGTTGATCGTGTGAATGCGTTACAGATAACCAACAACAATATATTTTTTTATGCATATCAAAGTCATATGTTTCCGTGCAATAGCTAACCTATTGTATTGTTGTAATTCAAATTGAAAGAAATCCGAGTACCAGGTTGACATAAGGACTTAGGAGCTATGCGTGAAATGCCGTCTAGACAAAAACAGCCACCCAGTCGAAGGCAAACGGGACCAATGTACCATTTGGGATACCACGTTTCTTGTACAAACTAATAAATATTAATGTTGAATAAATTAGCTACACCATAAAATTCAATACATTTTTACTAATAACTGATTTAACTATTAAAACAAGAAATTAAATCAAACATCAATTGCCTTATCAATAACCGTTGGAAAGAGGGAAAACAGTTACAAACTGTTTCTTCTCTTTCTCTCTTCTATAATTTAACATTTGTTAGAAGAATAAACATTGCATAGCTACATCAAACTAAACAATGGCTAAACAAAGTTATTTCTTTACTTAATATTACCAACGCAAAAGTTTTTATGTATGGATGTTTGTTACTCTCTCACGCAAAAAAATCTGCACCAATTGAACTGATATTTAGAATGGAGATAGCATATTCCGAATTAACACATAGACTACTTTTTATCCCGGAAAAGAAGGACCAAGAGTGCAAAACTATTATAAAATAAATTATTTAATTACCTGTTAAACCACCGCCTACGAACGTTGGACTATGGAACCAGCGTTCGGATAAAACCAGATCTGGTTAGGTAACAATAAAATGAACATGATCATCATATAAAAATACTTAACTCATCATGATCAACCCATTACCGGCTCACTACAGAGCACGGGTCTCCTCTCAATATGAGGAGGGTTTGGCCATAGTTCATTATGTTCTCAAAGGCGTGTGAACTCTGCCTATCCGCATATGGCCAGCGTGGTGGACTATGGCCAAACCCTTCTCATATTGAGAGGAGACCCGTACTCTGTACGTTGATCATGATGAGTAAACGCGACAAGTTTTGTTGTGGGCTTTTTCTTAAGACTAGCCGCGTATGAATCCTTCAGAACCCTTTGATTTAGGTTAAGAAATTGTTGGATTATAACCAAACCCTTCTCACATAGAGAGGAGACCCGTGCACCGTAGTGAGCCGGCAATGGGTTGATCATGATGATTATTATTTCGAATTGTCTGTTGCAGATAAACATAATGATTATTACTGCGTTTTGCGGGGGTTTGGCGAGCATGAAGCTCAGCCTGAGAGAAGAGCACCTGGGCTCGACGACTTCTGGGGAACGTCCCCCTAAGGGCGTCTCCTGTGAGACTCGGACCTTAGGGTGACGTTGAGACTTGTTTGGTTTTTTGGACTGGTGTCTCAGTCCGAGCGCCCCGTGACCGTGGATGAGACCCACGTCCGGATGACGTCAGATATCGGGGACCTCGTCTTCGCCGGCGAAGACGCTGTGCAAGTGATCATGATGAGATATAGTACTCGTATATATATAAATAATCATCGATAGTAGACGGTTGGTTTCCGCAGCCAATTTGCATATAAGAAACGTAATTAAAATCAATATGTGGTGCATATTATGGTAACAGCGTAAGCCTATTATTGCGCCCAGGCGTCGCGCGGAACCGATCGGTAATGGTGGTCGACATTGAGCCATGCGGCACAAGCTGGCGATTGATGCGGCAGATCCTATAAATATGCTATTGAACTTTTATTTATTTGGTGCTAAATTCAAATTCAAATTCAAACAAAACTTTATTCAAATAGTCCTTTAAAAGGCACTTTTAACGCGTCAATAATTTACATAGTAGTGATTTGATGGTGATAACTACATTCGTATACTTAAAACTAAAGCTATGAGGGTTCCAAACGCGCGTTGGTCTAAGAAGAAGCCCGCAACAAACTTAGCCGGGTTTTTTTTGTTATCACCATCTCACATTATCAATAATAAATTATAGTTCCTATGGAGATAGAGCAATTCACAGCCAAACTTTTTATCGTTTATATAATCCTTAAAATTGTAATATGATTTCTCTATAAGCTTTCGTTTTATAAAACCTTTGAACTTATTGAATGACATGTCCAAGATATCAATAAGTATTTTATTATAAAATAAAATACAATTTCCTTTGAACGAGTTACTAATTTTGTGCACCCTACTAAACGGTACTACAAGTTTATCCCGTGGTATCTTTGCTTTAAGTATTGGGACAAATATATACTGGACTGAGTTATTGAATGAACAAACATTTATTGTATACCACACAAAAGTGAAAAAGCATATACAAAGGTGGTCGTCCTACGCTGCGCTTACCCGTAAGCGATCTCCACTCCAGAACACGTCTGCCCCAACGGCCGTCGGTTCTGCGACAGCTATGACCCGCCCACTGCCACTTCAGCTTGCTAATCCGTTGGGCTATGTCGGTTACTTTTGTTCTCCTATGTCCTCGTTACGGATTCTATCCCTCAGATAGCCCTTTCCATAGCACGCTGAGCGATTTTGAACTTTTGAACAAGGCCTACCGTGAGTGTCCACGTTCAAATGTTGACTGGTGCAGTAATATATTACACGTTGCACAAGATGTAAATGCAGGAATGCATGTGCGTCTGTTTATACGCAGTCTATTTAGTATGCCCCATCCATGTAGCTGAACTTGGTTCCGCGACGTTCGCATAGGAAGCTCGCCAGCCGCTGTGAGTCTCGATTCGTCACATGGACATTATTTATTACACAGCGCCGCGCAAAATGAAATATACCGATAATTTGCGAGGAAATTACACTCGCCTACCTTTATTGTATCTATCAAGGAAACGGTTCTTTGTACAGACAAAATATAATCGATAAATTAAATATCTACACGTAAGGTATTAGAAAATAAGTTCAAGAAATGACTTAAAAAAATAGCAACAAAGAACAAGTATAAAATAATGCACAAGGGCATAAATAAATCCTCTCCTTATAACTGGAATCGTTTTAGAAAGAGAAAACAGTAAGGGTATTTTAATTAATATTTCTTCTTTGTATTTTTTTATATATTTGACACTAAGACATAAAATTATTAGAAAATATGTTAATGATAATAACAGCAAAGAATAACTATAAAATAATGCACAAGGGCATAAATAAATGCTCTCCTAATACCTGTAATTGTCTTACAAAGAGAAAACAGTAAGGGTATTTTAATTAACATTTGTTCTATGTATTTTGTAATATAATATCTAATAATATGTCCTTTTTTTTTTTTTTTTTTTCCGCTGGGAAATGCGTTTACGCATCCCCTCCGGAAGCGATGCAGGCAAGACTGCGCCGCTTCCGACGGGGTATGTGGGACTCCCTGGTGGCCAGTTTACTGGCGACCAGAATACCCACTAAAACCCAGCGATGTTCCTTCGCGTCGCCTGGTGGCTGGGTCACGGGAACACTAGTGCACTCGACCGCAACCCAGACAGCGGCGTCCGCCGAGGCAGACCCTCCACGGGGGGCCTATGATAGAGGCCCCCTAACTCCGTCCGAGGCGCGCCAGGACCAATGGACGCGCCTCACGACCCGAGGATAAGGCTCGACGGGTGGGGATGCCTCTCATCCGTCACCCGGAGCTCCTCGTCAGGGGGGCAGGCGGCGATCGTGCACCCTTCGCCTGCGCCCCGCCCTACGACGCCGGAGAGGGTGCGCGTCTGCGTCATTCTCCCGGCGTCGTTCTGCCGCCTCCTTCTGTGTCATCACCTCCTCGCAGAAGGAGGCGACGGAAGCCCAAGACGTCTCGCTGGCCACCATGGTTCGGACCACGGCGGGCAGCGAAAGGTCTGGCCCCACCTGTGCCACGAGTTGGGCTCGCTGGACCGACCACTGGACGCACGACTCCAGCGTGTGCTGCGCCGAGTCCTGAGCGTAGCCACACTCATGGCACTCCTCCGTGAATCTAATAATATGTCCAGGCATGAAATAATAGCTTTATCTATATATATGTGAAACATTTGTCAAGCCTGCGAATACAAACATTACATGAATATTTGTGATAGATTAATAATACAAATATTTTAGTGCACGCGTAGGTGCAAAAATTTAATAATAAATTATTATGATTTGCTTATATTTTGCATTCAATTCAAATACTTAAAAGCGCCCTGTAACTTCGTGGGTCACGAAAAACAAAAAAAATAAAATAAAATAGGCGGTTTGAAATTAAAATAGTTAATAATAATTAATTATTTTTATCGGTACCACCCAAGACATCCTTATCTCGTGAGATTTATAGAGATTTCAATTTTTAGAACTTTATATGGTAATGAGTGTAAATTTGGGCAAAACTAATTTGGTATTTGCCTCATGTCTCGAAGAGCATAGCTCCCGAATACCGAACGCCAAACTGGTACCCTAACTCTGAACGAAGGCTCGGACCACACGAATTGCATCTTAACTAATATCATAAATTGGTGTGAGTTTGTTTGTTATACTTTCACGCCTTAACTACAACAACCTTAACAGCTTGCATTCTGGACATCGGTCATTTGTATCGCGGTAAATCTTCAGGGCTGTATGAAATGATTAAAAATGTATGAATTCGCAGCTTACAGCTTACTCTGTGTTATTAGTACAGCATTTGATTCGTATGAAAACGATATGAGAATATGGTACGACATACGACGGTATGAGAATAAAATAGTTTGAAAAATTCTGTAAAAAAAAAACTTGAGAGGTGTCAAAGGACACCCGGATGGAACGAAGTTCTTAATAAAATTTTATTTTATTACAATTCCTTCACTAATTAATGTTATAATAATATTTTTTTCATCAGCAATATCCGGAACTTGTGCAGAAACACTGTCAGGATTCATTATTTTTTTATTATTTATTATTTACAAAAAACCTGTATACACTCAACAAAAATAATCGTCGCGACACCACACTGTTCAATGCGAAATAGAAATGAAAATATCTGGCTTGCTTTCTATAAGAGAGAGAGAGAGAGAGAGAAACATGCGACGCCGCAAAGCTTACGTCGTGTCGTGACAACTTTTCGTAAGAATTTTTTCCGTCTAGCCCCCTTTCACAACGCGCGAAATAAGGAACTTCATTCCAAAAACTACACAACAAAATCTTCATTGTATCCTTGGTGCTACTCAAAAATTGCGGATTTCGCGATAGAATGTTGTATTGCGAGTGTGTATGATTAATAATTTATGCAATTGTTTGTTAACTTATTTGCTTGTTACCTATATTAACAAATATGATACAAATATGAACAAAAAAAATTTAAATTAAAAGACATTAAAAAAACAATTTTTATAATTTAGATTATCGTGCTTAACGCTTCATCTTGCGTTCAGATTCTGTTGTCACGCATTCATATATAGTGTAGTACGAGCCTTATTCCGAATTTAAGCCCGAAAAAGTTGTCGTAATTAAAAAGATCTGCCAATGTATATTCATGCCGTATCGTGAAACAAACAGACAAAGAATGCAACAGGTTTGGCGACTCCCGCCGTGAGAGTCCGCTTACAATGGGCAAAGAAAGTCATACAGTGAGACCTATTTCACTATTAATGCCTTTTTTTTTTATCCGCTACAAGTTAGCCCTTGACGGCAATCTCACCTTATGGTAAGTGATGATGCAGTCTAAGATGGTAGCGGGCTAACCTGTTATAGTAAATCCACACTCCTAATTGGTTTCTACACGACATCATGCCGGAACGCTAAATCGCTTGGCGACACGTCTTTATCGGTAGGGTGGTAACTAGCCACGGCCGCAGCCTCCCACCAGACGAACTGCCTACTACTTTTGACAGTTCTTGCAATGTCCCCTAATTAGTTTTGTTTTCATTTAACAAAAATGATCGTCCGAAATCTTACCTTGCTTTCAAGGCATATTGCAGAATAAACAGATAAAGAATGTGACAGGATTAGCGACTTACAATGAGCAAAGAAAGTCATACAGAGAAACCTATTTTACTATGAATGCCTGCTCCGCTAGGATTGACAGTTCTTCCAATGTTTCCTAATCAGTTTTGTTTTCACGGAACAAAAATGATCGTCCGAAATCTTACCTTGCTTTCAAGGCATATTGCAGCATAAACAGATAAAGAATGTAACAGGATTAGCGACTTACAATGAGCAAAGAAAGTCATACAGAGAGACCTATTTTACTATGAATGCCTACTACTAGGTTGACAGTTCTTGCAATGTTTCCTAATCAGTTTTGTTTTCATGGAACAAAAATGATCGTCCGAAATCTTACCTTGCTTTCAAGGCATATTGCAGAATAAACAGATAAAGAATGTAACAGGATTAGCGACTTACAATGAGCAAAGAAAGTCATACAGAGAGACCTATTTTACTATGAATGCCTACTTCGCTAGAGTTGACAGTTCTTGCTATTTTCCAAATCAGTTTTGTTTTCATGGAACAAAAATGAATATCCGAAATCTTATCTTGTTTATTCTTGTTTTTCGAAGCTGTGATAGCCTAGTGGTTAGGACGTCCGCCTTCAAATCAGAGGTCGGTGGTTCGAACCCGTGCACGCACCTCTAAATTTCGGAGTTATGTGCATTATTAAGCCAAAAGAATATCACTTGCTTCAAGACCGCTTACAATGAGCAAAGAAATGAGAATGACGACCTCCGTGGCGCAGTGCGTGCGCTGTCGCATTATAAAGTTGGAGGTCCTGGGTTCGATTCCCGGCTAGAGTCTGGTCTGGTGGGAGGCTTCGGCCGTGGCTAGTTACCACCCTACTGATAAAAGACGTGTCGCCAAGCGATTTAGCGTTCCAGCACGATGTTGTGTAGAAACCAATTAGGAGTATGAGTTTACCATACCCCTAACCGGTTAGCCCGCTACCATCTTAGACCGCATCATCACTTGCCATCAGGTGAGATGCAGTCAAGGGCTAACTTGTGGTGAATAAAAAAAAAAAAAAAAAGTCATACATAGAGACCTGTTTTACTAGGAATGCCGCTAGGATTGACAGTTCTTGCTATTTTTCCTATTTACTTTTCTTTTCATGGAACAAAAATGGTCGTCCGAGATCTTATCTTTGTTTTCAAGGCACAGTACGGAATAAGCACGACAGAGCACGGATCTCCTCTCAATATTTGGTTTAGCAATAATCCACCACGCTGGCCATGTGCGGATTGGCAGTCTTCACACACCTCGAGAACATAATGCAGAACTCTCAAGCATTCAGGTTTCTTCACGATGTTTTCCTTTACCGTCGAAGCAAGTGATATTTTAACTGCTTAAAAATGCACATAGCTCCGAAAAGTTAGAGGTGCGTGCCCGCGTTCGAACTCCCGACCTCTGATTAGAAGGCGGACGTTCTAACCACTAGGCTATCACAGCTCGCTATCGCAGCAATCAGAATAGGAAATAAGATTTATCTATGGCAACATAAACAACTCATAATCGGTATCTATATTCGACTGTTTATTTAAAAATGGCGGATGAAGCCACCGCGTTTGTTCTCCAGGGATAAAGGATACTATGCAAAGTTCCACCATGATCAAATTTAGCTGCGAAGCCGTACGTATAGTTAAACTATTTGGTACGAACGTACGTTTTGAACTTTTCCCTGGTGCTTTTCCGGGGTTAAAAGTATTTACGTCCATTTGCATGATACAATGTATGTAGGTAGGTACGTGTCCAATTTTATAAGGATAGTCAAACAAAAAACAGTCAACATTTGCAGTTTTAATTAAGTAACGCGCATACGGATAGTAATTATTATTAGTATTGAGGCAAGAAGTGACGTCACAAAAAAAATTAGGTAGGTAGGTTATGTTGTGGGGTATCCGACTCACGTTCCCCCATCCCGTTCTGCGATTTTTTACAGTTTTGGAATAATGATAACTAGTTTTTAGTAGTCTTGCTAGTGTCTTAGTAAAAACACTCTAAAAAGTGTTTTTTTTTATGCACCACAAGTTAGCCCTTGACTGCATCTCACCTGATGGTAAGTGATGATGCGGTCTAAGATGGTAGCGGGCTAACCTGTTAGGGGTATGGTAAACTCATACTCCTAATTGGTTTCTACACGACATAGTGCCGGAACGCTAAATCGCTTGGCGACACGTCTTTGTCGGTAGGGTGGTAACCAGCCACGGCTGAAGCCTCCCACCACACCAGACTCGAGCCGGGAATCGAACCCAGGACCTTCGACTGTAAAATGCAACAGCGCACGCGCTGCGCCACGGAGGTCGTGTTTTTTTAAAGATGGTCATTTCAAAATTCCTCAAAAGATCGAAAAAGAAAATCATAACTTAAAGACTATAAAAAATCGCGGAACATGCATGGGGGTGTTTCGGTTACCCTAAAACATACCGGTCTAGAATTTGAAAGCAGGCCATTCCTGCATTGGAAAAAAAATAAGCTACGGTAGATCATTATTGGTAGCGTTTTACCAGCATCGGTTTGTCTGGTCGGAAGTCTTCGGCTATAGCTTTCCAAGACGTACCGCCAACTTTAACCCCAATAACTGCTATACCCCTATAGGTTACAGTTCATAACCAATTCTTGGTGGTGTAAATATTTTATTTTTTATTTTATTTTTATTTTTATTTATTTGGGACGGTAAACAATTGTACATTAAATACTAGTACCAAGATAAAGTAACACATACTCGTAATAACTATAAATAAATATACAATAAACAACACTATCCACGACTTAGTGTGACAAAATATTTAAGAAAAAGTTTAACAATATAAATAAACTAAAACAAAAATTAAAATTAAAACATAACAAAATAAAAAAAAATAAAAACGATTGCAACAAAATAAGTTTAATAACACACAAAATGCTTGCCATTACTCAAATTCGGGCCTTAATTTTAAAATGTCAGTAATGTTTTTTGGTATCTGCTTTCAGACAGAGCAAATATGTCGACTTCATCAAACAAATTATTGTAGGTGTCCACCAATCGACGTATGGATGAACGGGCTCCCGCGTTGGTTTTACAGAATTTAACCTTACAGAATTTAATCTTGACAGAAAAATTCTAACCTAACAACTTATGCCCGATCCAGGCGACCATAGTCAACCTTGCGAATTCCTACCAATGGTGCCGCAATAGCATGATACCACCTTGCCCGAATTTCCCAGTTTGTAATTTGCATAAGCGTCGCGTGTGACGCTGCCAATAAATAAAATTAAATAAAAAAAAATAATAATTAGTACTTTTAAACTCTGTCCGTTATGTTGCCACGACACGATACAGTGTTGTGTTGTGGTGTTGAATTGCACTTTTCCTTTAATTTTATGGCCCGTTGACATGTCAGCGGAGAGATTTAACTTGTAAGCGAAGCGGCCAATGGCGTTCATGGCAGCATAAACGCACATGATCAACCCATTCACATTATTTTGCAATTAAATAATAATTATCATCATAATAATTTCTTTACTGAAATTTCAATTCAAAAATAATTATTTTCTAATTGGTCTCTACGCGACATCGTGCCGGAACGCTACATTGCTTGGCGAAACGTCTTTGTCGGTAGGGTGGCAACTAGCCACGGCCGAAGTCTCCAACCTGACCAGACTCGAGCCGGGAATTGAACCCAGGACCTCCAACTGTATAATGCGACAGCGCACGCACTGCGCCACGGAGGTCGTCAATCTTTCACACTGAGCTTGTTTCGTTTATTTATAGGATGACTTAGGGGCGGGGGCGTGTCTTCGTCGTTAATTTGGGTAGACGTGGGCGGTTTCGGGCAAAGAGACCAGATACTCTTGGTAGAACAGAATAACAATTATAATAACCTGCATACGTCACTTAGTGTAGTTAAGAGAGGGGGTGATGCCAGTCTCTTGTCTGTCGTACACGATTCTAAAACTAGATGGCGCTGCTCTCCGATTACCGTCATATTATTAAACTTTTTCTTAGAATTGTAAGCATTTTTTGTGCTTATTTAGACAGTCGATCTGAAGGAGTAAATTCCATTCGTACGTCGAAGCTGACACACACTTTTTAACAAATATTGCCGCCACTTTTTTTTTTCTTTCGTTTTATGGCTTTACACAGTTTAGCCAATGTCAAGTTTATTATTTTATTAGTTCTCTTTTTATGGCTTTGCACAGATTAGCCAATGTCAAGTTTATAGCAACGTAGAAGTTAGGGAGAAATGGCGGGAAACTTCGCACTCCGCGGACGCGGCTCCCTCAAACCTTTCCCAGATCAATACCTGTTAACCATTCAGAAAACCAGCCACTACACAAACGACACCAAAACTGTCCACGACACAACCAGTCCTTTTCAAAATTAGCCAACAAACATTAATTCAAGAAAAGCGTGAAAGAACCGCGCCTACCATATACGAAGTCTCCCGCCTTTCTCACCACTTTTTACACTCCGAAGAGATGCTAGTAGCCTGTCGCTTTGTCTTATCTGTCACAGCTATATTAAATAAATATCCTTACATCCGTTTCGGTGTAAAGTCTCATCATGATCACCCCATTGCCGGCTCACTACAGAGCACGGGTCTCCTCTCAATATGAGAAGGGTTTGGCCATAGTCCACCACGCTGGTCCTGTGCGGATTGGAAGACTTCACACGCCTTTGAGAACGTTATGGAGAACTCTCAGGCGTGCAGGTTTTCTCACGATGTTTTCCATCACCGTTGAAGCAAGTGATATTTTAATTTTAAAAAACGCACATAACTCCGAAAATTTAGAGGTGCGTGCCCGGGTTCGAACCGCCGACCTCTGATTAAGAGGCTGATGCCCTTACCACTAGGCTATCACCGCTTCATATACATATTAAATAAAATTATAGGGGGGAGTGCTGTGGACTACGCGCAGTTTGTACTTTTACGCACACACTTTTTACAACAATATTGCCTCTACTTTTACACTCCGAAGAGATGGTTGTAGCCTGTCGCTTTGTCTTATCTGTCACAGCTATATTAAATAAATATCCTTGCATCCGTTTCGGTCTAAAGTCTCAGCTTCGATTTATTGGTGGAGCATGCTGCGAGACAGTTAATTACCAATGAATGATACTAATTAAATATCGACACCTCTGTCTTACCTGACTTACCTGTTGTCTTAGGCAAATTGTCTCTTTTAAACATATGTTGGTGTTGTGAATATAGAAGAATAACAGACAATAATAACTCCGTGCAATATATATTTTTTTGATTAATTAAAATATCACTTGCTTCAACGGAGAAGAAAAACACTGTGAGGAAGCCAGCACGCCTGAGAGTTCTCCGTAATGTTCTCAAAGGCGTGTGAAGTCTGCCAATCCGCACATGGCCAGCGTGGTGGACTATGGCCAAACCCTTCTTATATTGAAAGGAGACCCGTGCTCTGTAGTGAGCCAGTAATAACAGACAATAATAACTCCGTGCAATATATTTTTTTTTGATTAATTAAAATATCACTTGCTTCAACGGTGAAGGAAAACATCGTGAGGAAACCTGCACGCCTGAGAGTTCTCAATATTGTTCTCAAAGACGTGTGAAGTCTGCCGATCCGCACATGGCCAGCGTGGTGGACTATGGCCAAACCCCTCTCATATTGAGAGGAGACCCGTGCTCTGTAGTGAGCCGGTAATGGGTTGATCATGATGACAGAAAACAATTGCAACCTGATATTCTATTAGATAGGTTTTTGATTATGAGATTGTTTTATGTCGGTTTTAGCCTTGACTAGGTACCACCTTATCGATAAAGACGTGCTGAGAGATTTAGCGTTATGTCACATATAAACCGATAAATTCAAAATAAAATTCAAAATTCATATTCAAATCAATATAAGGATAGGAACGATAAGCAGTATCAGTAGGTAGACATAAACTAATTATTTTATCCAATAAAAAATCACATCTAAATCACCTGGTAGTAATTGGTGATTAAGTGACTAACAGCTAAGCCCATCATCAAGACCATCTTAAACTTCTTCATCCTATTCCACTAGGTAAGTTTGGTGAATGCGAAATTGCATAGCTAGACTATAGCTAGGCTAGCTTGTAGTGGACTAAAAACAATTTAATGCTAGATCCGTAGTAGGTAAACATTTGAATCAGAAATTATTTTATAAATTATATTAAATTTTAATGTCAGCGAAAAGTACATACGCGGGTGATCAGATAGTTTAAACAATCGGTTTTAGCTGTATCACTAATTTCAATCCGACACCCCAACCCTCTCGTAGTTGCGGCTTCTTTTTACTCCCCCGACCTAAGCGCTCCTCTCCGAAAGAGGAGACCTAAACATATCCTTCATGACCCTGACGATCAGATGACTACTGACAACACACTCGTACCACCTACCACACAATCATACGCTACACACCGTCTTCGCCGGCGAAGACGGTGTGTAGCGTATGATTCCCCGAGGTCCCCGCTATCTTACGTCATCCGGACGTGGGCTCCATCCACGGCCTCGGAGACTTACGGACCACTCACCGTCCGACCCCCCCGTTATCCCAAACGTCGCCTAAGCCGAGGTTCGGCCTCAAAGGAGGCGCCCTTAGGCAGTCGTTCCCATAGTTTCTTCGAGCCCTAGGGCTCAAAATTTCTTCTGGCAGAGCTTCTATCCAAAGCTCGCCAAACAGCCCGGTTACGCTGTGGCAACCAATAGGGTTTGTACAGCTAATAGACAGTCCGAAAAAAAAAAAAAAAATATCACTAATTGTGATATAATTATAAAGTCAGAAAACCCACATTGCAGGTCAATCTCTCTTTCCTATAAGATAGGAGGGCTGTGTTAACTGTTATTTGGATAAATAGTCTCTTAATAATAAGCTATTATAAAACAAACTAAAATTAAATTCGTTACCTGATCTTATTTAGCTTGAGACTCTTTAATTAAACTTATGAAGTATTATTTTAAAAGTTAAAAAATGTGATAAATATGCTAAGCGAGAAGACGGGTCACCTAGGGTCCAATTCTGCTATTAAAATGACTAACTAACTCAAATTATTGTACTAATGTTGAAATGCAATAGGTAAAGAAAAATGTTTCTACAACTTATATAGGTGGACCTACCTAAATAGAATAGACTATGTACTATGGTGTCATTGAGCGACAAGTGAAACAGAATCAAAGTGATTTAAAAAGCTTTACACAGTATCTTGCTATCTGAAGATGAGGAGGAGAGGTGCCGCGGAAATAAAAATTAAGCTCAAGGGAAACTAGATAATGTAGGAAGACGAAGCCGTTCTATCCACTAGCTATAAATAAAATCACACCCTACCACTAGCATTCTAAGAAAAAAATTGTCATCAACGCATTGCCGGTTCACTACAGAGCACGGATCTCCTCTCAATATGAGAGGGGTTTGGCTATAGTCCACCACACTGGCCCTGTGCGGATTGGTAGACTTTACATACCTTTGAGAACATTATAGAGAACTCACAGGCATGCAGGTATCCTCAAGTTGTCAATTTCACCGTTGAAGCAAGTGGTATTTTAATTGCTTAAACGCATATAACTGCGAAAAATTAGAGGTGCGTGTCCGGGATCGAACTCCGGACGTCTCATTAACAAGCGGACTAGACTATCGTAGTTTACAAATTAATATCACAGCTCGAAATAGTAAATTAAAGTTAATACAGGAGTCAGGAACACCACTGTGGCTGCGCTCGAATTAAACAAAAAAGCTAAATAAGTTAATTCATAATTCACGTGACATGTTTACAGAAACCTACACCGAGGGTCTGATAAGTACCCTGCTTGTTTAGATATAGCCAAGTTTGCAAAAACACATCTCTCTCCAGTCGTTCCTTCATTACTGAAGATTTTGACGACCTCCTGTCGCATTATAAAGTTGGAGGTCCTGGGTTCGATTCCCGGCTCGAGTCTGGTCTGGTAGGAGCTTCGGCCGTGGCTAGTTACCACCCTACCGACAAAGACGTGTCATCAAGCGATTTAGCGTTCCGGCACTACCAATTAGGAGCGTGGATTTACCATACTGCTAGCAAGTTATCCCGCTACCATCCTAGACAGCATCACTTACCACCTGGTAAGATAGCCGTCAAGGGCTAACTAGTAGTGTAAAAATAAAAATAAATGATCGTGATCCTCGTGGTGCAACCCCGTGCGGATTAATTATTTCCACTGGCTTCTATCGGAGGCTAGTCTCGCCATTGTATGAAGCACTTAGAGTCGCTCAGCTGGTCTGTCCATCTGTTTGGTGAGTGGCCTCTCGATCTTTTGCCGTCTGTATTCATTCACGTCATTGCCAGTCACAATATGATAGTTTTTCCAGACTATCACTCCCCCTAATAATAAAACTTACTAATATAGAAATACATACTTTTTAAATACATACTTTTCGTGTAATCTTAAAATACTAAAAAAGATTGCGAACTACTAATTTACTTTTTTTTTTCAAATTCAAATTCAAATTCGTTTATTGCATGAAAGTGGTACATTCATATAAGATCTTAAGAATAAAGTTTAGCCTAACACATTCTGCCTGAAAGGCGTGCAACAAAAATCTTACAATGAAAAAACAATAATGTCAATTAAAATTTAAATAAGAGTTATGAAACCAATTAATAAAATGAAATTAAATAGTAATAAAGATTTAAATAATTATTTAGGCTAAAAAAAAATTGTATACGGATTCGGAATGTCATAAACAAAATTGCAATCAATACCTGAACAATGCCGTTATCCTGTAGAAACTCATTAGCTACGTACTTACCGAACACTGAAAGTGTTCAACAATACGTACAACAATACGTATTGAGTGGATGATAATCTCGTATCGCACTGCTTTGCTTGCTCGCTCGTTTCAATTCTATGAATTTTATAGTTACCGTTTCGTAATTCCTCAAGCCAAACATAGCGTCTATAAAGCCAATTTTCGCATGATTGTACGCAGTCATGATTTTAAATAGTAACTAAATTGGGCATATTAAGAATTGTTTAATGAGGATAAAAATTAAACATGAAAAGTTAACAAAAACAGATTCACAAACAACATTTCTCGAAATTTCCTTAAATATACATGAAAGTATTAAAAAGAAAAGACGGGAGACTTCGTATTTGACGGACGCGTTTTTTCACGCTTTTCTTGAATTAATGTTTGTTGGCTAATTTTGAAAAGGATTGGTGTTGGTTGTGTTGTGGACATCATAGTTTTGGTGTCGTTTATGTTTATGTGTAGTGGCTAGTTTACTGAATGGTTAACGGGTAAAAATTTGGAAAAGGTTTGAGGGAGCCGCGTCCGCTCAGTGCGAAGTGTCCCGCCCTTTTTTCCTAACTTCAATTCTCCATTGCTTGACACTTGACATTGTCTATTATTATATTATATCCACTACAAGTTAGCCCTTGACGGCAATCTCACCTGATGGTTAGTGATGATGCAGTCTAGGATGGTAGCGGGCTAACCTGTTAGGGGCATGGTATACCCACACTCCTAATTGGTTTCTACGCGACATCGTGCCGGAACGCTAAATCGCTTGGCGACACGTCTTTGTCGGTAGGGTGGTAACTAGCCACGGCCGAAGCTTCCCACCAGACCAGACTCGAGCCGGGAATCGAACCCAGGACCTCCAACTTTAAAATGCAACAGCGCACGCGCTGCGCCACGGAGGTCGTCTAATCTGTGTAAAGCCCTAAAAAGAGAAAAAAATTTTATTAAAAACTCTTTCACGTATTTCATCCTATATATAAAATGGTGATTATGAATTTTACTTTGCCACAGCAGTTGCTGGTTTCTATGTAATCAGGCTATACTAGTTTTTTGGAATAGTTAACAAATTGCTACACTTTGAATCGGATAACTTAAATGTATAACATGAATTCGGGACATTCGATCATTCGAGGCGCTGCCTTTAAAAATAATATAAAAGGGTTTAGGGTACTGACACTAACATAAATGTTAAAGTTTAAAAATATCTTTAAAAAAACTTTGTTGAAAATCCATTTTATTTGAAAAATTGTATTTAATTTTATAATAAATTATATTTTGATATCTTGATGATGTCTGTTAGACATCATCAAGATATCATAAGTTCAAAGTTTTTATAAAACGAAAAATCCTATTACGATGTTAAGGATAAAAAAAGCTTGATTATTGGCTGTTTGTTGAAGGATTGTTCTTAGACCTGGGCGCGATTTGTACTCTTTTAGCTTTAGTTTTAAGTTGGAAGTTATCACCGTCACTTCACGAATAGAAAAGATGAAAAATGTGATAAATATGAACGATTCATAGATGCCTGTAATAATAGGTTTATATGAATAAAGCTATTTTCGATTTGATTTGATAATCATTTCCAACGTCATTTACTAGGTTACTTAATTTACTGGGTCATTGAAAAAGTAATTTCACCAAATTAAAGATGTTATATTATATATGTTAAAAAGCACCAATAGGGTTCACGAGGTGAGCCTGTACTTGACAACCTTTCAGTAGTTATTTTCGTGAAAACTTGTTCTAACTTGTAATTATTGTTTCGCGTATCTAAAATGATAAAAAATACGAAATGTTTATATCGTATTCCGCGGTACTTCATGAGTAATCTAAGAGATGGCGTTAATTTATTTAATAGCCGAATTTGTGAATTAAGATCTCTTTTACGACCACTATTCATTTATATCGACGCTGAAAATAGAATAGAATTTAGGTTAAACTGAATGTCTATGGAAACGAGATACCCTATTATATGAGCAAAAAATTTTAAACATAAAATGAATAGATGAAACACTTAAAAACATAATAAAATTGAACAACTGGTCCAGGGGCCGAGCCAACTCAGCTTGATATCGAGGGGTATAAACAATATAACTCTATAAGATATTTTAAATAAGAACTTACAGAAAAAGTTTCATAATGAAAGAAAAATAACACAATACATCCTTAACTAACTAGATTTAAATTATCATGATTAAACTGTACTGTACTTGAATTATCATTTAATACAAGAATTATAGTAACGTTTATTACCCATAAAAACACAATAATTATGGCAAATACATTGATAAAATTTAATTAATAAATTAAAATAAATCCTTCGTTGCGCTATTGTCGAAGCCAATAAGTGCTCTTATAGGAACATAAAATCTTCAGTTCAAATATACATTTAAGGTTAAAAAAAATCTGTAACAGGTAGGTAACCATAACGAATTTAATGATTGTAAAATTCAATAAAAACTAAACCATCAATACACTTTGCATCCTGTTTTCTCGATAGAATAAAACTACATAAATCCAGACAAGTTTCACTTCACTTGTTTCCTGACCGCTAACAAAGTGCAAGAGTTACGAGCGAACAAATAAAAACAGACATAATCCACCGCTAATCACTTTTCCGCTCGCTCACACCATCGCGTGCCAACCCCAGATAAGGGTCTTACACACGCGACTCTGATGTTTTACAGCGCTCTGTATAAAAAACGACACCGCCCCAATTGATATTTCGTACCACTGTATACAGCGCTTTATAAATACCATAGACAGTTAATTTGTTTATGGGCACATGCTTTAAAAAGTACAAAGTTAATTAGAAAATCACTTGTATTACTAATATAGTGGTGAGGACGTCCGTCTACTAATCAGAGGTCGGGGCACGCAACTCTAACTTTTCAACTAAAATATCACTTCGTATATTTAATATCGTGCGGAAATCTGCACACCTGAGAGTTCTCCATAATGTTCTCAAAGGCGTGCAAAGTCTGCCAATCCAATATAACATTTAGATTAAGGTAGTTTGAAGTTTACTATCTTTAGTCTTATCTTAAGTGTTTTTGTATTACTAATGACACATGATCGACCCATCGAAATAAATTATTTTAAATTTTATTTTTTATAACCTAGTTCTTCTCAATGATATTATATAATATTATCATTGGTTCTTCTACGTTTTTTTATGATCCACAGACCTGTTCAGTTATTTTCTTTGTTATTCATTTTTATTACGAGATATTGACAATACGCCTGCCTAAGTGCACCTCCTGTGAGCCGAGGTTCGGCCTCAAAGGAGGCGCTCTTAGGCTGTCGTTCGCTAAGTTTCTTCGAGCCCTAGGGCTCAAAATTTTTTCTGGCAGGGCTTCTTTCCGCAGCTCGCCAAACAGCCCGGTTACGCTGTGGCAACCAATAGGGTTAGTACAGCTTATAGACAGTCCGAAAAAAAATCAAGATCTACTGTTAGACTAAGGAAGACATAAGTCGAGATCTACTGTTGGACTAAGAAAGACATCAGTCAAGATCTACTGTTGGACTAAGGAAGACATCAGCCGAGATCTACTGTTGGACTAAGGAAGACATCAACCGAGATCTACTCTTGGACTAAGGAAGACATCCTTAGTCCAACAGTAGATCTTGACTAAAGTTGTGTAACGTGTGTAATTTATAAGCGATATCAGTTTGGGGGCGGATATAAAGTTTTATGTAACACTCATTGTACTCTTATTGAGGCTTATGCAGCCTATAGTGTAATAGCTGTGTCAAATGGTCGCACAATAGCTGTTACTCGGTGGGTGTAGACCCGGACGTTAAGTTGCTGGAAGAGCCCAAAAATAGATAGTCAATTTGCTCAACTATGACATAAACCAAAGAAAATCGAGATGATCGTCTTCTTCTAAAGTAATTCATAGACTATTGAAAGTTTTACGTTATTTGTATTACAATATAGTACTTAAAATTTTTGGCAGTATGAGAGTGAAACACAGCACACGAGATGTCAAAATAGATCCAGTCAAAAAATATAATTGATGTAGGTGATGGTGATAGCAGAAGGATTACCCGGCTAAAGTTCTGGGCTTCTTCTTAGACCCCCATAGCTTTTGTTTCATCATCATCATCACCGTGATCATCCCATTCTCGGTTCACTACAGAGCACAGGGCTCCACTCAATATGAGAAGGGTTTGGCCATAGTCCACCACGCTGGCCGTATGCTGATTGGCAGACTTCACACGCCTTTGAGAACATTATGGAGAACTCTCAGCACGCAGGTTTCACGATGTTTTCCTTCACCGTTGAAGCAAGTGTTATTTTAATTGCTTAATAACGAACATAACTCCGAAAAGTTATAGGTCCGAGCCCCCGACCTGATTAAGAGGCGGACGTCTTAACCACTAGGCCATCACATCGTTTGTTTATTACTAACAAATATAGTTTTGTAATACTGTATTATATATACTGCAGAAATTTATGTACGCCTCAAAAGCGCCTTTGAAAGGCCAATTTGAATACAGATTATTTTAAATTTATGATATTGACAAGGCTTTTTTTAATATTCAAATTTCATACACACGTAAAAACCAACATGAACGGTTTCTACTGGGCATCATACCGGAACGCTTTGCCAATAGAGTTTTAACTAGCCGAGACCTAAGACTCCAGACTCGACCTGGGAATCGCGCCTTTATAAAAACACAGAGTAAATACCTGGAGAACATCCAGAAGCTGTAGGTCCGTGTGGAGGAATTCTTTTAATGTCAAATACAAACCTCTCTGCGGGGGACAGGCAATAATTGGTCAAATCACTTAGCTGGGCCAGTTCTATTTGATATTCCGAATCAATATACGGGACGTGTGTGGCACCGGTATTATGGTGTTAGATAATACTTACTCTAAGAGCCGGTGGGGGTTTCCTTTAACGTATTATAACACTTCAAATATTTTTGATTTCTGAATTTTCTCTCATCTGATCTTCATAGGTTTGACGACCTCAGTGGCGCAGAGCGCGCTGTCGCAATATAAAGTTCGAGGTCCGGACTTCGATTCCCGGCTCGACTCTGATCTGTTGAGAGGCTTCGGCCATGGCTAGTTACCAACTTTCCGACAAAGACGTGTCGCCAAGCGATTTAGGTTTCCGACACGATGTCGTGTAGAAACCAATTAGGAGTGAGTTTTTACCATACCCCTAACAAGTTAGCCCGCTACCATCTTAGACCGCATCATCGCTTACCATAAGGTGAGGTTGCCGTCAAGGGCTAGCTTGTAGTGGATAACAAAAAAAAAGGTTAGTTACTATCCTACCGATAATGACATGAAAAAAATTATTAGTATACCGGTACGGTGCCGCGTGGAAAACTTAAAAAAAAGTAGCTTCATCTACTTCATATGAGGGTTTAAACTTGTGCAACAATTTCAATAAAAGTCTTGAGATCATTTCAATGTTATAAATGCAACTAAACTTTTCTACAACTTTTAAAGAAACTACTGAAGTATGATAGAATGAAACCTCCTTTGCACACAATGTTATTTACATGTACATATTCGCATTATATTTTTCGAAATAAATAAAAAAACAATGACGTGATCTAAAAAAATTAAGACAATATAAATTATGAATAAATTTTATTGTACAATACTCGGAAGCACAATAAAATACTTATAATAATTATTGTTTTGTTTCTAACTTAAGTACGTCGTACGTCAGAAACGTCAGTTCCTGATTGAGTGTTTTTAAAAATAGAAATAGCCTAGTAAATAATAAGTTTATTGATTCGAATTGACAGCGGCGGTTGTACACCGCTGCTTGTACGGACTTAACTTATAGGGACAATTTGCTTTCCTAAATTGTAATGATAAGAACATTACGTATATTTTGTGGACATAACTTATGGGGGTTGGTTGCTATCCTAAGCTGTAGTCATAAAACGTGTAAAAGGCGGTGATAGCCCAGTGGTTAGGGCGTTAGCCTCCTAATCAGAGGTTGGCGGTTCGAATCCGGGCACACACCTCTAACTTTTCGGAGTTATATGTGTTTAAAAAAAAATACAATATCACTTGCTTCAACGATGAAGGAAAACATCGTGAGGAAACCTGCACGCCTGAGAGTTCTCCGTAATGTTATCAAAGGCGTGTGAAGTCTGTCAATCCGCACATGGCCAGCGTGGTGGACTATGGCCAAACCCTTCTCATATTGAGAAGAGACCCGTGCTCTGTAGTGAGCCGGTAATGGGTTGATCATGATATAAAATAAACTGTCTAAATACAATTTGACGAACAGTCCACCAGCTCTCGATTCATATGGATTTAGATAATTCTTGAGAGAGTTGATATTTTTCTAATAGCAGATGTTCCCATCGTTGATTATTTAAATGAGTTGTTATGAGTGCATAATTAATTAACAAGGTAGGTATAGCAAATTTATGGACACAAATTTCTAAGACAGCATGGCGATATTGAGGTAAATATTAAAATCAAATAAACATTTAAGAAAGATACAATGTGCCGGAGGAAATTGTTTTATATGCAGAATTAAACACACACATACTAAGAACGAAGCGGTGATAGCCTAGTGGTCAGGGCGTCAGCCTCCTAATCAGAGGTCGGTGGTTCGAATCCGGGCACGCACGCGCACACGCACCTATAACTTTTCGGTGTTATGTGCGTTTTAAAAAAACCCCTGAAAACGCCTGAGAGTTCTCCATAATGTTTTCAAAGGCGTGTGAAGTCTGCCAATCCGCACATGGCCAGCGTGGTGTACTATGGCGAAACCCTTCTCATATTGAGAGGAGACTCGTGCTCTGTAGTGAGCCGGCAATGGGTTGTTCATGATGATTATGTTAACACGAAATGTGGTTGATTATAGTCTTCGTCTTCTTCTTTGGCCTCGCCTTATCCCGTTCGCAGGGTCGGCTTTACATATCATTCGGCGCCACGTCAATCTTAATTTAGTATCCTCATCATTGAGGCCGAGGCATTTCATGTCCTTTTGGACATTCGTCAACCATGTAGTTTGTCTACCCTAGTTAATTATAGTCAAAATCAATCAATAAAGCTACTTTTAAATAAAGGCAGAGTGGTTATTAATTTTACCCTGTTTCTAACAACTGTCTATGACATCCACCTTGAGAGAGTCATCTTAGTTAGTTAGTCACACGTCCAGGAATAGTGTTGAAGTGGTGTGTATTATGCAAACCTAGAGCAATCTTTAGGTGTCAACTCTATTCTTTATTATCTATGAAAAACTTAACGGCAATCTCAAATGGTGGCAAGTGATGATGCAGTCTATGATTGTAGCGGGATAACGTCTTAGGAGTATAAAACTTATTACCGCTTCTTTTTAACATAATCAATTAATATAAATTTATTTATATCACCCGGGATTGTACCATGTATATCAAAAAACGCGGAAGCCTAGTTCCCGCTCTTTTTAAATCTTCCCGCCATCCCCGTTCTTATTTTTTCACATTACCTTCGAAAAACTGAAGTGTCTTCATTTAAAGTTTATATGAATAATATAAATATTTAATTAGTTGGTATAATATAGTCTCTAAGACAGTGAACTAGTTAAGCCGTAAACTCTTCGTGCTGTTCGTAAGTTCATTGGATTTCAACTAAACTAGTCCAAAAAACTAATTATACATAATTTATGTAAACACAATGTTTATGATACGCTGTCATGAGATGTTGTAAATAGTTCGGCGATCGCGGGTACCAAGCCCATCCATTCCACACAAATTCCGAACAATTTCCATACATATTGGACTATTCGTTTAGTTTCTACAATATCGTGACTTTATAAGGCGTTGGGCAAATTAGTTGGACGTCAAAAACTCAAATTGGTTTGTGATCTATGGTTTTTGTCTGTGTAAATATCTGGGTAAAGATTACAGCTGTGCGAAATGGAGGTCTCAATTTTGTATAACGAGTTAGTGTGGTGGTCGGTAATTACTTTACGAATAACTTTTCTTTATTTATCCACTACAAGTTAGCCCTTGACGGCAATCTCGCCTTATGGTAAGTGATGATGCAGTCTAAGATGGTAGCGGGCTAACCTGCTAGGGATATGGTGAACCATACTCCTAATCGATTTCTGCGCGACATTGGAACGCTAAATCGCTTGGCGACACGTCTTTGTCGATAGGGTGGTAACTAGCCACGGCCGAAGCCGCTCACCAGACCAAAACTTATAAATAACTAGTAAAACAAAAATAACTAACTATATTTAGTATATTTAAACTATATTGCCAACTGTCCAATTTATCTGTTAGAGGCTAGTATACCGTCTGATTTAACCAAATTTAAATTCAATTGTCAAACTATGAATTACAAACTTGTTTTTTTTTAGGATAACAAATTAGCTTAAAGATTAATTGGTCGCCAAGCTTGGGGGCCGCTTGCCAAATCCACTGCTAGACAAATGTCTTATAAAACAGCTAAATGGGTTAGTTCAAAGGGTAGGTAGTAGAACAGCAACGTTTGACCCCGCCATTCATTGTAGCGGCGACCTCGCGGACGTCTCGTCGACATTAATCGCGCCCATACCGTACCCGCCAGCCGCCATTAACGGCTCTTAATGAGCGTTTAAGACGCTGCACAACCTTCCGATTGTTTTATAATAGCAATTAAACCGCGCACTCGTGAGTTGTGGATTGCTGAGTTAACCACCGATGTTTGTGGCGTGAACGTTATGTTTATTCCCCCGACCTAAGCGCTCCTCTCCGAAAGAGGAGACCTAAACATATCCTTCATGACCCTGACGATCAGATGACTACTGACAACACAGTCGTACCACCTACCACACAATCATACGCTACACACCGTCGTCGCCGGCGAAGACGAGGTCCCCGCTATCTTACGTCATCCGGACGTGGGCTCCATCCACGGCCTCGGACACGTACGGACTACTCACCGTCCGACGCCCCCCGTTATCCCTAACGTCGCCTAAGCCGAAGTTCGGCCTCAAAGGAGGCGCCCTTAGGCAGACGTTCCCTTAGTTTCTTCGAGCCCTAGGGCTCATAATTTCTTCTGGCAGAGCTTCTTTCCGACAGCCCAGTTACGCTGTGGCCACCAATAGGGTTAGCACATATTGTTTTAATTAATTATAGACCTTTTAAAATACTGCTTTATTGTACTAATTTTTGTAAGTTTATTAATTGTATGGTTATGGTAATTTTTAATTGTTTATTTAAATTGTTTTAATTGTAATTTATCTTATAATTGTTTGTTTTAACTTGTAACTTAATTGATTGTTTTAAATTGTTTTAATTGTAATGATAGATTAATGTTTTAATGACTAGATATGTAAATCTTAAATAAGAAGCTTATGTTAAAATGTATGATTTTACAAATTAAGCAAGAAAGGTCTGTTTTTATTGAAAGAGAACACCCTGGAAGAAAAAAAAGAAAAATAGTGTATAAATTTATCATAAGTGCAAATACATAAAGTAAGATAGTAAAGCGGATAAATTATAAAATTGTTTCGTACCTACATACGTACCTACCAATGAATGAAAGGATCGCAACTGATTCTTGTTCAGTGCCCTTAGTATGAGATTTACTCATAGAGACGACTTCGTATATCGAAACACTAATGACATTGCAAAATAGAATTTATCACTCACGTCTTAATGCTCAAATTCGTCTACACTACAACAGCCGGCGCTTTTAACTAAACGTCATAAAATAAAAATCATATGTACAAAGTTTTCAACTCAAAGTTTATTGCATTAAGGTACATTTTGCAATGACGCTTAAACATTCTGTATTCGAAAACGACTAAGCGTTTGCGAGCGTTTAATTCTTATACTTAGTTTACTACGCAGACGGTAGGTGGTAAGGTGAGGCTTTTCTCCAGTCGGCCATTAATCGCGCTGGGGCCCCATTGGCCGCCATTAACGACTCGTAATGAGCGCTTAAGACGCCCGGGAACTTACAATTGTTTTATAGTCGCAATTTAACTTCCCTGATCTATGGATGTCGTATATCCACTGTTAATGCCACCATTTTTTCCGAGCACCGCTAAATATTTCAGAGCCCGATATGCGACGTATTTGTGTTTTCACTCCTATAAATTCAAATTAAAAATTAAATAATCTTTATTCAAATAGTCTTTTAAAAGGCACTTTTGACGCGTCAATAATTTACATAGTAGTGATTTGAAGGTGATACATTAGTAAACTTAAAACTAAAGCTATGAGGGTTCCAAACGCGCCCTGGTCTAAGAAGAAGCCCACAACAAACTTAGCCAGGTAAATTTTCTTTTTGTTATCACCGTCTCACGTGCCACTTAAAATTATATATTAAAATCTATCTTATTAGAGCAATATTTCACACTCATGCTTGTTTATCATTTACATAATCCTTTACACTATACGGCTCTGAAACATGGTCGCTCACTATGGGCCTCATAAGAAGGCTCAGAGTCACTCAACGGGCGATGGAGAGAGCTATGCTGGGAGTATCTCTACGTGATCAAATCAGAAATGAGGAGATCCGTAGAAGAACCAGAGTTACCGACATAGCTCAGCGAATTGCGAAGTTGAAGTGGCAATGGGCGGGGCACATAGCTCGGAGAACCGATGGACGTTGGGGTCCCAAGGTGCTGGAATGGCGACCTCGCACCGGTAAACGTAGCGTTGGTCGACCCCCAACAAGGTGGACAGACGACATCAAACGAGTCGCAGGGAGCCGCTGGATACAAGCGGCCCAAGACCGTGGCCATTGGAACTCCCTACAAAAGACCTATGTCCAGCAGTGGACGTCTATCGGTTGAAGTGATGATGATGATGATGATTACACTATAGTAGGACTTTTCTACATGCTTACGTTTTATATAAACTTTGAACTTATTGAGAGACATCCCAGAAATTTCATTTGGCAATTTGTTATAAAATTATATACAATTACCTTTAAATGAATTTCAAATTTTTTGTTGTCTAGTAGCGTGCAACACAAGTTTATTTTTACTTCTGATGTTAAGATTGTTGCAATCGCATTTTTTATTTGGAAAAGCCGGAGATGTGTTGGCGCTTCTTCAAAGAGGCCTATATCCAGTACCAGCATCCAGTGGGCGCGTATTGGCTGATGGTGAAAATAACTTTGTTGTCTATAGACTTTCTACGCCTAACTACTGCACAGATACCATAGATATTATAGATATAGATATCATAGAAATTATTTATTTATAATATTTTTAATAGTATGTAATTCATCATTATCAACCAATTACCGGCTCACTACAGAGCACGGGTCTCCTCTCAATATGAGAAGGGTTTGGCCATAGTCCACCACGCTGGCCATGTGCGGATTGGCAGACTTCACACGTATTTGAGAACATTATGTAGAACTCTCAGGCGCGCAGGTTTCCTCACGATGTTTTCCTTCACCGTTGAAGCAAGTGATATTTTAATTGCTTAAAAACCCTAACTTCTACATTGCTATAAACTTGACATTGGCTAATCTGTGCAAAGCCATAAAAAGAGAGAACTAATAAAATAATAAACTTGACATTGGCTAATCTGTGTAAAGCCATAAAAAGTAAAAAAAATCACAACCCGGGGTGCTATGAGGAGTCAATGACCTTCATTGAATATGTAAACAAATATGAAAGAAATAAGCCCCTCTCGTTAAGAAAGATCAACTGATTAAAGAATAAAAATCGAAAATCGCCACTTTAGCTGCGGGAGGCAGGACTCGTTTTTATTATTACAAAACATAATTGGACGAAGCCCGACCGGTTGGCCGATTCGTCGCGCGATCCGTCGGGTTATTAGTCGCCCATTAAATTATGTAGCAAAGGCATTAAATTTGTTCGAGAGCAAAATAAAATTTGTTCTCTGACACTTATATTATATCTCTTAGGCATATTACAGACGCCTGGCTATATTCGGCTACGAAAACTCGGCTAGTTAATCATCATCATCATCATGATAAACCCATTGCCGGCTCACCACAAAGCACTCCTTTGAAGGGTCTCCTTTCAATATGAGAAGGGTTTAGCCACCACGTTGGCTATATGCGGATTGGCAGACATTGGCTAGTTAATAGCAGCATATATATAATTTGTTTTGATGCTAAAAAATAATTAAACCTGTGGAAAAAGAACGTTTATAAGATTATCTCAGGTCTCATTTCTGTTCCCGTTCCCAACATATCAGTCTGATTTCGAGGGAATATGCTATGGCATATAAGCTTTGATAGCCTAGTGTTTAGAACGTCAGCCTCCTAATCACAGGTCGGGGGTTCGAACCCTACCCTTCGGGGGGTACATCTTTTCGGAGTTATGCGCGTTTTTAAGTAATTAAAATATCACTTGCTTCAACGGTGAAGGAAAACATTTTGAGGAAACCCGCATGCCTGAGAGCTCTCCATAATGTTCTTAAAGGCGTGTGAAGTATGCCGATCCGTACATGGCCAGCGTGGTGGACTATGGCCAAACCCTTCTCATATTGAGAGGAGACCCGTGCATTGTAGTGAGCCGAGAATGGATTGATCATGGTGATGATGATGCTATGGAAAACTAAAGCTATACCAAGTTATGTCTTCGATATTAAATCACGCGTGCACCATGGATTTTCCCAAATTAAAAAAATATTTATGTTTTAGTCCAACGTATAATCGATCTCCATTCAAAACTTCAGCCGAATTGGTTCAGCAGTTCCAGAATTAAGGAGTCACAAACATACACATTTACTACAAACTTTCGCATAAACATACTCTTCGAAATATCCTGAAGAACATTAATTGACAGATACAATTGCGTGGATGCTTGATACTTTGAAGCATTGATTTACCACTTACCGTAGATAGAGCGCGTCATACAAAAACAAGGCGAGAATTTTTCACCAACTAACTACACATTCCTACATATCGGTATATCGATGTATTACAACCCGCTTAATTTACTCATCTGGCCATTATATTATCTAAGCGGTGCGTAGTGCTTTGTAATTCATACTGATTATGTGGCTCGAGTGTTAGAATCGGTGAATTTCGTCTAGCCTTGTCACACACTGGGGGAAAGGAGTGCACGTGTCGCTATTTGTGCACTACTTTTCCGTCCCATTTTTGAGCGTTAATGATCGATCTACGGCTAGTGATAAATCAATGCTTTGCAACCGTCCGACCCCCCCGTTATCCTAAACGTCGCCTAAGCCGAGGTTCGGCCTCAAAGGAGGCGCCCTTAGGCAGTCGTTCCCTTAGTTTCTTCTTCAATGCTTTGATGTTACTGATCAAAAACTCTGGGATCCTTTGCTGTTTAAGCAAGGGTCTTCGCAAAGCAATAAGAGGCACGCGTGCTATCTAAAACCTAAAATTCACAGGCTCTGTGGTTACACTTTATTAAATTTGGGTAATGTAGCCCTGGAGGCAAATCGCTCAGCAACAATCGGCGTTATCAGCGGTTAGAAATCGGCGATGCATTAAAAACGATCGTCTGCGTTATCCCTTACGATCTTGGGAAGGCCGTAAAGCGATTCATCAAGGTTGGTGATTTGTTGGTGTTAAGTCATAAACTAAAATTATTCTTTTATATTGTTGCTACGCACTCCTGCCTTTAACTTCTACGAATTTAACTATGGTATGTTACAACATTACAGCTGAATATAGCAAAAAGGTTACATATATCATGAGCTTATTTTAAGGGTATCTACGTAATTAAAAAAAAAATAATACAACTGCCAAATACAACCATTCACAATGTTAAATAATTAACTTCTTGGCGCAGCATGTGCGCAGTATTAGTAAAAAGTGGTAGGTACTTGGTTCGATTTCCGATTCGAGTCTGGTTTTATATGACGACCTCAGTGGCGCAGCGCGTGCGCTGTTGCATTTTAAAGTTGGAGGTCCTGGGTTCGATTCCAGACTCGAGTCTGGTCTAGTGGGAGGCTTCGGTTGGCTAGTTACCACCCTATCGACAAAGACGTGTCGCCAAGCGATTTAGCGTTCCGGCACCGGTAGAAACCAATTAGGAGCGTGGGTTTACCATACTCCTAACAGGTTAGACTGCATCATCACAACAATCAGGTGAGATTGCCGTCAAGGGCTAACTTGTAGTGGGGGAAAAACGTCTCTTTTAGGATGTCTCATCCTTATCCATATCTCATCTTAGACCGCATCACCACTTATCATCATGTGAGATAGCTAAAGGGCTAACTTGTAGTGTACTAAAAAAATTCACGTTTTTTTTTCATTTTCACACAGATAACCAAATACTTAAGCAAATTGACTTTTGCAAACTGTGGACGATCACGAGTCCAAAATTAGAATCTATTAATACCAGGACCAGAAATACGAAACAAAAAGCAAAATAACAAATGCGAAATACGTAGCTTTAAAACAAAACTACCTAAAATAATTAAAACGTTACAAACACGATTGTTCCAATGTACCGCCATACATATTTAAAACCAGTTTGGCTAGATTAAAAATGTAATAAAACTTTGAATATAGAACGATATTACTTTTTTTTTAATTCTAATTAAACAAACGTATCAGATCTCGTTGCCGGTTAATCAAAACAATACATAATGCGATAAAAATGACGCGAGCGTTTAAAATAACAATTAAAAATTCTGTACATAAAAAGATTACTATCAAGAGGTGTTTCGTATGGGAAACAAATTACGGGTTGTGGCCAAAGAATTGCGTCTGCCATCTATATAAATAAAAATCAATGTTTTATGTTTGTCCGTGGTGCGTGCCGAAACCCTTCACCCGATTGTGATGAAACTTTGGTAAGACGTTTTGAGCATGCCCGCGATGTTTTCTAGACTAGAAAATCTATATTTTAAATGATTTTTTTTTTGCGTGGATCATTAACGCTCAGAAAATTGGACGTAAAAGCAGAGCACAAATAGCGATGCGTGCACTCCTTTCCCCCAGTGTGTGACAAGGCTAGACGAAAGTCACAGATTCTAACACTCAAGCCGTATAATCCGAATAAATTACAAAGCACTACGCGCCGCTATAGATAATATAACGACCAGATATCTAGTGTATTAGACGGGTTGTAATACATCGATATGTAGGAATGTATAGTTAGTTGGTGACAAATTCTCGCCTTGTTTTTGTATGACGCGCTCTATCCACGGCTAGTGGTAAATCAATGGTCGCATATCACTCCTGAGACCTGTCGCCATTTCATCCATCCATTCCGCATTCATTCTATTGTACACAATAATATTAGTATGATTAACAAAAAGTTATTTGATGACTTCTAATGTATTCCATCAAGAAACTCAACATCTCGCTGACTCAAGGAATCTAGTGCATAGCTGTGAAAGAAAACATTACTTAATGAGCACCAAACTCCGTACAATAATTACAAATTGAAATCGTAAGCAATCCAAAATAAATGCCATTAAAATGTAAAAGAGCGGATTGATTAAGAAATTTGAATAAATTTATAATACGGGGAAAATTTATTTTGCATCCAAATGTGTTATAATATTTTTTGTTAATTAAGACGGGCGTCCACGATCTCCCATCTTATAACGCGATATGTGAACGGTTGGAAGCGGTGATAGACTAGTGGTTAGGGCGTCAGCCTCCAAACCAGAGGTCGGTCGTTCGAATCCGGGCACGCACCTCTAACTTTTCGGAGTTATGTGCGTTTTAAAAAAATTAAAATATCATTTGCTTCTACGGTGACAAAACATCGTGAGGAAACCTGCACGCCTGAGAGTTCTCCATAATGTTCTCAAAGGCGTGTGAAGTCTGCCAATCCGCACATGGCCAGCGTGGTGGACTATGGCCAAGCCCTTCTCATATTGAGAGGAGACCCGTGCTCTGTAGTGAGCCGGTAATGGGTTGATCATGATAATGATGAACGGTTGGCGGACGGTCATTTCTAACGCTACACTGGTAATATATTGTTACTCTTTTGTGAAACCAGTGGTCGCTCAGCCTAAGAAAACTTCTGCCTACGTTTTGTAACGTTTTCCACGGTAAATTATATATTTCATTAAAAATTTCACGGCGTATCATAGCTTAATTGATAGCTTCAAATTGGCAAATGTAATTAAGGAATGTTATATGAGTTTATTACTTCTAACGCGTTGTTCCCATAATCATTATCACCTTCGATTATTGCTAAACGTTTGAGAGTTCACACTTATCTGACTGATTTGACGTATTCCTTTTTAGGGATCCGTATCCAGACCAACGGGACTTTGTAACTAAATATCGGTCCGTCAGTTTGTCTGTGTATTTCAGGAACCTGTATAGGTATGGGATTGAAGTGTATACAGTATTTTGTCTTATAGATACAAACAAATATTAAAAGTTGAATAGTACTAGAGGATTACTTTGCTTTGGCTGTAATTCGTATGATACACAAAGGGATCTGGTAGGAGGTTTGGCCGTGGTTAGTCACCACGCAAGATGTGTCACCTCCCTATTTAGCATTCCGGCACGATGTTTCGTTGAAACCAATTAGGAGTATGGGCTTACCAGACCCTTAACAAGTTAGCCCGCTACCATCTTAGACTGTTCTTATCACTTGTACCAGGTGAGATTGCCGTAAAGGGCTAACTTTTAGTGGTCAAAAAAAAACCAAGTGTAGGTAGCGTTAGAAATGTTAAAGTTTGTTTTGGGTTATTGGTTCGCCAATAACCATCTTAGACAGCATCATCACTTAATACTAGGGAAAATTGCCATCAAGGGCTAAATTGTAGTAGAGTAAAATAATAATAAAAAATCTTTCCATAAAAAATTGTAATTGCTTGTTTATTTACGAAAAACGTTAGAATGTCTGTGCTGAAATAATTATTTTACACTAAGGTATGAATAAGAGGGGAAGAAGAGATGCAGGGACAAAAGACTTCAACGGGAGCTGTGAACTATTGATGCCCATATTGTATCACATCTATAATTCTGATAAATGAAGAATCCACGCGGCTTTTAATTTGAGTCTACTGAATATCTACTTCTTCGTCCGGTCCAGACTTCGTCTACAATATGAGATGACAAGGATGCACATAAGGGATAAAGGATTTCTAAAATCTAGTATCCATTGTACCTACCTCATTTAAAGCTGTTTATTATAAAATATACCATACAATCATATCAAGTTATAGATTTCTTTTTTTTTATATCCACTACAAGTTAGCCCTTGACGGCGATCTCACGTGATGGTTAGTGATGATGCAGTCAGTCAGTGGTAAAATCATACTTAATATTGTATATACTATACTTAATAATAATACATACATATATCCCTACGTAAGCAGACCGAATTATGTCAAAATTAACTAAAGTACTTCTAGGAGTATTAGAGTTGCTAATACATATTTGCCAGTATAGGCCTCCCATTAGACAAGACTCGAACCGGGAATCGAACCCAAGACTATAATACGATAGTGCAGCAGAAGTTTATACGACATTTTATTGTTAAGGATAAGGCAAACTTGAAAAGAATGGTCTCTTCGCGTCTCCCTCTGATCAGCAGCGAATTCGGGTCTGGAAATTCTAGGAGAGTGGTTCTCTGTCTAGCAGAGAGCATATTGGAGGAGATAGGAACTCGTAATTCATACGGGGTAGCTTGGTCATGTCTCATGGCCTTTTTTTTTAATCCACAACAACTTAGCCCTTGACGCAATCTCGCATGATGGTAAGTGATGATGCAGTCTAAGATGGTAGCGGGCTAATCTGTTAGGGGAATGGTAAGCCCACACTCTTAGTTGGTTTCTACGCGACATCGTGCCTGAACGCTTAATCGCTTGGTGACACGTCTTTGTTGGTAGGGTGGCAACTAGCCACCACCAAAGCCTCCCACCAGACAGAAACAAATCCTTAAAAGAAAGTATACTACATTAGGTTTCCGCTATGAAATTTTAAGTCATATTATATCTAGTATCATAATCATCATCATGATCAACCTATTACCGGCTCACTACAGAGCACGGGTCTCCTCTCAATATGAGAAGGGTTTGGCCATAGTCCACCACGCCGGCCATGTACGGATTGGCAGATTTCACACGCCTTTCAGAACATTATGGAGAACTCTCAGGCGTGCAGGTTTCCTCACGATGTTTTCCTTCACCGTTGAAGCAAGTGATATTTTAATATTTTTTTGTAAATAAGCCGCACTAGGCTGTGCCTCAAAAAAATTAACGGTAATCTTGATATCCTAACGGTCTCCAATTCTCGCCTATCATAGATTCATGAATCATTGCTTAGTTATATCAGTTTAGAAAATAGTGACCACAATTGACAATTCGATCAGCTCACCAGGTGGTAAGTGATGATTCATGCAATCAATAACAGATTGTATGGGACATGATGTCATACTTTCACGATCACAGTCGGCCATCGAGAAATATGGTAATTGATATGTCGAAAAAATATATACGTAAAATGAAAACTAATATATATGCTAAAGAAACAATATATACGTTAATTAAAGCCTTTAATTACATTTAGACAAAAAAAACCTTATCTTAGGCAAAACCCTTAGCCTATTTGAAAGACGTCAGAATAGTTTATTTTTATTTTTTATATGTTACAAGTGATAATGCAGTCTAGGATGCATGCGGGCGAACCTGTTAGGGTAAGGCTAGCCTATACTCCTAATTGGTTTCTAGGCGACATCGTGCCGAACGCTAAATCGTCTTTGTCGGTAGTGTGGTAACTAGCCAAGGTCGACGCCTCCCACCAGACCAGGTCCGAGCTGGGAATCGAACCCAGGACCTCCATCTTCTTAAAGCGACAGCGCGCGCTGCGCCACGCAGTTCGTCAATCATGTTCAATTAAAACAGCCCGATAACCACAAAAAACCAAGTAGGTATATTTCATAATCAAGCTTAGACAAAAAACAAACAATATACAAATTACTCAATTCAAGATTAAAACTTGCTTGTACATAATTGTGTAACGACAAAAAATTCGTTGTGACTGAAAAAATGATTGATTAAAAAATAAAAAGCCAAATTTATTTAATATCATGAATGAATTTACAGAAAGCAGTTAGAAAGATATGCTTTTTTATACTTTTAGAAAGTTTCAATATAAATGAAGGCACAACACCTTTTATTAAGCTTAAAATAAAATTTTGTTTTAAGCTTTCGGAAATATTTTAAAAAAGTAAATGACATTAAACATACATAAACATACATAGTAAATATTTGAAAAATTCGCCTACAAAATTTTAAATTTAATAAAGGGTTTTAAGATCTTTATCAATTAGGAACATATGTCATATGGTTAGAGTTAAAAAAAAAGTTTTACTTTACTGGTATAATTTAAACAACACTTTAAGATATTAGCATTATTTGCACTACAAATTTATTTTACTGCCTACGGGCAATGATTTTCTAAGTGAAAAGATGTGGACAGTGGTTAACATTGACGAAAAAATATTATCGTCAGCATATTCATATCCATATCCATAGTTGCAGATAACCATAGTAGTTAATTCTGCGTCACCGGGGGTTTTTGCGAGCATGAAGCTCAGCCTGTGAGAAGAGCACTTGGGCTCGACGACATCTGGGGGAACGTCCCCCTAAGGGCGTCTCCTGTGAGACTCGGACCTCGACTTAGGGTGACGTTGGGACTTGTTGTGTTTGTTGGACTGGTGTATCAGTCCAAGCGCCCCCGAGACTCACGTCCGGTTGACGTCAGATATTGGGGACCTCGTCTTCGCCGGCGAAGACGCTAAGTTCTGTTGCCCGCAGCTGGGCCATGGCTTCTCTTTATATAAGAGAGCTGCGTATACCTTTTGTATTACCTCACGGCGTTGGTTAATCCTCAAACTTGTAGACTATAAATGCCTTGTTAATTAGCTTCCGTTCGTAATAAGATCAATACTTACAGCCTTTAGGCTTTAGGAGTTTTCCGAAACTCCAATAAAATATTAATAATTGCTTTAAACAAATATTCAACAGGCCTGTGGTTTAGAGGAAATACCATATTTCATAGACCAAATCAAAAATAAAAGAATATATTTAGAAGAGTTAAAGATATTTCAACGAGTTAAGAAGTTTATTTCGCAGTCGACGAGTTTCATTGGCGACTAAATTGGCGTTACTGCACTGGAAACGGAGCATCGGTGTACCTCATGTGTACCTAGACAGGCAAAATATTTTTTTTTTACCTAATATTTACTGTACGTTACACTAATCAAGAACAAACCTTCTTTTTTCCGTGATAGCTTGCAGATCAATGAGCTCAGGTTCGCTAATTAGCCAACATTTAACCTGCCACTTCTTGAGTGAATACAAACAGCTTTTTTTTCTCAACAGAAATCGATCGAAATGCGCTATCCGAGAAGCCGTGTTAATATAGAATTTTACACAAAATCGCCAAAGGTAGTAAATCACTTCTGTTATAGTGATCACCAGCAGCGTCGTAACCCCCATAAGACCGAAGGGAGACCTCTTTTTACTTTTAACATCACGCTCACGGGTCATTTGAGTAAATTTTAATAAATTACTTTCCGGTTCAGGCATTCGAAACGAAACGTTAAGAGCACTTAATGTCAAGTAAACACAACTTTATGTTTGCCAAACTGCTGATTAAGATACTAATCTTTAAAAAAAAAAAAGAAATGTCATCACATACGATTTAATTTTTTTTATCATCAAATCAAACGATGAAATTGTAGAATCGGAAAGAAGATACAATATTATTTGTGTCCAAATATGCTTCGTCAGCTGACATGCAAATATGAATAGTAGATAATAATTATTGTAATTAATTGATCAACAGTTTAGATTTATGTTTTCTAAATTCATAATTAAGCTCATTTTTAAAATGATACATAGAGCGATCCATCATCATAATCATCATGATCAACCCATTACCGGCTCACTACAGAGCACGGGTCTCCTCTCAATATGAGAAGGGTTTGGCCATAGTCCACCACGCTGGCCATGTGGGTTGGCAGACTTGTCACGCCTTTGAGAACATTATGGAGAACTTTCAGGCGTGCAGGTTTCCTCACGATGTTTTCTTTCACCGTTGAAGCAAATGATATTTTTCATTGTTTAAAACGCACATAACTCCGAAAAGTTGGAGGTGCGTACCCGGATTCGAACCGCCGACCTCTGATTAGGAGGCTGACGCCCTAACCACTAGGCTATCACCGCTTATCGATTGATCGAGCGATCCATAAAAAATATAAAATCTTATAAAATATTAATTTGTTAATAAAATTTAATTAAATCAATCAATTTATATTACAACTAGCTTCTGCCCGCGACTGCATTCATCAGAATTGTGTCTAAAGCTTCGCGCGTTAAACAAGCTTCCCACGAAAACTATTTGAGAGATCGGTATAGGAAATACAGGTACTTTTCCATAGCACAGGTGACATGCATACCAAAGCTTTCTGCCCGCGGCTTAGCTCGTAAACAATTTCAATTTTCCCTCGAGAACTATTTAATGAATCGGGATAAAAGGTAGCCTATGTTATTTTCCATATCGAAGGCTACATGCATGCCAAATTTCATCCAAATCCGTTCAGCAGTTTTGGCGTGATTGAGTAACAAACATCCACTCTTTCACATTTTTCTATATATATAAAAGCGAAAGGTCACTTACTTACATACTTACTGATTAAACACGAGGTCTCAAAAACTATTGTACGTATAAAGCTATAATTTAGCAAGTAGGTAGTTGATAGTTAAGAGATGTCAGCTAAGAAAGGATATTTGGAAATTCTATCTCTAAGGGGGTAAAATAGGGGTTGGAAGTTTGCTTGAAATTTCTTTGTTTTTAGAGTTAGAGACACAAAAAATTGCATTAAGATTAATAATAATAAATAAAAACTTTTATTTAGCAACCACTTATACTACTTTTCGTTTGAATGATAAAACAATAATTGATATGATTCCTTCAATTTATAAGGCTAATTCTTGCTTATCTTAAGAGACAATGTAGCAAGTTGAGGGAAGTAACCGTCTGTTTGTATGTCAGTTTTCTTGAATTGCTAACCTTAATCGTGACTGTGAAAACAATATTTTTTGTTTTCATACTCAAGAAAATCGTTACAAGAACTCCATAGGTTTCCCAATGATGATGATAAAAACCCTCGTACAGAACCAATTTTTTTTATACAACACAAGTTAGCCCTTGACTGTATCACCTCATAGTAAGTGTTGATGTTGTCTAAAATGATAGTGGGCTAACGTTAGGGGAGGTATGGTAAGCCCATACTGCTAATTGGTTTCCACACGACATGGAACGCTAAATCGCTTTGCGACACGCCATTGTCGGTAGGGTGGTAACTAGCCACGGCCGAAGCCTCCCACGAGACGAGACTCGAGCTCGAAGCTCGAGCAACTCGAAACCAGCATTCCTCCAACTGCGCCACAGAGGTCGAAAAAAAGGACATGCCACATTTAATAGGTTGAGATTAGAACCATTTTAACTTATTTTACTAAACATAATTTTCATAATTTTTTAAATGTAAAAGTTTCTGTACATGCTTACCACTACACCACCGAGGTGTTTTCGTGGGATTAGCTACAATGAGAATAAATATTTGGCAATAAGTCGCAATCAAACGTACCCTGAGGCCACAACCCGTAATGATTACTAGAAAATAATTACTCGGGTTATTATAAAATAATTATTCTGTATTCAATACGAAAGTTTCGCGCGTTCTTTTGTGTATTGGCAATCATTATAAAAAGAATGTGCTTATGACATGTCTGACATTTTGATAATTGAAATTTAATTTGTTATTTTAGTTCGTTAGTATCTACATACTTGAAATAACGCGCCCACAAGACTTCACGTGCCTGTGGGGCGTGCACTTTATATACGCGTAAAAGCACTGCCTACAGCTTACATTGTTTTAATTAACCATACCTGATTAGTGCCTACCTTTTTTTTTTTTTGTCGTGGTGGAAAAGCTTTATTGCTACCTCCGTCCCTTGGGCAGGACTAGAGGTTATGTAGGACTCCCCCCTAGGGGGGTATACCCAAACTAAAAACCACCACGGCGTGTCCCTCACGCTGAGTTTTTTCCAGGCGCCCGGGGAACACCATTGTATTCTTCCCGGGTATCTAACAGGCGCCCCAGCCATGAGACGGGGCTCCGCGTGGAGAGGGGAGAGGATCGGGACAGCACGATCCCCCCTAGACTGTCAGGAGGCTTGTTAAATGTCAGGTAGCTAGCCCAATAGCTACCCGCCGCCTCCCAAGGGAAGCTGACGAGCAGCAAATTGCCGCTGTCTTCTTCCGGCCCGTCTACGGCGGAGTGGGTGCGCATCAGCGGCTTGCTCACGCACTCGTTCCGCAGCCTCCTTTTGCGATATCACGGCCTCGCAGAAGGTGGTCATGCCATCCCATCCCAGGATGTCTCGCTGCTCAGCATGGCTTTGACTATGCTGGGCAGCGATAGGTCTCCACCAATTATCGCAATCAGAGAACTGCGCTGGGAATCCCACTGGCCGCACACCTCAAGAGTGTGCTGAGCCGTGTCATCCCCAGCTCCGCATTCGTGGATTAGTGCCTACCTGTGCCTTTGCTGGTTAAAAACCCTCTGTGAGTCTACGACACTGCGCGCTACGCAAGTTAAGTCAAATCAAGAAGTAATGATAGTTATAATCCTAGTCATGATCAACCCATTGCCGGCTCACTACAGAGCACGGGTCTCCTCTCAATATGAGAAGGGTTTGGCCATAGTCCACCACGCTGGCCCTGTGCGGATTGGCAGACTTCACACGCCTTTGAGAACATTATGGAGAACTCTCAGGCGTGCAGGTTTCCTCACAATGTTTTCATTCACCGTTGAAGCAAGTGATATTTTAATTGTTTAAAAACGCACATAACTCCGAAATGTTAGAGGTGCGTGCCCGGATTCGAACCGCCAACCTCTGATTAGGAGGCTGACGCCCTAACCACTGGGCTATCACCGCTTCATAATCCTAATACTAGTAGTGTATTTTATGTATATATATGTAGATTTGTCAATTTTATTTTTATCGTCATTAATTCTTTAACAAAATTAATGTTAAATGTGCTTATTTTGCAAAGGATAGAAACAACAGGTTGACTTCTAGAGTTTATTATCGAAATGGAAATTTGAGTTTGTTTGGTTATATCTCTATACTTGTGAAACGATTATAACAAAATTCGCATCCTGGGGAATCCAACACATCCCGCAGGATTTTAAAAAGACCCCCAATTCTGATTACGAGGCGGACGTCCTAATCACTAAGCTATTACAGCTTCTAATACTGAGAGTATATGGAGATGGCATCTCTAGTATTAAGAATAAATTAAGAAACTGCAATTAGTTTTTGTAGTATTGTTATTTCTCTTTTGTTACTTATCATCAGGGTTAATTTTAAGTCATCATTAGATATTATTTTTAACGGTTTGTACCCCATCTTGTGCGTGCTATATGTTCTTATCAAGAAGTCAATATTGTACATTAAGATATTTTTGTATTGTAATGAAGTATGACTATGCAGAGTTACCGACATAGCTCAGCGAATTGCGAAGTTGAAGTGGCAATGGGCGGGGCACATAGCTCGGAGAACCGACTTCGGGGTCCCAAGGTGCTGGAATGGCGACCCCGCACCGGTACCCCGCAACGTGGCGTTGGTCGACCCCCAACTAGGTGGACAGACGACATCAGACGAGTCGCAGAGAGCCGCTGGAAGCAAGCGGCCCAAGACCGTGAGCATTGGAACTCCCTACAAAAGACCTATGTCCAGCAGTGGACGTCAATCGGTTGTTAATGATGATGATGACTATGCAATTTTTCTTATGTCAGTTTTGCGAACTAATAAAAAAAAAGTATTTCCTTTAAAGTCAAAGTCCAGCGAAGGTCCATAAGAAACAAATAACACCCACACCAATCAAGTTGTTGGATACCAGTATCTAGTCAAATACAGTTTGAATGAGTTTATTATGGCGGCGGAAAACCCGCAGTTTTTAAATCAAAAAATAGAGCACTCGGTTTTATATTGCAGACATTTTTCAATGTCCGCAACTTTTCCCCAGAGCAAGATTTCGTATGACACAATAGTATGAAAATGTGGAAAACAAAAGTCGACAGCGGAAGCCGCAGCGGAAATAGTGAAATCCGGCAATTGGGGGAAATGTTCGCATATCGAGAGCAATATTTTGATGGCTTTTTCTTCGTAGACGATAACAGCGGCGATCAACACGCTGTTTTTATTGACACAACACACAAAAAGTAGGTTTCATGGTATATCCTGTATTTATTTTGTGTGTGCACTAAATAACACTCATAAAATTGACTATCATGATCAACCCATTGTCGGTTCACTACAGAGCACAGGTCTCTTCTCAATATGAGAAGGGTTTGGCCATAGTCCACCACGCTGGCCATGTGCGGATTGGCAGACTTCACACGCCTTTGAGAACATTATAAACTCTCAGGCATGCAGGTTTCCTCACGATCTTTTCCTTCACCAGTGAAGCGAGCGATACTTTAATTGCTTACATTTTTTAAAGATGTTTCTTACTTCGCAATTTTTTTTTTAATTCGTAAATTTATTCAATTATAATTAACAACTAAAACAATGTAACTGTATTATAAACACTTAAAAACTTAAAATAAACCTTAAATTGAACCTAAAACTATAACTAAAATAACTATAACTTTGAAACTATTTGTGAACGTCGTGAAAACTGTTAAATGCTATATAACATTCTCATTAGCGCTTAAAAAATGGTCATGATAAAAGGATTAGCTTATTAGGATAGTTTTAAAAGTAATTTCGCCTTTTTTGGATAACCGATCGTACTGCCATCTGTAGAGTTCATATCTTCATTGTGACTATTGAAAAATTCAGAAGCCTATAAATATGTCGCAGCCGGAAATGAGTTCGTACATTAAATGAAACGCAAGCGCGCCAGCTTGCGGCTAGCAAGCGTAAAGAGTTTTGGCGTGCTTCGACAGAGTCGTCAACGAAAAAAAGAAGAGGAAAAAGAGACGTTGTCACGGAACTGTCCCACGTTTCTCTTGGTGGTTATTATCTTAATTAATATAGTTCAGCTTTTACGATATTAGTTAAATTCAGTGTTTGAAGAAATCGAGTCAAATCTAAGGGTGTTCTTATTGCACGATACCTGCAAATTGCCCACACGATGTCGGTCGGATCAAGTCAAAATCCGCCCGATCCTACAAATATAACTTTAAAACAAATAATCCTTTGCCTTAATACGGCAGTAATCATTAAGGCAATGCTTTATATTTATTTAAGCTAATAAAAGTGTCGGTTACACGTTGAATTTATTGTAGGAGCGTTGAAAATTATGAAAGGTATTTTCTTTGTATCAGATAATCTCGTGGATTGCTTCTGGGCCGCTTGTAAAACATGCACCCACGTGATACTAATCTTATAGTGACCATACGTTTGCGGACCCTAGACGACGACCTCCGTAGCGCACCGCGCTGTCACATTATAAAGTTGGAGGTGCTGGGTTCGATTCCTGGATCGAGTCTGGTCTGGTGGGAGGCTTCGGCCGTGGCTAGTTACCACGCTACCGACAAAGACGTGCCGCCAAGCGATTTAGCGTTCCGGCACGATGTCGCGTAGAAACCAATTAAGAATGTGGGTTTACCATACCCCTTACAGGTTAGCCCGCTACCATCTTAGACTGCATCATCACTTACCTTCAGGTGAGATTGCCGTCAAGGGCTAACTTGTTGTGTATAAAAAAAATGAGACAAATATCAGCGAAACCCCTTATTTAGTCAAAATTTGCACATAATGACGACGCAAATGACCTCAATCAGAATGTCGCTCATGACGTTGATTTTTACGTTAATCAAGACTTTAAAAGTGACTAGGCTTGTAAAAGGTACTATCGAGATAATGATATTAAAGAAATCGATGCAAGAAGTTTTAAATAAAAGCAAGATTTAAACTAGACAGATGTTAACATAAATTAGAAGTGATGACGGTCATATTGTCGCTCATGATGACTCCCATGAAGACACTCGTGATCACGCTTAAGATGACTCTCGTAACAAAGCCCATGACGACACAGTCTTGTCCACAATTTTTTCTAGACCTCTTGTAAAAACACATCATCTGACCCAAATTCATTGAAATATAAACGAAACAAGTATCAACACAACCCACTAAAAATGACGTTTATTATGTCGTCCATAACGAGTCCTTGATGCTAATGACGACGTCCATGATCAGGCTCATAATAACGCTCATGAGCACACTGATGATTACCTAAAGATGACGCTGATCATAATTCTCATGATAATACTTGACCACTCTCATAACGAGGCAACACCTATGACAGTAAAAAGAGGACTATGACCCTAATTAAAGGTCATTTTGTTTATTGATAATTAAGGCCATAAAGTCCATAAATATTTAATTAAGTCGCATGCAAGCACTACAAACAAGTTGCTCAATACCAAGGACTTTGAAACTTCCTACAAAATATCTAAAATAAATACTGTACTTCTTTCGATTTTGATTCGGTCTCATTACAAAGATTATTGAATCAATTCTGAATATGGTTTTAAGGAAATTTTAAATTTTACTGTTGTATATACTATGTCGTTATCGCTTAATGGTGACCATGTAAGAACACAGTCAAGCGCGAATCTGTCATCGATAACCCAGCGCATACATAAACCAGAACAAATCTTAAATTTGTTTGGTATCCCTTTATCAAAAATTGCCATGGGATGCATTCATGGGCGTTGATTCATATTGCGAACATAATTAAAACTCCCAAGCATCAAGTTACACATCTCGGAGTAGATTTAGCGCACTCTAACATGCGGGACAAATCCCAATTTATAACAATGCTCATTCTCGCATTAACTTTTTTATGTTGTTTTCTATATCTTGTACATGTTCGAATGCAGAAACGGCATTATTAGATCCCTGATCAACTAGGCAGACAACAGCATATAAGACACAGAATTTCTAGTATTATAAAGAACCCCGAAAAACTACATTTTTCTAAAGTTAACCTCCATTGGGTGATACTGTGAAAGTGTCTGAAAAACGGCTCAGTAATGAAAGATATTAATGTGCTTTTTAATTTAGACTAGTTTTCCATTACTTTTATTATGCCGAGGAAGAATAAGAATCACCTTATTGCACACTAAATATAAAAGAAAGAAAGAACAAAAGACAAAAGAGGGATTGAAAATTATGGTATTTAATTCAAACTATATAGGTCAACAATTTGAAACATTTTCTTATATGAACCAAAATATTGACCCGCAGGTCGGATACTTTGACGTAAGGGGACTGTACGTATAACCTCGCCATAAAGGGCGTGGAGGTTTTTCTCTTTGAAGGCTTTTATTAACCGTGAACATGATCGATGAGACCTTGATTTCCATGTTTCCAAATTACCCCGGAGATTGCTATCGGTATGTCATGTCGGATGTTAAATTATACCACTTGATGTAATTTCTGGAGGCTTTTAGTGTACCACGAATGTGTATAATTTTATTTGAATCTCGCCAATTTTAGCGAACGATTTTGCATGCATTTAACTTATTCCAGTTATTACCACTAATACCAGTGTTCAAAGAGTAATGGACAAACAAAATGTTGTCAGCTAAAAAATTCAAATCGCGAAGTACAGATATTAAAAAGCAAAACAAAAACCATGTTTCTATTACTGTACTTTAAGTTACTAATTATATAATTAAACCCATCTTCAAAGCCACTAGTTTATATATTATTTTAGTTAAAAGAATATTCGCTGACGAAAAGAATGATAATTATGTAGTAACAAAAAAAAATATATCAAAAGTTATATAGTCCACGATGAAATCCTACTATGAGAGATAATTAATAGAAGCTAGAAACGGTCACAATTAAAATACTTAGTAAGAAGTATTTGAAGATCAACCCATTGCCGGCTCACTACATAGCACGGGTCTCCTCTTAATATGAGAAGGGTTAGGCTATAGTCCACCACGCTGGCCGTTTGCGGATTGGCAGCCTTCACACGCCTTTGAGAATATTATGGAGCACTCTCATCCATGTTTTCCTCACGATGTTTTCCTTCGCCGTTGAAGCAAGTGATCTTCGAATCTCTGAAAAGTGAGAGGTGCATGCCCGGGGTCGAGCCCCTGACCTCTAATTAGGAGGCGGACGTCCTAACCTAGGTTATCACAGCTATAACTACCCGTCATTGCACGAGTCTCTTTACTGTCTGGGTGGGGGGGAGGGGGATTAAGCTGTCCTGATCCTCTCTCTTTTAGCGCGGGAGCCCTGTTGCTAAGGCTGGGGTGCCTGGTGGATATCCGGGAAGTATACAATGGGTTCCCCGGGCATTGAGCAAATCCAGCGAGTGGGACATGCTGGAGTGATTTTTAGTTTGGGTATACCCCAATGATAAGGGGGGGGGGGGGACTTACACATAACCTCCGTCCTGCCCAACGGACGGAGCTAGCCATAAAGCTTTTCCACCACAACAAAAAAAAGGCTATCACAGCTAACTATCGTTATATTGGACTGAGAAGTACTTAGTGCGATATAACGATTAAAACATAAAATTAAGCCGTCCAACCTAAATGTGCAAATAGCTATATCGAATATGTAATGCAACATAATTGAATGCAACATAGTTAAAGTTGCAACATAGTTGAAGTAGGATATAAAATCTCAACCGCTGTTTTTGTGATATGAAAACATAATTCCCCTTTGAGCGGAATCTTTTAAAATTTAAATTGAACTCAAAACTTAAATCGCCTTAAAATTGAAAACCCCGAACTACTTTCCACTTTGCCGCTTTGCAAATCTTTGCCCGCCACCTGGTCTCGCAAAATATTATTTAAACTTATTATGAATTCAGTATTAAGGTTACATTACAACATATTATATACAAGCTGTGATAGCCTTGTGTTTAGGACGTCAGCCTCCAAATCAGAGGTCGAAACCCGGAGCTATGTGCGTTTTAAGCAATTAAAATGTCACTCGCTTCAACGGTGAAGGAAAACGTCGTGAGGAAACCTGCACGCCTGAGAGTTCTCCATAATATTCTAAAAGGCGTGTGAAGTCTGCCAATCCACACATGGCCAGCGTGGTGGACTATAGCCAAACCCTTTTCATATTGAGAGGGGACCTGTGCTCTGTAGTGAGCCGGTAATGGGTTGATCATAATGAAAAGATATCTAGTGTACACTATGCAATGTTATCTTGAAAAAATTACTTGGTTTAACAGTGGTTTGGCTTGACAGTGGTTGGTGGTAGGCAAAATAGCCTGCGTCACTTCCGGAGGGGATGCGTAAACGTATTTCCAAGCGTAAAAAAATTTGGTTTGGCTGGTTAGTCTCTGCAAATTTAAGCTATAAGGCTAAATTTATATGTTTAAATTTATTATTTTAATGGTTACTTGTTCAATAGTAATAATAATTAATATTAATTGTTTAATTCTTCCTTCAGTTCCCCTTTATTTGTAATTTGTTTTTCTGTTCGATTTCTTTTAATTTATGATTTGTAAGCTATATTTTTTGCTGCTTGCTTCAGTTCCATATTAGTTATACTTGTTATTGTTATTTTGACGTCACTCTAATCTCAGCTGAAAATCAGCGACGTGATTTTCATACAAGACACGACATATGGTTGGTGTTGCAGACAGACAAAAATTTTGATTAGAATTAGATGTAGAATAAATAAATTTACTTTCTTTCTTTCTAATATCGTTGCCACCCTAATACCCACTACCTACATGAAGTAGGATCCACTATTAGCGGGCACTTTAGTAACTTGATCTCTATGCACGTATAATACGCAATATAATTAATACTAAACGTCAAAAGATGGCCAGATACGAGTTTCGCTAATACTCATAAATGCTGATCGCACATATTCATATCATCAGCTTAAACAGGGTTTTGCGTTCGTAAGTACTGCAAAATACTTCTAAAGCAACTTTATTGCGAGGTGTTATTTTAAACTTTCAGTTTGATCTAGTTATTCCGGTTTTACTCTATGCGTGTATATATACACTATTACAAACGCAAACGTCAAGTCAAAAGGTAATCATTATCAAATAGTCTATTAAATTAATGTTCCTCTGTGGTTCAAATCGGTTTTGTGCATTTGTGTCCCCGATTCTATAATTCTGGCCTGGTAGAAAAACAATACAAAAGAAAAACTAGTGATTTTTAGCTTGCCTTGGAAATCTAACCAAGGGCGCCGTGTTCCATACTCAAATGTATATATATGTCGCATTATAAATTTGGAGGTCCTGGGTTCGATTCCCAATTCGAGTCTGGTCTGGTGGGAGGCTTTGGCCGTGGCTAGTAACCACCCTACCGACAAAGACGTGTCTCCAAGCGATTTAGCGTTCCGGCACGATGTCCCGTAGAAACTACTTAGGAGTATGGGTTTCTAAGATGGTAGCGGGCTAACAGGTTAGCCCGCTACCATCTTAGACTGCATCATCACTGACCATCAGATGAAATTGCTGTCAAGGGTTAACTTGTGATGTGTAAAAAAAAACTTCCAACCAGTCTTATTCCTACTCTTAAGTTTGCCTTTTGTATCTTTATGATTTAACTTTCTTTTATTTACCTTCTCATGTTGCTTTATATAAAAAGTGATCACTGAATAAATCGAAAATAGAAAATGCGGCACGTGCGGTACCTACTGATGATCTGTGCGATACGCTTTAGATCATAAATAGATGATTATCTCTTCGCAAATATTGACCGTTTGTTTAGTGACTTTACGTTAATACCAGATGATTCGCAAGAAATAGCATAAAGTATTTGTTTTTTACTGCATCGGTGGTGGAGTTTTGTTTTGCCTGCCAAGTGGTAATGAGTTTATATAACAATAAAATGACCGTTTTTACGAGACATGTCTCTCTTAATAATATTTAATAATCAAGTCAAGTGTTAATTCCTTGTAGACTTGTGCTCGCCAGAAATTATTGTTCATGATGATCAACCCATTGTCGGCTCACTACAGAGCACGGGTCTCCTCTCGATAGAGAAGGGTTTGGCCATAGTCCACCACGCTGGTCATGTGCGAATTGGCAGACTTCACAAGCCTTTGAGAACATTATGGAGATCTCTCAGGCGTGCAGGTTTCCTCACGATGTTTTCCTTCACCGTTGAAGCAAGTGATATTTTCATTGCTTAAAAACGCACATAACTCTGAAAGGTTATAGGTACGTGCCCGGGTTCGAACTCCCGACCTCTGATTAGGAGGCTAACGTCCTAACCACTAAGCTATCACAGCTTCAAAGCAAATTGTTCACTGAGGTATAATACACGGGTGTTGTCTTCATCTCACAGCTTAGATTACTTGAAGATCCCTTTACGAGTTACAGGTGGGGCCCGACCTTTCGCTGCCCACCGTGGTTCGTGCCGTGGTGGCCAGCGAGACGTCTTTTTGTTGTCCTTCGTCGCCACTTTCTGCGAGGAGGTGATGAAGCATGAGGAGGTGCACCCTCTCCGGTGCGGACCGCACGGTAGCCGCCCTTGATGAGAAGCTCCGGGTAACAGACGAGGGGAACGACCACGAGCTTAGACCTTGGGTCGTCCGTCCGAGGCGCGCTCAATGTTCCTGGTTCGTCTCGGATGCAGTTAGGGTGCCTCGATCATGGGCCCCATTTTAGTGGGTATTCTGCTCGAAACACTGGCCGCCGGCGAGTCCCACATATCCCCGGAGAGGAGGTGTAAACACGCGGTGTTAACAGCGTTAAAAAAAACCTTTACGTGTTAGAACAGCTCGTGTTCCTATGCATAATGCGTAAGAGAGCCTTTGTTTGAAACATTCTAAATTGCATACATTTTTTTTTTTTTTTTATCCTCTACAAGTTAACCCTCGATGACAACCTCACCCGATGGTAAGTGATGATGCAGTCTAAGATGATAGCAGGCTTAACTAGCCACGGCCGAAGCGTCCCACCAGACCAGACTCAAACTCGGAATCGAACCCAGGACCTCCTACTTTATAATGCGCACTGCGCCACGGAGGTCGTCAAATGTTCATAGGCGTTGATGACGGAGTATCTGAGGGTACATATTTAAGTAAACGACACGAAAAAGAAGCAAGAACGCGCCAAAATCGCATAATTAACTTCACCTCACTATCAAATCGCGGAATTTTATAAATCGCTTGCAAGAACATCGTATAACACGGCGTAAAGTAGGGCGTCAAACTTTTCAACTTTTTAAGGACAAGCGACGACGAGATTTTTTTGGGTAGCAAATATAAGCAAATTATCACATAACTATGTTAGATTTTTTCTTCACAGACATGCAGACAAAGAGAAGCACGAACATAAAAAAATGGTTAAACAAAACAAATCCGAGTAGAATGAAATCTTTGTTTTTCCTATATAAAACCGTGTAAAACGAAAAAATCTGCGCAATTAAGTCATTTATTCAAATAGAACAAGAGTAAAACATATCCAGAAACTTTAAACTAGTATACCCAATAGGAATAGTTGGCCCAAAAAATGGCCAAATTCAGGTATGATACATTTTTAGAAATCTTTTGAATTTCGTTAGTTTATGAACCGTGTAAAAGCGAAACAGATTATCGTGTATCGTAAGTACGCACAAAATAACTGACTGTGGGAGTGGCACGTGATTAAATTATATTGGTCGTTATTTTGCAATTCGTCATATCATTTCCGCATCGTGATAAGGGATGTTCAGTCTGCAATAAGGCCTTCCATCTTTAGCGATAAGGCTGCCTATTATACCTTCTTTTCTTTGTGTTTTTTCTTTACTGTCTTGTATTTCTTCCGTTTGTGTGGTGTACAATACAAATAAATGAAAATACAATACAAGTGTATTTTCATTTCATTTCCTTTCATTTCATTTCATTTCATTTTCATTTCATTTCATTTCATTTCATTTCATTTCATTTCATTTCATTTCATTTCATTTCATTTCATTTCATTTCATTTCATTTCATTTCATTTCATTTCATTTCATTGCATTTCATTTCATTTCATTTCATTTTCATTTCATGTAATTTTTTTTTTCATTTCAATACATAATTAATTGATTTCATATCGTTGGTAACTTAGAATTACATGGCTACCCTAGTAAAAGGCATTAACATTGTAAAAAAACGTGCAAAAAAGGGCGCGGAAAAAAGGCTGGCTGCAAGAACATGTTCCCAACGCGTCGAAAAATAAAAGAGTGCGAGCGAGAGGTGCGACTCGCTTGCTTTTTCCCGCCGGCCGATAAGACTGTCGATTAAAGATTGAATATCAATCGACATCAGCTCTTGGCACATGGGAAGATGCGTATGCCCATCTAAGGGCTAAAGCACACTTATTTATTCTTATAACAAGCCTATTATAATGATATGTAAACTAGCGGGGCGTGTAAGCGGTGATGGCCTAGTGGTTAGGACGTGCGTACTAATTTAAGGTCGGCGGTTCGAATCCGGGCACGCGCGATCTAACTTTCGGAGTTAGGTAAATTTCTAAGCAATTAAAATATCACTTGCTTCAACGGTGAAGGAAAACATCGTGAGGAAACCTGCACGCCTGAGAGTTCTACATAATTCTCGAAGGCGTGTGAAGTCTGCCAATCCGCACATGGCCAGCGGTGGGCAAAATGGGCAAACCCTTCTCATATTAAGACGAGACCCTTGCTCTGTAGTGAGCCGGGTTGGGTTGATCATGGGTACAATTTTCTGTATTCTGCGAGATCAGTAAGTTCTTCTACAATAGCCAGTATAGGCTAGAGAAAGCAAACTTTACCTTAATTCCCTTTTTTATATATAAATCGCAGCCAAACTAGCAGACCGGTCACCTGATGTTAAGTCATTACCTTCCATGAACATCTGCAGAACCGGAGTTGATGCGTTACCGTCTCCCCAATCGGTTTCTACTCACATATAATAACTGGGCGGTATATCTATGCCTGTATTTAGTTACATTGACATGAAATTTAGTTTACACAAATCCCGCGGGAATCGACGCTTTTCCGGGATAAAAAGTAGCCTATGTCCAGCGTATATTCTATCACAATTCAAAATTGGTTTGTAGTTCCAGCGGGAATCAGTACCAATCATACACACTTACATACAAACTTTGACCGTTATAATATTAGTATATATATAAATATTATATTAGTAAATTGCATAGCTTACTACAGCTCGAATTGACACGTATTATTAAATTATTGAGCAATTATTCATTCATAATTATATAATAATATTATACTTAAAGACATGTTATAAAGGTAATAATGCGGAGGGAAGAAAGGAACGTCACCAAAATAATGTTATATATGAACGTGGAAGGGCAAAGGAGTAGAAGGAAGACCAAAGAAGAGATGGATGGATTGTGTAAAAGAGGATATGCGTGTAAAAGGTGTGGGTAGTGAACAAATTTGAGGGTACATGTTTTGTCGGTAATTAATTTAAAACAAAAAGAAGTTAGCTTTTTAAATAATATTTTAGCTCAAAAGAATTTGGTTCGGCTAAAATATTATTTAAATTTTATATCGAAAGTGTGTTAGATTTAATCCAAAGGTAGAAGAAAAAAAATTTTGAATTTGAATTTGAATTTGAATTTTGAATTTGTCATTATTTTCTACACTAATATTATAAAGAGGAAAACTTTGTTTGTTTGGTTGTAATGAATAGGCTCAAAAACTACTGGACCGTTTTTAAAAATTTTTTCACCATTAGAAAGCTACAGTATCCACGAGTAACATAGGCTAAATTTTATTTTGGAAAAAAATAGGGTTCCGTAAGATATTTGGGTTTTTTCGGACACAAGGTGTAAAAAATTAACCAGTAAAGTTACTTATTTTGCGTACGCTGCCTAAACCATAAAAGATAGAACCATAAAATGTTCTAATTAATTGTAGATCTTATAAATATCTTATAAAAATCCGCGGTACAATACGAGTATCTATGTCGAGTGAGGCCCAAAAACCATTTTTTTTATTTAATAATCTTTAATTTTTTTTTGGACTATATTTAATCGCATTTATTTTATTCACGCTATTAATCCTTATCAAAAAAAAAAATGTTTCATCATTAATTACAGTTTATGTAAATAATATTTGGTCTTTCAATGATTAAAATTGGACATTTGGTTTTGAAGTTATGCTGAAATTAAAATATTACGATTTCTAATAATTTATATGACAAAACAACGTTTGCCGGGTTAGCTGGTATAATATAAAAGTCCTTAATAATAAATAAAGTTAATGAAAAAAAAAAAAAAAATGTTTGAACTATTGCTTGTAGATAATAAAATAAAGAAATAAATTAATACATAAAAAGAAGCGTGAATCGTTCTTATGAATATAAAGTTCAAGCTTTTATTGCCAAATTTGAAAGACGCCATGAATCAGTTCCAAGCATTTCGAGCAACGTTTCGAGGTGTCGACGAAGAGTATTCATTGCAACGTTTTAAAATTGTGATTTATGACCGGTAAATCATATTAATTGTAATTTGCTAAGCGCTCGTACGTTTGGCCGCGGGGGTTAAGTTTTGTTTTTTTCCCCCTCGTTTTGCACCGGCTAAGGAGTGAGGCGGTATTCAGGGCTTAAACTAGCAGATGCAATGAGATATGAATGTATTTTGTTTTGTTTTCAGTGTAATTTTATGCAATACATGACATTTGTAAGACGTGTTTCATTCTTGATGATCTTATTTTTGATTTCCTTTAGACGACACAATAATAATAATATTGTATTACCGGGCACGCGCCTCTAACTTTTCGGAGTTATGTGCGTTTAAAAAAATATATATATATCACTTGCTTCAACGGTGTATTTATTTAATGTGTATGTAGGTTTAGTTATATTTATGCATTTAAGTATACTATATTTCTATTGGCGTTTATATTTATTTATTTTGCATACGGGCGTGAGAATAAAAGTAAAATAGAAAAATAAAAATAATAACTCTTTAAAAAAAAAAAACGAAATAAAACTGGATGTAAGGGCGGCCTTATCACTGCGAGTGATCTCTTCAAGGCAACCCTTATGAAAAGGAAACATGTTACTTACAATATGTAGTAGGTGTACAAATAAGAGTAAGTAACATAAGTAAATAACATCTCGGTTACGCTGTGGCAACCAATAGGGCTAGCACTGCTAAAAGACAGTCCGAAAAAAAACAATGCCGTGCCGCCATGTTTTGGATCCCGCCAAAACTGAGGCCAGTGATTGGTCCACGAAAGATAGCAATAACAATGGACGCCACGGGGACATTTGTTTTAAGTTGAGTAATATTTTTGGGAAAAGATTTCAATGTAACTGGCGTATTTATCTAAGTTTTTACATGCATCTGACTAATATTATCGTATTTTTTTGTATTTTGCTTTTACCAAGCGATGAGCTACTAAGGTTTCCTTATAAGATTTAGTACCAAAACAAAGGAAATTAAATACCAGAACTTGTTAAGAACGAACACGCAATGTGTCATGTAAAAAATATTAACCACACACTCAGTTAAAAGTAACAAGCGTTTAACGTCCCACTAAATTGACGAGAAGTGATCTAATTAGGGGATCGGAGACAAAACCGCCACGCCACTTAACCGTGGTTAGGCGCGTCACAATGACAGTTCCGCGAAGTAGTTTGCGTTATTCTTATGAACAATTCCAACAAATTGAATAGGCAAGCGCTTTGCTTTTTAATGTTATTTTTTAAAACTTCAGAAATGTTAATGCTACGGCAATAGTTATGCAGTAATTATAGCTATATAGTCTCAAGACTCTGACGACGACAATTTACAATAACAACTCTTGCCCCTGATCTGTGATCTGAAGACTTTTACACTACACTTGATGTCAAATGGAGAAGCACGTTTGGCTCCTTAATCGAAGAAACTAAGGGAACGTCTGCCTAAGGGCGCCTCCTTTGAGGCCTCACCTTAAATTTTTGCGCAGAATACATTATAAATTTACTCGTAGTCACTCTTCCTATAACCAACTTCTTAAAAAATACAACCTGCTTGACTTAAATTCTAGGCGAAAGCACCTTGAAGCGATGCTTCTATATGACCTTTGTCATAATAAATATGACTTTAACTAGGAAGCTTTGCTATAGGCTACCGTTTAGATCACCTATACGAAGCACTCGAATACATCAGCTCTTTGCCACGGCTAAATGTCGCACCAATGCAAGCATTCTCCATTGCATCGAATGACACAACCGTATAATAAAAACTTCAATATTATTGATATCTTTTCTACACCTATTAGCACTTTTAGGAAGTTGGTTATAGATAAGTTAAAAAAATAATATAACATTCATTTCTAAGTTGTAAGATTTCCGTATCTTTGCGGTTTTTCTTAAATAAAGTAAACAAGGTTTTTTTTTGTAAAGTTAATTTGGATTTTGTAATCTGTCCACTTAAAATGTATGTGGTTTACGTGGTTGACGCCACGGTAAATAATATTAGGTGTAAGTTTGATTGTTATATATTACTACTGTGGCTTTGTTTATAAACCCAAATAAATAAATAAACCTCGGCTTAGATAACGTTTGGGATGACGGGGGGTCGGACGGTTGACAAAGACGTGTCGCCAAGGGTTCTACCGTTCTGGCACGATGTCGCGCAGAAACCAATTAGGGAGTGTGGGTTTACCATACCCCTAACAGGTTAGCTCGCTACCATCCTAGGCTGCATTACTTACCACCAAGTGATATAGCCGTCAAGAGCTAACTATTTATACTCTTTGTTTGTAACTATATCTTTTTTTTTTTTATTCACCACAAGTTAGCCCTTGACTGCATCTCACCTGATGGCAAGTGATGATGCAGTCTAAGATGGTAGCGGGTTAATACTCCTAATTGGTTTCTACACAACATCGTGCCGGAACGCTAAATCGCTTGGTGACACGTCTTTGTCGGTAGGGTGGTAACTAGCCACGGCCGAAGCCTCCCACCAGACCAGACTCCAGCCGGGAATCGAACCCAGGACCTCCAACTTTAAAATGCAACAGCGCACGCGCTGCGCCACGGAGGTCGTCTTTGTTTGTATCAATAATAATACTGTGTTATGAGAGTAATAGATAATAATTGTATTTCTGTGTTACATTTACGAGTAGCGCATAAATCTTGAGCCGCACCCCGCGTACACTCAACGGGAAAAAATTCGCTAAAATTACAAGCATTTTGTTTAAGATCCCTATCCAAACACAATAAATTTGTTCTCTCGGCGATATTTATGAAAACAGCGAAGATAACGCGTGTCAAGTGCTTCGCAAATAAAATATTATAATATAATTGTGGACGACAGAAAAAGAAACGAGAAAGTGTTTCAAATTTATTTATAACAACTGAGACTTTAAATAAATCTTATATTGAACCTAAAACTAAAAATTTAATATTACTAAAATACTGGCAGCGTTCCCCCTTTGAACAGCAACACTAATTCCGAGTCCGAGGTATCTGGCAGCTCTTCGGTCTCCTGTGATGTCGACTAACCTTTTTACTATTTCCTTAAAAAGCCTTATAGTGCTAAGACCCCACGAACCAAGGGTCTCGACACCGAATGGGACTAAATCATATTCGGCCTAGACCCCTGTATTTGCATGCTTTATATTCTCTTAATATATTTTTTTTTTGGTGTGGCGACACGTCTCAGTCCCTAGGGTGGTAACTAGCATCGGCCGGGGCCTCCCACCAGACCAGACGCGAGCCGGGAATCGAACCCAGGACCTCCAACTTTATAATCCAACTTTGTCAATTATCATTACTATGAGGTAACTGCCCAGCCAAATGCTAAATTATAGCATTGCAAGTTAAATATTTTTGTGCTAAATATTTCTCGTTCCGAATATGATTTTGTCTCATTCGGTATCGAGACCCTTGGTCCGTGGGGTCCTAGCGCTGTAAGGCTTTTTAAGGAAATAGTAAAAAGGTTAGTCGACATCACAGAAGACCGAAGAGCTGCCAGATACCTCGGACAATGAATTAGTCTAGCTATTCAAGGGGGAACGCTGCCAGTATCTACGGAACCTTGCCTGAAGGGATCCCCCTTTTAATAATATATTTTAGTTATTGTATTCTATTTTTTAAGGTTTTTTTTTTCTAGGTTCATTTTTTATAGTTTGATATTTTCGTCATCTTTAATTATTATATTGTATATGAACGTTTCATAGATGCCTGTAATAGGTTGACACGAATAAAGCTATTTTGATATTATTTGATCAGGAGCTAACCTATGAATAATTGAAATTTAATGCAATGTAATGGCAAAAAAACCGGTTAGGAGCGAGATGAACTCGCTCGCAAAGAGTTCCGTATCACAGTGTAAAATGAAATACTACTTTATACTGGCATTATTAGGATCGAGCAAGTCACATTAAAAAACTCAAAGTAAGTATTCACATCATAAAATTGTCGCTTTTCCGTTACATCGAGTTTTAAACTGCAACAGTACTAGAGAAAATTTAATTTCACATAGCTCAAGACAGTCAAGGCTGTTGTTTTTAATTTATCCTTTTCAGAAAAGGCAAAGATCAGTGACCGTGCAGCCTATTCGGGCGTATATGTTTTCCGTGGTTAGTTTTTTTTTAAAAGGCAAAGCCTGTTCAAACATTTCTTCAATGTTAATTTTAATGATTCATCAATTAAATTTGATTCATCTGAATGTTTTTTGTCATTCTATCTACAAGTATTTATTATCTACAAGTTTTTTTGTTCTCTTCTCTTTGTTATTTCACATACATGTCAAAGTATTTTTGGTGTTCTTGTATGAATCTTTTTTATGTGTTGAAGCTAATAATTCTTCATATTTTATTAGCATTTTGAGTTTATAATTTATATGCAGATTATTTCGTTAGTTGTGGTCCTGGTATCTGACACCTCTTCCGGACCACAACTTGAGGGGTAAAATAAGAGAATGTGAATTTTTGTAGATAATTTTATGGGATCTTTATGTATTTTGTGTGTGTGTGTCTGTGTGTGTGTGTGTGCGCTAGGTATTATTAAACATCATGAGGTTTGTCAGAATGTTGTGAACGAAAGCGAAAATGAAAGGCCTTTGTCTGTTTCGACTTCGACACGACTTAATTAAGTATTAACGAACTAACTGTAGTTGGGGCAAGTGTTTCTATTGAGATTTACAGATAAAAATATATTTATAATATAAATAAGTTCTTTGTTTATATTTAAGGCCGCCTTTCCTTTCCACTACTGGGCACTGACCTTCTCTTGTCTCATAGGAGGGTTCTAGATTGTTTTTTTTATACACTCCAAGTTGACCCTTCACGGCAATCTTACCTGATGGCAAGTGATGATGCAGTCTAAGAAGTTATCGGGCGAACCTATTAAGGGCATGGTGAAAATCGCTTGGTGACACATCTTTGTCGGTAGGGTGGTAACTAGCCACGGCCGAAGCCGCCCACCAGACCAGACTCGAGACGGGAATCGAACCCAGGACCTCCAACTTTAAAATGCAAAAGGCCATGCGCTGCGCCCTGATCTAGATCTACCACTCTACTCCAATACGGCTTTACTGCTTCAAATATTGGGATCAACGGCTTATCGTGCTCTCCAAGATACGAGGATTCCTAACTCCGTGCCGGTATTGGAAATTTAAACCTTCTTCTCATTTTATTATATAAACATCTTCATTAGCAGCAAATAAGCCACCGATATGCGTCGGGTCAAATTCAAATTCAAACAATCTTTATTCAAATAGTCCTATAAAAGGCCGCGTCAATAATCTATATAGTAGTGATTCGATGCTGATAACTACATACGTAAACTTAAAACTAAAGCTATGAGGGTTCCAAACGCGCCCCGGTCTAAGAAGAAGCCCACAACAAACTTAGCCGTTTTTTTTTTCGTTATCACCATAATCAATTATAAATTATAGTACCTATGGAGATAGAGCAATTCATACCCAAGCTTTTTTTATCGTTCATATAATCCTTAATATCGTAATATGACTTGGTCTTCATGGGTAATCACTTAACATCAGGTGGACCTTCGCTCGCTTGCCCACGGTGTATATATAAAAAAAAAACGAATAATAATCCGCAATATTGTCTATGCTTCGGTCAGTTCACATGCGCAGGTGCGTTGCGCTCGCAAACAAAACGACCGCGCACTCGAATGATTTGCCGTACGCCGTTTAAAAGTTATTTATAAATGCTATACTCTAAGAGTGTAGCGTTCAAATTAAACTGATTTATTTATCAATCCGACACCCCAACCCTCTCGTAGTTGCGGCTTCTTTTTACTCACCCGACTTAAGCGCTCCTCTCCGAAAGAGGAGACCTAAACATATCCTTCATGACCCTGACGATCAGATTACTACTGACAACATACTCGTACCACCTACCACACAATCATACGTTACACACCGTCTTCGCCGGCGATGAATAGGTCCCCGCTATCTTACGTCATCCGGACGTGGGCTCCATCCACGGCCTCGGGCCGTACGGACCACTCACCGTCCGACCCCCCCGTTATCCCAAACGTCGCCTGAGCCGAGGTTCGGCCTCAAAGGAGGCGCCCTTAGGCAGACCTTCCTTTAGTTTCATCGAGGCCTAGGGCTCATAATTTCTTCTGGCAGATCTTTCTTCCGACGTTCACCAAACAGCCTGGTTACGCTGTGGCAACCAATAGGCTTAGTACAGCTAACAGACAGTCCGAAAAAAAAATGTTTTATTTTACTGTGAAGCTGAGATCAAAAATTCGTGTCTCAGTGTCATTTGAAACAAACCAATCAAACTATTCTTGCAGTCAGCTTAAAATCAGCGACGTGTTTTTCATATAAAACACGACAAACAGTAAAAGTAGTAGGAGAAAAATTTATATGATTAAATTAAGTTTACGAATTTAATAGAGTTTTACACAGTTGCAAGATAATGCCAGTCATCATGAACAACCCATTACCGGCTCACTACAGAGCACTGGTCTCCTCTCAATATGAGAAGGGTTTGGCCATAGTCCACCACGCTGGCCATGTGCGGATTGGCAGACTTCACACGCTTTTGAGAACATTATGGAGAACTCTTAGGCGTGCAGGTTTCCTCACGATGTTTTCCTTCACCGTTGAAGCAAGTGATATTTTAATTTTTTAAAAACGCACATATCTCCGAAAAGTTAGAGGTGCGTGCCTGGATTCGAACCGCCGACCTCTGATTAGGAGGCTGACGCCCTAATCACTAGGCTATCACTGCTTCTCTATAAATGCCAGTAATGAGAATGCCAGTATATAAAATAAACATTTATTAACGATTTCCATTATTATCAATGGTCAATATTTAGGGACGCAATTGCAACATAATGTGGGTGCAGACTTAAAGCTAATGCTATTAAATTGTTCGCTTTAAATGCTCGTCGCTGTACATAAAACACGGAGATTAGATTGTAATGGCGATTGATTGTACTGTATTTGGCGTTTCCATTTAATACAAAGTTCTGAGAGTTTATCATAGATGGAAATGTAATAATTAAGTTATTGTTCTGTTTAATTAAATTGGACAGCTGATTTATGTCACTACTGTTTTTGGATGTCGGCGTCTTTTGAAGTCTTCTACTGTTTTATTGAAAAGGAACCGCTGTTTTTGTCGAGTAAATATGCTATCTACCTCTTCACTTAATTCAATGATAACCTTACACGGATAAGCATCTGAGACCTAAATACAATATACCCTTTCTCGTTGGTGTTACAGACAGACATAAAATTTCTGATTAAAATAATATGTATTGTTTGTAACACAATGTGAAAATAAATACATTTGATTTTCTTTACCTGATGGAATGTTGTAGATCAATTTTCTACATTGGCATAATCACTTCAACGCTTAACAGAAAAACATATTGTGTGTCACCATATGAAAATAAATCCATTTTCCTACTTACTTCATTTTCTTCTTACTTAAAATCTCACTCTCATTACTTAGCTTCTCTTGCTTAGTCGCGGCAACTTCGCTCTTCGTACCTCAACTTATCTGGCTAATTTGTTTATTTTTCAAGCTATTCTACTTTGGAATTTTCTCGAAAACAGAGTGTTGCAGTGTATTTCTTGTTATAATATTAGGATAAAAAAATTATTGCTTAGTGAAAATTAAAAAAAAATTGATTATATTCCACGTTTAAGCTGGTAACTGGCTCCTGACCTAGTCATTACAACTCCAAATAGAAGCGGTAAACTACAGAACGTGACTTTCGTTTCTCACTCTCGCGCACTCTACCTGTCTCCTATCTTTGTCATCGATATTTTAATATCTCGATGGGGGTATTCTGTATAAGCGATCTGTATTTACAAAAATCTACATATTCTAATATAATATTCTTTTTTTATCCACTACAAGTTAGCCCTTGACGGCAATCTCACCTGATGGTAAGTGATGATGCAGACTAAGATGGTAGCGGGCTAACCTGTTAGGGGTGTAGTAAATCCCATATTCCTAATCGGTTTCTACGCGACATCGTGCCGGAATGCTAAATCGCTTGGCGACACTTCTTTGTCGGTAGGGTGGTAACTAGTCACGGCCGAGGCTTCCCACCAGACCAGACTCGAGCCAGGAATCGAACCCAGGACCTCAAAATAATAATATTCTTATACCGATCTTCATCCATCCATCCATCTACATCAATTAGGACTTCGCTTAACACCTAACTCAACATAATACGTGTATCATATTTACGCTTAAACCACACTTTTACTGCTGGACATTTCACAATAGGTGGAACTTAAAATAAATTATATACATTTTTTATGTGCACAATACTAACGTAGTTACAGAATTTGTACTAACGTTCAATGGTAAATTTTGTAAAAACAAAAATGGTTAAGTTTGTACCATAATGACACTCGCTTAAAGCTTACTTTAAAATCTGGAACAACGCAGGATTATGACTGACCTCATTACACTAGAAAATCGTCCGCAGCACCTTGGATTCCCCTGATCTGTTGAACTATATTAACATTCATGTCCCTCGACAACCCTCTAAATCTCGAAGACACTCTACATATGCTAGCAAAAACATTTTCCAGCCCCACTTCTCTAAAACTAACCTAGGCAAATTTGCCCCAATTTGACATGCCCTGACATTGACATCTTTCATGACAATTTATTTAGATTTAAGAAAAAATTGTACTTGATAGCATGATTAATTTATGTTTAATTTACCTAATTCTAATTCTATTTATTTTGTAATTATTTCTTGGCCTGACATTTTAAATATTTAATAACTATCTAATCTAACTATTAATTTGTAAATTTTTATCAACTATTTAATAAATATTGTTCGGAGAGTGTTGGCAGTGTTAAGTATGCCTGTAATTGTTAAATTGTAACAGCACCAGCACTAACTTATTCAGATGGATATAAATGTAATTTACGACTTTTCGCCGGCGTACCTTATGAATAAATAAATAAATAATAATATAGGTAAAGAATTTGCTCTAACGTTTTAGGGTAAATTTTGTAAAAAAAAAAGAGTTAGTGTGACCATACTAATATAGGTACGGAATTTGCATTAACATTTTAGGGTAAATTTTGTAAAAAAAAAAAGGTTAGTGTGCACCATACTAATATAGGTACAGAATTTGCATTTACATTTTAGGGTAAATTTTGTAAAAAAAAAGGTTAAGTGTGTATAATAATGTAGGTACAGAATTTGCATTAGCATTTTAGGGAAAATTTTGTAAAAACAAAAAAAGGTTAAGTGGTTAAGTGTGTACTATAATAATGTAGGTACAGAATTTACAGTAACGTTTTAGGGTAAATTTTGTAAAAAAAAATTGCTTAAGCTTATTAAAAAGTTTTTATCGAGAAGCTGTCATCGATCGAAATTCGGTCCCCGGATTTAATTTCACAGAGCGTATTTCAAGTTTGCAAAAATATACGACGTATCTTCTTTTGATACGCCAATTTATTGCCGTCTTATTGAATTCCCGGCATTGTGATAATGTTTTGGATTTATACCGGTTAGGGTATCGGGGGGTACGGAAATATGCGCGTACACAAACATTATTCAATCAGCGCATATTTTCACTTATCAACGGCGTGAAATTATCACTTGTTAAACGTGATATTTCATTGATTACCTTATGCGAAACGTGTAAATTTATTTGGGTATTATTATTTTTTGTGTCGGGATTATTTTCGTTGTGTTTGTAGGTTCTTATTAGGTGAGGGCAGAGGAAATCTGAAACCAACGCAAAATAATGTCACCTTTAATAATATTTCTTTTATTCACCACAAGTTAGCCCTTGACTGCATCTCACCTTATGGCAAGTGATGACACGGTATAAGATGGTAGCGGGCTTACCTGTTACGGTAAGTTGGAGGTCCCGGGTTCGATTCCCGGCTCGAGTCTGGTCTGGTGGGAGGCTTCGGCCGTGGCTAGTTACCACCCTACCGACAAAGATGTGTCGCCAAGCGATTTAGCGTTTCGGCACAATGTTGCGTAGAAACCAATTAAGAGTGTGGGTTTACCGTGCCCCTAACAGGTTAGCCCGCTACCATCTTAGACTGCATCATCACTTACCATCAGGTGAGATTGCCGTCAAGGGCTAACTTGTAGTGAATAAAAAAAACCTGTGTCAAATATTTCGGTTACATTGTTTCATTAAAGCGTAAGAAAATCAACTATTCCTAATGAATATGAAACTGCGTTGTTATTTTTAAATAATTATGAAGTATAAAATTGGAGGTCCTGGGTTCGATTCCCTTTTCGACTCTGGTCTAGTCGAAGGCTTCGACGAACGTGTCGAGAAACGTTTCGCCAATTAATTTAGTTTCTATGAAGTAATTTTTAATTACATTAATAATTATTTTATTATTGTTAATTAAAAGTGAACCACGTTTGATTCATGATCACATCATCATTTCAACTCATAAGCTTTAAATAGAGAATAATAAGGTATTAGTACCTCGGCGTCCATCATGTAACACACGTACGTACGTACGTATAATAAAATTACTTAATTAAAATTAATGTTCAAAAATGAAATTTTTAGAGGTGGAGTGAATATTTTGAAAGTTTATAGAGCCTTTGAGCATACAGCCGGAGCTAGCGAGCGCAATGATAGTTGGCAACTCGTAATAGTTGGGGCCCAATTAGTCCAATTCCCCTCTACCGCTCCCCAGGCGCCTGTGCAGCCAGTTCACCAAAAACGCCGAGCTTACCCCGCATCAATAGTTATCCATAAGACAAAGTTGATAAACTACCCACTACAACTAGGTACCACGAAAGAACTGTTATTTTTTATATTATATTTGACGAGTCAAGGCAGTCGGAGCGGTTTTTAGTAAAAGTGACGCTTTTGTTTACTTTCACTCATAGTAATTAAAACCACAACTTGAGGGATTACAATTTTGCGACAATAACTATGAGGTCCGAACCGTCCGACGTCTCGAGCGAGAAGCCACGAAAGGCAACAACAACCGAGAAGCCACGAAAGGCAACAACAACCACCCGTATTTATAGCAAAGCATGCTTGTAAAAAATTGATTGCTACCTTCTAAATACACTGATTAGTAAAGTGAACCAGTGAACGTTGGGGTCCCAAGTTGCTACATACCCAACATAGCGTTGGTCGACCCCCAACTAGATAGACAGACAGCATCAAGCGATTCCCAGGGAGCCGCTGGAAACAAGCGGCCCAAGACTGTGGACTTTGGAACTCCCTACAAAAGACATATGTCCGTTCAGCAAGGGACGTCAACCGGTTAATATAATGATGAAGTTAATGATTTTTTTCAATACAATAACGGAACGCGGAAGAAATCAAAATGGCGGAATAGTTAAAGATTAAATGTAAGAATAACTCAATGCCTGTGCTGGGCAATCAACGCTGGTTTTTGTTGTATTTGTCATCATAACCTTCAGAATATTCGGGAATTTATAAATTCTATCTTATTTCTCTGGTCTGGTTAAAGATATGATTGCAGGCATTGACTGATAAGTGAGATTCCGATCAATGACTAACTAGACGGAAATATATATATATATATATATACATACTGAACCCAAAAGATTTTTTTGGTTAGAAAGGAGATATTTTAATGTTTATTTTGTAAATATTTCAAGGCCGTCGGTCTAGTAATTGCTTCGTGATTGGAAAACAAACATGCACACTTTCACACACACTAACTTAACGCAGACGAAGTCCCGGGCATCAGCTAGTCATAAAGTAAAGATGACGATATAAACAACAATAAAAAATTTCGCAAACATTCCGGAATGTTCCATATTGCACTAAAAATTTCTCCACCGGTTTCTAACGGTGCTTGACTGTAACAATATAAAACTCAACATAGCGTGTGTTATATTGGCAAATATCTTCAGTGACGTTCAATAAGCTACAAGTTACCCTGCATCCGGCGATCTCTGATGCAATATGTTATTATTAGCGATCCCATGTAGCGGTGGACACGAGATCTGCGTCGACGTGAAGAGGGTATTTTAATTTAACATTCGGGATCAAAATATAAAATTAATATAAATAAGATTCTATCATATTAATTTACCACTAGCCGTAAATCGATTATTTACGCTAAAAAAATGGGACGGAAAAGTAGTGCACAAATAGCGACGCGTGCACTCCTTTTCCCCAGTGTGTGACAAGGCTAGACGAAAGTCACCGATTCTAACACTCGAGCCGTATAATCCGAATGAATTACAAAGCACTTATCGCCGCTATAGATAATATAACGGCCAGATGTCTAGTGTATTAGACGGGTTGTAATACATCGATATACCGATATGTAGGAATGTATAGTTAGTTGGTGACAAATTCTCGCCTTGTTTTTGTATGACGCGCTCTATCTACGGCTAGTGGTAAATCAATGTTCTATCACTACAAATTAGTTTTTGACGGCAATCTAGTCTAAAAACGAGTAAAGTTTAATGTTTTCCGAATGCAAAATTAATATAATCATGATCAACCCGTTCTTGGCTCACTACAGAGCACGGGTCTCGTCTCAATAATAGAAGCGTTTGGCCATAGCAGTCTAAGATGTAAGTGTAAGTAGTGGGCTAACCAGTTAGGGGTATGGTAAACCCACACTCCTACTTGGTTTCTACGCGACATGGTGCCGGAACGCCAAATCGCTTTGCGACACGTCTTTGTCAGTGGTAACTACCCATGGCAACGGCCGAACACTTCTACGGGACCAGATACGAGTCGAAGCCGTCCTAGGTTCGATTCCCGGCTCCAACTTTATGATGCGAGAGGGCACGCGGTGATCTGGATACTAGAGCTGGCAGGTACCTTGGCCAAAGAATTAGTTTAGCCATTCAAAGGGGAAATGGTGCTATAATTCGGCATTTGGGATACCTCGTCACAACACTTGGATGAGATTTTCATTCAAGGGCTTGCTTGTAAGGGAATGTAAAAGAAGGGAAGGCCTATGACGACCTCCGTGGCGCAATGCGTGCGCTGTCGAATTTTAAAGTTGGAGGTCCTGGGTTCGATTCCCGGCTCGAGTCTCGCCTGGTGGGAGGCTTCAGCCGTGGCACCAGTTTTATTCAGTTACCACCCTACCGACAAAGGTGTGAGATTACTTAAAAAAAAGAAGTTCTGTGGGACGTTAGGAGCTCATGATGAGGTTACCCGGATGGCACTATTTGATCTCGATCCCGATTGTAACATGACAATTGCCCTCCCCACCAAGTTGTTTCCGGAACGGAATGCGGTTCCGAGCGGTCTTCGTTGTCTCGCGATACAGGCGGGCTTTGCAAAACACGACAGTTCTCTCACTATGGCTCTCGAAAACATTATCATATTCAATTGTAAACTATAAAATTAAGGTAAAATAGATATAATTATAACTGACAATATCCGAAGTCGATTATAATTTTGTTTATTACAAGATTATTTTGCGTAACACTTGAAATGTAAAAAAAATTAGTAAAAGTAAAATAGATATAATTTTCGTCGTCAATGTTATAAAAAAAATAACATTACGATTATTTTGTTTGTGTTTTTTCTTTGAAATGTTAGTAGTGGTTTTTTAAATTCCTATGAGACTTACTTGCTATTGAATAAAGTTAAAATAGATATAATTATTACAATATATTACAAATTTACGTTTAAAAAAAATTAAAATAAACTTCAACGGTGCAGGAAAACATCGTGATGAAACCTGCACACCTCAGAGTTCTCGATAATGTTCTCAAAGGCGTTTCGAGTCTGCCAATCCGCACATGGCCAGCGTGGTGGCCAAACCCTTCTCATATTGAGAGGAGACCCGTGCTCTGTAGTGAGCCGGTAATGGGTTGTTCACGATGATGATGACTGTCCCAATGTTGGGCAAAGGCCTCCCTTTCTTCCTTCCATTTGTCTGTCTAGGGATATTTGGGGCCAAGAAAAGTTGTTAATAAGGCAACTTTTTTTTTTTAATACTAGTAAAATGTCGTAGAGTCCACAGGGCGCGCTGCACCTCGCAATATTCGTCCGTAAAGCGGTTCGTTTGATGTCGGCAAGGAGCTTGAATGCAGCGTTATTGCAAACTTATTAAGCGGTTATTACTTATTGGGTAAGTATAATGGCACGGTAATTGGTAGAACGTTTATCATTAGAGTTTCCGCATACTTGCGACATCATCATGATCAACCTACACTACAGAGCACGAGTCTCCTCTCAATATAAGAAGGGTTTGGCCATAGTCCACCACGCTGGCCATGTGCAGATTGGTAAACTTCACACGCCTTTGAGAATAATATTATGGAGAACTCTCAGGCGTGCAGGTTTCCTCGCGATGTTTTCCTTCACCGTTGAAGCAAGTGATATTTTAATCGCTTAAAAACGCATCCGAAAAGCTCGAGGTGCGTGCCCGGGCTCGAACCGCCGACCTCTGATTAGGAGGCTGACGCCCTAACCACTAGGCTCTCATCGCTTCATACTTCAAATAATAATTAATAAATAAATAAATAATAATTAAAAATTAATAGCCACAAAGCAATACAAGCGAGGTCGGGGGTTCGATCCCTGGCACGCACCTCTAACTTTCGGAGTTATGTGCGTTAAGCAATTAAAATATCACTTGCTTCAACGGTGAAGGAAAATATCGCGAGAAAACCTGCACGCCTGAGAGTTCTTCATAATGTTCTCAAAGGCGTGTGAAATCTGTCAATCCGCACACGGCCAGCGTGGTGGATTATAGCCAAACCCTTCTCATATTGAGAGGAGACCCGTGCTCTGTAGTGAGCCGGCAAATGGGTTGATCATGATGATGATGAAGCAATAATATTTTACTAACCATAATTTTAAAACAAGAAATACTTTACACTCTAATGTTTTCGGGAAGTGAATTCCCGTGAATTTCTCTCACATTATAAAGTTGGAGGTCCTGGGTTCGATTTCCGGCTCGAGTCTGGTCTGGTAGGAGGCTTCGGCCGTGGCTAGTTACCACCCTACCGACAAAGACGTGTCGCCAAGCGATTTAGCGTTCCGGCACGATGTCGTGCAGAAACCAATTAGGAGTATGGTATCTAACCTAACAGGTTAGCCCGCTACCATCTTAGACTGTATCATCACTTACCATCAGGTGAGAAGCCGTCAAGGGCTAACTTGTAGTATATAAAAAAAACTTGTAGTATATAAAAGTAAGATAGCTTGTTCGTTCATGTTTACGCTGAGACAGACTTGTCCCGACCGTCTTCGCCGGCGAAGACGAGGTCCCCGCTATCTTACGTCATCCGGACGTGGGCTCCATCCACGGCCTTGGAGACGTACGGACCACTCACCGTCCGACCCCCCCGTTATACCAAACGTCGCCTAAGCCGAGGTTCGGCCTCACAGGAGGCGCCCTTAGGCAGCGAGCCCTAGGGCTCAAAATTTCTTCTGGCAGAGCTTCTTTCCAAAGCTCGCCAAACAGCCCGGTTACGCTGTAGCAACCAATAGGGTTTGTACAGCTAATAGACAGTCCGAAAAAAAAAAAACTTGTCCCGCTAGTCGTAAAGTCGCGTAAGACTGTATAGTATGCAGACTCACGGACGGACGCGGCTCATTTTAATGGACAGCCAACTGTAAATCTAAATGATGTTTATTGATGATTAATTTATTCGTATTATAAAACCTTTTAGCGTCCATTAATCAAATAGGGACGTGAAGACGGCCCTCGTTTGAAACTGGTATAAAGTTAACTGGATTTCGAAAGTATTTTCGATCATATTATTTGCTTATCTATATATATAAAAATCATTTGCTGTTCGTTAGTCTCGCTAAAACTCGAGAACGGCTGAACGGATTTAAATTATCTTTATCTTTAAATGTTCGTGAAGGTCTAGGGAAGATTTAAAATGTAAAAAAAAAACGAATAATTGCCGGGAAAACTCTAAAAACAGCCCTTTACTTTTTCCCATACAAACGTTTTCTAATTAATACGTAGAGTCAATATGAGCTTGCAAGTTGCATTACAAGCACTCACTGTTGTCTAAGCAATGTAGGTGTGTTTCTAACGTCAAATAGTCAATTTGCACTTTATTACCGCTTTATAAAGTTTTTATGATAAAAATGATTGAATTTTAATAATAATTTAAAAAATGAATGGATTGTATGCACTGTACTGTAAGCAAACAAACGAACTCAACGCAGACGAAGTCGCGGGCATTAGCTAGTTCCCTAATAAATCTTTATTGCAACGCGGTTTTGGAGTTTATCGTATTAGACTGTGAAATGTGCACCATATAATAAGTTTTGTTCTTGGTTCGATTCAATTTATTTACTAGCTGATGAACGTGACTTCGTCTGTGTGGCTTAAGGTATCTAGTCCAATTAGATCTCATAGTTTTCTCTATTGACTTGAATCGGATATGTTACATGTAACAAAACATTTACGAGTATATTGTATAGATTAAGAAACAATTTCTTAACCACTTAAAGTTAGCCCTTGACGGCAATTTCACCTGGTGGTAAGTGATGATACAGTCTAAGATGGTAGCGGACTAACATGTTAGGGGTATGGTGAACCCACGCTCCTAATTGGTTTCTAAGCGACATCGTGCCGGTACGCTCAATCGCTTGAAATTTGTTTCTAAAGCAAAATCTGTGTAGGGCTAAATAATAAATAGATGCAGGCGTTACTTTGCGGAAGTCCATGATAAACAATAAACAGCAAGTATAATTTGCTATATTCCGCCGACAACCGGGAGATTTGTATAATATAACACCACACAAAATCTTCCACTAGAACCTTTACGCACGTTTCGACCAGACACCGGATCATCCCCTGATGTTGACTTCATAAGCGCGAAAAGTAAAGATTTTGTAGGGCTAAATATTCATTGCCCACATACCAGCCTCGAGCCAGGAATCGAACCTAAGACCTCCAACTTTATAATGCACTCTGCGCAATGTAGGTCGTCAACATTTAAAAGAAAAACACTCGTTACATCACTGAGACCTAAGTACTGGAAATAAATAATTTATAATCTTAATTTGAATCAAGATATTTTAGATTTCTTACCGGCAGCCCTGAGGGAGCCGTTATCTGACGCACTTCATCTAGCGAGGTCACCCTCCGTTGGGCGGAGGACGTGTAAGATTTAATGGCTTAACCTGTCTAGCCAGACACGTAGGTAAAACATGGTTGAAATTATAAATTTATAGGCATCACATTGTAGAAATACTTGCGATATACCGTATCTTTTTTATATATACATCGCAGGCAAAGGAATGGACAAACAAACCAATATATCTAATTTAATATACATATATGTAGGATGACTACGGGCGGGTGCGTGTCTTTGTCGGTAATTTAGTTAGACGTGGGTAGTTTCGGGCAAAGAGACCAGATACTCTTGGTAGAACAGAATTACACTTATAAGTATGGTAATTTATAAGTAGCAGACTATACGCTCCACCAAGTAGGTATGCACTACCGCAGCTCAACCACCGGTCCGACCCGACCGAGTGCAATCAATGCAATGCGCCATCCCGCGCCGGTGAGTCTTATAAGAACCTGCATACGTCACTTAGTGTTGCGTAAAGAGAGGGGGCGATGCCACTCTCTTGTCTGTCGTACATGACTCCAAACCTAGATGGCGCTGCTCTCTGATTGCCGTCATATATATAATTATATGCCACCACCGATTGCTTTTTATTTTGTTATTTTTATGTTATATTCTAAGTTTTGTAATAAAGTTGTTTGAATTAATATATTATCACATCAATAATTGATAATTTAAACAATTTTTGCTTTGAATGTAAGATGGTATCTAAGCCTACATTTCTGAAGGAATAATGATGACCTCCATAGCGCAGCGTATTAATAGGTCCGAGGTCCTGGGTTCCCGGTTCCAGTCCGGTTTACTATCAAAGACATACCTACAAGTGTAGTTATCACCATCACTTCACGAATAGAAATATCGACGATACGATACGATTCATAGATGCCTGTAATAGGTTTATATGAATAAAGCTATTTTGTTATGATTTTGATTTGCGATTTAGCGTTCCGGTTCAATTGTATTAGTGGCGTGGTAATCACTTAACATCAGGTGCCCCGTCTGTTGTTGTATCATCATCATCATCATTATCATTATCAACCGATTGACGTCCACTGCTGGACATAGGTCTTTTGTAGGGAGTTCCAATGCTCACGGTCTTGGGCCGCTTGCTTCCAGCGGCTCCCTGCGACTCGTCTGATGTCGTCTGTCCACCTAGTTGGGGGTCGACCAACGCTACGTTTACCGGTGCGGGGTCGCCATTCCAGCACCTTGGGACCCCAATGTCCATCAGTTCTACGAGCTATGTGCCCCGCCCATTGCCACTTCAACTTCGCAATTCGCAAAAAATCATTAACATAGCTTGTTTATCCACATTTTATCGGAGAGTCTTCCATAATTTCCGCACACTATCTCACCGGTTGTCCCGTAGTCTACAGGTTGCGTGGACCGTAAATATCGTAAGCTTGCGAAACGGTAATCTGTTGAAGCCCTAATATGTTTAATGGACTCGATACGTTGCCGATTAAATAACTAATTGGCAAATGATACAAGAACAGGCACATGTTTTGTTATTAACTAGCTGGTGCCTGCGAATTCGTTTGCCCAGGATTAGTATTTCGATTATTATACATAAAAAATATCACACAGATGGTAGATTTTTTTCTTCATCGTCATCATCATGATCAACCCATTACCGGCTCACTACAGAGCACGGGTCTCCTCTCAATATGAGAAGGGTTTGGCCATAGTCCACCACGCTGGCCATGTGCGGATTGGCAGACTTCACACGCCTTTGAGAACATTATGGAGAACTCTCAGTCGTACAGGTTTCCTCACGATGTTTTCCTTCACCGTTGAAGCAACTGATATTTTAATTGCTTAAATTTCTTTTTACTCTCATATTTTGGACAATTCGCACAATATCTTTATAAATTGTAGCTTATGTGCAATTCTGATGAAAGAAATGAAGAAATTCATTTAAAGGTAATTGTATACAATTTTATAACAAATTACCAAATGAAATTTCTGGGATGTCTCTCAATAAGTTCAAAGTTTATATAAAACGTAAGCTTGTAGAAAAGTCCTACTATAGTGTAAAGGATTACGTAAATGATAAACAAGCATGCGTGTGAAATATTGCTCTAATAAGATAGCTCTTAATATAATTTTAAGTGGCATGTGAGATGGTGATAACAAAAATAAAATTTACCTGGCTATGTTTGTTGTGGGCTTCTTCTTAGACCGGGGCGCGTTTGGAACCCTAATAGCTTTAGTTTTAAGTTTACGAATGTAGTTATCACCATCAAATCACTACTATGTAAATTATTGACGCGTCAAAAGCGCCTTTTAAAGGACTATTTGAATAAAGATTATTTGAATTTGAATTTGATGTTTAAGATATTTTATTGTAGTTTCATAAAAATCCATTCAGTAGTTTTTACGTGAAAGAGTAACAAACATCCATCCATACTTACAAGCTTTCGCTTTTATAATATTAGTAGGATACCCAACTAGCTGTTTATAGATGATGACGACCACCTCTGATTATAAAGTTGGAGGTCCTGGGTTCGATTCCTGGCTCGGGTCTGGTCTGGTGGGAGGCTTCGGCCGTGGCTAGTTACCAACTTACGATATAGCAAACGATGTCGCGTAGAAACCGATTAGGAGTATGGGTTTACCATTCCCCTAACAGGTTAGCCCGCTACCATCTTAGATTGCTTGATCACTTACCATCAGTTGAGATTGCCGTCAAGGAATAACTTGCAGTGGAAAAAAAAATGAAAAAAAATGAAATCGAAAATTGCCACATTAAATAAGGACAAATACTTTATTATTTTTAATATCACTATGTTTATTACCAAAAAGTCCCCTCTGTCAAAGACAGCAGAAGGTTTTAAATCTGTTATTGAATATATTGATATAGCTACATAAGTCTCTATTAAATTCTAAATAGTCATAATTTTATAATTTTTATTATATTTTGTAGATAATGTATTAATTAGGCTGACATATGTTTCGGAAAAAATCACAAAAAAATAGATTAAAAAAAGTCAGTCTAATTGGGCTTGAATTCGTTATTATTAACTTATTTAAAACGCAATTTATAAAGTTTTATATGACTATATGCCATAATAATTAATGATTAATATGAGTATTGATATAATATATGTATTTATACATAAATATATTTATTATTACTATATTTATTGGTAATATTTATTACATTTTATTTTCATCTTGCGCCGCTCACTCATCTATCATTTGCTTCTTTCCCCAAAGGTTGTCTGGAAGAGATTGCTAAAGCAATAAGGTCGCCTTTACATACTTATGTGTTAAGTGTTCAATGTTGTTGTTTCTCTATCATTTGTGTGCAATAAAGAGTATCTATCTATATTTACTCATCATCATCATCATGATCCCATTACCGGCTCACTACAGAGCACGGGTCTCCTCTCAATATGAGAAGGTTTGGCCATAGTAGTAGTATAGAATGTCGATTCTGCAGCACCCTGGAGGTGTTGCAAAAAAACCCCCGCCGAAGGCGAAAATTTTTTTGGAGAAATTCTAATAACATTCCAATTAGATTCCACTTCAACGATTTTCCAGTTAAACTCCTATGCCGATTTTGGCGCCTAGGCTTACCTAACCTAATCTAACCTAAACCTTACAGCCCCCCGGATCCTTCCACATAAGATTCTTGTAAGGGATAAAACTTCTAACCTAACCTAACCTACCCTAAACCTAACAGCTCCCGGCTCCTTCCACATAAGATTCTTCTAAGGGATAAAACCTAACTTAAATTAGAGTTCAATTGTGAAATTTTTCAATCAAACTCCTATGCCGAGCTCAATCAGAATAGAAAAAAAAAACAAAAAAAACGCGCAGGTACTTCCTTCGACCCTTCGTGCGGTCCGTAGTCCTGCGAGTTTATCTTTAACCGACATCAAAAGGAAGTGGTGTTTTTCATGAATGTTTAAATACGAGTTCATAATGTTATTTCTCCATTGTATTGATGCATTGTATGACTGATATTGAATATAATGAATGAGTAAAAATTGAATGTTCAATTGGTTATTTAGACATGTATTTTAATATGATTATATACTGTGTGTTACAAAACCAATGCCGTTTTTTGCTGTCGTTGATATTTAGATACATCCACCAAATCATTTTTATAACCTATTAACTTTAGGTAGATACAAAAAAAAAAAATTTCACGGCCGACCTCTGATTAGGAGGCTGACGCCCTTACCACTAGGCTATCACCGCTTCCAAATATTATATTTACTCAATAAAACCTTATTCATCATCATGATCAACCCATTACAGGCTCACTACAGAGCACGGGTCTCCTCTCAATATGAGAAGGGTTTGGCCATAGTCCACCACGCTGGCCATCTGCGGTTTGGCAGACTTCACACGCCTTTGAGTACATTATGGAGAACTCTCAGGCGTGCAGGTTTCCTCACGATGTTTTCCTTCACCGTTGAAGCAAGTGATATTTTGAAGCGGTGATGGCCTAGTGGTTAAAACCTTTTTGAGTAAATATAATATATATAAACCTGTATGAATAACGAAAATATATTCCAATAGTTATGAAAATACTAACGTTTAGATATCGCAGAGCTGAGAACAATTTCTACATACTATAAATACCTCAATAAATACTGCAAACAAGTTGCTCTAGGCCCATAAATATTGTAGAGTTATGCAAACAGATAATCGCCGTGTGTCCTAATGTGTTTAATGGATTTGATACGGTTCTAACCTAATAGCTAGTTAGTAAATAACTTAGATAGTCGGCCATAGACAAACCTGTTCTATAAGTTCAATTCTAAAGCTGCATTTGTCTATTGATGTCCGGATGATAACGAATATCACTAATTCTAGTGTTCATGGATAAGCAACTAAAGGTAAAGCTAATAATATTAACAACTAAATCTACCCGCGTTTTCTCGCACTCCTATTTTTGACGCCTTCAGGTCAGGACGTCCACCTCTAACTCTGCGGAGTTATGTGCGTTTTTAAGCAATTGAAATATCACTTGCTTCAACGGTGAAGGGAAATATCGTGAGGAAACCTGCACGCCTGAGATTTCTCCACAATGTTTTTTTTTTTTATTCACCACAGATTAGCCCTTGACTTCATCTCACCTGATGGTAAGAAATGATGCGGTCTAAGATGGTAGCGGGCTATCTTGTTAGGGGTATTGTAAACTCATACTCCTAATTGGTTTCTACACGACATCGTGCCGGAACGCTAAATCGCTTGGCGACACGTCTTTGTCGGTAGGGTGGTAACCAGCCACGGCCGAAGCCTCCCACCAGACCAGACTCGAGCCGGGAATCGAACCCAGGACCTCCGATTTTAAAATGCAACAGCGCACGCGCTGCGCCACGGAGGTCGTCAAAAAATGTTCTAAGGCACGTGAAGCCACATGGCCAGCGTGACGGACTATGGCCAAACCCTTCTCATGTTGAGAGGAGACCCGTGCTCTGTAATGAGCCGGCAATGGGTTGAAGTAGTTAAAACTGCAAGGTAAGGTTCACAACAAATTCAATTCAGAGTTAAGCTTTTATTTTTTCGTATTGCATATCGCGTGATTGAGGCATTGGCTAAATGGCGATGAATTACAGGCCCCGACACATTAAGGATGTTTAAATCACGCTTTCATGTGACATACAATGTTGCGTATACAATTATCTGTCAATTCGATTTAAAATGGCCGTTTTGTGTCGGTTACAAGTGGAAATTACGTACTATAACACGACTGCGGTTATCAAAAACATCGATAAAGGTTGCCATTTTTCTTTTAGCGACAAATTAACGCGATCATTATGCGATGCCAATATCGCTTAAAACTGTACTTATGTCTTATTTTTAATATAACTGTTTTATATGACTGTTTGACGACCTCCGTGGCGCAGTGCGTGTACTGTTGCATTATAAAGTTGGAGGTCTTGGGTTCGATTCCCGGCTCGAGTCACGCTGGTGGCTACAAAGACGTGTCGCAAAGCGATTTAGCGTTCCGGCACGATGTCGCGTAGAAACCAATTAGGAGAGTTGGTTTACCATACCCCTGACAGGTTAGCTCGCTACCATCCTAGACTGCATCAACACTTACCATCAGGTGAGATAGCCGGCAAGGACTACAATAATTTTTTAACACGCTTTTTTATCGTTTATATCCTTAATATCGTAACAGGATTTTTTATAAGCTTTCTTTCTATAAAAACTTTGAACTTATTGATAGACATCTCCAAGATATCAATAGGTAATTTATTAAAAATAAAATACAATTAAAGCTGTGATAGCCTAGTGGTTAGGACGTTAGCCTCCTAATCAGAGGTCGGGGGTTAGAACCCGGGCACGTAAATATCACTTGCTTCAACGGTGAAGCAAAACATCGTGAGGAAACCTGCACGCCTTAGAGTTCTCCATAATGTTCTCAAAGGCGTGTGAAGTCTGCCAATCCGCACATGGCCAGTGTGGTGGACTATGGCCAAACCCTTCTCATATTGAGAGGAGACCCGTGTTCTGTAGTGAGCCGGCAATGGGTTGATCATGATGATGATGAAAATACAATTAAACTCTCAAACGCCGTTGTTTCAAGTATAACTATTTCAGTTGGTCATAATACGATATTAAGGATTATATAAACGATAAAAAAGCTTGGGTGTGAATTGCTCTATCTCCATAGGTACTATAGTTTATTATTCATTTTATTCATTATGTGAGATGGTGATAACGAAAAAAAAATAAAAACCCCGGCTAAGTTTGTTGTGGGCTTCTTCTTAGACCGGGGCGCGTTTGGAACCCTCATAGCTTTAGTTTTAAGTTTACGAATATAGTTATCACCATGAAATAACTACTATGTAAATTATTGACGCGTCAAAAGTGTCTTTTTAAGGACTATTTGAATTAAGATTATTTTGAATTTGAATTTAATATACGTAAATACATCGTTCGATATGACAGGATCGGATCTTAGGTCCAATGGGCGCAGAAAAGTTGTTGTCACGAAGCTGTTATGATTACAGAATTCGCAGCTCTTGCACAATAGCGGTATGATTAAATTAGAAGCCGCCGACCGCCGGCTATTATTTAATCTGTATAAGGCGTCTGGTGAGTATCTAATCTGACATTGCCCATACATGGATGCTGCGACGGAGTTTCTGCGAGCTGGACGCAAATGGACTTCTAATGTCGTACGATTTTGATGCTGTTCCGAGCTGTTGATAGGACAGGATACAGGCTGTTTTATAATAATAAGAGATAGATAGATAGATAAACTCTTTATTGCACACTACAAACTTGAATTCAAAATAAAAAAAACAAAAAAAAAACACAATGCGCTAGTTACCACCCTACCGACAAAAACGTGTCGCAAAGCGATTTAGCGTTCCGGCACGATGTCGCGTGGAAACAAATTAGGAGTATGGGCTTACCATACCCCAAGTAGGTTCGCCCGCTGCCATCTTAGACTGCTTCATCACTTACCATCAGGTGAGACGGCCGTCAAGGACTAACTTGCAGTGGAAAAAAATTACACTTTTTTTTTGTCATATTGGAACGAAGTTCCTTATCGCGCGTTGTGAAAGGGGGCTAGACGGAAAAAATTCTTACTAAAAGTTGTCACGACACTTTGTTTGGCGTCGCATGTTTCTCTGTGTGTCTCTCTCTCTCTCTCTTATAGAAAGCAAGCCAGATATTTTCATCTCTATTTCGCATTGAACAGTGTGGTGTCGCGACGATTATTGTTGTTGAGTGTCTTTTTGTTTGGCGTCGCATGTTTCTCTGTCTGTCTCTCTCTCTCTTATAGAAAGCACGCCATATATTTTCATTTCTATTTCGCATTGAAGAGTGTGGTGTCGCGACGATTATTTTTGTTAAGTGTATACAGTGTATATTTTTTGTAAATAATAAATAATAAAAAATAATAATAATAATGAATCCTGACAGTGTTTCTGCACAAGTTCCGGATATTGCTGATGGAGTTAGGTAAGTAGAGATTATATACAGATAATAATAAATGCTTTTGTATTTTTAGCAAGTACGCACTATAACCTCTCTTTATTATTGTGCTAACCAAGTCATACTTATTATAATCTCCACATTTTGTGTGTTTAGGAAGTGTACGCGTCATAATTTTAATAAATTCAAAAACAAATCATATTTTAATATTACAATATCAGTTTGTATAACATCATATATGTTAATAATAAAAAAAAATATTATTATAACTTAAACAAAATAAAATTTTATTACTTCTCATTATTATTTATTCTTCTTATTATTATTGAACTTCGTTCCATCCGGGTGTCCCTTGACACCTCTCAAGTTTTTATTATGTATATAGTTTAAGTTATTTATGTATAAGTTTTATTATATCGCTATGAAGCCATTGACTAAGTATCAGAGATCAAGAAATTGAATCAATAAGATAACCATAGTTTAACAAACCATTTTTTTTACTTTCGTATTTTTTTAATGATTAACTATGTTACATAATAAAAGTATGTGTACAAAATTTCATAACGAACGGGTAAGTAGTTTTCACGTCAAAGCGTAATAAACAGACTTACATTCACGTTTATGTATGACTAGCTTTTACACGCGGCTTCGGTTGCATTGAAATCATTAAATAATTATCAGAGATCGTTAAAATAGAAATGTCTCAATGTGATAACTATATTTCAACAAACGATTCTTTTCGAAAAAAAATTTTTTTTTTAGTTAAAATTACCTTATGTTACCTCTAATACCTCCAAGACTATTTGTATAAAGTTTTATGACGATAGATTCAGTAGTTTTTGCGGGAAAGCATAACAAACATTCCCACATTCCCATTTATAATATTAGTAAAGATTACTTTTTTTTTGGACTGTCTATTAGCTCTGCTAATCCTATTGGTTGCCACAGCGTAACCGGGCTGTTTGGCGAGATTCGGAAAAAACCTCTGCCAGAAGAAATTTTGAGCCCTAGAGCTCGAAGAAACTAAGGGAACGTCTGTCTAAGGGCGCCTCCTGTGAGGCCGAACCTCGGCTTAGGCGACATTTGCGATAACGGATCGGACATTCGATAGACATGACTTGAAAAACCACTGCATTGTTTTAAAAAAACGTCATTTCCGTTCTATATTTTGTCCTAGCGCTATAGGGCTTTTTAGGGAAATAGCAAAAAGGTTAGTCGACATCACAGGAGACCGAAGAGCTGCCAGCTACCTCGGACAACGAATTAGTCTTGCAATCCAAAGGGGAAACGCTGCCAGTATCTTCGGAACCTTGCCTAAAGGGACTCCTTTTAATAATATATTTTAGTTATAGTTTTAGTTTTAAGTTCAATTTAAGGTTTATTTTAAGTTTTTAAGTGTTTATAATACAGTTACATTGTTTTAGTTGTTAATTATAATTGTACTTAATTATGAAAATAAAACTTACTTATATTCTTTTGTCCTATATTTAGAAACAAGTTTATTTAAGTAATATTTAATTTTTATGGCGGTTCCAGCACACGCTGTATAAGGTCAAAGCCCCTCTTAATATGGCATACAATGCTAGAGATAAGCCGCGCTATCATTGGGTATTCTAATAAAGAGTTTTGGATCGTGATCGCGTTGAATCTCCGTTTCTATGATTGTAACGCTTCATTGCGGACACTGATAACGTTATCACTGTTTTTTATACACTACAAGTCAGCCCTTGACGTCTATCTCACCTGGTGGAAAGTGATGATACAGTCTAGGATGTTAGCGGACTAACCTGTTAGGGGTATGGTAAACCCACACTCCTAATTGGTTTCTACGGGACTACGCTAAATTTTATTTAAAAAATTTGTTTTTTGCTTGTCCTGTAAAGTAGGGGTTTATCTTTTACGACCTTTCTACCCCAAGGTAGTGATTTATTATACGTCAACCATTTTTACAAAAAAAGATTTAACATATCATACATGTAAAAACAAAAAAATATCACTTGCTTCAACGGCGAAGGAAAACATCGTGAGGAAACCTGCACGCCTGAGAGTTCTCCATAATGTTCTCAAGGGCGTGTGAAGTCTGCCAATCCGCACATGGCCAGCGTGGTGGACTATGGCCAAACCCTTCTCATATTGAGAGGAGACCCGTGCTCTGTAGTGAGCCGGTAATGGGTTGAACATGATGATGATGATGACATGTAAACAATACTCACGCCTGACAAGTCAAAGGTGCGCAGAATAGGTAATAATACCTGAATATTACCTATTGAAATCTTGCAGATGTCTATCAATAACATCAAAGTTTCTATAAAGCGAAAGCTTATATAAAAATCCTGTTACGAGATTAAGGATTATTATATAAACGATGAAAAAGCTTGGTTGTGAATTGCTCTAACTCCATACCTAATTATAATTTATTATAGATGGTGGTATAAAAAAAGAAACCAGGCTAAGTTCGTTGTGGGCTTCTTCTTAGACCTTGGCGTGATTGAAACCCTCTTAGCTTCAGTTTTAAGTTAGCGAGTTATCACCATCACATCGTGGTTTTGTGCTGTGCAGTGCTGTGCTGCGCTGTGCTTCTGATTGCGATTTCGATTGTGATTGCGATTTCGATTGCGATTGCGATTTCGATTGTGATTTCGATTGCGATTGCGATTCTGATTGCGATTATTATTGCGATTGCGATTCTGATTGCGATTGGGATTGCGATTTCGATTGTGATTTCGATTGCGATTTCGATTGTGATTGCGATTGCGATTTCGATTGTGATTCAAAAGATGAGATTATGTAAAAAAAATAAAAGAAACAAACTTATTTCAGTAAAATAAAAAATGAATTTTGCATTCATTTTTTAATTTTTTAGCAGTAACAGTTAAAACAAGATAAAGTTATTTCTTGTCTATATATATAAAAGCGAAAGGTCACTTACTTACATACTTTTACATACTTACTGATAAAACACGAGATCTCAAAAACTATTGTACGTATAAAGCAAGTAGGTACTTGATAGTAAAGATGATGTTAAGAGTTAGAAAGGATATTTGGAAATTCCACCCCTGTAAAATAGGGGTTGTAAGTTTGTATGAAATTTCTTTGTTTTTAGAGTTAGAGACACAAAAATTTTCATTATGATTAATAATAATAAATAAAAAACATGTACATCAATTTTTTTTTAAATATTACCTAATTTATATTATTATTATATATTAGGGTGGTAAAAAAGGGGATGATAGTTTTTGCTTATTTTTTTATTATGAAGTCTACAAGCTAGAAATTTTGAAAATTGGTTTCTTTTAGGGGTAAGTTTATACTTACCTTATGGTTTAACCTTATGGTTAGAATTTTTTTTCATCCTAATCTACCCCGAAGGGAGTAAAATAGGGGTTTAAAATTTCTATGAAAGTCCTATGTTTTTTAATTTAGAAACACGAAAATCGGCAATTTGACATTTGCCTGTAGCTTACTTTCTGAAGAAGGGTATTGGCCGCACGGGTAACCTCAATCTCAAGGGAAATCAACAATACTACATAGACGAAGTCGCGCGCAACAGCTAGTATTATTATAACTGAACGGAAATAGAATATTAGTTAGTAGGTATTGTCCGATAATTCTAACCCCCCATTAGCTAAATTCTTATTAAAATATATTTATGTTTACCAACGCTATAAATAAGTTAAAACAAAAGCTAACTCGGTCCGAAAATAGGAAGCCATCATGGAATTTTGTTGTTATTATAGAAAAGTTTTTGCCGTAAATAAAGACAGAGTTAGAAACAAAGTTGTTTTTGCGGTTTTATTTTCTAAGTCACAATAGATTTTGCTCCCGTGTACGCCTGGGCGGAATCACGTTTTTCGTGGCAGATAACTTTGCGAGCGGGTTTCGCTCGCCAGTGCCGTCACTTTACTGTAATGCCTACTTTAAATTTAGGTACATCTATTATACATCAAACATTTTACATAAATCTTAAAATAAAACTTAGATTAACCTACAACTAAAAACCTTAAAAAATAAATAAATATTTAAACATCATAACTAAAATATATTATTAAAAGGAGTCCCTTTAGGCAAGGTTCCGAAGATACTGGCAGCGTTCCCCCTTCGAATGGCTAGACTTATTCTTTGTCCGAGGTAGCTGGCAGCTTTTCGGTCCCCTAACCTCTCTTCGGTCGACTAACCTTTTTGCTATTTCCTTAAAAACCCTTAGAGTGACCCCGAATTAAAGTTTAAATTACTTTAAATTGAATCAAATTCGCTTATTGCAGGAAAGTGGTACATTCATACAAAGATCTTAAGATTAAAGCGTAGCCTAATACATTCTGCCTATCAGGAATGCAAGAAAAAATATAAATAGAAAAAAATCAATGTAAATTTATTTATTTATTTATTTATTTATAATATATAAATCAATTTAGAGGTAACTACAGCATGCCTAATAACTTAAGTCGACGCTAATATGTCGCTAATAATATAATATGCAATGTATTTTAATTGCTTAAAAACGCACATAACTCTGAAAAGTTAGAGCTGCGTGCCCGGGTTCGAACCCCCGACCTCTAATTAAGAGGTGGACGTTTTAACCACTCACCACCATAACCACCCACACCAACACCACCAACACCACCACACCAGGCTATCACAGCTTTTTTGCCAAAAAGATTAGGGTGGTAAAAAAATTTTGCATCCCGTTTCCAATTGCCACGTTTTTATTCAATCAAAAGCATTCAGAGCAAGGAAAAAGTCCTTGCTCTTAATGGTGGTTTTACAAATTTACCGTACCATTAGAACAAAATACGATAGCGAGTACGAATTTAACGAGTAAAATGCATGTTATGTTATGAAACATTAGAGTTCCACCTCTGACCCGGGACCTTTGGTTTACGCTTGCATGCCATCGCTGTTTAAACGTGATTCAGTGGTTAAAACCGTGTTACATCTCACACCGTATTGCACGGGTAATATTAATTAATTGATCTACAACCTTATGCATTTTCTACATGTACAGTGGTGAGTTTCATATTTATATTCGAAATTTGTAAAAACCCAAAGTTGAAAATCATCATCATCATGAACAACCCATTACCGGCTCACTACAGAGCACGGGTCTCCTCTCAATATGAGAAGGGTTTGGCCATAGTCCACCACGCTGGCCATGTGCGGATTGGCAGACTTCACACGCCTTTGAGAACATTATGGAGAACTCTCAGGCATGCAGGTTTCCTCACGATGTTTTCCTTCACCGTTGAAGCAAGTGATATTTAATTTTTTTTTTGAAAAACGCACATAACTCCGAAAAGTTAGAGGTGCGTGCCCGGATTCGAACCGCCGACCTCTGAATAGAAGGCTGACGCCCTAACCACTAGGCTATCACCGCTTTTTTTTCAAGTTGAAAATACATATCTTTAATCTCGTTTTTCTTTTTTTATACTTTACAAGTAAGTCCTTGACGCCTATCTCACCAGGTGGTAAGTGATGGTAGCGGGCGAACCTGTTAGGAATATAGTAAACCCACGAATTCAAATGCAAATTTAAATTCAATCTTTATTCAAATAGTCCCTTTAAAAGGATTTAATAAATATTATGAAGAACTCTCAGGCGTGCAGGTTTTCTCACGATGTTTTCCTTCACCGTTGAAGCAAGTGATATTTTAATTTCTTAAAAATGCACATAACTCCGAAAAGTTAGTTATAGGTGCATGCCCGGGTTCGAACCCCCGACCTCTGATTAGGAGGCTGACGTGCCACTAAGCTATCACAGCTTCTTTGTAAGTTCAATAATCTACACTAGTCAATAGTTTCGATAGCTAAGCGATAATAACGCAATTGTAAGATCTAATCCCCACTTGGAAGGCTATGGCTGTATCCGATTTCCTCACGCTTAGGGGAAGAGGGTTATTACTGAGGTAAGTTCGACAATCTAAGCTAAGTCTCAATAGAGAAATCTCAGAAGTTGTAACTTCAAACACCACCTGTAAAACTATGGACGTAACTCAATCCGACACCCTCTAGTAGTTGCGGCTTCTTTTTACTCCCCCGAACTAAGCGCTCTTCTCCGAAAATCCAAAACACATCCTTCACGACCCTGACGATCAGATGACTACTGACAACATACTCGTACCACCTACCACACAATCATAGGCTACACACCGTCTTCGCCGGCGAAAACGAGGTCCCCGCTATCTTATGTCATCCGGATGGGGGCTCCATCCACGGCCTCGGAGACGTACGGACCACTCGCCGTCCGACCGCCCCGTTATCCTAAACGTCGCCTAAGCAGAGGTTCGGCCTCCCAGGAGACGCCCTTAGGCAGACATTCCCTTAAAATTTATTTCCAAGGCTCGCCAAACAGCCCGGTAACTCTGTGGCAACCAATAGGGTTAGCACAGCTAATAGTCAGTCCGAAAGAAGAAAAAAAAATATGGACATCATCGGCCTCATGTTTTGGAAAGAGGGATATTACTAAGGTAAGTTTTAGGATTATTAGTAAGGTTTTACGTAAAAACGTATAATACACAGCAAAGGTAATAAACAGAAAGGGTGTTTATCGGTACCCTTAATACGAGTTTAAACATTTCGACATGTTCGATGGTTTCAGTAATATGGTTTGTATCACCCAGCAACTATCAAGTGAAAGATTGTTTAATATCAATTGAAATGTCTGCAAATAAAACTAAGTAAGTTAGCAAAATACCTATGTCCAGCAGTGGAGGTCTATCGGTTGAAATGATGATGATGATGAAGTTAGCAAATAATAAGATAACTAACAAATGAACATCCGTGTGTTTGTTAGTTTGTGTGCGTGTGTTAGCGTGCGTGCGTCCATGCTTGCTTCATATGAACTAGTTGTATATGCCAATTGTTGGAAGTTCAGTTCTACAATACAAACTTTCTCTCGAGTCGAAGTAGACCAGGGTGATACTTCAGTGGAATGCCTTATCTTATTGTATTTAGTTTTTTACAACTACTTGTATATAACAACGACTTCTCTTTTGTCTCTTTTATTTTTTCTAAGTCGGGAGTCGCGGAGAAACCACCTAGGAGTACGGTTCTACCATAACCTTAACAAGTTAGCCCGCTATCTTAGACTGCATCATCACTACTAGGTGAGATTGCCGTCAAGGTCTAACTTGTAGAGAATATAATTTAAAAAAAAAATAGGAACTGGATCTTTAAAAAGGGGGTAGTATAAGGTTTTTTTATTGTTCTTTATTCGTACATCACAACATTAAGAAAAACAGAAACATGAAGTGCTTCATACAATATGATACAAAAGGGACCTAATAGCTTAGTAGCTAAATAGATATAAATATATATCTAGCTAAATAGTAGATCTAAAACACCATATTCAAGTATCGAAATACCATCTAACGTGGTTATCTAAGAGAAATTATATGCATTGTGTTATATTTATATATTTGCTGATTTCTCTAACTTTGTGTGTTCACTCATTCACTCATCGTTTTCGAGACGTGTAACCTTGTACTAGGGGTACGGACTATCCACTCGCGAATTGAAATAGCTACATTGATGACGATGGAAGGAAATTAATCAATTATTATCCAGCGCTAATGAGACGCGAATATTCATTTTAGGGTAGAAAATAACATTCCGCCTCTTATCGATACCTGACATCTGAAGATATCTTTCAGCTTAAATCAAAATCACATGAAATCAAAATATCTTTACTCATGTAAATGTTACAGGCATCTAAGAATCGTTCAAGCTGTGATAGCCTAATGGTTAGGACGTCCGCCTCATAATCAGAGGTCGGGGGTTCGAGCCCGGGCACTCACCTCCAACTTTTCGGGGTTATGTGCGTTTTTAAGCAAATAAAATATCACTTGCTTCAACGGTAAAGGAAAACATCGTGAGGAAACCTGCAAGCCTGAGAGTTCTCCATAATGTTCTCAAAGGCGTGTGAAGTCTGCCAATCCACACATGGCCAGCGTGGTGGACTATGGCCAAACCCTTTTCATATTGAGAGGAGTCCCGTGCTCTATAGTGAGCCGGTAATGGGTTGATCATTTACATGTACATATTCTTCCGTGCGTATGTTTTGTACGATAAATTTATTATTCGACTACAATTGTAACCGAGTAATACGGGAGTCAATTTACCTAGCGTAAAACTAAATGCTAATACGTTAGAACACGCCTTATCTTGGCTTATCTATCGCACAAATCCATGATGTAACTTAGCAGGATGGCCCGCGGGTCAGGCTGTATGGCCACATGCGATGGTGAAAGGAACAACTATTGCGTATTCCATAAAATGCAATATCCATAAATTTTGTGGAATTCTTGAAATGTAGGCTCGGTACCGCACACAGGTCAAAGCTGTTCACTTAATTTTGTTTTATCTGTCCATCTAATCACATAAAATTGTTGCAGAACTTGACTGTCGTCCTCTTTGTGAATTCTTTTTAATCTCTTTAAATTTAAATCGCAGCGATATCGTATTATAATTATCCTGGTTATAATCCTTTCAGGTCCTGTATAATCCAGGAAGGTCCTGGGTTCAATTCCTGACTCGAGTCTAATCTCGTGGTATGAGCTTCGGCCGTGGCTGGTTAACCGTACTTTCCATAAAAAAGTGTAATATGATTTGTCTATAAGCTTTCGTTTTATAAAAACTTTAAACTTATTGATAAACATCCCCAAGATATCAATAGGTTATTTATTATGAAACAAAATACCGTTTTCTTTGAATAAGTAAATAATTTTGTGCAGCCTACTAAACGGTACTTACTACAAGTTTACTTTTACTACAGTGCGTTACGGTCGTTTTTTTTTGATTTTTTTTTTTAGTTTTATGGACATACGAGTACATTAAATTCTCATATTTATTGTGATTATGTTAATACATCTAAGGAATAGTCAATAGCAGGTGAGTTTGAGATAACATAATCTTGGTAAAGGAAAGAAAGATCGAAATCTACGCAACAAAAAATGGTGAAACCTCTCTCTCTGCAACCTCTTTAATTATTAAAATTATATTAAATGTTTACTGTATCTTGTTATTTCGCTTTCATTCTTTGGGTGACACCGTCGCATCTATAACATCACCAGTACGAATGGTGAGTCATCATCATCATCATGATCAACCCATTATCGACTCACTACAGAGCACGGGTCTCCTCTCAATATAAGAGTATGGTATAGTCCACGATGCTGGCTATGTGCGGATTGGCAGACTGCACACGCCTTTGCGAACATTATGGAGAACTCTCAGGCATGCAGGTTTAATCAAGATGTTTTCCTTCACCGTTGAAGCCAGTGATATTTTAATTACTTAAAAACGCACATAGTGAAATGTTAGAGGTGCGTGCCCGGATTCGAACCCCCGACCTCTGATTAAGAGGCGGACGACCTAACCACTAGGCTATCACAGCTTTATGAGTCAGGCCCGCTATTAAATAATTCAGTAACGTTTAATCCAACATTGATTACGAACAATGAATCATACATATATATCGCTGAATTGAATGGTAGCATCGAGTTCATACTGTATTCATTAAATTTAAAATAATAATTATTTTATTTTTACAGATGCTTCTGTCAGCTGTCAGCAAACTGAAATGCTTCTTGGAATTCCTGCGCAGGCGTTCCCCTCACTATGATATTATGAATGCGACGGTAGTCTTGCCTGTCTGTTCGTAACTTCTTCGCTGCCAATCTTTTGAAACGAATTTGCTCAAGTTTATTGGATACTAGCTAGCGCCTGCGACTTCGACAACATCCTAACTCACGAATATTACCTCTTATAGTATAAGTTTAGTCTAGCTATTCCCCCGAGCTGATGTCATGTTAAGTAATGTTATATTATGTTGTTTTATGTTAGGATTTGATTTGATGATGCCAATGAAGAAAATCGATCTACAACTTTCCATCGTCATTATCATCACGATCAACCCATTCTCGGCTCACTACAGAGCACGGGTCTCCTCTCAATGTGAGAAGGGTTTGGCCATAGTCTACCCCGCTGGCTATGTGTGGATTGGCAGACTTCACACGCCTTAGAGAACATTACGGAGAACTCTCAAGCTTGCAGGTTTCCTCACGATGCTTTCCTTCACCATATAAATATAAAATGTATTTATTCTGACATTGTGTTACAAACAATACATCTTATTCTAATCAGAAATTTTATGTCGGTCTGTAACACCAACCAGAAAGGAAATATGGTACTTGGATCTCTGAAGCTTCCGTGTAAGGTGATCACTGAATTAAGCGACGAGGTAGATAGCGTATTTACTCGCCAAAAACAGCGGTTCCTTTTCAATAAAACAGTAGAAGACTTCAAAAGACGCCGACATCCAAAACAGTAGTGACATAAATCAGCTGTCCAATTTAATTAAACAGAACAATAACTTAATTATTACATTTCCATCTATGATAAACTCTCAGAACTTTGTATTAAATGGAAACGCCAAATACAGTACAATCAATCGCCATTACAATCTAATCTCCGTGTTTTATGTACAGCGACGTGCATTTAAAGCGAGCAATTTAATAGCATTAGCTTTAAGTCTGCACCCACATTATATTGCAATTATGACCCTAAATATTGACCATTGATAATAATGGAAATCGTTAATAAATGTTTATTTTATATACTGGCATTCTCTTGCAACTGTGTAAAACTCTATTTAAATTAGTAAACTTAATTTACGAACCCTTTTTCACATAATTTTTTTCTCGTACTACATTACATTTACATTTTCCTCCCATGAAACAAGAGTCTTTCGTTCCAGCTAGGGGCGATGATTCGGCTGATGATAATGGCTAATATGAAGCAAAAAATATCAACATCGATCATTGCTGCGTGAAAGAAACGAATAAACAAACTGTGTTAACAATTATCACTTGAAAAATATATCCATATATTATTATTGTGTTTTGTCGATTTTTATTGAGGCTGAATAAATCCTATTATAGTGTAAAGGACTATTATAGTGTAAATGATAAACAAGCTTGGGTATGAAATATTGCTCTAATAAAGTAACTATTGAATAATTTTAAGTGGCATGTGAGATGGTGATAACTAAAAGAAAATTTACCTGGATAAGTTTGTTTTGGGCTTCTTTCTAGACCAAAGTGTGTTTGGAACCCTCATAGCTTTAGTTTTAGGAATTTACCTATCACAATCAACTCACTACTTTGTAAATTATTGACGCATCTTAAGTGCCTTTTAAAGGATTATTTGAATAAATATTACGATTGATTGACTAATTCGTTGATTGATAACCTAACCCAACGTGGGTTATTGTTTTGTTATTTATTTATATTATATTTTAAGAATAATTCAGCATTTTTAAACGCGTAATTTTAAGTCTTACGATACAAATAGATTTATTTTACTGAATTGATACAAAAAAATACAAATTCAGAACCTCCGCGAAACCACAGTTTTAGCCCTCAAGTGTATACCCTACCCAATGACTAAGGAAGGCAAACCGTTGACATTTGATTTAATCGTGGCATTGCGAAATAAAAGCCTATCTCTTTTCCGCATACGCGTATAACGTACAAAGGAAAAGGGACAGAAAACAGGTGTGTAACCCACGGATATGCTTCCAGCTATGAGGAAATTGAAAAATATCGAAATAAAAGAAATCTTAACAAATTACAATCCTTATAATTAAATCTTAACTTAATTACATGTTCTATATCTAATTGTAATTCTAATTGAGTGCACAGCATGACAAAAGTTTAATATAACCAATTACAGAAATATAAATATAAAGTTATGTGTAATACTTAATTAATCCTATTACATTCAAACAAAATTTCCTATAGTGACCGTTAAAGATATCAATTTTGGAGTTTTTACTGATAATCTCATTGTACAAACGACACAACACACACGGATTGGCAGACTTCACACGCCTTTGAGAACATTATGAAGAACTCTCAGGCATGCAGGTTTCAGGCATTATAATGTTGGTCCTGGGTTCGATTCCCGGCTCGAGTCTGGTCTGGTGGGAGGCTTTGGCCGCGGCTAGTTACCACTCCACCGACAAAGACGTGTCGCCAAGCGATATAGCCGTTCCGGTACGATGTCGCGTAGAAACCAATTAGGAGTGTGTTTACCATACCCCTCACAGTTTAGCCCACTACCATCCTAGACTGCATCATCACTTACCATCAGGTAAGATTGCCGTCAAGGGCTAACTTGTAGTGGATAAAAAAAATACTTCACATGCCTTTGAGAACATTAGGGAGAACCCTCAGGCGTGCAGATTTCCTTTCCTCAATATGATGGCAATGCGTTGATCATGATGATGATAACGATCAACCTCAATGGACCATTTGAGAAACTGGTTCATTATGTTTATTCCCAGTCAGCGCTAACACCAATGGCGAGTGTTGTTTTCTCAAAAACTTACACTCGAGACTGGAAACGTTATTTTGCCTGCGAAAAAGATTTTTCCAGAACATCATCGTCATTCATCAAACGAGTGCTTCTGTTTCACAACTTCCGCCATTGACCTACAAACTGTGGATGGAGCCAAGAGCAGTGATCCCTTTACAACAGGGGAGGTGCTATATACAACGAATCTTTCGGCCAAGTACAGGACCACGAGACCTTTTCAACGATAGGTCTAAAAATAGTGCGGTACATTATCGATTTGATAAATCCACGAATAAAGAAGTGTAAAGGATTGACGATATTTAGATGAAATGAAATAAAAATTAGAAATGAAATGCTGAGGTCACGATTTTGTTTACTTTCGCTCATAGTAATTAAAACCACCACTTGCGGAATTACACTTTTATTTCAACAATGACTAAGAGGTCTGAACGGTCCGACGGAAGCGCCTGTTCGGTTGGTTGGTTCGGTTGTTCAGTGAATTCACTAATAATCAATTAAGTTTGATTATGTTTAGAAACGGCACCATTAACATACAATTCTCGATATATTTGCGCACTTTTTTACATTATCTACTAGTTGTATGTACTACATATTTATACGCACCGCGAACTAAAACAAGTATTATATATATATATAGCCAGAGTAAAGCAGTTAAAATGCAACATTTGTTCAATGCTATTTGTAAGCCCACTGAGACACGACTGTTGAGACTCAATAATACGTAATTCAGATAAAGATCTCGTGGGCATGTTACTCGATGTACGGAGCAGTTGAACCAAAAACGGAGCACCCTAAACGAATTCTGCAATTTATTCCCGCGGAAATAAGACGGAAAATCGGGTAATCCGACCGAAAAATTGTTGGTATTCAATTTCGGCGGGAACCATTTTTTTCATAAGGTTTTACTGAATATTCTATATTCTATTTGACCTCTATTACGTGAAAAAATCGGATTCAGAGTTTTACTGTGAGAAATGTTCCAGAACAAAATTGCGCGTGCTGTTCCTTTATTCCGTGTTAACGAAGTACGCAATAAGCATGTTTATCTAAACAATCGGCGGTTCGAATCCGGGCACGTACCTCTAACTTTGCGGAGTTATGCGCGTTTTAAAAAAAAAAATATCACTTGCTTCAACGGTGAAGAAAAACATCCTGAGGAAACTTGCACGCCTGAGAGTTCTCCATAACGTTCTCAAAGGCGTGTGAAGTCTGCCAATCCGCACATGGCCAGCGTGGTGGACTATGGCCAAACCCTTCTCATATTGAGAGGAGACCCGTGCTCTGTAGTGAGCCGAGAATGGGTCGATCATGATGATGATGATGATATAAACAATTAACAGACGTGCGCAGTTGAATATCCCTCATTGACAATATGGCAAAAATCCAATAAAACAATCTACGTAAAAAACACGAGAAGTAGATAAATAAACCACGGAAACAAGAATTTAGAATGACCTTGAGTCCCAGAGAATTCAAGCAATATTGCTTGTCCCCTATGAGAACATGTGCAACACTTAGCCAAAGAGAGAGATCTCTCCATAGTCATCAGCATTATCAGCCTATTAATTTCCAACCGCTGAGTAAATACCTACTCTTTCATAGGTCTAAGTTATTTAGAGCCTTTATACTTCGCCTATATAGTGGTCAGGACGTAAGCCTCCTAATCAGAGGTCGGGAGTTCGAACCCGGGCACGCACCTCTAAACTTCGGAGTTATATGCGTTTCTAAAATACCTCTTACTACAACGGTGAAGGAAATTTGTTGTGGAGGAATCTTGTCTACCTGAGAGTTCTCCATAATGTTCTCAAAGAAAGAAAGAAAGAAAGAAAGAAAGAAAAAGTTTTTTATTTAGTCATAATTTGCTATACATACTATCTCTACTATACATACATACGATCGACATGACTAAATAAAGGCAACCCACTCAGCGTCAGTTGCGGCAAGCCGCAGCGCTGGATTTCAGTGGGAGCCTGAATACTGTTAGCAACACGGACGCGATCACCTATATATATGCATGCATAATCACAAAAGATCAGAAATAATAAAAAAATAAAAAACAAGACAAAGAAAAAACGATATTACCAATTATTAAATAATACTAAAACTAATACTAATACTAATACTAATACTAATTCTAATACTAATTCTAATACTAAAACTAATACTAATACGAATACTTGTTCTAAGTGCTGGAACGATAATATTTATTTTTCTTCCTATGATTTAAATTTTTTGTTGCTCAAAGGCGTGTTAAGTCTGCTAATCCGCACATGGCCAGTGTGGTGGACTATGGCCAAGCCTTTCTTTTGTTGACAGAAAACTCGTGCTCTTTAGTGAGCCGGCAATGGGTTGATCATGATGATGATGATACTTCACGCTTATCCAATAATGTTTGGCAATGTTTAATTACAAGTTCTAGTCAGATCTCGAGCTATTGGATTGGTCAATGCGCATTTCTTTACTCTCGACTGGTGGGGAAGATTAATGAATTTGTCTGATGGCAGGCTTCGGCAAAGACGTGTCGCCAAGCGATTTAGCGTTCCGGCACGATGTCGCGGAGATACCTATTAGGAGTATGGGTTTACCATACCCCTAACAGGTTAGCCCGCTACCATCTTATACTGCATCATCACTTACCATCAGATGAGAGTGCCATCAAGGGCTAACTTGTTGTGGATTAAAAAACAATTCTTTACAAGAAGTAAAATATGGATAAATATTTTCGTATTTTATCTAAAATCGATAACATTCAAGCCTTATTTGACATTATTGTCTTGAAAAGGCTAAAATGTCAGCTACGCTTTGATCCGTAAAATAGGCGACCTACTTTATAAGTTTACCTATAATCTGTTAGACGGTAAAAGTTATTTTTTAGTCAAATAATGATTAATCTTTGATTTATTTTACGCTATATTGATTTTGTCAATAAATTTGGGTAGTCATTCCATTATATGTTTGAAATGGAATGAAAATAAAAATAAGAAATAAAAGACAGCTAAAAGGTTACTTAGAAAAAAAAAAGCGGTACAATAGGCGGCCTTATCGCTAAAGAGCGATGTCTACCAGGCAACCTAGCCGAGGATATATATTCAAATTCAAATAACCTTTATTCAAATAGTCCTTTAAAAGGCACTTTTGACGCGTCAATAATTTACATAGTAGTGATTTGATGGTGATAACTACATTCGTAAACTTAAAACTAAAGCTATGAGGGTTCCAATCGCGCCCTGGTCTCAGAAGAGGCCCACAACAATAACTTTGTTGCCAGGTAAATTTTCTTTTTGTTATCACCATCTCACATGCCTTAAAATTATGTTAAGAGCTATTTTATTGGGTTAATTACGGCTACACTTACAGTATTACATTAAAAAAGGATTTATCCTTAATAGCTTACTAAATGTAATTTAAAAGTAAACACAACTTTTATAAATTAGGTTACAATAAAGAAATATCTTTTTTTTAATCCACTACAAGTTAGCCCTTGACGGCAATCTCACCTGATGGTAAGTGATGATACAGTCTAAGATGGTAGCGAGCTTACCTGTAAGGGGTATGGTAAACCCATACTCCTTTCGGTTTCTACGCGACATCGTGCCGGAACGCTAAATCGCTTGGCGACACGTCTTTGTCGGTAGGGTGGTAACTAGCCACGGCCGAAGCCTCCCACCAGACAAAATAACACAAAATGTAAGCCATAATACAAAAATAGATAAGATATGTCTAAAAGTTTATTTTCTAATTCCCTGGTTTCGTTGTGTATAACTAATACCGAATGTATATATAATAGAGGAATTTTACCTGGCTAAGTTTGTTGTGGGCTTCTTCTTAGACCGGGGCGCGTTTGGAACCCTCATAGCTTTAGTTTTAAGTTTACGAATGTAGTTATCACCATCAAATCACTACTATGTAAATTATTGACGCGTCAAAAGTGCCTTTTAAAGGACTATTTGAATAAAGATTGTTTGAATTTGAATTAGAATCGAACCCAGGACCTCACTACTTTAAGATCTATTATGTCTCTATATTAGACGGGCACATTAAATGTCTGAACCTTTTCTACAATTCTATACAAGAAACTGATTGACACCGCGACCCGCCGCTCCTGTGTTGATTCCTAACCGATTACTTACCTTTCGTAGCGATCAAAAACCAACCTTATCGTGTACACTTAGAGTGAATTTTAATTTAACAACTATATGGGTACTATAACAAACTATTATGATCCTTGTGCTACAAACTTTAGGATTTATTTTCCATTGATATCATTTCTTGATCAGTATGTGTTGTACTAACCCGTTTTCAAGATTTATGCAATGATATTATTGAACAACCTCAAATAGGAGTGTCAATGCCCGCCTCTCAAACGAATAGTTCTAGGTTCGATTCTCTGTGAGGTCAACTTAGACAAGTGTACGGATATAACCTCTAAACTGGTTTATGGGCTAATTAATATATACAGAAACAGTAAAAGTACCTAGTTAATATGGCAAATTGAAACTTTTTTTATATACATCACAAGTTAGGCCTTGACGGCATCTCACCTGATGGTAAGTGAAGTTAAGGACCTAACAGTTATATTAGAGACAGAGAAGGGTTTGGCCATAGTCCACCACGCTGGCCATTTGCGGATTGGCAGACTTCACGCGCCTTTGAAAACATTATGGAGAACTCTCAGGCGTGCAGGTTTCCTCACGATGTTTTCCTTCACCGTTGAAGCGAGTGATATTTTAATCGCTGAAAAATGCACATAACTCCGAGAAGATTGTTGCTTGACCGAGTTAGAGCCTCCAACCATTAAGAGGCGGACGTCCTAACCACTAGGCTATCATCATTTATCATGCATAGTAACTGCGCTGCTTTTGGCGAAGTATGTAGGACCCCCCGGCGGCCAGATTGGCGACCAGAATACCCAGTAAAACCCAGCGATGCTCATTCACGTTGACTGGTAACTGGGTCACGGGAAGCCAGCCTAATGTTTACATTATTATGAAACTTTCTAAGGATGTTGTTATTGGGAAGCCCACGACAGTTCCTGACCCCAAAAATCTATACATCAAGGTTTTTTTTAGCTAGTTAATTATAAAAGTAATTTTTTTTTTTTTTTTTATACACTACAAATTAGCCCTTTGACGGCTATCTCACCTAGTGGTAGGTGATGATGCAGTCTAGGATGGTAGCGGGCTAACCTGTTAGGGGTATGGTAAACACACTCCTAATTGGTTTCTACGCGACATCGTGCCGGAACGCTAAATCGCTTTGCGACACGTCTTTGTCGGTAGGGTGGTAACTAGCCACGGCCGAAGCCTCCCACTAGACCAGACTCGAGCCGGGAATCGATACCAGGACCTCCAACATTTTAATGCGACAGCGCATGCACTGCGCCACGGAGGTCGTCAAAAAAAAAAATTATAATCGTCGGATCTTATTAAAAACGCCACATCCCGTTTCCAGACGTCGCTATTTTTTTAAAGTCGGTCATCTTAATCGGTCAATTTGGAATTGAATGCGCCGCCGTACGCCATTATTCTGTCAGCCTGACTACTGGGTAATGAGGAGTCAATTCAATGGGAATTCCTTATTAATGGAGCTTTAAGGGTATGTTAATAATTTTAAAGTAATTATATAGTTAATGTACTGACCTCGATACTATGGTGCTATTAAAATATCACTTGCTTCAACGGTGAAGGAAAACATCGTGAGGAAACTTGCACGCCTGAGAGTTCTCCATAATGTTCTCAAAGGCGTGTGAAGTCTGCCAATCCGCACATGGCCAGCGTGGTAGACTATGGCCAAACCCTTCTCATATTGAGAGGAGACCCGTACTCTGTAGTGAGCCGGTAATGGGTTGATCATGATATAGTTCATATAGTTCAATTCTTCGAAAAGAGCGCGAAAACAGAAACGGGAACAAGAATAAGCCATGAGATAACTATCTTCAATAACATACGTGGCTTATTCCATACGAGTTTTTAGAAACCCCTAATCTACGCGGACGGAGTCGCGCGCATCGTCTAGTATCCCATATATTGTGATATATGCAACAAACTCAATACAGATATTGTATATCCTATTTCTGTATATATTAATTAGCCCATAAACCAGCATTATATTGGTTGCCACAGCGTAACCGGGCTGTTTGGCGAGCTTCGGAAAGAAGCTCTGCCAGAAGAAATTTTGAGCCCTAGGCTCGAAGAAGGCCGCATAGATACTAATTAGGAGTATGGGTTTACCATACTAACAGGTTAGCCTGCTACCATCTTGGACTGCATCATCACTTCCCAATAGGTGAGATGACCGTCAAGGTTTAACTTAAAAAAAAAGGTTAATGGAAATTAAACATTGCTACGTGTATTGATTTTTTTTTTTTATCCACTATAAGTGAGCCCTTGACGGCAATCTCATTTGATGGGGTAAGTGATGATGCAGTCTAAGATGGTAGCTGGCTAACCTGTTAGGGGTATGGTAAAGCCATACTCCTAATTGGTTTCTACACGACATCGTGCCGGAACGCTAAATCGCTTGGCGACACGTCTTTGTCGGTAGGGTGGTAACTAGCCACGGCCGCAGCCTCCCACCAGTCAAAACATTACATTTACATTTAAATGTGTGAAAAAAAAAAGAACTAATCATCGCCCAAGGCGGAGTTTTTGAATGCATAAGTAACATAATATAAATCATAATTATGTTATGTTATAATGGAATATTTTAATATGCGCCCGTGCGAATTTATTGCTAGGCGATTGTCGTATAAAGTGTCTGAAATGGTACCGGTTCTCGCTTGATCTAGCCGCGTCTGTAATGATCTATGGATGGTAATCGGTTTTTTATTTTGCTATGCCCGAGTACCTTTGTCATTTGACCGATGTTATGTGAATAAGGAATTTCAGAATTAAAAGACTTATGGATTGTACTGTCCATTTAATTTATTGTGTCCTATTTAAAACGATTTCGCCGTTTTTCCACATGAGGCTGGACCTATTTGCAATCTGAGTGAACTCACAGGAGTGACTTCATGATATATATGACGGCGCATTCGAAATATCATCGGTCAGAATACGACGAAACTAGATTTGACAGTTGTCATTTCTGGCGGAACGTCGTGTCGATGGACGGCGCGGCCATGTTGGCGTAAAGTAAAGTGTCTATTTTAATTGTAGTAAATTGATTATTCAAATATTTCGAGTGTAACGTTAATAATTATTTGCAAAGTAAAGTGATTGTATTACAATCTGTTCTGGACTGTTATCTTGTTCTCCGCCTATACGCCCAAGCAAATAACTATGGCTGATCCTGAAGACCGCACCCAGCCTGTGCCTTTATATATTTATTTACCGGAATATATAAATTTAGCCTAGTGAAGCGGTGATAGCCTAGTGGTTAGGGTGTCAACCTCCTAATCAGAGGCTGGCGGTTGGAATTCCGGCACGCACCTCTAACTTTTCGGAGTTATGTGCGTTTTTAAAATATTTAAATATCACTTGCTTCAACGGTGAAGGAAAACATCGTGAGGAAACCTGCACGCCGGAGAGTTCTCCATAATGTTCTCAAAGGCGTGTGAAGTCTGCCAATCCGTACATGGCCAGCGTGGTGGACTATGGCCAAACCCTACTCATATTGAGAGGAGACCCGTGCTCTGTAGTGAGCCGGTAATGGGTTGATCATGATTACAAACGCAATCCATCCATCTCTTCTTTGGTGTTCCTCTACTCTTTGACCTTTCACATACATATGTAACATTCTTATAGTGACACTTCTTCTTTGCGCATCTATGACTATACCCTGCCTGCCATTACACCTCATTCGCAAGCGTTAGTGGGTTGATAAAATTAAAAAAAAACAAATAAATTTCTGGGGTACGAACTCGTTACCAACTTGTAATGGACTATTTACAAAAATACCCGAATAGTACTAACCAATGGAGCGTTCGTTATTAATACCTGTAAGTTCTTAGTTTCCACGAAGTTTCTGATGATACCTACCCTAATATTTTACAGCTTAATACTTTTTGTAATTAAAACTTTGCAACATAAACCTTCTGCAATATAAATTTCCGAACAGAAGACGTGTTCGTATTCGCGATTCCACTAATGGCGACTGAGAAAACTTCAAATTTGAATGTGGAACGCTAAACTTTAGAAATGGCGGGACCAGACGACGAAGTCTTTTCTTCGAACTCGCGGTAATGCTGAGCGTTTTTACTCTTACACACCAATATGAAAAAAATGAAAAAATGAAAAAAAAAATTATTCAAAAAATACGTTTTACATAACATTTATCCGTTGTTGGGACATCCTTTTAAGTAATTATTTTACTTGTGCCAGGATGTCCCGCCTTCCGTAAAATGTATATAATATGTATTATATGTGTATATATTCTTATATATATAAAATCAAATCAATAACCAGGAGAGAGTGTGTGTTTGTGTGTGTGTGCGTGTGTGTGTGTGTGTGTGTTTGTTTGTATTGCGTATGATTGGAATTTTACTTGTTTACTTCGAGTAATGCCTCAGTGTCTTCATATGTTAGTTTTCCAAGCCACTCAGAGTCTTTTTAAGCTGGTAAGTATTAAGTGAGTGTATATTTAATAAACTGTTTACCTTCTTGTAGATATAAGTCGATTTTCTAGTATATTGTTTTTTAGAAAATGTCGTTTTTACAATATTTGAACCTGTTCTAATGTTTATTCTTAATATATACTTTTGATTAGTATTTCCTTGTACCATCATTATTTTTTCATTATTAGAATCACTTAAACGGTATACCCACACTTGTGAATATACGAGCATGCTTTGCAAATTCCTATGCAGCTAACATGGGCCTAAGCCTAGAAAGTCCTAAAGTCTTGGATGCAAAAGATTGGTCTAAACTATGGTGATAAAATTTTAATTTAATATCATATAACACGTGAAGCGGTGATTGCCTAGTGATTAGGTCGTCAGCCTCCTAATCAGATGTCGGCGGTTCGAATCCGGGCACGCACCTCTAACTTTCCGGAGTTATGTGCGTTTCTATAAAAAAAAAATATCACTTGCTTCAACGGTGAAGGAAACGCCACGTTTTTGCAGAAACCAAAACGTGGCGGCACGACATGTAAAATATATGTCTAAATTAATAAATACATAAAAATGTATATATCATCATCATCATGATCAACCCATTACCGGCTCACTACAGAGCACGGGTCACCTCTCAATATGAGAAGGGTTTGGCCATAGTCCACCACGCTGGCCATGTGCGGATAGGCAGACTTCACACGCCTTTGAGAACATTACGGAGAACTCTCAGGCGTGCAGATTTCCTCACGATGTTTTCCTTCACCTTTGAAGCAAGTGATATTTTTTTTTTTTTTTTAAACGCACATAACTCTGAAATGTTATAGGTGCGTGGCCGGATTCGAACCGCCGACCACTGATTAGAAGGCTGACGCCCTAACCACTAGGCTATCACCATCTTAATTAATAAATACATCAAAATGTATATATAAATATAGCTTATTAGCATCGCGACGATAACACAAACGTTTACACTGTGTAAAAGCTAAAATATGCGTCAATATTCAATGGTGCCTTCAACCATAGATCCAAAAAGCCGTCCGCAATGCAAGCGGCAGTGAATGGTGACTTTAGCGAGATCCAGGGAAGTAGGCCAGTACGGAGAACCAAGAACACGTACCTACACTGCAAACCACAATGCCCTTCCACTCTTTATACCAACTGTGCGAGTCCGTATTATGCAACTGGCACCTTTTTGTTTACGAGCAGTTTTACGCGATGTGAGACTGTATACATCTTTGGAAGTTCTTCATTTTGCTGCTATTGTATTTAACTATTGTGTATGCTAGCGAAGCTGTGATAGCCTAGTGGTTAAAATCAAAATTAAAAAAAAAAATTAAAAATATTTATTTCACCAAAAACACAGTTTCAGTTTTACATATTCCGATGGTACCCACTCTAGGTAATCCTGTCTCGTGGGTACCTTATATCGCTTTAAAAGTTAAATTATACAATACAGACGCTAACTATATTTTGTTGCAATAAAAAAAATGTATATATATATATATATATCCCAATAACATGTATCAAAGAGAAATTATGTTAAATGTAAGAAAAGCTCCTCCGTTTCCTTGTAGTTTGAGGAAGCGAGCCATTTTCCCACAATTGATTTGGCTTGCCTTACGGAACAATGCTTAAAAATCAAAAATAGGTTTATATACATAAACCTATTACAGGCATCTATGAATCGTTCATTTCATTATTTCTAATCGTGAAGTGTTGGTAATAAAGCTACACTACAATCGACAATTTAAAACTAAAGCGAGGAGGGTTCAAATCGCGCCCAGGTCTTCAACAAACTTAGCCGGTTTTTTTTGTTATCACCATCTCACATAATTAATAATAAATTATTTTTTCGATTATATAATCCTTAATATCGTAATATGATCTTTCGTTTATAAGGTTAGGACGTCAGCCTCCTAATGAGAGGTTGGAGGTTCGAACCCGGGCACGCACCCATAACGAAGGAAAACATCGTGAGGAAACCTGCATGCCTGAACTCTCGCTGTCTATAATGTTCTCAAAGGCGTGTGAAGTCTGCTAATCCGCACATGGCCAGCATGGTGGACCATGACTATGTCCAATCCCTTTTCATATTGAGAAGAGACCAGTGCTCTGTTCACGATCACGATCAACCCAATGCCGAGCGATTTACTTTAGATATTTAATAATATGAAAAAATAACGTTTGCAACAATTGGGTATATAATATTTTAAGATTTAAACATTAATATTATTTACCTTCTTTATCATATTTAATTTAGATATTTGTTATTTTGTATCGAAATTACACTAATTCTCTCTACACATGTACACACACGCACACACACACACGTTTGTCTGTTTCATAATTGTTAAGTGTTTCATGGTTGTAACAATAAGTGCTCACTTTGTGAGAAAAAGGGCTGGCTGTCCTTAACACAGATTGACAAAATCTAGCTAGGAGAGCCAGTACTGAATCCTAATAATATAAGTGTTGCCTGCATTTATTGTTATTAGATATGTATTAAGAGTTATGATTATGAAATAAATAAAATTATTATATTATATTATATTATATTATTAAAAAAACGGTTTTTTTTTTAATTAAAAAAAAAATGATAATTGATTTCTTTGCACTCATCTGGGAACAGCCTTCTCAGTTTGCGAGCCAAACCTAGCGATGAAGGAAAACATCGTGTGGAAACCTGCACGCCTGAGAGTTCGTCATAATGTTCTCAAAGGCGTGTAAAGGCCAAACTCTTGTCATATAGAGAGGAGACCCGCGCTCTGTAGTAAGCCGGCAATGGGTTGATCATGAGGCAAACAAAACTCCTTTTTACGGCTATACCTACTCTCTAACGTACTCCCCGACCTAAGCGCTCCTCTCCGAAAGAGGAGACCTAAACATATCCTTCATGACCCTGACGATCAGATGACTACTGACAACACACTCGTACCACCTACCACACAATCATACGCTACACACCGTCGTCGCCGGCGAAGACGAGGTCCCCGCTATCTTACGTCATCCGGACTTGGGCTCCATCCAGGACCTCGGAGACGTACGGACCACTTACCGTCCGACCCCCCCGTTATCCCAAACGTCGCCTAAGCCGAGGTTCGGCCTCAAAGGAGGCGCCCTTAGGCAGTCGTTCCCATAGTTTCTTCGAGCCCTAGGGCTCAAAATTTCTTCTGGCAGAGCTTCTTTCCAAAGCTCGCCAAACAGCCCGGTTACGCTGTGGCAACCAATAGGGTTTGTACAGCTAATAGACAGTCCGAAAAAAAAAAATCTCTAACGTTACTACTTAGAGAGTAGTATCTACCACCCTTTAAAATAATCTTGTATAACATAATGCTAATATATATGTTGTGTCTGTCTGGTTTAATTAATAGCTGGTCTAACGAGTTGTTGGAAACGGGAGGGCAGGACGATAATTTAGCGTGAATTAGGAAACTAGGTCAGCAATGCGAGTGTGCTCGTGGCGTGTAATGCAAGAACAACACCTTTTTACCCGCCCCAGTTGGGGTAATTATTGTTTCCCCGAACACATGCATTCAAATATCTATATTATGTATGTCGGCGCGAAGAAGTTATTTACTTTATTCAGCGGCGCCAAAAACCTCAAGAATTCAATAATTACTCACATTTTAATTATTGATGGTTTTGCTAACACAATTTGGCCAGTGACAATCAATTTTGTACAAGCATGTTTTGTGCTATAAATACGGGCGGCCGATGCCTTTCGTGGATTCTCTCGCTCGAGACGTCGTACTGTTCGGACCTCTAAGTTATTATCGCAATAAAAGTGTAAACCGGCAAGTTGTGGTTTTAATTACTATGAGCGAAAGTAAACAAAATCGTGACGTCACCCTTACAAAAAAACAACTCGGACGCCCTTGACTCGACATATACATTAGGGTTTATAAGGTACGCTAATGGCATTAATATTATAAGCGATCTATCCCTGGCTTCGCAAGTTTGTGGTATCAGCAAGGAAACGCATTTATAGGAGGCATGTGTAAAAATATAAACGTCAGTTAAATTGCATAATATTACTAGAATTAATTATACATTTATTTTATTTATTTTTATTATTTTTGTACCAAACTTGTTATATCAATAACTTACAAAAGAAGTATACAAAGGAAAGCTTATCCCTATAAGAGATCTCTTCCAGCTACCCTTAGATGTGAGTAAGATGGATTTATAAAGTGGAATAGGTCAAACAAGGTATGTTTAAACTACATAAAAATAACACATATTTTAAATATATATGATATAATATATATAAATAATCAATAAATAAACATACTTAAAATATAATATTAAATAAATATATATATATATATATATATATATATATATATATATATAAAGAAAACTAATAATAATAAATAAATGTTAAATTAAAAAAAAATGTTAAATACATTTAACACTACTTCACTTTTCAATCACAATTATAAAGCAACCTTACTACGTGTGACTCTTTTTTACAATCTACCTTTCCCCCAAAAAAAAAAACAATAATTATAGTAGATACTGTCCTATGATATAACAGCAATCACTTGCCACCGTTTTAAAGGGGGAAAAAGGCGGGAGACTTCGTATATGGCGGGAGCGGTTTTTTCACGCTTTTCTTAAATTAATGTTTGTTGGCTGGTTTTGGAAAGGACTGGTGTTGGTTGTAACGTGGACAGTGTTGGTGTCGTTTGTGTAGTGGCTAGTTTTCTGAATGGTTAACAGGTATTAATTTGGGAAAGGTTTGAGGGAGCCGCGTCCGCAGAGTGCGAAGTTTCCCGCCATTTCTCCCTAGCTTCTACGTTGCTATAAACTTGACATTGTCTGGTCTGTGCAAAGCCATAGAGGGAGAGAACTAATAAACTTGACATTGGTTAATCTGTGTAAAGCCATAAAACGAAGAAAAAAAAAAAGGGGCCAATAGCGTGGCGGCACGACATGATGACAACCTAGTTTATACTCGTATATTAATAATAGTATTCTAGTCAAGTTTTATACTCTTTATAATCTATAATGAGATCTAAAATGTTATTGAGATAATCACAATAACAATGCATCATAGAGAACGCTCTTATGTTAAATGCAAGAAAAGCTGCTACGTTTCCTTGTAGTTTACGGAAGCGAGTTATTATAATTTGTATACGATAATCAAAGATATAAAATTATAATATGTATACAATAATTAAAGATATAAAACATATACCGTTATTGTTGAAGTCGTAGACAACAGAGCGCTGAACGAAAAAAGGTTTACATACATTCAAGTATTATGTGGGATAATTAGTAAAAGTTTTTGATACCGTAGTCTAGATAGCATGCCTATTTTGTGTGCCAACTTTATTCATCATGATCTATTGCCGGCTCACTACAGAGCACGGGTCCCTTCTCAATATGAGAAGGGTTTGACCATAGTCCACCATGCTGGCCATGTGTGGATTGGCAGACTCCACACGCCTCTGAGAACATTATAAACTCTCAGGCGTACAGGTTTCCTCGCGATGTTTTTCCTTCACCGTTGAATCTAGTGATATTTTAATATCTTAAAAACGCACATAACTCCGAAAAGTTAGAGGTGCATGCCCAGTAGCGGAGATAGCCCAGTGGTTAGGGCGTCAGCCTCCTAATCAGAGGTCGGCGGTTCGAATCCGGGCACGCATCTCTGGCTTATCGGAGTTAAGTGCGTTTTAAAAACAATTGATATTTTAATTGTTCAACGGTGAAGGAAAACATCGTGAGGAAACCTGCACGCCTGAGAGTTCTCCATAATGTTCTCAAAGGCGAGTGAAATCTGCCAATCCGCACATGGCCAGCGTGGTGGACTATGGCCAAGCCCTTCTCATATTGAGAGGAGGCCCGTGCTCTGTAGTGAGCTGGTAATGGGTTGATCATGATGCCCGGACTCGAACTACCGACCTCTGATTAGGAGGCGGACGCCCTAACCACTAGGCCATCACAGCTTCTTTCAACTGTACTCATTCAAACATTGTTTAAACAAACGTTATTTCATTTGTTTGTATGTTTTCGTAGTAAATGTCATTAATCGACCATTGAGACGCAATTGTAAAGCTATCATGGGCCCATGAGCAAGCCCAGACGCAATCGCGGGCAATCGCTAGTTACAGTAATTTACAGTTATTTACAAGGTACTACAGACATTACCGCGTTAAAACGTACCATCGACGCGAAGCGCGGAGTAGCAGGTAAAGTATTTATTGTTATAGTGCTATAACGTTTCAACAGCTACTATAGGGCTCTCTTAATTGGTTCCTACAATGTTTGCTTTTACGATGATCGCTTAACGTCCGCCGCTACTAGGCTCCTAATGACTCCAGACACACTTTTGTGTCATTAGAGGGCTAATCTATAATACAAACCCACCAGATATTGCCGCGGATTAAATACAAATAAACATAGCTTGCGGTTTAAAGCGGTGATAGCCTAGTGGTTAGGGCGTCAGCCTCCTAATCAGAGGTCGGCGGTTCGAATCCGGGCACGTACTTCTAACTTTTCGGAGTTATGTGCGTTTTTAAAAATTAAAATATCACTTGCTTCAACGGTGAAGAAAAACATCGTGAGGAAACCTGCACGCCTGAGAGTTCTACATAATGTTCTGAAAGGCGTGTGAAGTCTGCCAATCCGCACATTTTCTTGAATTAATGTTTGTTGGCTAATTTTGAAAAGGACTGGTGTTGGTTGTGTTGTGGTGTTTTGGTGACGTTTGCGTAGTGGTTAGTTTTCTGAATGGTTAACAGGTATTTATTTGGGAAAGGTTTGAGGGAGCCGCGTCCGCAGAGTGCGAAGTTTCCCGCCATTCCTCCCTAACTTATACATTGCTATAAACTTGACATTGGCTAATCTGTGTAAAGCCATAAAAAAAGAAATGGCGGCTCGGCCTCGGTGCGGCGGTCGCCCCGCGCACTACGGGGGGACTTCTCGGCTGGGCTTCGAGAGTGACGGAACTTTGATTTGAGCTTGTAAGCTTATTTGAGTGACCAATATATGTATAAATTGTAATGAGCATTGAGCTGGGTTTAATTCAAATTCAAAATAATCTTTATTCAAATAGTAAGGACTAGGCAAAGGCACTTTTGAAGCGTCAATAATTTACATAATAGTTATTTCATGGTGATAACTATATTCGTAACGTAAGTAAATTTACTTAACATAAGTAAGTATTATATAGATTAGCGTGTACGTGTAAGTACTTATTGTCGAAGGCTCTGGAGTACGGCAAAACTCAATTTACGAGTTTATTTATTACACCAAATTATTACAAAAACTATGTAAATGTTTTTTCTTAAATAAAAACGGCAAAGACCTGTCGCCAAGTGATTTAGCGTTCCGGCACGATGTCGTGTAGAAACCAATTAGGTGTACCGTACCGCTAACAGGTTAGCCCGCGACCGTCTTAAAACGCATCATCACTTACCATCAGGTGAGATGCCCTCAAGGGCTAACTTGTGGTATATTAAAAAAAACCAACAAAAAGCTTTCGCTTTTAAATTACTAAGTATAAATAACACAATTATTGATAAACGCTATCAAAAGTTCACCTTCCCCCCGTTTATATTGTTCATGCGACAAAGAAAATCCAACCCAAAAGTCAACGCGCGCTTTTACTTGAAAACTTATAAAAACTTCCAACTATCCATTTGTTCGCTGCCATTTACAGCTCCTACTGTGTCGCAACAATGCAACGAAGTTAAAAAACTACTCGAGGAGTTTCAAAGAAAATCTGCTTGTAGTGGCTTCTATGCATAAGTAATACTGGGTGGTTAAAAACAGCCTCAAAGTTAGCGTTCAAATCGGCCATTGTGAACGTAACTGCTTCGACACCAACTAAACCTAGGAATAACATATTAAAACCCATTCGCGGACACCCAAATATATCAAGTTTTTTTTTTATTTACACCACAAGTTAGCTTTTGACGACATCTCACCTGATGGTAAGTGATGATGCGGTCTAAGATGGTAGCGGGATTACCTGTTAGGTGTATGGTTAACCCACACTTCTAATTGGTTTCTACGCGACATCGTGCCGGAACGCTAAATCGCTTTATGACACTTTCTCGGTAGGGTGGTAACTAGCCACAGCCAAAGCTTCCCACCAAACCAGACTCGAGCCAGGAATCGAATCCAGGACTTCCAACTTTATTATGTGACAGCGTGCGCGCTGCGCCACGGAGGTCGAAAATTTGAAAGTTGCATATAAAGAAAGTTAACTATATTCTTCGCGAGTTGAGATCTTTTATATTAGGTATGCAATGTGAGTAAATTGTTAAGCCTCTAAAATAAACTTCAGAGGGGTCTAGACTGTAGAAGCACCCTAAATAAAATCAGACATAAGTTCTGTAGAGTTTTTTGAAATATTAATAATATATAAGAATAATATATTAAATATACAACTGGTCTAGCTATTCCTTCGGGTTAACATGGATACAAACCAAACCCTATTACTAAAATTAAGCTGTATTTATATCTGTCTGTCACTTTACGTTGGGAAGGTCGGCGACTTTACCTTAATTATATACTAACTTATTTATATATTATATTATTTATATATTATATATTTATTTATTACATTTATATATTTTAAGATATATATTAATATTATTATTAGTATGTATATATATTTGTTTATATCAAGGTATATATTTATGTATATATTTTGCACCACCTTCCTCTTTCCGTATCTCTATATATTCTACATATTTGGTTGCCTGGAAGAGATTGCTATGTAGCGATAAGGCCGCCAAATTGTATACTATTGTCTGTTATTTTCTGTCTTGTTTTATTTTTCCTTTTTCGTGGTGTACAATAAAAGTGTGTAAATAAAATAAATAAATAAATAGCTTATACACTATAAATAAAGAACTTAAGACTATGAATAAAATTAAAAAAAACAGCCAACTGCTGTCAAAGTAATTTTCCTAGAGCATACTCTGTGGTAAGCGACTTTTACTGCGACCACTTTGTAGTCGCTAATAAACCTCATACTTAGGTTAAGCCAGATTAACTCAGTAGCCGATGGAGAGAGCTATCCCCGAAGTACATCTATGTAATCAAATAAGAAATAGCGGGTTCCCAAAGAGAATCAATGTTACGAAGCTGAATTAACACTATAATGTTGTCTCAAGGTGCTGGAATGAAGACCCCGCATCGGTAAGTGCTGGCAGACTTCCTCTTCGAACCCCCTACCTATGATTAGGAGCGGACGTCCTAACCACTAGGCTGCCACAGCTTTCTTGGCTTGGCTTTTAAACATGATTAAATAGATGCAAATTATAATGTCAAAAAGTTACATTACAAGAATTACTGCAGTTTTTTTCGGACTGTCTATTAGCTGTACTGACCCTATCGGTTGCCACAGCGTAACCGGGCTGTTTGGCGAGCTTCGGAAAGAAGCTCTGCCAGGAGAAATATTGAGCAATAGGCCTTGAAGAAACTAAGGGAACGACTGCCTAACTGCGCCTCCTTTGAGGCCGAACCTCGGCATAGGCGACGTTTGGGATAACGGGGGGGTCGGACGGTGAGTGAGAATTACTGCCTACTGGTCACCCTACAAGACAGGTAACAAAAGCTATTACCTGTTTCGCGCGACAGTGACTTGCTAACTTGCACGAAATAACTGGGATTATCCAAAGCGCGCTCGAAATATGCTCACATGTTCGTTTAACACCCTTTAATGTCATACCAAAGGTTTACTGCAAATGTAACTAGGTTATGAATAAGCAAGCTATTGTTTGTAAACATTAAGCGTACACGTAAAAATACTGAAACACAAACGAAATCAGCTTAGGCCTGTGACTTAGGATTATGCTACGGATAAAAAAAATGCGACAAACGACAAACGCGAATTGATTGAACGATGAATTTGAGCGGTGTTAGCGTTAGAAGATAACCTAAAGGGTAAACTTTGATATACCATTACAGCTTAAAATTTTTATTATATTTGTTAATTTATTTATTTATACAATTTTATTGCATACATATTGAAAGGAAAAAGAGAACAACAAGGAATACATAATATAAAAGCAAAAGGCGACTACTAATATATACTCCACAAAACGAGTAAATATAATCTTTGAAATAATATATCATCATCATGATCAACTCATTACCGGCTCACTACATAGCACGGATGTTCTCACAATATGAGATGGGTTTGGCCATAGTCCACCACGCTGGCCATGTGCGGATTGGCAGACTTCACACGCCTTTGAGAACATTATGGAGAACTCTCAGGCGTGCAGGTTTCCTCACGATGTTTTCCTTCGCCGTCGAAGCAAGTGTTATTTTAATTGTTTAAAAACGCACATAACTCCGAAAAGTTGAGGTGCGTGCCCGGGTTCGAATTGCTGACCTCTGATTAGGAGGCTGACGCCCAAACCACTAGGCTATCACCGCTTCTTGTGTTCGTATGCAAGTAAATAAATAAAAGAGCCTAAATATTATAAAAGCAAATCACGTTTGATTTACAAATCCAATAAATTCATCATCTGAATGTCGGGGTGGGATTAAGTGAATTTCTAGAAACGAAATAATATTTTAACACAAAACAATACTTGCTCTTCGCGTTAAACCATGATTGATGGATGGCCGCCAAATATGGGGCATATTATCATAATATATCGATATCTGATTATTATAGTCGTGAGTGGCCGTTATTGTAAATCATTACTAGCTGTTTGTAGAAGCGGTGATAGCCTAGTGGTCAAAGCGTCAGCCTCCTAATCAGAGGTCGGCGGTTCGAATCCGGGCACGCACCTCTAACTTTTCGGAGTTATGTGCGTTTTGAAGCAATTAAAATATCACTTGCTTCAACTGTGAAGGAAAACATCGTGAGGAAACCTGCACGCCTGAGAGTTCTCCATAATGTTCTCAAAGGCATGTGAAGTCTGCCAATCCGCACATAGCCAGCGTGGTGGACTATGGCCAAACCCTTCTCATATTGAGAGGAGACCCGTGCTCTGTAGTGAGCCGGTAATGGGTTGATCATGATGACTAGCTGTTTTATGACACACTAGCTGGCTCACCCGTTTTTGCTCGGATTACTACGGAACTTTTTTTTATCCTCTACAAGTTAGCCGGCAATCTCACTTAATGGTAAGTGATGATGCAGTCGAAGATGGTAGCGGGCTAGCCTGTTAGGGGTATGGTAATCCTACACTCTACGCGACATCGTGCCGGAATGCTAAATCGCTTGGCGACATGTCTTTATCGGTAGGGTGGTAACTAGCCACGGCCGAAGCCTCCCACCAGACTACAACTATTTGTATTAACTAGTAAGAGTGTCTCGTAACGTTCCGCACCCAGGGTACAACGCCCCTGGGTACGGAATGGTACGGGTTTCAACGGTCCCTATTACTCAGGTTCAAATCTATAAGCGTACTTCAACATTGCTTGAACTTTCTTTACATAACTTTGTCATCTTTATTCAAGGTAGAAGCTGAGCATGCTTTGTAGATCTCGAACTAAGATTCCGCTGTCCGTATGTATGCTAGCGGATTTAATATATGGAAAACTAAAATTTTAACAGAATGTCGTGTTAAAGAGGGTGCGACAGGGGCATTATAAACTTAGCCGGGTATCGAAACCCAGAACCTCCAACTTTATATCAATCAATCAGCCTATAGACGCCCACTGCTGGACATAGGCCTTTTCGAGAGCGCACCACCACACACGGTCCTCCGCCTTCCTCATCCACCCGCCACCAGCGATCCTTTTCAGGTCGTCGGTCCATTGAGCAAGTGGTCAAACATTAATAACTATTATTAAATATACACACTAAACATGAAAATAACAAGGGCCATGAGAGGAATTGATAATAGTAGTCTATAATAGAACTATTCCAAATAATTCATGACTAACCATTTCGCAACTGAACCGAAAAATCTTAAAACCAATAAATTAGAACTTGACCGGTTACTAATTTTGCCAATAATTGCAATTTTGATAAGCAGGCCCTGGGAAAAGGTTACAGTGGGCGCAGTTAATGGTATCTATTAAAGTAATAACTTAAATAAGTGAAAAGTAAACGAAAATGCACCATATTCTGAAGTAACAAGACCAAGATACAGTTTTCGATAGTGGCAATTAACTTGGTAGAATGTGCGCTGTCAGACAATCAAGCGCATAAGTTTAGGAGATAAACTATAGCTCAGCCATCATGTATAATTACACGCTTACCATGATTAGGGCCCAAGCTGGGATAAACTACTTGTCTATCCCAGTTTGGGCTAAGTTGCCTGGTAGAGATCGCTCATTAGCGATAAGGCCGCCTATTGCACCTATTTATTTTCTGTGTGTGTTTATTTCTTTTCTTTTTTTTTTTCTTCTGTATTGGTTTGCAATAAATTATATTATAAAGTATATTTTCATTTCATTTCATTTCTATTTAAAACAATAGTAAAGTGACTTTACTTTTCTCGCTTGTGAAGTCAACATCTCCTGAGGATGATACGGTGTCGGGTCGAAGATTTTGTGTGGTTTTATATTATACAAATCTCCCGGTTGTCGGCGGAATATAGCAAATTATACTTGCTGTTTATTGTTTATCATGGACTTCCGCAAAGTAACGCCTGCTTCTATTCATTACTTGTCTATTTAACCATTTGTTAACTAGTAACTTCATCATCAACCCATTGCCCGCTCACTACAGAGCAAGGGTATATAGCCAACCATAGTCCACCACGCTGGCCATATGCGGATTGGCAGACTTCACACACCTTTAAGAACATTATGGAGAATTCTCAGGCATGCAAGTTTCCTCACGACGTTTTCCTTCACTGTTGAACCGACTGAAATTTTAATTGCATAAATACGCACATAACTCCGAAAAGATATAGATGCGTGCCCGGTTTAATCGGGCCAGTGGCATTTCATACATGCATAAAAGCACTGCATATCGTTGATAAACGTACTTAGATTAGACACGCACTTCATGTATGCTTAAATCAATGTCTACAATATTAGAGCAAAAAGATCTATACATTATGAAATTTCTGCATACCCAAAATACCCGGTGCGTGCCACTGACTCGGGACTATCCGGTGAAATCCTCAACATATGGCTACCAAGGTAACATTAACGAGTGTATTGGTTAGGCAATCTCTCACTCATTGCTATAATTCACACCTATCCGCACGGAAGCGTATATTATAATTTAACTAGTTCCCGCGCGCGACTCCTCCCACGTTATTACGAACCAATTAAAGCTATTTAGATAATCAGAACAAGTTACTTTAAAACCAATTTATTTGCGCTTATAAAAAAAAAATGTTTAACTCATATCTAAGATCTTCGTTCTACGGACATTGTAACAACCGTTATTAACCGTCTTAAAACAAATGGAGGTTCTTAACTCAGTTCGCTTAGTATTATTTGTTAGTTATGTAACTAACGGTTTAATGATAACTGCCTAGCTGATGACTGCGATTTCGTCCGCGTAGTTTAAGGGTTTTTTCTTAAATACGCGGTTGAAATGTTACATAACCCCTCACCTAGACCTAACCGTAGTCTATACTCCTTAGTAATATTCATACCGATAGTTTTATCACTAATAATTTCGCTATTATCATTTGTACCTACTAACCTCTAAACCTAATTATGTACATTAGTAAATAAGTATAATTTCGTCCTAATGTAAATGATAAGCATCCCTTGTACACAACAACACGATATCCCTTCCACTTCCAACACTATATGTACCCCACGCACCCTTATCCCGACACATTCTATTTCTAACTCCTTTCAAGATCATTCATCATCATCATCATGAACTACCCATTACCGGCTCACTACAGAGCACGGGTCTCCTCTCAATATGAGAAGGGTTTGGCTATAGTCCACCACGCTGGCCATGAGCGTATTGGCAGACTTCACGCGCCTTTATGGAGAACATTATGGAGAATTCTCAGGCGTGCAGGTTTCCTCACGATGTTTTCCTTCACCGTTGAAGCAAGTGATATTTTAATTTTTTTTAAACGCACATAACTCCGACCCCTGATTAGGAGGCTGACGCCCTAACCACTAGGCTATCACCGCTTCAAGATCATTACTTCGTTCCTTTGTTTCTATTTCTAGTTTCTTTTATCTATTTTATACTAAATATTTTTAAAGTGTCGCCAAACAATGCTCCCATTCAACGTTTTATGTATGGTAAGTGGCTAAATTGTGTGCTCATTTTGTTTTGCTTTCCATTTTGCTTGTGTACTAAACCTTAACAATAAAAAAACAAACAACCAAAGCTTTGAAGCATTTGACCGCACCCTCGACTAGTTGTTAAGTTAGTGATAGTGATTTTAATTGTTTTAATTAATTATAGACCTTTTAAAGAAATAATTATTGTAAGTTTTAAATTAATTTAATTGCTAATTCAAGTTCAAAGAGATAGTTCTGAAAAGAACTTTGACAAATATTATGAAAAAGTGTGATTCCTAATACTAAAACTAAGTAGCTCTGAAAAGAACTTTTTAAGTGAAGCATAAAAATGTGTTAAAGAAACTCGAAATATTCAATGTCGCTTGCGTCCACTGCGTAAGGAGCCGAGCCTAGTTTTTAATGGTGCACCCCCTTCTCCCGCACTGCCCCTCTCACGAAGAGTTAGAATATAGTTACTCGATGCGCTGCGTGGTGACCGCCGCCGGCATGTATTTATAATTTCATTTCATGATATCTTTTGAATGAAATGTCCGATTTCAATAATTCAAAAAGTAATCATTAGGTATTGAGACAGTCGTGAATATTAAATTATTTATTTGGATAAAAATTTATAAATGGTATGGATAACACGGTCTGATTTTGATCGGCATTTCTATCAATTTGTTAAATGTAAAAAAGTAGTTATAGTGACGTAACTACAATAGTTAGATTCCAATAGTCTCGCGAAGTTTTTTGTAGATATTGATATATTCTATAATATTGTCGAACATTTTTTTGTCCTATCATTAATACTCTTCGCAGCGTATGTGATGAAAGACATTTTATGGCTATTTTTTTTACACCTGCGGTTGGTTTTAATAGGAGAAAGATTTCTATAGTAATCTAGTACTAAATATAGCCTATGTTACTCAGTGATAATGTAGCTTTCTAATGAAAAAATAATTATTAAAATCGGTCCAGTACTTTTTGAGTTTATTCGTTACATACAAAAATACAAATCTTTCCTCTTTATAATATTAGTGTAGATAAAGCACACAAGGTCTCTTTTTATGAAAGAGGACACCCTGCCGATAACGCCCTGTGATGACGGGTGCGTAATGGCGCATCCACACATGCCGCCGGCTTATGCCGCCGGGTTTGCCGCCGACTTTCAGACCGCCTTGCCGCTGACTTTGCCGCCGGCTTTACCGGCGGCCTGCAGTCGCGGTTGCAATTTACGCAGTAGTGTTGTGACTTTCGTTGAAATTAGTCGTGTACGTAGAATCGAAAGATGTTGGACTATGATATAGTTGCGTGTATCGCAAGTGTAGTGTTGTATGTCATTATTCATAAAAAGAACCGCAAAATCAAACGAAGATATTGGGTCAGACCAAGTCTTCGAAATAGGCCTAATGTGTCCCCGATACTTGAAGATTTTAGAAGGGACGACATAAACCGAAGAAATATTCGTTCGAAATTTAACACTTTTCTAAGGATCTCTAGTGAAGAATTTGAAATATTACTGAATTTAACTGGACCCATGATATCAAAAACTGACACCCGCTGGAGAAATGCTGTGTCAGCTTCCGATCGACTAGCAATTACTTTGAGATACCTGGCTACAGGAGACTCTTATTTTTCACTCGGTACACTGTTTAAAGTGTCTCCACAAGTTATTTCTTTAATAATTCTAGATGTTTGTCAAACTTTGGTGTCTACATTATCCAATTATTTAAGGGTAAGTACAAAATATCCGTAACACATTAGGTAGTTAGAAACTGAACACCTACATTAGAAAACAAAACAGACCACATACATTCACACAGTTACGGCATGTACAAGACACAATTATAATATTTGATTTTATACTGTAGGGGAGAGTGCAATGGGTAACAGTGAATCAACTTTTTTGTAGAGCTAAATATTGCCACAATTTAACACTTTTAGAATGTGTTTTTATAATAAAGCCTGAGCAAAATCAATAAGGTACACACTGCCATAGCAATCTTAGGGCTACCTTTCTCAGGTTTATAGATATGACTATTTTTTTAAAGAAAGGATTTCCCTTTCTTTAAAAAAAATAGTCATATCTGATGACGCCATGTGACTTTTGATTCATATTAAATACTTTTTACAAACTGCAGCATTACATTTTTAAAACATCAAAATATTTTGCTTTCATACTTACTTTTCCGTCGCACCCCGGTAGCGAGTCAAGGGCAATACAAAATAGAACGTAAAATGCTATATCGTGTAAATGTGCGCATTATATAGGCCGCGTTCGATCCACTGTACCCCTTGATCCACCGTTACCCACTCTCCCCTACCTGGAACTTCACACACATTTTACATACATATAACTAGAACTAAACACACAAATATCACAAACAATTTTTTTTACAGATGCCGAATACACATGGAGAATGGCTATCAGTGGCTCGAAGTTTCATGCAGAAATGGAATGTACCTAATTGCGTAGGTGCCCTCGATGGGAAACATATACGTATACTATGTCCAACTAATAGCGGTTCTGAGTTTTTTAATTATAAGTCATATTTCAGTATTGTTTTGCTAGCTTTAATCGATGCCAATTATAACTTTTTATACGTAGACATTGGATGTCAGGGCAGAATATCTGATGGTGGAGTTCTACGAAATTCAACTTTATTTGATATGATACGAGATGGAACTTTAAGTCTGCCACAAGCGATTCCATTACAAGGGAGAAATACACCTGTACCTTTTTATTTCATCGGTGACGATGCTTTCCCCATCTCACAGAATATAATAAAACCGTTTTCTGGATATCATGCAAAAGGATCACCTGAGAGGGTTTTTAATTATAGACTTAGTCGCGGGCGCATGGTTGTAGAAGACGCGTTTGGCATTTTATCTAATAAATTCAGAATTTTGCATTCACGCATTGGTTTACAAAATGAGAAAGCAAAAATTGTCGTGATGGCTTGTGTGCATCTGCATAATTTTATGAAGAGAAATGAAAGAACTACTGATGGAGTTTTGAACGAAATGCAACAAAATATACCGCAGATCGCTCTAAATGTAGAACCAAGTGTAATTAGAAATGAGCTAAAATGTTATTTTCTATCGGAACAAGGTCAGCTTCCTTGGCAATATCAAATATAATGTTTGAAAGAAATAAAATATGATTATTCAAATAATTGTTTTATTTAGGAATCAGAAACATGTATCAATAATTTTAAGCTTTTATTAAAATAAAATAATTTAACCGAAAATATAAACATTTATTTTAGTTTTAAGTAAAGGCATTGCGTTTTTCGTCATTTTAATATGTAACCTTATTTTAATCTATTACACTATTTTCGGTTAAATTATTTTCCAAGACTTGTAACAGACTGTCACTTGTATTGACATCTGGGCTATTTTGCATTTCATAGTCTGATTGAACAGAGTAAGAGCGCGAAGTTGAGGGCGACGGTGACATTGCTAACGTTGTAGGTTGGCCGGTGAAGTATCCTGGACGAACATTTTGATAACGAAGAGGCTGAGTAGTATTACTAGTATCAAAATTCATCGAACCCATTCTCATTTCTGCTTCATAGATAATATTCTGGATTTGATGTTGTACTGTACACATCGTGTAATGATCCATCTTCCTCAACTTGCTACTTATATAGTCTGCAAATATAGCAGCATCATCGCGTTGCCTTGCATTAGACGTGATCTCCCTCAGTAATTGCAAAGCTTCATCAACTTCAGGTTCTCTCTCTATATTTCGCTTTCGTGAAGTCCTTGTCGAAGGTAGCGTAGTCTGGGGAGTGATATTATCTTGAGAAGACTGAAAATAAAAAGGAAATCTTATAAATAATTGCAAACAAGCTTCAATACTATATTTTGAATATATCCTATCAGTATGTAAATATTAAATAAAAACCAAGCTTATAAACATAACATGTATGTATAGTGTATACAAATAATTATGTAAGTTTAAGCTACATTTACTCAGTAAATAATTGATATTATTTCTTTATATATTTTTTTTCATCTTACATATCATACTTCATACTTCATACTAATATATACTAATATTATAAATGCGAAAGTGTGTTTGTTGGTTTGTCCTTGAATCACGCCGCAACAGAGCTACGGATCGACATGATTTTTTGCATGGGGATAGTTAAGGTCCTGGAGAGTGACATAGGCTACTTTTTATCCCGGAAAATCAAAGAGTTCCCAAGGGATTTTAAAAACTTAATCCACGCGAACGAAGTCGCGGGCATCAGCTAGTTGGCCATATATCACGTCCTCAAGTATTGCAAATGTCTCACCAGTAACCCTGTACACTCTTCACGAGCGCTTATTCCCGAATACTTCGCTTTCGGTAAGTGTTATGCCGACTACATAAGGTCAAAAACGAGAGTATGCTCGCCCGCGCTCCGTGGTATTATGTATTGTTACCGGGTTGTAGGTAGTAGGTATCTAAAATATTAATACGCGAAGCAAAAACTTTGTACCTACCCCTATTAACGAAAATATTGCATAATGAAATATGTATTTTAAATTTATTATGGTCGACCAACTAGTCTACTTAGGTAATTATAAGAATTTGATGGGTACTTACACTAGGTGTGTGGCTGTTCAGAGTCGGTACCGGTGCATTCTTGTCATTAAGAAATGATAACGCCTTATAAGCAAACCATTTCGGCAATTGAACATCATCCCGTCCAGATCCACTCCTTTTAGATTCTTCAAATTTGCGTTTTTCTCGAAAATAATGGCTAGATAAATTCTTCAGTTTTCTCTCAATTTCTGTTGATGCTATGTTGAACACAGAAGCAATATCCCTAACAGCATCGTTTCTTTTGTTGCGATTCTTGAAATCCATATTCCTTGGGTCCACAATAGTTCATTTTCTTGATACTTTTCTATTAATAAAAGTACAGCACTATCATCCCAGTTAAATTCTGTCATTTTGTTATTTAAATGAATACGACAACACTACCACTCCGTATCGAAGCCGCAAGCAAACTGCCGCCGGCACCAAAAGCCGCGCGTGCCGCAGGTAAAAGATGCATGAGCCGGCGGCATGTGTGGATGCGCCATAAAAAAAAACTCTTAACAATAATCATTTATTTGCCAGAATTTATGTACAATAGTCAGATGTTATTAAGCGATGTCAATTGGTTAAGAGGTCATTACATTCTACTGAATTAATAGTGTGCAAATTTTTATATAAATTATTAAAATTATGAAAAATATTGAATGTCCAATCAAATTAAAATATATACAATAAATTAGATGTCAGAAAAAATAATTAATTATACATTAGATATTGAGTTTTATCCATTAAATATTGTTTAACATCATAATATGATTTTTCCATAAGCATTATGTTAAATTTTTCCTTAAACGTATTTTAATTTAAATTTGGATTTAAATAAAAGTCCGTTGGTAGCTTATTATTATATTCTCCTTTATTGCTTCGACTTTATTGGTTGCCACAGCGCAACCGGGCTGTTTGGCGAGCATCGAAGAGAAGCTCGGCCAGAAGAAATTTTGAGCCTAGGGCTCGAAGAAACTAAGGGAACGTCTGCCTAAGGGCGCCTCCTTTGAGACCGAACCTCGGCTTAGGCGACGTTTGGGATAACGGGGAGGTCGGACGGTAAGTGGTGGTACGTCTCCGAGGCCGTGGATGGAGCCCACGTCCGGATGACGTAAGATAGCGGGGGCCTCATCTTCGCCGGCGAAGACGGTGTGTAGCGTATGATTGTGTGGTAGGTGGTACGAATATGTTGTCAGTAGTCATCTGATCGTCAGGGTTATGAAGGATATGTTTAGGTCTCCTCTTTCGGAGAGGAGCGCTTAGGTCGGGGGAGTAAAAATAAGCCGCAACTACGAGAAGGTTGGGGTGTCGGATTGATTTCTCGAAATAGATTTTCGAGAGTTTCTTAAAGTGCTGAGCGATAGTGTCAAGTTCTAGGTCTCTGTGCAGATCTAAGTACGTTACGCACGTACCAGGGACAGCCGGTCGCCGTGCGCATGAAACGATTCTGAATCGTTTGAAAGGTTTTATACGTGGGACGAAGCGCTATAGCGGCGCTCGCGTATGACATGATTGGACGGATAAAAAATAGTTTACGTCCCATTTCCAGACCTGCAGAATTATATTCAATTGCTCAATCCATTTCGTGGAGTTTTGTTGCACGAGAATTTATGTATTAGATTAATTTAATATTTAGTGTTTTGCCACACCCGCACTAGTTTATCTAGCACGTGATGATGTAGTGTGCGCAAGCTCTTTGTGGATTAAACAGCGTTTCGCAATACTTAGCCGCTCAGTTATTGGCGCTGGATCATTATTGATAAGTACATGTTTCGGGTGTTGCTGCCTTAAGGGCTGTACTTACATAGGGTTACATAGGGTTGTCACGGTTTACTATTAACTTGACGAAAGTTTTTTTATACAGTACAAGTTAGCCCTTGACGACTATCTCACCTGGTGGTAAGTGATGATAGGATGGTAGCGGGCTAACCTGTTAGGAGTATGGTAAGCCCACTCCCCTAATTGGTTTCTACGTAACATCGTGCTGGAACGCTAAATCGCTTGGCGACACGTTTTTTTCGGTAGGGTGGTAACTAGGCACGGCTGAAGCCTCCCACCAGACCAGACTCGAGCCGGGAATCTAACCCAGGACCTCCAACTTTATAATGCGAGGAGATCGTCAAAAATATATCAACTTCAAGTTAACATTCGTATGCAATCTTCTGTTCATGTCATGAGGTAGGGCAAGATATTAGCGTTCTAACTTATTAGGGTATTTTTTTTTTTTACTTTTTTTTTGTTGGAACGCATTTTTCAAATGTTTTTGAATTTTGACATTATGAAGCCGAATTTGTACTAGTTGTGTTCCCGAGTTCCGCTATTAGGGTTTAGCAAGTTATATTTAACGCTCGCCGGCACATCCTTGTTGGTAGGGTGAAGCCTCTCAACAGACCTGACTGGAGCTTGAAATAGATAACAAATACAATGCGCAAAGGCTGTCGTATCACTTAAAGCGATCTCCTCCAGATAACCTTTTGGGAAAGGACCAATTTACAAGGAAAGGGATATAGTGTAATATTTCGTATAAATAAAAATAAATAAAAAAAACTTTTTATTTTCTTGAATTTATTTCAACCTAGATTTTATTTTTTAAAAACACTTTTCAACAGTAAGATTGCTTCAATTATTAAAATATATATATATATTTTAAATTAGGAAAATCGACAACCCTGTATATTATTGTTACCTACTTGTAATAGGTGATTGTACAGCAGTTATAGGTAAACTGACCCGGACTTGTACATTGTAAATACTAGTTGATGAGGTATTATGCCAAGAGCATATTAACAAAACGACATTCTTGCATAAAAATAAATTTTTCCAACCTGTATTCATGTGACTTTTTTCATGTTGAATCACCCGTTTACCTAGTACAGAAAACGTGAAGTTTTGAATAGCATATGTTACAATATATGCTGGTCAAAACCTCATGATTTTCACTACGCATGTTTATTCGAATAATCACCCCCATGTTGGAATCAATATGGCCTTATTTCTCAATTGTATTTTACACTATGGTCAACCCAATATCGGCTCACTAAAGAGCACGGGTCTCCTCTCAGTTTGAGAAGGGTTTGGCCATAGTCCACCACGCTGGCCATGTGCGGATTGGCAGACTTCACACGCCTTTGAGAACATTATGGAGAAATCTCCGGTTTCCTCACGATGTTTTCCTTCACCGTTGAAGCAAGTGATATTTTTATTGCTTAAAAACGCACATACTCGAAAAGTTATAGGTGCGTGCCCGGGTTCGAACCCCCGACCTCGTATTAGGAGGCCGTCCGGACCACTAGGCTACCAGAGCTACCACTAAAATAAAATAAGAAATATTAGCACTCCCTTCGGTGAGGTCAATTTACATCAATATAATTATGATAAACAATAAACAACAAGTATAATTTGCTATATTCCGCCGACAACCGGGAGATTTGTATAATATAACACCTCACAAAATCTTCCACTAGAACCTCTACGCACGTTTCGACCCGACACCGGATCATCCTCGGGAGATGTTGACTTCACAAGCGCGAAAAGTAAAGCAAAGTTCCGCAAATTAACCCTATTCATTAGATTTATGTTAAAAAATCTTACATCAATGATTGTTATAGATACATCATTTCACATCTTACTACCCAATCTTACCCAATCTTTCTTCTTGAATGTAGCATAATTTTTCTATTCTTTATACTGGGTGTTAGTTCAGTATGTAGCCCTTAATTGTAGTAGGTATATAAAAAAAACTAAAGATCGTGATCCTGGTGTCCTTGAAACCTTCTGCGTTGAAACCAACTGACGGATTGAATTGGATAGATTAACTAATGCCTAAGAACTGTTGGCCTGTCTTAGGTATCAAATTTAGCGGAATATACCGACCACTACATCAACGAAGCATTCCGTTTGTCTCCTCACGTAGCGTGTTGAGTATGCATCTACCATAAGGCCGTCGAACTAATAAGGTATCTATGATCTAGGAAACGATCTGTAGGGAAGAACGGTTTCAAACTAGAATGGTAGCTGGTTGGTACAGGTTTGAAGATGACAGTTTGTTGTTGCGGAGGTAAATTACTTGCAGTGCTAAGGAGGTAGTTAGCAATAATCCTCCATGTCTAAAGTGTTGGCTACTCTAGTTAATTATTATATTATTGTATGTATTACTTTATATAAAAGTTTTTTTTTTGTTTGTGCAATAAAGTTTATAAAAATAAAAAAATGTTTAAAGGTTTAGGGATGTCCAGGAAGTCACTTTGGGGTTGTTGAGCTATAGACTACATCTATAGTAACCTATCAGGGGTATGGTAAACCGACACTCCTAATTGGTTTCTACGCGACATCGTGCCGGAACACTAAATCGCTCGGCGACACATCTTTGTTGGTAGGAAGGTAATTATAGCCACGGCCGAAGCCCCCCACCAGACCAGACTCGAGCCAGGAATCGAAACCAGGACCTCCAACTTTCCCTTAACGGCTATCTCATCTGGTGGTGACTAATAGTAGTGTTTATGTAGTCTAAAATGATAGCAGGCCATCCTGTTGGGGGAAGGAGGTTATGGTAACTCCACACTCCTAATTGGCAGAAAAAGGCATAGGAGATTGTGAAACAGGCCGTAAAACTCCTACGCATGACATCGCATGATGTGGTTTTTGTGCCCAAATGTCATTCCGGCTTAATTTTCAAAGTTATAAAATAATATAATCAATACAGGAATACTAAAACCCATACTAACAGTGTTATGTTTGTTCCTTGACTTTTATAAATCTCACATATTTTAAACCCCCAAGTAGATTAGCGAGCTTATTAATAAGAACAACAAACGGTTATAGCATATAGGTGAGTAGAAATGAAAAACACGTGTATTTAAATGTATTTAAGTGTATTAGCAACGTTGGTACATGAGATTACTGGATAATACTGTCGTGGAATATCTTCGAGACGAACGTTCCGTCCACCAATAACAATCGAGTGTCCGAATGAGTACAAAACGTATAGTCGTCAATAAAAACGTGCACGCCCTAAATGCTTACATTACAATATTCAATACTTCAATACAACTCCCATTTACGCTCCTATTACATCTATAAATTCAATAACTGGGTAGAAGCGCAGGCGCATTTAAAACACGCCACCCCAAACCACTCCTCGTCATCGGTTATGCCACAAAATAAATCTTAGTAGGTAGCTTTTATGCCCTGGAATATTAATAACATCTGACAACATAGTTTGAATGTTTTTTGGGCCCACAAATTACTAAGATTTTGGACTACACGTGTGGTGTCGTGTGGGGTGGTATGTCATCTATGTGTACCCGGCTTAATTTTCAGGGTTTGAAATATAATCGATTCAGGCGTACTAAAGTCAATAGCATAACATCACATAAATTTTCAGAAACACGGCAAATTTTTAACTAGTAAAATATAGTATAATATTAAAGATTTTTTAAGAAACATTTGAATGTTAAAAAAATATATTGAACAAACTTTTTGATACTGTGCCACTTAAGTGTGTGTACCACTAAGATTTGTAAATGCGACTCGATGGTTGATCAATGAATTACTATAAAAGATGGAAGTGAAAACTTGTATTAACGTAAATTAAAAATGTTTCAAAAAATTCCGTTTTAGACAAGCCTGTATTGTATTTATATTACTTTTCTCTCGGAAACGGCGAGTTTTTTCACATGTTTTACTACTTCACCGTCCGACCACCCCGTTATTCCAAACGTCGCCTAAACCGAGGTTCGGCCTCACAGGAGGCGCCCTTAGGCAGACGTTCCCTTAGTTTCTTAGAGCCCTAGGACTCAAAATGTCTTCTGGCAGAGCTTCTCTCCGAAGCTCGCCAAACAGCCCGGTTACGCTGTCGCAACCAATAGGGTTAGCACAGCTAATAGTCCGAAAAAAAAAATGATTTACTATATAGTGCACAAAATGTTTTAGATGTTAATAAAAGTTTTTTTCATCAATAATTTAATGTCATTTAACCACTGAAACAAGATTGGTTGTTGCAGCGACAGGTGAGCGTGAAAGCCTTGCCAGAGATAAAGCCCTAGGCCTCCAAACAATCTGAACGAACGTCAACCTAAGGCACCTTCCGTAAGAAGACCTCGACTTAGGTTTACGTTAGTAATAAGGGAGCGTTCAAGTATTACGTAAAGAATTTTGGGGAAAGGGGGTCTCAAACGCTACGTTAAACAACGCGTGACGTAACATTTTTTATTTTAATTAAAAAGCTAGATAATTAGATATTTCCAAATCGGCAACCCTTTTCGTTTATATTTTACAGGGAATACCTCGATTGTATTGTAAGTACGTTACATTTACTTTTATTTCCTAAGATGGCAAATCTTTTGTTAATATATATTTATAACTGTGAATTTAATGGTCACTTAAATGTACGTAACAAAATGTTGGGGAGGGGGTTTACGTACAGAAAAACGTTACGGTGCGTTGGGGAGGGAGGGTCTAAATCTTATGTACGTAATACTTGAATGCTCCCTAATGTTATGGTTCAAATCGGGTCAAAGATTCTTCTTCGCTGCGAAAGCTGTACAAAGGTTTTACTACTACAGTGGTTTAGAGCATTGAACAGTATTCTTTTTTATTACTGACTAGCTGTGACCCTCGGTTTCACCCGCGTAGTTCCCGTTTCCGTGGAAATACCGGGATAAATAATATTGCCTAGATATCTATGGCCGTCTTCAATAAATGGACTATCGAACATTGAGTTTGTTTGAATTGAAAGAGTTTTTCAAATCGGACCCATTTCCCGAGGTTACCGCGTTAAATAAAACAATTGAAATTAACTGATTTAGACATGATTGAATTCGAAATTTGTGCAGCGGTAATAAATTGCAAATTGATTCTTCGTTAGTTAGGAACACACCTACATTTCTTAGACAACAGTGAGTGATTATAATTTAATGTGAACTTTATTGAATAGCAATAAAGTTCAAATTGACTCTACATTTTATTTAGAAAACTTTTATATGGGAAAAAGAAAAGGGCTGTTTTTAGGGTTTTCCCGGTAATTATTCGAATTTTTCTCACTTTTAAGCCTGCCCTGGACCTTCACAAATATTTAAAGACCAAGATAAGGTAAATCCGTTCAGCCGTTCTCGAGTTTTAGCGAGACTAACGAACAGCATTTGATTTTTATATATATAGATGTACAGGGAGGAAAGGCGTTTCTTCTGCAACACTGTACTTCTGTCACAACCGATCTAGTATTTTATATATAAATCGCTTTTAAATCTCAAGTTGTTCTTTGAAGCGTTGGTACCATAAAGATTGGAACACTGAACAAAAAATGATGCGATGCATTAGGTTTACTTTCGTTACGCCTGAATCGATAGTCATGTTGTCTGTTCTACACAAATCCTAAAATAAACATACTCGAAATACTTAATTATATCGACTAAAATTATTATACAATTTTTTTTAATATAACCAAATTTTTGTCTCGTTTATTATAAATGTGATTATTTTCAATAAAAACAATTATTTATCAACAAAACGATCATAACATAACGATCAAAATGTTTTGTATTAATAATTTCAAACCCTGGGATTTTTATATTTATATATTAGGTCACTACTGGTAAATATAAAATGTGAGCATTCATACAGATAGGAGTTTTCATTTAATTAAATACTCGACTAGTACAAGATTTTTTTTTTTAAATTATTTCAAACGTTAACTTTCCATACAAATTCATACGTTCAGAATCACGTGTTACAAACTTGCAATATCGCTAGATAATTTTAACTATCCAATTATATACTATAAAAAGTTACTAACAATATCTAATACCCGATAGCATACGAAAATTGAGAAATAAAGAAAATAATATTTATAAAAAAATTAAAAAGAACACTCATATAACATCAATACGGACAAATATCATCGTTTTACTAGTAACGATTCTAAAAAAAAATCTAAAAGGTATAATTTTTAATAGTCTTTTCAAACAAATCCTTACATTTGAATAAGCAGTCATTCAAGTTTTACAATATCATATTTTATTTTTAACATACTCAAAGACAATAGGCCTTTCTATTCAAATAAACCTAAGAAAGTGTATTTAACGTCAAACTGATTTGAAAATAAATATATGTGCAAAGTAAACGATAAAATAAGGGAAAAAATAAAAAGAAAACAAAACCAAATAAAAATCATTCTTTAATTTACGGTGTGTATAATATAATTTTCTTTATGTTAGAATGAATATTTCCTATTAAAATCTACGTACAACATGACATAAGAAAAACTTTTTAAATACAGCTAAGTAATGTCGCAACGACAAAATGAATAGTGAATTACTTTGTTAAATAAAATTTAATCGATAAAACTTTTAAATAAAATATAAATAAATCGAGTATTACCGTTCCAACAACTCTATAATATTCCGCGGTGTGACCACAGACAATAATATAATTAATTAATTAAATTGTGGTGTAACACTAATATTGTAAATTATAACTTAAAAACTACTAAAACCTTCAAGAGATCTTGTGGGTATCGCGACAGCACTAGAAGATTTCTCATATATTATTTGTAGTTATGTTCGAAACTGATTACAATTTCTTTCAATTAATTTCATAATTAAATCAACGTGGTGAGCAATAAAAAGTTACATTTACAGTATTATTTTACTAAGAAAGACGTTATTTTTACAAACCACAGAAATAAATACAAACATCATCATCAATTTATAGTGTTCAACTGCTAGGCAATGGCCTCCTTTTTATGTGAGAGAAGGGTATAGAATTTATATCCGCTAGGTCATTCCAGTGTTGCCATGCGAAACATGCAAACAAAAAACATTTAAACTGTCAAAAGTCAAGTGCTGTCGATGGAAGCTAGACAATATTATACACATTAGTATCAAAGTAATGAGTAATATGCTATATTACAATATTTAGTGAGTGTTAGGTACATATATTTTGATGTTACGTTACATTACAATTATTAAATGATATAATATCAAGTTAATCGATACCCCTAGTAATGCCTAAAATTGTCTAAATAACTCACAAATTGAAAACATAAATAGAAAAATATGATAATCATTAAATAATATTTAAAAAGAAATATCAAATCTCTCCTTACACTTACAACAGAAATATTTGCATTCTGTGGATATTTTATTTTTTTCCAACAGAAAAGGTTCGCTTCATAGAAGCGACTATGCCCTGGCAAGCAAATATGGAAAACCTGTTTTTACACAATCGCTAAATTGTTTATAATAAAATATCATACAAAACTTACTTACGTTGTCAGAACCATACAGCATGGATTGGGCGAAGCGTTCGCAATTAGTTCATACAAAAAGAACACAGACTACATCTTGTTTTTGTTCAAATCATCTGTGACAATGCAATGAGCTGTTATTACCTCACATTCGCTGGCGACGAAATGCGAGTTCAAGTATCTAGGCTAGGCCGTCAAATTTTATACGTTGTAGTATATCCCACTTCCTTCTGTACTTTGGTTTGGTGACAAAAAATATTTGTGTTCATTCATACATTCAGTAAAAACATTATTTTTCCTTTTTAATATCACTAAGTTTGAAGTCATCTGCTAAATTATAAACAAGATCATCATTAACCCAACCATATCAATTTGAAAGCCGTGAGCTGAACGGTTTAAATTCGGATTTAACGGGGGCTTTAACGGCTCTTTTTTTAATATTTTATCTTTTCCTTGGACTCTGCTGCTAGGTAGAGATTACTTTTTGGAAACAAGGCCGCTTAATTAATCTATTATACTTGTTAGTTTATAGTTTTTAATAAATCAATTTTGCTATATGTTTAATTATTGATATACCATGAGTATTGATTACAATCAGGAAGGCTTAACGTGATCTGGAAGAACAAACAAACTCTAGGTAGATAAGAAAATTGCTTAATAATAAAGCAAGTACCACTAGCTATTAATTTTTAGCCTAATCCGAAATTCAAACTCAAGACATCGTAATCTGTCGTAAATTTAAACCCCGGACAAAAGTGGCAGAAAAACAATATTTGTCTTAAACCAAACCACCCTTGAGTGATGCACCCACTACAGGAAACAGGCTATCTCTTGTATAGCTGAGAAAAATTAAGAGCATAGAAGAGAGGTAATAACATCTCGTGATGTAATGTAATTCTGTGATCCGTTTCTATGCGCATGACCGCTACACGCACGCAGTCCATGCTAAATATGCATGACGTCACTTAAATCATATAATGCACTGGATGAGGGTAGTTTTGTACCAGGTTACTCAGTCAAACACCTTCTTCGTCGCGGACGTTTGGAAATGCATTATTGTGCATAAAATACATCGAAATAGAACATCACAAAAACCCTTACTTTAACCGCTTACAACTTTAAATACAATATACTATTATTGGCCAAGAGACGGTGGTAAGATTTGAGCAGGCACTTGACCTTAAATAATTCCGCCTATTCTATTGTTCTGAACTAAATTGACACGTCTAAAAATAGTGTGCAATACGTGTGAAAAATTAAGCACCACTTTATGACCTGTCAATTTGGTCAAGGGATCTAGTACCTCCATTTATACTGAGCAAACAAATTACATTTCTTTGAATAATTTACTAGTGTAACTTTATATACAAGAGGTTCTTGATAACAGTTAAAAGATCATAGCACCTGTACACACCTAACATTGTGTTTATATGCAATGATATTGTATGTATTAGAGGGATATAACGAACATGTATGTACCTCGAAACGTCTGGAAGGATCTATATTGTTATTTTATTTTAATAGACCATCTTTTTTGTTTTGGTTGAAAAGAAGCTGTGTTAAGTTTACCTTTCATCAAAGGAACACAGATTTCAATCCAGTCAGTTCTAACCTTAGTTTTAAGAATCGGGAATGAAACGAATGTATACAAATAATCATGAACTTTCAATTATCATACTCAGGTAAGGTGAAGGTACAATTTTAACTTACGGGTTATGCGTCGGGTGCCTACTCAAAATTTACCACCCGCTCTTTGGCTATTATACTCAATTATGAAAAATAAATAGCTACAACACTAAAATTAAAATAATAAAAAATAAAACGGAGGGAAACCGTCTACAAAAATTTCTAAAACTAGAGCTGCCAACTTCACAATCGCGTTAATTGTTATTAATTCTTTGTTTGAGAGATCATTGACCGATCCGCAGGCAAATTTTTAAAACTATAGCGTAGTTTTTTTTTTAATGCGTACATAAACATGGGTCAATTTAAAAAATTATACAAATATTAACAAACTATAGTTATTTGCGTGTGTGAGAGAAGGACTTTGACTCTCAAGCAAATTGCTTTAGTGTGTTTACATTTAATTTCCTTGGCCCTTGATTATTTTGTACGATTCATACTTTCCTTTCGTATCACAATTTTGACATGTTCCTTGACATGATTTCGATTTATTGAAACACGTCAAAACGTTGTTCACGAAAGGATGAAGATTTGTTAACTCGTTGAAAATGTTTGTGTGGTCGTTTTTACAAATATTCTATAGTAAATAATTTACTCATAAAAACTGAGAATACTTAAATAGTGGTCAACAATTACTATTATATTATTAATTGAATCCAACTGTTTCCAGTAAAATAGAATTAAAACTATTTTAAAGTCAAAGTAATCTATACTTTGACTAGGTTTATTAGTAACTTTAAAATAATATTATTTCAAAGTACAGTCGACTGACAAAGTGATAATTTAAAAAAAAAAATGTTAAAATCCAAAATCTTGATACAGCCAATTTAACTATTTAAAAAAAAAAAAAAAAAAGGAAAATACTAAGTTTCTTGTCTAGTTTTATTCAATAATCGACCACACAAAATGCAGTGAAATTCTCAACAAATAACAGTGCGTATCTACATACGGAAAATGTTAAAGCTTACAAAATACAATCCAATAATGCTCTTAACGCTATATAAAAGACGGATATTCCTTAAGTATATAAGAGGACAATAGACACCTATAATACATTATTCAAAGGTTCTGGAATGAATACAAAATATTACAAAAAACTTCATATCGCATTATCATCTATTAGACCCGCTCGTAATATTTACGATCCTTAGATAATATTCGGGCTGAATGTCTACTGTATACATTATAAATAATAATAATATTCAAATCCTGAATATTATAAAGTTAGTACATAATGGTTAAGATACGAAACCGTTCATTTCTACATATGCCATATTTATAGCAAAAAGGTTGAGTCAGCAACAAAGATCACTCATTTTTTATAAAGCTTATTCTTTCAAATATTAATCTAATGCTAAATCGCTACTATATGGTCAGGACAGGGGACTCTATTACGATAAATAGCACGGGCGTATTAATGTTTCACAATTACTCGGATACCTTTACACTGATGACATTTAAACCCGTATATCCCACTATATATACAACATAGTGTATGCAAAAATAATTGTGCGTTCAATATAAGCATAAAAATAACCTACCAACGATACAACACCGTACGTTGCAATTTTACAAACAATATTTAAATTTGTCGCTGACTGTACCTAATGGTGAAAAAAGAACATCCAAAATCCATACATTTTATGTCAATGGCGGATTGACAGTGAGCCTCAATTTAGTACATAGAATAATTTAACACACAACACCTACGGATAACCCCTTCTCGAAATATTTTAATAGTAAAATGGCACAACTATGTACAGGGGGAATTGACTTGATCGTTTTTGAACATAAATTCATAATTTTAGGGCGATATTTTCATAAATCACGATGGTTCCGCAAGAGTTTAGACTGTGATACTGTTATTTATCAATTAATCAAAATTATCGACGAAACAGATTTCCTTGATTGATATAAAAGTTATATCAATACAAATTGGAGTATTTTTCTGGCTACCCGCAAATTAGAGCAATATGAACTTGAATGCATATTGCTCTAATTTACATTTTGAATTTTTCTATGAATTTTGCAATAAATAAATGATTTATACATGATTCCTGACAATGTAATAATAATAAAAGAAACTTAATATACATTTACAAAACATTGTTTTAGATTGATTATCATTCTAATGCATTAACTCAAGACTTTTTTTTTTAATTTTTTATACACTACAAGTTAGCCCTTGACGGCTATCTCGCCAGGTGGTAAGTGATGATGGCAGCGGGCTAACCTGTTAGGGGTATGGTAAACTCACACTGCTAATTGGTGACTTCCGTGTATTATACACAATAATTTTTTGTCTGGTGGGAGGCTTTGGCCGTGGCTAGTTACCACCCTATCGCCAAAGACGTGTCGTCAAGCGATTTAGCGTTCCGGCACGATGTCGCGTAGAATCCAATTAGGGGTGTGCTTTTACCATAGCCCTAACAGGTTAGCCCGCTACCATCCTAGACTGCATCATCACTTATCATCAGGTGAGATGCCGTCAAGGGATAACTTGTGGTGTATATAAAAAAAATAGTTTTTATCAAATATAGTGATTCACTTTTAGATTGATACTTTAGGAATAATTTATAATACTGTTTTAAGCAATTAATTTTTTAGATCAGCTTAATTGATAAACAACAGCCTATCAGTTCTGTTAGATTTAATACACATTTAATCCCATACAAATTCCCTTCAAATTTAAATTAGCACTTTCTATATAATAATTAATCTAAATTGATCGCATATATTGATTGTAGTTAGCTCAAAAATAAAATAAAAACCTATTCAGTTTAAGCATCAGTAACCGAAATATAACATAATTTCATGTACTGCCACTTATGGGTAGCAATAAGGGGTTAATTTATATAGAAAATACGAAGAACATGTTCATTATAAATTTCAGTCCATAACAGAATGATTACAATGATTTTATCGTGATTCCTGTAAAACTTACATTTATATTTTACTTTTTTTATGAATAATTCACATCTAGAGCTATAAAGTAGAACTTTCATAACATTCAACCTTTGCTGCTTTATAATAAAGTACAAAATACCATACACGGTTCGAATAAACATCTATAATGGCAGACGACCACGGTATAAATTAAATTATATAAAACCACCAATTGATTTAAAATCTCATGCAAAATGCAAGTCTGATATAATATGACAGTTTCAAGCCCTAATCCTATGGTCTGCAGGACGTACGTCTGTTTAAATACAGAGCATAACTTTACCAATTGTGATCAGCTAATTCAATAAATATTCGGACAAAAATTACTCATAAGTAACCTTTGTCATGACAATTCGATATCTGCAAAATCTTGACCATACCGATAAACCTAAGAACATCGATAAGTCACCTACCGTAACATCCCGCGGACCATTGGAAGATTAGTGCTCGAGCAAATAAAGTTTTCCAAAATTTCCCCAAAAAAGATAAATGCAACTAAAATCATAAACAAAACTTCGTTATACTCGTAATATCACGGACAAATCACAATAAATATTTATTGGGTAACCTAAAATCGAAATAAGAAATTGTCCAGAGACAATATATATTAAAAAAAAAAGTAAACTTTTGGTCCATAGACACGAACTGTAAAAAATACCGGTTTTATTTTCTAAATCAGTCCTGCGGGCCTAGACAACTTTGCGGAAACTTAAGTTTAGTTCTACAAACGCAAAGGGTATTAATTTGAATTTATATGGATCTTAGACAAAGTCGAAGCGACTTAGTATACCAGCTAGCTCTTTTTACGTAGCTACCAGCTTACGGGGAAGATAAAACAACGTTTCAGAGTTTAAACTGCCTTGCGTCGAGTTCTTACACTTACATGAATCGGAGTATTCCCAACAAGTTTCGAACCCATTCGAGTCCCTTATTCATCAATTTCTGTACTTACCGAGAAAGATTCGAAAATTTACGCGCGTCTAATCGTTAGTTACAGTTATGATAAATAAATAAAATGATTTCGCTAACATCATTTTGACATCGTTTTGGAAGTCTACAAAATTGCCTGCTATCCTGTTTGAAGATGTTTTGACTGTGACTTGACACGTAATCAGATAGACTTCGTGAGGTTAAGTGTTCATTAGACCAGTCTGGTTGCAGCCTCGACAGCAGCGTGCTATGATCCATTCAAATGTTAGATTTATACATATGCTTTATCAAATATCTATAATTTTATGGCGAACAACTTCTTGTTGATCGCAGGTTAAACAATGCATTGTCTAGACCCTCTGTTGAGTGTAGAAACGTGGTCGACATAGTATAAAAGTACTCACGGGGATTTGATACGTTCAAACTAAGACCTGCCCCTATTTAAGTTAACGCAATATTTTATGGATATTCCGAAACTCTAATTCAATCCATAAATAACAGTTGTCAAGTTAGTTGTCACGGAAACCAGAACGCCTAGGTTTGAGGTTTGGGGTCTATATCAATAACATCATCATACGCACGCACCCCGAGTCGAAATAACGTCTAGGGCTCCTTTTGTACTATTTCAAGATAGCAAACGTTTTAAAACGTTGTACTTTGTCAGTATTATTTATGTAGTTTATTAAGTTAAACTGCCAAATTTCATAAAACTGCGGTCCAACAGCTCAAGGTCGTTAGACAAAGACCATAGTTGTAATGTAAACTAACGTCACATTAAAATCTGCGTTAATCTCTATTTTTATATGACCAAATCACATTATTATAACTTATTCATATATGGCAGATTAACTCTTACTATTATGTTTGTAACTTGATAAATTACACTAGGGACTTAAAAAGTTAACCAACGTGACACTGATAATCTTATTTATTATAGTGTGTTGGTAATTTAGAGTATAATGGATTTAAGCTACAGGCATTGTAAATTTATGTCTTGAAAACTGATCGTAGAGTTCGAACTCTAAAGGTCCCCAACAACGTATCTTACTCTGAACTCTTGTTCGCAATGATAATGCAATTGCTGGCACGCAATGAGTGTTAGGTGATATCAAACCAATACATTTCCTATTGGCGATATCATACTACGAAATACAGACGCCACGACGCGTCGAATCTTTGTAGATAATTCTCATTGTGACATTCTGCAGGTAATACGATGTTTTGATTTGAATCTGCACGTGGCGTTGGATTCGGCGTACTGGTTTAATATGTTATTAGGGTCCAGGTCTTAGGATTGGCTTGTACAGCTTAATGGCTTTAGCGGCTGCTTGGAGGCGGCATCTGTGCTTGAACGCCTTGAAGGTTCATTGGCCGCCCGTTGGGGTTGCCCATGCCCAGACCATCAGCGTAGTTGACGTCCATCGCGGGCATGTCATCGTTCTGGAAATTAGATTTGATTAGAAAAGGGTTTTATTTTATTATTCCACAAAAAAAAACTATATTTATGTGTTTCATGAAGATTAATTTCCTCCAAATTAACACTATGAATTGTCAATCAATTACTCCTGGACATCTTCTAATATCCAGGATATTTACATGGGTTCCTACCTTGCTTTATTCTCTAATTCTGTGAACGTGGATAAACGTAAGAAAAGCGAACCCATATACGTTTGCCAAATATACAAAAAAAGAAGCAGAAAGGCATGTACAAAATAAATAAAAGCAATTGGAAGTCTAACACAAGTCTTGGGGTTGATTTCAAAACCTTGGAATCTCTACGTTGTTCAGTGCTCTGGACTACTGTCCCCACTGCGTTCTCAGTAATAAAGTTAAAGTATATTTTTAACTCAGCAGTTAAAAATAAGCCGACAAGAAGCTCACCAGTTGTTCTTCTTTATCAATATAGACATACTACAATTTAATATTAATTATTCCATCTTGTAGATGATAGAAAAAACGATGAAAGTGAAACCGACTGCTTACAAGTGACCATCTCATCAAAATAATCATCAAATGTTAAGAAACCTAGCTGTAATAAAGTTATTCTAAGATAAAATAACTTTAATAAAATTCGATTATAAAACCATAGAAGCAATGGCGTTCACTGGGCTATTGATTAAGATATTCAGATGATTCTATATCGAAAAGTTGTTTTATAATGGGTCTTTCGGGTAGACACTGCTTTATGAAGGTATGAAGTGTACTACAATGTTCTTTAGTACGTTTACAACAATATTCCTGCCCAGATTTATTACGAGTATCCTGGGGTAGGGTATGCACAACTTTTAAGCTTATATGAAATGGACTATAAGGCACTTAATTTAACAAATGTTTAAAAGGCCAAGTTCTGTACAACGTGCGACGAATACCTATCATGTATTCATATTATATACAGTGCACAGAAGATGTAAAGGGAAGTAATGTGATATATGTTAGAACAATCATTCGCTTCAATAAAATTTGGAGACTCGTTAAGCAATTTTATACCCATGATAGGAAGTATGGATGAAAGTAACAGTCTCTAATGAAAAGTTACCTTCAGAGCTTTTATGTCAAGTTGTTAAATTAAGGCTGTGTCTCTCTTATTTATTTTCCTCGTTCATTTATGTCGCCGTTTTATATCTTTACAAATACAAACTTTCACACATACGTATACATTTATACTCACACACATTAATATATTACATACACTGGCAAACACTTATATATAAACAAACATTCACAACATTTAATTCCATATATTGTTCATCTTATCATTATTTATAGTAATAATTTCTTTAAATTGATTTGTTTTAATAGTGACATATGACCATGTTTTTTATTTATCCTATATTTCGCGGAACACTGTATTTATGTCTTGGAGGGCGATGATTATTGCAACACAATTTATACTTCTGTAGGATCATCGTTTTCATGTGTAAGCTTCTTGTATTATTGTTCCTAATAAAGAAAAGTTTTATCTTTAATCTTTCTATTCGTATGGACTTAAAACCGAACTTTAGGTGTTTTTATATTTCAGAGCGAGTTATCATAATTATGTAAACTTTGAAAGTGTAAAGACTCGTCAAAACGGTGAATACACTTTTCAGTCACGTAACTTACCTCGCGATGGCGTCGTATTGTGCGGTCTTCATAGCGCGTCCCGCCCGTCGATGCCATGGGACGACTCAGCGTACTATTAGCAGCAGACGGCGAGTGCGGAGCTCCCCCAGACATTGGCGTGCCTTGACCTAAAGCCCCATGCCACCACAATCAGCTATATACACTTATGCGTTATATCTTGCTTACATACATACATATACAACACAATACAGAGTTATAGACATCACCACGATGCATATTACAATACAACAAATGTACAAAGAGCAATGTCGAGCGACGCAAAGATTTAAAGCCATATGATTTCTATTACTTAAACATAATCGCTAAATAATAATAATAAAATAGGACAAAACCACCCAAAAATATTTATTAAAAGGGGAAGGGGTTGTTTATATTGATGCATTAATAACATCAAAGAATAAAGTTGTAAAATACAAAACTTGTTTACTGCCCTTAGGCATGATAAAGAAATCTCAGAAATTTTTCTCTGAAATTTGTTCCAAATGATTGTTCTCTTTACACAGAAAGGGATATAAATTGAATCAAATATAATTTTATTTATTAATTGATTTACTATGCGAAACTAATTTCGTATAAAATAATTAGAATCAAATCGGCAATTCTTAATTAAGTCACATATGTAGAAGCCTCCAAAAATACTCAGGTAGTATCTTGCCATAGTGCCTTGGCTGTTAACAAAAATAATTACTCAATTATATATGAGTCTACGATGTTTGCTATCCTCGGCTTAAAAATGGCATGATGATTGGCACTGGCCTCTCTAAAGGGAAGAGGAATTTCTTCTACGCTTTAGTAAACCCCAACAAAGCGATCTGATGTGTGACTTTTGACAGTTATCGTTAGTAGCATACATTCCATGATTGTGTCTATTCGGGTTCATGAGTGGCTGATTTTCCATTCAGATACTGAACAATCTCCAGACCTTTGGACCTTGAAACCCTTCAGAGACTTGTCAATAGTATGAGTTTTCTGATGTCAAGGTCGGTTACCATAGTGTGCAGAATTCGCACTCAGACAAATACAATATGGCAGTTGATGGACCAATGTACAGTTAAATTAGTATCCCTTGCGTAAACACAACATAAAAATTCAATTCAACAAACAAGTATTGGTGGTGTATACCGCTAATCATTTCGTCCAAAAACGGCGTCCAATGAATTGGTAAAAAGAATATAATTATATGAATAAGTCATATATGAAAACCTAAATCATCAAAAAATTGGCACCATTTTTATTTCTTCTTTTACATTTGCAAAAACGTGTGCTTGCGTTAAATTAAGACATTTATGTTTTTTACGAAACCCAACAACTCAAAACATTACTATAATGAATTCCATGATTTTGTTTAGATTTCTATTTATAATATTTCCACAACCAATTTTTGGTAAGCCTAAAACCTAATATCTCCTCTATAATACAAAATTCATATAATTATTTTGTTTTCCTTGAGACATTTATTATTACTATACTTATTATTTTTCTCGCCATTTCTCGTACTAGGCGTGGTTCTTAGCGTCACCGAAGAAGGTAATTGGAGTATTTTTTTAAAGTATCATAAAACAGAACTTTATTATTAAGCGATCAGCAAGCAAAACGCGTACGATAGATAGCAATGCCACAATGACAATAGTGATTGCACTACACTGCGGGCGTGCACCCGCACCTAAAGTGCCAAATAATTATATTTTTTTATTTCAACCTTGGACACTCGCAAGCGTCTTTATGGGAGTCTTTAATCGAAATACTACTACATTTAAGTAAAATGGACGTTTTTTTTGTCGTGATGGAAAAGCTAACCTTGGGGAGAAGGAGGTTATAAATTATTATATATACCCCGAGCAAAAAACCACCACGGCATATCCCTCTCACTGGTTTTGCTAAACGCCCTAAATTTTACAAACTTGTGTTGGTATGTAAGAGTAGACGAATATGCATTTTAAAATTAGGTACATAAGTTTCAATTTACTATGACGTTATTGTGTTTCGATATTCGAAAGCGACTAGACGATTGTGCGCAAACAAATCTTATAATAACGGTACTGTTGGGTAAGGGGTCGCCGTTGTAAGAAGAAACTAAAAGCCACTTTGTATGAATAGAGCTGTCAACTGACCACTTGTGTTGGAGGAAGCGCGCGGCTGAGCAGCGCGCGCGGGCGTCAGGAAGTCCGCCTCGCGCCAGCCGTGCTTGCGGTACACTTCACGCAGCTCCGCGTGCGACCACATGGTCATTAACACTTGACCTGCCAATCAAACATTCATGATACAACTGTCACAGATTTTATTAATTTCTACTCATTTCGTTCTCTATCTATATCTAATACTAGCTGGCGCCCGCGACTTCGTCCGCGTGGAATAAGTTTTTAAAATTCAGTCAGAAAAAGTGGTAAAAATTCCTACGGGAACTCTCCTATGTCACTCTCAAGGTCCTCAACTATACTTTCAAAAATTATGCCGTCAATCACGTCGCATCAGAGCAATGGATGCTCTGTTGCGACGTGATTGAAGGACAAACCAATATACAAACACACTTCCGCATTTATAATATTATTATTCGGACTTTTACAAATTATTTTCTTAGCGATGTCTACGGCTCTACGGTCTAACTTCCAAATTCCTTTTCATTCTTTATGTTTCTACTTTCAAGGCGTGATTTTGCAAAAGAGCTTATACCTACCTGTATTATTACTGAAAAGTAATGCTCTAATTGCCGATTTTCATTTCTCTAATTCCAAAAACGCAAAACTTACATGTAACCTACCAACCCCTCGCCCCTCTCACTCCTTTTGAGGTGGATTTTTTATAGGTTTTTATGATTTAAAACAAATAACCTAAATATCAATTTTCATGTCCCCTAACTTCGAAATCTTAGAATCTTCATGAAAATCCAACCCTCATTTTACCCTCTTTGGGGTAGATTTTCGTAACATTGATTGATACAGATCTTTATCATTTATAATTAACAACTTAGTTGCCAACTTTCATGTCTTTAACTTCAAAAATATAGGACTTTCATATAAACTTCCAACCCCCATTTCAACCCCTTAGGGGTAGATTTTTATAATATTGCGTATACAGGTTTTTTTTTTAAAACAAATTACCTAAATGCCAATTTTCATGTCTCGTACTTCGAAAACATAGAATCCTCATGAAAACTTCCAACCCCCATCTTACACCCCATGGGTTAGATTTTCATGACATTGATTATACAGATCTTTATCATTTATAATTGAAAACTTAGTTGCCAATTTTCATGTCACTAACTTCAAAAATATAGGACTTTCATACAAACTTCCAACCCCTATTTCTACCCCTTAGGTGTGGATTTTTGTAATATTGCTTATACAGGTTTTTATTATTTAAAACAAATTACCTAAATGCCTATTCTCATGTCCCTAACTTCGAAAACATAAAATCCTCATGAAAACGCCCCACCCCCATTTCACCCCCTTTGGGGTAGATTTTCGTAACATTGATTATACAGATCTTTATCATTTATAATAAAAAACTTAGTTGCTAATTTTCATGTCTCTAACTTCAAAAATATAGGACTTTCATACAAACCTCCAACCCCCATTTCTACCCCTTAGGGGTAGATTTTCTCAAAACCGTTTCTTAGCTGACCTCTACTTCATAGAAGGAATCTACCTTCCAAATTTAAAGATCGTATGTTTTATAGTTCCTGAGATATCGTGATCATCAGTCAGTCAGTCAGTCAGTCAGTGGTATTTCGCTTTTATATATATAGATATAAAACTCTGTGTCCCTTTGTATCCAAATTCTACGGAAACGAGTTGATCTTTTTTTTTTCGGACTGACTATTAGATGTATTAACCCTATCGGTTGCGACAGCGTAACCGGGCTGCGGTGCAGCGTTAACGAGCTTCGGAAAGAAGCTCTGCCTGAAGACATTTTGAATCCGAGGGCTCGGAGTTGACCCATTTGAATAGTATATATTTGGTAGGTTTGAGAAAAGGCCGTAAACTGTTTTCTGCATCTTCCCCTGAGTTATAGGGGTTAGCACCCTATCACTTATGGGAAGGCGTAGAAGCCCAGCCCACAAATTTATTTTTACTATTTTGTATTAATTTGTTAGGCACGCATACGCACTCCAGCACACACTCGTTACAGAGCGTACGTGCGTGTCAATTGAAGAAATTTTGAATTAAATTTCGTGATGCATACCCGCAAACTTCAGCACTCTGGGAGTGTGACGGTGACGTTGCTTGGTGAGGTTCAGCAGCCTCTCCACCCCGCCCGCCTCGAGGAGTGAACGGGAAAACTCCGCGCTCTTTTTGATAACTTCGTTGAGTGTCGCTAGCACAGCCGCTATCGTGTCGTCTGATGTACCCTGGAATTTAATTGAGTATTATCAACACCCATACGTCTTGGTTGCTTCATCAAAATTGAAACTTATGTTGAAACTTTGAATATTAGTGAAAAAATGTCTTAAGCAAATGTTACAGAACACATAATGGATACAATTTTTTTATACACTACAAGTTAGCCCTTGACACAATCTTACCAGGTGGTATTTAACAAAATTTAATTTAAAAAAAAATCATTAAGTATTTATAAAACACTTTCATACAAACATTCATTCTTTAATTAACCCCTTGGGTGGTTGAACTTTCAAAAACTGTTTTATCGATATAATTTGGAAAACGATGGACTCCTACAAACTTTCATCCCATAGCTGTCCCCCTTCGAGGAAGAATGTCATATATTTTTTTCTTAATATGCCTGCGTCATGAAAAATCCGCATCATAATTTCAAGTCTCTGTCTCTGGCGGTTATGGCTATACGCTGATGGCGGATGAGTCAGTCATTTAGTTAGTCAGTCAGAACTGTCCAGGAAGTACATTTTATATAGATATATTGATTATACCTGGTCATGCTGTTGGTTTCCGCTGGGCAGTTTCTGTACTAGGTCTCTCATGGCGTATTTGCCTATCAACTCCTTGTTCCGCTGGTCGATTGCCAAGTTCCTGAGTGCCGTAGCAACGGCGCAAACCACCCTGTCTACCTCCATTCGTAACAGCTCAACTAAGATTGGTAAACCTGATACAACAACAAAATGCATGCTCTTGAAAGACGGGTTAGAAAGGTGATGTCGATGGAGTATTTAGGCATAAAAATATAAATGCTTAAATACCCCATCGAATAATAAGGAAAATGTTTTCTTTCACAATATTTTCCACAAATAGATAGTGTTTGAGGAATAGCTGTTAAAAATTGTTAAAATGAAATTTGTGACATGTGAAAGTGACAACATTCTATGAATGTGACCTTGGTCAAATGGAAAATGGTTTACTTTGACAATACAAATAAATACTAAGTTAAGATTGATTAAATTTGTGTATTGTAGTTTTTATTTGTAACATTAAGATATATATATATATTTTGTAGGGGTAAAAGGAACTGTCTGTCATTAATAACCATCTCCTTTATGTCAAAATAGCAGTGATAAAGCAGTGATGTGTTAAGGCTTAAAATTTAGTTGTGTTACTTTATTTAGAGATTTGTACATACAACAGTATTGATCATCATTGACATATATCTACACTATTAATACGATTAAATCTCTAATCTCTCTATATCATTGATAACAAGATAAATACACCTGCCGCAATCATTATCATTATCTCATTCTACTTAAATTAGCCTTATAATACCTTTCTCTTTCCGGACGGCAGCCCGTATGTCTATGGAGGGTTGCCAGTAGCACGCGGCGAGGTTCTGCAATGCTCCGGCCGCTGCCTCTAAGGTCTCCGGATTGGAACAGGTCTGCAGTAACGCCATGTACAGTGGCACTACCTGTGGTGACAAAGAGCTATTTATAATACAACTATATTATAGTTTTAACTAATGATTTATGTACCTAATAAATAAATAAAAATTACATTATATGTAATACATGAGTTGAAGCTGTGATATCCTAGTAGTTAGGGCGTCCGCCTTCTAATGAGAGGTCGGGAGTTCGAATCCGGGCACGCAACTCTACCTTTTCAAGGTTGTGTGCGTTTTTAAGCAATAAAAATATCACTTCAATGGTGAAGGAAAACATCGTGAGGATACTTGCAAGCCTGAGAGTTTATAATATTCTCAAAGGCGTGTGAAGTCTGCCAATACGCAAATGGCCAGCGTGGTGGACTATGGCCAAACCCTTTCATATTGGGAGAAGGCAATGGGTTGATCATGATGAATACATGAGTGTGCGTACCTCAGGTGACCATAACATTTCAGTTCCTTTGGGCACACTGTAACCTAGCTGGGTGTTAGTGTTGTTGTCCAACTGCTGGGGTTCAGGATCACTCTTGCCCAAAGGGCTGGTTGAATTCGAGGATGAGGAGCCTTCTTTCTTCTTTTTACTGCCACCGAAGCAACCCAGATTTTCCCCTGTGACAGGCAAATCCAACATTATGAATCATATTAGTATAGCGATTACTGAACTAAAGAACTGTTCTTGACTCAAAATTAGGAAGAGGCGATTCGATCCGTATAATATCCAAAAAACCGTAATTCAGGTTTCCCGTAATGAAAAATACCATCAAACTTTACAGCTAGTAACTAACTTATAAGTTAAAAATCAACTGATAAAAGTAAGCATAAATATATGTAGAAAAACGATTGTTTGGTTCTCTATAGAAAATAACTGATTTCCAATAATTCTTATGATACACAAAACACATTTCATATGAAAAATTACACTTTCAAAATCTGAAGTATTCAATTTGAATTTTTTCAAATTGGCCTTTAAAAGGAGCTTTTGATAGAATTTTAGTGAGAAGATAACTATATTACGTAAACTTAAAATTCCCTAGTTTTAACTTATTTGAAAGTTAAGGCCTCAAGTTACCTTTAGACGCACTAGCTTGTATCCTGGCTTGACCTGACGATTGTGTTGGTGGTGCTCTAGTGTCATACAGCGGATCTTCTATTTCCTGGCATCTGTGAAATATAATTTAAATTAATCCGACAGAGCCACTAATATGTAAGTTAGCTTAGTTCAGTTAGTAACACTGTAAAATTAAATAAAGCATAGAGTTGCCAGATTATGACATTTTGAACTCCACCTAATGTCAGATTAACCCTAGCTTTAATTCGTTACGTTAGTTTTTGATGTCCTGGCAACATCAGTAATCCACTATAATTAAACACTTAAATCCACTATAATTCCCTATTCATTAAGGATTCAAGGGGTTTGATAAATACCTATAAGACAGATTCCGTAGCACGCAGACGCAGTTCTCAACGATCTTGGTACCAATGGCGTTGGCGCTGAGGGCTGCACGAACGGCGTGGAGCAGGGCTTCTGCCAGGCCGGCTAGTGATCTCAACCGACGGCGCGCGTATTCGCCCGCTGACGACGCGTTGCGCAGTACTCCCGATGCGTTGCGGAAAACTACAACAGAGTTATTAAATATTAATAGATTCTAAAACGTAACAGTAGATTTTTACCTTTTTTCCCATTTTATTCTAATGATATTTTCACGTCTTGGTTTGTGAACTGTTAAACATATGTAACATTAAACACATTATGCATATATACCTATATAAAGAAAGATTCTGAAAGAATTATAAAAATCCGGCTTGAACGGACCAGCTAATGATGACCTTGATCACTGTGTTAAACGCCCTAGTTACGAACTGAGTTTTTTGTAAACTGTTGCAATATTAAGCATATATACCAATATTCTGATTCTGAAAGAATTGTAAAGATACGGCTCGAAGGACCAGCTAATGATGACCTTGATCACTGTGTTGAACGACCTTCTTTATGAATTTAGTTTTGTTGTAAACTTTTGTAATATTAAACATATTATGCTAATATACCAATATCATCATTCTGAAAGAATTAGAAAGATCCGGATCGAAGGACCATTAAACTATGACCATGTCAATTGTTTTAAACAGCCTACTTTATGAATTGAGTGTTGGTGATAAGTATAGTATAGTATTTTCCTTATCATGATAAACGATCTCCCGGAATGTATAAAATATGCAAAATGTCTTCTATATGCTGATGACCTTAAACTTATGCTCGAAATCACTTCTATTGAAGATTGCCTCAAGTTGCAATGTGATCTAACAGCTGTATGTAATTGGAGTAAAGCCAATAAAATGGACTTCAATTGTGACAAATGTTCAGTTATGACGTTTGGTCGAGTTCGTTATCCTTTGATATATGTTTATAAAATGAACGGTATTCCTATTCCCAGGGTACAGAATGTGAAAGACCTAGGCGTAGTTTTTGATAACAAGTTAACCTTCCGAGATCATATTAATACAGTAGCAGCCGAATCTTTTCGTAGATTAGGTTTTGTACTGCGCAATTCTCGGGAGTTCCACAGTCCTATTATAATACGATTGCTATATTACGCCTTAGTTCGGAGCAAACTGGAAACTAGCACCTGCGTCTGGCGTCCGTACGAGAAAAAGTATGGACATATACTAGAGAAAGTGCAAAAGGCCTTCCTAAGATACCTTTACAAACGTTGTTATGGTTATTACCCTTTCCTATATCCAACCAAATTTCTTTTAGGTTGCTTAGGACTCAACTCCTTGGAGGTCAGGCGTACTTGCGACCAACTTAAAATAATGTGCCGAATTTTGCGGGGAGATGTCGATGCTCCTGATCTCCATGACCAACTATGTTGTATACGTGTCCCCAAAAATAATAATCTGCGTCCACGAAAAAATAAACTTTTCGTGGTCCCACTTCATCGCACTGTTGCCCGAGCCATGGCACCCATACCGCGTTCTCTGGCGTCTTTCAACGACCTTTTGGAAATGAATTTTCAATGGGACCCATTCAATGACGGGTGGACGGTTCTGTTTTCGGAGTTGCTTAAGTACGCCGAGAGCAATGATTAATCTTTGTTTGTTTAGTAATATTAGTTTGTTTTAAATAATTTGTTTTATGTTGTCTAGTTAGTGTAAGTGGTATTTGCCGTTCTAATTGGATGAAAATAAATAAATAAATAAATAGAGAAGGTACCATTTTCATTACAGGGGACAATTTCGAGATCAGTTTCTCACCAGTAGACCAGTAAGTATCGCCTGGGTTAGAAGGGTGCCATCCGGAATGCGGAATGATGACTTTGTTGACGATCACCTGCGCCGCGTCGTCGATGATCGACTGCTTTAGGTCTTCACACGAGGACATGTTCCATATTACCCCCGTCACCAGTTCTTTTACCTGAAATAATATTAATATTTCTATAATATCTAGTATTCCTTTGTCTTAACTGACTTCATTGAGAATCATTGATTTTTATTATTATTTTTAACTATTATACCAAATATTAGATACTCAATAATAATGATAAAAATCAATGTTTGTCGTCATCATCAGTTTGAAACTATTGATTATTAATTTAGTGATACAACTTTGGTAGGGCCGCCTTAGAATCACCCCGAGGGTTACTGTCCCAAAAAATCTATATTCATTCATTATTTTTATTAAGAGCAATGGCAACATAAATATTTCACGACAAGTATACATAGCAAATTGACAATTGAGTTTCATTTAAAAGTGCATGCAGCAAACATATTTTATTAAAAATAATTTTGACGACCTCCCAGGCGCAGGAGGTCATGCGTTTTATATCCCCGATAAGGTTCACTTAGAAATTTATCATTTCTGAATTTTCTCTGGTCTTGTCTGGTTGTAACTAGATAAAAATTTACAGTGAAAGATGCCGTGACGCGGCATAAATAAATGATGTTAGTTTATAATGCCTTGCAAATAAGGAGCCTTGCTAAGAAGAAGTGTACTGTATGTATTTATCAAATTCTTCTTATTTTTCTTGTCCTTATCCCACGCTATGTGGGATCGACACAACATATCTTCCACTCACTTCTATCAGCCGTCACCTCACTACCCACACCGTTTACGCATATCCTCTTTTACACAATCCATCCATCTCATCTTTGGTCTTCCTCTACCCCTTTGGCACTTCCACGTCCATATATAATATTCTTTTGGTGACGTTTCTTCCTTCTTATACATACATATTCAGTACATGAGATGTTATCACGTGACCCTGACGATCAAATGACTACTGACATCATACTCGTACCACCTACCACACAATCATACGCTACACACCGTCCTCGCCGGCGAAGACGACGTCCCCGCTATCTTACGTCATCCGGACGTGGGCTCCATCCACGGGCTCGGAGACGTACGGACCACTCACCGTCCGGCCCCCCATTATCCCAAACGTCGCCTATGAGGTTCGGCCTCAAAGGAGGCAACCTTAGGCAGACGTTCCCTTATTTTCTTCGAGCTCTAGGGCTCAAAATTTCTTCTGGCAGAGCTTCTTTCCGAAGCTCGCCAAACAGCCCGGTTACGCTGTGGCAACCAATAGGGTTAGCACAGCTAATAAACAGTCCGAAAAAAATAATTGATGTTATACGTGACGTCACCTAAATTAAAGATGGCGGCATTACACGTACCTCCATATCGGTAGCTCGACAAAGAAGCGCCATGAGCGCGGGAATTCCGCCCGCGTCCCTTATGGCGCGTTTGTTTTCGTCGTTCTGGCGCCCGTACGATAAGTTCCGAAGCGCACCGCACGCATTGCGACACACCTCTGGGTTTTCGTGCGATATCAGCCGCACGAGTGGAGGGATACCGCCTGAGGGCAGATAAAAAAAATCGGCTTAGTACCAATTCGACTCTCACTGTAAAGTATTGCAAATATATATACATTGTAAGATCGAAAAAAAAAAAAAATAAGATTCTTGTATGAGCACCTTTTTCGCATTATTTTTTAATATAGAAATACACATTTTTTTTCTTATACACCACAAGTTAACCAACAGGTAACAGGCTATACCTGTTACCTGTTGGTTTCTACACGACATCGTGCCGGAACGCTAAACCGCTTGGCGACACGTCTTTGTCGGTAGGGTGGCAACTAGCCACGGCCAAAGCCTCCCATGGTGTCGCGTAGAAACCAATTATTAGCGTGGGTTTACCATACTCATTACACGTTAGCCCGCTACCATTCTAGACAGCATCGTCACTTACCAGCAGGTGTGATGTGGTCAAGGGCTAACTTGTAGTGTATAAAAATAAAGATTAAGCGTACCATTCCCTACAGCATAAAGTTTCCATGTACCTAAACTCCTCGTCTTCTGTTTATTAGGGTCATCCATATAGGTGAGATGCTGCAAGTACGCCGCTGCGTTTGCTTTCACGACGTCCGATGGTGAGTTGAGGAAGCCAATCACCTCTGGCAGGTTGGGATCCCTCCACTGGAGACCGCCGCCGTCTTCACGACCACTCACGCCAACACCGCCGTGAACTGTTTAAGAGAATTCATCATCATCACCCACCTATGTATGAAATATGAAATGACAATATAATATTTTTTTTATTTACCTTTTAAATGTGACATTTAACTTTATTTCTTTGGGGTTCAATATTATATAAAAAGTCTTCTTGATTTAAATCTTAAATTTTCAAATAGAAATTTAATTTTCATGTTTCGTATTTTATAGCATATTGTAGCTTATTGTAAATGTAAAATTGGGCTATAATAAAGAAATGATATAATTATTATTAAACTAAATTAAAACAGTAAGAGTCGTTGTAGATTGGCAAAGCCCATTATTTTGTATTGAATTTTAAGAATGTTTATATGCTATAAAATTTAGTTTAATGTTTTGGAGTTGCACATAACTATTAGACCAAATTATGTACCACATTCCTGCTAATCATAATCATCATCATCATCATCATCAGCCAACATTAATCCACTGCTGGACATAGGGCTCTTTGAAGCAGCGCCAATTCCTGCTAATAAAGTAATTCTATTCTATTATATTCTGTGAACATCTTATTGCATGGAAAAGGCCTCTTCTTTCATATGCCAGAACTTCGTATAGAATGAACATGCAGTTTCAATATGGTTTGGTATAGCGATTATTGTCAAACATAGTCCAAACGTTATATATATAATACTAGTATTTATATAGCCTCATTTTTTTCGCTAACTGTCCACCTTAATATTAAGTTTCAATAATAATTGCAAATATTGTGTTTTACTTGTTATCGAAATATCAGTGAATGTCTGTGTGTAAGTTAGAGCAAATTTAGAATATGAATATTCTAAGTATTTATTACTTATTTATTTATATATATTATTATTTATATTCCTAATTCAATATTAAAATAAATTAAATAGGAACCCTATTTTATTTCTTTCTAATTACTCTAATTTTCAAAGACATAAATAACAATTTAGAAAATTATAAGCAATATTACCCAGCGCCATGTTAGCCATTTGTTTTTGGAGTTCCTCTTCATCGCCATACATTGATTGCCCGCCTGTGCTTCCTAAACTTAGGCCGTTTTGAGAATCCTGGAATATAAAAAATATTTACAATGAAATATGTGGAAAAAAAATTAAGATCCCACTTCTGATATCACTAAATAAACCTTGTCTTGAAATATTTAGTTTTTCAATATTGTTAGGGGATGCATATGAGGATAGTATGTACCCTGGATGTACTGTTCGTAAACTAGAAGCCCATGTATATATCCCCCAGTATAGTATTGTAATGTCCTCTATTCCTATTTCTCTTCTAATGTTATTAAGCTATAGCATACATCGTAAAGCGGTTACAACACATACGCGTTTTATACTCTATTTGATACTCTATAACACAGACACTGTGTTATAGAGTATAAAACGCGTAAACTGAGACAATTACCGGGACCTAAGTCATTCCAATCCAAAGTTCAAACAATAAATAAAGCTTACAAGAAACTTAGAACTCTTAAAATATCCTGAGGCGATCCTTATCGCGCGATATGACACTCAGTAGTTAAGCTAGACAGAATAAACAGGTGGACATATTTAGCTAAAATTTTTTGGAGAGACTGGATGCATACAAAGAAGTGTCTAGACCCTAGTCCTATGTTCCATTACTTCGAAGTCTGAAGTTTGCGTTAAATATCGGAAAAAATACAAGTGTGTAAGCAAAAAAAAAAAAAATGAATTTGCAATTTTATTATTTTCAACATTCTTTAAGATTTTAATAAACAAGTTACGTCTGAGAAAAAATAGAAGATACATGGTATTCCCTTGACATAAATGGAGGTCATACACTGACCTTGAAGGGCGGCGGTTGATGTGTTGTCTCGTACGCGGTAGGATAGTGTTGGTATGCGTACGCATCGCCTGCGTACTCTCCGCGCGGTGACGTCACGCAATAGTGCCTTCCCAGTTGCTCTAGCGATGCCGAGTCATACCTAGAGACAATACATCGTCATCAGAACAGTAAATTAATCAACATGGGATAATGAAATGCCATAAGCTAGGAATATAAAGGGCGCCAAAGAGTTCTACTTCTCGAAGGCTTATGAAGTCTACCAATGCACACTTGACCAGAGTAGTGGACTTCGGCCTTAACCCTCCTGACGCTGAGAAGATCCCAGTGTCCTATATACGTGTCGGTAATAGATTGATAGTGGAATTGTTATAAATGATCTTCATAACTTTTACTTAATTTCGGTGGGTTATCCCCAAAAATAAAAGATTTATTCTAAATAATGAAATCGCTTATTAGCGATAAGGCCGCCTATTGCACCTATTTCTTATCTGTGTGTGTGTGTTTTTTTGTATGGTGTGCTATAAAGTACAAGGTGTCTCAAAAGTAAGTTCACATTTGCTTATCTTATTACGCGAAAGCAACTATTCTGAGGGGCGCGGGGGGTATGTCAGTCGGTAGTCTGGCTCTTGGGAATTTAGTCGCTATGGAGCGTTTCTCTGGTGCGGACCGTGCGTTGTGCGTACGTGAGTTTTACAAAAACGGTAATTCGGCGACTGTAGCGCGTAGAAAATTCTGCAGTATTCGACATATTCGTCACTTAAATGATGCGCCTAGCACTCGTCTCATTGCAAAATGGGTTGAGAAGTTTGAAGAGACTGGGTCAACTCTGGAGAAACCAAAATCTGGGCGACCAAGAACATCAAGAACAGCCGAAAGCGTGGACAGTGTTACTCAGTGTATTCAAGATGATCCAAACCTCTGGATTCGGAAGCGTGCTGTTGCTTTAAATGTGCACAGATCTTCATTATGCCGCATTTTATACAAAGATTTAAAGCTGCACCCGTACAAAATTCAGTTAGTGCAAGAACTGAAGCCTCAAGATGCTGGTCAGAGGCTTGCCTTTGTAAATCAGATGATTGAGCGCTTTCCAACGTTCACCAACATCTTGTTTTCCGATGAAGCCCATTTTCATCTGAATAGGCATGTAAACAAGCAAAATTGTCGTTACTGGAGTGCAACCAACCCAAAACAAAAACATCAGAAACCGCTACATTCACCCAAAGTCACCGTATGGGCAGCGATGTCGGCGCGAGGAATTATCGGCCCTTACTTTTTTGAAGATGGAAGGGGACGCACACTCACAGTGAATTCAGAGCGTTATGTGGAGATGTTAGACGAGTTTTTCGTACCCCAACTGCAAAACTTTCCTGGTTACAACCAAAGAACATGGTTCCAGCAGGATGGAGCAACTTCACACACGTCCAACAGATCTCTGCCTCGAGTTCGAGAAATTTTTCCGAACAAATTAATCTCCAGGCGAGGTGACATAAATTGGCCTCCACGGAGTCCCGATTTAACGCCTATGGATTTTTTCCTGTGGGGTTATGTCAAATCAAAAGCTTACGCTAATAAACCGACTTCCCTGGCACAATTAAAAGAAAATATCCGTCATGAAATGGCAGCCATCACGGAGACTACCTGCCGAGCTGTCATAGGCAATTTTAGTGCCCGACTAAATGAATGCCGAGAGCGCAACGGTTTACATTTGGACGATGTTATTTTTAAAAAATAAATTCCCAAACAGTGTACTTCAATATAAAATAAACATTTTTTCAATAAAGCTAAGACTTTTCTTTTAAAAAAAGATTTAAATGTGAACTTTCTTTTGAGACACCTTGTATATTTCCATTTTATTTATATTTTTATATATTTAAATACCCGGGTAAATACATGAAAGTGGCAAACTAACCTCTGTTGCAGATGTAAATTGTGTTGTGGTGGCATGGCTCCTGGAGATGCGCTTCTAGGGGACGCGCTACCTCCGCCCTCCGCGTACTCCTGTAACAAGAACCAAAGTTTATAACTAGAGATATAGATAGATAGATAGATAAAATCTATATTGCACATTAAAACTTACAATTTAAAACAAATAAAAACAAAAGAGGCTAAGTTTGTTGTGGGCTTCTTCTTAGACCTGGGCGCGATTTGAACCCTCTTAGCTTTAGTTTTAAGTTGGCGAGTGTAGTTACTCGAAACTCACTAATAGAAATAATGAAAAATGTGATGTATACGAACGATTCATAGATGCCTGTAATAGGTTTACATGAATAAAGCTATTTTTGATTTGATTTGATTTTCAAACCTAAGCGAAGATGTCTACAAAAACACTGCCTAACTATAACAGGTCCAACTTCGTAAGACTGGAAGACTATGTATTAAATTGCACATCAAGTACATAATTGATCGGAGCGGTAACAGAATGAAGTAATTACCTGTGCCATATAAGCGGGCACCTGTGGCTCGACTAGGTAAGCGGGCTGTGCGGGGTAAGCGGCCCCGTAGTGCGCATACGAGCCATAGTGACTGCCGCCCGTACCCCCACCGACTCCACCCGCGTATCCACTTCCCACTGAGACTGCTTCCATCACCTAGTTCATCAAAAACAAACTTATCAATAATCGTTTGAAAGATACAGTGAGTATTGCGACCAAACAAATAAAATAATATAATGCATATTATTATAGCCCAGTGGACAGGCTAATATAATCATCATGATCAACCCATTACCGGCTCACTACAGAGCGCGGGTCTCCTCTTAATATGAGAAGGGTTTGGCCATGGTCTACCACGCTGGCCATGTACGGATGTGCAGACTTCACACACCTTTGAGGACATTATGGAGAACTCTCAGGCGTGCAGGTTTCCTCACGATGTTTTCCTTCACCGTTGAAGCAAGTGATATTTTATTTATTTTTTAAACGCACATAACTCCGGAAAGTTAGATGTGCGTGCCCGGATTCGAACCGCCGACCTCTGATTAGAAGGCTGACGCCCTAATCACTAGGCTATCACCGTTCTAATAATAATTTTTGAATATTTGTTAATATTGTAAGATTTTACTCAATTTTACAACAAACCTTATAAATGATTAAGTATTACTTATTTATTTATATATATATTACTAAGGCAATTTCTTAAACATTTATATATACGTAATAATAACAAAAAGATTAGGTACTCATATAAGTAGATTTAGTTGTAACAAAGGATAGTTAATCCAGCCGTAAATTGCTGAAAATAATCATCATTCAAAGACATATTCATGGCTTCATTAATTGTTTTGTATGTAAATGTACCTAAGTTATAGAGTCCTAATTCGTTCACAGGTTCTAACCCTCCCCCCCTTTTTTATGTTTACGGGGGGGAAATCTCCTAGTGAGATACCCGACTATTGCTTTGGGGAAAAGGGAGTTTTTACCCACTAAAACCCCCTCGGTGGCCACCATCAGCATAAAACAGTGGGAGGCTCCGGGATCTAACCCTCCCCCTACGCTCATAAGATACACACATGAATACGTACCTTTAACATTATTAAGATTCAAATGTAACTACTAGCCGCAATTAATCCATTCATGTAAACAAGCAAAACCCAGCATTGAAAAGTGGCCTTAAACGGTTGGTTATGATGAATGTACTCACATGAGGGTATTTCTGCGACGGAGCCATGGTGAGGTGGCCCAAGTGGTTGTAGTGGGAGGCGGGGGAGGAAACGTACTGCCCGTAGTCGGGCTCAACACCGCTGCCCACAGGGTAATCGCCCGCCTTGCGTAACATACCAAAAATATCATGACTATATTCTATAGAATAGAAAATATATATAAATCTAAAATAATTTATTTATCTGAACAACACACAAAGATACATATAGTGATTTTCTGTCTAATACTTAATGATAACATTTTTAGTTTAATGCTGTGTCGTGCCAATAAAAATGTTTTGACTGAGCTGAATGTTGTAGGTACGTACTAAATACACAGCGCTGGTATTCTGTCAGTACCGTGCCGAGGGAAGTCCTGTGTTTAAAGTTCTATTTATTTAATTATTTAAACAACTTTATTGCAGAACTTATAACATGGAAATAACAAACAAACAGCAATTGGCGACCTCATCACTAATAGTAATCTCTTCTAGGCAACTATTTATTTGGAGCCAATGAGTTAACAGTTAGACGAGAAGTTGCAATAGTTAAATATACATACACACTAATAACTACATGCTTCCAAACACATATATAAAATAATAACAATATATATCTAAAATGTATATACATTGTTAACCTTTTTTTTACACATTTATTTAAAAAATTGTATTTCTATAACATTTAACACTTGCTTCAACGGTGAAGAAAAAAAACATCGTGAGGAAACCTGCATGCCTGAGAGTTCTCCCAAATGTTCCCAAAGGCGTATGATGTCTGCCAATCCGCACATGGCCGGCGTGGTGGACTACGGCCAAACCCTTCTCATATTGAGAGTAGACCCGTGCTCTGTAGTGAGCTACATCAGGGTTGATTATGATTTCTATAACATACCTAACACTTAAAAGTAATATACATATTTTTATTTGATTATCTTTTTTTTTTTAGTGAAATAAATATATAAATAATTATATGTCCTTACGTTAACATATGTATGATGCAGAAGATGTATGTAGATACTACTTTTGACCTAATCCACTGTATAAAATCATCTTACAAACATCTTAGGGTAGCTGGAAGAGATCTCTTATAGAGAAAAGCTTTCCTTTATATAGCTCTTATATAAGTAGCTATCATCACAAATTTCATGTATATTATATTTCCTTTTATTTTAAGTATTGCAATAAAGTTGTATAAATAAAAAGTATACATATCGTATCTCTTATCTATGGAACCAGTTTTTGGGTCCAGTTTCACCCCCGACCTAAGCGCTCCTCTCCGAAAGAGGAGACCTAAACATATCCTTCATGACCCTGTCGATCAGATGACTACTGACAACATACTCGTACCACCTACCACACAATCATACGCTACACACCGTCTTCGCCGGGTCCCAGACGGGAAGACGAGGTCCCCGCTATCTTACGTCATCCGGAAGTGGGCTACATCCACGGCCTCGGAGACGTACGGACCACTCACCATCCGACCCCTCCGTTATCCCAAACGTCGCCTAAGCCGAGGTTCGGCCTCAAAGGAGGCGCTCTTAGGCAGTCGTTCCCTTAGTTTCTTCGAGCCCTAGGGCTCAAAATTTCTTCTGGCAGAGCTTCTTTCCAAGCTCGCCAAACCACAGCCCGGTTACGCTGTGGTAACCAATAGGGTTTGTACAGCTAATAAAAAACGACAGTCCGAAAAAAAAAAAAAAAAAATGGGTCCAGTTGTCAAGCTAAACATGGTAAACTGAATATTTGTTTGTTTGTTTCTTTATTATATTAGTTAAAACACATTCTAATTTATAAAAATAAGTATTGATAATACTGTTCACCCAGCTACAGGTTCATTACCTTTCGTTTGTATATTGATTTCCTATTAATGGAGAAACAAAACAACAATTAAAACTTGTCGGTACCTACGCAACGAAATAACACACCAGCCATTTGCCAATATCAAATTTATACCTAAAATTGTAGAAATTGGTGGAGAGTTTTACGTGCTAGTGAAGTTTGTTTGAAACTTGTTATGTTCAATTGAATAAATTACGCGCACGGTGGTGGATAATGTGTTGTTAATGATGATGAATCATCATCATCATTATGATCAACTCCTTACTGGCTCACTACAGAGCGCGGGTCTCTTCCCAATATGAGAAGGGTTTTGGCCATAGTCCACCACGCTGGCAATGTGCGGATTGGTAGACTTCACACGCCTTTGAGAACATTATGGAGAACTCTCAGGCGTGCAGGTTTACTCACGATGTTTTCCTTCACCGTTGAAGCAAGTGATAATTTAATTGTTTAAAACCGCACATAACTCCGAAAAGTTAGAGGTGCATGCCCGGATTCGAACCGCCGACCTCTGATTAAGAGGCTGACGCCCTAACCACTAGGCTATCACAGCTTCTCACATGATGATGAATGACGCAGATCAAGTAAGTCCATCGGTTGATTTCATGATGATGTTGATGATGATGATTATACCTGCATAGCGAGATGGTGCTGATGCGCGAGCGCAGCAGAGAGCTCCGCGTCCTCGGTGGAGGCGTCCGAGCGCGACACGGGACTGTGCTGCGGACCATACGCGCCCTCCACCGGCCCGTTGCTGCAACAATACAAAACGATTGTTTTTTTAGCAATTTAAATTTAAATTGAATAAACACTTTTAAATAAAATCAATTTCCAAATATGTAAGGTCTTGAATTAAATACTTTCGTATTGAAACAAAACAATGAGTTTTTGCCAAAAAAAAAATTGCCACAGCCTAGAAAATCTCACAGCCTAAAGAATAAATTTAATGAGATTAAAATTAGCACCGACTTAATAAATAATTTATTGCATTTCAATTACTTATTATTTATTGAGTTCCTGGAGCCATCATTAGTTCCACTTTAGCAAATGGTGAATTTCTAGGGCAAATGAATTGCATGAGTTACTATAAAAAAAATATAGGCAAAACGCTATTATATTTGAAGAGGTTACTTGTTCTCTTCAATATGCCATCAACAGACCCTGACTCGATGAGCAATCGGACTCGACCGGTCGATGCACCCAGTCAATGTTCAATAATAATAAGGAAACAACTAGCCAATAGAATTCTTTCCCTACAGTTTTTTTTAAATATTACTGACTTATATATTATTTTGTTATCATGTTATAGTTACGAAAAATTTACCGGTTTACAAGTCCCGATCAGCATTCAGCATGTGCTATATATTTTGTGCATTCTTACAGGTTGTATTTATGTTGGAAGGAGACGTCAATTTTGTTTCTCTTACATCATGCGTGCAAGCAAGCGTATCCGGCAAATCGGAAAAAAACAATCGTTCCAATCTATTTATTTTGAAATCACTAAAACATCTGGTAGTTTAAAAATAGTTGTGCAGTCAAGATATACTGTTGAGCATGTCTTAACATTTGAAATTAGTGGAATGGATTTAATTATTACGTGTATACTGAACTGATCTGCTAGGTAATAGAACAAAATCTAAGCCTTAATGACTAGGTGTGTGTATTTTCTTAGTGAATAGTACTTTTAACGAGTTAGAGAAGTCTACCAATCTAAAGTCGCACTATAAATCTCAGTCCTCACCTGCATTACTCTTGTGTAGGGTTGTATAAGCTAGCTGAATGAGCCTGTTTCAGTTACTCGAGAGAGATCTTTGCTTTCACAGTTGTAAATTTGCATTTAGCCAGTACAGCCCAGTTTGTAAATGGTAACACTAAAGGCTTTATATTGCTTTAATTACCGGCAGGTATTTATTTCCCTCATCATTAAGGAAGATGGTATGTTCCATTTAATTCTCGACCAAATTCCGTCGTTAAGTTGGCGACCATTTTTAATTAAATGGAGAATTATTGTCGCTTTAATATTTCAATGACTACAAGTTAGCCCTGGACTGCAATCCCTCTTGGTGGTAAATGATGATAAAGTCGAAGATGGTAGCAGACTAACCTTTACATGTATGACAGTTGTAAAAAACCCATACTCCATACTTCACTCATATGGTTAAGGTTTCTCTAAGAGATATCGTACCGGAACGCTTTATTGTCGGTAGTGTAGCTAGCTATGGCCAAAACCTCCCACCAGAATAACAAGGTTATTTTCAGCGTTTAAATTGTAAGCATGAATTTATACTACCAGTGTTCCTGAGGATTACACCAACAAAATCCCTGTCGGTAATGAATTATATTTGTAAATACTATATTGCGATGCGATTATCGCAATTTGATAAATACAAATTCGGTGCTACTGACTACTGATGAACGATTCATTGAATTCCGCGAGTGAGTTGGGGATACTGGTTCCATTATTTGCACTGTGGACTCTATGTTCGAAATGTTATGACTGCGTAATTGACTCTTGAAACCTCTGGAGTTTAATTGGTTTCAATCGATCTCCTCACGAGTGCGTTTTGTGCTATCGTGTTTGTTTTAAACAATGTGCCTTCATATTGCCGCCGAATTCATATGCATTTTAACAGGTTTCATAAAAATCTTGTGGAAACTGTTAGTTTACCTTGGAAAACAAGTATTCTATGACAAACTCGAAGATAACCAAGCTGATGCCACGATTATTTAAAATTTATATAAAACGTAAGCATGTAGAAAAGTCCTACTATAGTGTAAAGGATTATGTAAATGATAAACAAGCATGGGTATGCGATATTGCTCTAGTAAGATAGCTCTTGAATAATTTTAAGTGGTACGTGATATGGTGATAACAAAAAGAAAAATTACCTGACTAAGTTTGTTGTGAGCTTCTTCTTAGACCAGGGCGCATTTGGAACCCTTTAGCTTTTTAGCTTTAGTTTTAAGTTTACGTATCTAGTTATCATTATCAAATCACTACTATATAAATTATTGACTCATAAAAAGTGCCTTTTAAAGGACTATTTGAATAAAGATTATGATTGATTGATCTTTTGAGTGTAAAAAGGCATGAAAGCGCAGCGAACAGACAATCTTACATTTCAATTTATGTTATTAGTAAAAACTGCAATTGAATAAAATCATCTACGATATGTCTCCAAACAGGAGTTCGAAGGTTTACGCTCGATGGTTCGTCGTACCAGAAGAATCATTGGCAACGAATCGCTGACCCGATCAAAAACTTAATCTTACAGCGCCGTCACAACGATGCTTGTTTGTTTTTTTTTTACAGAAAAAAAGTATCCTATGCCTATCTCCAGAATGCAACCTCAATTTTTTATCCATTATCATCATCACCGATCCAGGGTTTGAACGGAAAACAGGCAATAATATACGGATTATGTTTGACACTTTATATTGACCTAAATACTTCCCCTATACTCTAGAAATAGAAACGTACTAAATAATAACAAAATTACTTATAGTGACATTCTTAATCTCCATTAAGCTTTTGTTGTGGTTTGGAACCCCAGCACTGATTTTTAGTGGATTAACAATGTTAAGCCAAGTTAAGCTAGAGTATTTGCCACGCCTTAAAATGGTACACTCGAAAAACTGTTCATTAGTCTTGAACAGGATAAATTCTTCGGTGAATGTGCTCCAGAAACTTCACCATGTTTTATCTAACAACTGAACACAGAGACGCTGTGAACAGTGATCCCTCCTGATCCTGATGTGGTTCTTAATCAATCATCAATCAGCTGAACTAACTTAGAAATGACACATTTGTTTTTAAAAAAAATTGTAATTTGTTATATATTTGTTTATTTAAGTCTCAATTTATTCGTCTCTTCATCCGAGCGTCAACTGTAAACCTAAATTGTTAATATCGGCGAATTGGGCCCCACGACACAGGATTACCTAGTGTGGGTCCCAACGGATGTACTAAACTTTGTAAGTTGTTTTTTGGCAAATAAATATTTTCATTTTTTTTTTCAATCAAAACGCGCTTATCGTTTTCTATCCACGTTTCTGATACGAATGGCTAAGGTGTTGAATGTCCTCAATGCATCCGTATTTCCTGATATATGACTTGAATACCTTCAAGGTAAGAGTAAAAAGGTATATTACGCAAGCGTTTTACTCCAACATAGACCCCATTGTAGCTTACCATCAGGCTTGTATGTCGTAAAACGCAAGCCTATTATCGGTTATAAAAGAAATAAGTTCCCTTCATATAATTAATTTTATTTAGCTCACCAAGGATATTTTTAAAAATCCTACCACTGTGTTATGATAAGCTTCCTCACCGTGGTATTATAAAGTTGGAGATCCTGGTTTCCAATCCAGGCTCGAGTCTGGTCTGGTGACAGGATTGGACCACGATCATTTACCACGCTATTTGCAAAGACATACCGCAAAGCGACTAAGCGTTCCCGAAAGATGCTGAGTAGAAATATATTAAGAGGATACGTTCACCGGCAACGCATCGGTGGTTCCTTTAGAGCTAGAATTGATCATGGCAGACGGTGAATATATAAAAAAAAATGATAGCAAGAACGTGGGTTCTATGATTATTACTGTTAGGATGCTGAGTAGAAATAAATTAAGAGGATACGTTCAACCGGCAACGCATCTGTGATTCCTTTAGAGCTAGAATTGATCATGGCAGACGGTGAATATATAAAAAAAATGATAGCAAGAACGTGGGTTCTATGATTATTACTGTTAGTAGTAACAAGCCCATCATCAATAATCCGCATGTAGTCTAAACCCTAAATCCAGCTTCCCCATTAAAGATGCTAAAGCTCGTTTTTAATCACCGCACTATCGATTTTAATATAACCAACAAAGAGAAAAACTAAGAAAGAACTATTCACCTCGCAAAAAAAAAAAGCTGCCGGCTCAAAAGTGAAAGACGCATCTAGACCACACTTTGAGATCAAAGACTAGTGTTTTTGAGTCGCGAATGTCTTTGTACCGGCCGGATGATGTAACAAGTCCCCGAGACATTTTTGCGCGAGCTGGCTGTATAAAATTGCATTTGTTTTGTGCTAAAGTACATGATGTGGCTTTCTCGTTTATTATATTCTGAGTGAATAAAAATGTGTGTATCCTTCTGCGAGCTGCAGCCTGGGGGGACATCCGCTGGGGTTTTATACTCTGTATAACTTAAAAGTTGCTTTGCTTAGCGCTTGTTATTATGAAAGTATGGTGAAAAAAAAAATTATCTTCTCACGAGTGAGAATTTAATTTGCTTTAGTATTTACTGTTTAACTAGCATAAGTTTAAAGAGAATTTCATTTGCTTTAGTATTTTATGTTTAACTAGCATAAGTCTAACTATCTCTACGGGGAGGAAGTCGCGGGTAAGGGTTTATAAAAGAGTATGTCATCATCATCATGATCAACCCATTACCGGCTCACTACTGAGCACAGGTCTCCTCTCAATATGAGAAGGGTTTAGCCATAGTCCACCACGCTGGCCATGTGCGGATTGGCAGACTTCACACGCCTTTGAGAACATTATGGAGAACTCTCAGGCGTGCAGGTTTCCTCACGATGTTTTAAAGAGTATTTAATAAGCTGTAATTGAAGATAACTCCATGTTACTTTCCTGTTTCCTTCTTGCGATCTTTCCTAATACTTGTCGACGAGAAATTAAAATATATAAAATAAGCTTCTAAAGGTCGTAAAGGGGGTAAAGAGTAACCTATGTTTTAATACATGTTATAATCTATCTCTATTCAAAATGTCATTCAATTTATTTCAGAAGTTTCGGCGTGAAGGGTACAAACATAAACACTTACATAAAAACATTTGAATTAATATAAAAGTGGCATTCCAACAAGAAAATTATAGTACCGATTAACCATTTTGTTACTTATTATATTAATTCATGAGATGATGGCGATAAGTACACTCGCCAATATAAAACTAAAGCTAAGAGGGTTCCAATGATTGATGATTCATTTTCTTATGGCGTAAAATATGCTAAGAATTTGATCGATATTTTTTGTATCTCACTTAATATATCTTCTTCCAACTTCACTCATTTACGAACATATCGAACGGCCTTTGTATCTTTCTGACCCAGATTCTTTATTGGAAGTTAATTAGTTTATAATGAGTTAATTTTTGAGGTTGACATCGCATCGGGAATGGATCAAAGCAAACGTTTAACACACGACGTGAGTCTACATTTTTCCGGGATCGACAGTCCGATATCCTTTTTGAATGGTTTCCACGTCCCCATTTAAAAAAACCGCACCACAAAGGAAACTTTTTGTTTGAACAATTCGACAATTTCCTGAACGATTATGAAGTTGAAACAACTGGTTCTTTGTTGGAGACTTTGATTAGTCTTTCATTATTTTGCGTTTTCGTTTCATCCTAATCGTTTATAATCTAACAACAGTGTGTTTGTTTGATGGTTCTTGTTTCAAATAGAAATAATCACAGATTTATCTCTTAAGCAGATATTTATCAATGGTACGAGGCGTTTTATATCATGAAGAAAAAAAAAAGCATCTCCTGTAACGCACTTTTTTAGCTTACTCACTTTGGTTCCGACTATTTATTTACCATACAATAGAATTATAGCATATAGTGTTTATACTTCCTCATACAAAAATTGCTGAAGTGGTCTTGAAGGAGTAAAACGTTGGTAAATTTTATTGTTATCCGGAACACCTTATTAGTAACTATTGTTCATGTCAAATGTGTCAAAGGTGAGTTTGCAAGCAATTACTTTCGCATTCAGAACATTAAAAGAAGGAGTATCGAATCGAATGGTATACCTCGATAGTTTCCCCAAAAATATATTCATCGTAACAAAATTCAGAGCGCCAAAACATGCCTGAAAAGTTGCATGAAAATTCGTAATCCAACTAACGTAAAAATTTCGTTCTTTATATCGATATTCAGCGTAATATAATGCTCAAAGAACAGCAATAAAATATCCTGAAATACCTACAATTTTTTCCGGGTAGTCATAAAATCCACCTGTACTCCGCATGACGTTGAATTTCGGAACACTATATTATGTGTAGTTCTTAAATTTATGTTAGGTACGTGTGCAGAACTCAAACTGGAACCCCGGTTTTAAGATTAAATAATTGTCACCATAGATCATATAGATATAGTAAACTGTGTACGATAAATATACAATAAAACGACCCTGTGATAAATTGGCTATTACCGAAAGCATTCATTCAACGGAGCGCTGTTTCAAATTCAGCAATAGTTGCAAAAATAAAAGGCGAGCGTAATACGAGACAAACGGTAAACAAAACCGTACAGTAAAGCCAAACAAAGCATCTCGATTGCAACCTGTGTATCAAAGCGTACGTGTATGCAAAACTTGGCTTTGAATTATAGAACCAATATAGAAGTTTCGAGTACTCAAATTTCATGCTATTTACTTATCTGCCAGCAAAGTAGACAGTCATTTATAGATTGAAGAGATATGTGGTCTGCAACATGAAGTAGAACATTGATTGGTTGATGGCGATGTTGAATAGCGTTTGTAGTCTTCATGCTGATACTGACCCTGGCCTGACTATCTTCCCATCTCTGAGAGGGATAACTCAAATACAAGGGATCATCATCATCATCATCATCATTATGATCAACCCATTACCGGCTCACTACAGAGCACGGATCTCCTCTCAATATGAGAAGGGTTTGGCCATAGTCCACCACGCTGGCCATGTGCGGATTGGCATACGTCACACGTCTATGAGAACATTATGGAGAACTCTCAGGCGTGCAGGTTTCCTCACGATGTATTCCTTCACCGTTGAAGCAAGTGATATTTTAATTGCTTAAAAACGCACATAACTCCGAAAAGTTAGAGCTGCGTGCCCGGATTCGAACCGCCGACCTCTGATTAGGAGGCTGACGCCCTAACCACTGGGCTATCACCGCTTCATACAAGGGATAATAGATATTAATAACATTTGTCTAGATCCGGTTGATCTCATATATAATGAGCCAAAAGGTACATTGCGGGATTTGAGAAGTTAAAAAGTTAGCGAACCGACGGGTCTCCTGATATTAAGTGATTACGTAGTGAGACGCTGAATTGGACGTACCTAGTTATCCAATAAGGATTCAATCTACAAAACCACCAACATTTAGTTGTCACTAATAAAATCATCGTACAAGTCTACACTTATGTCAGCGGAAAGATCCCAGAGATATAAAAGATGTATCATCTAAATACCACCAAAAACGAAAATCAGTATACTAACTAATTTTGTCTGGTAGGAGGCTTTGGCCGTGGCTAGTTACCACCCTACCAACAAAGACGGGTTCCCTAGCGATTTTGCGTACCAATTAAGAGTATGTTCATACCATACACCTAACAGGTTAGCCCGCTACCATCTTAGACCGCATCACGACAGGTGAGATTGCCGTCAAGGGTTAACTTGTAATGTATAGAAAAAAATCAGACAAACGAAACCATTTAAGCTGAATATTATTATTCTTGATCAATCACGAAGCTTATTAAATCCAACCAACCCAACCATTAAAGCCCAATTCAGAACTAAAGTAGTCCAACAACCTAAAAGTGACCCGGTGAATAAGTAAACAAACGAAGTCGTTGAAAAGAACAAAGTATCAGCAATAGTCGAAAAAATACAAGGTAGGCGTAATACGAGACAACTGTAAACAAAACAATGCACTGGAGACCGATAAAGCAGTCTTGAAACGAGCTTGTAAATAAAAACGGCCAAGTTCGCACAACGTGGCGTTGAATTTCGGGACAGGAAAGTTACCAAAAAAAAAGAGTAATAAATTCTTAATTTGATGTTATTTACGTGTTCAATAATTATAAGTTTTAAAACGCTGATTTTGGACATAACCATAACGTAGGTCATTTAATGTGGATCACAACAGTTGCGACGAAAACTTGAAAAGAAATGAGTATACAAACAGCTCGTACAAAAGAATAGAATATCAGCAATATTTACGAAAACACAAGGCAAGCGAGATACGAGAAAAAATGCAAACAAAACTATACACTAACAGCAGACATAGCAATTTCCAATCAGGATTGTAAATAAAAGTAGCGGTGTACGCAAAAGTTAGTGGCAAAAAGCGAGTGTAAACGACAAGATATTTATCTCCCTGGGAGATAATTGAGTTAGGAACAAAGAGAACAGTAGGTACACCTGATACTTAATCAATGTAGCTACAGGATTGCTCTAGGAGAATTCTTGTATCGAGTTTGCAACTTTCCGTGAACGAGAACTGTTAAAGACATATTTCCTTTGTATCAACCTAGTTATACCTACGATGAAGGAAAATTTCCGCATACATTGCGCTCAGGCAGCCATTCGCATAGTAAGTACGTGAAGATAACAATGTCTAGATTTATTTTTCGTCCGTATAAAATATATATCTTCCAACTCTTTAGAGATAAATGTTCGATACGCCATTTTAAGATAAATACTGTTCATTCTATAATGACGCAGAACAAGATCAATAATTTGTTTAATTGTTTGTATATTTATTTCATGTATATATTATACTTTAGATATGTATTATTTTGTATTGTTATTATTTTATATATGTAGTAGCATGTAGTTATTAGTGTGTATGTATATATAGCTTTTTCTTATTATTTTTTTTTGCAACTTCCGTGTAATTTTTATCATCGGCTTCAACGAAATGGTTACCTGGAAGAGATCACTATTAGTGATAAGGTCGCCAGTTGCTAATTGTTTTTGTCTTTTTCGTGTATGTTGTGTCCTATATATTGCAATAAAGTTATATAAATAAATAATAAATAATTTCATAATTACGTGTATTTTATGAAACGTGTAATAAATTATGTTTAATTATTGTTTAACTAAAAAGTTTAGATATTAACACAACCGCTTCTAAAGCAAAATAAAAAAAACTTATGTACGTACATCGTACAAAAGTATAAAAAAAGTTTGTTTTATATTGCATAACTATTGCTAATTATTCAAAACTGAGCTAGTAAGAGGAATTGTTTCGGTTTATCTGCATTATATTTACATACACCTCTTTAAATTCCATTTATTCAGCAAACTATGGACATAAGCGGCATATAAAAATTCAAATCCTACTTTAGAATGTAGAAATATAGTACATTCATAGTATGACCTAGTTCCCCTCTATAAAATTCAATGCCCCCTTTTATCCTCTTTTGCAATGAAAATAAAAATATTTCTTAGTTGTTTGCATTTGCAATAACATTCATGCATTATTTATAAACCACTCCACGTCGACGTCATTAGTAAATCAGTTATGACGGAGGCACGAAGAAGCAAGGATACCAAGCTTTAAAGTAGGGAACTCTAAAAGAGGTTTATTTGAATTCTGTTGATTACGTTCACTCGGGCGAATTTTGATTAAAATTGAATCCCTCCTAATTGTTCAGCGTAAACATTTTAATAAACGCATCCTCAATAAAAAGGCAGCTGTGCCTTAAAATTCCATTAAGTGGGATTAGACACGCCTTCTATATTTAGATTTCACTTTAATTTGCCGTTCCTTGATCACTTTGCGCAAAACTTTTATCCATCGTTTATTAAATAACGCGAGTTAATAAACTTTTTTAATGTTTCTGTTTATTAATGTAAGCTGTGATAGCCTAGTGGTTAGGACGGCAGCCTCCGAATCAGAGGTCGGGGGTTCGAACGTGGGCACGCACCTCTAACTTTTAGTTATGTGCGTTTTTAAGCAATTAAAATATCACTTGCTTCAACGGTGAAGGAAAACATCGTGAGGAAACCTGCACGCCTGAAAGTTCTCCATAATGTTCTCAAAGGCGTGTGAAGTCTGCCAATCCGTACATGGCCAGCGTGGTGGACTATGGCCAAACCCTTCTTATATTGAGAGGAGACCCGTGCTCTGTAGTGAGCCGGCAATGGGTTTATCATGATGATGATGTTTATTAATGCCAATAATGTACGAAGGAAGGAAGAAATAATTTTAACAATAATAGATTTTAATCTCCATTAGGTTCTGCGTCATATGCTTGGGTAAACGGAAACGGAATCCGAGAGTTAAAATTTGTGCCCGATACAGGAGGTAGGTGACTTTCGCAACATTTTGCGAAAATATAAAAGCGAAGCGAGTGCGGTCTCCTCGTGTTTGTGTTGTAAATAGAGAAACGTACGTAATTGGTTTTGCTCTATTTCTGAACCGCCTAGTGCCTGCGCCCTACAACCTTTGTGACATGTCCTGAAAATTTATATCGCGAAATGTAATTACGTTTACTTGCATAAAATTATTAAATTGGGATAAAATATTTCGTTTTTGTCATTTTAGTACAGTGCCACTTCAGACTTTAATATGTAAATTGAAACGATCCAATAGTTGACGCACATAAAAATGACATGACCTCAAAAAAATTAACACACAAAAGCTCTGACAAACACTTAGGAATTTGACGACCTCCATGGCGCAGTGCGCGCGCTGTTGCATTATAAAGTTGGAGGTCCCGGGTTCGATTCCCGGCTCGAGTCTGGTCTGGTGGGAGGCTTCGGCCGTGGCTAGTTACCACCCTACCGACAAAGACGTGTCGCCAAGCGATTAAGCGTTCCGGCACGATGTCGCGTAGAAACCAATTAGGAGTGTGAGCTTACCATACCCCTAACAGGTTAGCCCGTTACCATCCTAGACTCCATCATCACTTGTCACCAGGTGAGATAGCCGTAGTATAAAAAAAAAAGTCTGAAATCGTAATTATCATGAGCCACACATGGCTAAGTGACAGGCTTTCATATGAAAGAGTTTTTAATGCTGGCTTCCGGGGTTAAAACTTTATTGTCATAGTCCTGGTAAAACACTAGTTTTACCAGGATAGCCAGGCGATCCTGGTAAAACTAACTGACTAACTAACGTGCTAAGAAGCTAAACTCTAGCGACTAAATGAAAATTACTTAATGACATATGACCATCTAATGGGGATATGTTTTACGGTGCGAGGTCGCCCCTCCAGGGGACTTTGGGACATCTATCATTCGTCCTACATTCCACTTTTAACTTACTAACTCGCTCTGCTATGTCAATAACTCTTAAACGTATTTCATTTCTGATCACGGAGAGATACTCCAAGCTACCGCCATTTCACTCTAAGACGACCTCTATGATGCAACGTGTGCGCGTCTCGAGTCTTATCTGGTGAGAGCCTTCGGCCAAGGCCAGTTGCCACTCTTCTGGCAAAAGAAATACCGCCAAGCAATATAGCATTGCGGTAAGATGCAAAGTAGAAACCTATTAGAAGGATGGGTTTAGCCGGCAACGTTGCGGTGTCCTAGCTGCAGATGTTAATGGGCGAAGGTAGTCACTTAAGATCAGGTTAACAGTCTGATAGTTTACCCAAAAAAAGGTTTATTTTGTAGCGTCTGATTAGTCATAAGACACAGTTGGCAACTAGCTAACTGTGCCACTTCAAACGTCGCGGAGCCTTAAGTCATCGCCACTAGTAAATATGATATCTAAGCGTTGGCAACCCCGTTGAAAAGTGGATATTAATAAGCTGGATGTTAACCGTAAGCCGGTCAAATGAGCCGCATACGTAGACGGATAATTATCAACTTTAACGCAATTAAGCTCTAGGTGTGCAATTAAATTACAAATAGGCGCGTTCACGTTGTCGCGTCGGACGTCGAACTAGAAGCTAGATTGAAGCATCATCGAGAACAACGCATTACCGGCTCACTACAGAGCGCGGGTCTCCTCTCAATATGAGGAGGGTTTGGCCATAGTCCACCACGCTGGCCATAAGCGGATTGGCAGACTTCACACGCCTTTGAGAACCTTATGGAGAACTCTCAGGCGTGCAGGTTTCCTCACGATGTTTTCCTTCACCGTTGAAGCGAGTGATATTTTAATTTTTTTAAACGCACATAACTCCGACCGCCGACCTCTGATTAGGTGGCTGACGCCCTAACCACTAGGCTATCACTGCTTCCTTCCCGCACCGATTGAAGCATATACGAGTACTTTACGAATGTCCGAGATACTGTTATGTCATTAGTATAAAGATTTAAATATGCTCAGTTGTAGTTTCGTTTTCTAATCACAAAAAAAAACAGCGCAAAGTAAATTGAAACGTCTTTAACTAGCTTTAAGGCTCAAATTCTTTCACTCGCGACTCTAAACTAGTTGTTTAAGGTCTATTTTACATCAACATTATAGTGTTTCCGATACTCGAAAGCAACTCCACCAGTGCGAGTGTGCAAATATTATACCAACGCTTACTACATCTTTAGTCAGCATAATTTGGAACGTAGAAAACTTTTACGTATATGGTTTTGTTATCTCTGGTATAAGTTGTGACCAAGGGGTATTCGAGCACGAATAACCGAATCGCTCTGCTGCAAACCAAGCCCGGGACGTCCCAAATTATCAGACAGCGCACATTTGTCAATACACCATAGAGATCGACAAGTTCTTATAGTAGTTCGATTTGATACTTAAATTCAAATTCAAATAATCTTTATTCAAATATTCCTTTAAAAGGCACTTTTGACGCGTCAATAATTTACATAGTAGTGATTTGATGGTGATAACTACATTCGTAAACTTAAAACTAAAGCTATGAGGGTTCCAAACGCGCCCCGGTCTAAGAAGAAGCCCACAACAAACTTAGCCAGGTAAGAAGCCTTACTTGCTGCATGTGGTGCAGTGGTGAGCGCTGGCGCCTTGAAAATAGGAAACCCCAGGACAAGTCTGATTCAAATGGAAACAATTCTCAACCGCAGCGTTATGCGCCAACTGTGGTATGTCGGTTAAGGTTTTTATGGTGTGCGTTACGCAAGCGCGTGCGCAATGAGCATTCAAATAAGCCCCCCCGAGGCAGACTGACAACGCGCACTCGCGAGATATAGCATTCCTGCATAAATATTATAGAGCCTCGGATTACAAGCCGTATAACACCAACACGTACGGGTATGATGTATGGTGGCGATATTTCGTTTACGCACAGATCTGCTCACGTAATAATGAATTCAGCAATCGGATTTTTCGTTCTCGTATCTCGAAAAAGCTTGAAGCTGTGATAGCTTTTAAGCAATGAAAATATCACTTGCTTCAACGGTAAAGGAAAACATGGTGAGGAAACCTGCATGCCTGACAGTTGTCCATAATGTTCTCAAAGGCACAACAAGTCTACCAATCCGCTCATGGCCAGCGTGGTGGACTATGGCCAAACCCTTCTCATATGGAGAGGAGACACTGTAGTGAGCCGGCATTGGAAGATTTTTCCTTACACCTTAATTCTATTAAAAATATTTTAAGATATCTCTGAGAATTACACACGCCTGTCTTTATTAGCTAGCGTGGACTGATGTCTTTGTCAATTATACTAAAATCCCCCTTCTGCCGATACGCTGAAATTGAAATATGTATCGTTATCAGTCAAAGAAAGAGATGAATCCAGATTCAAATCCCGCCGGTTCTCAATTTATAGTTCAGCGTTGGAACTCATATTCTGGAAGTACCCTGTTTTTTTTTTTGTAAAAGCTTGATATAAAACCAATCACCAGTTTTAATCCAATAATAAAAATTTGAAATCCACACACGGTTTATATTTATTTTTAATTATATAATGTGGCAGATTTAAACTTCTACCTTATATTCATTTGCCTACGTATAGTTATTTTAGTATGTATGTAAATTACTTGAGAAAACTAAATCAAATTTTCAGTTCAGACCGTGATGCAGTGAACCGTGCTAGTCGGGACTAGTGACACCATATCATTACCATTCTGAAATGAGATCCGACGCAAGGATCGTAACACTTACCTTATTATCTTATTAATGTCCAAAAATTGGACCAAAGCAGGCCTCCTCTCTTATAGGAGAGAGAGAATTAGAGCATAAACTCATTACCCAACGCCAGAGTGTTGGCGGGCTTTGTCGATTATTGTCACAATGATAATAACTGGCATCGATGGCGTGTTCCCCGAAGCACGGAATAGGAAAACACCGATTTCCTAACTCTAGATGATTTAAGTGTTTCAAACTAAACAGTAAGCGAAAAACTCAAGAGTGTTTTCTTTTTTTCTTTCATAGACACCACTGACGTCTCGTAAAACTTGCAACTCTGTTTTACGAGGCGTCAGTTACGCAATGCAACTCGAGCAAAGAATTTCATTTTCACGGCTTTCTAGACATGCAGTACGTAGATAAAATACATTGCAACTATTTTGGTGTCTTGTAAATGATATACAAAATAATAAAGAATCTTATGCGGAGGTACTGGACAAGTGTGTGTCATTTCCTTTTGTCTTGTATTCGGTTATGAGTAATACTTTGTTTCAGGTTTAAGTTTTTCAGCGTTTGGACAAAAATAAGCATGTATAGTAATCAGTAGGTACTCATTTATTTAAACAGTTACAGAATTTTATCACTCCTGCATTATTGAAAATTATAATAAAGATTTATTTGTAAATTTTACTCATGTACATTACGTCTGATTAGAATAAAATAATACTTTAAAAATACACGCTAATATAAAACATTACATAAATACACTCAATTGCAGGCAGGCAATTTTTGACTGGCTTCAATTAAAATAGCGGACATCGGACATCGGAGCGGGCATGTATTTACTGGTACGGTGAATACATAAAACACAAACGATCATACACATTAATACATACTTATATGTAACTTTGAAACTATATTTAATACACATTAATTTACATGCTACTTCAAATTTCAAAATTCAAAGAAAGATACTGATCTTTATCAGATTACATTGTGGTGCTGGATTTGGAACAATGTTTTACTGTACGAATATAGGACATTCCCGTCTTATTGTGAGACATATGCCCACCCGAGTCATGAACATTAAAATTCACGGGGCGCGTCTGAAACCAGCTACGGTATCACATATGTATAGGGTCATACATACTCCTAATATTGAAGTATTCAAATAAATCGCGGAGTACAGTAATCTAAAGTTTTAAGGCTTATAGAAAAATCATATTACGATATTAAGGATTATATAAACGATAAAAAAGCTTGGGTGTGAATTGCACTATAATTTATTATTGATTATGTGAGTTGGTTCGGTAAAACCCGGCTACGTTTGTTGTGGGTTTCTTCTTAAACCTGGGAGCGATTTGAACCCTATTAGCTTTAGTTTTAAGTTGTCGAGTGTAGTTATCACCATCACTTCACGAATAGAAATAATGAAATTCAACGATTCATAGATGCCTGTAATAGGTTTATGTGTATAAAGCTATTTTTGATTTGATTTGTTGGATGTTATACGTATGTGGGGTGTAGTCCTTTGTGGAACTTTGATAATTGATAAAAAGTTGATATTGATAAGTGGACTGTATTTCTTTTGATAATGATATGTTAAATGATATAATATTCTCAAAGGCGTGTGAAGTCTGCCAATCCGCACATGGCCAGTTTGGTGGACTATCGCCAAACCCTTCTCATATTGAGAGGAGACCCGTGCTCTGTAGTGAGCCGGTAATGGGTTGATCATGATGAATACTGCGGTTTACCATTAATCGCTGTTGACTCATTCTAAAGATGCCGTTAGACCAACAAGGTCCCAGAAAATAAAGAAATAAATTGTGGTCCTATGCATCGCTTTTTATTAAGAAAAAAAAAAGATTAATTCTTAGGATTCCGTTCGATGAATCAACCCAACATTCTCAGACTATTACACGGCAAAGGTTGAAATAGGATATTAATTTGTGCATGAAATGGCTGAGATGAACTTATCAATTAAACAATGCGGAGAAAATTTAAGCATAAACACCAAAACTACATCATCATCATTTCAACCGATTGACGTCCACTGCTGGACATAGTTCTTTTGTAGGAAGTTCAAATGGCCACGGTCTTGGGCCGCTTGTATCCAGCGGCTTCCATGTCCCACGTCCATCTGTTCTCCGAGCTATGTGCCCCGCCCATTGCCACTTCAACTTCGCAACTAGCTGAGCTATTTCGTTAACTCTGGTCCTTCTACGGATCTCTTCATTTCTGATTTGATCACGTAGAGATACTCCTAACATAGCTCTCTCCATTCCTCGCTGAGTGACTGAGCCTTCTTATGAGGCCCATAGTGAGCGACCACGTTTCTGATCCGTAAGTCTTCACTGACTACATGCAGTGAGGGCGTGTTAACTACAACAGAACTACATATGTATTTTATTATTAAGTATTGTGGATTGCTGCTCAGAAGATTGCGGGTAAGAAGATAACACAATCCGTAAACATTTCAACTCTCAACCTACGAGATAAAGCCCCCTGACAGACACGGGTTGATAACCTTCAAGCAACGGACCCTTAAAATGTGCGACATACGAATTTATAAAAATAGATAGTAAAACTATAATCTATGACGGAAAAACTAAGTTCATCCCCACCACCTGCCTGGTAGGATATATCTGTCTGTCGACTGATCGGTCGACTGGTCGATCGATTGATCGATCGATAGGTCGATCAACTGATCGATCAACTGGTCGATCGACTGACCGGTCGACTGATCGGTCAACTGGTCGATCGACTGATCGAATATTTTCTCCATTTTTTCTACATATTCAACAAAATCATCAAATCAAATCAAATCATTTATTTGCATAGATTGTGTAGTTGATTGGTGTTACATTCAATTAGAGTTTCTTACAATCTGCCGGGTAGGCGTGCAAAAATAATATTGCAACTACATGTAAATCATTTAAAATATGTCAAGAAATAAACTAAATAGCGATAATAATATTAAATATGTCATTTTGTATTGAAAAATTCATTCAAACAATAAAAGCATCTATCCAACAACCATTGGTGCAATCTTCTTTTAAAAACTCTTAAAGGCAACTCCTTAGGCAATTTGTTGTATATTTTAATCGACATGCTGTAACAACTTTTACTGAAAGATTCAGTTCTGGAGTTGGGCAATAAGAGTCTGTTAGGATTAGGATTACGTAAGTTAAAAGTAACCGTATGGCTTTTTTTTGGTAAAATTCAGACATATGTTTCTTAACAAATAGGCTTATCTCATAAATATACAGGCATGGCAGTGAGAGAATTTTTAATTTTTTGAATAAAGGGCGACAAGATTCAAGGGGGCCGGCTCCACAGATTGCCCTGATGCACTTCTTTTGTCCAATAAATAAACGGCCTATGCTAACTGAGTTGCCCCATATGACCAGTCCATATCGTAAGGCTGAAACCACAAATGCGTGATACGCCATCAGCACCGTTTTCTCTCCTAATGTTTTTGATAGGCGCCTAAGGACATATACATGTTGGCTAATTCGTTTGCAAATTTTGTCAACATGCGCCTTAAAGGACAACTTACTATCTAAAGTTATCCCTAGGAAATTGACAAGCTGTGCTTCTTTAATATTCTCATTTTGATAATTAACCTTAATATTTAACATCGCTGGGTACAATTAAATAACTTTGCGTATTAAGCTTATTATAGTCCTGGTACCTTAAATACCGACACTCTTGAGCTACTCAACTAAAATGCAAGAAACAGCTATTGAGTAATTTTAATAATTTTTTATGTTAACTTTTTATCTTAGCTTATTAACGTCTCTATAAATTAGGTGCCTACAACTCGCGACAACTCAAAACATAACATAAAAAATTATTTAAATTACTCGTCGGCTGTTTCTTGCATTTTAGTTTAATAGCTCAAAAGTCCATCCTGTCATACGTCACAAGACGAGTACACATTAACTCCGTATTTAAAAATCGATTAAACTAAACGCAAATGACACAACTTGAGATGACAATGACAATCTAGTTTAGTTAATAGATTTGCGTACAACAGAATTGGCACCGCTGTCTCTCAAAAGCGGACAATCCTTTGACGGTTCCTTTGATACCGAAATGTTCCTGGGCCGATGAGATTCCTTTACACGTAGGGACCAGGTTAAATGCTCGCTGTTATTTGAAAAAAAGTAAACTATTTTGATACTACGGAACTTTCAGACTCGCACTTGGCCAATATTGATGAGAACAAAGCTCTCGTTTTTTGCACTAATATAAGGGTGGGTATCATATTAGTCTGTTTTTTTTTAATTCACTACAAGTTTGTCCTAGACGGCAATCTGAACTGGTGGTAAGTTATATGCAGTCGAAGATTGTAACGGGCTAACGTGATAGCGGTATGGTACAGCCAAACTTCGAATTTGTTTCTACGCGACAATCGTGCCGGAATGTTAAATCGCTTGGCGACATGTCTTTGTCGGTAGGGTGATAACTAGCCAAGCCTCCTACCAGGCCAGACTCGAGCTGGGAATCGAACCCAGGACCTTCAACTTGAATAATACGACATAATGCGACAGCGCACGCGCTGCGCCACGGTGGTCGTTGAAATCAATCAAGTCAAAAAATTGTATTAATAATAGCGACATGAGAATCTCCATACAGGTTGGAGTTGGCTTGAACAACTAACCAAGCCCTAAGCCCAGGTAATTTTTAATAGGGAAAACGAACAGAAGTAAATAAAATACTTTATATATTTCTGGCATAGAAGTTTTTTATGCCATTTCTCCGAGACGCCGTATCATTGGATCTCCGTGAATAATCACATGAATATATTCGGAGCGTGATTCTTTTCGTAGCACATTGTCAGTATTCACATTTGCGCGTCGTACGTCATTATATTACATAAATTTTACTACCCCTGGGAGCTATGGCGGTGCTTCTGAGGCTATGAATCTCGGTCCGTTTTGTTACTCAAAGGGATTCCAAACGCTTCGCATCGTACGCCTGGCCACGGTAATATTATGTATACAGTATTGCAACTCGGCCGTATCTTTGAAAAAAATACCTACATCTGCGTGGTACGTAAACCCGCCTCCAGTATTTTAATTACATTTGCCTACTTCGTCTTCAAATTTCAATTCTAGTGACAGGCAGACGGTCTGTCACTAGATAGTTGAAGTTTTTTTTTTCTTGTATTATTCATACCAACAGTACAATAAACAACAATTATTAATGCAACCAAAAACACCAAAATATATCCTACTCGTCATATATGTACTTGAACTCATTTTTAGTGAAAAAATCACGCGGTTATTGTTAAAAAAACAAAACACCGTCATTTCGTCGCGACTGTCTGTATGCCGAGATCGAGACGCGTAGGCATAGCTCGTGTTTCGTCGTTTGTGTGAAGTTGGAATACTGTACACATAATATTACCGTGGCCTGGCAGTCTTGTATTACGTAACTAAAACTTGGCCACTCCACGAATACGTTCAAACGCCATTCATTAAGCTAAAAGACTCATCACATACCTTGTGGAAACGGCAAGACAGACTATCTTTTTATTTAGGATTATGTTTATCTTCTGAGGTTTTAGGGGGCCTCCATCATAGGCCCCCGTCGAGGGTCTGCCTCAACGGACGCCGTTGGCTGGGTTGCGGTCGAGTGCACGAGTGTTCCCGTGACCCAACCACCAGGTGCCGCGAAGGAGCATCGCTGGGTTTTAGTGGGTATTCTGATCGCCAGTCTGGCCGCCGGCCAGTCCCACATACCCCGTCGGTAGCGGCATGGTATTGCCTGCGTCGCTTTTGGAGGGGATGAGTAAACACATTTCCCAGCGAGAAAAAAAAAGTTTATCTTCTAAGATAGAGGAAAATTAATTTGTTGAAGATTTAAATTTGCAAGTTGCGAATAGGACAAGCTAACCACACACAGTTTAAAATATGTATGACCATCGCGTTAGTGGACGGATGAAGTAGATAAAAACCGACAGCGACGTAGGCTCAAAGACTTCAGTGCTTGTGACACATCCGCAGTGAATATTGGTGCGAAGCGCTAAACTCACAATGACTGTATTTTATTTAACACGCAAAGTCATACGGAGGTTACGATCACTTTGAGTTAATATTATGATCTTCATTATTGTAATTAATTTAAATCAATTAAATAAATGATGTATATTATTATTTTTACACAGTTTCCAAAATAGCCTGAGGGTGTACTTATGTAACTATACATGCATATTATTGTAACTTAACACGCTCCTAACGCTTTCCGAGGATTGACACAGTTTTGTCAACACTTAACCTTCGCGCCTTATTAGTAAACCATGCACACTTTAGGTTAATTGATCCGTTGACTGGCAGACGTAAGTGAATTACTGGGTGTTTCCATCAAGTGAAAGATTATAGGATAAACGGGATTCAATGCGATCTAATTATCAACAAGTCTACAGTATTTGTAGTTACTTACATGGCCAGAAAACATAAATTTTTCGCATCGGTACGTACGCAGCGGTTGCCTACGCCTTATCGTCCACGTTTTTATCGGTTTTATAATAATCCCGCGGGTTACCGTCAGATTTCCTGGGTTAAATCTATCCTATGTCCATCTTCAAGATGTAAGGTATATATATGTGTATCATTACATGATGATCTTTTATATTTAAGGTGCGAAAGTGTTACATTTCATTGAACGCAAACTCATTAATAATATAAATTAGTAATTTGGAATGAATAGAGCAATCTTGACTTACTCAGCACTTGAGCTGTATAGTTGAGTGTTTACTGGGTTGATTGACCGCGCGTTATCCATCTCATATACAGATCGACAAAAAGCGAGACAAGCTTGCGGATACGCATGTAATTTCTAAGTTTCTGTCCAGGTGTAAAAAAGTGGTTACCGTTAACAGCTGTTTAATTTTTAATTTTTTAAATACACCACAAGTTAGCCCTTGACGGCATCTTACCTGATGGTAAGTGATGATGCGGTCTAAGATGGTAGCGGGCTAACTTGTTAGGGATATGGTAAACCCATACTCCTAATTGGTTTTTACACGACATCGTGCCGGAACCCTAAATCGCTTTGGCGACATGTCTTTGTCGGTAGGGTGGTAACTAGCCACGGCCGAAGCCTCCCACCAGACAAGACAGTTTCATTTAGTGTTTCCAAGGCAATTGGCCAGACTTTGAGTAAACAATAGTGCAAACTAATTTGTATAGAAATAAAATATAAAAAAATCGAATCCTTTTTAACACGCTTTTATTAGCTTCACCTGTATGTATGTACGTTTGTTTGTAACCGACTCCTTTGAGCTCGATTTTGCCCTACTTTGAACGATCAGATTTGATTCAAACTTTGCACACCTGTCAAAGGTCGATGACAATGCAATAATCCGATCAAAATATCCGATTATCCTAATTAGATTCGCCAGGATTAATTAATTTCTTTCCGCATCCTTTGCATGCGAGTAAGAGAGACAGAGCTAGTGCGCGAACTACGCATGCGTGCAGTTGCGTGTTTTTTTAGTTTTTTAAACTATTATTTATTAAATATTATTCATAACTTAATAACACTTTTAGACCTGTCAACTTAGTTCATTTTAGGATTTGTGAACTTACAACAGAATTTGCAACAATATCTGAGTAATGAGGAGGGTTAATATTATCATTTCAAGTATGTTTTAGATAATTTAGGACAATCGAACCGCTAGTGCATAAGTCCTTGCAAAATGATGCATTACGTAATACAAGATGGATGGATCCGTCAATTGAATAACCGCAAAGAAGATCCTTGAATGTGACGAGTTAAATTGGAGCGCGTATTAGATGATAAGTTGTCATTAACTAGCTAAAACCATCGTAGATTAAAAACTACATGAAGTCACACAGCGGGCTAACCTTACACAGTTTAATTTGATGATAATTAAAAATATAATATCTTTGGTAATCAAAATACTGGAATTTAACATATTTTTCAACCAAAATGATCCTTTTCTATCAATTCATCTCGAATGTTCATTTTGGTAAAGATTTATATATATCCGTGAAATTTAAACCTATTCCTATATCTTCGTATCTGAGACGGTTAGATTACCGCCTGTGTTTTCCTGGACAGGCCGAAACTCCTCAATGGACAAAATCAATCGGATTTTGGTTAATTTAACTTTGAAAGTTGATGATAATAATAATTCTTTATTTCGGACACGGTCCATAGAGTGTTAGTAATACATCTTAACCTATGTTAGTACCTACAACTAAAACGCTTTTTTAAACGCAAATTTATAAAATTTATATTACTATAGAAATTAGGCACCCGTGATCGAAATGATAATGTTTCTCCTTAACGATTATTATATTATTAGCTACCTATAAGCGTCGACTTAAGTTATTAGGCATGCTGTAGTTACCTCTAAATTGATTTATATGTATATCCTAGCACTTAAGGTCTTTAAAATGTTTATTTTTTTTACATATAATTCTGTTGGTGGCGCTTTGAATAAATAAATAAATAAATAAACGATATCTGACTGGTACATTAAATACGTTACGTACGTTTAGTGGGATTTCAAACTTGATTCAATAGGTAGGTACTTATTGGATTTTAGTTATACATAACGCAGCCCGGTTAGGCAATTGACATTTTTACCTCCCTTAGCCTCGGAGATCACGTTACGCCGTCTTCCTCGTTCACTACACGAAGTTTCTTCAAGTAGAAGTTAAATGAGGTACAACTTTTGGCCCGAAACCCAAAACCCCTAACAAGCTCCCAGACACCTCTTACTCTGAGTAACAAGATTGACGAGAAAGCAAATATTTTAAATATATGCAATGTAACTTTTAACCTGTTTCACTTTATAAAATCATATGTCACATTCGAGGGTAGGTGGAAGAAGTCTCTTATAGTAGCTTCCCTTTGTTTACCTTTTTTAAAAGTGTGTGTTATCACAGATTCGGTATAAATAAAAAAATATATAAATGATTATGTCCAACCAACCCATTGCCGGCTCACTACAGAGCACGAGTCTCCTCTCAATATGAGAAGGGTTTGGCCATAGTCCACCACGCTGGCCATGTGCGGATTGGCAGACTTCACACGCCTTTCAACGGTGAAGGCAAACATCGTGAGGAAAGCCTCACGATGTTTTCCTTCACCGTTGAAGCAAGTGATATTTTTATTTTTAAAAAAACGCACATAACTCCGAAAAGAGGTGCGTGCCTGGATTCGAACCGCCGACCTCTGATTAGGAGGCTGACGCTCTAACCACTAGGCTATCACTGCTTCAACTTTCTTTTCTTCTTCTTCTTTGTCGTTACACTCTTGAACAAAACTTCCTTTTATCAGAGTTTAAATAAGGATTTGCGTAAATTTTGCGATCCACAGACTTTACGTTAGATACCATGATTTTTCCTTTACAAGATTAAACTTTACAGCGGGACGAGAAACTAACGGCACGCGCCAGTCTTCTCTTGCAAAACCCTTCTTATTTTTGAACGTGACAGTTGTGTTAAAGGGCAGCTTAGGATGTCTCTGCGGAATAATGGCTTTATCCTGTATAGATTTTCCAACATTCCAGTTAACCCGCCCGCCCGTCCTTTGATCCCACAGTGATATATCTTTGTTGTAATGGTGCTCACTCATATTAAATGAACGAAAAGCAGCTATGCTATGTACACAATGTACTCGTACCTACCGCGTCGCATCTCATCGCAAAGCGCTCTCTTTGACGTTTATCATGATGATATACATGTGCGGATTGGCAGACTTCACACTCCTTTGAGAATATTACGATGAACTCTCAGGCGTGCAGGTTTAAGTGATCAGAAAATTGCAAATTAAGCTTTATGTTTCATTGTTTAATAATAAATTTTTTCTTAAACTTTAAACGGGAACTTTTTCTTATAAAATAGAAGTACAGTTTATAAGAAAAAGTTCCCGACGTGCACTGACGATATTAAGGAGCCCGGGCAAGCGACCCCTCCTTTCCCCCTTTGGCTTCGAGTGTCATAGCTCAACGCAAATTACAAGACAGTCGCAAGCTAAGCTGGGACAATACCTCAAAGCTCGGTGATTTCGTACACATCAATAAAAATGGAGATTTTACAACAAACGAGTGCAAACATAGTTTTTATAAGGAACAAAAACTGGTGTAATGCAGTTTTATTTGATAGGTTCGGTACCAATACGTGGTTAACACTTATGGAGCGCCCCTGCCTTCTCCATCATATTTTTTTATATCGTGAAACAATAATGATGAGTTATTTTTTGAAGTGAAAACTTCTTTAGCGGCGTTGAGCACTTTTTCTGTAATGGGTATAAAATCTTAAACTCGCGTCAGGACACGTGACCTGATCGAAAAAGCGTAAGACGGATGGAGAGTAGACAGCTATCCCCTCTCTACGGCGCGGCGAAAATGTATGCCTGGGCCTACTGTTTCGTTTAGGCAGCGCAGGGCGCTTGCGCGAATGTTCGTGTATGTTACAGCGTGCCAAGCGCATCCATGGATGGTGACAGCTGATGGCTCGACCGTCTGTGTAGTGATCACATTGTTGTGTATTCGTAAAATTCGTGAATGTAAAGTGCTTAAAATATGGAAATTGATATAGATAAACTTTTTAATATAAAATAATTGTAATAGTTTTAAAGTGTTAAATTTTTAATGTAATATAAATTGTCATGTTTGTGTACGATAGCGCAATAAATGAATATTGTATTCTACCACATAAATGATAGTACTTTTATACTGATAGTGCAAAATTATTCCCTAACCATTCCAAAATATCAAACATGCTCAACGTTAATAATCAAGTTTTCACTTCTGCCGGCACTCCCGGAGTGCAACCCGTCTTTTTTTTTTTACAAAGTAGGTAGCTTATTTTCGACTTTTTCAGAAATGTCACACTGATAGTTGCGTCACGATGTCGCGTTGAAACCAATTAGAAAGAAAGAAAAAAAAAATGTATTTATTCTGATGTGGTGTTAAGTAAGGCCGTCCATTACTGCATTATAGGTATAAATTTAATTAGTTAGATGTTAGACGGTTAATTTTAAGGTTGCATGCTGTGGTCGTTTCTAGAAAGTCACAATCTCGTGTTTGTTCTTCTGATTTTTTTTTGTTGTTTTTATTTAGATTGTGACTAGTTTAATGATCCAATAAAATAAAAAAATAAAAAATTGTCTGGCTGAAACCAACCAGAAAGGATGTACAGCTCAGCTAATGTCGCGTGTGATAAACTTAGTTATAATTAGGAGCGTGGGTTTACCATACTCCTAACAGGTTAGCCCGCTACCATCCTAGACAGCATCATTGCTTACCACCAACTTCTAGTGTATATAAAAAAACTAAAGACCGTCCGAGGTTGAGGGGACTATAAACTTGTCCAATATGGCAGTTATAATAAAACGTACCCATCAACAAGGTTTCAACGTTGCATCGTACCGGTACGAATATCTTTCTCGGTAAGTAACTAACAAAGGCCGATGAATTTGCACTAGATCAGATAAGAGAAAATTCGGAATTAAAATTCCGAAGGTCGGTTTTGACGACCTCCGTGGCGTATTGCGTGCGCTGTAGCATAAAAATGTTGGAGGTCCTGGGTTCGATTCCCGGCTCGAGTCTGGTCTGGTGGGAGGCCTCGGCCGTGGCTAGTTACCACCCTACCGACAAAGACGTGTCGCAAAGCGATTTAGCGTTCCGGCACGATGTCGCGTAGAAACCAATTAAGAGTGTGTTTACCATACCTCTAACAGGTTAGCCCGCTACCATCCTAGACTGCATCATCACCTACCACCAGGTGAGATAGCCGTCAAGGGCTAATTTGTAGTGTATTAAAAAAAAAAAAAAGGTCGTTTTGAATCTCGGGTATCAAACCTAGCTAATGTAAAAGACACACAGTTCTCACCACTGCGCCAAGAAGTGCGATTTTATTACAGTCGTTTCTATTCGGAATAACCAGTATCCTGTTGGTATTGCATTAGTCAGGTGAAAATATAAATCATATTTTCATTGCAAAATGGACCAAAATGAGGGCGTCGAATTTCCTAAGTGGGCTGAGTCGGTCAAGTGGGATATCATATTATGACAGAGCTTTCTCTAAAAAATATATTTTCGACGCGGTTTTTGCCTTATCATTAAGATTAATAACTCATTCATGGGAAATTGTATTTTATTTTATAATACATTACCAATTGATATCTTGGAGATGTCTATCAGTAGCTTCAAAGTTTTTATAATACGAAATTAAGGATTATAAATACACTAGGAAAGACGCCGAAAGGTGCTAGGGGACATGATAGTAGTAGCACCTCCGGGCGTTGGATACGAGGATCTGTCCAACACCCAGGAGTTAGGTCCTCGAGCTGGAAGACGCACCCTGTGCTCCTGGTGCGTCTTATGGCGTTACCCGTGTAGCGTAACCCGTGACCCGGCCCCCAGGCGGCGGGAAAGGATATGCACCGTGGGGGTTTAGTCAGTAAGAGTCTGACATAACCACCGCGTCTCCAAAAAAAAAAAGGGACATGATAGTAGAAGTTCGTCGAAAGAAAAGTATTTTTAAAAAACACACACCCAACGACGGATTCATTGATTGAATTGGTAATATTTTTTTATATTGCTATTGCTTGAATTAAAATACAAATTATATAAAAAAAATGATACATAAATGTTCTTTAGTAAAAAAAAAACAATTAAAATATCATATTGAACATATTGCGTATAGGATTATTCTGCTTAACGAAAACTGAATGGAAGTTCGGTTTAATTTACAAAATTGGAATATCAGAACATTTCCTTAATATTCCCGAAACGATTTGGATGAACCATTTATAGAAATATTCTAACCGGGAAAATCATCTGTAGACAAACAAGTCTTTGTGTATTGTTCTGGTACACAATAAAGAATATTTATCCATTCATTCCATGATTTAAGGAATACCGGAACGTTACTTGAAATAAATTTATAAGCGACTAGATGTTACCCACGTCATTGTCAGCGGTTTTTGGTATTTAAAAAAAAAACCGGTAACTTTTATTTTCCGGAGATACATACACTGTTTCAATCTCTACGTATCGAGCTATCACTATTTGAAATTATGACAAGATCGGTTTAGCTGTTAAACCGCACATACATAAAAAAGTTTTTTTTTTTTTTTAATCCTGTGGTATCAAATGTAGCGTACTCTCGTGATACAAACCATTCCATATCCTGATGCAAGCTATCTCTGTGCAAAATATTATCAAAATCAGTTCCAAAGTAAGACGAACCTTTTTGACGACACTTTCGCATTCAAAATAGATAAAAGAACATTATCATCAATTTTCTTTTAGTCTGTATTAAGATAAATCATGTATATATTATACTTTAGATATGTATTATTTTTATTTTATATATGTAGTAGCATGTAGTTATTAGTGTGTATGTATATATAGCTTTTTCTTATTATTATTTTTGCAACTTCCTTGTAATTTTTAATACATCGGCTTCAACGAGATGGTTACCTGGAAGAGATCACTATTAGTGATAAGGTCGCCAGTTGCTAATTGTTTTTGTCTTTTTCATGTATGTTATGTCCTATATATTGCAATAAAGTTATATAAATAAATAAATAAATAAATAAATAAATAAATAAATAAAATAAAATCAATTCCTCAGATTATATAATTTCGGTATAAGTTTATTTTATATGGAAAGAAATTCGCTTGATTGTTGTCGTTTGTTTGCGTGGAAATTTTTGTATACGAGAGTCCCGACTTATCGAAAATATATTCCGCGACCGCCATGTTTTCGGATTAAAAATCTTTTGTGATATTTCAGGAAATAGCATAACTCTGTGCCAACTTTCATTCAGAAGCATTCAGATTGAGAAATAAACATCCATCCATCCATAGAAAATTTCGCGTTAATAATAAATAGTAGGTGGTAAGCTTCTCAAAAGGATACTTTTAGATCCCCTAAAATTTGTAGCCTTGTATTTCCATTTCATTTCATTAATTATTCAGCACCAATAAGAAAAACATGACAAAAACAAAGATGTTGACAAGAAAACACTTATCTATATAAGAGATCTCTACCTGTGAAGCGCTTCCTCTTATTTGAGGATTTCTTCAAACAGCGTTTCTTCTTATTCTGATTCGGATAACAAATTAGAAAAGATCCTTCGATAAAATAACACTCCCATATCATCATATTACCAAATCAAAAGAATATATGAGCTGATATCTTCACTATTAGTAAATAACTATCACATAATTGATTGGTATTTTTGTTTTCTCTCATAACACAACTTACACAAACAAGTAGTAAAGTTTTACAAATCCTGCAAAACAGTTTTACAAAATAAGGGAAAACATTTATATTTAAATGGAATTTATGTCATTATAAGAATAATAAGAAAAAAAATATATGCCAGTGACCAATTCACCGAAACTACAAAAAGACGAAAGAACAAGAACACAAATATAGACATGTAACCACGTAAACTTTATGATGCTCGCAAGTTCGTCGTATCGATTTAGGGGTTGAAACTCGATGAGATCAAGCAACGTTTGTAATTAAAGATTATCTCATGTCTGAAACATATAAATCTAATTTTAAGGACTGCAAACTATAGCTATGGTTGTTGCTCATCGACTAGAAAATGAAGTTTTTCATAAAATCTTGCATGGATTGCAAACATTAACGCAAACACAAACATGCATTTATAATATTTAGTGTGATTTAAATAAATTTAAACAACAAATCCATAACAGTATAGTAGAGAGTAGCAGTAGTCGATTTATCACCTGTATTGGAGGGGCATAAGCAATTTGGCAATGGTGCCAGTAGTTGGGAGACATTAGCGATAAAACTAAATTGCGAGCTTATCGCAAAGCCTGGTCAGAGTTGACGTTTGTTATCGCAATAAAATATATTTAACTTAACTTAAAATGAAAAAATATAACATTTCCTGATTTAAAACCGTATAAGCAGATAATTCAAGTCATACATATTAAAAACTAGACGAGAAAATATCTAGTTACATTGAAACTATTGCTGGTAAAGAAAGTAGTACAACATACTTCTTCCTAAAAGATGATCTAAAAATGAACCTTTATAGAGAGAAAGAAACTGAAAAACATAAAAGCCTGCAGTTTATACAGCGTGGATTCGGTGCAGATTGCAGAAATATAAATTATTTTGCACGTTAAAATACTGACTGTACTGGAGCGTGTCGTTCTCGATAATTTTCATGAATCGTGGACGAATAAATCGAAAATGGGAAAATTGTTAATGAAATGTTGTGTTCGGTAGGCCATCTTTAACTCTTACATGAACGAGTATATTTTGACAGAGCCAATAAATGCATTGGACCTTTTAAAACATACCACGTTTTTATACGACATTCGTATATTTCAGTTTTAAAAATTTTGTATATATTTTGAGAGCGTTTTCTATATATTTAAAATATATATCACGAAACAACTACAAGTCAGCCCTAGACTATAATTTTTTCTAGAGAGTCATCTACCAGCCTTTTGGGTGGACACTCGAGCATCGACTTAAACCAGCACTGCCATTTTAGCTTCGCAATTCGCTGAAATATGTAAAAAAAATCTTCTCCTGTTGGATTTGATCACGTTAGGACACTCAGTAAGATAGCACGCTTCCCGATGAGTGATTCCAAGCTTTCCTATCTGGAGTACGAGGATGGAGAAACTTGTTGGCTAAATAATGTTCCATTGCGGACCCAGATACCTCCTCTCACATCGGTGACACGTATAGCATCATTATCATTATCAGATACTACTGGCCTCCGACAGAGCACATATATCCTCTCGGTATCCAAATATCCAAGTGCGTAATTCGAGAACATTATGGAGAACTTACGCGTATATGCAAATGTTCACACGAAGTAAAATCCATATTACTTAAAAACGCTCATTGCTATGAAAAGTTTAGAGAGGAAAGGGAAGTCAAAGTTAAGTTGTCTTTAACCCACTGAGGCATTATTGAGGTAGAAACCTGCAATAACGATCTGTAAATTTCAATCTTTAAATTCTCTAAATTCAAATTAACATTAAATCGATTATGATAAAAACTATAGGTAGACTGCTAAATATGATCTCAGATGCAACAATCGCGACTCACGAAGATTTAGAAATCTCATGTACATATATATATATAATGTAAGTAAAAAACCTGATGATCATTGAAAGCTCGAAACCCGCGAAAGTGTATAGGTACTTTCAAATAAGCGAGGTAAAGAGCTGTTACGTAAAATTTACCAAATTTCACAACTCGTAATTATTTGATACCGCTCAAATACGTCACTGCTAGTATAGATCGCATTTCATTTTGAAATTAACATTCGGTACACGAAAAATTGGGAAACCTACCGAAATTTGTACTTGAAGAGACTTATTTCATATTTGCTATACATTTACATTCATGTGATTTCATAATAAATCGCAAAAGCTGATATCGAAAATGCCTAAGATATTTATTCTCAAATATGAAAAAGGTACGCAGATCTTTTACGTAGCTTTCATATTGATAAAATCCTTTGTGTCTGGTAGAATTTAAGGAAATAATCGTCAAGGAGAAGTGCCAAAGTATTTTCTTTAATACATTAACATTTCTATATTTCATAAGTGAAGAAGTGCTTAAATAAATCTTGATGATGATTGATTGATCTCTAAATGCTCGATATAAGAAGATATTATATATCAAATGAAAAATAAGAGGAATAAATGCATCGACCAAAACCTAGAAATCTTTATTCAATTAAAATTATAAAGTCAGACTAAAACCAATTAATTTAAGCTTGAATACATTCAGAAACCTGATGATTAGAATTCACTGTGAGTAGATAAGCCATTATTAGATAACGCCGCCTCGTCTGAAAGTAATATTGAACTTCTCAACTTTATAGACATTTCGACTGGGATGATCTCTTAAAGGCGACGCCTTAGATTTTCTTACTAGGAAATAGATTTTGATTTGTTATCACAGGATTGGAGTTATGCTATTTGTTTTTCTCTCTACATTCGTGTTAGGAGCCATACCAACTATTCTCTATATGATGTACGGTCTCATTAAAATCTGACACTGATTCTTATATATTTATATTAATCACCTGGCTTGAAAGACTTCATTCAAAAAGAGTTTACCACTCACGGTGTATTAAGGTTTTCCAGAAAATAATTCTGGAAAACATTAATTCACAGGAACTTGCCCAAAGACACAAGCGTGGCACCAAACGATTTAGTGTTCCGGTACGATGCCGCATGGAAGCCGATTGAGGTAGGTTAACTCGATACCCTCGTAGACTGCATAATCACATACCACCAGGTGCGATTGAAGTCAAGATTTGTGGAGAAATAAAAATACAATATTGAATGTCTTTCAATTCAATTCTTCTACTCCCACAGAAGAAGTGGAAGTAAAATAATTGAACTTAACAATGCGATGTCTATCAGGAAAGGACTTATTACCATCGTCAAAACCATTTTTTATATTTAAACATATAGGCAAGAACTTAAACGCAATCATACCTCAAGTTATGTGAAATCTGCGGTGCGTTTTAGAAACCAGGAATCAGAACGTTCCGTATTCAATAGTCGATTGGATATCAACTACGTAACCTATTTAGTAAGTGCGGAAAATTAAATTCATATATTGTAGCGGTGTCCACTAAAGTACAAATCAATTCCAGGTTGCCAATAGTACGCAACAAAGCCGTCAGAGACCAAACAATGGAAATGACAACTGGACAAGACCATTATTGCACGACGCGTACGTCCAACGTTCTATTTAGTCCGAAGCCATACCCAAATGCACTCTCAATATACTGTTGTAAACGTTATTTTGCACTGACCGCGTAGAATTGTTGTTTACGAGATAATTAAAAAAAAATGTACACGAGGAAGCTATTGATGCAATCTAAATAGACAGGCTCGTGTCTCGAAATATATCATTAAGGTAAGATATCTCGTCATAGCACATCAAGATAAACGCGTTATCATCTAACGAAATGAATTATCAATTCAATCCAAAATCTTCAGATAGAGGATTAATTTTAGTAGTGGTGTTCTTTTCTTACTCTTCTTCGACAAGGATGGCGCTTCGATCGGTCTCCTACCTGATGACGAAATCGTAATCACACTAAAATTATAAAGGCTAAATGCATTTAGTGGTACGTATACCAAAACCTTGAGAAAACATGGTTAAATATATCAAATAGATTGTTTTTGATTCTGAAACAGTTCAGAAAACATAGCCCCAGTTCCAAAAGTAATCCTGAATTTTGACCAGTCTGTCCAGTATTTCGGCCTTCAGGTTAATGAATTATTTATTTCTCTTAAGAAATTTTTCTTAATATTTACGTAAAAATAAATCATAAAGAACTTTTTAACAGCATTTAAATGGCACTCTTGTTAGGTAGTTATATAAATTATTAAATAAGTACCCTCAGATTTTTTTTGTAGCCAAGTAATAATTAGGTCGACAGCAACTTTCAGATTAAATGTAGGCTACAAGGAAGAATACTACAAGAAATACAAATCCGAATAAATGTAAAACAAAACTGCTAGTGACATTTTGCACTATGCATTTTTGTGTAATGCTGCATCGCATTATGCAGGCAACGGGCGAAATATCTCATTATAGCATACCTAATGTATTTCCAACGGATACAAAAGGAGGAAGTTCCGACTCGTCCAAATTGAATTGCAACTTGAAATGTGTACACCTTGAAGTCCCTCGGAGCGCCGAAAATATTTCAGCTCCTTTATGTAATCTATCCACTTTAAAACAGTGTTATGAACAGTTGCTAATATGTAGAAAAGAGAGTTTTTTTTTCTTTGTATGCGGTAACATTGCACGAAAACTTGGTTATAATTTATCATTGTCTATGAATGGTTCACTGCAAGGCACAGGTCATTTTCATAGGAGAGAAGGTTTTAGCGCAAAACAACCATCAATGCTGCTCGAATACAGGCAGGTAGGTTTACGATTATTACTATATGTACTTTGTTAAGTGAAAATAACTAGGACAGACTGCTCAGCATGTTCTCCGAAGTATGGGCGTGGCTCAATTTTCAATCTCCAGGCTGGTATTGTAAATTTCTCCTAGTATAAAGAAAAAACTTCATACCCCGGTAATAATCGATATCAGTACGTCGCGACTTATAGTTGAAAATGCCAACAACTTGACCGAATATACAATTGCAATTTATAATAACGTACTAATTAATTACTTTTGCTATCGGCTTAATTATTGTAGTGCGGTAAATTCCGCCATTCCAACGATCCGAGTACCTAGTGCGGATTTACGGCATATTCGATCACGTGGAAGTTGACTTTCAATTTGTATAGAATCAAGAGAGCGCCATCTATTGTGACTCCTCCAACTTAAGCGCTCTTCTCCGAAAGAGGAGACCTTAACATATCCTTCACGACCCTGACGATCAGATGACTACTGATTCGTACCACCTACCACACAATCATACGTTACACACCGTCTTCGCCGGCGAAGACGAGGTCCCCGCTATCTTACGTCATCCGGACGTGGGCTAAATCCACGGCCTTATCCCAAACGTCGCCTAAGCCGAGGTTCGGCCTCACAGGGGGCGCCTTTAAGCAGACGTTCCCTTAGTTTCTTCGAGCCCTAGGGCTTAAAATTTCTTTTGGCAGAGCTTCTTTCCGAATCTCGCCAAAGAGCTCGGTTTAAAAAAAATCTATTGTGCAACCTTCAATTTACAATAAATTAACGTAACAATAACGCGATCGTATGAGACGAAAATCATATACACGGATCGTGCCTCGCCCTGTAACCTAAAAAATAATGTTATCTACACCGGATAAGGATGCTGGGTATTCTTCATACACGACAAAGAAGATCGTATTGTACTTATGCAAATTGTGGAACCGAGTTCAGCGCAACAATTTGAAACGTAGAACCAGACTAACCTATAAATACTCCAAGAGAATATGCAGTGGTAATAAAAAGGGCACAGAGATGAAAATATGGATGTTCGAGCCCAAAGGTGCTCGAGTACCTTTAAAAAACACTGTTGGACAGTAGAGACAGAACCCTATATAAAAGGATAGATTTTTTCATTGAAGTAAAATCATTGGCCTGCGTTAAAACAATAATGATATTATTCTGCGAAAACGTCCATTTCTTAATGGATTAAAAACTCTAAAACTTCCATAAAACTCAGTTGTACGATGTTATAAACGTTAAGCGTAAAATTTTCGCATATAATTGAGAGAAGTTTGTGAAATTTCGCAGTTTTGAACATCGCGTACCGTTTTGTTAATGTTGCCACAGTTCCCACTTTTGCAGAATCATCGTTGAACAATCCGTTTTAAGTGCATGAATCCATACTATTAATAAAAATGCGAACGTTTGTTTGCTCGTTATCCTATGTTCGGTTTAACTATTGCGTGAATCGTGATGAAATTTTGCACATATATAGCTTTGCTGCCCGGCGGATCTCGACGTTTTACCGAAATAGAACGCATCCTCAGTGCCTAGATCGAAATTGTTTATTGTATTAAATCTAATTAACAATACAAGACATATGAAACAAAACAAAGCATGGTGTTGCAATAATGGCTGCAGTAGTGTCAACTGTGGCGCAACCATTATTGTCCACCTCCAAACTAACAAATAGTACCAGTTATAGAAAAATAGCAATTACAAAGCATGCAGTTGTGTGCGTGTATGTTTGTGCGTGCGTGTGTGTGTGTGTGTGTGTGTGTGTGTGTGTGTGTGTGTGTGTGTGTGTGTGTGTGTGTGTGTGTGTGTGTGTGTGTGTGTGTGTGTGTTTTAAATATTTATATCGGGACGCAATAAAATAATCTACGATCGCGTGAAAATAAACTTCAATTTGTATTGAATAGAAAGAGCGCCATCTATTTAATAACAGTTAACTCTCACGCGAGCGAATAATTATACAATATCTCACGAGCAGTCTGGAGACGAGTTTTTATACCGGGCCAACAAACGGTGCCTGGGGGATCTCTTATAAACCTAATCAGACGCAGACGCGGTCAAACGAAGGGTAGGTACTTTTCATGAATTTATATAAAACTCTGTTGAAGCTATAACTTCAATTATATATTTCGAATGACTTGGGATTTTTTCTTAACAAATTTTCCAATCAACAAATACCAAACGCCAGCGGTGGTGAAGGTAAACAACATTTCACCGCTAATTCAATAGCTCGAGACTTAAATGGAAATCGGCTAACGATTGCGCGGTGAAAATCTTGGAATGGAAAATCTAAACTTTTTCGAATTAACACTCGTAGTTTTTTTTTTACTGTTTTAAGGTTCCTTAGTTAACAAGGAATATACAGTTTCATGCCCGTCCGTCCATTTGTATGTCTGTATTAGTACAAGAATGCTGTGATTTGGTATAAATATATGTATTATTTTTTTTTATACACCACAAGTTAGCTTTTGACGGCATCACACCTTATGCTATGTAATGATGCGGGCTAAGATGCTAGCGGGCTAACCTGTTAGGGGGTATGGTAAACCCATACTGCTAATTTGTTTCTACACGACCATCGTTCCGGTACGCTAAATCGCTTGACGACACGTCTTTGTCGGGTGGTGACTAGCCACGGTCGAAGCCTCCCACCAGACCAGACTCGAGCCGGGAATCGAACCCAGGACCTCCCACATAACTCCGAATAGTTATAGGTCGAACCTCCGACCTCTGATTAGGAGGCTGACGTCCTAACCACTAGGCTATCATAGCTTCAACATCATGCGCTATGAGTCAAATAGGTGATAGGTCAACGGCTATCTACGCCTCAGTTATTGTGTGTACACGTACTTGTGGTAAATAGGTGCACGTCGGCATACAATTTGTATGTGTGTGTGTGTGTGTGTGTGTGTATAGGTACAGTTGATTCATTGTTGTCGGACCCGGCTGTGGTTAGCTGGCCTAGTGGTTAGTTAGAATAGAATAGAAGAAACAAATACTAAAGGGGGGATTTGATAGCACCATCACAATGTTAAACAAAATGTTATTTTTGACGTAGGCGCTCTTTCCAGCCTTCTCTGTCTACTGACAACGGAAGGTTTTAAATCTGTTTGCAACACTTCGATAGCTCGCTTTTGTTGATTTATTTGGTTCGTAATTAAAGATCCATCACCAAACGAATAATTTTAATGTTCTTGAGGCACAACTCAGTTTTTTAGCAACGTGGAATAGTTTCTAGAACTTTTTGACAACTGACATTAGATAAAAAATTACTTCACCACAGACAAACAACATTAAGGAACAAAGACTCGATCAAACACTTCTTGCCCTTATCCCATATTATATGGGGTCGGCACAACACGTCTTCTTCTTCCACTCACTTCTATCAGCCGTCACCTCACTACCCACACCTTTTACCCGCATATCCTCTTTTACACAATCCATCCATCTCTTCTTTGGTCTTCCTTTACTCAAAAGCAAAAGCCCTTCCACGTTCATATATAACATTCTTTTGGTGACATCACTTTCTTTCCTCCGCATTATATGACCATACCATGCTAGCCGGTTACTCCTCATCTTTTCTGTCACTGGCGCTACTTTTAGACTCAATCAAACACTGTTGTGGAGATATTTCTGCGGAATTAGGTTGTGACAATTCAAGGTAGTGAAATTTAGGGTAATTTTAAATTTACCTCACACGGAACATCCTAAACATTTTTTACAATTTTTTTTTTATTTCTTTGGTACAAGTAAACACTATTGAATTTTTAGAATAGCTCTAGAGACAGCAAGAAATTACATTATAAGTTTAAATTAAAAGCAGAGTTTCATAATTATATACATTTTTTTTTTTTTAATTTTCTCTAAGCCCTAAGTCTTGGTAATTAAAAACTTCAAGAATGTTACGTTTTCTGCTTGTTTAAAATGTTTGCTAAGTCGGTGCTGCCACGGAGGTAATTAAAAATCTTTTCACGGGGCAATAACGTGTACTTGGCCTTAGCATTGTTTTCATAGAACACAAGCTGATCATAGCTAAGGCAGTGTTAACAGAGGAGAGTAACTCATTGTGTGAGCACTAGGATTAACTATCTTGCATTTGTATAAAACCTGTTTGTATTCTCAAAGTCCCATGCAGTACTAGTCAAAAGTTCTAAATATTGACTGTTTTGCATTCACACGAAGGCTGTTAATTTTAATTTTTTTTTTTTAGTGTATAAAAAAATATATTAGCATTACTTTTAACAAATATTAGCCTCCCTCAAATTATCGGAATAGGGTTCGCGTAAGTCTTTTTTTTTCCAACTACAAGTTGGCGCTTGACGGCTATATGGTGGTAGTAAGTGATGATGCAGTCTAGAATGGTAGCGGGCTAACCTATTAGGGGTATAGTAAACCCACACTCCTAATTGGTTTCTACGCAACATCGTGCCGGAACGCTAAATTGCTTAGCGACACGTCTTTGTCACTAGGCTTATATTATCTTACATTTGTATGAAGGGCTCGTATATGTGTATTTTGTTTTATTATGAGTGAACATTTGTTTTGTAACTCGACGAGTGTTGTGGTTTGTTTTTTCTACTCGCTTATTCCAGCGGGTTTGGAAGGAGACATCTCAATCCTGCCTTCTCTGCGCCATTCTCCTTCATCATATCATCCAAATAATGAATAGAAGTAGGCGTTACTTTGCGGAAGTCCATGATAAACAATAAACAGCAAGTGTAATTTGCGAGGTTTTTCTCGCTTGTGAAGTCAATATCTCCTGAGGATGATCCGGTGTCGGGTCGAAACGTGCGTAGAGGTTCTAGTGGAAGATTTTGTGTGGTGTTATATTATACAAATCTCCCGGTTGTCGGCGGAATATAGCAAATTATACTTGCTGTTTATTGTTTATCATATCATCCGTTATCATTTATTTCATCCACGTTTATATATGCCGCTAATGTGTCCTATGGTATCCGTGTTTTCTTTACTTACGGTACTATCAAGGCAAGAGTGGATAGGCAAAAAGTATTGCCGCTTATGCACAATTTAAAACGTCGTCACTGCGTCGCATCGCCCGCCCTTACTCGGCTGCTGAAGTTTGTTGCGTGCCAACGTCCAATTAAAAATATCCTATTCTTCAAAGTCAAGGAAGGAATTAGGCTATTTAATATTATTTTTTTAATATAACTTGTCTCAGATATCTTCGACATAAATAAAGACAGATAAAAAGTCAACGTGGGGTAATATATTCACGCATTTAAAGATAAATAGCCACAGAAAATTAATTAGCCTGATAAAAAAAAATGGGACTTGAAAACGTGTTCAGGAGTTATTCTGTCGTTATATTACTTAACAAAACACACATATATTCACAATTTTTCTTCGTTATATGAACGCAAGAATTTCAATGATTTTGATATCTATTCATGGGAATAAGGTATCAAGATCATCTGTGATAATTCTAAAGAAGGTATTCTTGTAGCATCTGAATTCAGACGTAGGCGATTCGTAGTTCAGACAGGATGAATACACCCCCGCTCCATTGAATTCCGCTACAGACGTTGGTGTCTGGGGTAATGATATTAGGATATCATGTATAAAGCTTTAGAAATATTTGTCAAGCGGATATAATACCTGATTTATTTATAATGTATAATATAATGAAACTGTAACATGACGAATTCTGTACATTAAATATATTTAGAAAATATTAATTGGAGGATGCTTTACTATCGATACTGAGCCCAAAAATTTTTTTTATACTACTGGATAGATTCAAATTAAATTTGTTATAGGAGTAGCTGATAATCCGGTTCAACATATAGGATAGTGTTTATCCCGGAATTCAGCACGGTTCCCTTCGGAGAGGGGATGAAAATCAAAATGTAAATACACATTTTGATTTTCATCCCCTCTCCCACGCATTTCTTTGTAAATAGATGGTAGAAACAAAATTAATACAAAAGTATGAAAAACACACATTCAAACTATTTTTAGCTCACATCTGTCTTCAGCAAGAGCTAGGCAGGTCAACGCTAGTTCTTGTTCCACTTTATAGACTAAAGGGGAAAAGATAAGACAATAAACACGCCCGGAAAAACAGACTCCTAAAAAACAGGCAAGTGAATGTCAAACTCGAAGATTCGCGTACCTTAGAAGGAAATGTATAATAATTAAGTTAAAAGTGTTTGGCCGCCTTAACCCAGACAAACAAAAACCTAAATGAAAAAAAAAATAACAGAAAAATGGATCGTTTTTTTTTTATTATCCGGACTAATCCTATATTCTATATTTGTACTTTAAAAACAGTAGTATGATAGATAGTTATTTTTTTTTTAATTATTGCTAGCTCAATGGAGATTCAATTTCGCTAACAAATTAAAAAATGATTTTCTATAATCTCACTGACAGGTAAAGAGATTAACACGTTCAAATTAAAACTCCAACTTTATTATGAAGGAAAAAAAGATTAAATATTGCACGCAAAATATAAAATAATAATTAATACATGTACACATGCAAAGACGGCCTTATTGCTGCAAGCAATCGCTTACAAGCAACCTTCACATTTATACATTATATTAGATATAATGCTGCAAATACACTCACCGATACAGAGTTCCCGAGTGAATTTTCTTCACGCCGTCCATGTCTGCCGAGGCCTTGTTATCATGTCTAAACTAACTCGATGTCACAGCTAAATAGCTTTATGGGTGAATATTAAATAGGTAAAGTCATTATGCCCGTTGGTTAACTACACTGTAGACAATTTCTACACGACACCTGGAACAATAGAAAAAAAACCACTATAAAAATACAGTAACATATTATATTTTCTACCATGTAAGTTATTGTAATTTTTGTTTTATTCATTAATTTTTAAAAATGTATACATATAATAAATACATCTCGTAACTGTACATATTTTAATATACATAAATTCAAATTCAACAAATCTTTATTCAAATAGTCCTTTAAAAGGCACTTTTGACACGTCAATAATTTACACATTAATGAGTTGATGGTTAGAACTACATTCGTAAACTTAAAACTAAAGCTATAAGGGTTCCAAACGCGGCCACGTTATAAGAAGAAGACCACAACAAACTTAGTCGGTTTTTTTTTGTTATCACCATCTGGAGATAGAGCAATTCAGATCCATATAAATTGACGACCACGACTCGAAAACGGTATGACTGTTATTTTTTCGTTTTATTAATACATAATAAGTAATAATAAAATTCGGGAGGTACCAAAGGAAAATTCATAACTTCTTCTGCAACTAAACGTTAGCGAAGTGCTTGCAACAACAAGTCATACCATATATGAACACAAATAATTTTTTGAGGAGGGAGAGACGGTTGCAAGCAGCTTAGTTAGCTAAAGAATATATTAAACTATTCAAAGTTACCGACATAGCTCAGCGAGTTGCGAAGTTAAGTGGCAATGGGCGGGGCACATAGCTCGGAGAACCGATGGACGTTGGGGTCCCAAGGTGGTGGAATGGCGACCTCGCACCGGCAAACGTAGCGTTGGTCCCAACAAGGTGGACAGACGACATGAAACGACGACTCGTTTCATGTCGGGAGCCGCTGGATACAAGCGGCCCAAGACCGTGGCCGTTGGAACACCTTACAAAAGACCTATGTCCAGCAGTGGACGTCTATCGGTTGAAATGATGATGATGATGATGATTCAAAGAGTACTTTATGGTACGTTCAGCAACAAACTCAGAGGGCGGGCTACCTTCCTCGAACTCCCTCTCGCGTTCCATGCCGAAGAGGTGAAGAACGTTAGAAAGAAATTAGAACTTAAGTCTTTCAGGACAGATGATCTGAGTGTATAGAGCATCTGATCTGACAAATGAGTATGTTTCGGCACTCATATTATTTATCGGTTACTTTCGATGTTTTATATATATGTTTTACATCCCCTTCAATCTCACGGCAGACCTAATGAAGAGTGTAGTGGCCTGGGAGCCTGTGGTTAAAAATAAAGCAGGCGATATCGCGAGCAAATATAACTACAGGCTTGTCTCCTTTGCTGCTATTTTAGGAAAAGTGTAAAATGGTCTGCTTGCCGGCTGAGAGCTTATTTGTTATTGGATGATGCACGTTATGGTACCAGAAGTAATTTATCTCCAGAAAGAGCTACACTGGTGCTCAAGCAGACAATGAAGTACTACTCGCACCGAAACCAAAAACAGCTGTATGACCTGCCAAAGGATTTTGACCAAGTATGTTACGTAAAACAGTAGGAAACTTCGATGTGCCATCAGAGCAGAGCAATATCTTAAAATGGGCTAGGGGGTTAGACAGGGTGGCTTGACATCTCCAACTTTGCTTAATTTATATGTTAACCAGCTTAATAATGAAATCAGTTGGACTGCTCTATAGATGGGAACATAGGTAGGTCATAATTTGAGCTATAATTTGCAGGATAAACGGAAATGCCAACGTTCTTTTGAATACATTATCTTATAAGTAGAAAAATCATTTTAGGGAGAACGTTTTTTTTAACTGGGTGGGTACGCACGTATAAACTAAGTGTTCAACTACCTTAATTAGAAGATTTCTCGAAAAGAAATAATTACTAGTTAATAACAAACAATTGTAAACCAACACTTGATATGGATATTTTAATCTGAAATAAACAAAATTGTAACACTATCTATTGTTCGCTGATAAAATTAGAGGTTTCTTAACGGGCTCATTTCGGAGTAGCAACCACATTTTGGAGTCTTAAGTCATCACTGGCCACATCACTGATCTTCAAGCCAAAATGCTTGCTAAATACAAATAAAAGAAGTGTTCTTACAAGTCCCTACTACTATTACTATTTCTTTTAAAAACACATTCAGCGCAGAGGTTTAAGTTCGGTTTCCTAGCGATAATGCTACCGTTTGTCAATTGTCACCGCTAATCCCTTGATAGTTAGGTGTCCCGTCGCAGATAAATTGACGACTGAGGTTAGGCTTCCAAAGATTGCTGGATATGGTAGGTTATGGTTATGGGTGAGCATTAACTCGCGATTATTACTAATTGGATACATACGTGTGTGTGTTTCATTATTTGTTAACTATGCACGTCTCGAATGGTGGACCAATCTTGCTGAATATACACGTCGCTTTAAAATCGTGCAAAAGGTCATAAGATAGTTTTCATCCCAGAAAATCACCAGGGAACCGCTTACGCGGGTTTGCCAAAGAAACAGATCATATAACCGATTCGGAATTAATTGGCGCAGATATTTAGTAAACATCCTGGAGATGAAGAAAAGTTAGTTTGGAGCAACACGATGACAAAATCACGGGTAACAGCAAGTTTTAAATATAATATAACTATCAAAGCTGTAATGCATTTTCAAAACACTCTTTTATAGACTGGTATAAAGCATTGGTGAGTTTATAAGTCAGGGCGACCTTGCCAAAAGATGGCTTCACACTTGCCTTGAACTTTGAAGGTACTGCAGTAATATGTTATTGCCGGAAACAAACGGAACGGAACTTTCCAGCCTTAGCGATACGTTTCAGAAACGTACTTATTTCTACACGTGTACACGTGTTTAAGAATGATAAGGATAGGAATCATCTCAAGAGATTGAAAAAGCAATTTTTTCGCTATTGGCCTACCGTTCGCTATAGGTATAGGACTCCGAAAGTCATACTTTTAAAATATAGTGTGCTCGGCATTCTATTGGGAAATCACCTGTGGCGGTTCGCAGCAGGGGCCGATAATTAGTATTTTCCGAAATTATATTTCCTTCCTGTTTGGTTGTAGGATCCCGCCCTAGCTAGTTAGCGCTGTAGGAAACACCACGCCGCAAAGCGATTTAGCGTTCCAATACGATATCGCGAAAAAGAAACCAAGTAGGCTCTGGTAGCTACCATACTTTTAACAGGTTAACAATTTACCATCAAAAACTGCATTATCGAAATGGAGAATTGAAAACCAATCATACGAAGTCGTGACAGTGATATGTGTATATATAGAATTAGATTCAGATCAAAAATACATTTGTCGTCGCGATGAGCGGCGTAACGTTTTCACGTGGCGTCATGCACCTTCTACCGGCATTTTCCTCTCCCTTGTGTGTACGCGCGAATTTGTTTCGACTTAATATTTCTCTGATTAATTATTTCTTATAAATATAACTTTTAATTCTGATCTTTCACATCTACCGCCACAGTAATTTTTGTTTTGTTTTAACGTCTGTTTATTTAATTTAATGGTACTTTCATAACGTACATCAAAACGTAGAGGACTAGGAGTGCAAAAGTCGGGTTAAATTGCAACTTTACCAACTAGAACGCAGTTTCTAGTTTATATTGTGCTAGCCTTTGACAAATAATAGGAACAATAATATTATAGTATACTATTTATCTAGCTAGTTATCAAGTTGATTAAAGTCCGCAACGTCGACGTAACAGTTAATTTCGCCCTGACTTCATATTTCTACTGTTAATTGCGAGGGTAATTAAGCCCGCTCTAAATGCGGCGTGTATGCACCTATGTCCACGGCTGCTTTGTCGGAAACATTCGTTATTTTTTTATTGTTGTAGCTTACTATACATTCGAAATTGTAGACCGGTATATATATGAAGGAATGCTATATATATAGGAATGGAAGCTGTGATAGCCTAGTGGTTAGGGCGGTCGCCTCCTTATCCGGGAAGTATACAACGGGTCCCCCGGGTGTCCAGTAAAACCTGCGAGAGGGACATGCCGTGGTGGTTTTTAGTTCGGGTATACCCCCCTTCGGGGGTGGGAGTCCAACATAACCTCTTTCCCGCCCAAGGGTACGGAGGTAGCTACGGAGTAAAAAAAAAAGGGGGCCGCCTCCTAATCAGAAGTCGGCGGTTCAAATCCGGGCACACACCTCTAAATTTTCGGAGTTGTGCGTTTTAAAAAAAAATAAAAATATCGACCTGCACGCCTGAGAGTTCTCCATAATGTTCTCAAAGGCGTGTGAAGTCTGCCAATCCGCACACGGCCAGCGTGGTGGACCATGGCCAAACCCTTCTCATATTGAGAGGGGATCCGTGCTCTGTAGTGAGCCGGTAATGGGTTGATTATGACTATACATTCGAAATTGTAGACCAGTATATATACCAAGGATAGGATAAGATCCAAGGGTACTCGGTTCGGTTAGGTAGTCAAATGTCGAAAAAGAGGTTATCCGTCGAATCTCCCTCAAATGGGCTGCATTCAGGAAACCACGTGATATCTTTCTGTCCTATTAGACTGTAGTTTTGACATTTTTCGTACTCTCATTGTACTGTCCATAACTGACGACATCGTTAGCTATTGGCATAGAGATACACAAAACTGTCACCCGCTATAAAATGACAAAAAAGGATAGCTTTTCCTCTTGCAATTGTCCCCATGCTATGGATGGATATAGATCCAACATCCATTAAGGAAATAGTAGGAGTTGCGTAACGAAAGTGGTAATGACGCACGACGCACTTGGTCACTAGGAACCGAAGGACATTGGGATCCCAAGGCGCTGTAGGCGATCCGACAACGTTGATAGACGACATCAAAAGTGTAGCTGACCAGATAAGATTTTGTTCTAATAATATGATAGCAAAGAAAAAACCCTATACAAAAAAACAGATAACCAAAACTACTTTCAGTACATTTGACTCGTAAATTGCAGCGCGAATCGGGTAACTTTTTGTTTCGCGGAAATTAAATAATTAAATGACGTGAGGCGTCGAATTTTAACAATTAAACAGGCATGCGGGGCAGTCTGACTGTATAAAGTCCAGTAAACTTAATAAAGTGGAATGTGAAATGAACATTACAATATTGTATGCATTTTGACCTCTGGCATGTAGCGATCACGCTGATAGGACCAGTATTCAAATCAGAACTATTATCAGCTGATTAACAGCTGAGTCACAAATGCATAAAAACCGGTAGGTTTTCACGGTTGAAATTTAACTATTGGTAGTTTATAGTAAATTTTTGACAGCGGTGTTTTTTTTTTTGTGTGTGTAAAAAGCAGAGTGTATTGGTTAATTGCGTGTCCGATCACGCGTAAAGTTGGATTCCGTAGTTAACCAAATTTTATTTTATACCCATTTAAATTTATTTATTAAGTTTTAATTTCAATAAACAATGCTTTACTCATTAATAGGCCTTCTTCAATAGTCGGTTATTAATTATAGAACAAAAACGTTTGTCTTAGTTCTTAATGAATCACTGTACAGACCAAATTGACGGCCGCGAAACAGAGTAAAACGAAAAGGTGAAAGATGATATGTTTTTGCATGGCAAACATTGTAAAAATTACAGAACTGTCAATTGAGTTATGTTTTAACATAATATAACAGGAAAAATATTTTTAGTTATTTTTAAGGTATGCTCAGGACCAAAACATAATTACTGCTCTTACAACTGGTGATCAGGAAGTATCAATGAAGACTTCTTGATGAAAATAAATATATAATAATATAAGAGAGATTATTGCATTCCATAAACCTCAGCAGGGCTAGAGGGCAAATGTGCCAAGAAACAATTTGATCAAGACTATCCATCCGTAGGTACTTTTTTCCATTGGTTGGTTGGGCATCATTACTGTTATTATAAATGAGAATGTAGGGATATTTGTTACACTCGCTCGCAAAATCCACTGGTTGTCATGAAACTTTGTACACATATTCTTAGAGGTATTAGAAGTAACATAGGATATCTTTTTATACAAAAAAAAAAATAACAAAATTTAATTAGGTGAGGTGGGCAAAACACTAAGGAATGTTCTGGTCAACACCATCATAACAGACCAATAAGAAAATTACCTGCACTCTTGTACCAAGTTAAGTATTTTTATTTATTTATTCTTTATTTGTACACCACATATAAATAGAAACAATAAGGAAACCAGAAGAAGCAGGATACATCGGCGTTATTGCTTAGAAGTGATCTCTACCAGGCAACCTTAGAATTAGGAAAAGAACAGCAGTCGAGTGCACAAGTGTTCCCGTGACCAGCCACCAGGCGACGCGAAGGAGCATCGCTGGGTTTTAGTGGGTAGTCTGGTCGCCAGTCGGTCACCGGGGAGTCCCACATACGTCGCTTCCGGAGGGGATGCGTAAACGCATTTCCCAGCGGGGAGAAAAAAAAAAGGATTAGGAAAAGAAAGAGGAGAAAAAAGTATAATTGTTAATGCTTCAGAAAACATCAAATTATTATTTTCAGTTTACTCAACTTTGCTCAGAGTGCTGCATTTCCTAGCCTACACTTGTATATGAGCTATAAAATGAGTTTCTGGAGCAAGAAGAAGACACTGACATTTCCAACAGTAGGGCTTTACCAGTAGTACTTTATTATATTTTATAAGTGGAGTGTAGTCAAACCAAATTAACCTGACACTATAACAACCCTTATTTTCAAGGCAAAATTTATCATAGGTACTTTAGTGACACAAGCTCCCTCACATAAATTTAAATTATTTTTGAGTAGAAGGTCATGTAAATAGGTAGACCCTAACAAGGGCGCAGACCACAAACAGAAAATAAAATAAAAGAGTAAAAAGTTCATTTCTATAAAATTAAGCCTAAAACAGGCTCTTTGTAATATCTAGCTTACAGTGGTTCTGCGGTTGAATAACGCATATTCATTTATGCTTGATAAAATTAATCATAAGCACTAAAACAGATAAAGCACATTTTGATGATTAATTTTGTTCAAATAACTGGGGCATTTCTTACACACTCCATGTTATCTATTCTTATAACAATTTGAACATGCTATTTATTATTTAGGTATGTACACTAAATAAAAGGCTTCAGATATACATATAATCTGCAGTTTCTATATTCACATTCACACACAAACAGTGGAGTCACCTGTTGTTAAGTGGTCACTATATCCCAAGAACAGCTCCAGCCCCAAAGCAGCCCCACAAATGCATTGCCAGCCGAACCCATGTATGCTAAACAGGTTGTAACTTGCAGTGGCTGTAGCCTGCCATTAGACCACACTAAAGCAGGGAATTGAACCCTGGAGCTCCCACTTTATTTTACCACAGTGCACACATCACAACAGGGAAGATAGTCCAAAAATTGAGTTTGCATTGTGGATTATTTTTTAGAAATAAGGTCACTGAAGTAGCTCTGTGTTAAAATAAGTATATTCTGTAATTCTTACTTTTGCAATAACTTTCTTTCATCATCATCATGATCAACCCATTACCGGCTCACTACAGAGCACGGGTCTCCTCTCAATATGAGAGGAGTTTGGCCATAGTCCACCATGCTGGCCATGTGCGGATTGGCAGACTTCACATGCCTTTGAAAACATTATGGACAACTCTCAGGCGTTTCCTCGCGATGTTTTTCCTTCACCGTGAAGCAAGTGATATTTTTTTTCTTTTTTTTAAAAGGCACATAACTCTGAAAAGTTAGAGGTGCGTGCCCGGATTCAACCACCGACTGCTGATTAGGAGGCTGACGCCATAACCACCGCTTTTATAACTTTCTTACTTTCTTCAATAATAATCTAATTTTTGATTAAATACTATTTTTGTATCTGTTATTATTTTGTTCAATATTTGTGTAATATTTTTCACAGCTTTGCACCAATTTTAAACTTCAAATTAAATAGGTAGAGTATACATGTTTATGTGTGCTGTTATATACATATTAGTATTAGTTACAAAGACTGCTAGATCTTACTAAGACTATATTATTTTTGTATTTCACTGGAAATATATGCATAATAGCCATATCATCAAGATATATTGTATAGTAGATAATATATAAAGGATCAATGACCCCTGGAATTATAAATTTTCCTGTACAGAAGATCAGAATTCTTTTATGACAAAATTAACACAAATAATTATCATATTGTAGTTTATTTCTAAAGACTATGTTATTCATTCATTACAAGATAACTCAGGAATCTTTGATCACTATATATTATTAATAAATAAGTAATTTAATAGTATTTTTTATAAATATACTGTACATAGAGAATTATTTATAGAGCTTAATATATTTAAACCTCACTTAAATATTAGTTAAGTCATTTGTAACAACAAGTAGTCAATATTATATGGGCTTAAGAATAACATGTTGCACAGGGCAGCATTTCATTAGGAAATGAAGGAATGATAAACATAGTAAATCTATAGGGGACAATACTCACGTAGAACACGAAATAAACGATACTTTTCACGTAAATACCACTGATTAGAAACAACCAAAAATGGCCACAAACATTGAATTTCACCGACTTCTTCACTCAACACTTAGCGCTCTAAATTAAACGGAACGTGAGATTAGTTTTTACGTTGGCAGTTTCCCGTATGAATGCACTTTCCAACAGCTTTTACTATCACACGGCCCCTACTATACGCAAGTAGTACAAACAGCATGAAAAATACTTAACGACTGACGTACGTACTCTACGCACTGGGAGCGGTCGGAATGTAATCACCGGTCTTCAGAAACAGATATTGAACCAACCAATACACTCATACAGCCCAAAACAGTGTCACTTTATTCAATCCATTTATGATGATTTTATCACAAATAACTAGAAATTTATTACACGACAACGAAGCGAAATCTATCGTCGCCCCTCCTCCCTTCACCGTAAAATTAATCATAGACAATTTTTTTTTTTTTCGGCAGCATTTCTGACAATTTAGCAACAGTTTTTTTAACATAAATCCTATAATGGTCGAATAAATCAAGCCTATTTTTTTTTTTAAACTTGTATGTGTATTCTTGTTAGTAGCAATTTCTGCTTTTTTATTACAGGTTTTATTATTTTTTTATTCGACTCTTAGATGTGCCAACGCAAGTTCTAATTTAGTAGTGTTGACCAGATCTGTGGTGTGAACGTAGCTTTATTCCATGAAATGGATAAGTCAATATCTTACATAAAATCAATGTTGAGTTACAATCCATTATTTTTATATTTTAAATTATTATTTTATTTCTGCCTCAGTTTAATTATAATTTAGAATCATTTTAGAATACATAATTAAGATTAGAAGCCATATTGAATTCTTAATGACATTGAAAACATAGACGATACGTTCGGATACATTGTTGAAATATTGTTTTAGGGTTGTACCCTATTGTAACACTTACCCTGACTCCTCACTCCGCTTATTTTCAGATATTGAAATTAATCGCAATTTTTATGGTACTTTGGAATTGGAGAAAATTGAAATATTTTATTTGATCCTTTTATGCGTGGTATCTACAAAAAGATGAATCTTTAGACAACAACTTTGCAATTTTACAATTATTAGACGTTTTGTTTGGGTTTCATGATAGCCCATCAATAAAATTTTTGTACTTAGTATGAATTTATGGACATATTTAATATCTGCACCAGCTGACATATGACACGATGCTCACGTAAGCATAGCGTAATCATCATGATCATTTGCATTGCATTTCATTGCTGGCTCACTAAGGAGCACGGGTCTTCTCGCAATATGAGAAGGATTTGGATATAATCCACATTGCAAGCCGTGCGTGGATTGGCAGACTTCACACATGTTTAAAAACATTGTGGAGACTCCTGACATGCAGGTTTTTTCCCAAACTTTCCTTCAAATTTGAAGCTAGTAATATTTTAATCGCTTAAAAACCGCGCTTATCTCCAAACGTTAGGGGTTTTGACCAGAATTGAACCCCTGACCTCTGATTGGTTCTAAGTGGTTAGCAGTAATTCAAGTTAATTTGCTTGAAATATACATAACTACTAAGACTAAAGATGAAATATACAATCGGAGCGACAATTTTAATTTTATTTATACGAAAATCTTTCTAAATTAGTAATATAAGTTACAAGAAAATTAGTATACAAGTATACAGTTTTTTTTTGTTTCAGCAGAAGACGGAATATTGGATACGAAAAAAAGGATAAGATCTCAAATTAATGCGCACTTTTTTTTATTTACAACTGTTTACTCAAGAAATTAAGCTTCGTTCAAAATAAAAAATTAGAATATAATTTTATTTTTTTCTAAAACAATAAATCTGTAAAATTGTTTAACTTCAATATTCACCAAACATACAGACAACGTAAGTCGCGTAGGTATAAAAATATCTAAATGAAACATAGACTAACCGAATATTATGGTACGCGTTACCGAACGAATATCTCACAATTCTCGGACTTTTGTTGTTTTTGTGTAGAAAAGGAAATTTTGTGAGTGAGAAGTATCCATCCCATGTGTATTGGTGTATATATATATTATGTATGTTGTGTGTGCGTGGTGATTTGTGTTAAAAGCTCATAGAAAGAAATTAAATAAATGTGTACAATCTGACGATGTTTACCTAAATGTGAAGAATCACCGTGTTTTGTGTTATCAAGTGCTAGAATCCGTCAGGAGGCGGTAATCATGTACGTTTATTCGCTATTTGTGGATTCTGGATCTCGAGTCGATGTACCATAAACAAAAATGTCAGCGATCCCGATTTTTTGTTTCTCGCTGCATACTCCTCGTTAAAACTTAATTAGATCACACGAGTGATATAAATTATTGTTAGACGCTTTCTCCGAAGGTGTCGTCTAGTCGAAACGGCGTGCGTTTGGTATTTAATCTGCCTGCGGCCATAATAAACGTGCGTTCTGTATGCTTCGCGCCTGTCTACACCCGATCTATCTTATTGTTTATGTATGGAGACTGAACCTGGAATTTTTATAGCGTTTCGAGAAAGAATTTACTTTAATTGTATATCTGGTTAGAATCGTTGACGAGGGCCGGTGTGTAGAAGCTTGCGCGCGTCTTAGTCCAAGGTTCTTTAGGATCTCTATTTATACGAATCTCGATAGATTACTGCAGCATAATGACATTCTCGTTATGAAGTGCCGTGCAGTAGATTTGTGGGACATGTGCCAATTATTACGCCCGTGACGAAAGGATCGGATCATTTCGTACTTGTATGTATACAAAATACAGTGTTTACTTGTGCTTAGGACACAGCATTGATTGTTATTTAATCTATGTTGCATCAACTGATACAGATTTCAGAGTTTAATTTTAAAAAAGTATGAATATCATTGAATCTGGATTCCACATACTGCCAATTACTAATTATAAATTCGCTCAGGATTGTGAGGCAAGTTTAACCAGATCATAAAATTTGAGTGACAATTTTGTCCGCCAAAAATGTAAGTAAACCAGTATCGTAACTTGTATACTTTTTTACTCCATAAAAAGGTTACTTCTTTCACCTTTATGATTTTACAGCTCAAACCGTAACTGTTTTGTCAACATACCAAATTTTAGTTCATACATGCTTTCGATAACATTTATGTGTTCCACATTATATTTTAGTTATATAAAACAGATATTAAGAGCAGTTAATTTGACATAACCATTGTACTTATAAATAAAGAATAATGTGTTTAATTTGAAGCTTACTGCATAATTAATATTTCCTATAATTGATGACTGAATCAACTTTAAAACTTGTTTTATCTAATAATTGTTTTAGTTATATTGAGTAAAGTGTAAAGATTTGTATTGTGGGTCCACAAATGTGCTGTTAGTATAACCAAAGATTGTTGTGTTAAACACAATTCTTCAATTAAAAATAAAAGAATCCTAAAATTCCTAGTTGCTTGTTCTTAAAATTTATAGGGTTACAGGTATAAAAGTGATTTATGCTTGCATTAAATATGTTCAAACAAAACCAAAGAAATAAATAAAACTATATATTTTTTCTATGATATTACAAAGAAATTATAAGGTATCATGAAAAGCAAAACACATTAGAAAATTTGTAGATTAATTTCACATGTAAAGATGATGCATATCCAATTATACAGTTATATTATATCCATATGTTTGAAAAATTTAACAATCTATACATTTTAAATGGGGTTTTAACTTTTAATACTCCCTATTTTTATATTATGCTACATAATGAATTGGTTGCGGAAAGTCATTTAAGGATTCATTAAGTAAGGATTCATTCATCGTTAAGTATGGGTTGTTACATAATTTTATTTAGCTTAATAATATGAGCTGAGCAGGTGCTACATGAAATTCTTGCCCATACATATATCAATCTAAATTTGTCATTATCTTGTAAACTACATGTTCAAAAAACATACTGTTAAGGACAAAGTTTATCTCCATAAGAATATCTTGAAAATAAATTACTTCAATTTCAGTGTGAATTTACTGCATCCCAAATAATTGTTGAAAATAACCTTTTAATTTGTGTTTCTTAATATTTTATTTAAAATGTGTTATTGTGGCTTATTTGTAAGAGATCTACATAATAAATATTTTATACTACATAGCACTTATATACAATTTGCCATTAATTTGATCAGTGTGAGAACCTCTTGAGTTATTAAATTTGAGTTCCTGGGTTTTAATCTGGTTTGTTTCTAGTCGGGTAGGTGGCTTCCGTACTACCCTAAGTTACTACCTACCAACTCCCAATGTGATTTAGGGTTCCTGCACAGTTGTGTGGAACCAATTAGGAGTATGGATTTACCATACCCATGATATATTTATAATAATATATTATATATAATCATTAAAATATATCATTATTTTAGGCTGCAATCTTATTATAACGTAAATAAAATAAAGCCTATCCTACTTTGTGCTTAAATTTCTTATTATTAGTGAAAAAGTTATTAAAATCAGTTCAGTACTTGGACAGTAAATTATTTAAATGAAATATATACTGACTTTTCATATACAGTGCTGATATCTGAAGTATTTAACAGCAACACAGTTTACTTAACTAACTTTTCAATTCAACTGGTTTTAGCCACAGCAATGTATGAATGGCTTTGTTTAGTAAAATATATTCCTTATAGATGTACTCTAAGATTAGACTAAACTAATCCTTTTTTGTGCACAGTCAAGTTGGCGAAGGCACGTAGGGGCATGATCAAGGAGAAGGACAAGGGCGGGGGAGCCCGTCTCAAAGATGAACCTAATGACCCTGCAGAACCAGGTGAGTTTCTTTAAAGACTATAATAATATAAACAAAAACAGTTTTAAAATTACAATTTATAAAAACAAGAAAACACATTTGCATATCAATCCTGCTCTGACCTTTTTGATTCTTCATATCTTTTGCAGTTCTAAACCGCAACAATTCTACAACCCTTTTTGTCATTGTACTATCTTTCATTTTTTTCTCTTTAAGTTTCATTTAGTGTGTTCCATTCTGTTAGGCGTTTTGTCCATATTTCTTTTGGTTTTCATAGCATGAAGTGACCTATTCAATACCATTTTTGTAAACATTCCTGTTGGCATCTTTAACTTTTCTGACCTTATATTGGCTGTTCGTTTTTTTGTCTGTTCTTTTAATATGAACTGCCTACCGTTAAAATCTTAAAACTATAACTTTTCATCATTTTCAATCCGTCACTATTACCTTTTCTGGCTACATTAGGGTTAGAATAATGATTATGAATATTCTCTTACCAGTTATGTACCCCTAGGTACATACCTAATACCTACTATATTTTAAACTAAGTTTTAAATTACATATAGATTTATATAGGATAAGTACAAAAAAAAATACATAGGGTTATATACCCTTTGCATTTTTTTTACAATAATAATATAATATATAATTTTTACAATAAAAATAAATAATAACGTATGCCTTAATCATAACTTCTTTAGTATGTGCCCACTTGGGCAAAATATGATTTGTGTCCAATGAATATATGAAGAAGTTATGATTAAGGCATATGTTAGTGTGTATTTCTTTGAGTTGAAGGTACATATAATTCTAATCTAGAATCACCTGTGATGCGAACAAACTTGTCCACTAACAAATATATATAAATTTAAATCTTAATGTTGGTGGTGTAATAATCTTAAATTACAGGGCACGGTTCTCGTCCGCCGTCAGCGTCTTTACCGACCCCGGCGGCCTTAAAGAAAGAGCCTGACGAGCCAGCCCACAGAGTTAAGATGGAACCCCACAGTCAAGGGGGAGAAGATTCAAACGCCGACCTAGGCGTGGACGGTATTAAGACTGAAATTGAAGGCCTTATGGATAGTGACGGTGAGTTAAAACTTTACGCTAAAGTAGCGACCTTAACACGTTTTGCGGTGGCTTAGATACTTCAGTTTGGTATTCTTACTACTTATCATTTTGGTACACCTCAACGCGGACTGGGTTGGACTTTATTGGGTATGTTGGCTATCGGGATACATACTACAACACCTCAACTTTACTTGATCTTTCAGGGACTGCTGATCAATTACTTCTAGAAGTGAGCTTTCCTTTTTCCATTTATCTTCTTTTTGTTTTCACAAAAAATCTTCGCTCACGTTTCTTATTGGTATTCGCTTGCATCGCAGTTGGGGAATGCGGTTACTATTTCAAAGGTTGCATTTTAACGTTGGCGGTCCTGGGTTCGATTCCCAGCTCGAGTAACAGGTTAGCTCGCCACCATCTTATCTGCATCATCATTTACCATCAGGTGCCGTCAAGTTCTAACTTGTGGTGTATTTTTTTTTTTATCCACTACAAGTTAGCCTTTGACGGCAATCTCACCTGATGGTAAGTGATGATGCAGTCTAAGATGGTAGCGGGCTTTCCTGTTAGGGGTAAGGTAAACTCATACTCCTAATTGGTTTCTACACGACATCGTGCCGGATCGCTAAATCGCTTGGCGACACGCCTTTGTCGGTAGGCTGGTAACTAGCCACGGCCGCAGCCTCCCACCAGAATAAAAAAAAAACACTCCTCAAGGCCACTTTTAAAACTTTTCAACTTTAATTCAATCTATTACTGCTAATTGATTTGGCACTCGGATATAGTGCAGAGTAGAAACCGATAAGGAGGAAGCAGGATTCAGCTGGCAACGCGTCGGTGGCCCCTCTGGTGCAGCAGATGTTTATGGGCTATGGTAGTCACTTAACATCTATCTGGTGATCCGTCTGCTAGTTTGCCAGCGATGTAACTATTTTAATATAACTAGGAATATCCCTGACACAAAATATCGAGAACTTTTTTTTTTTTTTTAATTTTGCCAATAAACCTTTGCTGCTATGAGATATGAATGTCGCGTAGAAACCAAAAGGAGTATGGGTTTACCATACCCCTAACAGGTTAACCCGCTACCATCTTAGACTATCATCACTTACCATCAGGTGAGATTGCTGTCAAGGGCTAACTTTTAGTAGATAAAAAAAAAAAAATGAAAAAATGGCACATTACATTACAATAAATATACACATGTTCCGCAAAATATGCCCGGCATATTTTGCGGAACACAAAAAAAAGGTCCATAATTGAAAAAAATATGGTTTTATTTTTAAATCTACTTACTACACTTCTTTTGTTATTTAAAGTTTCATTTGTTTTACCTAAAAATGAGATCACATTCAGAACAAATTTTGCGAGTAAAGGCTATTTGTGAAAAGTGGTACATTTTTGGACTTTTCTTGTAACCGGGAAAACATTAAAATAACATTAGTTAAATTAGAAAAATGGTGATTAATATCGCGTATTTCCACCACGTGCTCTTATTAAAGTTTCTACCCGTCTAGGCATACTGGGAATGATGTTATCTTATATCGTTATTTATATGTATATTCTATCTTATTTATAAATAAGACCGTAAGACTCCAATTGTTACTTTTGCTACAAAGCGACAGTGAGGCGACCTATCTGGAATAAATTTGGCATAGAATCAATCTTTGACCTTGAACAGTTTAATTTTATGTTTGAATGAATCCTTATAAATAATATGAAGGCGCAAATGTGTTTGTTGGTTTGCCCTTCGATTAAGCAACAAAAAAGACTTTTTTTTTGTCCACTACAAGTTAGCCCTTGGCAGCAATCTCACCTGATGGTAAGTGATGATGCAGTCTAAGATGGTAGCGGGCTACCTGTTGGCGTATGGTAAACCCATATTCCTGATTGGTTTCTACACGACATTGTGCTGGAACGCTAAATCGCTTGGCGACACGCCTATGTCGGTAGGGTAGTAACTAGCCACGGCCGCAGCCTCCCACCAGACCAGACTCGAGCCGGGAATCGAACCCAGGACCTCCAACTTCATAATGCGACAGCGCGCCACGGAGGTCGTCAAAAACCAACCAAACCACGGAGGTTGTTACAAACCAAGAGTGACAGTCCAAATTAATTCTTTCTTATTGCCCAATCGCACATATCACAACGGTCTATGGAAACGATTTCTGAATTATTAACTATCTATTAATTATTAAACTATCAAACCTTGGAATATACATTATTAACTATTATACTTAGTTAAGATAAGAATCTCTTCAATCCCACATCATGGATTAAAATTAATCGGATTGATCGTCTAATGATCAAATAAGTAACTAATTGTTTAAAGGTTGACCTTTAACCAAAAATGGTCACTAATGGACTCTTATAAATGCAGTTCATTTTCTTAATTTGATTAAAACCGTAATAGAATATTATGGTTTACAAGTGACTTTTCTTGACTTTACTTTTCGCGCTTGTGAAGTCAACATCTCTTGAGGATGATCCGGTGTCGGGTCGAAACGTGCGTAGAGGTTCTAGTGGAAGATTTTGTGTGGTGTTATATTATACAAATCTCCCAGTTGTCGGCGGAATATACCAAACTATACTTGCTGTTTATTGTTTATCATGGACTTTCGCAAAGTAACGCCTGCTTCTATTCATTATATTATGGTTTGTCATATTTATTTTTTTGTCTAGGCCAGTAATAAATTAAATCAATTTATTTGCAACAATACGAAAGGAATGGAGGTGTCAAATATATTCACCTAGTTTTCCGCACGTCTTCATCTCGCATTCAAACTTGAAGACACGTTATTTTTATAATGGTTATTTATTTGGACTTGCGCACCCGTCGGTGCTTGCCTAGCATCGACCCTCTTTAAGAATGTTTTTGTTGATGGAATAATCCTAAGCAAAGTCAGTCAGAAAGAGTATCTGCACTAATCTATGTATATAAAATAAAGTCGTGTTAGTAACACTATTTATAACGCAAAAACGGCTGCACCGATTTGGCTGAAAATTGGTGGGACGTAAGAACGAGGAGACGGATATAGGATACTTTTTATCCTGTATAAAATTTTAAAATCAATATATTTTTTATGAAAAACATTTAGGATAAACATCAGTCTAGCCGTTCGTTCGAATAGAAAACTTGCTTAAAAACACCAAAAAATACTTCAGGATTAACCAAATATCATAACAGCCAATTGGCTACTTTTTATCCCGCAAAAATCTACAGTTCAGGATTTGAGCAACACCGATTTTTCACGTCTGTAATCTATAACTAGCTTCAGTTGGCCGTAGCAAACTTCTTCGAAACTCTACTTCTATCTTGGGATAGAGCGCGAATACAGAAACGGGATCAGGAATGAGCCATGAGAAAATAATCTATAAATACAAACGTCGCTTATGTCATAGGAGTTTTATAAACCCCTAAATCGCGAGCATCCATCCGCTAGTTATAATTATGTGGAACATTTTGCAGGAGTTCTTCATTGTATCAGACTCATTGTAATTCTTCTAAAAATGATAAATATTATACTATTCTTAGAATAAATAAAGTTTTCATTCGTAAATTTTACATATGTTTGTAACCATATTCCTGAAATCAATTCGTTGATTTGACAATCATATCTTGAAGTATCTAAGTTGCATTTCCGGTATAAAATATTTGTGACAAACTTCGTTACGATAGGTACGGTGATTATCTGAAACGCGCTTATAAATAAATAACACACATCGTTGCAAATTAAAATATTTATATATGTACTTATCTTGTTTCAGGTGACCCCACTAAGTCTCCCCAGTGCGAGCTGGGGGGACCCGGATCCCTGAAATCGGAGAGGCTTTCCTCCGACTCCAACGATATAATTGACCCCCAGACTGGGCTTAGAGGTTCCACAGGGAATCTGCAGGTAAGAACATCTTCATTTATCTCTATATTATATAATTCAAATTCAAAATTCAAAATGCCTTAAAAAGGCACTTTTGACGCGTCAGTAATTTACATAGTAGTTATTTCATGATGATAACTATATTCGTAAACTTAAAACGAAAGCTATGAGGGTTCCAAACGCGCCCCGCTCTAAGAAGAAGCCCACAACAAACTTAGCCGGGGTTTTTTTTTCGTTATCACCATCTCACATAATGAATAATAAACTATAGTACCTGTATATATATAACTATAGAAGTAATAAAAACTGAGGCGACAGTTATCTTGCCTGAAGAACGTCAATATGTTTGTCTGTGTTCAGGGTGGTTAGTATAATAGATGTCTTATGGATTTAAGCTTTTCTTTCTATATATATTTATTATCAAAAATCTGGTCCAATAATATTACAAAGAAAAGAAAAATAAAGACAAAGAACTAGACGAAGTTCAATAAATTTGGTTGGATGCTTTGTGAAAAGAGCATTTGCGACAACATGTGAGAGACATGTTCCGACTTCACGTAATAACTCATAAAGGCAAGAAGAAGATAGGTTCCTGGTCATTATTGAGATAGCTTCTTATCTTGGACCAGGCTTCATTCAGAGGGGAAGGAATCTAACTGTGTACATTTCGCTCATGCAATGACCAAACATTTTTGTTTTCACAGGATGGTAATCCAAACTGCCGCAATCCTAACGGACCAGAGAATATGGGTTCGTGCCGTATGGGCAATTCCGGTGCAATGGGCCCCGGCGTGTCCATGGGACCCATGTCCAGCGAGGCGCAGACCTTGCCGTCTAACGTCATCAGCAAGCAATCGGGGAGTATGGAGGTGAAGTACAGCTCTTTACTATTTAAGAACCAACTTGATCGAATGTGACCCATTTCTAGTTATGACGATGCAATTTGATGATGATATTTCATTGATACACTTTGGGCATAGCTTATTTGTGTATCTATATATATATATATATATATATATATATATATATATATATGCCACCCGATTATCACTCTTAGATTTGAAGAAGTCTTCCGGATTGTAGATTTGTCGTCCTTTGTTGTACGGATTTGGCTAGGTTGTTCAAAAGTCCTATAAGAGGGTATTGCATACTTGTATATGTGAAACTTTATGAAGTATAAATCGCAAATGGCCCTTTTCTACCCCGAATATAGGTTCTGAAGTCGTTTGGTCGAAGCGAGGCAATAAACACACGTTTAAATTGTTGTCTTTAGTAAATGAGATCACCCGTAATCGCGTAGGTTACTCTTGATTTCTCCAAGCAAAAAGTTGCATTATTTTCTTGAACTCACTTGTCACTTGACTAGGTTCATATTGTTGTTGTTTTTTTTTTTTAATTTTTATATGTCATTAAAATTGTGATGGAGTATGGAGTTTCCGAATTATACATCAAATGAGGTATGAGAGAACCTTTTTAGTGTTTTTAGTGTGTATATATATTAAACATAAACACTAAAAAGTATACACAAAAAAAGTAAACAAAAAAAATAAAATTAATAAAATTATTAAAAAGTATACCACTAAATATATGAATATGTATTACTTATACTCTTTAAGTGAGCTCTCATTTTACAAATACTATGTCATCTTGTATCTAGATATTTAATTAGGTAATATTGTGTATGTTTATTAGAGGTTGTTTCTTGGACTCTGATTTATTGTTTTTATTTATTAAGCCGTTTTATAGTTGCGACCTATTTTATGTGCCTTTTGAATAAAATAAAATAAACTTATATTATTAAAAAAAATTAATCAGTTTTGGTTTCGTTTACTATATATTATTAAAAAAAAATTAATCAGTTTTGGTTTCGTCGTGTAGGTCTAATAATATACTCACGTTAGAAATATTCATAATAAGGGATAACTTTATGTATATCTGACTAGTTTCGAGTTAATTTTACAGATATCAAACACATGGATCATTTCTAAATTGAACCTTGTGAATATTTCTTATAACATTGTTAAAATTAAATACAAAAATGAACTTTTTTTTTTTGAAATCGAAATAAGTTTTCACTTCTAAAAATAATTTTAAGTCCACGTTTACGCTTCAGATGTTTTCATAGAGATTTTTCTCCCTTTGTTTCAACAGCAGAGTCAGATTTTCGTTTTCTCTACAATGCTAGCAAATAAGGGCGCGGAGTCGGTTATTTCTGGACAGCATCACTCAATCATTGCATATCACTGCGCGCAGCCTGCCACAAAGAAGTATCTTGAGGTAAGGATATTCTTCTTAAACCTAGTACAAACAATAAGTTCACAGTATTTGGTTATTTATTTGTGTTGGTAAAAAAACAAAAAATTAAAACAAATGTACAGGACGTAGTCAATGGCAGTACTTATATACAACAATTTTAGAACGAGTTCTATGCAATATAAAAAAGTATCTTAAGTAATTCTATTTGTCCTAATAAAACAGTGTAAAATTGATTATTGGCTCTTATGTAAGGTTATTTGTTTAAAAAATCAGGTTTATTTATAAACCAAAAAAATCCTTATTAAATACAAAATATATAATTTAAACAGTGAATATGAAATAGTGATACTAAATAATTTTTGGACTAAAACTGAAAGACTGACAAAACAGTATGGATAGAAATTATATATGTTCAATTTTAAATGATTTCCTTGCAGAAACATCCCCTTAAAATAGGTCAGTTTAATAAACAAAACCCCGCCCAATGGCTCAACAACCTTGCCATGGCGAAAAGCCGAGCTGGAATGCGCGGTGGGCCTAATATGATGGGGGGGCCTAACCAAATGGGTCACATGATGGGTGGACCAATGGGACCCAACATGGGGCCAATGGGCCACGGCGGCATGGGCCATATGGGACCCAACATGATGGGCCCTAACCGCATGGGCGGACCTGGTAATCAAATGATGATGATGAAAGGCGGGCCTGGACCTATGGGGCAAATGGGTCCGGGCATGGGTCCGATGGATGGGTTTCCAGGGGGCACCCCGTCCTGTGGTGTCATGGACGGCCTCGGTGCTGATGGTGAAATGCCCTGGGACACCGTGAGTACCTATGCAAAGACTTTATTTTTATTTCTCTTGTAGGCTCATTAGATTAAAAAAACTTGCAATATCTAAACACTTGCAGTTTTGTTTTATCAAAATAAAGCTAGCTTGATTTTACAGTTCAGTATTCACTATGATATTTAAAAAAATCATGTTTTCAACCCTGTACTTTGAAGATCATTCGAATCTGTATGAAATTATAATGACACTGACATTTGATCGCAGAAAAACCCCTCCGTAATGTCGAACGGCATGACAAACGGTCCTTCTCAAATGCCGCCATGCTCTGAGGCGGGTGACAGTTCCGGTGAAAGTAATATGCCCTGTCAACCAGGACCAAAAGGTGACTATGTTTACTTGTTATGTGATATGTTTATCTTGTTTTAAAAATTTAAGCTTCCTCTATCTATAAATATTTTATGTAATATGACTCTTCTAATTAAGAAACCATAATCGGGCGTAAAGCGTTGGACTCCCAAATTGCTAATACTGATCTGAAATTCTTCTTCTCTTAAATCTGAAAGCGCATTGTTGTAGTAATTCCTAAACTAAGTTAACATTTGATATGATTTATGATATGAAAAAAAACAACAAAACACGTACTCATGCACACGCGCACACACCCTCACACACTAAAGGAGCGCTTTCCAAGTCACTCCACGGAGTGACATAACCTGATATCGCGATATCAGCATGGGTTATGCCTGAAAATCAGTGCTGCAGTCAATTTTGACGCAGCATCAAGCTGAGGCAGCGCCATGTTCAGACAATTTCTAGATACATACGTTTTTAGATGAGATCTATTTTAACAGGCTGAATAAACGCAATTTTGATTTTGATATCTAAGTAACAGGGAATCGCTGGACCAACCTCCACTAGATCATGATCATCCCATTACCGACTCACTACAGAGCACGTGTCTCCTCTCAATATGAGAAGGGTTGAAGGTGAACGCCCTCACCGGCTATCACCGCTTAACTCCACTAGATATTGGTTTTCAACATCGTTACAAAATAGCAGTCCAGCCGTTACCATTTGATTGAGATTATTATATTTTTATGCTATTTTGCCCTAGACTAATGAAACCCATACCGATTTTTTTCCTGGGGTTACATTTGTTGTACTTTTTTTGCCTTATATCTTCGGGTATTAATATTTCACAACCAGTCAGTGTTTAAGAACTATTTTAACACGATTAGCTTCAGTTTCGTCCGCAGGTGTCAAAATACCCGACGAGAACCTCACGCCGCAGCAAAGGGCACACAGAGAAGAGCAACTGGCCACAATACGGAAAATGCAGCAGATTCTATTTCCAGAGAGTGGATCTAATCCTAATCAACCAGGAGATGGATCACAACCGCCCTCGGACATCAATCCGCCTAATTCAAGCGCCAACATGAACATGTCCTTCCCTCCTATGTCTGCGCATGGGCCAATGGGCTCTGGACCAAATGGACCAATGGTTTCAATGTCCAGTAGCATGAACAGTGGACCGAGTTGTACTATGTCTGGTCCGATGGGCCCGAACGGTCCAATGGGAGGAGGGCCGATGGGCCCTGGTGGTCCCATGGGGCCAAATGGCCCAATGGGCGGTCCGATGGGTAATATGGGAGGTCCGGGAATGGGCATGGGTGGGCACGGTTCTATGGGGCCTAATGGTATGATGGGGCCAAACGGTCCAATGATGTCTGGAATGGGGCCAAACGGACCCATGGGGCCGATGGGGCCCTGTGGTATGAAGGGAATCAGAGGGCCTTGCGGTGGGCCAGATATGAAATCAGGAATGTGTACAGATATGCACATGGGTAGAGGTTGCGGCGGACCCATGGGAGTGAGTATTTTATGATTTTTTAAATTTTAAATAACAAAAACACAATTTCTTCTCAGTTAGTCTATAAAGTTCAATTTTGTTATGATCAAACAATTTTCTTTTCCAGCGTATGCCCAATCCCATGGGAGGTATGGGAGGGCCTAAACCTTGCATGATGGGCCCACACATGGGACCAAGAATGATGCCAGGACCAAATCTTAACACGATGAATGGTAAATAATCTTTAATTGGTATTTATTTATTTATACACTTTATTTGTATACAACTGCGAGTAAAGGAACAATTCGAGAATATAAGAAAAACATAGGGTACAAAAAGGTGGCTATGACTTAGTAGCGATATGTTCCAGGCTCAAAATCGTGCCAAATATATAGTATTATATGTTATCCTATTGAAATGATGTATCAACATTAAATTCATTTGTGATTCACTAATTTTATTTGCATCTGTTCCTTAAATTAGATGTATAGCTAATATGTTGCACATGGATTTTTTGTATAAATAAAATTTTGACTTGGACTAGAATGCACAGAGTTTGAGTTTCGAATTGGTTGATGAAGGATTTAACATCCGAGGTTGTTGTCCCCAGGTGGTATAATGATGGAAGGCGGTATGATGAGCGCCATGGTTCACGGAGACTGTGGTCCGGAACACCAGCACCCACACCACGGAATGCCCATGAACGGTCCCATGTGTGACGAGTACGGGCGCGGAAGAAGCGTGAGTTTATTATATATTTCTTTATTTTAGTTGCTCTTTAGCATGGCATTTTAAAAGGATAAAAATGAAACCTTCATGGCGCAACTTTTCGGGCCCTCCGTTTTTTTTTTTACAAAATATCGGTCATATCGCTTAAACTAATCGAGATGGCATCAGTTCCAATAAGTGTTATTTATTCTTCTTCTTTAAGTGCCATCTCCTACCGGAGGTTGGCAATCATTAAGGCTAATTGGATCTTGGTCACTACCGCCCTAAACGATGATCTTGAGCTCATATTAAACCACTGGCGAAGGTTCTTAAGCCAGGATGTTCGTCTTCGGCCAGGTCTTCGTTTGCCATATTTTGAGTTTCGCATTATGTGGCCCAGATATTCAAGTTTATTATTAGTTTAGTATTATTTATTAACAGCCAAAATTGTCTTAAGTATCAGGTATATATGTTATTAGATACAGTAGGAAACCTTCATGGCGCAACTTTTCGGGCCCTCTGTCTGGCACAGTTGAATTATTTTTGAAACATCGGCCAAACATAACGCTTGTACTAATCGAGATGTCATCACTTCCAATAAGTATTATTTATTAACAGCCAAAATTGTCTTAAGTATCAGGTATATGAGATACAGCTGGAAACTTTTGGAGTCATCTGTAAATAGTTATAACTAAATTTCTCTAAGAACTAGCGATATTAGCACTGCAGTCAAACAATAGGTATTGCAAGACAGAGTGCAATATTTTAATTGCCTGTTGTTTTTATTTGGTTTCATAGTAGTAATTGTGGTTATTAAAGTTTATTTTATTTATTTATCATTCCACTGAGGGTAGGGTTTTTTAACCCTCATCAACATCATCATGCCGGCTCACTACAGAGCACGGGTCTCCTCTTAATATGAGAAGGGTTTGGCTATAGTCCACCAAGCTAGCCATGTGCGGATTGGCAGACTTCACACGTCTTTGAGAACATTATGGAGAACTCTCAGGTGTGCAGGTTTGCTCACGATGTTTTCCTTCACCGTTGAAGCAAGTGATATTTTAATTGTTTAAAAACGCACATAACTCCGAATATTAGAGGTGCGTGCCCGGATTCGAACCGCCGACCTCTGATTAGTAGGCTGACGTCCTAACCACTAGGCTATCGCCGCTTAAATTAAATTTAACTCTATTATTAAGTAAATACAAAAGACTTTGGCTTTTACTTTGTCTTATTTTTCGCAGATGGGGCCAGGTGATCCAGGCGGGTTGGGTCCCGGTCTGGGTCCAGGTTTAGGTCACAAGTCATCGCGTAGCCCCAAATCACCGCCATCAGATATCGACTGGCAGAAGTTGCATCACCACTTCTTTGACGAGAATAAGAACATGGATACTGAACTAAGTGAGATAATGTTTCTTTAAAGTACATACAGAATTCAAGGTCATATTTCGGCACTAACGCCTATGTATCCGTTTTAATTAAATCTCTGAAGGCGCATCTCTTTTATTCAAACTAAGCTACGGTCATCCTTCAATTATAACGCTTTACCTCCCTTTTTTTATTAATCGAATAATTAGACAAAATTTAATTAATAGCGTTCAAAGTTCAACTTAAGCAACAAGTTGTTTTATTGTACTTGTATGTCCTATAATATTCATGTATTTTTTTTTTCAGGCACGCAAGTGAAGTCACCGTGTTCAGAACGGGGTGGATGCCTACCTCCGCCTCCATACGGCGCTTCGCCCTTACACCGCTCCGCCTCAGTGCCTATTGGTAATATTCCTAAAAAAAAAATAACGTGTATATAATTGGTTTTTACGTATCAAATTGTCCACTTAACAAAGCAATTAGAAGACATCTGGTGCCTGAATACGTAATCTGTAAATATGGACAGTCAATACAGGTTTTTGTTTTAATTATAATTTACTATTTGAATCTTTAAAATTATGATTATTAATAATATACGCCACGAATGAAGGTTCAGCTACCAATGTTTTATGTTTTTCTTTTATTCTTGTTTTTTTATACACACTACAAGTTAGCCCTTGACGGCTCTCTCACCTGGTTGTAAGTGATGATGCAGTCTAAGATGGTAGCGGGCTAACCTGTTAGGGGTGTGGTAAGCCCACACTCCTAATTGGTCTCTACGCGACATAGTGCCGGAACGCTTAATTGTTTGAAATGAAATTAAATGAAATGAAAATACACTTTATTGTACACCACACAAACAGAAGAAATACAAGACAGTAAATAAAACACACAAAGAAAGAAGGTACAATAGGCGGCCTTATCGCTAAACGGCGATCTCTGCCAGGCAACCTATAGACCAGGATTTAATTTGTTTGGCGACGTCTTTGTCGGTAGGGTGGTAACTAGCCACGGCTGAAGCCTCCCGCCAGACTCGAGCCGGTAATCGATCCTAGGACCTCCAACATTATAATGCGACAGTGCGCGCACTGCGCCGCAGAGGTCGTTTTATATGACTGACAGACGTCAGGGGAGCATTTTTGTTTGACTGTACCTTATTTGTTGTCATAGTGTTAAACAAGCGATTCATATTACAAAACTCCACAGCAACACAATCGCCTTCACATGGCGGTGGTGTTCAAATGCCCATGTCAGCGGAGGCATCCAGAGCCGGCTCCGCTCTGAGCAGCCCCGCGCACTGCAAACAGAAGTCCGACGCTCCAGGTCTGTATACGAATATACAATTTGTTACACACACAAATACACATACACAACAAATCACATAGGCACGTACATAATATGCACGTACAGAAAAACGCACGCATATGCGTGCTTACGAGTGACGCACGCATATAAATTATGCGTACACATACGCAATTAAACGCACGATGGTAGTGTATTAAAAAAAATCCATGTAATATTTATACTTAGGAACGCCAGTCAGTTACTTGATTTACAAAGGATATTAAATCTACCACAACTTAAACAATCTGGCGAGATTAGGTCTAATGCTTTTACTTTGGCAGATGGAATTATTTCAATTTCAAAGTCTTGCGTTTTGATATCTATGCCTTCCTTGATAATAATATATTTAAATAGTTTAAAACTTTAAGAATTTTAAAAAGTAAAATTATAATTTAATTTTTTTCTTATCAATATGGATTATTATTTAAGGATTAAAGCCTATTAGAAAATGATAATTTTCATTCCTGTTAACAGACTATTCAAGTAGGCCGGATACTGTGTGAGGTTATTGCCAATGTCCTTAAAATATTCCTCAGGAGATATTGATAGTGTATTGAATGTAGACTTAAATTAAAAGTTTTTTGGTGAACTTAATAAAAAATATTTACGTTCTTAATCAAGGTAGCATGTTTGAAGAAAGTCCATTTTATAAAAGTCAGTCGTACAGCCCAAATACACAATGAAAACCACTAAATAAACACTAGTTTACATATAGGCAGAGTGCATTGTTTCACATACTTTTCAATCTACTATTACCTTTGATTGTCTCAATTTAGTTCGTTTGTAACAGAAAAGTATGATTATAAACAAGAGTGTTGTAATGCAATTTGCCTAAATTATGTGCACTAGTACGTATATAAAAAAGTAGAAGCCATAGAAGTAGAAATGCATGTTGTTTTTTTTTGTCTATGTTAGACATTTTCCCAACCACAATTTTGAAAAACATTTTAATTTTATTTTTTACTGATCTAGATAGGTTGTTATTTAGTTTGGTTTGACGTTTGCACACTTGATTATTATTTTTTTTTTTCTGTAGTTGTAATGCGTATTTTTTGTTTTCCCCCTCCCCCGCAAATCGCTTGACCGCTTGAATCCTACCGCGTGGTGAAATAACAACGGCAAACCGTAAAAAACTGTCGATGACACATTGGAACGCCTATAAATGGCCTATCGAAACTTTTGGATCAAATGTTGGCCAAATAAAGAGATACTAGAGAAGTTGGACGATGGCGTGTTCGTCCGCACGCTCCAATGTTTGGCGGCGCAGCAACAGAAGAATCAACAAGGCGGGAATCACTCTAAGGAACCGAGTTTGATGCCTGTACCTTCCCCGCAACAAATATCGTATCTCAACCAGTTCGAAGGTAAATAGCTTTTGTCGATGGCGGAAATAATTCTTAAAATTGATTGAGTGCAAAATAAGGTTTAAACCAAACAACAATTAACTTGATTGATTCCCTCAAAGAACATTTGAAAATGATACCATAATTATTAGGCAAGGCAAAAACTTAACAAAAGTTTTTACTATTGAATTTGAACGACATTTTATATATGTCACCCCCAAATTTTCTTACTGTGGTGAGCAAACTTAATATCTGTAATAAATGTGATGAGAATACTGAAAAAAGTTTGGGTTTTAGTGAACCCCGATAGAGAGTGAGTGAGTGAATCAAAAATTGATTATTAAATCACTTTCTGTGTTGAACTTTACCGAAAGCAAATCTATATAGTTGTTGCAATTAAATAATTGATTTCCTTGCTTGATTTCATTCAATTCTATTCTGCTATATTGGTTTTTTTACTGAGATTGATGATAAGGCTGTGATTTTCGCTATTAAACGGTAAAAATAAAAATCCTGACCTACAAACTAAACTAACAAAGGTATAAATCAATCTAAATGTATTTTTATAAAATTTTGCAACATTTATTTTGTTTTAATATGAAATGAATGAAATATTTTAGTTATTCAAGAGCGGTGTTAAAAATTTTTAACGAATTATTTCCGCTTAGGGCATTAAGTTTGTGCTATGTAAAAATCGCTTTGTGTGTATGTCTGTATGTGTGTGTGTGTGTTTTTAAAAGAAAAATGGCCAAATTATCAGATGGATATATTAAATTTATATTGTTATACATAAATTGGTAATGATTCTGATTATAATCTTTATATAGGCGCTGTTAATTGTATCTAGTTGATACTGTTTATTTTAATCCTTATGTAAAAGTCTGAATTGTATATGGGGTATAAAATAACTCCCAGCATTGATTATAACAAAATACAACAAAAACAAAATTGCTATATATATTTGATATACTTTACAGTTACTACTTGTTCATATATATGCTTTAAATACATTTCAAATATTGATATGACAATTTTAAATACCCCTTTTTTTTTAATCAAAAGCATACTCTTGAAAATTGAAAATTATTAATAAGAATTTCGACGAATTTTGGTCATTTTTCATAATTCAAGTTTATAGTTGGAAACTTTATTATGTTTCAGAGTTCGCTTTTTACAGTATTATGTGTTTTATTTGCACTGTGTTTGTAACTATCGTTTCATTTTGGTGGTGGTTGGTGAAAATGTGCTAACATACTTTCATACTCTATGGCTAATTCGTTCTCTTTTGTATTTTTTTCGTACACTCTGTCAACGCTGGATATCCATTGGAGGTTCAATATTGCGTCAACTATACAAAGTCTGACGATTGGGTATAATTGAGACTTTTTTTTTCTGTGTCAGGTCAAGAGTTAACGATACAGAAACAGCCAAACACGTCGTTAAAGGACAACGGACCGCCGTCTAACAGTGGAGGACAGACGCCGCAGTCGAATTCCAATCAGAAATCACCTGCAGGGTAAGTAGTAGATATGAATAGAAGCAGGCGTTACTTTGCGGTCCATGTCCATGATAAACAGTAAACAGCAAGTATAATTTGCTATATTCCGCCGACAACCGGGAGATTTGTATAATATAACACCACACAAAATCTTCCCCTAGAACCTTAACGCACGTTTCGACCCGGCAGTGACTTGACTTTACTTTTCTCACCTGTGAAGTCAACATCTCCTGAGGATGATCCGGTGTCGGGTCGATAGAGGTTCGTAGTGCGTAGAGGTTCTAGTGGAAGATTTTGTGCGGTGTTATATTATACAAATTTCCCGGTTGTCGGCGGAATATAGCAAATTATACTTGCTGTTTATTGTTTTTAAGCAGTAGATGTATTAATATGGCAAATTAAAGTAGCGTGGAGGTTGCAAGATCTAATGCCTTCACTATGAGAAAGGAGGTGAATATTATATATATACTGATTAGGTTGTGATCGAACGTCTTTCCGTGACTGTAAGGAAGAGGGGAAGGGGAAGACCCTAAACTACGACAAATGTCCAAAGTGATATGTAATGCCTCGGATGAATGGCTGCAAGAAAGAGGGGAATGGGATGACCCCAAATTACGACAAATGTCCAAAGGGGTATGAAATTCCTCGGATGACGACCTTCGTGGTGCAGCGCGCGCGCTGTCGCATTATAAGGTTGTAGGTCCTGGGTTCGATTCCCGGCTCGAGTCTGCTTTGGTGGGAGGCTTCGACCGTGGCTAGTTACCACCCTACCGACAAAGACGCGAAGATGTCGCATAGAAACCAATTAGGAGTTTGGTTTAACCATACACCTAACAGGTTAGCCAACTACCATCCTAGACTGCATCATCACTTACCATCAGGTGAGATTTCCGTCAAGGGCTAATAAAAAAAAATTAAAAATTGTGACCGTGCCCAAATCGGTATTGCATAATTCACGCAGAATCAAAAAATTGCACCAACCTTATTTCCATCCAAATTCGAAAGTTACCTAGTCTGTTTGTTTGTTGTATCATCCTACCGTCTAAGACAAGGAAGGTTTTGAGCGTTCCACTACGTTCTACTACGCATTGAACCCGATGGTTTATTATAACTGCCATGCCCTATAAGATTAGGTACAGCCATCTTGGGCGTTATCACTTACCACCTGTACTGGACTTGCAATCAAGGGCTAACGTGTGTATATTTTATAACAGCATGATGCCGGGCACACCAGAGCCGCACTCTTCGTTGTCGGAACAGCGTTCGGGGCGGTTTTCAATGGAGCAGAGCCCGGGATTCATCAACCCTCAGACTCCCACATCCGCAGCTTCCACATCAAGTAGCAAGCAAGGTAGGTTATCAGGTCAGAACAATTGCTTATCTCATCTCATCATGTATGAATCTGAATTTATCAATCTAAACTATATTAAATTTATTTTATTCATGTAAATCTAAAACAGGCTCTCTATGAAGAGTTCATATAATATATTTTATATTATTTTGATTCAGTGATAACTACAGCTATTTTTTTCTCCTAGTTAAGCTGTTATAAATGCTAAGACGCTTTTTGAACGATACATTTCCCAGAGTTGTAAACAATGTTTAACTTTCATGTAATAGACGAGAAATCTCGACCGAGCCCGTCGTCGAATAGATCGAGTCAGGACAGCGCGTCGAAAACGCCACAACGAGAGGGTAGAGAGGGGCGGGAAGGGCCATCACTCAGTCAGGGACCTTACGCACCTTCTTCCACCGCCAAGAGTAGCTGCAGCGTCGTGTCTACAGCTTCACATCCTGACGATACCATGGCATCTAACACCGAGGTAAGTTTTAGTAATTGTAAGAATTTCAAATTCCTCTCAGACAAGAGTAACTGGTAACGGTATGGCATCTGAGCACTGAGATAAAATTCGAAAACATCGAGCTGAAACAGCAACAGGTAGAATTTAGAGGGGTTTTAAACGAAAATTAACAATGCCGTAACGCATTAGAGCGAGTACTTAAGATCGTGAAAGGTCGTAGGACGTCCGAAACCCAGCATCATCACCAACAATTGTGGTGACAATAAGACATTGTATAGATTTTCTTGATGACTTGTTGCTTTACAGTAAACTTCCTACAACAGGACTTGTAAGAGCTTTTAGAAACGTTTTTCGCCATCATCATCATTATCCTTTCTGGTATCCCATTCTTCCCAGACCTCCCCACTATATTGAAGACATACTAATTAGAACTTAGACATAAAACTTAATTAACTTAGCGGTTGCCTGGAAGGGATCACTTGCAGTGATAAGACCGCCCTTACACTGTTATTATTTTTTATTTTTGTTTGTGTAAGCTTTTTATCTTGTGTGTAATAAAGAGTTTTATAATTATTAGACCCATCACTATGCTCCAACTCAAGTAGGCTCACTAAAAGATAATAATTGGTTTATAAACATTTTCAGACGACGTTATCCGGGGGTCCAAACAGCACAAGTCTGCCAGGCCCCTTCCCCGGACCGTGCAGTATGAACAGGCCGGACAACATCCCAATCAACCCCAACCAGGGCCCCAACGGCCCCATGGGAACCTCAACGTCCTCGTTCGATCCAATATCGTCGCTGGCGCAGATGTCGCAACAGTTGACCAACACGGTGGGCGGCGGGGGCCCCGGCCCGGGGGGACCCATGGGGCCGAACGGCGGCGGGATGGGGCCCTTCGGCTCAGGTCCCCACCACATGCAGCACCACCACTCCATGCACCCGCATGGACATCCGCACATGATGATGAATGACTTAGGTAGGTGATTCTAATCTTTCCATAGTAATAAAATTCAAATAATCTTTATTCCAATAGTCCTTTAAAAGGCACTTTTGACGCGTCAATAATTTACATAGTAGTGATTTGATGGTGATAACTACATTCGTAAACTCAAAACTAAAGCTATGAGGGTTCCAAACGCGCCCCGATCTAAGAAGAAGCCCACAACAAACTTATCCAGGTAAATTGTTTTTGTTATCACCATCTCACATGCCACTTAAGATTATCTTAAGAGCTATCTTATACTCCATCTCATGAAGTATCATATCACTGTATCCATATCATGAAGGTCCGGGTAATTCTCGAGTTGCGCCTCAGTGTGCTTTATTTTTTGATGTCCCTTCTATAATCCAGGAATTACTATTAATTCCAATCCAGGAATTACTACTAATAATTGCTATCACAATCTACCTCGCGCTTCTTCCTGGCACATCTTCCACTGCACCTCTTGGTTATTTGGGCCACGTAGACTACTTAGCTACGCTTAGATAGTCACTGCTTAGCTTCGCTCACAGCTACCTTGCACGGCTTCAGGTTTATAGCGATTAAATAAGTAATCCACTTAGTACAATTATTCATTAAACATCAACATAATATATCATCATCATCATCATGAACAACCCATTACTGGCTCACTACAGAGCTAGGGTCTCCTCTCAATATGAGAAGGGTTTGGCCATAGTCCACCACGCTGGCCATGTACGGATTGGCACATTTCACGCGCCTTTGAGAACATTATGGAAAACTCTCAGGCGTGCAGGTTTCCTCACGATGTTTTCCTTCACCGTTGAAGCAAGTGATATTTTAATTATTTTAAAACGCACTTAACTCCGAAAAGTTAGAGGTGCGTGCCCGGATTCGAACTGCCATATAATATATACTTGTATGTATTTATGTATTATATACAAATAAGTGCTTAAAACTACCGTTTTTTTAAACCCCAGGTTGCCACATGGACAATATGGGACCCGGAATGGGCGGACCACTCGAAGGTATGATGAGCGGTAACGACTTCCCACCCGACATGAACCTGAGCCCAAAGATGAGCGGCGGCCCTATGGGCGGGCCCATGGGGCCGATGGGACCCGACGCGTCCATGATGGGCCCCAGGATGGGTGGACCGGGAAAAATGCCCCCATTCAACGGGGCTAACGTACAAGTCAAAGCGAGCGCACCAAACACGATACAGTATTTACCCACTAGGCCTCAGATGCCCTGCAACACGGGCCCCAGAGGCCCGCCCAGCCTGGACTTCCTGCAGCGAGTCACGAATCCTATGCAAATGGACAGCAGTAAAGGCGGCGTGCAATACTTCCCCGGCGCTAGAGGGATGGACATGGAGGGAGGTATGCGGGGCGTGATGAGGGCGCCGGGCGGCATGCTGAGGATGCCACACTACCCCGCAGGGTTCAACTCCCCACCCAAAATGGCGGGCGACCCGTACGGCGGACCCGGGCCCAATCCAATGTGCGGGCCCAACTTCCGAGGAGTCAAAGGTGGCATGGGTCCCGGTGTGAGGATGGGCGCGGCGCAACCCCTCCCGCCTTCCATGGGTGGACCGGGACCCGGTTTCAAGGGGCAAGGGTTCGCTATGCCCTCCACAGCTGATCCCAACTACGCGGCGCAGTTCCACAACTTCCAGCAGCAGCTGTACGCGACCGGCAGCCGTGGGGCGCAACCGCACGCGGGCTACCCCCCCTACCAGCAGTCCAAGTGATGACAGCGCGCTGCCGTGACCTACGGACTATTCACGCCTCCGACCAGGTTTTCCTCGTACCGGCCGCTCGATCCCGAGAGGCTGTTATAAGACTCCGGACCGCGCCGGAAGCGTATTCGCGAACGTACTTAATGTATTAATTATACACCAGTGAAAAAAAAACGAGAGATCAAAATATTTTTGTTAGTGTTTTTAGTTAGTCCGTGTATTAAATGTGAGATTCAGACGCGGTCGCGTTTCGCGTACTAGTTGAATTCGCTCGTCTACACGCGCGTACCCGGCTCCCCTCCAGGCGTGCGTGTACATTATTTTAGCGAATGCAAGAAGTTTGTACAAATTGTACAAATCTAGATGTGTTATCGTCTCTTAGTCTACATAATTTAAAGTACAGTACTTTACAGTCGTAAGCGTATTTTTGCTATGGCGGTAAATATTTTTTTATTTTTATTATTATATTATTATTTTTTTTGTTTAACACGCAATCATGCCAGATTTTCAGTGTATCGGTTCCTTTTACTTAGCTATTTTTTTTTTTAATTTTTTTTTTTGTTTAACGTACGATTCCTAAGCACACAGATATCTAGTCAATTGTGAAATTAATGTCCGATCCTGTGTCAAAGCAAAAATAAAACAGTCCATAGTTCGGCAACGGGAATACAGAAGTTAGACCACGCGTACAATTAATTACTGTCCATCCTAGGTTTAGATATATATTATTTTCTTTTCTTTTTTTTTTGTTTTAGGGAAATTGGTATAATTTAATTATTTTGGCTCCGCGGCCAGTATAGTAGCAGCAACTGGAATTATTTTCCTTCCTAGTATTGTAATGATTTTTGTATTCGTTTTGATCTGATCTGATACCGCAATGTTTTCTGTCTTCCATACCTTTAAGCTCTATCCGGACATATCAGTGTCAGTGTTATGTCAGGGACTGAGAAATATGGTTCGCTTTTTTTTTTCTTTCGATTTATGGCTTTACACAGATTAGCCAATGTCAAGTTTATTATTTTATTAGTTCTCTTTTTATGGCTTTGCACAGATTAGCCAATGTCAAGTTTATAGCAATGTAGAAGTTAGGGAGAAATGGCGGGAAACTTCGCACTCCGCGGACGCGGCTCCCTCAAACCTTTCCCAAATCAATACCTGTTAACCATTCAGAAAACCAGCCACTACACAAACGACACCAAAACTGTCCAGGACACAACCAACACCAGTCCTTTTCAAAATTAGCCAACAAACATTAATACAAGAAAAGCGTGAAAAAACCGCGCCCGCCATGTACGAAGTCTCCCGCCTTTCTCCCCAGGTCGCTTTTTGCAAACTTTGTTCACACTTTGACAGATAAGTGTAAATTGAGTTTGCAAAAAAATTGTAGCTGATATAGATCAGAGGGAGGTAGCGCCTTTAATGTTTTAGAGAAGGTCAAAACAGAGAAAGTTTCAAAATGTCCTGATGACATTTTTATGATCCCAAGTCAGCTATTCTTATTGTCTCTCAGTTGTCCATCAATGACATCAAAATAGTAATAAAATAAAAACATTTTTTTACAATAAAAAGTTTTATATGCAAAAAATTTTGATGAAGTATGTTTTTTGTCATAATTTGTTTTCTTAAACAATGTCATAAATTTAAAACAAACGTTAATAAACGTTTTTTTTTTTTAATTTTCTACAGGCATGTCATACAATTTTTTTTTATATCACATTATAATTATGTCATTCATCGACCTTCTGTTACAAAATTGCAGACTTTGGGCCCGAAAGTGATGCTGATTCTTCTAATGACTTACATACATAAATTCACACAGTCAAATCAAGAATCAAGGCATTTTACTGTAGTCTTCAAGATATTTCAGTAGAAAACTAATCGACTTGGTTGTAAAAAAAACTTGTCTAAAAATAAAACCGATAACTGAAATACCCTGATACTATATCACAATAGGCTATTACTGGATACCTGGTTAATGAAAAATTTGTGCATATAAATTTGTATGCAAGTAATTTCTTCTGTCCCCGATGTAACACTTACGGGGTCCTGTGACTGACCTGTCGGGATAGACCTAAATAAACTCAAGTGTAATATAAGAGTGTCATCCCATTCTGATGAGTGACGCAAAACTGAAAACGGCAGAACGAGTAAGAGCCTCACTTTTAAACGAAAGTACTTAAAATCTGATGCCATATTATTTGCCACATGAATTTAGTTTTCGTGATATTTTGAACTGTCTATTTAATTTATTTATATCTTGGATCAATGCTAATGTTTTTCACACACTGTATTAGTATTATGTAACATGATGATTTAAAAAAATGTAACTACCATCCCGAAACGTTTTGATAATCGAATCTTATCACCCTTCTCGCTCACACATATATACGTGCTCGCTTTAACTTACGGACAGCAAAATAGTCATAACACATAATATATGAAACAAGTATATGTTTCTTGCTTGACCTGTGATGTAAGTAACATTTACCTTACGGTTTTTCTGTTAAGTATGTTTAAAAAATAATGAAAACACAGAATTTCTATTTATTTCTTTAAACAAAAGTGTTTTCTTTTTTTTTCAATAATATTTTTTACACAAACTATACCCAAAAAAAAAAAGAGATTGTTTACATAGACAAGACAAAGAAAATAAAAATAGACTATATATATAATATTATTGTTTGACTATATTTCTGTGTTTAGGTTGAAAAGACAAAATCTTTGTGTAAGCGAGAGATGGGACACTATTAGATTTCGCACGTTTGGAAAGTTGTACCGTTATAAAATTGCGTTCGGATATCATCGCGTTACATTCATCTTTTTATAGTACGTAGGGCAATATAATAACGCTAGGCTAGTTAGTACATTGTGGATGTCACAGTGGCCTTTTAAATGCCTTTTTTACGAAGCGATGAACCCCGGGCACACGCGTATAGTTTGCTCACCAATTCTGAGATCCTTATGAGATTACAGTATATTTTGTAGACACACCATCCTCTTGGCGCGCCATTTTCTTTACTTTATCTGTTGCTGCCTACTGGGCTTTTGAATAATAGTTTGTCTAAAACAATTCCTTATTTATTCTATTATATATATAGCCTGAAATATTCATGCCAATTGGTCCAGAAGTTTCGACATAATAATTATTAATCTTTGATCTTTATAAGACCTGCGAAATCGGCTTTCCTATCTTACTGACGCCACATTAATTTTTCATGATTTGTATCCAACATTAGACTCCATTTCAACCGAATATTTCGCCCTTACAGTTGAACTGATCCTAAATTCGACGTCGTCCAAAGAAATTGGTCAACAGCACGCGATTCCAAAATAAATAAAAATACAGATCCGCAGTGTCATATTTTACAGGAAATTTATATTTTCATTGATCTTTCTTTAGCCCAAATGGGGTAAATTTAAATCAATGAAAATTTTTCCAAAATTTGGAATGCCAAATTTATTTGGCCTCGATCCTGCGTGCTGTATATAGACTGCAAAAATCTTTGGTTTTCACATACCTCCTGGAAGTCCCTGTTACATTACTATGTTAGCAGAATTATCAACTAATGATTAATCAAATTGATCCCTAAAAGTTTGACATTCAATGCTCCCATATAGTTGTTTCACACCTTCCCAATCTTCCCACATGCTTCTGACGTGTTACAAAGTTATTGTCAAATTGGTTACATGTTAGATCTGTTGTATACAAAACACCAAACTAGTTTGACAGCTCAAAGAATAGTGTTGTCTTTTCTCACAAACAAGACACTACTTTTAGAGTAGTTTTTAGTGATATGCGTACAGCACAATCGGCAAGAATATCCACTGATATTAATTATCAATCTAATCCAAAATGCAGCAGATTTAATTTAGTAGTGTTATCTTTTTCCTACACTTCATTGTTGACAAGGATGACGCTATTGAATTCAATCTCCTATCTGACATTTTTAGATTAGATTTACTATCATAAATGGACGATATTTTACAAACTACTAATTTAATGGTATGTCAGGTAGTATGGCGTGTCTATAATTAGCTTAAGGTGAATATTAACATAGTAGTTATAAAATTTATACTGACAACAACACTCGCTATACAGATTGGCATTGTATATTAAATAAGTCATATAAGCAATTCTAGTGCCCTAGAGATGGTCATAGAATGGTCCAAGGAACATTCCTCACATCATCCCATAATGAACATGCATATTAACGGCTGTCATTGTCTCACACATTGAAAATAGTACATTAGGTGCTCAGTCAAAGAATGCTTCAATGAGCCGACAGTAAGACACTTTCATAATTTTACATCTTTTAGGGCACTATTTTTACTACCCTATTCAACCCAACTTATTTTATATCCTGTTTTAATTGGATAAATAATTTGTTTAAAAGCGATTAATCTTTTTGATTTTAAATAAAACTATTTCTAGGATGACATAAAACTACTATGTGAATACACCTTAAGTAAAAAGGGCGTGGCAATCTTGTGAGAAACAGCACAACAGTCCAGTAAGAAACACCCGCTAGAAATTAGATAGTCTTAATTTAATTGTAATTATAATTGTAAGGTAAAGAATGGTTCTTGTTTTAGGATTAAGTGAAGAGCAATGATATAAGATAGTTTGTCTAATAATAATAATAATAAAATAAGAAATGAAATTAAGATGCAAACTATTGGTTGTGATTCTGACACAATTTGTTAAGTTGTTCGTAGATTTGTCACAGATTAATGTGGTAACATAACTTACTTCATGATAAGGCCCTTTTTTTATTTTTTTGACGTTTTTTTTTTTACTTGTCGTTCTCGTTTGTACATCGCTAACAATTATTGTACAGAGTACTTTTGGACTTAATTTAAGGCAATAAATGTATTTATTTTATAACTCGTGATGTAAGAATTTATTCTTAATTATTATAAAAAAAATATATAATATGCTTGTACACTCATGTTTTATTTTATGTAACACGAAATTTACGGAATGCGCTAACAAAACAAAATTATACCAACATTTAGTTGAATAAAATAGAGAGTTTAATATTGAATTTTTATTCAATTATAATTAACAACTAAAACAATGTAACTGTATTATAAACACTTAAAAACTTAAAATAAACCTTAAATTAAAACTAAAACTATAATTAAAATATATTATTAAATGGAGTCCCTTTAGGCAAGGTTCCGAAGATACTGGCAGCGTTTCCCCTTTGGATTGCAAGTCTAATTCGTTGTCCGAGGTAGCTGGCAGCTCTTTGGTCTCCTGTGATGTCGACTAACCTTTTTGCTATTTAATAAAATAGAAATATATTTTATTCCGTTACTAGCAAATATTGGAGAATAGTGGTGAGTAAATTATTATTTTTCACGGGCTCATCTGTCAATAAATCTTATTGTATTATAGATCGAAGGTCGAGTTGCACGTTGACTCAGTGGCTTTGTTCAGTTCAAGGTCTGTCAACGGAGCTCAAGCTAAAAGCTTCGAACAACATCCAAATAAAATATTGCGCGGCTATATGACGTAAGGATCGAGTACAGAAGTAGTAGATACCCGAAACGGTATAAATAGTTATTTCACCTGTTTACTCAGAGAACCTATGACACTATGACATAAAAGACAGCCTATTAGGATTATACCCGGTTCGGGTCAAAAAATATTTTTTTTTTCTCTTATTAAGAAAAATCACAATCAGACCGGAATTACTTAATTAGGTCTCTACCTTTGTTTTAGACCTTAGTCCTGACCTACTTTGAACCGTTGTGATTGGTCTTCATTATAAGAACTTACCAGACTTATTATATTTTTAACATATAAGTGCGAAGAACCTTATTACTCGTAGTATAGAGTATATAATCGCTCGTCAAACTAAACTGCGTAGGTAGGTAACTAATTTGTAGGTATGAAACCGTCCGCGTCAAACGTCGATAAAAAGAACATGCCGGAATATAAGTATCAATCCGACACACCAACCCTCTCGTAGTTGCGGCTTCTTTTTACTCCCCCGACTTAAGCGCTCCTCTCCGAAAGAGGAGACCTAAACATATCCTTCATGACCCTGACGATCAGATGACTACCGACAACACACTCGTACCACCTACCACACAATCATACGCTACACACCGTCTTCGCCGGCGAAGACGAGGTCCCCGCTATCTTACGTCATCCGGACGTGGGCTCCATGCACGGCCTCGGAGACGTACGGACCACTCACCGTCCGACCCCCCCGTTATCCCAAACGTCGCCTAAGCCGAGGTTCGGCCTCAAAGGAGGCGCCCTTAGGCAGTCGTTCCCATAGTTTCTTCGAGCCCTAAGTCGAGCTCAAAATTTCTTCTGGCAGAGCTTCTATCCAAAGTTCGCCAAACATCCCGGTTACGCTGTGGCAACCAATAGGGTTTGTACAGCTAATAGACAGTCCGAAAAAAAATATATAAGTACAGGCTTAAAGCTTAACAATAACTCAGTGAATTACGTGATTTAGTATGATACCAAGCGAAGACCCGTGATTCAACTTAATAATAGATGCATTGAGTTGAACCCTGAGCCGATAAAATTGGACATGCTTAAGCAAATCCTAAAATTTGCCGCAGACATTTTGAGAGAAAACGAGGAAGTTCGATACTATACAACCCTTTACACTAGTCGCTTGGGTTTCACTTTGCAGCAAGTGTAATTTATTAGTTTTCCTGTTGAAAACTGAAGAAAATGCTTGACATACCTTCGGATACTACTAAGTAAAAATTTGTTCATATTTTAACTTTTTACTATCCAGTTCCTTTAGAATATGGTACAGAGCTCTGTGGTAATGTGATTAGAATTCTAAATTTCTAAATGTTTAGATTTGGTTTTGAAACAATTATTTTGAGTCTGTGGTATTATATAATTTTCTATTGGGTGGCATGCTTATACCATTCTTCTCTTGGCTTAAATACAAAGAGATAAAGCAACTGTGTAGCCGCACAACTGATATTCTTCTATTAAATTCTCTTTCTACGAATGTACTCATCTTAAGTTATCCTTAGTCGTAGTGCTTAATGTTGTCTGTAACAAATGTATATTTCTATAACTGGGACTACTGACCCACTACATTAATTATTAACAGGTCAGTGGCTGGGACACAGTGCATAAAGAAATGTCATAGAATAGTATTTCTCAATCAATTTGAGAGCTCTTTTGGTCATAGTTCTTGCTAGGTTGGATTGTATTTTCAACATAAGAGGATACGAACACTACACGTTGATTAGCTGCAGTGCATTTGTAGTTTTATTGTAATATTTATCTGTGATATTTTAGGTATTGCCATTATCAAAATTAAATGTCAGCACAGACTATATTAAATCGTGTACATTATTTAAATTTAGTTAATTATTTAATATAAATATTTTTACTAATGCATCAGTTGAATTGAAATAAATTAAAGGTTTTTATTATGTTAGTATTGAAATTAAATTTATTATCTTGTATTTACTGAAAATGGAAAACAACTCATTCAGTTTTCTTAATTAAAAGTAAAAAGTACTTGTCTATGGAATCACAGAACGGAATCTTGTAAAAGATTAGGCCATTTCATAAAACAAATGTATAGTAACTCGCAGAAAATATCTTCGGGACAGTTGTATTTATTTCAGCTTTGCATTTTAATTTAAATTGAATCGTGATCAGCATTGTAGGCCCATTCAAGAGGATTCATCTTTGTCTCAAGCGGAAGGGTTAGCAGTCTAGATTCTGCAAGAGAAAAAGATTTGCATTGAGAAAAGACGTAAGGTAAACATCGATTTATTTTCTCCAATAGTGGAATCAGTGGACGTTAATATAACGTACAGTTTTCTAGGTGTTATATATTGTGCTTCAAGTGTTTATAATTATTTATAGTGCATCCTTGTACGAAATGAAAGTTTGACTAATGCCACATATTCTTTGGATGGCAGCTGGCCTATGTACCTCTAACGTAGTAGTAGGTACATATGTAAAACGCAACGTAAACGCTAGAGTGCTCTTGATTGTTATTTTGATGTTTTTACGAGGGATTGAATGTTTATAAAATATTAAAGACCCTCAGAATTGATGGTGGATTGACTTGTTTTTTTCACAGTAAAATGTCAAATTATGAACTTGTCAAACCTTGGTTGAGTCACAGTTGCAATCAACCTATCTCATAAGTTTTATGTTCAATCTTACAAATATTGTTTACTTAGTGCAGAACTTTGGACAAGTTTCCTAGAAGTAACTCTTTGTTGTATGCAATATATGAAAATCGTATTTTTCATTGTATGTTTTGTTTGCAATAGTTTTGAATTTTTATGTTTGGTGAAGTTATTGTTCAATAATTGAAGAAACAATAATTGTGATCAGCAAGAAAACCAAAGGCATGTCTTTATATAAATCAAGTATCTAATACAATTTTTTCTTAATCCATTATCAGTACATTTACTAATCTACATAGTATAACTAATCTACATACCATAAAAACAATGCCCATGAAATTTGTAACTTTGAAATTTTTATTCCTCTAATGTGAAACTTTTTTTAATCAGTATACTTTTATCTGAATGTTTTCATTTAAATGAAAGTGAATTAGTTGAAAGTTTCATTTTTGTAGATAAATTTAAACCTTTTGCGATAGACAAGGTTGTAAACTAGAAAATTGTAAAACAGTTTCATCTCTTTTGAACACTTTCCTTGAATTGTATATAAAATGGATATTTAAAAACTGGTTTTCAATTGTATTGTAGTGCCAAATACTCCAAAGTGAGATTTAAAAGATTATAAGTATGTAGAACAAACAAGAACAAAAATTTATCGCGCTTTTAACCTTCCTAGCAAGCTAGGTTTTGAAAGGATAGGATTTCATAAAAATCTATATTAGAAATGATGGAATTTCACAATTAGTTGAAAATGCTACTTTGCATGTGGATGACATGGATTAATCTTAATAAAATACCCATGACCCATGACTAAAATCCTAAAAAGTTATATTCTTCAACTTTTGGAAAGATGAAACACTACAGATGTTTGAATATTTCCATTAAATAATTGCACCAAGTTATGCAAACTACAAGAGCTGTGTAACTACAATAATCCTTAATTAATTTAAATAGAGGCATATAGTTACTGTTCTAATCGCTCAAAAATTTCACTTTCATTATTGTCAATTAGTTGAACAAGGCTACAATTCATTCAAAAACAGTTCATCAACTACTATCTAGTTTTGAAAATATTTACATGGAAAGATTATTTTAGTTCTAAATTATGTAAAAAATTGTCCTTATATTGTCCTATATTTTTTTCCCTGCGGTTGCTTATTACTCAGAACAGATTTGAGCAGAAACTAGTTAGTTATATAGCTCAGGTATTAGGTACTCAGGTAGTTGTGAAATACACCTATAAACAACTGAAATTTTTTTAGTTCTTTTTGTCTAACCAAGAAAACATTGTTTCTTAGAGTTAATTATTTTTTTAATAATCTTATTAGCAAATATAGAAATATGTAGTGAATACTTTTTGATCAATTTGTATGCTGACATAGTCACTTGTTTGACTAATAATATATCTAACTGTACTATAATAGTTACTTAATTCTATTGTCACTATTTAGTCCATACAACCTTATTTATAAACAGCTAGTTTTGTTACCAATTATCAATTAGAAATATGCATTACAATATTAAATTAAATTATTAATAAGTAAAATGCCAGGTTCCCTGATAATGTCAAGGAAAACAATAACAGCTGTTTCCTACAAATTTGTTTGCATAATTGTATTGAAAACAGTTTAGAGGCTTATTAGAGAAAAGGTTGCAGCCAAACAGTTACTTTCCAATTTATAATATTATTTTGGATATATTTATAATTGCTTCAAAAAGGATTAGGTATAATGCTAGTTGAATTTGTTATTTAATGTTGCACTAATCCTTGATCACACTTGCTAGATATGTGAAAAAAAATACCAGCAAATGTTGACCCCTGCTATGTTTGACATGCCTTTCTAATATCTCATTACGTAATTTATTGGAGATGCAATGATTGCAAACATCTCAACAAATACCTTGCATTCATGTATCATGTTTTCTTCCTAGAACACTAAACTAAACACAACATTTTTTCATTTAAAGAAAAACACAAAAACAAAATTAATATATATAGAAACAAGAAACAGAAACACTGCTGTAACTGAATACAAATCTCCACTCAATACCATTTGGTCTAAAAATAGTGTCATCTTTTTTGACAAACATATACAGATATATTTATATATTCAATAATTGTTATCAATTAAAATGGGAAAACTATATAAAAATAATTGAACTATTTACAATCAATTATTTTTGTTTTTTTTTCTTTCAAATAATACTAAATAACAAATAAAAATAAACCTTCCAAAGACACTGTGTTTTTGTTGTCTTATTTATCTTAAATGTTGTATACAGTGCTGATCAGGTATTTTCATTTACTGGATGTTTTTTGCTCTTTGTACAAGTTTATAAAGGTCACTATATATGCTAAGTTATGGTAGTTTATAACTACTATAACTTAATATATTAAATAATGTCTTATTTTATTTGCTTTTCTTCTTCATTTTATATAGTTTAGTTGAATAATTATCAAAATTGTGTTATTTGTTTATCACATCAGGTTACAGATAGTCTTTGTTGGAGTATAAATGAATAAATTTTTGTAGATCACTGTTACGAAACAATTCTCAGTACCAGCCAGTACATGTTGTACATGCCAGTCACTAACATGTTATGATTTTTTAAAATTCTTGCTCTACAATGGGTCCTTGTTCTATAACATGCATTCCTATGAGACAAATGGCCTGAGCCCAGCTTTGGGATATTAATAGTCTGATAACAAGTTAAAATTACTTTCAGGTTGAGGGTGTGGCGGTAATTGTTCGTATTTCCTGAAAAGTACAGAACAATTAGCTCTCAGGGCTAGGATGTCAGTGCTGAATCAGAGTGGGGAAGAGCAGGTAAACTAACTTCTAACCTCTTTAAGATTTTGCGACTCACTCATGTAGGTAAGTACAATCAAGGAAATCTTTTTATTATTTATATGACTAGATGACCCTGCGAAATTTGTACCAACCACAGAACGCCATATAGTACTATTAGGATATGTGAATTGGCAACTCGAACCTTTGAACCGTATATAGTAAAGTTAAAAGAAATAAAAAGTTATTAAAATTTGTTGAGCTATTTGCTCCAAGTCACTCTTAGCAATAAAAAAAGATTGTATACATATGTATACAAAGATGTTATGATATTTTGCCCCATGCTTTTGAGAGTGATAATATCTAGGTGAGACAATGGTAGTTTTTTTGTCTTGAGTTTATAAAAAAAATTGTTTCATTAGTGACCTGATTGATTGCAATTGCAAATTTTTAATGACAATGACAGTTGACACTGCTTAGTGACTGTTAAAAAAGTAACTGTATATACCTAGGATGTGTTGTGTTTTAAAACTGATTCATTATCAGTAAACACAATCTAGTCTCTATCAGTTTTAAAACACAAACTGACTCTATCTAGATTTAGTTGATTAGAGTAGTCAGGGTTGGTTGGTGGGTTTTTAATTACTGATAGTGCCTTTTTTAGGTTCAGTTAAACACTAGACTCAGTTAGTTCTAGAAAGTTCTAAGAAGCTTCATTTTTGTAATTATATGTTCTTCCAACTTTAAATAAATGAATAAATTAGGCATTTTTTGTATGTACATAAGTTTTATGATCATAAATTTGTTTATGTTTTATATTAGGCTACTCTAGCAAATTAGGTTTATAAGCCTGTAAGACTAGAGTTAAGAGAAAATAAATAGTTAATTCCCAACTGTTGGAAAACTAATCTCTTAGTTAATAGTAACATTTAATTTCAGGTGGAATGTCCCTTGTGTATGGAACCCTTGGAAGTGGACGATCTCCATTTCTACCCGTGCACATGTGGCTATCAAGTGAGATATTTCATATTATTTTCATTATTACACTGAGGCATCATCAACTCTTGTGACAATGACCTATTACAAAACCTAACGGTGAAGTTCAAGATAACATAGAGTTGTAATGAACTGAAATACTGCATTCTATGGGCTTTAATGTAATTTCAATACACCATTTTTTTAATACACTAAAGTTGCGGTTGACGGCTATCCACACCTGGTGGTTTTATATTTTATTTTTATACACTATAAGTTAGCCCTTGATGCAGTCTAGGATGGTAGCGGGCTAACCTGTTAGCGTAATTGGTTTCCACTCGACATCGTGCGGTAACGCCAAATCGCTGTGCGACACTTAGTAGGTAGGGTGGTAACTAGCCACGGCCGAAGTCTCCCACCAGACCAGAATCGAACCCAGGACCTCTCAACTCAACTCAACTTTATAATGCGACAGCGCACGCACTGCGTCACAGAGGTTGTCAAAAGACTATTATACTACTAACTGTTATATTATTATCTAGTTTGAATTATTGATGACATCCACACATGACATGAATTATAGATTAAGGTACTGTAAAACTAAAAGTTAACATAGGGGTAATGCTGTCTATGTCTGTTTGGGGGGTTTGGACCCCTCGCAATGCTCAGGTTTCTAAACGAAAAATATTTTGAATAATCTAATATTTATACGACAGGTAAGAATCCGATAATATTGACAGTTTAGTTTTTAGATTTCTATACAAATGACTGAATGAAATTAAATGAAATGAATTCCCACTGTTTTATCAGTATATATAATTCCAGATATGCAGGTTTTGCTGGAATCGTATTCGGGAGGGCGAGAACGGCCTCTGCCCAGCGTGTCGGAAGGCCTACCCGGAGAACCCGGCAGACTTCACCCCCCTCAGTCAAGAGCAGGTAAGAAACATAAACCTACATGAACTCTAATGGCGTCATAAAGACTGCTTATCATCATCATCATGATCAACCCATTCTCGGCTCACTACAGAGCACGGGTCTCCTCTCAATATGAGAAGGGTTTGGCCATAGTCCACCAAGCTGGCCGTGTGCGGATTGGCAGACTTCACACGCCTTTGAGAACATTATGGAGAACTCTCAGGCGTGCGGTTTCCTAACGATGTTTTCCCTCACCGTGCAAGTGATATTAAAGAAAATAAAGTAGATTAATCGCATAAATCGCACATAACTCCGAAAAGTTATAGGTGCATGCCCGGGTTCGAACCCCCGACCTTTGATTAGGAGGCTGACGTCCTCACCACTAGGCTATCACAGCTTGGTTGAAAGTGGAATATACGTTTAAAAAAATTAAAAAAAAAAAAATTAAAAAACATTGCCTCATATAGTGCGGAGAGACGAAAGTAATGTCACCAAAAGAATGTTAATTATGAAGGTGGAAGGGCAAAGGGGACCAAAGAAGAGATTATTTATACAACATACCTTAATAATATATTCAAATTGCAATTCAGAATTTTAAAATCTATGGTCTCAAATTCCATTAAAGGTAAGTACGATGGTAACGAACTGGGGCTATTTAAACATTGCCAAACATTACCTGTTCAGAAGCTGTTTAAATACACAATATTAAAAGAAGAGTTCTTCAATGAGAAGATATTCATTAAAAAAGAACATCCTGTACAGACGCGGGCGATGGCGGCCAACCGCTTTAACATTACGCGCGCTAACAATACGTACGGCGAGCGAACGACCGCGTATTTGGTTCCACGATTCATGAACGAACTACTTCCAGCGTTCCAAAAATTACACATTAAAAATCTCAAACCGAAATTAAAAGAATATTTTTTGACTAAGTTGGACGGTTGACTCATTAGTGTCGACCGTCTAACTTAGGAAATGTTCTTTTCATGCCTAATATGCTTACTCAGTTCCTTTAGTTTTAAGCTGTTAAGTTACTGATTAGCACCGAGGACAAACCTCTTTGGTTTTTTCAGTGCCTTTATTATATAACTAATTTTATTCCTTGTATATTAATAATAAATAAATAAATAAATTTATTTATTTATTTATTCAAAGCGGCACCAACACAATTATATGTAAAAAAATAAACATTTTAAAAACCTTCAGTGCTAGGATATACAAATAAATCAATTTAGAGGTAACTACAGCATGCCTAATAACTTAAGTCGACGCTAATATGTCGCTAATAATATAATATGCAAAATTTTAGATTAACAAACTGCTGTTTATTAATCTAAATGTTTGTTAATCTAAAATTTTGCATAATAACAAAAAACACAAAAAAGAACTCACAAGAGATGGATGGTAAAAGGGTGTGGGTAGTGAAATGGCGGCTGATAGACCCCACATAATGTGGGATATAGGCAAGGAAAAGAAAGACATCGATTGGTTTCCGAGTTTTTATCTTTATACCTCTTATGTATTTTTATAGTTTTTTAGTATTCTGTAGCCTGTTGGTTGCCCTAATTATAATTATCAGCCCGTACTGTCCCAATGTTGAGTAAAGGCCTCCCTATCTTCCTTCCATCTGTCTCTATCTAGGGATATTTGGGGCCAATCCGACATGTAGGCATCGTGTTCGTCACGCTAACGACGCCTCGGTCTGTCTCGACGTCTTTTTGTTTTTTGCTTTGGGTGCCACCCAATGTGTAGCGGCCTTTGCCCACAGTTCGTCGGACCTGCGCATAACATGCCCAGCCCAGTCCCATTTCAGTTTGGCAGCTTTATCTCCCACATCCGTTATACGAGTCTTGGAGCGCAGCATGTTGTTTAATACCATCTGTCAGCTTTACTCCCAGGATGCTGCGCTCCATTGCTCGCTGGCAAAATCTGAGTGCGGACGTCTGATGACAAGTCAAAGACCAAGTTTGAGCACCATATGTAAGGATAGGGAGATGCACACATCCATGAGCCTACGTTTTAAAGTTATTGAAAGTTTTCCCTTCATTAGGAAGTTTGCCCTTAAATAAATGAATAAATAAATGTAACAAATTGTATCCATTTATGATAGGTGGCCGCAATAAAGACGGAGAAAAAGGCGCGCGAGCAGAAGAGGCGCAACAAGACTCTAGAGTCGCGCCGCGCGCTCGCCAACGTGCGCGTCGTGCAGAACAATCTCGTGTTCGTAGTGGGGCTTCCTGTGCGTCTGGCCGATCCAGAGGTATTACCGGCGACTCCTAAATATATAATATATACCTTAATAGAACAACTTAAGATACATTTTCCTTTGACGTTACATTGTTACGATAATCGAAAGCGATTCCACGTTTGCGAGTGTGCAAATCCTATACTATGTATACTTTTTTTATATGCTACAAGTTAGCCCTTGACGGCAATCTCACCTGATGGTAAGTGATGATGCAGTCTAGTATGCTAGCGGGCGAACCTGTTAGGGTTATGGCCAGTCCGTACTCCTGATTGGTTTCTACGCGACATCGTGTTGGAACGCTGAATCGCTTGGCGACATCGGACACGTCTTTGTCGGTAGGATGGTAACTAGCCACGGTCCCCACCCATTGAACCCACAATGGACCGTGGCTTGTTACCACCTCCAACTTTATAATGCGACGGACCTTGTTAGACATCCAACTTTATAATGTGACGGAGGTCAAATAATTTCAAGTTTCACGTTTCACTGACGCAGCGCGTTTGATGTGGCATTATGAAGTGGAACGTCAGGCCCGGCTGGTTTCCGGCTTGAGTCTGGTCGGGCTTCGGCCTTGACTCATTACCACCTCACCTACAAAGACGCAAAGCCACGCGTCCCAGCACGATGTGGTATAAAAACCTATTAGGGGGCGTCCATAAATTACGTAAGGTGTTTTTTTTAATTTTCTGCCCCTCCCTCCCCCCCTGGTGAGATGTCGAGAGATTTTATTCAACCCCCTCCCCCATCCCCCAATCTCACGTGAGATTTCGAACGAATTAGTAAATGATCTTAATCGTATTACGATTACGCTTAAGATTAAATCTTAAGCATGTACAATCTGGATTAAATGGACCAAAATAGTATAATTTTTAATTGTTTCAATCAGAAAAAAAATTGCGTGATATTTGTCGAGACCCCCCCTCTCTCCAACGTAAGATTAGATGAGATTAGACTCGACCCCCTCCCCCCCTTAAACACCTCACGTAATTTATGGACGCCCCCTTAGGAGTTTGGATTGGTTTACCATTATTACCCCTAACAGGTTAACTGGCTGCCATATTAGACTGCATTATCATTTTCCACGAGTTGAGGATGCCGTCAAGGGGTGTAGGGATAACTTGTAAAGAAATAAAAAAAATACAGGCGTTGGCGAATTTTTTAATTTAACATTTTGGGTCTCGTGATGCCAAGTTATCACCTTTGCCCAACTAAAGGTATTTTGAAATTGGGCGGGTGTAAGAAACAATGGATTGCTCAACTGCCAGTTGGACGAAACGATTTGAAGAATTTCATTTTATTTATTTTCTTCACGGCTTTTGTGGAATTTATCTTTACTTTTATTGTACAGTTGTGTGTTAAATTAATATCGAAAACAATACCTTTATAAGTAAATTTGTGGAGGGTATCTTTAATGTTGATTTACTTTTTACAGATCCTAAAACGACAAGAGTATTTTGGGAAATATGGCAAAATACACAAAGTAGTTATAAACCAAAGTACTTCATATGCGGGGACACAGGTAAGGAAACTATTTCAATATATTATTGATTATTATTATTATCAGCCCGTACTGTCCCGATGTTGGGCCAAGGAATCCCTTTCTTCCTTCCATTTGTCTCTATCTAGGGATATTTGGAACCAAGCCAATTAAAACCGTTTTTGCTATATTATTGATATTATAGCAAAAATATTATAGTTATATAGATATTATAGTAATGTACTAAATACGAGTAAATTGAATGCTTTTATCACTAATATAAGGTAATTGAATGCGCTGGACAAATTAAGACCAATGTGGCCGATAATTTCCGACAGCAAGCAAAAATATTTTAAGAATACCGTGATACCAAAATTACTGCCCACCAGAAAATTTAGTTAAACTAAATCTTAACGAATTTGCAATATTATTAGAGTGAAATAATTTAAAAGTTAACAAAAAGCGGTTTTTTTTCTGCGTTTCCTCTCTTCCTCCTAAGAAATGCATAGAATCAGATAGGAAAACATAGAAGTCTAAAATTGAATTTAAAAACTACATACTAATACTAATTTCTATAAGAAATCTTTTAATCTAGTAAAAATCAAAACTGATCAATTAATCTGCTAAATTTTATAAAAGACTGCATAATAACTACAGTCAAATCACCTTTGAAATTTTTTTGCGTTGGAAGTGTATTCAAACCATAAACCAAATCGTGTTGCGTAAAATCGCATTAAAAGTGTCATAGCTACGAGTACATACTATGCTAAGTTAAAAGGTATTTATAGTAAATTACCTATTGATATCTTGGAGATGTCTATCAATAAGTTCAAAGTTTTTAATTAAACGAAAGCTTATAGAAAAATCATATTACGATATTAAAGATTATATAAACGATAAAAAAGTGTGAATTGCTCTATCTCAATAGGCACCATAATTGATTATTGATAATGTGACATGGTGATAGCAAAAAAAAAAGATTCTTAGACCTGGACGCGATTGGAACCCTCTTAGCTTTAGTTTTAAGTAGGCGAGTGTAGTTATCACCATCACTAATAGAAATAATGAAAAATGTGTTGTATATGAACGATTCATAGATGCCCTGTAATAGGTTTATATGAATAGAGCGAAGCGGTGGTAGCCTAGTGGTTAGGGCGTCAGCCTTCTAATCAGTGGTCGGCGGTTCGAATCCGGGCACGCACCTCTTAACTTTTCGGAGTTATGTGCGTTTAAAAAAAAAAAATATCACTTGCTTTAACGGTGAAGGAAAACATCGTGAGGAAACCTGCACCATAATGTCCTGAAAGGCGTGTGAAGTCTGCCAATCCGCACATGGCCAGTGGTGGACTATGGCCAAACCCTTCTCATATTGAGAGGAGACCCGTGCTCTGTAGTGAGCCGTTAATGGGTTGATCATGATGATGATGATGAATAGAGCTATTTTTGCCTTGATTCGATTTGTTTGGAAGCTGTAGTACTGAAATTATGTTGGAAGTTTCAAGGTTACAAGTGGTTACGCCCGCAGGGTCCGTCGGCGTCCGCGTACGTGACATACGTGATGTCAGCGGACGCGTTGCGCGCCATCCAGGGTGTCAACAACGTGACGCTGGACGGCCGCGTGCTCAAGGGCTCCCTGGGCACCACCAAGTACTGCGCCAACTTCATGAAGAACCAGCCCTGCCCCAAGTCCGACTGCATGTACCTGCACGAGCTAGGTAATATAACCTCACATTATCTATGCTATAAGTTCCATATTAGGTACGTGTATCGAAGGCGCAGGCCGCCGCTGCTGGTCAGTGCCGAGGGGACGCACCGACCTGCTCAACCAGGCGCCTCTGACGCGCGCACTTATCACTCTGAACTAATCACAGAGAGGCTGGACCTATTCAGTTGTAATCTGAGTGAACTCACAAGAGTGACGTCATGGATTTATGTTATATTTATATACTTTTATATTAGGCTACTCTAGCCAATTAGGTTTATTATCCTGTAAAGCTAGAATAAGAGGAGATAAATCTATACAAATAAATAAAATTGGAGTGTCTGTTTGTAATATTGAAATAACCGTTTTTTACTTCATGCATATTAATATGTATACGGTACATACACCAAAATAACATTTTTACAATTTTTGTCTGTCTGTCTGTCTGTTTGTTCCGTCTAATCTATGAAATGGCTGGACCGATTTTTACGGGACTTTTATTGGCAGGTAGCTGATGTAATGAGTAACTTAGGCTACTTTTATTTTAGAAAAATAAAGTAATGTTGCAATGTCCAAGTACTGTCCAGTATCGCGCGCAGCTCACGCGCATGCCACCGCCTGTGCCATCACGTCTCGGGCGCCTCCCACTTCCCCCACCAATTGCTTTAGTTTAGTAATTATTTCAAGTAATACGGGTTAGTAATCTATTGCTTCGTGATTGAAAGACAAACAAACACACTAACTCAACGCAGACGAAGTCGCGGGCGTCTACTAGTAAATAATTAAATATTCAGTTGCAATCTGATTGAACTCAGAAAAGTGGCATCTTGGATTATATGTTACCGGGATGTGTAAATAAGGCAATTTTTATATGTTTATAAGTGTTCTTGTTGTCTGGTGAAAGGCATTGGCCGTGGCTAGTTACAACCCTACCGATAAAGACGTGTCGCCAAGCGATTTAGCGTTCCGGCACGATGTCGCGTAGAATTAGGAGTGTGGTTTTACCATGCCCCTAACAGGTTAGCCCGCTACCATCTTAGATTGCATCATCACTTACCATCATGTGAGATTGCCGTAAATGGCTAACTTGTAGTGGATAAAAAAAAACTTTTATAACTATAAATTTCTATACTTTTTATATTAGGCTGCTCTAGTAAATTAGGTTTATAATCCTGTAAGGCTAGAGCCAAGAGGAAATTAATAATAAATAAATTGATTCAGCCAAATCTTATTGCACTTACCCCCACTCTGTGTCTTCGGCACAACATGTCTTCTTCCTCTCATATCAGCCGTCAACTATCAACTCCTTTTATAAAGCACGGTTAAATTGTCTTATATAATGCCACAAATTCCTTTGTAATTCACTAAAATCTTCTTCATGCTCTTATCCACATTATGTAAGATTGGCACAACATCTCTCCTTATTTTAAACCTGTAACTGGTAGACAAAGATGATGAGTAAATTTTAACATAACTGTTTGGTTTTGAAATACAGCTGTTATTCACATATTCATGTGATAGCCTGAAGCTTTGATAGCCTAGTGGTTAGGACGTCCGCCTCCTAATCAGAGGTCGGCGGTTCGGACCCAGGCACGCACCTCTAACTTTTCGGTGTTATGTCCGTTTTTTGAGCGATAAAATATCACTTGAATCATCAACGGTGAAGGAAAACATCGTGAGGAAACCTGCACACTTGAGAGTTCTCCATAACGTTCTCAAAGGCGTGTGAATTCTGCCAATCCGCACATGGCCAGCATGGTGGACTAAGGCCAAACCCTTCTCATATTGAGTGTAGGTGTGAGTCTTCAATGGGTTGATCATGATGATAATGATTCACATATCTGGTATCATTCTTGCAGGTGATCCGAAGGCTTCGTTTACGAAAGAGCAGATGCATGCTGGGTTGCACCAGGTGTACGAACGGCGGCTGCACCAGCAGTTGCTGCAGATGCAGCGGGACCGCCCCGACGATAAGCAGGCAAACGATGGTACGTCTCCAGGAGTTGGGTTACTGAGCGCTGACTGGTATTACAACCAGAATTACATAAGCATTGCTCTAATAAGATAGCTCTTAATATAATTTTAAGTGGCGGTGTGTGGCATGTGAGATGGTGATAACAAAAATAAAATTTACCCGGCTAAGTTTGCTATGGGCTTCTTCTTAGACCGCGGTGCGTAAGGAACTCTCATAGCTTTAGTTTTAAGTTTACGAATCTAGTTATCACCATCAAATCACTACTATGTAAATTATTGACGCGTCAAAAGCGCCTTTTAAAGGACTATTTGAATAAAGATTATTTTTGGATTTGAATTTGACATATGCTGTACAACCTTGGTTATCGAAAAGCTCCACTAGGTAAACATCTGCGTGAAGGTCACCTTCAATTCACACGTAACTTTCCAATAGCTGTAGAAAAAAAGAAACAGTGTCTCTTTTGCAAGATATGTACACAACACTCTACCAGTAATGTCCCAGCTGAAGAAGGCTGGCTTAGGTTAGCAGGTTTAAACCAGATTTTCAAATGAGCCCAGAGTTTCGTTCCTAAAGCTGCATGTTAGACTCTACTCATAACTTTTATATTAAGGGTATTAACTCTTATAACAATGCCAAATAAATATTGAAAAGTTGGATTTTTATTCTACAACATGAAGATCACATTCCAATGATTTAATTACGGTTTAGACAGTGTTCAGTCGATATGGTTTGCTTTGGTCCGTAATCACTTTGATTAAGTGCTAACCAAGGCTGTTACAATTTTTAATCAGCACTATTAGCTAATTGAGGTTTATATAAGCCAATAACTTGAGTGGTTCTTAATTTCCTGAAGATGGAAAGTATATACATATATATATATTTATATAAGAAAATGTAAAAGCCATTTCTTATCATACTAATTTACTTATCGTTTAATTACTCATAGCTTAAGTTCTTTATTTATAGTGTATTCGTTATTATATTATTAAGGTGAACTCGCCGTCCTCCCCATAATCGTAAAGTTTCTACGGTTAGATTTCTAATTAAAATGTGTTTCTCTGTATTTTGAACTAAAAATGAAAAACTGTATACTTATATACATATATAAACACCTTTGTGAATTATTTTTTCTTTTATTGGTTTGCAGGTAGTTCTAGTACGAATGCAGAAAAGAGTAGTTCTAAAGATGGTACGTTAATTTTCTACTATAGTCAAGTAGAACATCAATCCAGAAATGTGTGGTGGTTTTAAAATTTTGTTAATATATTTTCAGGAAATCAGTCGAACTTTATACCAACAACAGTGGCCGCATCGTCTCAAGTAAATGTAGTCAGTACATCTAAGTAAGTTTTAAAGGCTTGGAGCTTTATAAAATAAAGAAAAGGTCCTAGATCATAACAATTATTTGACCCTAAAATATTCCTTGCAGATCAAAGAAGGATTCGGTCAATGGTAGCAATAGTAATGGAAACAGTAGTAATGGAGTCAGCAATAGCAATGGAAAGGAAGCGTGGCCCAGCCTCGGTTCATCACCTCCTTCAGATAGCCCCGCGAGAAAACAGTCTAGCCCCAAACCACAGCAGACGGGTAAGTTGTTATTTTTGCCCCTTATATTTTATAAATTATTATTTAGAGAGACTAAGCTCTCTTCAAGGCGGGATATGCTTTATTTTTATGTAATACGTTCATATCGCGCCTGTAAACAAATAACATATTCGTTGCTAAGGAAGGAAAGAAACCTTCCTTTAATCTAAGAAATGTGTTTAAATATCCCGCTTGGAGATATCAAAGAAATTGGTTGCTAAGGATAGGAAAATTGTCTGCTCTAAATAAAGCTGACCAGTTTTACATTTCACTAGGTATCTTTGAATGAAATATTTAAAATTTCGGTTGGGGTATTGTATCTTGGTGTTTCTAACCGTAAGCCAACTGAAAAAAATGTCAACGAAAACATCAATAGTCTACCGCCTAGTTATAGAAGTAACTAAATATCCTTGCAGTTAAGTCACAAGAAAACGGCACATCAGAATCACCGTCCAGTCCAACACAGCTCCAACCACAGTCTCAAACGAAAAATAGCAAAGAGAATCACATCGACAGTAAACCCAGCAGAAGTAACACTAGCAATACAAACGGACAGAGTAGCAAGAAGAGCAAATCAGATAGCAAATCCAAACAGAAGAATAGCAATAGTATCACAAACGAAATCAGCGAACCACAGGCATTCGAGAGTAATACGGAAGAGAGTATGAATAACACACAACAAACGCAGAACAATTCAGTCTTCGAAAACGACACACAAAGTTATCTATCCAACGACCTTGATGAATTAGAATCAGATAGACACAGCTTGTTAGAAACCCACGATTTGTTGAACAACAGTGATCATAGTTTATTGGAAGACGACAATACACACAATTTATTGAATGACGCAAATAATGAGGTAATGATGATGCAGAGGCATAGAGAAATGCTGGCGGGGCTCGTGGATAACAACCATCTCATGCCTCAAATGAAGAGCCCACTCGTGAACGGATACGGGTTATTAGACAGGGATTCAATGTATCTAGGCAATGATAGGCAGATTAGTCAAATTAACCACAACCTTATGGACCAGAAGGAAATGTTATTAAGAGAGCGCAGTAGGACCAGTATGCTCCTCAGACAGAACGAAATGCTGGCCCGCCAACACAATGCCATGGTGGAACCTAAACATTATAATATGCCCACCTCCAGTATAGGACTTGAGTCTGCTAGTGAATTATTAGGTAAGGGATTTTACCAAAATCGCTTGTTCACTAACCTAAAACCAAAGATCTTTAGAACACCTATCTTGATTTCGATTCTCTTTATTTTCTTTACTCTAACATTCTTTACACTTTTGGCAATGTGATTGTTACTATTAAAACTGATTATACCATGTCTCACTGAAACATTTTATTTATCCTTAACTTTGGGGATTTTCATTCCATTTTAAATATTTTTTTTAATTTTGATTTTTTTTCTTTACAAGATTTATCATCATGGTTCCCTATACAAAAATTGACAACGTTTATTTGAATTTTTCATACCTTTTTTTTTTTCATTTAATATCAAATAGTGGATGCTTCCAAACGAGGGAAGACCGTATTTCCACATTATTGTCATTCCAGATAAACTTATACACGGTGACTTTTTTTCGTCTTCCATCGGCGACCCAGACGTCCGAGGCCATTTTTTATAACAATAATTCAGGGAAAACATCCTGTAGCGAGTGCGAGCTGTTGGTTCTAGTTATTCGCTGGCGAAAAGAAACTCGTATAGTTGTTATCTGAATCAATATTGAACAATGCATAAAGATGTTTACATATATTAGATTAAAGAGGTCGCCGATAAAGACGATGAAAGGTCCCCGTGTCGCGACACACCCTTCCTCCTTTCCAGCTACCTACACCCTGCACCAAATGTGTGGTTTCATTAACATTCTCTTTGAATAAATTAGTATATGTGACCTGTGTTTTTTCAGGTGCTAATTATCATCCAAATCACAATATGCTTCCACCGTTCGGTATGAGAGTAGACAATTCAATGGGCACAAGCTCTTTAGGGAACACAATGTCGGCAAACTCTATGTCCAATATTACGGCGAATTCCCTTTCCGCAAACACAATGGCAAATTCTATGGGATCAAATAGTTTGTCAGCGAATGTTATGGGAAATTCGATGGGCAACTCAATGGGAAATTCCATGGGCAGTTCTATGGCGAATTCTATGGGCAGTTCGATGGCAAATTCCATGGGCAGTTCGATGGCAAATTCAATGGGCAATTCTATGGTAAATTCAATGGGCAGTTCTATGGCAAATTCTATGGGGAATGCAATGGGTTTCCTGATGCACAACCAACAAATGGCCATGCAGAATCAATCACAAATGCTTCTCAATGGATTCGACACACCACAATCTGTTGTAAGTTATACTGATGTTTCATTATATCTTTTTAGTTCTGTGCTTTTGTAGATTTATTAATACTAGTTGAGCTACCTTCAATAATAGGGATCCTTCACTACGACAATCCTTCATCAAAAACGACGAAATGACAGATCTCCGCCTTTTAAAAACGTGTGCAAAATGAAGTAAATTTATGCCCTCTTTGTACAATTTACTATTTTAGATTAGTAGTAACATTGTTTTTGTTTTTGGGCTTTTAAAGTTGGTTTTAAAGAGTTTTTTAACATTGCGTCTGAGAGCAGAAAGTTTAATTCGAGTAAAACCATTGTGCAGAGCGAAGGTCGGTACCAGGCGGAAAATATGGATAAGTTCTTCACGGACTTCCATAAAGCGCAACAGATGCGGCTATTGCTATCGCGCGGGGAGGAACGTCGCCTGGACCACATGCCGCACGCACACAGCATGCTGAGTGCGGAGCGGTTAGAAATGGAGCACAAACAGAGGTAATAACCCTTAACCAACCATATGTTATACTGGGATGAAAAACATCCTTTGACCGTCCCAAGCCTAGATCGATTTATTTGTAATTTATTGACCTTTATAATAAATGGGTGACTGATAGAATGCTTCTTCTTGTTTCTGTTTTTCTTATTTCTATTTTTTACTTTTTGTAGTGTAAAAAAATAAATAAATAAAAATGGGTTAAGAGTTTAGACCCACCCAGACATTGCTCCAATACAAGCTGTTATGAATTTAGTGATAGATAGTGAGGTTTATAACATGTGCCCTCAAAGTCATTGCTTCATGATGACCAAGAAAGCTCTTTTTTATACACTGCAAGTTAACCCTTGACGGCTATCTCAGCTGGTCGTAAGTGATGATGCAGTCTAGGATGGTAGCGGTCTAACCTGTTAGGGGTATACTAAACCCACACTCTTAATTGGTTTTTAAGCGACATCGTGCCGGAACGCTAAATCTCTTTAGGACACGTCTTTGTCTGTAGGGAAGCCTCCCACTAAGACTGCTCTGCCAAGAGTGTTACGATGAAGAAGATGTGATAGATACCAGATCCTATGGCTGATATGTTTTCCAAAGCATTAGAGTGGATAATAAATTTTCTCCAACCTCAAGGCTGTTTGATGCCTTAGAATATCTTATTGATTAATTTTAATTTACAGAATGAGTAACTTACGAGCTGCAGAGTCCGGGGGTCGGGCTGCGGGTGACGGTGACGATGACCTTGACTTTGACCCCTTCAAGGAAACACAGAAAGCCCTCGCAGAAATGATGGAAACGGAAGTTATGCTCAACTCTATCTCTAGCGGGTGAGTACAATCGAAATGACCAATCAAGTTGTTCTGATCAGATCTAAATTAACGTATACACACACTGACCGACACGCTCTCTCTCTCTCTCTCTCTCTCTCTCTCTCTCTCTCTCTCTCTCTCTCTCTCCCTCTCCCTCTCCCTCTCTCTCTCTCTCTCTCTCTCTCACACGCACACACACACACACACACACACGCATCCACCCCCAGACAGTGTTGTTGACCTGCAAAATTTAACATATTGTTATATAGTTTTTACAGGTTGTTTAAATTGTTTGGTTAAATAGGTAAATTGTAATCTTATTTGGCCTGTATATTGGCCTTATAATCACGGGTGATTACAGATAATAAAATAAAAACAAATTTATATGAGAAAAAGTTAAGAGTTGTACTATGCTTAATTTGCTCAACTGATGATGTGTATGCTTGCAGCGACAACATGGAGCGTGTGCGTAGAGCCAGGCTGCCTCCGCCCGGCTTTAGTCACATGAACACGTTCGGACTCGCCGTGCCCAGGCACCAGGGACACCAACAAGGTAAGATGGCTTCCATTATATCTCACTGTCTTTTGAAGACCTCCGTGGCGCAGCGCGTGCGCTGTTGCATTTTAAAGTTGGAGGTCCTGGGTTCGATTCCCGGCTCGAGTCTGGTCTGGTGGGAGGCTTCGGCCGTGGCTAGTTACCACCCTACCGGCAAGGACGTGTCGCCAAGCAATTAAGCGTTCCGGCACGATGTCGTGTAGAAACCAATTAGGAGTATGAGTTTACCATACACCTAACAGGTTAGCCCGCTGCCATCTTAGACCGCATCATCACTTGCCAGGTGAGATAGCTGTCAAGGGCCAACTTGTAGAATATATAAAAAAAGACAGATTAAAGTAAAATGTTATTATTGTATATTCTATTTGTGATGAGAAAGTCGGCTGTTTCCAAACAAACCTCATTCATCAATCGCAACAATTGTCCCAGATTGGACCCAGATGGACCCCGCCATAATGTCGACCTCCGTCAACTTCGGCAAGAACCAGCCCCTGCGGCAGGAGCAGGCGGCCACGCTGAGCCAGCAGCAGCAGGAGCTGTTCGCGCGCTTCAACCACATGCAGGTGCAGCCCAACGGGGTCAAGATGCCCCCGCAGTGGCCCCAGCAGAAGCTCTCGTGGCCCCTCCAGCACAACGCGGCCTACAACGCCATTCCGCTGCCCCCGGGCTTCGCGCCGCCCAAGAACCCCGCCGAGTGCATCGATGCCAAGTAAACAAAAAAAAAAAAAACACGTGCAATCTTCAAAACCGGAAACATATTCAGCGGATAACTATATTTTCTATTATTGTCTCTTTCCGTTGGTGATGTGATCGAAAAATCTTTGTATTAAGAGAGCATATTTTAACGAGAGAAATATGATAACACAACAAAGGATTTGTAAAATGAATTAACCTATTTGTTTTATTTAAATGGAAAAAAAAAGATGATTATTATTATTATTATATATTTCTCTTTGGTTTTTATTATTCTCTACTTTCATTCACGGTCTCGGCTCGCTGTCCCCACGTATCATATTTCTTAGATTTCGTTTCTGTTAGTTGTTTTTTTTTTCTCTCTCGACTGATGATATATGTATATTCGTTATATATTTATATACTTAATAGAATCATAAAAATGTTACATCAAATTATTATTTTCTATATTAAAATGAAATGCCAATTACGCGGTTCAGTTTTGTACATTATTGAGCCACTACCCATTGATGAGATCATTAAATTGAAAGTATTATTACGGATTCTTTTAATACAGACACACACCTGAATTTCAGTACCTATGTATCTGCCTGTTGTATGAATTAATGATAAACACAATTAAGAAAACATGGTTTTTTCACTCTTTATTGTAAAAAAATATACGTATGTACTAAAAGACAGTAAAACATAAAAATTTAAGATGCAATGGTGCAAAATTGGTCTTAAGTCTGAACACAGTGAAGTTAAAGGTTGTTGTTTAACACAAAAATTATCGTCGACCAATCCTAACCTCATATTACAACCAATAGACCTCGATTTATAACAAACAATATATTCATATAACGTTTCTAAAGAGCTTTCTCAATGGGCTGAAAACGTCCGATGTTGGAGACATGACAGAATGTTCAGCGCCTACTAAAAAATTTCTTACGCGCGAAAAAATCAGACAAAAAAGTTTTGAGGGAAAACAAAAATTTGTGCTCGAGCATACTGATAATAACTAATTGCCCGGACTATCCGGTTGCCAGCGGGTAGGCAATATATTTCCAAATAAAGCTACCTTGACTAAACTCACTCAAGATTTACACACTAGATAATACAACGAGGCTATCATTCGCTATTTATTTTTATTGATACAGTTTCATTTCATAAAGTTAGATATGACATATATAGTTCTTGTTGCGTTATATTTCATCTAATATAATGTACCTAAACGTGACCTTGGGATTTCGAAATCAATCGCGTCCAAAATAATCCATGCGTCTTTACGCACCATGTTCAAGAAACAATCTTCCTGAAATGTTTTATCAAACAAAAAGGGTAGTAGTTGGAATAGTTGGTAGTTTGCCTTTAGGCTGATCTACTTTTGTCACCCAATGGGCATATCTCTTAAAACCCTTACATTGTCTCCAATTATTACGCTGGCTATTAAACCGATATCGAACATTCATTGCTAGCTCAGGGATCTGTTTATTCCCGATTCCGTTCTACAGTTAAGCTCTGTCAAAAGGAGGCTGGTACGGGACGACAAGTCAGAGAAAAACGCTCGCTAGATTAACCTCTTAAAATGACGCGACTAAACGCGTTTTATTCTTGGTTCGGCATTGGACATGTCTCACCGAAATTTTGAGATGAAATTTTACGCAGAGAATCATAAAATTCTAGCAATGTAGATGGATACATAGAATAATTTTATCGCTACAATACAAACAAAGAATGCAAGAAAATAACCAAAAAGTTCAACCGTAATGTAGTTAGTATACATTTGTTTAACCGGAGAGATGGAAATCCCGGCGGCGTATTACGGCCGGTGTTTGTCTGTTTATGCAGAAATTTATAGTTAACACCTGTGCTTTTCCAAAATCATCGTAACTGTCTTCGTACATATCACACCATTTTCACCAACCAGCCTACACACTCTTCCCATCGATGAACGCACGAGGATCCGGTCCGTCCCACTCCACGGTAGCACCGTTATGCCACACGTACAACCCTCCGCCTGTAGGATGTAACGCACACTCGAGAGCCACTTCAGCTGCCTGTTCAGGAGTCACGGAGCCAACGCCATTGGTCATGTCGGACATCACGTAGCCAGGGTGAAAGCAGTTTACGAGAATACCTGAAAAATACGATTGACTATACTTAACTAGTCACTATCTGTATTTAGTTTTAAGCATATTTTTATGGACAGACGACATCAGACGAGTCGCAGGGAGCCGCTGGAAACAAGCGGCCCAAGACCGTGAGCATTGGAACTCCCTACGAAAGACCTATGTCCAGCAGTGGACGTCAATCGGTTGTTAATGATGATGATATTTTTATGTACTTCAGCGGTAAGTATCTTTTTTCGCAATTGGTGGCAGTGATTTTGATAAAGCTTGACGGGCCCTAATAAAAGAGACTTGGGTATCTGATCAAAATAGAAGGCCCAGAAGGTAATAGCCTTATTAACTAAAAGTGATAAAAACTGGCGCAACGAGTATATAGCTTAAATATGTTGACAACACAGAAAGGTAACGATCCAAAAAAATAAAGAATTCACCAACTCTGTATAGATTGGTTATTTTCTTTAGAACGAATTACCTAGGCATTTGACACCGTTGGTTATTTACGCATTTACCTGTTCTCCATAAAAAAAAGTAAGGTAAATACCCTGTATGGCAGTTATATTCAAGCCATAGGACGTCGGTTTCTACGCGACGTACCGAAACGCTTAATCGCTTGTCGGCATATAACATCTTAATAACATGCCACTAGTTAGCACGAGCGAACATATGACTGAAAAAGTATAATAATGGGTATTGGGTAAGTTAAACGTTTCCAAACGTTAAATTGTATAACGCGTCTTATTAGTAATATATATTTACATACCTTCATCAGCTAATCGGCGATTTAACATAAAGGTATAAGCATTCACACCAACTTTCGATACCACATAGGGAGATTCACCCCAACCGTCAACGCCATCTCTATTCAATTTCACCGCTTCCAGGTAACTTTTCATCAAATCTTTCAATTTTTCCAAATTTAAGTTAGGATCGCCGATTTTTTTCCTCAGCACCTCTGACGGTATTCTGGACAAATGTCCAGAAGAACTCGTTATATTGAGTATGGTCCCATTTTTGTTAACCAATGGCAGAATTGCTTCTGTAAAGTTAACTAAGGCGAAAAAGTTTACGATTAAAGTTTGTTCTGCCTGAAAAGCTTTTGGTTCATTTGAATCTTTCAGAAACAGTACGCCGGCATTGTTTATTAGCAAGTCAATCTTTTTATTATGTGAACGAAGAAAACGATAGAATGTTGATATACTCTTTTCATCAGTGACATCAAGCTGGTGATATTTCGGTTTGTAACCTTGTTTCTGAAGCTCTTTACAGGCTTCAGTGCCTCGTTTCTCGTCTCGAGATGTCAAGTAAACTGTGCCATCAAATTCTTTACAAAGGCCTTTCACTATGGCGAAACCAATTCCTTTATTGGCCCCAGTAACAACTGCTATTTTCTCGGACATTTTTTTAAAACTACTTGTGAATGCTTGTAAATTCTATTGACTAGTGGCCGTCGATGTCAATATTATCTTTGCCCTATTGACCTACAGATACAATGAACTTATAAAAACTTCTAGATGCTTAAATCCATATATTTCGCATAAAAAAGAGGACACCTAAGCGGCGACCTATACAGCAAGCTTAGCCCTGCCTCTGAAAGAAACAGTTAAAACGAGATATTATCATGGCCGGCATAAGTCAGTCTCATTTTAACACATTTAATATATAACTTTGAATCCCATCAATTTACCTATGGTTTAACTGTGATTGGTGGAGTAAATGTACAACATATCACTGGTGTAACTCTGATAATACGTCATTCATTAACTAATAATATTACTCAGAATCGGTATGATTTCTATAACAAAGAGGCTAAAATCACAGCCTCTGTTATAATTGAAAAATCTGTAGAATATAATAAAAATTTGATAACCGTATTATGTTATAAGTTTGTTTTCTAAACAAATAAAACTCATAAGACCGTCAATAACCCTTATGATTTCTTCAGATTTTGATGTAGATATTATCAACGGATTTATAAATTAGTCTACATATCAAATTCAAATTCAAATTCAAAATAATCTTTATTCAAATAGTCCTTAAAAAGGCACTTTTGACGCGTCAATAATTTACACAGTAGTTATTTCATGGTGATAACTATATTCGTAAACTTAAAACTAAAGCTATGAGGGTTCCAAACGCGCCCCGGTCTAAGAAGAAGCCCACAACAAACTTAGCCGGGGTTATCAATCCTTAATACTTTCTAAAATAAACGCAACAAGACTCCTTTGTAAGTCCCTAAATCTGTTGATAACGCATAATGAAAATATTTGTGACGTTGATATCATTCTACATTGTCGCTGGTTTTGTGATAAAGCTATAGCCACACATAACTTGAGTAGGTATATTATTAAGTGACAGCTGACATAACTCATTCATTTCATAGGTATCATTCAGTTTTATCAGCTGAGTTTTATAGTGTGGCCTGTATGTTGTTTATTTACATTCCATCACACATGTTTGGAACGTTCTAGAATTAATAAATATATTCACCTTTACTTACTTTCCCAAGTTATTTAATGGTCTCTAAACATTGAACTAAGTAAAAAACTTAATTATTTCTTCTTATGTGAAAACTAAATAAGTTAGCGACATGACTTTGTGGCAGACTACAAAACCTTTATTTGGAGACGAAGTAGTTTTACGTTCTATTGATTGGCTGGAGAATTTTCCATGGAGGAACGAATCAACGATAAAGAAAGAAAAGGACAAGTATCGTATATGTTTGCAAGCGAAAGATTTCTCACCCCAAGAGATTACTGTAAAAACTGCGGATGGATTTATTATTGTGGAGGGAAAACATGAAGAGAAAAAGGATGAGGATGGTTACATTTCGCGGCATTTTGTGAGAAGGTACAAGTTGCCGGAGGGTTGTCGACCTGAGTCGGTGGAGTCCAGATTGTCGTCGGATGGTGTCCTAACTATCTTGGCGCCTATAAAACCGGTCACTAGTCGGGATGTCGTCATACCAGTTTCTCACGAAGTTTCTAATGTTAAATCCAAATTGTGAGCACTCTTTTAATAGGTACATTGACTGTGAATTTAAGAATAGAAAATCGATAACTTAAGTGAAAATTTTATTAATGAATTATATTCATCAGTTACATGTAGGTCTAAATAAAGAAGAATTAGTTTAACCAAACATATATTCTTAAGTCTTGGGAGTTCTGGTCTATAGCTGGAGCAGCCACCTAATAAGTTTAACAAGTTATTGTAGTGTAAAAAGTAACTTCATCTTGATTGTAACAAAATAATTGTTTAACTATAGGTTTATAGACTTATTCTCCAAAAGAACAAATTGTTCACTTACGAGGAAACAAACTTGCAATGATAAAATTTTATGATTTAAATTTGTGATTCTTTTTTGTACATTAGCTTATAACTCAATACCTTACAATTTTTGGGAATATACTTATTCTTAATTATTGTTTATTAAAACTTACAAATGACAGTTATTTAACAATTCTTTATGAATGTAACAATTTATTTGAGCAGATTAATATATAGTTGCATTCCTCGAACTGAATTGTTTTTACTTAGCCTTTTTTTAGTTTTTTTTTTTTAAGTTGTGTAGTTATTAATTGTAAGACCATTTCTCTAACTAAAGAGCATGTTTTGTACTCATATAATTGGTTAACGTTCAGTGTATAGTTTTATCATTCTATTATGGAAATTTGTATTTAATAATTATTTAATACAGTTTAATAATGTTTGGGACACTTGAAGACTTTTTAAATTAGTTTTATATGCATATCCCCATATTCCTATTAAATATTTGAGTAAAGGCTTGGCTCCAGAATTATAATGGAATGATAGTTTCATCTTTGCATGGTACTTCATATTTTTATCTTAATGTAAAGACATTTTTTTTTAGATTTGGTTAAGGTATTCTATAAATTATAAAATTTATTCAAATAATCCTTTAAAAGGCACTTTTGAGAGGTCTAAGAAGAAGCCTGCAACCAACTTGGCTGAGTAAGTATAATTTTTATGAATAATAAATTATAAAATTATTTCAAATCAAATCATTTATTTTGCATAGATTGAGTCAGTATTGGTGTTACAATATGTTGAATTATAGATGCTTACAATCTGCCGGGTAGGCATGCAAAAATAATATTTTAACAATTTATGTTTATGGTCAATAAATATGTCAAATATAAATTTAAATGTTTATAAATGTCGACCTTTTTCTAATTAACTTTTACGTTACTTTACTTACTTTTAATTACGATTATAAATGCATGTAGTACCTAACTATAAATTGCTATCTCATAAATATTCTTCAATTGAATAGAATACTATTCCTCATTAAAAAAATCTTTAATTTTATTATTATTATATTTTCAATGTAATACCTGATCATAATGATTTAATGTGTTGCTATTGTAAACTTACTGCCTGAAATACCTGGCTTATATATTAGACTTTAATAGTACTCACAAAACGGTAGACCAACCTTAATCAACCCAAACTGCTATATATTGTTGATGTTAAAAGTAATAAAGTTCAAATCAAATCAAAAATAGCTGTATTCACATAAACCTATTACAGACATCTATGAATCGTTCATTTCATTATTTCTATTCATGAAATGATGGTGATAACTACAATCGACAATTTCTCATTTCCGATGCCTGTACTATGTAATATAATGTCATTATAGTTACAGAAACTTGGTGACATATTAAATTAATTAAAAATGTATGTTCTGTACTACCGTAAAATTACCTATCCAATAACCATAACCAAGTAATAAATAAGTCACCATTGTCAAATCAGTATATTCCAATTTTTTTATATTTTTGTACCAAATCTCTGATAACAGACACTTTTATTAGAGGTATACGAAGTAAAGCTTATCTCGATAAGAAATCTCTTCCAGCTACCCTAAAATGTGAATAAGACTTTATAAAGTGGAATAGGTTAAAAGGTCAAAAGTCAAGTGACAAAACTGGACATACTAATAAATACTTCAATAAATTAAAAAAAATCATATATGATATGTTTTTTTTTATAAATATAAATAAATATTTAGCTACTAAGTGACGACCTTATTAATTCGGGCGACGTAGACATACAGATCTAGCATTCGAAGAGATAAGAATCCATAAGTTGCTTGAAACAATTTATTCCAAATCATCCAGACTTCGGTTCGTATGTATTATCTATCAATAAGGTATCTATAAGTGACCGTGAACTGAACATCATAATCGATAAAATTGCAAAGCAGTTTGTACGCGGCGAGCGGCGATCCACGACGTGAAAATTGTGTAGGTACGTACCAAGATAGTTCATCTAGTATGGATTCGTATTCTAAAATGACTATACAAGCTTTAGTTATGCAAGCATTCATTTTGCGCTAATCTATACAAATAAATAAAATTGGAGTGTCTGTTTGTAACATTAAAATAACCGTTTTTTACTACATGCATATGAATATGTATACGGTACATACACCAAAATAACATTTTTTATATGTGTCTGTTTGTTCCGGCTAATCTCTGAAATGGCTGGACCGATTTTTACGGGACTTTTATTGGCCGGTAGCTGATGTAATAAGGAGTTGAGAGTGAGAGGAGAGTTAACTTAGGCTACTTTTGTTTTAGAAAAAGTCTTTTATTTTAGAAAAATAAAGTAATGTTGCAATGTCCAAGTACATACTGTAATAATTTCAAGGTCGTCTGTTGTAGTTTAGTAATCCATTGCTTCGTGATTGAAAGACAAACACACACTAACTCAACGCAGACGAAGTCGCGGGCGTCAGTTAGTAAACAATATATACAATTAACTATTCTGGAATCAGCGACCACAAAACTAGCTCTATTCTTCATAGACTCAAAAATAAATTAAACAAAAACGTGTTATAAATCAACGATTTTTTTAATACGTGTAATAGTATGAAATTTTAGTCTAATTTTAAATATGTAAATGGGCAAATGCGTATAGGAAGACCAAAGAAGAGATGGATGGATTGTGTGATAGGGGATATAGGTGTAAAAGGTGTCGACATTGAAGTGACGGCTGATAGAAGTGAGTGGAAGAAGACATGTGCCGATAAAACTTAGCAGAAGAAAATATTCTTATAATCATTATTTTTTATTTTCATTAAAGGGTTAATTAGCCCAATTGGTGTGATTTCGGAGGTTTTCCATTTGATTATAACAATTATTGTGTTATGTCACGTAGCGCGACACGCAAATTACAATGAAATAAATTAAATTATAACCAGTGAAATCTTTAATATTTATTGTAATCTTTTTCTGCCGCACCAATATATTATTTTGTCCTTGAAAGTGGGTCTATTTCCCGAGCATCCTTTTGTTAGCCAATGAAGCTCTAGCTTCATTGGCTTCACTGGCTTCATTGGCTGTATATAAACATAATCTATAATTTTTTTAATAAACTTTATTGCACAAAAAAAATACTTAAGGCGAACTTAATGCTAAGCATTTTCCACTAGTCAATCTTGGATCACACAGAAATAAACATGTGGCACAATAAAAGGGTATAATGATATAAGTTATACATATCTATTACTGTGTAGGTATATTGTATAATAATAAATACTTATATATGTACTTATATCTAGAAATGACAGACATGAAACATGAGAGTTATAGAGTGAAAGAAAATGTAAGCAAGTTCTAATTAATAAATAATAATTAAGACCCATTAAGCAATATTTTTATACTAATTTAAAAAAAAAGAAATACTTTGCAAAATAATGATTTCGGGAAGTAAGTAAGTAAAGGAATTCCAAAGTAAAATAGCTAGAAAAATAAAGGAATTAGCAAGTTAAGTTTAGGAAGGTGACAAAGCTTAGTTCGTCCATTATATCGATTAATGATGGACTTGTGAATGGTTGCTATGGTAAATGGTTTATACGCGGAATTGTACCGGAACGCTAAATCTGCGGGCACGTTTTCGTCGCGTAGGATGTAGTAAGGAGCGGTGCCGGAATCAGCCAATAGTCCACCTAGTTGAAGGTCTACTGACACTGCATTTACCGTTGCAAAGTTGCTGGAATGTTATTGGCAGTAATGTTAATAGTGTTTTAGATATAGCAACACCTAAAACTAATTCTTGCGTAATCATTGAAGTGACAGAGGTTAGTAAGGAAACAGATGTGAAATATGTATTAATACGTCTTTGTAGACAAAAAGTCCGGATGCCGTTACGGGAAATAGCATAACGCTCACTCACCCGTAATTCCGCCTTTTATAGTTTTAACTGTGATGTTTTACATACAAGCCTGTGACGGCCGAAGATTTTTTTATATCCCTGCGATTCGGCGTTGAAACTGTGCGATCGTAGGTACAGTTAGGATCCTTTTAAGGGTCATTGAGTCCCTAAATAGCTTTTCGGAAATATGTGCTAGGAGTTATGACACATCTTATCAATATTACTTGCTCTCATGGTGAAGTAAAAAAATCGTGTGGAAATCTGCATACTTGAGAGTTTTAAATAGTGTCAAAGGCGCCAAACCGCACGTGGCCACTGTGTTGAAGAACCGAGCCCTGTGGGAGGGTAATGGGTTGTTGATGATAATGATGAAGAATATCTAACAGTTGATGATGATTTATTGTGTGATACCACCACCACAACAGAGTTGATTTATTGTGTACGGTAACTTAGGAGGCGATAAATTGGGTCAGGTTTCCTTTAGTGGTAAAAGCGGCTTAACCAACTTATAATACGCATAACAGGTTTTATATTCTGTAATGTTTAATTCTGATGCTTATTTTAATATGATCATTTTAACTCAAGTGCTGTTTTTTGGTACGAGGCTAACGGAGCAGCAATATAGTATACTGTGAGAGAAAAATGACTTATTAGGTAGATACGTATAATTGCATACATTTTACATTTATTGATTTCATCTACGACCTGGAAAATAATTTCGTAAATAAAAACTCCAATTAAATATAACGTATGTAGGGAGCCAAAACCAAATATAAGTATACCAAATGGAGCAAAATATTTTCCAACAAAAAAAAAAACAAATTGAAAATTACCTAATCGCTCTTGCACGGATAACCGCATATAACACAACCGCGCTGGAGGTCAATATGTTTTTGATACTATGTGATTACTATTCCGGTTGCTGAAATGCGCTCAAAATATTTAAATAATATTCATAAGCGAACTTCAGTAGTTGTCAGTTTTTGCCACAAGATCTCTGTGAATGTTTATTGACCGTGAGGTCTAGGTTGTTTCAGCTATAAATAGTTTCACCCGTGGTTCCCAGACATTAAAGTCGTGGTCAATAGCGTCGCAAACGTTGTTAAATACGTTCTCTTGTTGTCTTAGATCCTTTTGAAAGATCCTTTCCTTTTATTATTATGTTATTGTTTTTACATAAAGAATAAAAACACACAAGTAAAAATTCGACTGATTGGTTTTATTACTAACACAGTAAGTAACTCTTGGCCGTGGCTTCACTCACGTGAAATTCACGATTCATAATTCTTCATTCTTGCGTTTCTTACTACAAAATTAGCAGACTTATTACCAATTTCAAACGCCTATGCCTTCAGGGTATGAATTTTGAGTTTTTTTTTTCGGACTGTCTATTGCTGTGCAGCTGTGCATAGCTGTACTAACCCTATTGGTTGCCACATCGTAACCGGGCTTTTTGGCGAGCTTCGGAAAGAAGCTTTATCAGAAGAAATTTTGAGCCCAAGGGCTCGAAGAAACAAGGGAACGTCTGCCTAAGGGCGCCTCCTGTGAGGCCGAACCTCGGCTTAGGCGACGTTTGGGATAACGGGGGGGGGGGGGGGGGGGGGGGGTCGGACGGTGTATGAGTAATGTAATGGTGAAAAATCAGGCGAGATCTAAAACTAGTTTAGAGATTTGTGAACAACTGAACTAGCGCCATTTGCCTACTTATTTACCACTTCAGCATATATCCGTCATTAGGGATAAATGACCAGCCCACTTACATTACACGCGGTAATTTTTGTAGTTTTTTACACTGGAGTCCATTTTTTTAGTTTTGTGACATATTTCGCTGTTTCTTGTGTGGTTTAGAACCGTTTCAGTTTCTAGCTGATCTTTGATACATCTGGATTACTATTTTACTATTTTACCCATAGGTACGTGCCTACTAGAAATCAAGTTAATACATCGTATTAAGCTATTGGCCAGAAGATATGTGTTTCCTTGTGTCCTAATAAAACTCTCGGTTTTTAATAAAATAATTCACAACCGAATTTCGTGTGATATTGTACCCACTTGTCCGAGAATTTTCCGTATTTACCTGTACAAACATTACCTGTCCGTATCCGGGATTTGCAGGCATGATGCCCCAATTCTTCAAGATCGCTCTTAAAGTTGAGCATTGCTAAAGATTAACTGCTTGAAGGTTTTTGATTGCAATGAAAACTGATGTTAGAGAGTGACATTTTGTTAAATATCCGTTGAGGAATTAACCAACTTTAACCTGTGGCAATCTTCATCAAGTTTGTATAATAAAATATATAACACATAACAATATATTAGATCTGGAAGCCTCAGCTGGGTAGGTACATAACTACGAGTACATATGCGCTGGCAAATGCGCAACATTAGTTTTTATATAAATTTAAATTTTAAATTATGTTGGTATTTTTTGTTACTCCATAGTTTGTATAGGGCGATTACCATCCGCGAACTCGTAATTTTAATAATAATGATTGTAATAACGTGATCTTTAGCTGGGTAAATGGCCAAAGTCAGACCTCCAAGGTTCGGTAGTTGTTTTGTCATTCAGTTGACAGATGTGCGCTGCCGCCACAGACGGTACACCGTCTTCTCCCATTCAGGAGATAAAGACGACCTAACTTTTTATTGATAAGTAACAGTAATTGCTTTACGAGGATTATGCGACGTGGCAAAGTAAGACAAACCGCGGAATCCAACCTGCGTATTTAGTGGCGTTCAAGTTTGCGTTCTGCTAGCGACCAATCAGAAGACACGCCCATTCAGCACGAGTTTTGTAATTGGCTATAACTGCTGCAGTTTCGCTAGTGCTACAAAATTCGCTTCGCCGCCTCCAACCTCCACGGCATGCTTCGTGGTTTTAACTGAGAAGATCAGTTGCAATGTTAGAATCTAGACTATCTCGAAACAATGAAAATTTCGTCATTAGTTAAACTTTATCAAGGATTTACGGACTGATTATAGCATTATATTTATATACTGAGAAATGAATCCTGTTTAAGATAGTGTATATTTTGTTATTTTGAAAAGATACCGGTGTAGGTTGTTTTAAAGTTAGGGAAAACATCGCGAGTAGGTAAACCTCCAAGACTGGGGGACAATAATTTTCTTAACAGCGTATGAAGTCTACCAATAAAAATATGGTCTTACTTCTTATTCTGACAGGAGTCAAATGCTTTGGACGTTAATGGACTGATGATCATATTAGGTTATATATAGTTAAGAGGTTTTTTGAGCTGTTGGGTTATTTCGTTACCTAGGTTCCTATATTCACGATGGACGCCGTTCAGCCGGAGTCGCTTCTGGAGTACGTGTTGATAGAGTACCGGTGGCTGGTGGTGATCACCACGTTGATGCCGCTCTCCTTCGCCTGGAAGATCTGGTCGACCGTCCGGAACTACGTCGTGTTCCGGTTAAACAGTGCACCGAAATCACACGAGAGGAAAGTCAGGGAGGTTCAAAGACAGGTAAAGGACCTAGGAATTTCTAATATTAAGAGAAAATATTTGGTTGTTTGTTTGTTCGAGTTGTGATAGCCTAGTGGTGAGGACTTCCCTCTCCTTATCAGAGGTCAAGGTTTCAAACCCGGGTACGCACCTCTAACTTTTCGGAGTTATGTGCGTTTTTAAGCAATTAAAATATGACTTGCTTCAACGGTGAAGGAAAATCGTGAGGAAACCTGCATGCCTTAGAGTTCTCCATAATGTTCTCAAAGGCGTGTGAAGTCTGCCAATCCGCACATGGCCAGCGTGGTGGATTATGGCCAAACCCTTCTCATATTGAGAAGCTGTGCTCTGTAGTAAGCCGGCAATGGGTTGATCACGATGAATTCTGAAACTGCTAATTCGATTTTATAATACTTTCGCATGATATGAACTCTCGCAGAGGTCGACGTAAGTCAAGTAAGTGATCGACTGTGTCAACGAAGTCTAGTTTTATTTATTCAGATTAAAGAATGGCTGGCAGGCGACCGCAGCACCCAACTCTGCACCGCTCGGCCCACGTGGCAGACCGTGTCCTTCCGCCAAGGTATCTACAAGAAGAACTTCACAAACATTGACATTAGCTTGGTCGATGTGCTGGAAGTTAATAAAGAGAATATGGTGGGTAATATTAAGCACATTCCATTGATCTGTATCATTTTTTATATTCAAAGGTAGTCTGAACACTTCATGTACTAAAAACGTTAATTTTTCTTTACTTTTGTGGGGTGACATTCATGAAGTTCCAAAAACTGGTAGGAATGGCTGGAGGAAAAGCGTGGGTGAGGGGTGTAGAGTGCACGACTATGCTTGGTTTAAAGTGTTAGCGCAAAGAGTGAGAAGGCGTTCCAGCGGCGGGACTGTGGTCGTTGGGTTTTGCTGCAGTAAGTGCGGACGTAACTGTCGTTCACGGATTGGTCTCCGCAGTCACCCGAGAAAATTCCTCCGACACAATATTTAAACCATAAACAGCAAGTGTAATTTGCTATATTCCACCGACAACCTTTACAAGATTTGTATAATATAACACCACACAAAATCTTCCTCTGAACGCACGCGAAACACATGAACGCACGTTTCGACCCGACACATCATCATTTCGATCATCCTTAGGAGATGGACTTCACAAGCCTTACAAGACTTCACAAGCGAGAAAAGTAAAGTCACTTTACTTTTCTCGCTTTCTCGTGTCGGGTACAAAGAATTGATAAACATAGCCTTGAGCGTTTGTATAATCTTATTCGGTAGAACCTCTCCAGACAAAGAACATTCATACATCCAGTATCTAATTAGGTATGCTCTTACGTCCGGAATATAGATAAAAGATAATGAACGGAGTTAATGATAAACACCTGCGTAATTAAGTTCCAACGACCAAAATTACTACTTTATATCATGAGAATAATGCAAAACGTACATCTTATCATTAAATAATACTTACTTTATATCACTTCAAAAGATTTGGGACCTGTTCGCTGATAAACTTTATTTGATAGATAAATTGGACATTGTGACATGCTCGGTGAACAGACGATGGCATGCAGCTTCAGGGGGGTCCTAGTCAGCTGACTTCTTACATATGTGTTTTTTTTTCTCGGAATGTGTTCTATTAGCTGTGCTAATTGACAGTCCGAAATTGGTTGCCACAGCGTAACAGGGCTGTTTGGCGAGTTTCGGAAAGAAGCTCTGCCAAAAGAAATTTTTAGCCCTAGGGCTCGAAGAAACTAAGGCAACGTCTGCCTAAGGGCGCCTCCTGTGAGGCCGAATCTCGGCTTAGGTGACGTTTGGGATAACGGGGGGGTCGGACGGTGAGACATGTGGGGTAGATATGTACGTTTGGGAAGTCAGCCAAAAACGGCCGAGCAAGCAGTGTACCGATAGTTAACCTAACATAACCATACGTTATTTCTTTCAGACAGTTCGTTGTGAGCCGCTAGTCACCATGGGCCAGCTGTCTAGAACCTTAGCACCATTCGGCTTGGCGCCCGCAGTTGTGCCTGAATTAGACCAGCTCACGGTCGGGGGACTGGTGATGGGTACAGGGGTCGAGACCTCTTCGCACGTGTACGGCCTCTTCCAGAACATATGCCTGCAGTACGAACTGGTGTTAGCTGATGGTTCCCTTGTGACATGCAACGATGTAAGCTAATTAAGCCATATCTGGTACAAGTTATGTTATCTGGTAAACTTATGTTGTACCAGATGTTGCTTAAGATTAAGTCCGCGTTTTATCGTCTTGTTCTTTGTCATCATATCCACTCACCGAACCACAACGTTGTAAGTTTTCTGAAACTCAGTTTTCCTACGAGCCCAGCAGTGGGGCGTTAATATACCGAGGGCAATCATGTTGAATCATCATATTAAACGCTTGTTTAATTCACTGTCTGACTAGGGTTTGGTCGATTTCCAAATTCCAAGGTGATCGGGAGTTAATCTACATGGTTAGTCAGGTATAATCAAACACTATTATCAGGAATTCTGACTTATTACGCAAAGAAACCAGAATGAGATTGTAATTAATGAATCAATTTTACATTCTTTCTACAGTATACTCCCAATACTATATTATTAATATAATATAAGCTGTTATAGAATCCAATTTGATTACAATCATACTAAAATTTATGCAAGAAAAAATACTTTGAAATTAAGAAATTAGGAAGGGAAGAAGCGAGAAAATTAACTTAAATAACTAGAAAATACTGAAATCATTAGGTTAATTCAATTATGCGTTAGAATTATATATTAAAAAACAATATATTAATTAATATATAGTAAAATTATATGTAAAGTAAACTTTTTTAAGACTAATTAAAGAAAATCTTGGTCTGTCGTGGTTTTTATGAGTCTGGATTAAATTGATGTTCAAATACTTTGTTGCAGATTTTCAACGCTAGCTTGTTCTACGCGATACCGTGGTCATACGGTACGTTAGGATTCCTGACATCTGTGCTGATTAAAGTTGTGCCTGCTAAAAAGTTAGTTAAATTTTAGGTATTATTTTCAATCCTTATATAGTGATAATCTTCCATCTCTTTCACGACTCCTTTAGATAATTGGCTATGAATGTAAATAAATGGATGAACTAAACTTAAAAATACACATTCGGTGCATTTGTGAGTGATCCAATCAGAAATGAGGTGATTCTCATTTGAACCAGTTACCGATACATTTTTTACTAAAACCTTAACTAAATTGGAACGGAACTAAATACCAGTTCTTCTGCTGCCAGAAGATATATTGACACTATAACCTCGTCTCATGTCAAGGAGACGACATGACTCCAAGAATTCCTGAATCCGGTGACGCATTAAGAGGAATTACGAAATTCAAAACGAAAAAACATATATATTTATTCATTTGACTGCGAGACTTTGGAGCCATTGTGACTTTTTATTTTTATTTTTTACTATAGACTACAAGTTAGCCCTATCTAACCTGGTGGTAAGTGACGATACTGTCTAGGATATTAGCGGGCTAACCGTTTAGCAGTATGGTAAACCCACGCTCCTAATTGGTTTCTACGCGACATCGTGCTGGAATGCTAAATCACTTGGCGACACGACTTTGTCGGTAGGGTGGTAGCTAGCCACGGCCGAAGCCTCTCTCCAGACCAGACTCGAGCCGGGAATCGATCCCAGGAACTTTATAATGCGACAGCGCACGCATTGCGTCACGGAGGTCATCCAAAAACTTGCCTGGTAATGGTAATTGCTTTTCATCATCACCCATTACCGGCTCACTACAGAGCACGGGTCTCCTCTCAATATGAGAAGGATTTGGCCATAGTCCACCACGCTGGCCATGTGCGGGTTGGCAGACTTCACACGCCTTTGAGAACATTATGGAGAACTCTCAAGCGTGCAGGTGTCCTCACGATGTTTTCCTTCACCGTTGAAACAAGTGATATTAAAATTTTTTAAAAACTCACATAACTCCGAAAAGTTAGAGGTGCGTGCCCGGATTCGAACCGCCGACCTCTAATTAGGAGGCTGACGCCCTAACCACTAGGCTATTCATCCATTCCATTAGTCCATTAAAGTAACCGTAATAAATCTAATCTATATAATTGGTACGTCTTTACAGATACGTACGTTTAGAATACCATCCATATACCAGTTTACCAGAGCTTGGTAACCGGTTCAGAGAGGAGTCGCTGAAGGAAGACCCGCACCAGTTCATCGAAGCGTTATTGTTTACTAAAAGCACAGGTGTTGTGATGACCGGTGATATGGTTGATGAAGTGGGGAATGATGGAAAGGTGATTATCACAATTATTTATATTAAAGATAGGAAGGTAGTTAATCCATAAAGCTGTGTTACCTGTGTTATAAGATACATCATCATCATCATCATCATCATGATCAACACATTGTCGGCTCACTACAGAGCACGGGTCTCCTCTCAATATGAGAGGGGTTTGGCCATAGTCAGTCGCTGACCATGTGCGGATTGGCAGACTTCACACGCCTTTGAGAACATTACGGAGAACTCTCAGGCGTGCAGGTTTCCTCACGATGTTTTCCTTCACCGTTGAAACAAGTGATATTTTGATTGCTTAAAATCGCACATAACTCCGAAAAGTTAGGGGTGCGTGCCCGGGTTCGAACCCCCGACCTCTGATTAGGAGGCGGACACCCTAACAACTAGGCTATCATAGCTTCATAGGATTAATATAGTAAATAAATAGTTTTTCCTATAACAACGTAACTCATTATCTTTCACGGAATCTGCATGGAATGTCTTCACGGAAGTACTCTTAAAATTAACATGGTTATCAAGTGATGGTTGGTGAACGTTGCATGAAAAAATAAAGGTCAAGGGAAGTCCTCGGACGGAGCTCGGGGGTCAACATAGGCCCCCCGTGGAGAGTCTGCTTTGGCGGACGCCGCTGGCTGGGCCGCGGTCGAGTGCACAAGTGTTCCCGTGACCCAGCCACCAGGCGACGCGAAGGAGCATCGCTGGGTTTTAGTGGGTATTCTGGTCGCCAGCCTGGCCACCGGGGAGTTCCACATACCCGGAGGGAATGCGTAAAAGCATTTCCCAGCGTGAAAAAAAAATAGTTTAATTACTTAATGACTCATTATTTTCAGTTGAATCCCATCGGTAAGTGGTATTCCGAATGGTTTTTCAAGCAAGTGGAGAAATACCTAATCAAATACAGAAACGGAAATAGGAAGACTCATACAGAATACATACCACTGAGGGATTACTACCATAGACACACGCGTAGCTTCTTTTGGGAACTCCAGGTAAAGGGAATATATCAATAGTCTAGAGGTGGGCTAAACTGTTATAATTTTTCAATAAATTATAGTGTTGTGTTATATTTTTCTAACTGTTATTTTAAACTGTTATAATATATATTATATGTTGTAAATATTACCAATAAAAATATAATAATAAAAATAATTTACGCTGTTAGTTTTTGTCGCGTTATTTTATTAAAACTGTTATTTATTTTGGAATCATCGCAAGTAAAACTAGGTCTTATGTTTAAGACCCGAGTGCTTACAATATTTTGCAATCCAAAATAATAGTGTTATAAAATTTTTGTTCGTTGCAAGCAAAAATAGCTTTTATAAAGGTGACTAAAGTGTTCACATTACTTTGAATAATGAGCACTAGGCAGTTTTAATACTCGAAACTAATAAATAATTTTTCAAATGATTTTCGTTGTAAATATTTTGAATATTATCTTCGAATCATCGCAAGTAAAACTAGATCGTATGTTTATGATCAGAGCGCTTATAATACTTTGCATTTAAAAAATAACAGTGTTATAAATCTGATATTTTTGTTCGTCGCAAGCAAAAATAGCTTTTATAAAGGTGAATAAAGTGTTCACATTACTTTGAACAATGAGCACTAGACAGTAGGCAGTTATAATACTCGAAACTAATAAATTATTTTTAAATGATTTTCGTTGTAAATATTTTGAATATTATCTTCGAATCATCGCAAGTAAAACTAGATCGTATGTTTATGACCAGAGCGCTTACAATACTTTGCAATCAAAAATAATAGTGTTATAAATTTGTTATTTTTGTTCGTCGCAAGCAAAAATAGCTTTTATTACGATGATGGAAGTGTTCACATTGCTTTGAATAATGAGCACTAGGCAGTTATAGACACGTACTAATCTAATACTATTAGAAAATGAGCCATCTGTTGAAAGTTTAAATACCCACTATCTAGTATCTAGGTCAGGATGAGCGTTCGTGGACATAGATGGCGCTTTATTAAAATTGCAAACGAATTGACACTACGGAAATAATTTATATTATAACAGTCTAGTGGCATATTTTATAATGTGTTATATCGTTATAAAAATATATTCTAATATATAATGCGTTGTGTGTTATAATGCCCACCTCTAATCAATACTAGCTGACCCGGCAAACGTTGTTTTGCCATCTAAATTATTTCTAGGGAATTTCTATTGTAGAAAAAAAATAACTAACTTATTGTGTGTAAGGATGTGGTATATGAGTTAAAAAGGCATGGAGCGCTGTGAACGATGAGGGACTATAAAAATAACATAAATATTGTTTATGTTTAAAAAAATCGCATTTAAATACAAAAAAGAAAATAAATAACTACACATTGCAAAAAAAACTTAGAGCAAAAGATAAAGTAATAATAGGTTAGGGTGTCTGAGAAGACGTTTCTATTTTTTATTTTTCTTATTATATCTTCAAGGACATTTCAACTTTCGTGTATGTGTAAGCATGTAAACGTGTGTGTGAATTATTGTTTTATCAAATATTATAAACAAAGATCATGTTATTGACATTTTTTTTAAATATTTATTTTCTCCTTTGTATTATACATCAAACATTTTACATAAAACTTAAAATAAAACTTAGATTAACCTAAAACTAAAAATCTTAAAAAATAAATAAATAATATCATAATTTTACACCTTTAATATTACATGACATATTTATGTCAATTAGGTGTAATATTTTTCTCTAAAACGCATGCAAGAAGTTAAGGAATGAATATATAGTTGTCCAGTATTATGATGATTAGCATTACATCGAACTAGCAGTGCAGAATAAGATATGGTATTAGTATGATTAAACTAAACCAAAATTACAACACGTGTTTTTATTGGAAGTCATGTTGTATTCAAATAGCGCGGATACAATATGTCGGTTGGAAGAATAAGACAAAAAGATGGATACATCAGTCTCAAATTTATTATTTCAGGATATTATACCGTTCGGCAACCACCCTGTATTCCGCTACCTGTTCGGATGGCTAATGCCGCCGGAGATCTCGTTGCTAAAACTGACGCAGCCCCAGGCCGTTGCCAACTTATACAACAAGGCGCACGTCATTCAGGACATGTTGGTGCCGATAGAGACGTTAGAGGACGCTGTACAGACCTTCCATAAAGAATTCGAGGTATACGACTATCTATATATATAATATATATATTTAATTAAAAAAAAAACAATATCACTCGCTTCAACGGTGAAGGAAAACATCGTGAGGAAACCTGCACGCCTGAGAGTTCTCCATAATGTTTCTCAAAGGCGTGTGTAGTCTGCCAATCCGCACATGGCCAGCGTGGTGGACTATGGCCAAACCCCTCTCATATTGAGAGGAGACCCGTGCTATGTAGAGAGCCGGTAATGGATTGATCATGATGATGATGATGATGATATATATAAAAGCCAAAGGTCACTGACGTACTTACTGATTAAACGTTGTACATAGATAGTTTGAATCATAGTAGTAATTAATAGTGATTAGTAACGTCAATGAAACTGGCCTTGGGCCTTTCCATATCCTCACTAATTAAAGTCCAATAAAATAAAAATAACGTTTGCAGGTGTACCCTATATGGCTGTGTCCTTTCAAAGTCTTCAATAACCCGGGTCAGCTTAAAATTCAGGATAAATCCAAAAAATGGCAGATGTTCGTGGATATTGGCGTTTACGGTGTTCCCAAAGCTAAGGGGTACGAAACGGTAAGTTCCTATAACAGATTTTGTTACGTATTTAGTAACGATAAGTTTTCTTTAGTGTTGCAAGTTTAATTGTTACCTTCTTCTTCTTGCCCTTATCCCACATTATGTGGGGTCGGCACAACACGTCTTCTTCTTCCCCTCACTTCTATCAGCCGTCACCTCACTACCCACACCTTTTACCCGCATATCCTCTTTTAGACAATCCATCCATCTCTTCTTTGGTCTTCCTCTACACTTTTGCCCTTCCACGTTCATATATAACATTCTTTCGGTGACATGACCATACTATGCTAGCCTGTTACTCCTCATCTTTTCTGTCACTACTACACCGCTACTTTTAGACTTCCCCTTATATATTCATTTCTTATCTTATCCATTCTTGTCACACCACACATCCATCTCAACATTCGCATTTCTGTCGCATGAACTCTTCTTTCATCCATTCTTTTTGCCGCCCAACATTCTGATCCATACAAAGTTTTATAAATTTTCCCCTTAAGTTTAAGGGGCATTTGTGGGTGTGTGCAAGTTTAATTGTTATATAATCGTGATTATTATGATCTCAGGGGACTTTTGAATTTTGACGAGCTTCCTAGCGAAGTTGTGAGCGCTATGGCCAACGTGCGTGTGAGGTTTTTGGGATTTCTAGAATCGGCAATTTTGTGATTTTATAATTTCTGAATTTTCTCTGGATCGGCCGTGGCTAGTTTGCAACCTACTGAAGACGTGCTTTCAAGCGATTTAGCGTTTCGGTACGATGTGGCACTGGGACCGATTCAGAGTACGCAAACACTATGCATGTATGCAACTTAATTCTGATTTTAAGTCCTATATATATCTTAATGCTCATCCTAATTTGTAAGACCTCTAGTTAACGGCATTCAGTAAAGCTAGCTATAATAAATTGCCTCGATGCTAGAGCTTACCAATTTTTTATCTGGAGGAATTCATTTCATTAGACATAAAATAAACGAATCCCGAACGTTGACTAATCGCCAAGTTAACTGACTATTTTAGTGAACCATTTAATTCAACTTATCTTGAGGAGTTCTTTCATCTATTTACAAAGATTTTAACAGTTTATTTTACCGCCTTGAAATACAGCTATCAAATCCAGCTATAAAATAGTTATGCATACATTCAAGCAATCATCATAATCTTTAATCAAATAATCCTTTAAAAGGCACTTTTGATGCGTCAATAACTTACATAATAGTGAGTTGATGGTGATAACCACGTTCGCAAACTTAAAACTAAAGCTATGAGGGTTCCAAACGCGCCCTTGTCTAAGAAGGAGCCCACAACAAATTTAGCTAGGTTAATTTTCTTTTCGTTATCACCATCTCACATAGTCAATACTAAATTATAGTACCTATGGAGATAGAGGTCTAAGAAGGAGCCCACAAAAAATTTTGCTAGGTAAATTTTTCTCTTATAGTTATCACCATCTCATATGTCAAAGAAAATTACTTAAGAGCTGACTTATTAGAGCAATATTTTTTACCTAAGCTTGTTTATTATATAATCGTTTACACTATAATAGGACATTTCTACAAGCTTACGTTTATTTTTCTAATCTACAGGAATCATCAACACGCCAGATAGAGAAGTACGTTACAGAAAAACACGGTTTTCAAATGCTTTACGCGGATACGTATACAACTCTTGAAGAGTTCAGACGGATGTTCGACCACACTCTCTACGACAAACTGAGGGACACATTGCCTTACTGCAAGGAAGCCTTCCCTGAGATATATGGAAAAGTTAATAGACATGTGCGAAAATAAAGAAATCATTTTTTATTATATAAGGTCTCATTTTTTACGCTGTTATTTTAATTTTATTTTATTAAAAGCGATGAATCATCATCATCATCATCATCATCATTTCAGCAGATGAACATCCACTGCCTAGTTAAATCAAGTCCGGTTTTAATCCATGGCATCCTCAAATTATTCTTCACTATCTAGTATCTACGTATAGAGTCCTCTTTCCTATAGGAGGAAGAGGCTACCTTATACCCCGATTCCTTAAAAGTTCCCGAGGGAAAATTGAAAATTGTTTACGAGCTAAGCCGCGGGCAGACATCTTTGAAATTTGGTATGCATGTCACCTATGCTATGGAAAAGGACATGTATTTTCTATACCGATCTTTCAAATAGATACCGTGGGAAGATTAAAAATTGTTAACGAGCGAAGCTTAAGCCCAATTCTGAAGTCCACGCAGACGAAGTCGCGGGTAGAAGCTAGTAATCTTATACATCAATCCATGTTGAAACAGCGTAGTACGCGAGGTTCCACACACTTAAATCCTCTCTCCTATGAGACAGCCCCCTGTCCAGCAGTGGTACCCTACATTTAATAACCTGATTACGATGCAACGGTCGAAACTTATGAAGTGGTGATATTATATCTGTCGAGTCAAGGACGTCCGAGTTGTTTTTTGTAAGGGTGACATCAGCATTGCTGAAACACGATTTTGTTTTCTTTCGCTCATAGTAATTAAAACGACAACTTGCCGGTTTACACTTTTATTGCGATAATAACTAAGACGTCCAAACAGTCCGACGTCTCGAGCGAGAGAATCCGCGAAAGGCATCGACCGCCCGTATTTATAGCACAAAGCATGCTTGTACAAAATTGATTGTTACTGGCTAAATTGTGTTAGCGAAATCATCAATAGTTAAAATGTGGGTAGTTATTGAATTCTTGAGGTTTTTGGCGCCGCTTAATAAAGTTAATAACTTCTTCGCGCCGACATATCGTATCGGCTAAATCGGATCAGAATGAAACTTATAATAGATGGCTGGTATATATTCAGTCGCTACTAGTAGGTAGGTAGTGGAGGGGCAGTAGGTCAAGTGCGTTGATAACAGCTAGGCCGAGACGAGCTAACGTCTCCAATTAAAATAGTATTTTATTGTATTTCACCACACATTGACAAGCCTATAACGAATATAACTATAATTTAGTATTGGTCAGTCTAGGCCGTGTGCTATCAGCTCCCAACATATAGCAAGAATTTAATATATATATTAAAAGATACTGGTAATGGGTTGATCATGATAATCATGATGATTTATTTAGGGATTTACTCTCAACGCTTAAATCATTATTATTCTAATAATGCGTCTTATTTTAGGCACGTGAAGGAAGGTATGTCCTTGACAAAAATTATACTTTTACAGTTAGTAGTATTTTCCAGACTATAATGATTTAGGTTCTGTTACCTATTGAATTCATTCAGTCATTATCATCATGATCAACCCATTATCGGCTCACTACAGAGCACGGGTCTCCTCTCAATATGAGAAGGGTTTGGCCATAATCCACCGCGCTGGCCATGTGCGGATTGGCAGACTTCACACGCCTTTGAGAACATTATGGAGAACTCTCAGGCGTGCAGGTTTCCTCACGATGTTTTCCTTCACCGTTGAAGCAAGTGATATTTTAATTGTTTTAAAAACACACATAACTCCGAAAAGGTAGAGGTGCGTGCCCGGATTCGAACCGCCGACCTCTGATTAGGAGGCTGACGCCATAACCACTAGGCTATCACCGCTTCGAGCTACTATCAACGCTTAAATCAGTATTATTCTAATAATGCGTCTTTATTTTAGGGACGTGAAGGAAGGTATGTCCTTGAAAAAAATTATACTTCTTTTACAGTTAGTATTTTCCAGACTATAATGTTTTAGGTTCTGTTACCTATTGAATTTATTCAGTAACTCAACTTAACTAATAAACTACACCTCTCATTAAGAAGGTCCCTACTAATTAAAATGTTTGTCATGTATTATAAAGTTATCATCAAAGGCTTCATAATGATATCATCGCCAGCCATATATGATGTCGACTACCTAGGAAAAACCTAGAACCGCGTCTAACAAACCCATTACCATAGTAATAAAATGGAAATGTTCACTGAGACGCCATTTCCATACCAAACGGTGTCGCGACGTTGTTGGGAAATGCCAGCAGTATCGTAAATGTCGATGTTTCCACTCTCGTAATGTTCTGGATTATTATGAAAATGATAGTCTACCTTTACCCCATTTTTCCAACCTATTTTATCCCCTTTCTTTATAAGAGCTCCTAGAAAGGGCCACTTCAAGGCCTGAGTAAGCTTAGAACATAGTTTTATGCTCTGTGATAGTGGTTAGAACGTTCGTCTCCTAATCAGAGGTCGGGAGTTCGATCCCCGGTCACTCACTTTGAACTTTTCGGAGTAACGTTTTTAAGTAATTAAAATATCACTTGCTTCAACGGTGAAGAAAAACATCGTGACGAAACCTGCACGCCTGACAAATATATAATATAGATAATTTTGTCAAAGGCGATTCAATCTGTCGATCCGTACATGGCCAGCTTGGTGGACTATGGCCAAGCCGTTCTCATAGTGAGAGGAGACCCGTGCTCTATAGTGAGCCGGCAACGGGTTGATCATTTTTTTATACACCACAAGTTAGCCCTTGACGGCATCTCACCGGATGGTAAGTGATGATACCATCTAAGATGGTAGCGGGCTAACCTGTTAGGGGTATTGTAAACCAATTCTACGCGACGCAATGGTTTACACGCCGGAACGCTAAATCTCTGGCGACACGTCTTGGTCGGTAGGGTGGTAACTAAAGTAACGAAGCCTCCCACCAGACCAGACTCGAGCCCGGAATCAAACCCAGGAACTCCGACTTTATAATGCGACAGCGCACGCGCTGCACCACGGAGTCTTCAAAATAACACACAACAATCAATTTAATGACTTTTAAAGAACTGCTAAATATATTTGTAAATAATTATGAAGAGTAATAAGCAAATCACTTTACTTAGGCGAGATTAGTTGTAAGTTATATATTGAACTAGTCAGTAAATCTGCCAAATCTGTTTTGGCAGGGAGGAATCCCAGGGTAGTGGAGTTCTTACCTTGAACGAAAACTTCCGAAGGGTGGCAGTTAAATAAAGCTAATAACTATTTCGTTCGGCTAATTATTCAGCCACCGTGAAGTGCCGATACGTACAATTTGTTTGTAAAGGATTATTGCTGATTGTTTAAATACCGTACTATTTATCTCAATTCTGATTAAGTTATTATAGTAGATACAGACCAAATGTCTATATGCATAATGTCTACGAAGCAAAACTAAATATATTATTGTTAAATAGAGGTTTATATTCGTGTTGTATGGATCAGAATGTTGGGCGGCAAAAAGCACGGATGAAAGAAGAGTTCATGCGACAGAAATGTGAATGTTGAGATGGATGTATGGTGTGACAAGAATGAATAAGATAAGAAATGAATATATAAGGGGAAGTCTAAAAGTAGCGCCAGTGACAGAAAAGATGAGGAGTAACAGGCTAGCATGGTATGGTCATATAATGCGGAGGAAAGAAAGTGATGTCACCAAAAGAATGTTATATATGAACGTGTAAGGGCAAAAGAGTAGAGGAAGACCAAAGAAGAGACGGATGGATTGTGTAAAAGAGGATATGCGGGTAAAAGGTGTGGGTAGTGAGTTGACGGCTGATAGAAGTGAGTGGAAGAAGAAGACTTGTTGTGCCGACCCCACATAATGTGAGATAAGGCCAAGAAGAAGAAGAAGAGAGAGATTTATTTATTACTTACATAAAATAATATAAAAATACGCTTATTAGTTTTCTTAATAAGTTCAATGACAAAGTTGTTTAGCTTTGCTTACATCTGTCAAAAGGAAACTAAATATTTCTTTAAATTGTTAATGCACAGCAACTGCAGAGTTCCTCGATGGTAATCACTACAAAATAAGTATAAAGAGCAGACATATTTGTGTATTGATTTATTGGGCTAGAAACCCTTGAAGTCTTCCCCAGAACAGCCTAGCAAAGATTCAGCACAATGTGATCGAACAGCCTAGAAGACAAAAATACATTTATTGATGTTTATTTATATTAACTGTGTGGTAACTAAGGAACTATGTAAGCAAGGAAGTTTGTTGCGGTCTTGTTAAGGATTCTGGTGACCAGGATGATGGTAAAAACTTTGTCCTGTGGCTTGCATATGTATGGCCAATCAAAGGAGTAATCCTGCGAGGATTAAGGCACTTTTTAGTGGTGGTTTGATGATCCTTGAGTTACCTGGAATATAAATAACTAACTATGTACTCGGTTAGATCCAATTTGTAATTTAAAACAGTAGACATCATAGTTCAGTGTAACAAATCACGAAATGGAATTGGATGTGTTAGATCATAATGGGCGAATTTGTTTGAAAATCACAATTTAAACGCTCAAACCCGTGTCGGTGAGAGCTGATATAATAACGGCCTCACATTTTAACTTCACATTACTTCATTGCAACCCGGGTGCTTCTGTCCTGACTAAGAAATCAATAATAAATCCGTACTAACAGCGTTTGAGTTTAAAGTAAGGATGGATACTAGAATTATCTTGCTCATTATTGGCGTAACAGTAATCTCAGCGAAACATACGAGTATGCAAACTGACGGAGATTTAGTGGATTCCAAGTTGGATCCGCACCGAGAATATGTGGCGAATGGAATGAGCTCAAATCTCGATAGTGACTTCGGTTTAGAGGAGATACAGCTGCGCAACGGTTCCTGCCCTAAAAACCGTGTCAGAATAGAGAACTTGTGTGTGACGTTACATTAATAACTGTAGCCATCAAATTATAAAAGTTACAGTATGCACAATTACTGTCATGCAATAAAATTTAATTAGTATATAAGTGCAGCCAATATCCTCTCTGTCTTCTTCTTCTTTAGGTGCCTCTCCAACTAGTGAAGGTTGGCAATCATCATCATCATCATCATCATTGTCAACCGATTGACGTCCACTGCTGGACATAGGTCTTTTGTAGGGAGTTCCAATGCTCACGGTCTTGGGCCGCTTGCTTCCAGCGGCTCCCTGCGACTCGTCTGTTGTCGTCTGTCCACCTCGTTGGGGGTCGACCAACGCTACGTTTACCGGTGCGGGGTCGCCATTCCAGCACCTTGGGACCCCAACGTCCATCGGTTCTCCGAGCTATGTGCCCCGCCCGTTAAGCAGTTAATAAGCCATTGGCAGTCAGAATGGCATATTTTGCCTTGTCTCTCGCGAGGCTGAAAAGCTGGGCGGCAATCGCGATCCCTGTCCACCCCCTGATGTTTCGCAACCAAGACTTCCTCTTGCGACGGATGCGCCTCCTTCCCGCTACTTTGCCCATCGTTATAAGTTGCAGGAGCCTGTATCTGTCATACCTAAGCACATGCCCCAGATAAGCAACTTTTTTCTTTTTGATAGTCTTCCAAAGTGCGCGGTTACAACTAACACGTCGCAAGACCTCCTCGTTGGTCACCTTTTGGGTCCAGCTGATCTTTAAGCCCACATCCTTTCTATACCTGCCCTTAAAGACATTGCTTCATGATGACCAAGAGTGTAGCGATGAAGAAGGATCCAATACCAGTTAGTTTGATCGACGAATGTCTAGACTCTCGAATAGATACAATAGATAGATAGAAAAAGTCTTTATTGCACATTACAAAGATTCTAAAACAAATAAAACATAATAAATATTAAACATTGCGCAAAGGCGGCCTTATCGCTTCAAGCGATCTGCTCCAGACGACCTTTTGTGAAAGGAACCATTTACAAGGAAAGGGGGTTATATGGCATACATATATATAATAGTGCAATAGTTATGTAAAATTAATTTAGTTATATAGTAATAAAAATAAAAATATATAAGTATATTTATTGTGGACAATAAAAATAAATAATTCATTTGAATGCATGAGTATTTTTTATTGAAACTGTAAATTTTTTATGTAATTTTTTTTTAAACTTTGTAATTAGTATTTAAAAAAAAAATTATAACATAATAAATGAATGAATTAAACATACAGGATACAAAATGTAAAAGGACATTTCTTCAGTAAAGTAACTTTAAATATATGTTTTCTTTTCATAAAATACACATATTTTTTTTATAAATATGTGTAACTATCCTTGTAGATTAAGGTAAAATATATATATTTCCTTTTTTTTGACGCGTCAATAACTGACATAGTAGTGATTCATAAACTTAAAACTAAAGCTATGAGGGTTCCAAACGCGCCCTGGTCTAAGAAGAAGCCCGCAACAAACTTAGCCAGGTTTTTTTCTATAAGCTTCGGTTTATAGGAACTTTGAACTAATTGATCGACATCTCCACGATATCAATAGGTAAATTATTATAAAATAAAATACAATTTCCTTTGAATGAGTTACTAATTTTGTGCAGCCTACTAAACGGTACAACAAGTTTACTTTTACTTTTAATGTTCAGTGCGTTACAGTCCATTTTTTTTCTTGAATTTATAAATATATTTGTGAACATACATTAAATTTTCATATACATATTGGCTATGCACTGTCATTATTTTGTAATAAACGTATGTAAACTTTAAAAAGTAACTAATAGCGCCATACTGTGACCCCGGCCGCACTTAGATGACATGCGCAGAACGTTATCAGTACATTACTTGACCCGAGTATCAACACAACCGTCTTAGGTTCCAAGAAGTCGACGCGCTTGCTTTGCACCAACTACTTACAAAGTTTAAAATGTTTTCGGAACTCAATTACTTACTCACAACTCGCGGTATTTTGTGCAAGTGCTAATTCTAGAGTGTTGTTTACAATTTTAAGTTAGAACGATAAAAAAAAAAAAAATTAAAACAATGAAGTTTTTCTTAGTGTTGAAAGTGGTGATGTGCCTCGTTTCGACAAATTTCGTTAACGGTGAGTAGCGATTTCAAAATTGTTAACACCAACTGAGCAAATTAACGTACGTAATTAATTACGGTTGATAAGTTTAGAGGTACGCGGACCAATTGCTCATTCAATAATATATCGTAATGCATGAAATATAAATGAAATGTTACGTAATAAAGTTTAAGTTGAAGAGGAAAATTATTCATAACTTCTTACGCGAGAAACATAATAATTAATTAATCATTACGCTTAAGATAATTATATCTTTGGGAGTACATGAAATAAAACAGCGATAAATTGTATAGAACAATCAAAAGTAAATAACTAGGTAGTTGATTACTTTTTCAGCGAATACTTTTCTATATAATGAGAGAATGTTTTTTTTTTCCATCAAGTTAGAACCCTTGACATCAATCTCACATGATGGTAATAGTGATGATGGATGGTCGTGAATTTAACCGATATGTGCATATTAATTCCGTCATCATCATCATGAACAACCTATTACCGGCTCACTACAGAGCACGGGTCTCATCTCAATAAGAGAACGGTTTGGCCATAGTCCACAACGCTGGATGTGCGGATTGGCAGACTTCACACGCCTTTGAGAACGTTATGGAGCACTCTCAGGCGTGCAGGTTTCCTCACGATGTTTTCCTTCACCGTTGAAGCAAGTGATATTATTATATTAAGTTATAGGTGCGTGCTCGGGTTCGAACCCCCAACCTCTGATTAGGAGGCTGACGTCCTAACAACTGGGCTATCACAGCTATCACCTAGCCACTGTTTATATTAAATTACTTAAAACTTCAAATATAACCCAAATAGTCTTTACTCATTTCTATACAAGAAATTGCTGCGTGGAAAGGTGCCAAGAATTTACAAACAATTTGCCAGGCCTTGGTGAAATAAATGCGCTAGCTCTTATGTTACCAGAAATGGCAATTCATAGCTGTGTACAATGGTACAGTAAAACCTCTTCGCCGGTGCTGTCATTTTAATCCTGTCAGCCAGTTATCTGGTCTATCGGGTCATCATTGAGCGGAATTTTGTATGGACACTTCTAAATATGATCACTAACTATTAAAGTCTTTTTTTGACGACTTCTGTGGCCCAATGCGTGCGTCGCAATATTAAGTTGGAGGTCCTGGGTTCGAGTCTGGTCTGGTGGGAGGCTTCGGCCGTGGCTAGTTATGTGGCCGACAAAGACGTGTCGGCACGATGTCGCGTAGAAACCAATTAGGAGTGTGGGTTTACCATACCCCTAACATACTATACCACACTAGACTGTATCATCACTCACCACCAGGTGATATAGCCGTCGAGGGCTAACCTGTACTGTAAAAAAAAAAACTTAAAGAAAAGAGCTCCATGCGTCAAAACAGAGACATCGAGTGAACGATGTAGAGAGCTATAGCTATTTTTATAGTAGTTAGTAGTGTGTTGATAGTGACATTAAGCAATGTCGTTAAAGCAACAAAATTATACCGAAGCTTATTTTATATTTCATTTAAAATTAAGGAATATCCCTATATAATAATACCACATATGATATCAAGGGTAGTCGTAAGTGGTCTCTAGACAAGGCGCTTAAGAAAGTGGAGAGTTTTACAGAAAAATGAAAAGGAGAGTGGAAAATTCTAATAAAAGATTTTTTCAAGCAGTGGACATGCTGATCGGTTGAGTAAATCATGATCATATTACTTAAATGCTCTATTTGCCTGTTTTATGATTCACTCTTCTATAAACTACTACAACAGGGTTTCATGGACTGGTTTTGAGTATAGATGCCACAAAACCTTTTCTTTTTTTAAGTACTTTGAAATTCAATGATATAACTTGCGTGTTGCCAGTGATGACTTACGGATCCGAAACGTGGTCGCTCACTATGGGCCCCATAAGAAGGCTCAGAGTCACTCAGCGAGGAATGGAGAGAGCTATGCTAGGAGTATCTCTACGTGATCAAATCAGAAATGAAGAGATCCGTAGAAGAACCACAGTTACCGTCATAGCTCAGCGAATTGCCAAGTTGACGTGGCAATGGGCGGGGCACATAGCTCGGAGAACCGATGGACGTTGGGGTCCCAATGTGCTGGAATGGTGACCCCGCACCGGTCAACGTAGCGTTGGTCGACCCCCAACAAGGTAGACAGACGACATCAAACGAGTCGCAGGGAGCCGCTGGATACAAGCGGCCCAAGACTGTGGCCATTGGAACTCCCTACAAAAGACCTATGTCCAGCAGTGGAAGTCTATCGGTTGAAATGATGATGATGATGATATTAACTCCATAAGAAAATCTCGTCTTATAAATCATAAGCACACATATACACTTTCTACTCAATACTTATAAAAATATTCGAGACATACGTAATGAAATAAAGTAGGCACCTACTCAGTGATAAAAAATTACGACATAATGATCGACTAATTGAGTCTAAGTAGGATACAGACTCTATAGGAACTGTATTCAAAGGAAATGCATAAGTAAGTGGGTAGGTTATTACCGCAGACTTCCATATAATTAGATCGCGACTGTAGACGACTACAGTGGGGAAACTTGTGTTTTTATTTACATATACGGAAAATGAAAGAGTTGACTTACATAATGAGAGAAAGTCAAGAGTTCATAATCACTTTTCTTTGTTATAGACGTCTTTGTGTATAAGAGTAAATTATACACGGCTATTTATAATCCACACTTGGGCAGTGGATTAAGGGTCCAACTCTCCTCAATTATGTGTTCAAATGCGAGGTTGGTCTCAGCATGAAAAAGGTTATAAGGTAGGCGGGCAATTTAATTTACAGCAGCATTATTATCAATTAATTCATCATCATCAACATGATCAATCCATTGTCGGCTCACTACAGAGGACTAGTCGCCTCCCAAAATTAGAAGGGTTCGGCCATCGTCCACCACGCTGGCCATATGCGGATTGGCAGACTTCACACGCCTTTGAGAACATTACGGAGAACTCTCATGCATGCAGGTTTCTTCACGATGTTTTCCTTCACCGTTGAAGCAAGAGATATTTGAATGGCTTAAAAAATTACAATTGTAATTATCAAGGCCTCATAAGCAGGCTCATAGTCACTCGGCGGGCGATGGAGAGAGCTATGCTAGGAGTATCTCTACGTGTTCAAATCAGAAATGAAGAGATCCGTTGAAGAACCAGAGTTACCGACATAGCTCAGCGAGTTGCGAAGTTGAAGTGGGAATGGGCGGGGCATATAGCTAGGAGAACAGTGGTTCTCCTAGCTATATGCCAGTACCTTGGGACGTCCCGATGGACGTTCGGGTTCCAACCCCGCACCGGTAAACGTACAGTGGGTCGACTCCCAACTAGGTGGACAGACGACATCAGACGAGTCGCAGGGAGCCGCTGAATACAAGCGGCCCAAAACCGTGGATAGTGGAACTCCCTACAAAAAACCTATGTCCAGAAGTGGACGTCAATCAGTTGAAATGATGATGATGATAATTATCAATTAATTATATTTAGGTAAATAGCTGATAATAAGGGATGGTTTTGAACAAAGCGTTTATTTAAATTTTGTTTCTATTATTTCATCGTAGCGAACCCATACTAGCAAAGGAGTATATTGAATTTCCTCGACAAGATTATAGATTAGTCACATTTATTTAGCAACGTAGGTGTCGAGTTACGCTGAAGAAGTGTGGATTACATATCGTCAGGTCAGACCGCCCTGTTTGACAGTGCAAGTTTGCAATACAAACCACATCCAAGAATACATACTACTCAGTTGAGTAGAATATGTATTCTAAGAGTTGAGTAGAGTATGTATTCTTGGGTTGCAAATTGGTCCCAAAAACTTATATTTAATTGAAAGACTGGAACGTGGCATAGGCAATTTTATATACCGGATAAATCACGCACGATTTAATATGGACTAGACATAAAGCGCAATTTCACGCGTTAAGCGTTTTTTGGTTTGGATAAAAACTTATGGTTTGCGTCGCCGACATGCGACATGACTTCTTGTAATATGCAGTGGCGCCCGCTCGATAATAACATTATATTATATTAAAAAATATTTACAAATTGTTTCCTAGTGACCAATATATAATGACTATTAAGAATTATATAATGACTATATTATGACATCTTGCTGAAATCATTGATTTGCTTTGAGGGTTGCTCTATGATACTTGACACGGATGTTTTTGAATACCGGATGAATTTATATACACTAGAACATTTTGCGCAGTTTCCACTTCAGTTCAGTCCATTTTTAAATAATCTTCATATGGTAAAATGGCTGAACGGACTTTGATAATATTAAGGGATCATTAAATTTTATCATTAATAATAAAATCGAAGGAACTTGAAAAACTACCTCAAAACCAATGGTTTAATGTATTACTACTAATAGTACTAGTAGTAGTATTAGTAGTAATACATAGAAGTCATTGCTCAAAACGAATAGCTAGGGTTTTCTTTTCAGCATCAGCAACCATCACAATTTAGTGGAAATATGGAACTCAAACATGGTTGAACAAATTTGTAAAACCAATATTTTTTAATTGGTTCGCCGGTATTTATTGTACACCACAGATAATAATACAAATTGCAAATACAATAGATAGGTCATACATAGGATAAAAATGTCAAACAGAAATTGAAATATTTTTGGCTGAGTTGGACGGTTGATTCATTTGTGTCGACCGTCTAACTCAGGATATGTTCTTGTCATGCCTAATATGCTTACTCAGTTCCTCTAGTTTTAAGCTGTTAAGCTACAGATTAGCACCGAGGACAAACCTCTTTGGTTTTTTTCGGTGCCTTTATGGTATAATTAATTATATTCCTTTTATATTAATAATAAATAAATAAATAAATAATAGGTACAATTACTAAGATTGTTTAAATTAAAATGAAAATTAGGAATATTCCTAAAGAAAAGCCGAAAAGAAATTGGTATTAATGGGCGAAGTCATTTCGCGTTAATTTCAGTAGACGGCATTCTTTCTAGTCTAGTGGTTAGGACGTCTGCTTCCTAATCAGAGTTCGAGGGTTCGATCCCTGCACGCACCTCTTACTTTTCGGAGTTATGTGCATTTTTATGTAGTTAAAATATCACTTGCTTCAACGGTGAAGGAAAATATCGTGAGAAAACTTGGACTACTAAGAGTTCTCCGTTATGTTTTCAAAAGCGTGTGAAGTCTGCCAATCCGCACATGGCCAGCGTGGTGGACTATGCCAAATCGTTCTCATATTGTGAGGAGACCAGTGCTCTGTGAGCCGGCAATGGGTTGATTATGATGATGATGATGAATAACATGATAATTTGTTAAAATACCGTTGCACGTAAAGTTAGATGTAAACTTTATCGCCTGCCATCCGGTATCCGTTGTTCCGTTCTCATTGCAATGCAGAAGTAGCTATACGCTTTTGTTTATAGCAATCTTTGCACTATATAAGATTGGCTATCAATTGGTTGACGCAGGGAGATAATCTCGACGACCCGTTCACACATTATGTAGGTATGTATGGCGTACGTCCGATACCCAGATAAACAACCTTACAATTTGTTTGTAATGACACATCAATTTGTTTTTTGGAACCAACGCGGTGCGTGAATGACTGAGAATATGGGATACACTTACATTTACCCAAGATACAGTTCGGTTTCGAGTTGTTACTCTGTTGTTTATAGAATAGAATAGAATAGAATATCTTTATTTGCAAGAATGTGGTACATTTTTGGTCTTACGATTGTGTGTCTGCAAAACATTCAATACTATGCAAATATTCTTAAAATTAAATATAAAATTAATGGGCATCGCGAATCACCAACTATAATTATATCCTAATAACATATTAAGCGGTGATAGCCTAGTGGTTAGGGCGTCAGCCTCCTAATCAGAGGTCGGCGGTTCGAATCCTGGCACGCACCTCTAACTTTTCGGAGTTATGTGCGTTTTTAAAAATTAAAATATCACTTGCTTCAACGGTGAAGGAAAACATCGTGAGGAAACCTGCACGCCTGAGAGTTCTCCATAATGTTCTCAAAGGCGTGTGAAGTCTGCCAATCCGCACATGGCCAGCGTGGTGGACTATGGCCAAACCCTTCTCATGTTGAGAGGAGACCCGTACTCTGTAGTGAGCCGGTAATGGGTTGATCATGATGAACATATTGAGGTTCAGAAGTCAAGTATTAATTTAGAAATATCAATTAATACATAACATGCCAATAATTACGTCTAAAGACAATATATTTGTTATTAAATAGATCTATTTCAAGATTTCAAAGTAAGTAAATTACTCAAAGTTACTTTAGTGTGAAAAAACTAAGTTCAAACATAAATATCATAGAAACTTAGTAAAACCTAAAGTGATCTTCACAGTAGAGACATAATTTTCTCACTTTTTTTTTGTTTGAATAATCCAATATGTCTTACGAATTCCGAACCTGAATTTAAACCCAAAACCTCATAGTGAAGCTAACAGTAACAGTATTTTTATGCAATAATGCAATTAAAACAAGTGTCGAGTATATTTTGGGTACAATTCTCTTTGCTATAATGTGTTGGCCTACTTAAGAGGATCATTTCTATACACAACCAACGCGTGCCCAAGCTGTTGTGGTAACAGCTGCGTTCCACTATCCATCGATCTAATTATGTCATGTCTTCAAATAGCATTATAATTATTACACTTTATTAATCAGCTTATCTGTATCTTGGGTATTAGTTAGAGGCTATTAATTTAGGAAATTGGGTTTGTCTTCCACTGCTGCTATCACACAGAAAGTCTGGTGTTTTCAGTCACTTTTACCTTTATCGCAAAGCATGAGACAGGGATTTGGAAGGTGCTCGAATGACGACCTACCTAGTGCATATCCTTTTTTTTTTGTCGTGGTGGAAAAGCTTTATTGCTACCTCCGTCCCTTGGGCAGGACTAGAGGTTATGTGGGACCTCCAAGAACAATATTTTTTATACTCCGGTCAAAATCTCTGTGCGTAGCACTGTCTAGGCCGCGTTATGATAAAGGTACTTCAACTAAAAATACATAACATTTCAACGTCCCAATTCTTGTATTAGGTACGATAAAATCAGCACCCTTTTTGTATGTAATCTAAATGAATGTCTATTTCTACTTATCCAGGTTTATCATCTGACGAAATAGCAGATATCACAGAGACTTGCTGCAGACACGGGGAATCTTTTGCGGTAACTTCTACCGCCAAGTCCTGCTCCAGCATTGATGTGCCAGATGATACGGAACCGGAACAGACAGAAGTATGTCTGTCTGCCGGAAAGAGCTGTTGCGAGAAACAGATGGAGTAAGTATTTACAGATCTTATAAAAACCTGTATTCCACTGGTCTTCTACATAAAACCGAAGTCAAATCGACTTGAGTTTTATGTAATTGGCTATTACCCCTAAAAAAATAAACTTGGTATTCTCTTTTTAATCTATAAAATAACCTAGAATAGGTTATCGCATTTTGCAAGATTGATAATTTTATACGTATTATCATCTGATCTTCATCTTATAAAAACCTAAACCATTTTAAAGATTCACCGACTTGCTTTATTTTTATTTGTCTTAAGATCTTTGAATCATCAATCCCTCACTACCCTTAATGCCCAGCAGAGATTACTAGTAAGCCATAAGGCTGCCTTTTGTATCCTCTTTCTTTATATTTAAATTTTTGTTGATGTATTTCTTGTTCCGATTCTAAAACTTTTGCGGTGTACAATTGAAGAGTAAGAACAAATAGATAATTAAGAATTCTGACTGGAGTATTTTCAGTAATGTGTCTGTATTTATGAGGCAGAAAGAAGAATGCGCAACCGGTATGAAGTTGGCCCTCCTGAAACGATGCATGTCACCGAACACTGATATAGGAAAGGTACACAATACTGTTTTTATACATTATATAAAAATCATAATTTCCCATTCGGTGGCGAGACCCTAGGTCCGTGGGATTCTAGCGCTATAAGGCTTTTTAAGGAAATAGCAAAAAGGTTAGTGGGTTAGCTACCCCGGACAAAGAGTTAGTCTAGCTATTCAAAGGGGGAACTCAGACAGTATCTTTGGAACATTGCCTAACACTTTTAGTAATATATTTGTTGTTAAAATCGATCCTGCTAATTCAGATCTAATGTTTGCTTTTTTAATTTTTGGGATTATTATATAATATTATCATTTTGTAGTAATATACCTCCTGTTAAAACCATCGTTTTTCTTCTTCATCCTTAGTTTTTCTTTATCTTTAATATGTTGTTTGATGTCACAACAAAGCATAGTTAAACTATGTGGTTTTCAGATGTGTTGCGACGAATGCACTTTTGGGCGATTAGCCGGCGAGTCCCAGGGCTTGGCTGAATGTGGAAGCCCACCAGAAGATTTCTACAGTCCGGCCAGCGCGTTGAGGAAGAACGCGTACTATCAGTGTTGCAAGGTATTATATATTCAGGATGGAACTACTCCTTCAAGAATATTTAAAGAACGAAAAAAAAATTTGATTCCAAATCGTCTTTTACTTACTATAATTTACTTCAACTTCTTTAACATACCTATAGAGCATTTAGGTAAAAGGTCCGAAATAAAGAAAAGTGGCTAATTAATGGACGCATTTTAAATTAGTTTTTTTATATTCTGCCTATCCGGCCAAAATCTATTTTGAATTGACTTTCACAAGCGGCAGAAGATGTTACCGGCAGATTTAAGCTATTTATTATTCCAAAACTCCACCTCCAAAGAAAGATTGACTTCTTTTATTAGTGCTAAGGCCATTTTCAGGATGCTGCAGAAACTGAAACTACGACAGAAACGAAACCGGAAACAACAACGACAGAGAAGCCGAGAGAGAAATGTAAGGAGAATTCTTGTGAACATATTTGTACGGACGAAGATGGCAAAGTTCATTGCCAGTGCCGGACAGGTTTTAGGCTGCAACCAGATTATAAGTCTTGTAAAGGTATCATTTATAATCTGAATAATGGCTTCAATCATTTATTGACATTCTTACATATGTAATTGTGATACTAACAATTGGGGTTTTAATATCAAGCCAAGCAAGTTAGAAATAAGTTCGGGTTTTAGCCAAAAATTACTCAAAGTAAGTATAAACATAAAATTGACAGATTGATCCATAATCAGGTTATCTCACAATTTGAGAAGATGAAAGAAAAGTGTCTGCTATATTGTCGACATAAATGAACTGTTTAAATTAATAAAACATAAGTATTCCATGTTTAATAAGACCACACTTGAGTGTTTGTAAAGATGAAATCACCATATGTGTAAGTTAAGACAAAAAACAACAAGATTTCACTATTGAATTGTACTTTTGCAGATATAAATGAATGTGCAGAGTCCTTAGATGATCTCTGCACGAAGGAAGACACTGTTTGTCATAACACAGAAGGTTCATTCAAATGTGTTCCAATCAAAAAGAGGGATGTCAGTCTAAGCTGTCCACCTGGATTTAAACGCAACCTAATAAATCAAGTCTGTGATGGTAAGATTTAAACTAATTTGTTGAAAGTTCTTTTAACAACACAATATGAGCCCTTTTATACTTTTTTAAACTATATTTGTCCTTTGCCCAATTTTTAAACAAAGCTTTTGATTTATTCATCTATGATTACTTCTTATGGTCATATAATGCGGAGGAAAGAAAGTGATGTCACCAAAAGAATTTTATATATGAACGTGGAAGGGCAAAATAGTAGAGGAAGACCAAATAAGAGATGGATGTATTGTGTAAAAGAGGATATGCGGGTAAAAGGTGTGGGTAGTGAGGTGACGGCTGATAGAAGTGAGTGGAAGAAGGAGACGTGTTGTGCCGACCCCACATAATGTGGGATTTGGGCAAGAAGAAGAAGATCTATGATTACTTTTTAAAGTTTAACCAGAATTATATAAAGTGGATTTCATTATAATGAACTATCGTGATTGATACTCAAATGAAAGAGTCTACATGAAAATAATTATTTTTTATATTTTAGATATCAACGAATGCCGGTCATCCAGACCACCATGTCCGAAATATCTTTGCGAGAACACTATAGGTGGATTCAAATGTGGTGGCAAACCTGGCAAGCCTTATACTGAGGATGACAGTGCACCCACCACTGAGGCTGGTGTCACTGTACCTACTGTCAAAAACTATATTTGTCCGACGGGATTTCGAGCTGGAACTGATGATGAATGCCTTGGTAATCTTAATAATATAATCCCCAATTCGCAAAAAGCCTAATATAAGCAAAATAATAGCATCATATCCCTTAATTGTCATAAATTGCCAAACATTTTGATTATCAGATAAATTGCTTCTAAAAAACAATGTTTAACAAAATATTCCGCAATTAAATTTTCGATGACAATATCCATCATCGCTGAATCTTGCGCACAGACATCGACGAGTGTGAAGAACGGTTGGACGATTGCCAGCGACTTTCCCAGCACTGCATAAATACGCATGGCAACTATTTCTGCCAGGACCATGTTTCTAAGCGATGTGCACCTGGCTTCAAGGTCAATGTTGCTACCGGAATATGTGAAGGTAATTTCTCAGTTTTCTGAGCATTCAGGTATTTGTTAAGTCTTAAATTACTTTCAGTAATGGTTGGGAATGAAGTAACTTCAAATGAGGATCGTCCAGTATTTAAGATATAAATTCAACTAATTATTTCAAATAATCACCAAAGTTAACAAAAGAGCGTATGACTACAAGAAGAATTACTAAAAGTTACGAATTTCTAGAAATGGGTCTAGGAGACCGAATATGAGTTTTATTCACCATTGGTCCTTCAAATATATATTTTTCTTGTACTTATATGTCGAGTTAAGGCCTTCAGATTTGTTTTTAGTAGGAGTGACGTCAGCATTGCTGACGTCACGATCTTGTTTACTTTCGCTCATAGTAATTAAAACCACAACTTGAGGGATTAAGCTTGTATTGCGACAATAACTACGAGGTCCGAACGGCCCGAAGTCTCGAGCGAGAATGTCACGAAAGCCACGCCCGTATTATAGCAAAGCATGCTTGTACAAACTTTCTACTGTGTAAATTGTGTTAGCAAAATCATCAAGAGTTCAAATGTGGGTAATTATTGAATTCTTGAGGTTCTTGGCGCCGCTGAATGAAGTTAATAACACCTTCGCGCCGACATATATTTTATGAAAATGTAATATTTTATTATTGTTATTTATTTGGCGTTAAATTATCTCTGTTTTGTTTTTCTAGATATTGATGAATGCGAAGAGAGTTCAGAGGTTTGCAAGCGGAATGAAGTGTGCATAAATCTACCGGGAGCTTATAATTGCAAATCGAAGATAAGCACTCTACCTAAGTAATGTATCGTCCAAATCTTCAATCAATCTTATGTGGCTAGCCAATTTAAAAAATATCTCAGTTGTAAAAAATCTCAGCCGCCTATTGTGTCCTTAACACGATAGGCGGCACGAAGGCTACATTAAGTCTACTATCTATAACTTGTGATAATCATATTGTATTTATTGCAATTTTTGATATTGTCATTTGTAGAATTATTTTTGATACTCTTGCTCACATTATGTATTTTAATGATCGATCTGTTTGAATCAATCCACTAAGTAGCATCAACGACATGTCCATCATCGCTTATTAGTTCGTCCCAAAGCTGAACACATACTTTTCTCTCTCTAATATAACTTAATATATCTGCTATAAGAAATAGGTAATCAAAATAAATGTCTCTAATAATCCAAGGTATCTTTATCATAATTTCTGATGCAGATTGTCATCGAGGAAGTGTCAAGAAGGCACTCGAGTTAGACCAGGAGGCACAATTTGTGAAGGTAAAACAAAACTGTTACTCATTAAGGAAATTTGTAATAGTATTAAGAATATCTAAAAGAAATTGAATTGAAGCGGTGATAGCCTAGTGGTTAGGGCGTCAGCCTCCTAATCAGAGGTCGGCGGTTCGAATCCGGGCACGCACCTCTAACTTTTCGGAGTTATGTGCGTTTTTAAAAAAAATTAAAATATCACTTGCTTCAACGGTGAAGGAAAACATCGTGAGGAAACCTGCACGCCTGAGAGTTCTCCATAATGTTCTCAAAGGCGTGTGAAGTCTGCCAATCCGCATATGGCCAGCGTGGTGGACTAACTATGGCCAAACCCTTCTCATATTGAGAGGAGACCCGTGCTCTGTAGTGAGCCGCTAATGGGTTGTTCATGATGATGATGATGATGAAAAGAAATTATTTCTTTTAGATATTGACGAGTGTCGTGAAGGCAGTCACTTGTGCGATCAGTTCCAGAACTGTATTAATACATACGGGGGTCACGAGTGTCGATGCAAAAATGGATTTGAACTAGACTCCACGTCTGGATCTTGTGTAGGTTAGTATTTTAATAAACTATTTAAAAGAGCAACTGCTGATATTTTTGCGCCGTCTTAGGAGACTCATAACTAACAGACACTTGAAATTTCAAGGGCTTGTAAGGTTGTACTCAAGGTAAAATTTACAGACTCTTTTGTAAGATTAGTAAGAATAGATTTCTTAAATTTCTTTTCTCGCTACTCCGGAGCATTTGACAAGAATAAGCTTTGCAATATATAGTCATCTAGGGGTCCTATCTTATATCTCATCGGTCAACCACGCTTAGTTCGTTCGTTCGCAGATGATTAGGCTTTGATTATAGTTAAAAAGTGATAGTTGAATATTAATTCAGGAAACAAGGAAACTAAATATGACTTGCATTAACTTCTTTTATGAAAGTCTTTTTTTTATACTAGGGTGCCCTCTTCCAATAAAAAGAGACCTTGTTTTGCTTTATTGTCAGCTTACACAGTTTTTACAATTTTTACTCTTAATAATATATATACATATATAAGTCATTTATAAACAAACTTTCCGTTAAAACACTATTAATCGATAATTAAATTACAATTTTAAAATTTCAAAATCCAAAATTTAATTAATACAAATTTTAATTTAAAAAAATTACAGTTAAAACGATTAAAAACAACAATTACATTAATTCAAATTACAATTATACACATAAAGCAAAATTTCAAATGTCTAATAATTAATTACAAACATGAAAGTCTTATAACATACCATATCTCGTATACTTTTCCTTTTCCAGACGTAGATGAATGTGCTTTGAAGCTGGACAACTGCCAGGCTGGGCGCCAGTGCCTCAATGTATTAGGGTCTTTCACTTGCACACGACGAACATCTAGCAGTACCACTTCTACTACCGCTATAGTACCCGTTTATGAATATGAGTACTATGATTCTGGGTATAACAACTTTACTAACTTTTCATCTTTTTTTTATACACTACAAATTAGCCCTTGACGTCAATCTCATCATAATCAACCCATTGCCGGCTCACTACAGAGCACGGGTCTCTTCTCAATATGAGAATGGTTTGGCCATAGTCCACCACGCCGGCCATGTGCGGATTGGCAGACTTCACACGCCCTTGAGAACATTATGGAGAACTCTCAGGCGTGCAGGTTTCCTCACGATGTTTTTCTTCACCGTTGAAGCTAGTGATATTTTAATTTTTAAAAACGCACACAACTCCGAAAAGTTAGAGGTGCGTGCCCGGATTCGAACCGCCGACCTATGATTAGGAGGCTGACGCCCTAACCACTGGGCTATCACTGCTTCACCCTTGACGTCAATCTCAGCTGATGGTAATTGATGATGCTAAGATGGTAGCGGGCTAACCTATTAGGGGTATAGTAAGCCCACACTCCTAATTGGTTTCTACGCGACATCGTGCCGGAACGCTAAATCGCTTTGCGACACTTGTAGCAACTAGCGATGACATAGCTCTGGCGCAATGTACTGTAATTTAAGTTGAAACTAGAGGTGAACCGGCGACACCTTTTCGGATAGGCAGTTTTCGGGAAACAATGTGATCTTTTCGTCCAAAATACTCCGATTAAAACCCAAGGTATTCAAACTGTGCATGACAACATACAAGACTTTAGGATATGGCTTGCTATGAGCCTCGTAATATCGCACAGTCAAATCGGTACAAGAAATTAAAACTTTTAAATGAAAATTGACGTAAGGTTTATTTCTAACAGTAGACCTCCATTAGTTGATTTGATTATTCTAGTAGGCTAGCGTATTACCATTTTATTGCTATCCTTAAGCTGACTACTTTTTCTTAACCATCAGCGAAGAAGAGAATACAGTCATCCCAGAGCCACAAACAACGTCAACTACCTCTACGACTACGACTCGAACAACTTCGACTTCAACTACTACCACACCGCGACCAACTACCACCACGACCCCAACTCCTAAACCTTACCAACCGCCAAGGAGATACCCATACTTCAGACCAACGTTCCAACCAAGGTCAACTTCTACAACAACACCTTCCCCGCCATCTAGAAGACCATATCCAGAATATTATCCAAGAAGACCTGAACCGAGTACAGAAGCAACTACTACAACAGAATCAAATACCGTTGATAGAGATATTGATTTCAATCCCAACGAACTCCATTGTTTGTATGGATACGAGAGAAATGAACGTGGGGAATGTGTCGGTAAGATTTTACACATTTTTCATACTTCCAATAAAAGTCTTTCAATCCCTTGAGGTTTACATTTCTTTTCCTATGCATAATCACTGATCTCTGCGCCAAATTGCCCATCTTTATAGGCCAAAATGGACGGAACACGTGTATATCTTGGGGTTAAAGGAAATCAACTAGAAGTAGTGGCATCTATGTATAAATAACTATAACATTATGTTGTCAAGTTTTGGAGGAATCTTATAATATTTATATTATAAAATTCTGAGGAAATATTATTTATTTCCAGCCAAGGCGCTAGGTCTACTACACGCAACGAACTCTTCGTTGCGTGTAGTAGATAACGTTCTCGAATATCGAAAAATTTTTGGTCCTTTATTCCAGACGTGAATGAATGCAATGAGAACAGACACATTTGCAGCGCATTAGAAGTGTGTAAAAACAGGGCTGGTGGATATGAGTGCGAATGTATGGCCGGCTTCACAAGAGATCCGACTGGTTGGTGCGTGGTAGCCACCACTACAACTACACCGATGCCTTCTACACCTACAACTTCAACGCCTTCAAGGCCTACGACGACTACGACGACAACCTTCAGACCCACAACCCCTAGGACTACAACAATTAGACCTACGCCCAGAACAACTACTCCTGTACCAAAAACAACCACTCCACGAGTGATACATACGGAAGTTACAACAGCAGGTTACTTTTACTTTTGATAAATTTAAATTTTAAACGTCTGATAGAGAAAGATCACTTTACATGTTTTAGAGTCAAATTCAAATAGAGATTTACATGGTTTAATATAATTTCCATATCTTAGAATTATGATGTCGCTCAAATATGAGTTAAATCCAAGCGACTGATTCATCCAATGACTGTTCGTTGTTAGATAATCTGATCTAATGACGAACAGTCACAGAACAGTATTAAAGGTATGGTACCCATAATCCTAATTGGATTTTACGCGGCATCGTATCTGAACGTTACTATTAAGTTATACTTGGAGAACTTCTTCTTTAGTCAGCCTTATCAAAAAATAATCGATCTTCGGATGAGATAAAACACAAGAAACATAATATTATCTAATTGGACGTCAATAGTAACTATTTATTTCTTACAGCATCAACCACGCCGGACTGGTGGCGACCGCCAAATCGTGGCCACTATAATCCACCACCCAACTGCGAACTAGGATACATTTACAGTCAAAGCCGAAGGAAGTGTATCGGTGAGTCACTTTGACTGAAACACTAGACTTTGCCAGCTCCTTACCCGCTTACGTGAAGTTCGATTAACTTCAAACTCCGTTATCGAATTAATTTTAGAAATTTCTTGCTTATTTGAGATGTACGTTGGTCAGATAGATTTTTTGGGGCCAGAACCTCGCGGTCATTCGCAGAATACCCCACCAAATTTGTATTATATACTGGTCAATGTGGTCGGAACACAGGAAACATCTAACAAAAAAGGTCTAGAACAGATGTTTTAGAGCTTATTCAGATCGTTTGACCAGCGTTCGTTTAAGCATATGAATGTTGCAGATATTGACGAGTGTGCTACAATGAGGGCCAGTTGTGCTCCTAAAGAAGACTGTGTCAATACAGAAGGAGGATACCGATGTGTGTGCGGTCAGAGATGTTCAGAAGCTGCCACGCCCTCTTACAGTAAGACATTCAATAATATGTATCTTCAAAGAAATATTAAATACAGACATTTGTCAGACATCCTCGCAAAACGCAGAGTTCAGCAGGCACGATCGATAAAAAACTGTAGATCAAATTAACTTCGCCATTTTATAAAATTGTTGGAGACAGTGAATTATATCCAATCGCTCTTTCTTATTTGAGTTAAGTATAATTTTACCTTCTTTTACATAATTTAACCTTTATGGTGGAAGATGGTCATTTAAAAAAACCGATATACTTTAAAAAAACAAAGTACTCCACAACAAAACAATTGAACTCTTCACCAGATTCTGCTCTCTCTTTATTAAATGTTAATGTGCCTGAATGTAGTAGCATCTTTACATTCAGTCATGTTAACAGTTGTGACGTTATTAAGGCCTTTAAATTAATAAATAACAAGAAAACTAATGACTTGTGGGGCATTTCCGTTAACATTGTTACATCCTTAATCGATATTGTTGCAACTGACTTGGCAATCATATTTAATAATTGTATAGATTGTGGTGTGTTTCCTGACTTAATGAAACATAGTAAAGTAGTTCCACTGCTTAAATCGGGGAGTACAGCCGACCCCAGTAATTTTAGACCAATTTCTGTACTACCCACTTTCAGTAAAATCTTTGAAAAACTTTTATTAAATCAATTACTGAAACATTTTAATAACAATAATTTATTACACAATAAGCAATATGGCTTTACAAGGGGTCGCTCAACGACCGACGCTGGTGTTGAGTTAGTACACAATATATTTGAAGCCTGGGAGGAGTCACGTGACGCACTTGGTGTCTTTTGTGATTTGTCCAAGGCGTTCGATTGTGTTCAACATGAAACATTGGTCAGAAAATTACACCACTATGGAATTAAGGGTATAGCTCTAGATTTAATGATATCTTATCTAAGCGATAGAATTCAAAAAGTTGAAGTTAATGGAAAGCGGTCTAACGGTTCATTTGTAAAAATAGGAGTCCCTCGGGGATCTATTTTAGGGCCTTTTCTGTTCCTCATTTACATTAATGACCTTCCTTACCTTGCTAAGGATAGTCATGGGATAGTATTGTTTGCTGATGATACATCACTCATGTTTAAAATTAAGCGTCATGAGAAAGCTTTTGACGATGTAAACAACTATCTCGCTAAAGTAGTAGAATGGTTTGAAGTCAATAATTTGGCACTAAATGAAAAAAAAAACTAAGTGCATTAAATTTACATTACCGAATGTTAAACATGTAAATACCACTGTACTGCTTAAAAATGAGGAATTAGATCTAGTAAAAAAAAAATAAGATTCCACAACGAGGACACGTAAACTTTTTCTCTTGTTGGTGGTGAGATCATTATCTCGAGAATCTCAGTTCTCAGCCATAAGCCACTTATATTGTAAGTTGAGATGTGTCAGAATCTCCAGTTCACATAGAACTAAGCATGAAAGGCATTTTCAAGATAAAACAACTGTTCTTAAATGCCCTTTATGAATATATCTCAAAAATGTCTCAAAATCCTTTCCTTCTAGCTTTCCACGAATCATCACCACCGTCCCTGAGCCCAGACTCCACGGTAATAACAGTGGGTGCGCAGTACGGTCAAACTGGGCCACGTTACTTGAGACCAACCTACACACGTCTGCACGAGTCTGGAGCGATTGTTACAACGTGTCCTTGGGGATATAAACTGACCCCGGAAAGAGTTTGCTTAGGTAAGGCTTCAGACTGTAGCATAAAAAGTTGGCATTAGAAATGATATGTAACAAGAGAAATTCTGAGTATAAATATTTTAATTTACAATAAAAAAATATTTTATAAAACGAAGGCTTATAGAAAAATCATATTACGATATTAAGGATTATATAAACGATAAAAAAGCTTGGGTGTGAATTGCTCTATCTCCATAGGTAATATAATTTATTATTGATTATGTGAGATGGTGATAAAAAAACCGGCTAAGTTTGTTGTGGATTTCTTCTTAGACCTGGGCGCGATTTAAACCCACCATCACATTCACGAAAAGCAATAATGAAATGAACGATTCATAGATGCCTGTAATTGGTTTATGTGAATAAACCTATTTTTGATTTGATTTATTAATTAATACAAGGACAATCGCAACATATGGGGTCGTAGAAGGGGCATTACGCCATATGCCATATGCCGTGACGGCATACGGGCAAATTTTACAATAAGCTTAGTAGTGCTTACTTTAAATAACGTTGACAAGAATATTAATATGTGGTCAGATACCGTATGTTACTTGATCTTTCAGATATCGATGAATGCGAACGCAATATCTCAGAATGTGGTCCTCAGCAGCGCTGTGAGAACTTCTATGGCGGCTACTCGTGCCAGTGCCCGCCGGGCCACAGGAACATCGGCAAGAACTGCGAAGACATTGACGAGTGTAGCTATGGCAATGTGAGGAAATGAATCAGATATTAAGACATCATCATCATCATGATCCACCCATTACCGTACAGTTCACTACAAAGCACAGATCTCCTCTCAATATAAGAAGGGGTTTGGCCATAGACCACCACGCTGGTCATGGCAGACTTCACACGCCATTGAGAACATTATGGAGAACTGTCAGGCATGCAGGTTTCCTTACGATGTTTTCCTTAACCGTTGAAGCAAGTGATATTTGATACGTAATTCCGAAAAGTTAGAGGTGTGTGCCCGGGTTTGAACCGCCCATCTCTGATTAGGAGGCGGAAGTGCTAACCACTAGGCTATCACAGCTTTTTAAGATATATAGCAATATAGTAAGGTTTGCACACTTAATACATCCATAGTCCATACATAGAAATGGAGCATGTTCAAGGAGGTTTGACAATCTCTGTGGCGCGCTGACGCATCATTAAATGGGAGTCCGGTCTGGTGGGAGGCTTCGGCCGTGGCTAGTTACCACCCTACCGACAAAGACGTGTAGCCAAGCGATTAAGCGGGATGTGGCGTAGAAAATAGTAAGAAATTCCCGTACTTCCAATTGGTTTCTACGCGACATCATACTCTTAACAAGTTAGCCCGCTACCATCTTAGACTGCATCATCACTACCAGGTCAGATTGCCATCAAAGGCTAACTTGTAGTGGAAGGAAAAAATGTCTGTAAGAAATCTGGGCTTGGTGTTGTTAAAAAACGATCTAAGTCATTAGACTACACGTCTTAGAATTTTTGATAATGAATCATCTACCTTCATATTCTGGTCAAAACCCTGTGCACGCCACTAATTGCGTGTGAGACCTGCAAACCGGTCTTTTTGCTCTCTGAACAAGAGCAAGCATTTGAGAAATAATTTTCGATTTTATACTCTGATTCGCCACCGATCTACATGTCTAGCTTTTGTCAGAGATCTTCAATATCTTTACAGACGTGTTCATACAACGCGCGGTGCGTGAACACAGTGGGATCTTTCAAATGCGAGTGTTCGGAAGGTTTCCGTAACGCACCGTCGAACGACAAGGTGTGCGTTGACGTGGACGAGTGCACTGAGACGCCGACGCTATGCGAACAGAAGTGCGCCAACGCTTGGGGAGGGTACCGGTGCTACTGTGATAAGGGATACCGACTACACAACAATAGCAGGTAAATTCTTCTTCTTTGTTGTTACACTCTTGACAGAGTGGCTGTGGTCATCATGAAGCAATGTCTTTGAGGACAGATGTTATACGCCTCACGAGCATACGCCACTTTTCTCGGCTGGCCGAATGCCTGTGCATTCGTGCAAAGGACCGCCCACAGCAGACTTTATCTGATCGGTCCATTGCATGGGTGACCATCCTCGACCGCTAGTGCCCTCCACCTTGCCCTGCACGACAAGACGCTCTATGGAGACACTCTTGCGCTTCAGGTAAATTAAGCTAGTGAAATCGATTCTGAATACACATCATGAAAACCCATTGCCGGCTCACTACAGAGCACAAGTCTCCTTTCAATATAAGAAGGGTTTGGCCATAGTCCACCACGCTGGTCATGTGCAAATTGGCCGACATACGTCTTTGAGAACATTATGGAGAACTCTCAGACATGCAGGTCTCCTCACGATGTTTTTCTTTACCGTAATTAGTATTAGTGATATTTTAATTACTTAAAAACGCACACAGCTCCGAAAAGTTAGAGGTGCGTGCCTGGGATCGAACCCCCGACCTGGGGGTGAACTAAGCACTAGGCTATCACAGTTTCAATGCCAACGTCCATACCACGTTGAACATACCGGTTCTATCAATTCAGAAATTGTGGTTATTTATAGATTGTTAATAAAGATTACGTTTGCAGGACATGCGTGGATATAGACGAGTGCGAGGAATTCAGCCGGTCCAGGTCCCGCGGGCGGCTGTGCGGCGGTCGCTGCGTGAATGTGGCGGGCTCCTACCGCTGCTCCTGCCCGGCCGGGTACCGTCTCTCTGACGACAAGAGGACTTGCATAGGTAAGGGGATACCACAGCTAAGAGCGCTATAAGTCGCTGATTAGGCTCAACGGTTGCGGCGTTTGTCCATTTTTCTGGACACATTCCATTTAAGCTAGAATTTCTTGCAAGTATTTAAGTTGCAGGGTTCACCTATAATTAAATTAAGTACAAACGTTACAGAAATTTTAGAGGGTAAGTTAACAACAAATAAAGATACCAGAATGGATAATCCAACGGTTTCAACTGTAACTTTTCGAAGTTATGTGCGTTTTTAAACAATTAAAATATCACTTGCTTCAACGGTGAAGGAAAACATCGTGAGGAAACCTGCACGCCTGAGAGTTCTCCATAATGTTCTCAAAGGCGTGTGAAGTCTGCCAATCCGCACTTGGCCAGCGTGGCGGACTTTGGCCGAACCCTTCTCATATTAAGAGGAGACCTGTGCTCTGTAGTGAGTCTATGATGGGTTGATCATGATTAAAAGTCATTTTATAATATCGTCGCAGATATCGACGAGTGTGAAAACGCTGAAGCAAAATGCAGCCAAGAGGAGGGTCAAGTGTGCCAGAACACTCAGGGCGGGTATCATTGTCATCGCATCGACTGCCCAGTTGGATACCGCCTTGAAGGAAAGCAGTAAGTTCTATAAGAATGTCCATTATGTTATGAATATAGCTCGCTTGACATTTATGTCGTATGCCCTTGACTTCGACGGCTTGATATTCAGGTCAAGTTGATTTAGTAGACTCATCTCACACAGTAGATATGTGGATATTTTGTGTTTGGGTCTAACATATTCATATAAATAGATTTCGAATTGTGAAAGCTGGAAAGGTCAGGCCCTTTCGAATGACGAGCTTTAGTTTTAGTAAACAAATATTGTAAAATAATTGCTATCTCCTACGAAGTGATGACATATTATAATATACAATCTTTGCTACATCATTACCTAGGTTGCCTGGTAGAGATCGCTCTTTAGCCTTTTGTACCACTTTTCTTGTGTGTGTTCTGCGTGTTTTTCTTTGTTGTCTTATATTTTTCTTTTGTATACTGTATGTCGGCGCGAAGGAGTTATTAACTTCATAAAGCGGCGCCAAGAACCTCAAGAATTCAATAATTACCCACATTTGAACTCTTAAAATCACTAATAACACAATTTTGACGGTAGCAATCAACTTTGTAACAGCATGCATTGTCGTGACGTCGGACCGTTCGGACCTCATAATTATGGTCGCAATAAAATTGTAAACCCGCAAGTTGTGTTTTTAATTACTATGAGCGAAAGTAAGGAAAATTGTGACCTCACTCTTACTAAAAACAACTCGAACGCATTAACTCGTCATGTACAATAAAGTGTATTTTCATTTCATTTCATTCACATAAGCGTAACCTGAAATAAGTTAGTTTGTTAGTATTATTTGGAATAAGGTTTTCATGCCGTAACAAGTATATAATGATTGCAGCAAATGCACGCGTATCCAGCGCTCGTGCCCGGTATCGGACTGGACATGTCTTCACCAGCCCAGCGCCTACAGCTACAACTTCATCACCTTCGTCTCCCATCTCTTCCTGCCTATGGGCAGTGTGAGTATATCCGATTATTATTATTTATTTATTATTAATATACAAGAAATATAATTAGTTATTAAATAAAGGCACCGAAAAAACCAAAGAGGTTTGTCCTCGATATTCTGCTCCGTGCATATTAAGTACCTTACCTTATACTATACTATGCTTCCGCTTGGGTTTTCTTTTTTATATGACATGGCGGGTAAACGAGCAGACAGGTTTCTGATGTTAAATGATTAGTTTCCCATGAACGTCTCCAGTATCAAATGCACTACCAATGCTGAACCCATTCACGTAATCAGTTTCTATTTATATTCATACTGGAACGCTTAAAATCGCTTGGCCTACATCTTTGGCTCTTAACTTCTCCTTTCTTTATCCGACACCATATGTTGCGGCACAGCATGTCTTACTCAGGAACAATCTGCCTGCTGCATCTAAATCCGTGGGAGTCTAATACTTCTAATCATGTTCTTTATAAGTCTCTCTCTGCGCGTCGTATTCCGTCGTATAGTCGTCGGCTCGAGTCTGGTCTGGTGGGAGGCTTCGGCCGTGGCTAGTTACCACCCTACCGACAAAGATGTGTCGCCAAGCGATTTAGCGTTCCGGCACGATGTCGCGTAGAAACCGATAGGAGTATGGGCTTACCATACCCCTTACAGGTTAGCCCGCTACCATCTTAGACTGCATCATCACTTACCATCACGTGAGATTGCCGTCAAGGGCTAACTTGTAATGGATAAAAAAAAAAAAAAATCCTCAATAGAGGGTCGTGACTCCTTCCACTGAACACTTTTGTTGCGGACGATGTCGCGCCATGTTGCTCTGTATAAGTAAAGAACATGATAAGAAGTATTCATATTAATTAACTAATACGCTCCTTAGTGATAGAAGCGAATCAGTTAGTCCCATAGTTGGCAACAGGTTTGTTAAAAATGGTCGCCTTGTTGAACTGCTCTTTTTATACTAATGTACCTTTCTGCTTTCCCACAACACATACAATTATTCTTGGAGACTTTATTTTTTATCCTGAATATCTTAAAATAATGATAATGACACGATTGTCGAAATAACTTTTTAAGTTTGCTTGCAATTCATTATAGGTCGACTTATTCTCGATGCAAGGGCCCGCGTGGCGGGATTCGGTGGTGCACTTCGAGATGAGGATGCTGAGTGTGCAGGCGTCGCCCGGCGTGCAACCCGCTGACATCAGCTGTTTTGGGTGAGAACCCAATTACATAGTACCTACTCGATATTGCCTACGACTTTAATATTTATTATATATATTATATAATTTAAAAATTCCGGAATAAAAAGTATCTCTAGGAATACAGTTCTATTCTAAACCTTACCAAATTTCATCATCATCGGTCAAAAATAATAGTTAGACAACCTGGTTAGAAATGTTAAAAATATAATCGGAGATATCTAGAGCAGGTCACAGAGTTGTCGGTCTATCGGCATTCGGCGATATTTTTTCCCAGACTGTGATCAGAAACATTAAAATTATGTTAGATATAGTGTCACACTTTCCAACTAACGTAGCATATGCGCCTTAAGTATAATTTATACGTACCGATGTAACCGAACTTCCGCTTCTCTATTAGGACGGAAAGTGGTCTTAACTTCCTCGGTTCTTCCCCATAAAATTAGTAATTTACCTTTGAACCAAAAGTGAATAGGCAACTGTAGCAAATATGATGCGTGATAAATTGTTTAATGATCTTAACAGAGTAGAGTTTCCTTTATCGACAATATATAGTGAAAGAGTATTTCGGAAATATTCAATGGGAAATATTTAGTTTAATCAAATACAGTTGCTATTGCTCATGTGTGAGTCTGTGTTACAATTAAGGGGTTGTCTGTATATTTTAGGTTTTTACATTTACGCAGTTGTAGAGATGTCAGCTTCATCTTACAGATTAATTATCAAACTTATCTTTCCTTTTTTTGTCAGCATGCGGCCCACGGGCCACATCTGCGTGGTGTCTCTGCAATGTTCCCTGGACGGACCTCAAGTGGCGGAGCTGGAGCTCACCATGTCGCTGTACCAGCGCTCGCAGTTCGCGGGTAGCGCTGTCGCCCGCCTCGTCGTCATTGTCTCCGAATACGAGTTTTAAATGAGAACTACCCTCCAAAATTGCCAACTTATTATCCAACCAGCAGTTACTACACGCACTATCATCATCATCATGATGATAGTGCGCGTAGTAACTGCCAACCATTTCTGACGGAGTGCGGATTAGTTGACTTCTGCGGCTTGGAGAACTCTCTGGCATGCAGGTTTTCTCGGGATTTTTCCATCACACTGATAAAGCTATGACTTATACGATTTCATTAAACAGAAAAGGTATCATTTATACCTATTTAATAATTAAAAATTGCCTATATTCACTTGCAAAAAAGCAACATGCACCAATATTAATTATTGGCTCGCTCCTAAAAATGTTTTCAGCATCGTGTCTAAAATTGGTCCGGAACGTCCGGCAGTAATTTACGTTAAGTATATTCACTTTAAAAATCTATAGCCGGATTTTGAATTAGTAATTTGTAAGTCAGACTGTTATATGCTAATCCGCCCATTAAAATATATTGACCGTGGAAATACATTCTATAATGTACAAGAAATACTAGGAAAAAGTTATGGTATCGTTCTATTTAAAGGACAAAGAAATTATTTACATATTCAATTCAATCCGCATGTATTTAAGATAATAGGTACCAGAGTGTTTCGCCAAAGTTCTCACTTTACTTTTTTTATTACCCGTTGTGATAGGTATATCAACATATATATCCACAAATTCATTAGGCACATAACATAAGACAATAGCGTATTCAAGTGTATGATAATAATAAAATTTCATTATCCTCTTATTTGCAAGTTGCACACTTTGTTAATAAATATTTTACGTAAGTTGGCAATTTTTAAAAACTCAGACATTCACCATGTGCCCTGAGAAGGAAACGTAGTTGTATTAGAATCAGACCTTATATGTATGGTGCTTTTGATATAAGGTTATATACTTTATTTTAGGTCGTAAAATTTTTATATTGAGAGCAAGTGTCAACCTCCATGGTAGACTCCAAATCAAAGAAAATAATGTACAAAGTACTTTCTTAAGAAATAGTTTTAAGTACATCGAATAAGTATAGTATACCTTACCATAACGATTACTGTTACGTTACTTATTGTTTAAGAATTTCTTTATATCAAATGTAAAATAATATTTATTGTGATGTTGAAATAAATTTTAACTATAATTTACTGATTTTGTCATTCATGTAAGCAAGGAATGTATAGGGACTAGGGAGACTACCTCGCGGGACTCCAATGAAACAAGTGAAATAATCGCAATATAGTTTCTTTTAATTTTTATTAAGCACAAGCGTTTTGTTACACCGTTTCAAAGAGTACTACTTTGCGGCAAAGACAATCACTTTCTTCACTAATGTATAAGTGTTAGTGGTACCAACTCTGGCGTCTGTAGTCACTGACGTAGATACAGCTTCATTTATTTTGCGTTAGTGAATATAGACGCTTTGTTTGAACAAAGCGTCTATAGTCATTAACAAAAAATCCACTTTTATATCGCCTTACCAACATAATAGGCAAGATTGGACATAAAACTAGAAGTGCCAGTTAGAGATTTTGAAATCCAAGTTTAAGAATTGATTACAGGTCGCCCAGCCTACTTGTCAAGTTAAGTTAGTTCATACGGTGACAGGGCCCATCACATCGCAAAAATCCTCAATTTCTACTCAAAAAAAAAAAAAAACTCAACATGCTTTAGTACATATTGTACATTTTACATTTTGTATACACCATCGCACATCCCAGTGCGTGGGCCGCAGAAAGATATTATGGGAGGATTTTTGATGCGAAACTGCACAACTATGGGCGCCAATTTGAGTACAGATGCAGTTAAATGAAGCGATATTGGTTCATATATAGTGAGTGTATGCTAATAGTAATCTCATGAGTGAGATAACATAGAAGAAACACAATTTCGCTGTAGTGCAGTTCAATATTCAAAGTCAGTCTCAAGCACATATTAGGTGTTTCGTGATTTTTACAAGACCTAGTGCTAGGCTTTCAGCTCATTTTAACGTCTTATTTCATATACCTTTTGGATCGCATGTGTGGCAAAGTAGCTCTCATGAAGCGTATCGACACATTTACGCTTTCATCTCTGGCTGGTTATGATAACTGTCATTTTAGTGTCAAGTGCAGTGTCAGGGCATAACATTGCAATATTCTTCATTCCTTTTGATATTATATACTAGACGTACTTGTCTTTAAAATGGCCCGTGAAAAATAAAAACTCTCTAAATAATTGAGTGCTTACAAACATTAGTTAGGAAGTTAAAAACCCCATGTTTTATTCTTCACTACAAGTTAGGCATTGTCTGCAATCTCACCAGATGGTAAGAGACTAATCTGTTAGGGGTGTCTATTTTTAAAAACACACATATTAAAATTGTAAACAGGTGACAGAAAAAAAAACCGAACTCAAGGTTTTATTAAGGGTTCATATCTAGCACATTACTTTTCAAAGGCCAAGCTACAATATGCTGTAAAAGCTCACTATAACATGACAGTTCCAGACGCAATATGAAGATGAAAGCGCACAAATGCTGACATCATATAAACGGTGTCGCTTAAATACCTATATACACGTACCTTAGGTAATTATGCATTAACATTAGTAACCGATTAGATCTCAAGATCACAACGAAATATAAATTTAAATTATATTATCTACACAACCTCCTAAACCTTCCTCGCAGTTAACATACTGGTCCCATATCCTTACGCTCCGCATCGCAGTGAAATCATATAAACATACAAAATGGTGCCCTTTTCGCTGTATGCTAATGTATACACTAAATTGACAGATTTTATAATAGTGCCATATATTTTTGTGTAATTCTGTTACAAAACTTATTGCTTATTGTAAATCCAGAATATCACATCCACATCTCCAAGCCAAATCTCAAACAAATTCTAGTGTGATAATTTTTAGTGTGATATTATTGTCGGAGATAGTCTCAGACAATAATATCACACTAAAAAAGTTTATAGTGTGCTGTGAAAATTATATTTCGTTCGATTCTGTAAACTTAGCAAGTGTATGAGACGATGCATGCAAAAACTTAACAATAGCGGGGGAATTGCACAAATTTTACACCTGTTAAATAACTTCAGAATTTGCGTGTTAATTACACAGAGAGAGATTAAGATGGCAGTAATAAAAGGACCTGTCAATTTAGTGTAGTACAGCGATTTGTATCAGCAACCCCCCATGTAACCCCATGTAGTATTAATAAAATAATTCGTAAAATTGTATAACAAATCATTCGTAAAACAATAAAGTATTTCAACATATTTATATATTTTCATATTGATATCAATAGAGCAAAGAAATAAAAGTGTCCTTTATCTGTCTATAAGATGTAAACTATCACCTAAACAATTGAATTGAAACCAGCTTGACAAACAATTATTATGGATTGATTATAATATAGTTAATTTTGTGGCAGTTCTTTAATATGAGTTAACAATCATATATTCAATGACCAGTGTATGTATGTCATTCTCATATTAATGTATGAACCAAGGTTAGAATGCTTTTAAAAAACACAAAATAATTCACGTTCATTGAAACTTTTATTGTTTTATGAATGACCGTAGGTTTATGTAGTACGCAATGGCCGTAACCGTTGCAAACAATATAGATTGCCACAATTAAGGCCACTGCAAATTCAATAAAAAAAAACACAACTTGACATAATATGGAAGACAAAATATTTATGAAATAATAGTAAAGAGTTACAAATTAAAATTTCTCTGTGTAAACATAATATACGATAAAATAGTGTATAAAAATATAAAATAATAGAACGTTAACAGCAACCCAATGATGGCTGCATTTAGATAGATATTTGTGGAAATCTAGAGCACAGAGAAGAAACTTTATTGCATGCAAGATTTAGAAAAAGTTAACAAATAAATAAGGTATTGATGAATTTAACATCTATTAAGCGTACATAGACTATACTCAGTCAAAGTAATGTGAAAACGAGATAAGTTTATTTATGGGACACATTTATATGTCTCGTATTAATTTTTTTTAGTTGGAAGGTAAAGGCAATCGAGCTTTATAGATTTCGGCCCTAAACTAAAGTCTTGCAATGGGTTTATGTTAAAGTCTGTAAACTGAACTTGCCTGCTTTCAGTGTTGCCATTTTTTTAATAAAGATAGTAAGAAAAAATAATATATGACAGATGTCTAAGTTTAGAATCCTGTGCACAGTGGAATTTGCAAAGATACCTTGTTTTTTTTTTTTCCCGAGGCACTTTGAGCCCAAACCGACCGAAAACTCCAGCACTTTGCGTATGGTTTACCAAATATTTCAAGAATATGCAAATTCCTAACTTAACACTATTTCAAAACCCAATGTTTCTTCCCAAAACAATCAAATTAAATTATCCACAGAATATCTCACTAAATGCAGCGAAATGCAGATTCAACCCATATCCAACACTCTCCTAAACCAACCCGAGCATTAACTAGTAATATTAAGAATAAAACAATCTTATATTGAACAGCTGCCTCTAAGCATAATTTTATATTTTCAAGGTTGCCTTCGCATTACTTGTTGCTTATACAAGTTTTGCGAGAAAGCTTCTATAAGTTTACATGTATAACAAGTCAGGTAATTCTGAAGGCAACCAAGCTGTACTTACAACTTTATGTCAAAGGTAGATTGTAACGTGCAAAACACAAATATAGGAACTGAGTGGACCGTGTGCATAAACTACGACAAATCTAACAGACAGACAAAAGTAAACAGATTTGTTAAAAATTCACTCATTAAAAATAACGAATAAGCTTTGATAAAAAACAGTATTAGATCTTCGATAAGATATTAAAAAAACTAATTGCTTTTTAGTTTAGTTTTATTATATGATAAATATTTTTGGTTTTAAACATGATTTTTGAATTACGCGTGTAATATTTTTACTTAATTATTTCACGGATAATTAATATCAGACCCAGACGTCTCTTCGTTGCGTGTCCGGTACGGAAAAGGGAACGTTAAACCGGGTCGAACGAGTTTCACGTCATCACGGAGGAAAACGTAACCGTGGCAGAGACGTGTGTCACACGCTCGCAGACTGTGCAGGGATCATGTTCGGTAAAAAATGAACTGCGTTCTACAAATGTGACGTAATTTTTCAAATCCGTATCCCAATTAATAGATTTAAAAAAGAAAACCTAATTATTAATAATTGTTTGTGTAAAGGTAAACGCCTCATGCGTTATCGTAAACTTACGTACTTGCGTAACTTTTTCCTGATCTTCTGCTATAATTTATCAAAGATTTCATAAAATAAAATTGCAAGTACAGCTGCGTAAACAACGATTATACAATATTACAATAAAAATGGCATAGACAACAGTCTTTTACAACAATTAGCGGAGTCTAAAATTTCATAGTATGTACACAATAGTTGAGGCAAGTCGGAATCACTGAGTGTACAAATTGATATGATGCTATAAATTCGTGTTTTATTCAACATTACTACAAATAAAATGTTCCGTGTGATCGGTAAAGTCAAGGTATAAATATATAATAAAATTTTTTAGCAAATAAAATTGAGTGAAAATGAGTGAAAATCCCACTTCTGATCTTTAAGCCAGAAAAGGGTTCCCGGACACAAGATTCAAAATCTATTGCGAGCATACATTTAACAGTAACACAATGAACATTTACCTTAATTACAGGCAAATCTGCATAGTGCAATTTATAATTTCTTCTAACTCACCAGTATGTAAAACCAAACATTTATATATTACCAACATGATATTTAATTATTGATTGATTTTATTCCTTAAGTGTAAACTTATACAACATAATTTAACATTCAGTGTGGTATTGCGAAATTTAAAATTAACCTTAAAATAAATTTCCTTACTACTTTTTTGTGTAAAAAAAAGTTTTAAGTTTAATGCCGAAGTGAAATAACGAATTTTTACCTTGATCCACAGCGTAACTTAAAATAAAAATCTCATGTGAGTATATAATAATAATAATAAAAATAAACTGTTACTAAAATAATTATTACTTTTAAACTAAATTGCATTTCCTTAAAACAAAAATAAAAAAAAATACTAGTTATTTTGTGACACTTGATATATTTTGGTCTATGATACAAACTAAAAAGTATTTTAATAATACAGTACTAGTTTCAATTTTTATTAGATAAAAAATATTCACCAAGAAGATAATGCACGGAATTTGTCCATACTTTTATTTAATACTCTCAAAATAAAAAATAACTTTTCACTATGCTAAATGATTAAAGATGTAAATGAATGTCAATAAAAACATAAAAACGTTGATAATCTGAGCAACTTTTGTAATAGTCATCACACTTTTATCAACGGATCGGTATTGCAAACGAAATATATAGTAAAACTTTACAGTTATTTAATAATACTATTATAATATGGAAAATAGAAACCAATATAATATAAACAACAGGAAGCTCAATAAAAGCTAAAACTAAAATGGCATTCAATAGTTATATAGAAATTTAAAATTTACAAAAATATTTTCCTTACGTCACTAAAGGTGGTCGATATTTTTGTGAAATTAATCCCTTTAACAATTTTCACATCCGACTGTACTATTACGATTCACGCAATAATATTATAACATCACAATTACAACATAATTATATTATAATTTCTAGGATTTTTTTAATTCTTACAATTCCACAATCTAACGACGTACGGCTATAGACGATTAGGCTTCACCAATAAGGGGGTCTAAGAAAACACCTAAACATCACAAAAGTTGATCAATTTGTTTAGGCATCCAAGGGAAAATGTTACCAGCGTTTGATATGAGTTAAGTTTAAGTCAGTCAAGTCAGACGTTAGTTAGCACCTAAACAAATCCATCAACGGGTTATACAACATGTGCTATGCACTCTAGACACCTATAATAAACTCTATAACGTGCGAACAGTAGCCTAATATCTCGCTTCGTCGGAGATCATTTCTTCTTAACGGTCGAACTGCTTGTGCAACTGCTGGACCGGGTTTGGATGCCATCCTTTTTCAGTAGACCGACCCCAAACGCAGGGCACTTTTTCCTTAACGCCTTAATTTTGTAAAGCTTGTTGCCCTGGGAATTGCTGGTCTCCTCGAAGTTATCCGGTGTCACATCGGCCGTGATCACCGAATTAGATATGCAGTCCATCGGCTCGGGTGTTTTGGACTTGTCACGTTTTCGCCTGAAACGGAACGGCGTCTCCAACGAGTCCGCGGATATATTAGTGATGTTCGTGTCGCTGGAAGACAGGTCCTGGGACGACTCGAGACCGCTCTTGGGAAGGCTTTTCGGGAGCTTCTTGCGCGAATTCGAATTCGATCGAACGATTAGTTTCTTCCTGGTGTTTGTGACGGTCGCTGTAGACTTCACTTGAGCGACTGCTTTGAGGTTCGGTTCGGATGGTAGGCGATTCTTGCCATTCAAATGACAGTTTTCGGTGAGAGCCGAGAGCGTTGATGTAACATTGGTGAGCGTGGTGACCACGTTTGTATCGTTGGCTATCTTTGACACAGAGTTGGGTTTCCTCGTGAATGTTTTGATGGGGCTGCTGCCGTGGGAGTACGGGAGGGTTGGCCGCGCGAGGTTGGCGCGTTGGCCGTGGAAGCTGTTCTTACCTGTGAAGGGCGCTTTGGCTCCGACGAGCTTGGCTTGTGAGTTGGCACTTCGTGTTGGCGGGAATGTGGAAGTTTTGGCCGCGTAGTGGGACTTGAGCGTGGCGTTCATGAGCCTGGGTTGGGGCTTCAGGTTGGTGTTGTTGGCATTCCTGATGTTGTTGGTTGGCATCATGTAGTTGATTTTTGGCGTGAACACGGTTTTTGTTGGCAGCATTGGCGTGGCCGTGGTTTTGTATTTTCCTATGACCGATGTCACTTTGTTCTCCGAGTCAGTTTCGTTGGCGTTCAGTATGTGTGCATTGTCCAACTGTAAAAAATATAATATGTTTTAATTCAAAACCCATAAAAGAAGAAGTTTTTTCTTATCCACTACAAGTAAGCAACGACGGCAATTATTTTTTTATGGTAAGTGATGATACAGTCTAAGATGGTAGCAGGCTAACCTGTTAGGGGGATGGTAAACCCGTACTCCTAATCGGTTTCTGCGCGACATAGTGCCGGAACGCTAAATCACTTGTCTTTGTCAGTAAGGTGGCAATTAGCCACGACCGAAGTCTCCCACCAGTAAAATTTTACGAATTAACTCCTATTTGCATCAAATAGCTTGCCATAAATTTTAATATGCCAAAGTGAATACTTGCTCCTGGATCCAGCTTTAATGCCAGTTGCCATGTTGCCAAAAAACATTATTGTAAGTGATGTAATCACTGGCACCGATTGCTGAACGTGCTCTCTAAAGTAGTGAGGGAAACATAGTAATTTTAATCAAACTCCAGTAAAGAGAAATTCTATACTATATTTTTTCAACAAGAACGAGGAATCGAATCCAGGCTCTCGTGATCTGTAATGGAACTAACTTATCAAGTAGTTCAACGAAATATTCGAACACCAGGTAATATAAAGAAGCAATATCACTGAAACTGTAAAAACATGTTCCGAATTTAGCGAGCATTCATCATCATCATCATTTCAACCTATAGACGTCCACTGCTGGACATAGGTCTTTTGTAGGGAGTTCCAATGGCCACGGTCCTGGGCCGCTTGTATCCAGCGGCTCCCTGCGACTCGTTTGATGTCGTCTGTCCACCTTGTTGGGGGTCGACCAACGCTACGTTTACCGGTGCGGGGTCGCCATTCCAACACCTTACGTCGCTTCCGTAGCGAGCATTACTTACCTTTATTGAAATTTCGACTTTAATGAGATACAATTACAGTGTATTATCAATAATCGCTGTTTAGTTACCTTATTAGTATTTTTGCTGCTATTCAGAATGGTTTGGAGTGACACCGGTTTATTGTCTTCGGTGTCTTTGACGGGGAGTGGCTCGGGAGGCAGGTCGCTGTAAATACCCCGAGTGAAGACGGGGAACGATGTTATGTTGAAGCGACGCCGGTACGCCTCGCCCAGTGCGTGCATGCGGGGCTGGATACTGGAGGAAAGGAAAATAATTAAAATACAGTTTTATTTCTTTCGGACTGTACCCTTTTTTTTTTTTTTTAACGTGGGTAATCCTCATGGATACCCCGCGTCCGAGGAGACGCGGCGGTTATGTCAGACTCATACTGACTAAACCCCCACGGTGCATATCCTTTCCCGCCGCCTGGTGGCCGGGTCACGGGTTTCGCTCGCGCACACAACCGCAACCAGGCCGGCAGAGTCCGTCCTTAGGACGGTGCCAACTCAGGGGCAATATCAGATGCCTCCCAATTGAACGCCATAAGACGCACCAGGAGCACAGGGTGCGTCTTCCAGCTCGAGGTTCGGACTGTACCCTGGTAATGACTCTCTACTTCGATAGAAGATATATGTTTTGTTTGTTCATAAGTCCTTTACTATTCAGGATGGTAAGCTTTGGAATACTAGTCTTTAGAAATCTTTAAAAAATATGTTAAAAGATCAATTTTGTCTCAATCGCCTGAGGGTGATAACTATTTCACTCTTCTCGGCTGTCTCGAGTTTTATAATTTTATGTTTAAGAATTTACTTATATTTTATTATTTGTTAGTATATGTATTATATTTATGTAGTACATAATACGTTACGTGAATTTATTGGGTTGTTTATAATTTAATGTGTGTGTTTTTATATATAAATGCAACCAATCAAAGTAAAGAGGCTACAGAAAAGGAGGTAGGCAAATATTTTTGTGTGTTGATGTAAAGATAGTAAACTTACTTCTCAAGGAACCACTGTTGGTGGCCTATCACGGAGCCGGGTCGACACACTCGCAGCCAGGCGATCGCTTCCCGCGCCGTGAATCCGTGATGCTTCATCATATAGCACGCTATCAACGTACCGGTACGACCTAGGCCCGCTGTTGAGTGAAAAAGATACAATATATAAAGATACACTTTATAAATTCATCTTACTCACATCTAAGGGTAGCTGGAAGAGATCTCTTATAGAGATAAGCTTTCCTTTGTATACTTCTTTTGTAAGTTATTGATATAACAAATTTGGTACAAAAATAATAAAAATAAAATAAATAAAAATATATTTTCTTTATCCATACTATCCTACGATCATGAATTGTTAAAGCTTCCTATTATAGTGTAAAGGATTATGTAAATGATATACAAGCATGGGTATAAAATATTGTGGAAAAAAATTTGCTCTTATTTTTTTTTTTTCACTGTCTTTTAGATGTGCTAACCGTGCTACTTTTAGGGACAGCGTAACTGTTTGGCGAGCTTCGGAAAGAAGCTTTTAAATATTGTTAAAAGAGGATTATATAAATGATAAACAAGCATGGGTATAAAATATTGTGGAAATCAATTTTCTCTTAAATATTTATTTTTTCGGACTGTCTTCTAGCTGTGCTAACCCTTTTGGTTGCAACAGCATAACCGAGCTCTTTGGCGATTATATTAGATTCAAGTGCCATATTGATGGTAATAACAAAAATAATATTTATTCAGCTAGGTTTGTTGCGGCCTTACCTCAGACCATAGAGCGCGTTTCAAACTCTCGTAACTTTAGTTTTTACGAATGTAGTTATCACCATCAACTCACTACTATGTGACTTGGTGGTATATGGACTCAAAAGTGCTATTCATCATCATCATCATGAACAACCCATTACTAGCTCACTACAGAGCACGGGTCTCCTCTCAATATGAGAAGGGTTTGGCCATAGTCCACCACGCTGGCCATGTGCGGATTGGCAGACTTCACACGCCTTTGAGAACATTATGGAGAACTCTCAGGCGTGCAGGTTTCCTCACGATGTTTTTCCTTCACCGTTGAAGCAACTGATATTTTAATTTTTAAAAACGCACATAACTCCCAAAAGTTAGAGGTGCGTGCCCGGATTAGAACCGTCGACCTCTGATTAGGAGGCTGACGCCCTAACCTCTAGGCTATTATCGCTTCACTACCCTTACGCGGCACACTAATCGCCGAATTGGTAGTACATACCTTTACAGTGCACGGCCACTGCACCTTTCGCGGCCTCAGCAATACGTATGAACCGGCTGACAATCAAGTCAGTCGGAACTGAGCCATCCACGAAGAACAGCTCCCTATGCTCGAACCCGTGCGCCGTGAACTGCTTGGCGTCATACGACTTCTTGTTTAGCCGCACTATGGTGGTCACGTGGTACTTCTTGAAGTACTCGTGGTAGTGCTCCGGGCTGTGGAGGGGGTAGCCGCGGTCCAGCCTCGACCGGTGGTGGGGTCCCGAGAAGGCTAGCATCTTACCCGGCACGATCCAGTTCAAGTCACCGTTTTCCACTTTCTGTAAGGATGGGAGTATAGAAGTTAAACTATCTCATTCGTAAAATCAACTTTAAGTATCGAAACACTTTTACGTTGAAGAAAATTCGACCTAAAGTCACTCGTTTCAGAGTCGAAAATCCTATACTGCTGATTTTTATTTTGCTAACTTTCTTGTATAGTGGTTGTACACGTGTCTACGAATTTGAACTTTAAAAATAGCTTGATAGGTTCCATTTTACTCTGGAAGTAGTGCTTCGAAACTACTGCCTTTATATTGTAAGGGTTATTACATTCGCAATAGCACTAATATCAAAGTAAAATGGACCTTCTCGAACTAGTTTTAAAGCTCAAATTCGAACAGACTCCTACAGCCAGAGCGTTCTCGTTGGCTTAGTAAGTAACTTTGGAAGTCCTCTGTTACGACTTACCTCGTAAAACAAATACTGTTCAGCATCAAAGTGTTCGAAATCAAAGAACTTGGCATCGTGGGCGACCTTGATGCCGTGCAGCACGTCGAGGAGGGATATATCGAACAGCGGAGGTCCACCGGACGCGTCTCGGAAGCTCAAGAGTGACCAAGAACCCTCGGTCAGCTGCTTGAACACTGTAGCCGGGGACCCGCCCAAGTATATTATCTAACATAAAAGAAATAGGGTTTAGTATGAACGTTTACGTTACGTAACTTTTTAAGTTAGTTAACTTTCAAGTCGACATCTTAGTTTGCAAAGAGCGCATTTTGGAAAATCAGTTGGTTTCGGAGTGTAAATGAAATATGGTGTGTAAATTTTTTGTTTTTTTTTTGTAACAACAAGTTAAGCCCTTGACGGCATCTCACCTGATGGTAAGTGATGATGCGGTCTAAGATGGTAGCGGGCTTACCTAAATCGCTTGGCGTGTCGTCTTTGTCGGTAGGGTGGTAACTAGCCGCGGCCGAAGCCTCCCACCAGATCAGACTCGAGCCGAGAATCGAACCCAGGACCACCAACTTTATAATGCGATAGCGCGCTTTGCGCCACGGAGGTCATCAAAGCATAGTTAAATTGCTACGTGCTAGTTTTCGAGAAAAAATAAATCAAACGTAAAATGTAGTAGACAAATTATTCTTTTTTTTTTAAGCTTAAGAATCCATTGGTAGATGACATCTTCATGCTACAACCTTCATGGGTACAAGCTGAATATCGACGATCTTTATGTGGTGATCCTAAACAAACATAGCCAACCTGAAAGCTTCCGATAAGGTAAGCCGCGTTGAGTCTAAGCGTCTCATTGTTGCTTGTATAGAAAACGATCTTTTTCTTCGGATTCCTGTCCAGTTCCTCGTTGAGCTTGTTGCAGAACTGGTACAAATGGCACAGGTGATAAGGTCCAAAGTCGAAGTAGAAATTCTCATACACGATGTCATCTTCAATGTGGAAGTATTTGCTGTTACGCGTGGGCTTCGGCTTGTATCCCGTTTTGAGCGTCGCGAAGTATAGTCTATCTGAAAAGATATAAAGCGCCTGTTATAAAGTAGCCGAAAACGGCGGGAGACTTCGTATATGGCGGGCGCGGTTTTTTCACGCTTTTCTTCAATTAATGTTTGTTGGCTAATTTTGAAAAGGACTGGTGTTGGTTGTGTCGTGGACAATTTTGGTGTCGTTTGTGTAGTGGCTGATTTTCTGAATGGTTGACAGGTATCGATTTGGGAAGGGTTTGAGGGAGCCTCGTCCGCGGAGTGCGAAGTTTCCCGCCATTTCTCCTTAACTTCTACATTGCTATAAACTTGCCATTGGCTAATCTGTGCAAAGCCATAAAAAGAGAGAACTAATAAAATAATAAACTTGACATTGGCTAATCTGTGTAAAGCCATAAAACGAGAAAAAAAAAGTAGTCTGTCTTAAAAGATGCAAATAGTCCGTTATATATCACAAGTGGCCGCTCAGTATGGGCCTCATAAGAAGGCTCAGAGTCACTCAGCGGGCGATCGAGAGCTATGCTAGAAGTATCTCTACGTGATCAAATCAGAAATGAGGAGATCCGTAGAAGAACCAGAGTTACCGACATAGCTCAGCGAAATGCGAAGTTGAAGTGACAATGGGCGGGGCACATAGCTCAGAGAACCGATGGACGTTGGGGTCCCAAGGTGCTGGATTACGACCCCGCACCGGTAAACGTAGCGTTGGTCGACCCCCAACTAGGTGGACAGACGACATCATACGAGTCACAGGGAGCCGCTGGAAGCAAGCGGCCCAAGACCGAGAGCATTGGGACTCCCTACAAAAGGCCTATGTCCAGCAGTGGACGTCAATCGGTTGTTAATGATGATGATGATGATGATGATGATGATGATGATAGTATAAGTGTGTCTGCAAAGATGCAGAGTCCGTTATATGGTATAATCTGTCTGAAAAGATACAAAGAGTCCGTTCTAAAATGTCGGCTTTTGGATGCAGGAAACATAATTTTTGCGAAATAATGCAGGATTTTTAATAAATTATATGAAACATAATTTGTAAAAAATCGCGTATATTTCAATAAAGTACTACTATATAACGCAGTTACGTACTCGCAAAGAGGTTTTAAGCCGATAGTTTAAACAGATCACGGCACACACTTCACGCACGAGCAATTCGCATAAACTCACGTTTATCCAATGCTAATGATTGTAATCACGATCTATTATCAACATTTGTTTAAATAAATTTAGGTTTATCTATTGTGTTATAATGTTATTCTCAATAACATTTGTAGCTAAACAAAGACAAAATAATACATAAAAAAAATATTCTACTACGGCAGAAAATGGTCGCACTTTTTAAAGATTTCTCGTTTTGTAACAACCTTTATATATAGTATGTGAATAATAAAGTAGTCTTAAATAAATATGCATTGTACCGAAATTTTAGGGCCCATTGCCCTAAAATGATAGAATTACTGAAATATAAAGCCATATCACCAGCCTAACGTTCAGAACTGCCAAAGTGATAGGACAGTCTGCCTTAGAAGAGTAAAAAACATTACTGCCATATGTGTGAACGAGACAAAGGATCTATCACGTTTGATGTGAAAGCACATAGCGTGTTTAAAAATGTATACTGAAATTTCGAGCAATTCTTTCGATTTTCGAGAATTCAATATCAACTATGTGATGTCGTTTGCTACCAAAGGTTCGATAGAGGAGGCCTAAACACATCCCTTACGACCCTGACCTGAATATCAGATAGCAACTGGCAACACATCTCACACACGCAACGTCAACACACCGTCGAAGACGAGGTCCCCGCTTTCTTACGTCATCCGGATGTTGGTAAGGACCACATACCGTCCGATCCCCCCGTCATCCCAAAGTTGCCTAAGCCGTTTCAGCCTGACATAAGGCGGCCTAGGGCTCAAATTCTCTTCTGACAGACCTTCTTTCTGAAGCTCACCAAACTGCCCAGTTACGCTGACGCAACCGTTACAGCTTTGTACAACGACGATACCGCAGGGAGAAATAGTGTCAGCGAAAAGTTGTCAGTAATCCCAGGATCCCTTTTTAATCCCGGTGGGTCGGGAATACCCCCCGCCCCCACCCGTCTGTCGGGTAAAACCCGCTACGGCATGTCCTTCAGGCTAGCTTAGCTGAACGCCCCTAACACGTAACAACTGTGTCTATAGAAAATTCTAAAATTCACTACGTATGTTCGTCACCTAGACATAAATAGACTGGTACATAACGCGATACGTAAACAAATAAAATTAAACAAGTGACACCATATAGCTACGTAAAGAGGGTTTAAGCCGAGTTAAAACAGATTATGGAACGCACTCTCCACGCACGAGTAATTCCCATAAATGCACGATCCAACTTATATTGGCTTGATAGCTATTTTAAATACAATGCAAAATTATACTGTAACATAATACTTTGCATGATATGGAGCAATTGGTATTTATTATTTCAAGGTTTTGCCACGTAAATAATTTTGTTTTTACTGCTTTTAAGCCCTCGTTTAATCTAGTAGGTGTAATTTTTGCAACACTATTGCTCTATCACACTAAAATAATATATTGAAGAGGGAATATTTATTTGAAATTTAAACTATTAGAAAGCTTTTCTATAGCAAAGTAAACTTTACTAGTTTTTTTTCGGAGTTATGCGCGTTTTTAAGCACTTGCTTCAACGATGAAGGAAAAATCAAGAGGAAACCTGTATGCCTGAGAGTTCTCCATAATGTTGTCAAAGGCATGTGTAGTCTGCCCATCCGCATTATAAATTCAGAGGCCCTGGGTTCGATACCCAGAGAGTCTGATCAGGTTCAGGATTCGGCCGTGGCTAGTTAACACCCTACTGAAATCGCCTAGTAATTTAGCGTTTCGGCACAATGTCGAATAGAAACCAATTAAGAGTATGGGTTTGCATAAATAGTAGTGGGTATTATTTATAGGTGGCGTCTAATAAAAAAAAATTTAAACATTTACCGTCTTCGATTATTCTAACGCAACAAAACAATTTTTATTTTGTGGACCTAGTTTGTAAAGATATCATGGCGTAAGGCACAGTTAAAACGACACAACGTTATGGGTCCGATATAAAACTGTCTCGTTTTAACGCTAAGTTAACAAAAGTAAAACGTTAAAGTGCTCGAGACGCAACGAGACAGTTTTCAGAGTAAAGTCAAAGTACTGAAATCTATCCTCAAATCATAAGGTGGAGACGTGCTTACCTAGAAGATGATTATTTAGTCACCCCGCAATTTGGAGGTATTATACGGAAAACGGAAACTTTAAAGAGAAGATATCTGTATGAAAGATATATTAGAAGGTCAAAACGTTTAGTCACTCCGCAATTTTGAGGTATTATACGGAAAACGTAAACTTTGAAGAGAAGAAGATGTCTATATGAGAGATATATTAGAAGGTCAAAAGGGGAGGGAGAAGCTAGACCAAGTAGTGCTTGAGCAAACTAAATTTATATTGTATACAATAAACCAACTGTATTTTAACTGTAAATAAGTGTATCAACATACATTCATTTTTCGTTGTTTTTTTAGTTGACAAAATAACGTAGGGTTTCCCACGATTCGTTATCAACTAAACAAATAGGATGGGTCGTCCTTTGGGTATACTCTAGGTAAGGTTCAATTTATGTTTCATCACGAACAGGAATTCGGTAATAGAATTTCATGGTAGATTCGTAATTTTAACAAATATTCAAATACTTTCCGTGATGTTTTATTGTAATTCTGATGGATAAATTCGTTGTAGTTAATAAATTTGTGATTGGTCTAAATAGGTACTGTACTAGGTAATAGTGGGGAAGAACTTGAAAATAACTATTAAGGGGATTTCCATTCATTACGTCACACGGCTAGAGTTAGTGGGGGCAGAACTATGACTTCGCGTGAATTGTGTGACAAGAGGGGAACAAATAAATAACGTCGCATACATATGAGAAGTATAACTCTTAAGTGTAATACTGTATTTGAGTGTGACTCAATTATGTTATAATATGTTATGTACATAATTATAAACCTATTAACGTCCCAAGGCTGGGCACAGGCATCGTCTCTCATAGATGAGAGGGTTTACAGTACAGGGTCCGCACCACGCTGCTCATGCGGGTAACAAACCCGTTTTAACGATCATATTATCAAATGTTCTAACACAACGCCAATTTCCTAATTCCAGACTTGTGGCTTAACAAAAATTCAATGAGAAAAAATTCTTAGTCCGAACCCAAGTGCATGACCCGTACCTGAAAGCCATTGGTTTACCACTAGCCGTAGATAGAGCGCGTCATACAAAAACAAGGCTAGAAATTGTCACCAACTAACTATACATTCCTACATATCGCTATATCGATGTATTACAACCCGTCTAATACACTAGACATCTGGCCGTTATATTATCTATAGCGGCGTGTAGTGCTTTGTAATTCATACGGATTATACGGTTTGAGTGTTAGAATCGGTGACTTTCGTCTATCCTTGTCATACACTGGGGGAAAGGAGTGCACGCGTCGCTATTTGTGCACTACTTTTCCGTCCCATTCTTTGAGCGTTAATGGTCGATCTACGGCTAGTGGTAAATCAATGCTGAAAGCCCACATTTTTCGTTGATAAATCAACTTTAAATACTCTAGGACTTAAAAATAACATGTTACTAGTATAATGTCAAAATAGTTATATGCAGTGATTTGTCACACTTCAACTACAGACTATTCAAAAGCCAGAATTTGCCAAAACACTGCATAACTATTAGGACGTTATGTGACCCTACAAACACTATTCAGACGTTTTGAGACCCTAACAAACTGCGGGTTTCATAGGAAACCTATTTGGGGCTCGGCTAAAAATCTAGGTAAGTTTGTGACTTAAGGCTCGGAATAATCCGAATAAGACAGTTTTAGTGTCAAGTTTTGCATAGCAATTGGTGCATAAAGGCTTCAGTGAAGTGTAGGTATTATGTTTTATCAGAGTATCAGATCACTGTTGAATATAAATGAAAAGTGACGTAACTTTAAAGAGCAAATCGATTTCATATATCTAATAGGTACATTGCATTTTTTTTTAATTTGTTTCCATAATTTACACCCAGTGATCTATAGCCTACAATCAGTTCTTACTTGTCTTATAATGTAAGCAATATTTTGGTATGACGTAAATAAATTTCTTTCTTTTATTAATAAAACAATTTTTTTTTCCTCCTTTTTAGCAGAACAGTTTTACGCTAAGTATGTAATGATAAGAGAATAGATTAAACCAAGTACTGCAAAATGGTGCCCAATATGGGACCTACTGCTGCCGACGTAATATATTCTCAGCTGACCCAGATCAGATGGGTGATTCTAAAAAATCTTCATCATAAATATAGAACGGCTATAGGGTTTAGTTGACGTACTTGACCGCTAGGTGTCCCGTGCTCTGTAGTGAGCCGATAATGGGTTGATCATGACTATTATGACGTTATTATTTCTTGAAGATTTTGTGTGGTGTTATATTATACTAATCTCCCGGTTGTCGGCGGAATATAGCAAATTATACTTGCTGTTTATTGTTTATCATGCAGTATTTATTATTTCCACTGTCGCTTTTGTGGGAGCAAGTCGTTGTTCGAAGAGAAAAGTTTAGATCCCTACAAAGTGATAGCCACGCGTCATGTTCGCTAGAATGGCATGAAGGGGTAAGTTATCGATTCACGTCAAGGGGAACGTAGAAAACCCACTAGCAGCCAACAGGGAATTTAATAGGCCAACACCGAGTATGTCTAATAGCTTTCATGGGAACGCGCAATATGGTGTTTGTACACGTGTAGTGAATTATTATATACTACATATATAAAGCCTTCCTACCTTTTATCGACTAATCAAAATAGCTTACCGATGCATTATGAATAAACGTTAACGTTAGATGTCACACCGTAAGCAAATCTGACTTCTAACGTCAGGTCATAGGCTGGCAGTAAATCTTACTTAGCTCATTATGATATCACAAAATAAATTGTTACAGAACTAGAAACATATTTATATATATTAGTAGGACGACAATCATAGAGCAGCGCCATCTAGTTTTAGAATCATGTACGACAGACAAGAGAGTGGCATCGCCCGCTCTCTTTACGCAACACTAAGTGCAGGTTCTTATAAGACTCACATTCGGTCGGTTCGGATCGGTGGTCGAGTCGTGGTAGTGCATAGTCGTACTTGGTGGAGCGTATAGTCTGCTTCTTATAAATTACCATACTTATAATTGTAAATCTGTTCTGCCAAGAGTATCTGGTCTCTTTGCCCGAAACTATCCAAGTTACCGACGAAGACACCCTTAGTCATACTTTAAGTATATTCATTTAATATTTGTTTTTGTTGTATTATTAATGTAATCTAGTTTATGTATTAGTATGTAGATATTCGTATGCAGGTTTTTGTTTATATATTACGCCACCTAATTTCTTCTTGTTCTTTTCCTAATCCTAAGGTTGCCTGGCAGAGATCGCTACAAAGCGGTAAGGCAGTTTTTTATATCTTGCTTCTTCTTGTTTCTGTTTTTCGTATTATTTCTATTTTTACTTATTGACTCTTTTGCAACTTCCTTTTTGTGTTGCATAAAATCTGCTAATAATGAAGGTATTACATACATACGAGTACATTAAACAAGCTTTTTCAATTTATAGGCACTAAGTGATTTTCAGTAGCTTTTGCATTCAATCTTTATGCTATGTTAAATGTCATAGGTTGGAATCCAGTGGCTATTAATTAGCATATGGAAATGGAGGATCGTTGATAAAAACAAATTATTCAATTCACTCACATTTCGTTTGGCTTTTAAATGTCGGAAAAGAGGGGTTGAGTTCATTTTACTAAGCAGACTTCTTAATGCTTTACGTATATGGGATTTTGAATCTGGCTATTTCAAAAAACCCCAGTCACTGAAATTGTTGTGTAAGAGTTATTTCTACTGTACTGTATATGACTGCGAAGCTATCTATGGCGTATTTTAGCTTCCCTTCTTCATGCCTTTATCCAACTACGCGGCAAAACATTTCTTCTTTCACTCAATTCATTTCATAACCTATGTCAAATGGCTTTTATGAATTCTATACTATTCATGAAAAAGATAGACTAATACAAAGGCACTCCTGAATACTACACAAGTTAATATGCATGGCATTTTTAATTTGGCTTCGTGGAGCCATTGTTAAAACATGAGCCTCACTTCATAGTTGGAACTTTTTTTTATTGTCGCACTAATGATTTATACTGTACAAACTGGATAACGTCCACCTTTCCTTTTTTATGTAGCTACATTTATAGTGATATGTCTAACGTGCCCTAGTAAACCTCCGCGTGCGCGTTGTTCTGGGTTCGATTCCCGGCTCAAGTCTGGTCTGGTGGGAGGCTTCGACCGTGGCTAGTTACCTACAGACAAATTAGCGATTTAGCGTTCCGGCACGTAGAAACCAATTAGGTGTATGAGTCTACCATACCTTTAGCAAGTTAGCCCGCTACCATCTTAGACTGCATCATCACTTATACCAGGCGAGATTGCCGTCAAGGTATAACTTGTAGTCGATATAAAAAAAAAAAAAATTATGCATTTAATCATCATGATCAACCCATCTCGGCTCACTACTGAGCACGGGTCTCATCTCAATATGAGAAGGGTTTGGCCATAGTCCGCCACGCTGGCCATGTACGGATTGGCAGACTTCACGCGCCTTTGGGAACATTATGGAGCACTCTCAGGCGTGCAGGTTTCCTCACGACGTTTTCCTTCACCGTTGAAGCAAGTGACATTTTAATTGCTTAAAAACGAAATGATGATGAATGAAAAATGAAGCTATATCATGTACTTCAAAGAATCAAGCGAGTGACAAGTAACCCTGTACACAGTATTTAACTAAAGACTGTGTACAGGGCGAATCGGCACTACATGAGTTACATAATAAGGCATTTTTATCTTGCGTTGTCGAAAACGCCCGCCGCCTGAAACATTTGTTCTTTGTCCTCGAGCAAACCTATTATTTCTACTGTGCGAGCGCGTCATCGTTTCTTCGCGTACGGCAGCTACAGTTCGGTGAGTGGTCACGTTTAAAATTAGAAGAATACTTCGTTTATTTCATTTACAGTCCGACTCAGTAGTGAGGACAATACAATTCCTTTGACAGAGATTTTTGTTGCGGTTATTTTTGTCTTTGTCTTTGATCCCCCAATCCTATCGGTCCGGGCCTTTGTATGTTTCAGCTGGGGAATGTGGTAGGGTAAAGAGTATTAACGTTTCAGTTGCGTATACCTATATTTTGATAGCCAATAAATACTGGCTATCACATCTAATAATCATCATCATCATGATCGACCCATTACCGGCTCACTACAGAGCACGGGTCTCCTCTCAATATGAGAAGGGTTTGCCCATAGTCCACCACGCTGGCCATGTGCGGATTGGCAGAGTTCACACGCCTTTGAGAACATTATGGAGAACTCTCAGGCGTGCAGGTTTCCTCACGATGTTTTCCTTCACTGTTGAAGCAAGTGATATTTTAATTTTTTTAAAACGGACATAACTCCGAAAAGTTAGAGGTGCGTGCCCGGATTTGAACCGCCGACCTCTGATTAGGAGGCTGACGCCCTAACTATCACACTATATTAAAAAAAAATTGATAGCAAATAAAAAAAACTATTGACAAAATTTAAATGCTCGTTGTAAAGAAATGAAAATTCACAATAATAATGTATTGTGAATTTACATTTCTTTTTTATTAATTGTAATGGCAATTCATTAATAAATTAATGTTAACGCTGATTATTATTAAACAAAAAAACACAATTGCATTTCATTTTATAAATGCACAAGGCTGATTAGATAAAAACAAACATAAACAGTATTAGTATGTAATTTTATGTAAGTTTATTTTTATTATTGTTTTATATCATTTTTTTTCTCTTATTTGTACATCAACCACTTTAATATTGTTAAATGTTTCCTGTACATAGATAGCGATTGTCTGGAAGGGATCACTTGCAGTGATAAGGCCGCCCTTGCACCATTTTGATGTCTTTTTTTACTTTTGATTTTGTTACGTCGATCCGAATTCACGACCTAGTACGAAAGAAAACTTTGTAAAAGTAGGCCGATTAACCACTAACTGGTGTATTTTTTCGTGCTAATAAGTGATTTGTAATTAAAAAGCTGCAAAGAAAACACTGGCTCGCCTCAACTTCTTGACGGCTGATCGTGTTTAATGGCAATAATTGCATAGAAGCCCTACATAGGTAGTTCCGTTGTGCTTTTACCTGCATCGCATTATCAAATTGTATGGCCCATGTTACAACCTCCTTTGTCTAATAATAATTTACCGGTTCCTCGTTCACCTCGATCATCTCGATCACACTTGACAGAGTGCTACCATCTTAGACCGCATCATCTTTTACGATCAGATGAGATGACGTCAAGGGCTAAGTTATAAAAATAAAAAAAAAGTGGTTGGCGAAAATGCATTTTCTCTGGCTATTACGGGTAACCTGAAGCTGTGATAGCCTAGTGGTCAGGACGTCAGCCTCCTAATCAGAGGTCGGGGGTTCGAACCCGAGCACGTACCTATAACTTTACGGAGTTATGTGCGATTTTAAGCAATTAAAATATCACTTGCTTCAACGGTGAAGGAAAACATCGTGAGGAAACCTGCACGCCTGAGAGTTCTCTATAATGTTCTCAAAGACGTGTGAAGTCTGCCAATCCGCACATGGCCAGCGTGGTGGACTATGGCCGAACCCTTCTCATACTGAGGGGAGACCCGTGCTCTGTAGTGAGCCGTGAATGGGTTGATCATTATAATGCGTTTATATCTATTGCGCTTTTAAACGCTTCGAGGACATACATTAGTCAAATGTTCTCGAGGCGCTGAAATCATCAGCGGGGGGTAATTTCTTAAAACGTTATTTCTTACTAAGCCAGTAGAATTGCGAAGTTAAAATATGAAAGGGCAGGGCACATAGTCCGTTGAACCTATTTGCATTGTGGTTCGAAGGTGCTGGAAAGGTAAACATCTTTGGTATATACAATTTCTTACAAAATGCATTTATCCAATAAATGTGCGTAGATTGGCTAAAAGAACGATGATAAATATGATACAAATAATTTTGTTATATATTCCAATTTCGATATACATACAAGTCACTGAATTTCAAATGATACATTTCAATAAGTCTTGTTTTTCTACCTATCTCACTTTGTCTTTGTCGAGCTGAAATTACGCTGCAAAAAGTTTTTTTTTTTCCATAGCCAGCGATTGTTTGATTATTTTAATATAATACGAAATTCCACGATAATGTTTCTCTTAGATTACTCTTAAATGCTAAAAGGCACTGCGTAGATATGACCAAGGATTTCCAAATTTTGAAAGCCACTTGGCTGTAACTATCTAAATGTAAGGTACATTCCATTTCTCTTAATAGGTATGAAAAGTAGAAGTTTTTTTTAATCTACTACAAGTTAGACCTTGACGGCAACCTCCCCTCAACCTCAAGCAGGCTAACCTGATAGGGGTATGATAAAACCATACTCCTAATTGTGACATCGTGCCGGAACGTTAAATCGCTTTGAGACAAGTCTTTGTCGGTAGGGTGGTAACTAGCCACGGCCGAAGCCTCCCACCAGACCAAACCCGAGCCAGGAATCGAACCCAGGACCTTCAACTTTAACAAAATAGAAGTACGCAATTTCAAGCTTTTTCAATATAATAGGGTGGACTCGTTTCATTCCAATACAATTAAAAGGTTGACCCAACTATCGGATGATCGTTAAAAGTTTAAATAGCAATTGTAGGACAATTGTTTACAACTATAAAATTGTAACATAGCGTGGGTGCATATAAAGATATTACTAGCCATTTTTCGGCGTAGTGAAAGACCTTGTAAATTTCTTCCATTTCCATAAACGTTAAAGATCGTAGGGTGGTAACTAACCACGGCCGAAGCCTCCCACCAGACCAAACCCGAGCCAGGAATCGAACCCAGGACCTTAAACTTTAACAAAATAGAAGTACGCAATTTCAAGCTTTTTCAATATAATAGGGTGGACTCGTTTCATTCCAATGCAATTAAAACGTTGACCCAACTATCGGATGATCGTTAAAAGTTTAAATTGCAATTGTAGGACAATTGTTTACAACTATGAAATTGTAACATAGCGTGGGTGCATATAAAGATATTACTAGCCATTTTTCGGCGTAGTGAAAGACCTTGTAAATTTCTTCCATTTCCATAAACGTTAAAGATCGTAGGGTGGTAACTAACCACGGCCGAAGCCTCCCACCAGACCAAACCCGAGCCAGGAATCGAACCCAGGACCTTAAACTTTAACAAAATAGAAGTACGCAATTTCAAGCTTTTTCAATATAATAGGGTGGACTCGTTTCATTCCAATGCAATTAAAACGTTGACCCAACTATCGGATGATCGTTAAAAGTTTAAATTGCAATTGTAGGACAATTGTTTACAACTATGAAATTGTAACATAGCGTGGGTGCATATAAAGATATACTAGCCATTTTTCGGCGTAGTGAAAAACCTTGTAAATTTCTTCCATTTCCATAAACGTAAAAGCTCATTAAATACACTGTTTACATTAAATTTAAAATTAACATAACCACAGCACCCCAACTGAGTAATATAATCTTTTATTCATTAGTCTCGAGAACGGTTTATTCAACCGCTGTTTATAAACAGTTTGTTAAACTTTGTATGATGTGCAGTTTTGTCGAATCGTGGACCATATTTGCACTTTCATACATATGGATCGAAATACAATAAAATGATTGTAATTCATTTAAGGGTTGACGGCGTGTTTTATTGGTTTATATTAAACCAAGGTAATTGTGCGGCATCATAAAAGGTGGTAGGAAAAACGATACATTACTAGTAACAATATGAAATCATATGCTAAAGAAAGCAAACTTTTGGTTTTATTTAGGGTTTATGATTCTGAATCTCAAACTCCAGCTTTCAGTTTTAAATATACCCATTTAGGTGAATAGAAATAAAGAAATAAAATTCCCTGTGGGAACAGGGAATAATATTTTTTTTATAATTTAGTTCGCAAAAATTTTAACAGCATTTAAAAACACAATTAACTAGAAAACCACCAAGTTATTCTTGTAGTGTTTATATCCAACAGTTATTAATTTAGGTCAATACGCTAAGAAAACCAGTATTATTTATTATTAGATTATTGCGTACAAATTACTGAATTAATTTCATTAATGTACATAAAATTACAGATCAAATGATACATAGGTACATATAGATAGGATGAAAGATAAATACACAGGGACAGCAACAAAAAACTGCATGGTCGATGTATTTATAGGATGACTATGATGATATCTTCGTCGGTAATTTGGGTACACGTGGGTAGTTTCGGGCAGAGACCAGATACTCTTGGTAGAACAGAATTACAATTAAAAGTATGGTAATTTATAAGGAGCAGACTATACGCTCCACCAAGTACGACTATGCACTACCGCGACTCGACCACCGAACCGACCGAATGCAATGAATGCAATGCTCCGTCCCGCGCCGGTGCGTCATTTAAGAACTATGTTTTATTTATTTATATAATTTTAATTTAATTAGAACGGACAGTATCCAATAACACTAATTAAATTCAATAGAATATAGAAGTATAAACAAAACAAATATACAATAAACTTTACCGTAAATGCTTACCAAACACTAAAACAAAATAAAAAGAGACAAAAGAGACAAAATAAAAAAAAAATAAAAAAAATACCTGCATAACCCACTGAGTGCTGCGTAAAGAGAGGGGGCGATCCAACTCTCTTGTTTGTCGTACATGATTCTAAAACTAGATGGCGCTGTTCTCTGACTGCCGTCATATTTAATTCATTTTTTTTAGTAAATAACAGTATCAATCTTTCGTGCAGTAATGAATTCCATTGACAGTGAATTGAAATAAAAAAGAACGGAGGACTGATCGATTCATAACGTAACATTATGCATAACAGTCGTCAAAAGGACCGTTTTTTTATAGCAGGTTTATGTTAATGAATCTTTCCGATCGCCTGTCCTTGGACCATGCGTCTTTGCATAAATTATGTAGCCAAGGTCGAACCACTTCACCATACATTAGTTACGTAGTGCATGTGTTTTGTTAGAAAAGGAAATTACAGCTATTTCAGTGCACGGGCTAAGGCCAAAGTTGAACTCGATAGCCCTTGGTCGAAACTTAGTCTAGCTTTCGTGACATTTGATAACACTGCTAGGCTACCGGCTTATACTCGTTATATATACTAGAAATAAGACACCGTGCCTTTTATGTTTCGTATCTAACGATGTTTTTCGTGGTTAAGGATAGTATTATTTTTGAACCTTAGAGATTTATGTACCTAGAATTGGCAACATTGTTGGATATTTTGTAATATCGATCAGTATTCTTATTTGATTTATAGAATACCCTACAATAAATAATTAAAGTTATATAATCGACCACGGATATTTACGACAAATTGTGTAAGTAGGTATTTTGCAAAATACGTTTTGAAGCTTATTTCCGAAAGAACTCAAAAAAAAAAAACAAAAAACTTTTGGTATTCAGTTATTTTGATAAGTGATGAAAACAGTAATTGCATCAAAATCATATAAATATTGGTCAAGGTTATTTAACTATACAAAGGGGTAGCCAGATTGTCCTGAATAGGGATCCAATATTGGTGAATTAAATAAACGCAAGGGGCTTACGCCTAATAGTGAGAGCGACAGATTAATTTATTTATTACGGAAAACCATACATTTTTACATAACTATTTTTTAACTTTGTGAGCTAATCAGAATTACAGAATTACTTTATAGAACATTGGCATTAGCTAGAACATTAGCTTTTAAGCCGAAGAAAACCAGATGTCGCCTAACTCATTAAATAACTCGAAGCAGTTAGGCAAAAAAAAAATTGAGAATTTATTTTGCACCTTTTTCTTCGACTATCTAAGTTCAATGCCGGCTTTTCTTAAACTCCACTAGAAATCCGGAACCTGCTTATGAATCATCATCATGATCAACCCAATCTCAGTCACTATAGAGAGCGGGTGTCCTCTCCATACGAGAAGGGTTTGGTCACAGTCAACCGCGCTTGCCTTGTGCGGATTGGCAGACTTCACACGCCTTTGAGAACATTACGGAGAACTCTCAGGCATGCAGGTTTCCGCACGATGTTCTCCTTCACCGTTGAAGCAAGTGATATGTTAATTGCGTAAAAACGCATATAACTCCGAAAAGTTATAAAGGAGGCTGACGTCCTATCACAGCTTCAATGTCGGTTATGAATGTCGGTTTATATATATAAATACAAAGTATGTATGTTTATGCCTGGTCCGAATTGGGGCAGGCGTGTACCGACGGTATATTTTTAAGCAGGTACAAGTAAGGTCACCCAATTATAATATATTGAATAACTTAAAGCTACCTTGCGGCCTCGTGGTAACCCCTATAAATGGAAAGAATGGCATTTTGTAGGTAGTGGTGTCGTTTAAGCGTAGGATTGTAACGTTTTTAGTTAAAAATTACGGAGCCGTAATGACTTAGTGGCGAGATCGCGTGGGTTTCGACATCTGACTTTTCTGTTGAATCTTATTTTTAATCTACTTCATAGCGTACAATTATACTTTATACCATCATCATCATCATGATCAACCCGGCTCTCTACAGAGCACGGGTCTCCTCTCAATATGAAAAGGGAAAACACGCCTTTGGGAACATTATAGAGAACTCACAGGCGTGCACGTTTCCTCACGATGTTTTACTTCACCGTTGCAGCAAGTGATATTTTAATTGCTTAAAAACACACATAATTCCGAAAAGTTAGTGGTGCGTGCCCGGGCTCGAACCCCAGACCTAGTAGGCGGACGTCCTTTCACTAGGCTATCACAGCTTATATTTATTTAATACGATTTAAAGTGTCTTTTACTTTAAATCGAACTAAGACGCCCTTATCAGATTGCTCGTGATATTATAGTAAATCTAACTAAGAACTCCTTCCTATACGAAATCAAATGGGTTGAACATGAAGATGTTCTTGGTGAAAGATATACGTCGGTAAGGTTACATATACTGTTTCAAAATATATATGTTTACAACATATTTGTTATATAAATGTTTATACATTTACTAATTTAATAAAACTTAGAGGAGAATTTATAGCAATACTTCCAGAAATATTTAGAAAATGACATTGTATATGTCAACCCTTACTGGAGTTTGATGTGCCTCTTATCTTCTTAAAAATCATAGAACCCGAGCAATTCCAATAATTTATAGTTCGTTACTAATTCAGATTTATGGGCGACGAAAACAACAAAAAAGGAGTTTAATAAAACCTACACAATAGATTATTATCTATTATCTATTAATCGCCCACACACTGGCAATTGTTAACTTGAAGGTAGGTATTATTTGAAATAGATCGTCTTTACTCTAGTCATAGACACAGAATAGGCAATATAAAACTACATGGGTGCACTGAGCCAAAACTATTATTTAAATATATAGTTACAGGATCTATCTAACAGTACCAGTACTAGGTATTAGAAAAGCCGAGGACCGTACCGAGGCTTTCGTTACCAACGTGACGAAGGCACTTTATGTGGACCCGACCTTCAGCAATGAAATGTGCGATCAAGAAGAAGACTCTAACCGTCTAGTGCGCCGAAAAGCATAAATTTGTTTATACACTTCTCTAGTGTGTTAGATATCCTATTTACCATTCAATTGATAACGCTAATATATTTGTATTAATATTAATGTTCACCAATGTAGAAAGTGTTAGTATACTCATTACCTACAAAGTGTATGATACTGCTAATTTGTCTATGTTTCTGTAGGTATAGGAATGAAGTGGGAGTATAACTTTGATCTTTCTTTACTAGAGAATCAACGAGGCACTTCATTCCTATTACTACCATCGAAGTGAATACAACTTATGTAAAATCTTTATTCGTTTTTATATTTCTTAAAATAAAATACGTACCTACGATATTCTAACAAGTGCAAGAGAGCTGTGATAGCCTAGTGGATAGGACGTCAGCCTCCTAATCAGAGGTCGGGGGTTCGAACCCGGGCACGCACCTATAACTTTTAGGAGTTAGTGGGACTTGATTAATTAATGCTTAGCCAGTCAAGTGTAACGTTTCAGCATTCTCATCTCAATCGTTTTTAATTAGTTCACGAAATAAATTCTGCTTTTGCATACCTAAACAGTTCGCGGATTGCGACTATAGCTTGCTAAATGTGCCAGCAGCTTCACAACTACGCACGTTATCAGTATGTCATAATCTTCTTGCGCTATCATCATCATCATCATGATCAACCCATTCTCGGCTCACTACAGAGCACAGGTCTCCTCTCAATATGAAAAAGATTTGGCCATTGTCCACCACGCTGGCCATTTGCGGATTGGCAGACTTCATACGCCTTTGAGAACATTACGGAGAACTCTCAGGCGTGCAGGTTTCCTCACGATGTTTTCCTTCACCGTTGAAGCCGGTGTTATTTTAATTGCTTAAAAACGCACATTAACTCCGAAAAGTTATAGGTGCGTGCCCGGGTTCGGGCCCCCGACCACTGATTAACAGCCTGACGTCCTAACCTAGCTATCACACCTTCACTAATAGATTGTGAGCTAACAAATGTTATACCAATGATACCGGAATCTGATATCAGTGCAATGGCGCGAGGATATTGTTAAAACAGCAGAGAAAAACTGGAAGCAGACCTGGACTAAGTCATATATAAATATATCTACATGCATAGTTCTCATTTTTATCCTAATATTTATTTTAAGTCTGTATATTTCATAATTAATTAATTTCATAGTTTTTTGTTTTATATTGTTTAACATTAATGTTCCTCCAATAATATAATAAATCTGTAATGTACTGTAATGCAAATTTTAACCGGAGAAACTGTAATGCTGCATATACCTGCAACGATAACTGTACTCGGCTTAGACATACGTTATATCGCATTATTTTTGATGCTAATACAGTGTATCAATGGTGTATCTTGTGAAATAAATAAATAGTCCAGCAGTTGACTGCCTATCGCAGTCGACTTTTACCGATGACGATGACGTTTGTACGTAGACACAACCAACCTTAATCAAGAAATATTGACTTCAGTACTAAAGGCAGTAAAATAAAAATGAATTATTCGAACCGGTTCGACAGTTGTGACAGACGTATTAAATTAAGAACCCCCTACTATTATAAAGTCGGTTCAACAGACGAATACGTACAGAAAGTTTTTAAACAACTATAGCATATAGAAGAAATAACCTAATTTATATTGAAAGTTTACGGGCTTTAAAATATAAACTTTCGATGGAACAATTTAAGAACTTACAAAGTTATAAGCAACGGACTTGGGGTGAAATATTTTGTATCAACGCGAAGGTATTATAAGTTAAGGGGCGGTTTTATCGAGTCTCTGCAAAAGTTAAAAAAGTGTCACTTCCTCTAAAAGACCTGACTATGCAAAAACATTTCTTGTTATAACTGACTAGCTGACCCAGCAAACGATGTATCTATATATATATATATATATATATATATATATATATATATATATAAATCATTTGCTGTTCGTTGGTCTCGCTAAAACTCGAGAACGGCTGAACGAATTTGTCTTATCTTGGTCTTGGTGTTCCTAACTTCAAAGAGTCAATTTGCAATTTATATTTAGGCAATATTTTATCCCGGTATTTCCACGGAAACGAAAATACGCGGGTGAAACCGCGGGTCTCAGCTAGTTGCCATATAAATTATTTCTAGGGAATTTCTAGTGTAGAAAAAATACTAAACTAACTTATTATGCGTAAGGATATTGTATATTTGTGAAAGAGACATGGAGCGCTGTGAACGACGAGGGAATATAAAAAACAATAATTATTGTTTATGTTCAAAGATTTTAGACGAATTAGAGTAAAAAAAATGGGAACGAACATTGTGACACTAGAATTTTATGTATAAGATAGTAATGGACGAGAACATTTTTGAATGGCACGTGAAATAACTTAAGAATAATAAGTAGATATAAATGAAGTTTAATAATAAATATAACTTCCTATGTGACACTGAGTGTTACAGATCCTGGTTCCAGACGAGGGTCTCACAATTAATCAGGTCAGTGCGCTCTTCTTCTCTTAATGAACTATTACGTGAAATTTTAACGTTTCTTTTTTGCGAAACTGTCTGGTACTTTAAAACGGGGAAAATCAGGTCGCTTTTTCTTTGACGATACAGTTTTAATACTTGCGAACGGCGAGCGTGTAAGGGGTATACTAGAGGTAATTATTCAAGATTTTCTTTAAAAAGAAACTGTTATATAAATAGAATTTTGAATATTCAAGTAGAGCCTGTCTTATTATTAATATTCTTTATTTGTACACCACAACATCGTGGAAAATAATAAGAAAAACAGAATCAAGTATCGAAAGGCGGCCTTATCGCTTAGTTACGATCTCTGCCAGGCAACCATAGGAGTACATACATAGTAATAAATATTTAATACCTATACTATGATAAATGTATTTTTTTTTCACAAATGCGTCCACGCGATATTATTTTAATTTTATCGTCAAAACATACAATATAATATTGTTGAATAATACAGAAACATGATTATGGGCCATAGAGGATAGTAATCTTTGTTTTAAAATAAGAAGTATCAACTATAAGACAAAATTTTGTAATGTAGGTTGGTAGGTAGGAGGTAGGTGATATTCTAAACAAAAAAGAAACATGGCTAACGAGGGGGTAAGCCGAAATATTCAAAGCCCTTTCTTATCATATTAGCGGAAGGGCTGGCTCTTAACTAATGGCAAAAGTTTAAACTCAATGCCCCAGGGGATAAGGCACGCCTGTCTAGGTGCGACGTAACTTTTCCTTTATTAACTACTTTTTAAACACGCATATTTCACATTCGATAGATTTAGTACTTGTATTTTTTATGAGCCTTTTTGAATATTTCTTAAATATTTTTCCATTACTGTATGATCATTATGTGAGAAAAAACATATACTCTATTGTTAACCAATTTATAGCTCTTCATAATGACACATCACAGAACACAAAAAAAAACTCTTATAAGAGGTTTTTTTTTGTTCGTTCATTATTTTAAGCCCGAAAGTAATGGTGATCGTTAAGAACGGGATTAACGGATTTTTGTTTTTAACTAATAATATTAAGCAAATACCACTGTCCCTCATAACGAGGATCGACTATGGGGTCAAAGGGATATGATTTTTTAATAACGTAATTCAAATTTCAATGTCCTTGACATTTAACTAATAAATTGACAAAGGGGACTACGGGATTGTTTAAATATTTAATGTCATAGACCCGGTGTCCCCTCGGCTAACGGGGACAACGGGTTACGGGACTATATCCAAAATGATGAAGACTGTGAAAAACCGGCGAAGTGCGAGTTGGGGGATATAGTTTTGGCATTATAAAGATCTGGCATGAAATAAAAAAGCAAGTCCCATTGCCCCCTTTATATTTTCAATTTTTATTCAATTTATTTTTTTATTTATTTTTATAGCGCCAATAGAAATACATTGTTACTGTACTGCTTACTGTTTTTTTTAACAATCTACCTATCTGCCTGCTGACAGATGGACGGAAAAGATGGAATTTGATTTGATTTTGATTTAACGGACCCGTTAGCACTTAAACTATGAAAATTAATGCTAAAAGAAATGTTATTTTTTATCCTTGACTTTAGCATTGGAAACTCTTTTAACTATCGGTTTATTTATCGATGGAACAATAATCGGTTTAATTATCGAATTTATCGATACCCTACTCCATTTGGGCAATTTTTTCCAGTAGTGTTTAAGTTTTGTTTAACTTATGAAAAAGTTTAAAATCAATGACAATTTTTTCTATATAATTGAACAAATACATATTTACATTTACATACTCAAAACCCAAAAAAAACAAACAGAACGACAATGAATGTTTTGAATTTGATATCAAATATTATACATACAGTGTGTAAAAAGTAAATAAATAAAATAAAAAAAAAAACATTAATCTGAGTGCCCTATACGAATGTTCGGAAATCGAACTCATATCGCGCTAAATCCTATTACATTATTTTCGTATGTACAAAATAAAAAAACTACATTTTTTGTAGTTACTAATTCAATTTAATTTTGTATTATTAATTTAATGTAGAATAGAATTTGTCCATCCGAAAATACGTGGAGGTACACGCCTCATATTTGCTCCGGGCAAAACGATATCAAAGATAGCTCTTTGATATCGAAACAGTTCCAGATAATGAAACAGTTTCACTATCCACAATTCTTTGCGAGTCGACTTTCTACACACCAAATCTCATTAAACTATCTCTATTTCCGGAGCGATATTTTTTGCGGCAACGCTCTGTTCAAAACGCAAAAAATAGATCGCGGCGTTGACTAGCGGACTTTCATTATTTTCCTATTATAGCATAGTAACCCGTATTCAGACGTTATTAGTGCGTATTTGTGTGCATCCCAGCGCACCAATCAAAAGGGAGGTCGCACGTCGGTAAGCTATGATAGTCTAGTGGTTAGGACGACCGCTTCCTAATCAGAAATCGGGGGTTCGATTCCGACCTCCGACTTTTCGGAGTTATGTGCGTTTTTAAGCAATAAATATAATAAAATTGCACTTGCTTCCACGCTGAAGGAAAACATAGTGCGGAAACCTGCACGCCTGAGAGTTATAAACTCTTATATCATAATATTATTGAAGTGAAGCAAAAGAGAGAAAGGAGATGAACTAGTTTTGGGTATATTATTTTTAAATTAATATATCCTATCAAAAATATTTCAGGATCACCCAACCTCCTTGGAATGAGTTAAAGATGGATAAGGAACTGTAAAAGACATTTGTTATCCAACAAATCGCAAACTTCCGTGAATAGGAAGCAAAGTATTGCAGGAAGCCGCTAGAAACAAGCGGCCAAGACCGTGAACTTCGAAACTCTTTACAAAAAACCTATGATCATTAGCGTTCTTCAATCGCTTTTTATGATGAAGATGTGTAATTGTTAAGACGAAGTCGCGAGTATCTTGCTGATAGTTCCTAAACTGTGCAAAAATAACAATTCTCAGCCGCGCAAAATTTTTATGGCTTTCACTTTTTACACAAAAATATTCATCTCGTCAATTTTAAAAGTGCCGTCAGCAAAAATTATGTACTCGTAACAGGTTAGTTAGTGAAGCTGTGATGGCCTAGTGGTTAGGACGCCCGCCTCCTAATCAGAAATCGGGGGTTTGATTCCGACCTCCGACTTTTCAGAGTTATGTGCGTTTTTAAGCAATTAAAATATCACTTGCTTCAACGGTGAAGGAAAACATCGTGAGGAAACCTGCACGTCTGAGAGGTTCTATTCCCAAAGGCGTGTAAAGTCTGCCAATCCGAATATGGCCAGCGTGGTGGACTATGAGCAAACGCTTCTCATATTGAGAGGAGACCCGTGCTCTGTAGTGAGCCGATAATTGGTTGATCATGATGATGACGATGAACACATTAGTAACTACAGTCAATTACCTATGTTAATGTTGAAAGCAATTAATCATTTGAAAATGGACGGGCAAATGTAAGGCAATAATGTGGACAACTTAACGCGGGACCAACTACGAACGCGGTGTGACTCCGTGAAGGTCACCCACATCACAGCTAAACTGGGGGCTATAAAGCCGCGTACATACTAATTGTATTACGAGTTTTACTTCCCTTCTACTTTTCATATCGTAGCATCGTAGCCCGTATTCAGATGTTGTTAGTGCGTATTTGTGTGCATCCCAGCGCATCATTCAAATGGAAGGTCACACGTCCGTAAGCTGTGATAGTCTTGTGGTTAGGACGTCCGCCTCCTAATCAGAAATCGGGGGTTTGATTCCGACCTCCGACGTTTCAGAGTTATGTGCGCTTTTAAGCAATTAAATCACTTGCTTCAACGGTGAAGGAAAACATCGTGAGGAAACCTGCGTACCTGAGAGTTCTTTATAATGTTCTCAAAGGCGTGTGAAGTCTGCCGATCCGCACATGAGATCTATCGGATGAGGATGGAGATAACTCAAAAGTACGTTTGACTACACACCGACAATAAGTACGACACCAGACACGATTTAGAGATTGAGGAAATCAAGGCAACAATACAAAAAAAGGATTTCTTTAAATTGATCGTCAAAATATCTAGGAAAGGTTTAACTATATGCCTAATACCTTAATGTATAATTAATTTAAACTAGTACATTGCTAAGTTGATCTAGTAGTTTTATTGTTCCATTACGTACCACGAGGCCCTGGGTTTTAATCCAGGGCGAAGCCAGCCCAGGATTGCAAATTGACGGTGTATGCACCGTGCTCATGTTAAGGCCAAGGTAATAGCCAAATTGCATTTGATTATAGTTGTTAAAGCCCGCAAACCCGCATTGGAGCAGTGTGGTGGGATAATGCTATATAATTCCGTCCAATAAAAAAAAATGCCAATTTAACGGACTTTGCAGCCAGATTTTCAAAAATATTTTTTTAATTTTTATGAGTAGAGCAAACATAATAACACACACCCACACACAAACACACACACACACACACACACACACACACACACACACACACACAAAAATATATTACGTTATCGTATTGTATTGCTACAAATCTGCCGATTACGATAAAAGCTTTAAAATAGCCAGCTTTACTAATCTTCATGGTGGACTAACGCCATAGTGTGAATCCGTGAAGGTTATCTACATAAGAGTTATATCTACTGGTGAATATAAGGCCGCGTTCGCAACACAATTCAATGTCGATATAAAACAAAACATTCTATTTAATATATTATTTAATTCTTTTCCCAATTAACGGATCTAAAGGAGGGTACCTACATCGATAAATTTGCTATCGATTCGACGGGAATTTTTGTTGGCCATATCTAAGGCATATGATATTGGAGATTACTTATATGATGGCTTCGTAATTTCATTTATATGGGAAAGGGAGTGAAGACGGGAAGGCATATTCCAAGGAAATATTTAAAAACTCCCAATTAGGCGGACAAAGTCGCTTTCATAATGTTTAAATAACTCAAGGTCATAAGTCTATCTGTATAAACCCTAAGGATGCAATGATGTAACATGCACTGTGTACCTTGATGTCATACAGTTAGTTGCTTTTCAGTATAAAAACCACAATTGTAGTTTATGAGTGTCTCACTCATTCATTAGATTTAATCGCCTTTGATGGTCGGTCACAAGTAAATTCATTGATATGGAACACATGTTCAATTTGATGGCAATTATTGGTAGTAGGCGAATCTCGGACAAGGAAGAGGGGGATTTATCCTTTGGGGAATTTTTAAATGACTTAACACATGACATGACTTAATACATGACATGACTTAACACATGATATGACACCTAATAATATGTTCACAAACTAATTGTATAAAAATAACTAGAGTATTTAAATAGCGTAATGCAATTACACTATTAACTACTTTCGATGTTATAAACATACTTATAAGGTAAGGCAAGAAGATGATTATGTATTTTCTTTTTGTGTGTAATAAACAGTTTTTATTTTTATTGTTATGATTTTATGGAGTAAATTAAGTTAAGTAAATTTAAGATAAACCGTTAATTTTTAACTCATATTTTCTAGTTATGAGTATGTTAAAATTATATTGTAATACCTATTAGATTATAAGGAATATCTATAAAAGAATTCTTAAATAAATATATTGCAAAAATATAAAAAAAAACCCTTCCACAATGGTTAAGTTTAATTTAAAAGCTATAAGATAGATAGTATAAAATATTATAAATATACTTTTTACATAACAATAAATTATATATATTAGATAGATACTTTGTGAACAAGAAATGTTACCTTTAATAATTTCTGTGGAAGATATGATGACGTCATTTTCGTCCATTCTTGCTTTGTAGCACAACAGGGTGGCGGATTTCTTTATCTTGACCAATCACTTGCACCCCACTCCCAGTGTTGACTCTGCCGTCTATGTGAACAGCTGTTCATTGGAACCCATTTTGCTAATTCTGATTTGTGTGTACCTGTAACAATGGTTATATATAGGATTTATTGATAGTGTATCAATTAATCCTATAACACTTTTATCTGTATTTTAGACAATTTTTCTGTTTCCAGAGACTAAAATATTATGCAGACCATGTCGCATGTTAATCTTGTTAATTCAAGGGGTTTTTTATCTGTGTGCCTTGTGGGCAAATGGTATATAAATTAAGTAATTAGAGATTTATTATTTTATTATTATATGAGTAGGTCCTGATACAATTTACAGATAAAAGTAGACTCTGTCTAAGCAGTGAAAAGATCATTGTCTGTCACTCATCTTCATTATTGGTAGTGGTCTACCAAACAAGAGCTTAATGGTACAGTGTCATTCCAGAATTTTGAGACGCCCCACATCCAATGATTTTCCATGTATGCATTTTTCTACTACCACTTTGTAGAAGAGAGTATGAGCTTTGTGACGTGTTGATACATAGTAGTAAATCTGGTTCTTCCATAGTTCTTCATTTCTGATACGGTCAGTGTTGTCTCAAGAGATAGATTGTATGGAATGTAGTTTCTGAGTCATTTCTCTTGAGACCCATAACAAGCAATTACGTCTGAGTAGTAAGTTATCACTTGCAACACACTCCAGTCTAGATTAAAGAGACATGTTAAAGGTTTTTTTCAATGGAAAGATACCACAAAGTTTCCCACACAATGCCTGGCCGAGTAGGATTCAGCGTTAACCCCTTTCCCTAAATTAGACCTATGTGGATGATCGAATTATACATACTCATTAAAATTTTGATAGGAAGATGTCTCAACCATTATTAAATTACTGTGACATGAGAGTAATAACAGTGTAAGCATAAAGTCAACATTATCGTCATTATCCATCACATCCATTGAGTAATTTATTGTGGTTGTGTCTTGCAAAGTAAATATATAGTACACATTCCCTGAGGAAGCTCCAGCAAGTGCTGCCTTTCCTGGATGCAACTGTCAATTACTAAACATAAGAATAGCACCAGTTGATGTATCAATCAGTAAAAATTAAACTAAAACTAACTAACTAAAGGATCTGAGTACAATAGCTTTGATTTTTTTGCTTCATATAAGTATGTTGAAAATTATTAATTTACCTACCATACCATAACTTTTATTTATAAAACATTTATTCACAGTATCACTTAAACTGTTCAGTGATGTGTGATTAAACAATCATTGCAGAACCCACAATAAAGACAGCCCAGAGAGCATTGTAAGAAAATAAAGCTGTGTTCAGTAAAGGACACTGACAAGTTGATAGTGCACATGATTATATTTCAATAATGGATCACACTATCAAATTTTATGTGATATTAAACTAAATCATTATTAATGATTGGTATATTTCCCAATGGAAATATAACAATTATTTCCATTGGGAAATGGGTGCAAGTGTTCTTGTTAGGGGCACCAGTTAGAAAGTAATCCTTGATACATATTTAACTTGTTATATATCAAATTGATTATTAAATTACATTTAACTAGTAAATAATAAGTAGGTCTACTCATCTAGAACAGGATTTCATGCAGGATCCAAATATATTAAGTTAGCAAGTGCATTTATTGTTTTACCACAATGTTATTGAAATTACAATATTTTAATTGAGAAATATATAAGTGTAAATCTGCAATGTAAAAAAATATTTTTTCCCTTATCTTTATATTAACTATTTTATTATAATTTAAGGGGTGATAGACTTTTTAATTGAAGCAACCTTTTTAAACATTAAAGAGAGGCAATCTGAACATATTAGAATCTAGTAGGGATCATTCCTATATAATGGAGCATATTTCCTAGAACTGTGCATTAAATTACTACCTAATTTAACATATGTATATATATTTTATTATTTGGAATTATTTACCTATAAATGGAGGCTAGAATTTAAATTACTACTCAAACCATAACATGTAGAATAAGGACTGCTCACTGTTTTATACCTATATATGTATATCATAATTAGAGGTGCATGAAAATATATTCATTATACAATGTTAATAAAACTTAATTTTACACATACCTTGCTGTCAAACTGGTCAGGGCAGGTGCTACCGGCGTTTAGTGATAGCCTTGATTGTTGTCAAAATACAACAGATGTATGATAAAAACTCAAACATTTAGCACCAATTGAAACTTCACAACTAACTGTAACACTTCAACGGTATGTAACTTGGGAAATCAACGTGAACTCAACAAGAACTAATAATTTAGAAACGTTATACGTCTAGTTTTACTCTCATGCTCTAACACGACGCAGTTCCGTCCATCACCGTAGCGTAGGAGTCTCTAATATACGGATCACGGCGTGGGCAGATTCCTCACTTAAATATAAGGTCATATCAGCTCTATACTCGGCCCACAAACCTTCAAAGAACCTCAACTGATATAGGCTTCTTTGTTTCCAATTTTATAAATCAAAACCGCACCATACCGAAAACTAATTAAATTCAACGTAATATAGTAAACAAGTACCGGGCTAATAACAAAATAGTAATTGTACTTGTAGTAACACAAGGACGCGAATTTTCGTTCAGCCTGAATGCAATTTTAAATAATCTCTGTTTAACGTGTGGTGTGACGTACACTACATTTTTTTAATTATTCAAATAATCCGATTGAACGAAGTCGCTGTCGAATAGTCGTTACAGCGAAATGCAACAAGACATTTCAATTTTCTTACCTGTCAACCTTGTTGTCATTTCTGATGTATTAAATTACAGCGCCATCTACATTAAACTTAGTCTAAATGAGCATTACGACAGACCCAATTGTTTATGGTTTAAATATGTCATAGTTCCTTTAATCGTCCAGCTATAGATGGCGTTTACGAAATTTAATGAATTAAAAATCGTTAGGTATCTATATCTATATACTTATTCATTACATAATTGCTAAATAATGTGCCTAAAATAATGGCTCCAAATTCTAAATTCATACTTGCTACATGGGTAGCTTCTAATACAGGACAAAACATCCAAAAGAAAGGATTAGGGTAACAATTAAAATATGTTCTTTGGTAGTATTTTTTTTATTTTCTTTACGAAAAAGTATTTAGGAGACTCAATGTTAATATTTTTTTTCTTGTTGTTTAACTTAAAGCTATTGATATAATTTGTTGACTACTTTGCATCTTTCCGTTGCCGCCATAACTGCTCCTATAACAGCTGATCTGAAACCTGAAAAAAGTAATACAATTACTATAGTTAGCATACTCCTTTACATTTCCTTATATTGCTGATTGGCTGATGCTCACGATTTGTAGTGCTAACTCTACTAATTTTCTTGTATAATCTCAAAGAAATAAGATGAGAAAATAGTAGAGATAACTATTTCATTGGTCCTCGTTTATTTCACTTTGTTAAAAAGCCCGCGGGATCTGTCTGTCTAAAAAGTATCCTATGTCAGTCTTTAGCAAGCTCTATGTCTATCAATTTTTTTTATCCAATGGTTACTTTGAAAACGGCGGGAGACTTCGTATTGGGCGGACGCGGTTTTTTTCACGATTTTCTTGAATTAATGTTTGTTGGCTAATTTTTTAAAAGGACTAGTGTTGGTTGTGTCGTGGACATTATAGTTTTGGTGTCGTTTGTGTAGTGGCTAGTTTTTTGAATGATTAACATGTATTAATTTGGGAAAGGTTTGAGGGAGCCGCGTCCACCGAGTGTGAAGTTGTCCGCCATTTTTCCCTAACTTCAATTCTACATTGTTATAAACTTGACATTGGCTAATCTGTGTAAAGCCATAAAAAAAAAGTAACGAATGGTTACTTTTTTTTAATTCAGTGCGATTACAGAAATAAAATAGATCTAAGTGACATAATATGTCAAATGTGGCAAATCATTATGAGTGCAAACGTTGAGCTGAAGAATAAATATTTTTCGCAAGAGATCAGTCAAAGTTTTTTAAGACTGTGTGAGTTTTGTAGGCATGTCTTTGTATAATAACATAATAAACTAATTATAATATAGTATTACGATTTTTTTTTCTCTTTATTTTGGCAAAAAGAGTCATGGCTTAAAAACAAACAAAAAAAGATTTTAAAAGGGTAATTTAATATTTACCATTTTTTTCTAAGTGGTAGGTTCCTTCCGCCGTGGACCCTCCTGGAGATGTGACATTGTCCTTCATAGCTGCTGGATGTCCGCCATTACGTAACATGGCCGCGGACCCCAATGTTGTCTGTGTCGCCAAACGAAGGGCTAGGTCTCGAGGTAATCCACAACGGACCCCACCGTCCGCTAATGATTCTATTAGCATATAGACCTGAAAACACAACATACAAGATTTGAAGTAAAAATAAGCTTGTGCTAAACGATATTTGAATTTAAATTAAAAGATTTTAATCAAACAAATTAACAAAAGACTTTTACGGAATGTCTCTTGATAAGTTTAAAGTTTATATAAAATGTAAGCTTGTAGAACAAGCTCTTTTGCTCCTGTGCCTTCGGAAGACCTGTGGGCGATGGAAACGGGGTTGTCCATCATTCAAAGCTCGGTCCTCAAGTGGCTGCATATGAGATCTTCCCAACTGACTGGAAAATGCTCATTCATTTACTAAAACCCTTGGAGTAAAAAAAAAAACAACTCACATAAGCCGGTCCGCTACCACTAAGAGCAGTAACTGCATCCATCTGGTATTCGGGCACTTCCTCGCATGTGCCGACGGCGCGGAAGAGCTGGGCAGCCAGTTTGGCGTCGTCAGCTGTTGCCCTGGACCCTCTGCTCAAAGCTGCAGCGCCTTCGTTGACTAGAGCTGGTGTGTTTGGCATAACACGGATCACGCGTGCTTCTGTTGGGAGTACCTGGAACAGGAACGAGTTCAATGTAGGCGATGTTCTTGAAAATATATATACTTGCTTTACTACGCTATGTTCATGGACCGTAAACGTTCGTGAACATGAAACTGCTGCGTGCATGAAGTAGTTCATGGTTTTTATCAACAAAATAAAACTCTGCTAAGTTTGTTGTGGGCTTCTTCTTAGACCGGAGCGCATTTGGAACCCTCATAGCTTTATTTTTAAGTTTACGAATATAGTTATCACCATGAAATAACTACTATGTAAATTATTGATGCGTCAAAAGTGCCTTTTTAAGGACTATTTGAATAAAGATTATTTTGAATTTGAAATTTGAACGGAAAATATATTATATGTATACTTCATAGACGCATTTAGGTTTGCATGAATAAAATATTTTTTGATTTTGATTTGTACTGAGTCGCACGCCGAACATTTTAGAAATTAATTCAAATTAATTCAAATTCAAATTCGTTTATTGCATGAAAGTGGTACATTCATATCAAGATCTTAAGATGAAAGGGTAGCCTTCACATTCTACCTAAAAGGCGTGCAACAAAAATCTTACAACGAAAAAACAATAATGTCAATTTAAAATAAGAGTTATGAAATCAATTAATAAAATGAAATTAAATAGAAATAAAGGTTTAAATATTAATTTAGGCTAAAATAAATTGTATACTGATTCAGAATGTCATAACCAAAATCGCAAACAATACCGTTATCCTGCAGAAACTCATAACCTACTTACTGAAGGTATTCGGTAATTCCGTAATAGCATTTTTGAATGAGATGCTCTTTTAATTTGCTTTTAAACTTGAAAAAATCGTCTATTTTATGGAACTCGGTCGGTAAACGGTTATAAAGTTTTGAAATGAGAAGAGAAATTAGTATAACCTTTCATTATTTTGATGAAATAACTTTTAGATATGTCAACATGATTACAGAATTTGCACAACTATTTCATTAATGAACGAAATTTATCTTAATTAGTGCAGGTAGCATCATAAATGATTGACGGATTTCTCATTATAGCAAAACAAAAAGCATGAAAAATAATTACCCTCTCGATAGTCCCAGTGGAAACACCCATAGCTACCGATATGAACAGCTTGTTCTTCGACGCCGCTAGTTCTTTGACATCTTGAAGTGCTGGAACCACCACATCAGGTTTGACTGACACGATCACCACTTCTGACCGTTCCACTACAGGTCTGTTTTCAAACAGCGTCGTTGCTCCCAATTTCTAGAATTGAAGAATAAATTACTTTACTATACCTAATGTTGGATACACTGTACTAATTTTCACATTTCTTTTTTTTTAAGTTAGCCCTTGACGGCTATTTCACCTGGTGGTAAGTGATGCTGTCTAAGATGGTAACGGGCTAACCTGTTAGGAGTATGGTAAACCTATACACTTAATGGGTTTCTACGCGACATCGTGCCGGAACGCTAAACCGCTTTGCGACACGTCTTTGTCGGTAGGGTGATAACTAGCAACGGCCGAAGCCGAAACTGGTAGGACCAGGACATCAAACTTTAAAATGCATTTGTAGATATTACCTATAATATTTTGGGCTAAAAACTACATGTGCAGTGGAGAAGGGAGTTACTATGTCCGGGGTTAAGCGGCATTCAAGTATGCTTCCTATGTTGGACCATTATCGATTTATCGCACGAAGGGTGCCAATAAAAACATCGCAAATCGCTAATGTGTAAATCTACCAGTTTCACCAGTCATAAGATACTTACAAATTATGACATCTATTATAAAATTATTGGTAGTTTTAACGATAAGATGAAACTCTCTAGACAAATGCCAGACATGCCAAGGTATACTTAAGACAATTCTCTTGTCATATTTCTTTGAGTTACGAGAATAAGAGGAAATGGGTGGACGTTCGAAGCGTGACGCGGCGTATATTAACCCTAAATTACCTAAGTTTCCTATGTGGACTCGTAATACGGTAGGTACGTTTCTTATCTTGATTCATACATGACAAACGATATCATTATTGTAAGTCGCTAAGTAAGCATAGTTTTAAAGTAAATAGCGTCGTGCAAGTGATATTAATATTTGTTATTATACGAGTAATATGAGTTAGTAAACAAAACACTATTTGCAGTGATTATTTTTAACTCATACGAACATTGATTTACCACTAGCCGTAGATCGATCATTAACGCTCAAAAAATGGGACGGAAAAGTAGTGCACAAATAGCGACGCGTGCACTCCTTTCCCCCACTCTGTGACAAGGTTAGACGAATGTCACCGATTCTAACACTCGAGCCGTATAATACGAATGAATTACAAAGCACTACGCGCCGCTATAGATAATATAACGGCCAGATGTCTAGTGTATTAGACGGGTTGTAATACATCGATATACCGATATGTAGGAATGTATAGTTAGTTGGTGACAAATTCTCGCCTTGTTTTTGTATGATGCGCTCTATCTACGTATAAGTTCAACAATTAAATTTCCTCTTAATAATATAGAGCCGTGTTTGATTGATATGGCGGTTCTTGATACCAAATATCGGAGGAAAAATGTAACAGTTAACTACGCTATACCGAAGTGATGCATTATGAAAAGATCGTCTGCAACGTCGTGTTGACTGTTGACGTCAGACTTTCCACCAAAAGATTCTCAGTTATTTTCCAGACAGTCCGACGGCTGTCAAGTAACTTGGAAAAACTTATAGTTGTGGGCAAGGTGGAGGGGAAAAGACCGCGTGGCCCATCGCCTATCCGTTGGACCTTGCGCTTGCAACCACTATTAGAAAAGCCGAGGACCGTACAGAGTGGGAGGCTTTAGTTACCAACGTGACGCAGTCAATTTCATGTGGACACGACCTTCATCAATGAAGTGTGCGAGAAGAAGACTGCAAAAGTCATTTTGGTTTCCATCGTCTGACATTGCCACTTAAAACAACATTGTTTTAAGTGTGCATACATATACAAATACCTATGGGAGAAACTCGTAGCCAATCTTTTTTCATCGAGTGGTGGTAGCAAGCGGTTGTAGATAAGGAGTATGCCCATATGCTTCAAGAATTGATTTTTCTATCCAAGAAACATTCCTTTTCTTTAAATCTCATTTGTTTTCAAATTTTGTTGTTTACCTTAAATGCCTCAGCGGAGACCAAATCCGCCGGGTGACAGCTTGCTGTGATTTCATCTGCTTTTGCCAAGCCTGCATGACAAACAAATTCTTAATTTTCCGCAATAGGTAGGAATTATTTTCATTCAAAGTCAGAAAAAGTGTAGAAATATTTTTGATTTCTAGACTAGCTTCATACACACTTGAAGCACTATAAGAAAATAAAGTTCAAAACTAACTTTTCGATAAAAAGTGATGAAAATGTAAAAAGTATAGGAACAGAATATAATGAAAGGAGCACATGTTAAATTTTTAATGGACGACAAGTTTTGCTACGTTACTGTAATTGAATTTATAAGAACATAAAAACAAACAATCTCATTCAACACAAAAAACTTGTTTGTTTTTGTGGCTAGAGTAAAAACAAGATGGAGTTTAATTAAAAGTAATCTTCAGGAATTTTGTTTTTTTTTTCAAATTTACAATAAGCTAGCGTCTAATTATCAATGGGCAATAATGGATCGGTGAATTAGTGACCGGTATCTTAAACATCACTCCGATTCTTAGATTTAATTGGATTATGTTACACAATATTTGAATAAATAACTGCCAGCTATAGATACGTTTAATTTCGTCATTGTTCTTATCTGTATAGGTACCAATCTAATTATATCCAGCAGATTACGTTCATAAACATTAAACACTTAACAATGATTAAAGATAAGATTCCTTATGCTAATTCAAGGTTTACAAATACTAAACAATAGTATAGCTTGTAATATAGGTTACTAGAATTCGTTATTCTTGTGAGAATCTTTTAACTAGGACAAAATTCTATAAATAATGCTTTGAATTGTATCAATTAATTTTTTATTAGGTATAAAAATTGCATCTAATCCGTAAAGATTTTTTTGGCAGCTGTTTTAGGTGAACCCTAATCTAAATAGAAATTCAATTCTAAAATTATAAATCCAGGTAATTTATTTGAAATCTCGTATGAAACACGTTGATCTAACCACGATACTTTGTAAAGACATTTTTTTTGATACAAGAAGAATAGGACAAAAAATATAATGTACTAACCAGCTGATATGAATCCACTAGCCAAGGCATACGCCAATTTCCCGCCACCAATAAAGCCGATCTTCATTGCTTCTTTCAATGATACTGAAACAAAAACAACGATTTTCCAAATTACTAAGCGAAATATTTATTCGGGGCCTAAAAGCTGCGAAAACGAATAATTTAATATTAAAAAAGCCCAAAATTCAGTCACAACTACACCAATATGGAATTAAGGGTATAGCTCTAGATTTATTGATATCTTATCTTAACGACATAATTCAGAAAGTTGAAGATAATGGAAAGCAGTCTAATGGTTCATTAGTGTAAATCGGAGTCCCTTAGGGTTCTATCTTAGGACCGTTTCTGTTCCTCATTTATATCAATGACCTTCCTTACCTTGGTAAGAACAGTCATGGCATAGTATTGTTTGCTGATGATACATCACTCATGTTTGTTTTAAATTCAATGACATGAAAAAGCTTTTGACTATGTAAACAACTATTTCACTAAAGTAGTAAATAGGTTTGAAATCAATAATTTGGATCCGAATGAATAGGTAAGTGACCTATCAAAAGTTGTGCGTAAACAGCTACCAGAATTTTAGGCAAAATGAAAAAATAATAGAGGGAAATCCGTAGTTGAAAAGTTCTAGAAATTAATTTAGTTTTCAGTAACGTTCTGGTTAATCCAGGTCCTGTGCTAACGTTCCAACATGACGTGTTTGATGTTAATACAGGAACCAGTTCCGAGAGGTTCTGAGTAATTACCTACTTGAGGTAGAGAGGATTAATAAGTATTAACTAAAGTTTTGTACAGTGCATAAGTGTACGATATTTTCGTTCAAGTGTCGGTGAGTCTATGTTCACGTTAATTATTTTACGCATTTACACGCAGCACTTATGTGTCTTATAGATAATGAAAAGACAATTCATTTTATGATCCTTTCCTCTTAGGTTTCGATAGCGGAAAATCACCAATGCAACTAATAACAGTTTACAATCGATTACCAGTTGTAAGAAAGAGGATGCACAGATATTTTGACACCTTACCGACACGCTAGAGGTTACGGGTCTTTTCGCAGATAGAAAAGGGCGTAGTCCACGCTGGCCTGAGCTGGAGTCTTTCAATCCGTAACCTTTGTTGCAAAGTAGGTACGCTTGCCTTTGGAACTCAAATACGGAAATCTTTACAAAATCTCTCCTACTTTTGCTTCAGATTAAAAGCATTATTTAATTGCTTAAACCGCCCACAATTCCAAAAATAGAGTTAAGAGAGAATTCCAGATCTAATTTGGCCATCCTGAAAAGTGACTGGTGTCTTAAACATCACTCCGCTTTTTAGATTTAATTGGATTAAATGCGCTTTAGAATTATCATCATCATCGTCATAATCATAAGCGTATCCGTAAATATCCGTAAATTCACCGTCATTTTTAGGTATAAAATATTAATTAAGGGTTATTCAAGTCAATTTAATGTGGACTAACCTTGCCCTCTACAACATGTTATTAAGAGATAATAAAATATTAAAATACGTAGTTGTGTTTTATTTACATCTTACGTTATCGCGTGTAAAACAGCATTTGTACCTAAAATACAACACAGTCGATTCAAATATCAAATTATCAACAACCGCTTCATCCAAATATATTTTTAAAACGAAAATGTATCCATATTACATTTAAATACAGAGTGGTTTGTTATTAGCATTACCAATTTCGGGAGCAATGAAGTTATTACGTTATCTAAAAACAACATTACATTACTTTTTTAAAGAACTTATGTTGTTCTTCTTGTTGGTCCAGTGGTTTATATGTTGGCCATGAATCCCTATGTCGTCAAAGGTTTATGGACAAAAAAAATCTAAATTTGTATTTATTTTTTTGTATCATTCATTGATATTAAAACATATTAAATATAATAAATTATGCATTCTGAGTCTCCACAAAAACCTTGTAGGGTTGTATTGTAGGATTTTGGAACAGACAGACATGTTTCAGTTTTCAAAATATGATTACGATTCAGATTCAGAATTTATAGAAAATATATTTACTCTAGCTAAGTGCAACGGAAATATTTTAATCTATCTCTCTGTTACGTAATGATATTTCAAGCAAGCATCTGTGGAGATTATAAGAAAGTGTGTGTTAAAAAGTTTTTGGGAAACTTTAAAAATACGCTGACAGATAAACTGTACGCTAAAACTTTGAAATAGTATTAATCTATCTAGTGTTACCAGGTCTAATTATGCGATTTTCATTTTACAGATTCATTCACTCTTTCTCTCTCTAACTTAATAAGCTGTCTCGTGTAAACGAAATGAATCTTTAAAATTGGCAATAATGTTTAACTATGCTATATTCCGATATGCGTATATTCCGATCACCTGGCAACCCTAGTTAAACGAAACCACAAAATTTTAACTACACAAGGTAGGATACGATTTAGGGGTTAGATGATATTTTTGAATTACGGTTAGGTTAGCATTACTCAACTTTTCCATTGTAAATCTTACATAAAAATTGTATTCACATAATATATTCTAAACTAATTACGTACTGAAAATATCTTCCACGTTTGCCAAATATGTTACGTCATTTCATTTTTTTCGCTTTGGTTTTCATGGAAGCAATGACGGTTCAATGAAAAATTCGGTAAATCACATTGTATTTAAAAACGTCTGTTAACTATATAAATCAAGTGGGACCTGTCAATTTATAGAGGAGATTTCTGAGATTGGTAATTTAAACGATTTCTAGAAAAGTAGTAAAACTCAAGGATTTACTTACATCACGTTTGGCACAAAATATTATGATAAACACGTGCTCTTCAAACAGTGCTTGTTTTGCGACTGAGCTATGAGGTTATCTGTTATCTACAAATGTATGTTATATACAATTTTGCTATAGATACACTTAAGATGAACTGTCTTAGATAAACAAGAAAAAAAGGCAAAGTGCGAATCGAACTTATGCATTTATTAAAATTATTCCCTTTCATTTATCCCTTTATGCTGTGTACAATAAAAGTGTCATGATACAAGTGCAATGATGAGTCAAAGAGAAGTAACCTGAAAAGGTTTTTTTTTAATATGAGATAGACTAGCATTTGACAACTATGACTGGCGAAAAACACTGATGACGTAGTTCCGTTGTCGGGGATTTGAATGAAATTATTAAAAAACAACTCATCATCATGATCAACCCATTCTCGGCTCTTCTCGGCTCATTACAGACTACTGAGAAGGATTTGGCCATAGTCGACCACGCTGGCCATGTGCGGATTGGCAGACTTCACACGCCTTTAAGAACGTTACAGAGAACTCTCAGACTTGCAAGTTTCCTCACGATGTTTTCATTCACCGTTGTAGCAAGTGATATTTTAATTGCTTAAAAACGCACATAACTCAGAATAATTATAGATGTGTGCCCAGACCTAAGAGGCGGACGTCCTATCACTAGGCTATCAATGAATTCGTATTGATTTAATACGATTTAAGACGAACTAAGACGCCCATATCAGAATGCTCGTGATATTATAGTAAAGCCAACTACGAACCCCTATACGAAATCAAATGTGTTGAACATGAAGATGCTATGATTAGGAGGCTGACGTCCTAACCACTATCTCAGCTTAATAGCTATTTATGCATCATTAATTTTAAGAAACTTTGAACAAATATTTATTTTATTTGAGCTCTATTACTTGGCTAAATATCTATATAAGCATTTAACGTAGGTAAATAATGTATGGAAGTAGTTCCATAGCTAATAACATAGAATGTTGTTGTAGTCAATTTATTATAATCAACCTTGCCATCAATTTATTATGCAAACGTCTATGCGTGATAATAATACTGCACATGTCTGTTTACAAAATGTTTAAAGAAACAGAAAATATGTTATCGTATTGTTTATTATTTTAAACTCATTACAGGCCCACATAGGGCACGGGGCTCCAGCTATTTTGAAATATTATAAAATGCGCCTTTATAAAACGCCCAGGAACTAATAAGCAACAGTTCGTTATTTAATACTTAACTAATTTTATTCATACAATCTTAATTTTTAGGCCTCTATGAATTTGGTGCTTATCATACGTTGAAATATAATTTTCGTTCCCAAGTAGTCACTTGATGTGTGGTGCCATATAGGTTAGGTAATTCTTTAAGTTTATCTGTGGATAGTTAGTAGTATATTTTTAAAACCAGCCATAGAGGACTTGAATCCGGAGCCGTAAAATGATTTTTTTTTTTTAGAACGAACCTAATTCATTTGGTACTATAAAATTAAGAGATTTTTTACAATATTGTTTATTGTACATGCAAACAAGAAATCCATCGATAACTAATCTTCCACACTCCAAAATGCTGATGGTCAATTCCTCTTCCGGAAAGTATACAACTGATTCCCGCGTCTGAGTCAAAGAGAATATAATCACTACGTTTTAGTCTGAATCGTATTTTCATAGTGATTGTAACTGTTGTAAACTTAATTGAAATAAATTATGTTAAATAATAGTTCAACAAAATTTAAAAAAATAATAGATCATAGCGCGCAATATAGTTTTGAAATTTTTTTAATCGACTAAATAAACCATCGAAGTTTTTTTTTATAAATTTTCTACTAAAAACAATAAAATACAGGTGCGTTCCTTTTTTAAATTTCGAGCATTTCAGAACTAGAGTAACTACCCTTGATAGGCCTATTTTTATAAAGTTTATTTTGATATCAATTTATTTGAATAAATATTACAGTTAGGTGAATGAATTTTGAAATTATCTGCATTACCGTAATTTGGGCGCCAAATAAGGCGTTATGTTCTTTGTACTTCATAGACGTGTAAAAGGTTACGACAGGCAAGTCTATTCAATATTCTTCACATCTAACTTCACCGATTTGGCCAATTGAGAGTCATTGTCATGATGACATGATATGACAATGAACTATTTTATTTTATTTAACATAACGTGACGCATTCTATGAATGTCACCTTCTCTATTCATAAAAACAAATTAGCCTATTTAAGCCAGCGGTCACAAAACTTTGGTTACTTACCAAATATTGTTTTTTTTGTAAATTATTCAAAACAGAATGTCTGTTTAACAGTATGGTGATAAAAACTTTGACAGATTCAAATTTCTACGTAGTTATTTCATTTATGGAAAAAAAAATATGTAAGGACTTGCTTAGGATCAGATTCACGATAATTGATGCCGATAAACATCACAAGGAACGCTCGTTATTTCTACGTTGGTTAATTTTCACTTATTCTTTTATAAAGTCTTCATTACTTGACATAAAGTTCTTGATTATAAAGTCTTCATTACATACAATTTTTAAATTGTAGTGAGAAGATTTCTACATTCGAAAACTTAAAACAAAACTGAGGTTTCCAAACATACCCAGGTCAGAAAGCCACAACAAACTTAGCCGGGTATTATTTTTGTTTGCACCATCTGTCACTTAACACTGTTAACGAGCACCTTTGAGTATTTATAGCAACAATTCATACCCAAGCTTTTTTATCACTTTCAAAATCCTTTATAATATAATACGACGTTTCCATAAAATTTAATTTGATTTTTACTTTTAATAATTTTTTAGCGTAAACTCCAATATGTCACTGGTTTAGTGTTAAATTGTTTAATTATGAATAGGGTACGTTTGAAAAATCATAAGTATTTGAAAATGACAGATTTTTGACGACCTCCGTGGCGCAGCGCGCGCGCTGTAGCATTATAAAGTTGTAGGTCCTGGGTTCGATTCCCGGCTCGAGTCTGGTCTGGTGGGGGGCTGCGACCGTGGCTCGTTACCACCCTACCGACAAAGGCGTGTCGCCAAGCGATTTAACGTTCCGGCACAGTGTTGTGTAGAAACCAATTAGGAATATGGGTTTACCATGTTAGCCCGCTACCATCTTAGACTGCATCATCACTTACCATCAGGTGAGACTGCTGTCAAGGTCAAACTTGTAGTAGAAAAAGATATAGGTAGGTTTTAGTATATAGATAGGTATATATATGTATATTACTCTCCTATTTCGGACACATCATGCGACGGGGGAGTGATAGTCTGGAAAAACTGATTGTGACAGGCAAAACAGAGGGATCGAGAGGCCTCTCACCAACCAGATGGACAGACCAGCTGAGGGACTCTAAGTGCAAATTTCCCACAATAGCGAGACTAGCCTCCGATAGAAGCCGGTGGAAACAATTAATCCTCTTCCTTTGACGACCTCCGTGGCGCAGTGCGTGCGCTGTCGCATTAAAATGTTGGAGGTCCTGGGTTCGATTCCCGGCTTGAGTCTGGTCTGGTGGGAGGCTTCGGCCGTCAGCGTTCCGGCACGATGTCGTGTAGAAACCAATTAGGAGTGTGTTTACCATACCCCTAACAGGTTAGCCCGCTACCATCCTAGACTGCATCATCACCTACCACCAGGTGAGATAGCCGTCAAGGGCTAATTTGTAGTGTGTAAAAAAAAAATCCGCAAGGACACCAGGACCACGATCTTCAGTAATGAAGAGAACGGCTGGAGAGATAGAGAGGTATATAATAAATTATGCCAGTTATATTTAATTATAGTTTGTATGTCATTTTGTAAATATAGATAAGAGCATGTTTATTCTAGGAGTATTATTTACAAGGTCATCGAGTTAATTGATCTTATGACGTGATGCATAAGATGCAAAGTCCAGTATTGATTTGCATGTTTATAATGCACCGGGAATAATTTCCGGGTAAGAACATACGTTTGGATTACATAAACACTACTTATAAAATATGTTAAATAATCCTGTTTACTTATGTATACTCAGACAAAATATTAGGTAAGTACATCGGTTAGGAAGGAAGTTTTACAAGGGAAACTCTGACACTGCAAAATCACAGAAAAAACAAAAAAAGAATATTTGCATCATAATCATCATCATGATCAACCCATTGCCGGCTCACTACAGAGCACGGGTCTCCTCTCAATATGAGAAGGGTTTGGCCGTAGTCCACCACGCTGGCCATGTATTGGCAGACTTCACAGCCTTTGAGAGAACATTATGGAGAGCTCTCAGGAGTGCAGGTTTCATCGCGATGTTTTCTTTCACCGTTGAAGCAAGTGATATTTTAATTGCATAAAAAACGCACATAGCCCCGAAAAGTTAGAGGTGCGGTTCGAACCGTCGACCTCTGATTAGGAGGCTGACGCCCTAACCACTAGGCTACCATAAACCACATTGTTTCTAATAATAAACTAAACTTTATCAATGATTTCACCACCGAACATAGCACAATTAAGCAAGTTATCTTTTTTATAAATGTAATGCCATGTCATGATCATGCCTCACCATGAATTTACATAATTATCATTACTAAACATATTTTAATTAGACTTTATCGCTAGCTACATTTACTCGTATGGTTTATCGGTACTATAATTTAATTTTTTTTTATCTAACATAAAATAGTTAATTAATTAACAAGTGAAATTCTTACTTGTCAGACAATCTTTTTTACAGTGAGCACCCTTGATCCTTACTGTCTTGGTCATTCCTCTTAAACAATAGATTAGGTATCAAATTTTTAACACTATTGACAAAATCTATAGGTCGCGTCAAGGGGGTCCGAGTTGTTTTTTGTAAGGGTGACATCAGCATTGCTGACGTCACGATTTTGTTTACTTTCGCTCATAGTAATTAAAACCACAACTTGCCGGTTTACACTTTTATTGCGATAATAACTTAGAGGTCCGAACAGTACGACGTCTCGAGCGAGAGAATCCACGAAAGGCATCGACCGCCCGTATTTATAGCACAAAACATGCTTGTACAAAATTGATTGTCACTGGCCAAATTGTGTTAGCAAAACCATCAATATCTAAAATGCGGGTAATTATTGAATTCTTGAGGTATTTGGCGCCGCTTAATAAAGTTAATAACTTCTTCGCGCTGACATATATGATTTTATTTATTTAGATCGAAAGCATCTGGAGTGTAGGATACAGCACGAAATATTTCACTACTTTGATGTGACAGCAAATATTATTTTTATAAGATGACGAATTAGTAGTAGTACCTTACGAATAAAATTAAAGGAAATCTTATTATTAAAATATGAAGGCTTAATAGATGCCTGTGGGTGTTGGGTTTTACATGATCAAAACAATTTTTGATTATGATTTTGATTTAATTTATTGGGAGCGCTTTTTTATATTAAACAGAAATTTACACTTTGGTAATATTAATTTTAATATTCAATGTGGACTATAAATGTCAACACAAATTATCGATATGATTAAATTTACAAAACCCTCCTGTAATTTTAAGCATCACTTAAAAAATGTTACGATTTAATATAGGCTACATAAGTCGAAAATTACAGATACTAATAATTATAATTAATAAATAATAATAATTATAATTAATTAATAATACTTCAAATAAAAACAAAAAAAAATAGTAAATGTATCGAATACTGTTTATATTTTTAAATGTTTGTATTATTTCCAATTCAACATACTTGATAAAGACAGATTATTTAAACTCACCTCTCTTTTTTAATTCAGTGGAAAAAATATATTGTAAGTAATTGGCGATTATAGATTAGAACTTAGACATAATATATGGTATAGTATTTTGATTAAATAATATTTCGCATCTACTGAAAAATTAAAACACATCGCCAATTTCATATTTTAACCCCTAATACTTAAACGATTACATACGAGTATTATCCCTAATTTATTTATTAGTACTTGACTAATCGTAATCTATACCAAATTTTTATTGTAGTACTAAACACTCCACGTTACACAATTATTCGTTGAAGCATATATATAGCATATTTACCGACATTTCATATGAAAATATTGATTTTACCTAAAGATAAGGGATCATTATCATTTGATAAAATTCTCATTGTACGCATTAAGTCAGTAAATATATAACATAACTCGCAGGCTTCGGTGTTCTCATCATGATCAACCCATTACCGGCTCACCACAGAGCACGGGTCTCCTTTCAATATGAGAAGGGTTTGGCCATAGTTCACCACGCTGTCCATGTGTGTATTGGCAGACTTCGCACGCCTTTGAGTATATTATGGAGAACTCTCAGGCGTGCAGGTTTCCTCACGATGTTTTCCTTCACCGTTGAAACAAGTGATATTTTAATTTTTTTTAAACGCACATAACACCAAAAAGTTAGAGGTGCGTGCCCGTTTTTGAACTGCCGACGTCTGACAGGAGGCTGTCGCCCTAACCACTAGGCTATCACCGCTTAGTTATATATTTAAAACCTAAGTTAAAACTTAGCCGATACCTAAAAACACAATCAATGTATATAGTTATTAGATAAAGTTCTAGTATTCGTTACGATATTCTATACAAATTTTTGCAGAATATTTGCAAAACACACGCATTTTCATCTTTCCAGCTGATAATGGTCGCAGCGTGATATTATACCTACTGCTTGACGAAAAGAAAAAAAAAAAGGATAATCAAAACATTTTCAGGTTTGGTTACTTTGTATTTATTTGAAATGTTTGATATTTATATATTAACTTATTTCTTATATTGTTGCTTTAAAACATAGTATAAGTAAGTAATTATCTACTTAGTATTATAATTTATTTATTTATTATTAATATAAAAGGAATATAATTAATTATACAATAACGGCACCGAAAAAACCAAAGAGGTTTGTTCTCGGTGCTAAACTTGATGTCTACATATTTTTGAGAAACACCAAAAGGATATCATTAATTTATCAGAACAGAAAATAAACTTACATATGAAGTAACTTTTAATTACTTATTTAAGTACAATATTTTAGGTTTCTAACATAATTATGAATGTTTTGGACATATGAGTAGGTAGGTGCTATCTATCTTTGCTATCCATGCAAAGTTGCTACTCTCAGTAGTCTACTAAATACTGTTCTCAAAATTTTTAAGTAAAATTTATATAATAAATTCAAATAGAGAGATTATTAATATTGTTAGACACAAGAAAATATAATACAATAACTTTATACCTTTAACATAATAAAAGGAGAAACTTACCGGTTAGCATTCTGATGGTTTTCAAGACAGTAAAAATCAATAAATAATAATAATTAAACCAAAAATTGTCACAAACGAGATTTACACACAAATTACAGTAACACTCCACTGGTTAAGAGTCTTGTCAAAATTGTCACTGTGTTTTTTTTTAAATTTCTATTTACGATCTTGTTTTTATTATAAACATCAATTGTTTATTTAGAGTGAGACATTTCATAATTGTTGTTCGAATGCGTATCGGTTAATAGAACATTGTGCACTGTGGAACGAGTCCGTAATGTGTCCTCATCGAGTAAGTACAGACAGGGAAAACGTTTAGAGTAGCTATTTATTTAGTATTAAATATATTTGAATACTAACGACTGGTCGTTACTTGAACTCTGGAAGAAAAAAGAAAAAACCATTAAAATTTACGCAGCGGTTTTTATAAACCTAGGATCGTCATTTGTTATTCTAGATTTTTGAATGTTTTGATTATTAAATCCTATTTGCATAGAAGATCATAAACCAAATTGTTTCTAATAATAAACTAAACTACTTTTTGACGATCTCCGTGGCGCAGCGCGTGCGCTGTTGCATTATAAAGTTGGAGGTCTTAGGTTCGATTCCCGGCTCGAGTCTGATCTGGTGAGAGGCTTCGGCCGTGGGTAGTTACCACCCTGCCGACAAAGACGTGTCGCCAGGCGATTTAGCGTTCCGCCGATGTCGCGTAAAAACCAATTAGGGGTGGGGTTTTACCATACCCCTAACAGGTTAGCCCGCTACCATCCTAGACAGCATCATCACTTACCACCAGGTGAGATAGCCGTTAAGGGCTAACTTGTAGTAATAATAATAATAAAATTTCTTTATTATGGCAACTAGGCTCAATTTAAATTTACAATATGATACAATACCTACACTATAAAATACGAAACATAAAAATTAAAAATAAATTAAACATTAAATTAACCACCCGACAGTTCCCGATCTACATTGTAGATTGGAGAGTCATATCGGTCTATAACAGTACTGTATAAAAAAAAAGTTTTTCTCTGACTGTACCTGATATTAAAGTATATGGTATATGATAAAGCTTGCTATCTGTTGGAACGTTAGTGCACGCACCCGGAGTAATGGTCATCCTCATTAGTACAGTTCAGAATTTTCCTATGTACAAAACCCTTGTTTACATATCTGTGATTGAATAAAATAGGTATCACTTGATATAAATTATTTATTTATAATTAACAACTAAAACCATCTAACCGTTATTAACACTTAAAAACTTAAAATAAAAATTAAAAAAATATATATAATAATAAAATAACAAAAATATATTATTAAAAGGTGTCCCTTTAGGCAAGGTTCCGAAGATACTGGCAGCGTTTCCCCTTTGGATTGCAAGACTAATTCGTTGTCCGAGGTAGCTGGCAGCTCTTCGGTCTCCTATGATGTCGACTTACCTTTTTGCTATTTCCTTAAAAAGCCTTGTAGTGCTAGGACCATGGACCAAGGGTCTCGAAACCGAATGGGACAATATCATATCCGGAGTCTAGACCCCTGTAAATTATATTATCAATTTAATTATATTTTTATGCTTGATGTTAATGATGTCAATAATATTTTTTTTTTAGTTTTTACGGAACCATGGCGACGTGTCTTGAACTTATCAGATTTTGCATACAACCACCGAATTTTAACGACAGTGGCCCCTGTGTATGTGAGTAAATTTGTATTTGCCTAAATCTTATCTAAATATTAACATAAAAGTAATATATTATACTCGTAAATATGACGGCGTTTCATAGATATGACAGACTACGTTTAGATAAAGAAAATCTTTTGTAGTTTTCCGCAGTGACTATTTGTAAAGGTTTACATATTTTAATCAGGTAAAGGAACTTACCTACTTTTGATTTGTTCTAGTACATAGTTACAGAAAATGAGATCCAATTACATAATAATTATTAATACAATAATTAGCAGGCAAATTATACAAAGCATAATAAAAATATAGTAGTATTTTTATTATACTTTGTACCATTTAATTTCTTACAGCAAAACCTTTTCTTATTTATGTTAGATTTTTAAGTCATAAATGTGTACCGTACATTAGCTTACAACGAATCAAAAACATTACCACAACTACCTTTCACATTATCATGAGTCGATTAATTTATTTCGTTCATACCCATTTATTTTTTAGAGTAAGTATATAGTAATGCGAGGATTGCTCTGTAACCGTAAGGGACGGAACCCTTTATGCGCAAGGCTGACTCTCACTTGCCAATTCAACATCAATTATGAATTTCAACGCAATATCGTGATTTATTGAAGTCATTGTACTGGTTCAAGAAAAAATGAATTTTGGGTTAGCTTCCCTAGAATACCCCTTTTTTTTCTTCTTTTTTTCACGCTGGGAAATGCTTTTACGCATCCCCTCCGGAGGCGACGCAGGCAAGACTGCGCCGCTTCCGGCGGGGTATGTGGGACTCCCCGGCGGCCAGACTGGCGACCAGAATACCCACTAAAACCCAGCGATGCTCCTTCGCGTCGCCTGGTGGCTGGGTCAAGGGAACACTTATGCACTCGACCGCGTCCCTAGAATGCCCTACCGAAGTTTAATCACAGTGGTTTTTTAACGCATAGAGGACAAACAATCAAACATTGATTTTTATTTACAGATAGAAGACGATCTTTATTTTTGTTGTACTACGAGTAATTTAACGGTGACTTGTTACCCGAGAAAAAACTAATATTTCTTAACGTTAAGTACCTATCTATATATATGGCTATTTAACACTTTTCCTTGCCTATAGTAAACAATGACGTGTTAAATCGTAGAAAGGAAAACTTTGTACACGTGTTGCGATCATGAAATACCGACTGTAGTCATGACTGACAATGGGAAATTTTGAAACAAAAACAGCGTGTAGTTTTATTTATTTATTTAATTTTAATTTAATTAGAACGGACAGTATCCAATAACACTAATTAAATTCAATGATAACACATAAAAATATTATAGCAGAAACGAAGTATAAACAAAACAAGTATACATTAAAAACAAAATAAAAACAGACAAGAGAGACAAAAAACAAAAAAATAATATAATAGTTTAAAAAACTAAAAAAACACGCTACTGCACGCATGCGTAGTTCGCGCACTAGCTCTGTCTCTCTTACTCGCATGCAAAGGATGCGGAAAGAAATTAATTAATCCTGGCGAATCTAATTAGGATAATCGGATATTTTGATCGGATTATTGCATTGTCATCGACCTTTGACAGGTGTGCAAAGTTTGAATCAAATCTGATCGTTCAAAGTAGGGCAAAATCGAGCTCAAAGGAGTCGGTTACAAACAAACAAACAAACAAACATATATACATACAGGTGAAGCTAATAAAAGCGTGTTAAAAAGACGGGTTGCACTCCGGGAGTGCCGGCAGAAGTGAAAACTTGATTATTAACGTTGAGCATGTTTGATATTTTGGAATGGTTAGGGAATAATTTTGCACCAATTGCTTTATCAGTATAAAAGTACTATCATTTATGTGGTAGAATACAATATTCATTTATTGCGCTATCGTACACAAACATGACAATTTATATTTATATTAATCTATATCAATTTCCATATTTTAAGCACTTTACATTCACTAATTTTACGAATACACAACAATGTGATCACTACACAGACGGTCGAGCCATCAGCTGTCACCATCCATGGATGCGCGTGGCACGCTGTAACATACACGAACATTCGCGCAAGCGCTGCCTAAACGAAACAGTAGGCCCAGGCATACATTTTCGCGCGCCGTAGAGAGGGGATAGCTGTCTACTCTCCATCCGTCTTACGCTTTTTCGATCAGGTCACGTGTCCTGTCGCGAGTTTAAGATTTTATACCCATTACAGAAAAAGTGCTCAACGCCGCTAAAGAAGTTTTCACTTCAAAAAAAACCTACTTAAGATAGAGACATAGTGGTATTATACCTTTCGCAAAACTGCAAGCATTGGCTTTCGATTGTATTCCATTGGCCTGCAAATACGTCACATTGAGGCGAGTCCGTCAACATTGTATAATGCATACTTGGACGTCATATACCTATTAATAATCATTATATTTGAAATCATAGGATTAACCAAACTTAATGTAATGTAGATGTAGACAATACACGCTTGTCTAGAAGATGCCTTTTTTCTTTCTATATGATACTTTTTATTCGCTAGATATCGTTTAGTCTAAAATGGTAACGACTGACCAGCTAGGTGTATGGTAAACCGTATTGGCTTCACGCGATATCGTACCGAAACACTAAATCGCTTGGCGACACGTCATCATCATCATAATCAACCCATTGCCGGCTCACTACTGAGCACAAGTCTCCTCTCATTGAGAAGGGTTTGGCCATAGTCCACCACGCTAGCCGTATGCGGATAGGCAGACTTCACACGCCTTGGAGAACTCTCAGGCATGCAGGTTTCCTCACGATGTTTTCCTTCACCGTTGAAGCAAGTGATATTTTAATTTTTAACTCTGTAGTGAGCCGGTAATGGGTTGATCATAATGATGATGATGAATAGCATTTTAATCAATTAATCACCTTGCCTGAGATATAGATAAATAGCAGGTCTGGTGAAGCAAATTTTTTATAGCAATATTTAAAAATTGATAGACGTTTACAGTTTGAATCATTATCGTGTTTATACCCATTGTATTAAATGTTTGGATTCCTTTAACTCGCGGAATTCTAATAAAGGCTCATGGCTGCTTATAAACAGATATTTTAGCACCATCGTCACAATCCTCGGTAGTATAGTGGTCAGTATCCCCGCCTGTCACGCGGGAGACCGGGGTTCGATTCCCCGCCGTGGAGTTCCATTTTTTATTTGTTTCCTGTGATTTTTTTCGTCTTTTTTTTGTTTTTTTTTTTTTAGAAATCATATTAAGTCCAAGTAATAATATTTTTTTTATAGGTCACGATGATAAGTGAACAACTATTTGATAACAGTGCCATCTATACCTGGATTATCTGATTACCATACTCCAGTAACCATAGACAAGAAATATTTTGGGTCTTCAATAATGACCTAACATAAAATCTGTGGGAACAACAAAACTGATCTTATTAAGCTAAGGCAATTCTTTGATAATTTGTTCATAATCTTTTCCTAATAATCCTGAGCTTAAATTCAATGCAACACCTAACAAAATAATGTGCTCTCAAAATAATTCTTGAGTATACTATTTATATATGCTCTCTTTTATTCGTAGTTTTCCAATAATGATCTATACACAATTTTATGGTATTTCTTAGAATATTATAATCTTTCTTCTTCGTATATTTGGATTATATTTGTAAAATAATCTAAATCAACTTTTTGCACTTTATCATCGTTGCGTGTAATGGATGCAAGTTAAAATCATTACTGTTTCATATCTGTTATCTGTGCATTTTGTGTAGATCTGTTCAGATGTCATTGGATGTTTTCGTTTCACACATTTGACATTTTTCGTTTCATTCGCGCTCGATGCGTCGTTTGCTGTGACGCGTAATGCTGCTTTGACGGCCGGTTGTCTATGGGAGTTCTCGGTCGTAGGAGTTAGTGGCTTTACATTTTATGATCAGTGAATTAAGAGGAATTAATTTATTTCTATGTATGAGAGTGAATAAAATAACTATTTGAATATGGCTTTGGAGGGTGTGAAAAGTGAAAAAAGTGAGGAAAACAACGGTAACGTTCCGGACGGCAAGGCGAACGGGATAGACAACAAAAGTAAACAGGTAAGAATCGTATAGGATTTCTTTATTTTTTCGAGTAAATTTGCATCGTTATCTGTCCATTAAAATTCTAATGATTCCTGAAACAACTGTTTTATTTTTCTATGTTTGAAATATATGTATTTCGCGAAGAAGTAGCTTTAAATTTGGTCGGTAAATACGAGTCGCCGAAACTGAGGCGAAACGGCATAATTTTTGCGCAGCACTCGTCGACTGCGGGTTTCGGCTGGGCACCTCGATATAGGTGTCTATGCACACGGATATGACCTATTTTATGTATTTCGAGCTTAGTACGAGATCACTAAATATAAAATTCTGCCCTATTTACTCATGGTCGTGATTAAAGGAAGATATTTTGTTGATAATTGATAAATGAGTATCGAAAACAGTGCATTGTAAGTAAAAGTAAACATAAAAGGGGATTTGTTCCTCTATTATGTAATTGAAAATTAAATGTATTTAATAATTTTTGAATTAAAATGCGTTACTCTTTTTTGTTTATTAAAATAAATCAAATAGCACATTTAAAGAATTCTCATGAAGTGTTAATACTTTTATGCATTCCAACTTTTTTATACACTTAATTATAAAGCTATACAAGTTCCCAATATACTATAATACTTCAACTAGGTAACATAATGTCTACCTGTTATTTTATATTATAAAAAATTATAACAGATTTTTTGTCCTGATATGCTTGTTTATTAACTCAAGTTAACTAGGTATCAATCAATTAAAACTTCTAAAAATTAAAAAGTTAATTTCAAGTATTTCATAAAATATTACTGAAATTAAATCAAATCAAATAATTTATTTTGCATAGATTGAGTCAGTACATTGCTGTTAAATTGAATTAGAGATGCTAACAATCTGCTGGGTAGGCATGCAAAAATAATATTTTAATAATTTATGTTCATTTTTATTTAATTTATCTTAGCTTTCAAAAACTTTCCGTCACAACTTAATTTAGTAAATTATTATTTATCATTATATATTATTCAAGTGGAATAAACACATTTGTTAATAATTTAATATTTGATTAATCAAATACAAATATATACATATTTGTACCCTTACGATCCTTTTTTTAACTGCAGTTTACATCATGTTGTTATCACGTAACTAAAATATTTATAAATTATCAGAGTATATTTAACTTAATATTTTCTTTTAGTGATGTAAATCTAATAGCCACAGTTGATTTTGTTGAATTATAGTACAGTATGAGAAAGTAAAACGTCAGCGAAATAAAGCTTAAAAAATAATTAGTAAAAGATCCATGTTCAAGGGCAAATTATTACAAAACAAACTTCCCAGGCAAGTGTTAATAAGGCCACATTTATTGACCTGCTCTAGTGGCCCAATTAAGCCAATGTGACACCTAAATGGACATTACTATTCTGCACTTTATAATACACTGCTACCGGTATGTTACATGCTTGGTTATGCGTATGTTTTATTCAATCAAATATATATTATTTCAAGGACAGTTTTTGTTGTCTATCTGCATAGTACAGCTCAGTAATACACTACATACTTATTATTACATGATACCCCTCAAGATATGCTTTGTGTTTACCTAGTTGAATACTATGCAGTTGATATTACCTCTTCTTTTATTATATTCTAGTTAGAGATAGTTATGATGTTCCGCCAAGTGATTTACCATTTGGATATGATGCTGAGTGGATATTGATTAGGGATATAGGTTAATGCGCTTTAATCTAGACTGTATCACTATTTACTTGAGATGTTTTAACTGCTGTTATTTCGATAAAGCCATCCTCCATGGCTTCTGACTTCTCTATTAAAGGAGAGAGGATCCTGGACCTATCGTGCTGCTCTCCTCTGCAATTATTTTTAATAATATTAGTGTCACAGGACAAATCATCTTCTGTACATAACCTAATTGATCAGAAAAAAAATTGTGCAATGAATTTGTTAAGGTAATAATACTAGTAAAAGGCAACAACGAATGTTGGCCGACTTTGTATATGATCTGTGGTCAAAAATAAAACGCGCGAATGTTTTGACATAATCGCGGAGGGATTTTTTTTAAAGACTTGGCGGGAATGTCATATATTGATTAGCGATAAATTACGGTGAAAAAGTTATTTAAAGTATGTATGTATTTGAAAAACACGTAGTCTTTCTATGACGACTATAGGCGAAAGCTTAGAATAGGATCTCATATTTTCATACATTACACAACTCATACTTTCAGACCTGCCCATTTCGTGTAATTATATACTGGCGTTCAACACTGAAGGTGTGATAGCCTAGTTGTTAGGATGTCCTCCTCCTAAGCAGAAGTCGGGGGTTCGAACCCGGGCACGCACCTCTAACTTTCGGAGTTATATGCGTTTTCAAGCAATCAAAATATCACTTGCTTCAACGGTGAAGGAAAACATCGTGAGAAAACTTGCATGCCTGAGAGTTCATAATGTTCTCAAAGGCGTGTGACGTCTGCCAATCCGCAAATGGCCAGCATGGTGGACTATGGCCAAACCCTTCTCATATTGAGAGGAGACCTGTGCTCTGTAGTGAGCCAGCAATAGGTTGATCATGATGCGGCTAAGTTTGTTGTGGGCTTCTTCTTAGACCGGGGCGCGTTTGGAACCCTCATAGCTTTAGTTTTAAGTTTACGAATATAGTTATCACCATGAAATAATTACTATGTAAATTATTGACGCGTCAAAAGTGACTTTTTAAGGACTATTTGAATTTGATGATGATGACAGCAAAAAACTTTTTAAAAGTATTTAAAAAACACGACGTCTTTCGTTTTTAGTTCACAAGTTTTTTAGTGCAAGCGAAAGCTTACAATAGAATAGAACTTATACTTAGACCTGCCAATTTCGTGTAATTAGATATTGGCTTTCAATACAATAGCCAGCAATATCTATTGAATATTGTATGATTAATCTATGAACACAGAGAAATAAATCAGTTTTGCCCACAGTCTTTACTAGCTTTATCATTGTATCCCCCTCTCCCCCGTTCCAACCTAGTTGCAAGCGTAGTCGGGGTACGCAAACATCTGCTGCATTGTTGCAGAATATTTACAAAAGCGCGAGCGCTCTCACTGTAGGGGTGTCGCATGTCCCGGCATTTACACCTGCGTAACAATAAAACTGTTGTACAATTTGCCTTGGGAAGGGAGTTATAACAACATGTTAATGTGGACCAATTTTTAAATGTATCTGTGACCTTTTTTTTGTCGCGGTGGAAAAGATTTTTGGCTACTTCGGTCCCTTGGGCAGAACAAGGGAGAACATTATGGAGAACTCTCAAGCGTGCAGGTTTCCTCACGATGTTTTCCTTCACCGTTGTAGCAAGTGATATTTTAATTGCTTAAAAACGCACATAACTCCGCAAAGTTAGAGGTGCGTGCCCGGGTACGAACTTCCGACCTTTGATTAGGAGACGCACGTCCCAACTACTAGGCTATCACAGCTTTCCCAACTTAAGGCTATTACAGCTTTAAATAAATGCATTAAGCATTAAATGCTATTTGACAACCCTACGTTTTGTACGTACGCAATAATGCAACGTGCAATGTCGGTCGTGTATGCAATAATTATACGTTTTGTGTAACGGGAGTATAGCAGAAGAATAGCGAGCCTTAATTTTTACAGTTTTTTTTATGTCTCACGCGCGCCCGCTCGCCTCTAGCTACATAAACTATGTAAGACTCAGTAGCGGGTTCAGGGTTTTTTAACCAGAGTATGAAGAAATATAATACAAAAAAAAACTTCATTCATATTTAGGACTTATCTTTTATACTCCACAAGTTAGTCCATCACTTACCATCTCACCAGATGGTAAGTGATGTTAGGGGTATGGTAAATCCATACTCCTAATTGGTTTCTACACGATATCACGCCGGAACGCTAAATCGCTTGGCGAGACGTCTTTGTCGTTTGGGTGGTAACTAGCCACGGCCGAAGCCTTCCACCAGACCAGACTCGAGTCGGGAATCGAACCCAGGACCTCTGAACTTTAAAATGCAATAGCGAAAGCGCTGCGCCACGGAGGTCGTTATAACTTTTGAGTAGACAGTGCTGTGCGGATTTTTGGGTAGACAGTGCTTTTAAGCGTAAATCACGTGCAGGCTGAGATCTATTATTAGAGCGCACTTTGACTGAGCCAGAGTTAACTATTTAGAGGTAAATTTAACTGTTTATTTTAAAGTGGCCTTTATAGATCTCGAACTAAGTACGTTTTCAACAAGGCCAAGTCGACACAGATTTCTCTCGAATTTGTTTTCGGAGTAAGGTATTCACTGCTCATTTGCATGTATGATGTGCAAGCCAGTGATGCAAGTAACTCTAGTTCTAACTACTTCCAGATAATTTACAGGGGAAATTAAAAATAGATATTTGTGCTTTGTAATGCATGTAGCACATACTACAAGTTATACAGAGTGGAATTGCAATTATAATCTAATAACATTTTTATTTCCCGTTACAAATGGACTCGTTTAAAGTTCATAGGCTTCTCCTTCTCTAATATTAGAGATATTTGTAAAAAGCTGACAGAGCTATAATTAAAACGTGGTTTTAAAATATATTTAGCAATAATCTATAGCATACGTTTTTAAGTATACTTACTTACGTTTGTAAGTTACTGATTAGCACCGAGGACAAATGCCTTTATTGTATAACTAATTATATTCCTTGTATATTAATAATAAATAAATAAATAAATAATAAATAAGTATATTTATCGTATTTTTTCTGAATCCAATGGCCTTGACAGACAGACATAACTCCAATTTCGACGACCTCCGTGGCGCAGTGCGTGCGCTGTCGCATTATATAGTTGGAGGTCCTGGGTTCAATTCCCGACTCGAGTCTGGTTTGGTGGGAGGCTTTGGCCGTGGCTTGTTACTACCCTACCGACAAAGACGCGTCGCCAAGCGATTTTGCGTACCGGCACGATGTCGCGTAGAAACCAATTAAGAGTACGGGGCTACTATCTTAGACTGCATCATCACCAGGTGAGATTGCCGTCACGGGCTAAGTTGTAGTAGAAAACAAAATACTATTAACTAACTAGCTGACGCTCGCGACTTCGTCTGCGTTGAGTTAGTGTGTTTGTTTGTCTTTCAACCACGAAGCAATAGATTACTAACGCGAATTACTGGAAATAATTACAGAATAAACATTAAAGTATCTCCTTTCTAAAAAAAAAAAGAATGAGTGAAATCGGATATTGATTTTGGTCGGAGAAGTTGTGGGAGGCGCCCGAGACGTGATGGCACAGGCGGTGGCATGCGCGTGAGATGCGCGCGGTACTGGGCAGTACTTGGACATTGCAACATTACTTAATTTTTCTAAAATAAAGTCTTTTTCTAAAATAAAAGTAGCCTAAGTTACTCCTTATTACATCAGCTACCTGCCAATAAAAGTCCCGTACAAATCGGTCCAGCCATTTCAGAGATTAGCCGGAACAAACAGACAGACAAACAAAAATTGTAAAAATGTTATTTTGGCGTATGTACCGTATACATATTGATATGCATGTAGTAAAAAACGGTTATTTCAATATTACAAACGACACTCCAATTTTATTTATTTGTATAGATGTATAGTTAATATATTGAAAACTGCAAGGGTGTTTTCACAGCGAAACCTTAAAAAGGGTTTTTCGTAATATTTGTGTCACTCCTTTCATACCTTATTCAATATAATACGATTGCTATCAAATGTCCGTACAGACTTAATACTGGCTCAACTTTGTAAGGTTTCAGTCAATGCCCCATTTACGACATATGTTTAGAGGGTTACGATGGACACGTATCTCTTTGCATTTGTCACGATAATCCAAAAAAGGGTTCTAAAGACAGTAATACCGTTTCTAAAATTAATGTACCTATCTGGGAATCTATAATATATAGGTTAAAAATTGTATTAAGTAATATTTTTATTAATTTTTATTTAGTTGTAATATATTGTATGTTCATCATCATCAACCCATTACCGGCTCAATACAGAGCACGGGTCTCCTCTCAATATGAGAAGGGTCCATAGTCCACCACGCTGGCCATGTGCGGATTAACAGACTTCACACGCCTTTGAGAACATTATGGAGAACTTAGGCGTGCAGGTTTCCTCACGATGTTTTCCTTCACCGTTGAAGCAAGTGATATTTTAATTGTTTAAAAATGCACATATCGAACCGCCGACCTCTGATTAGGAGGCTGACGTCCTAACCACAGGCTATCACCGCTTAATTATATTGTATGTATTATATTATATTTTCGTAATTGTACACCCCAAGCCTGCTATATGTATATGTATTAAATCCTGGTCTATAGGTTTGCCTGGCAGAGATACCGTTGTGCCTTCTATTCTTGGTATTTTTTCTTTACTGTCTTGTATTTCTTCTGTTTGTGTGGTGTACAATAAAGTGTATTTTCATTTCATTTTTCATTATGGGAATCAACCTAGGTATATCTATAATATGAGTATGAGTTGTGTAAGTTTTTGGTGTTAAGATATATATGGAGTAGTGTGTAGAAGTTCTTGATATTTGTTATCTGTTTTGCATATCGATTCCTAGTGATTCTGCAAGATAGCTGCGTAGTATCTAAGGGATAAGAGGAGATTGTTTTTGTTGACAAAGTTTCTTGTTATTTTTCGCTGTCGTCACGAATTCGGCAATATTTACTTTTCTACTCTGTACCAATAAGTATTTTTACATTACAAAGATCGCAAATACTACACTATTCGTAAGGTACCAATGTTTAATTGGGCTCGATAAGTATCGTCATCTCTCATTCTAGTTGAAATGTGAGTGACGTATGCTGTTAAAATAGTTGCAACCAATAAAGAAGTTCTCACTGTACTTAGTTTAATTTAGAATTCGTCGATACAGCCGTTCCAAGTCAAGCCATCTCCGTTACTTCATCTCTGATAACATTTCCTTTGTATACTTCACATATATGCGTTTAATCTGAAATAGAAAACTCTTCAATCTTTATATAATCAGCGTGGGAGGGCTTATGCTGTAAGTAAAGGCTTTATTCTCTTTTGATTTTTTGTGTTATACGAAATGTTCAATCAATCATCTTCAAATAGTAATCTTTATTCAAATAGTCCTTTAAAGGGCACTATGACGCTTCTAATAATTAACATAGTAGTGATTTATGTGTTTGTGATAACTACATTACTAAACAAAACATAAAACTAAAGCTATGAGGGTTCCAAACGCGCCCTGGTCTAAGAAGAAGCCTATATTTCAAGAAGCTTTTTGTTATCGCCATCTCATATGCCACTTAAAATTACTTAAGAGCTATCTTATTAGAGCAATATTTCACTCCCATGCTTCATACACTATAATAGGAATTCAAGCTTACGTTTTATATAAACTTTGAACTTATTGAGAGACTTCCCAGAAATTTCATTTGGTACTTTTTGTATAAAATTGTATACAATTGAAAAATGAATTTCTAATTTTTTGTACTCTAGTAGCTGCAACACAACATTATTTTTATTTGAATTTTATTATTTATTACGGTCATTACGTCATCATTATGTCAGTACTTCCCTCCGGTAGATGGAACTCTCCGAAGAGAAATGAGTAATTTACCCAGCACTAAACATTAAAATGCTGATTATAAATCTACATTACAAACTAAAAAATTGGATGGTTGCCTTTGCCTCAGATAAAGGCCCGAAATTTACGTTTACATATATTTACACGGTCGTAATCCGATCGGCTGGTGTGCAAGTTATAAAATTCCTCAAAAGTCATAACGAAATGCAAGGCAACGTGCGAGCATGATGTCAGCACATACAATTATGTCATGTTCACCTTGGGTGAGACACAAAGAAAATTACCTAGATGATAGAGCGGATATTGGGAACGTTTTATGCTCGCCAATTATTCGTTTTAAAATCAAATCAACGCAAGCGTGATCTATGATATAACAGTTTAGATGTAATCACAAAGTTTAGTGTGAGACTTTATTATGAAATAAAAATAAAATCGTCCCGCTATTGAGATTGTCAATGCAAATAACTCATAAATTAAATCCTTAAGATCTGTTTTTTAAGTTATTTACTATTTGCATATAAAAACTATTTTTTATATTAAATTTTGACAACCTTCGTGGCGCAGCGCGCGCGCTGTCGCATTATAAAGTTGGAGGTCCTGGGTTCGATTCCCGTCTCGAGTTTGGTCTGGTGGGAGGCTACGGCCGTGGCTTGTTACCACCCTACCGACAAAGACGTGTGGCTAAGCGATTTAGCGTTCCGACACGATGTCGCGTAGAAACCAATTAGGAGTATGGGTTTACCATACCCCTAACAGGTTAGCTCGCTGCCATCTGCCACCGCACCATCACTTACCATCAGGTGAGATGCCGTCAAGGGCTAGCTTGTGGTGTATAAAAAAAAATATATTGTATTTCATCACACAACACATCACACACACAACACATTATCTCGATCCTCACTCTCATGAATGTCGCACTGCTTATCATAGGCAAACTCTTTCGTAAGGGACAAAGATTTAAGAGATTGACATGACGCTGCTTATGCGGATTGAATCTACCCATTTATGCATAAAATATATATTGAACTTATATCAGATCTAACTACACAGGCGTATATATACAAAGGTAGGCTGCTGAAACACCAACCATCCAAAATATATCTCTGGATAATTAATAACAAATCTACTACAACTACTGAAAAAAATACTAATATTGTGCAACACATGAGCATACTTGACACCTCATATTGTCCTGTCGTACTGCAAAGTAATCCAATAGAAAAGCCACCACAACCCTTACCTAATTAATTTCAGTATCTAGACACACCCTAAAAATTGGTAAGGTCTTTGCTTTTTAGTTAAAATCCACTCTAGACAATGAAGAATTAGCTAAATGTCTCCTTTTTGTGAATATATGCAAATTAGTCGCTTTGTTTTCTCAGCGTTTATACATCATCGGTGGAACATGGAGCTTTGAGCTTCGACGTGCGCCGCAGGGTTTCGGCTCATTTACGTATCGTGTTACAGGAAAGAATCCTGTCGTGTTCCGTGTCTCGGAACAACAGTACGGAATTTAATTTGCTAAGGATCTTAGTGTTCGAGCGGAGCTGCTTTCTATTTCCCTTCATTATTTTCTGAGACTTTGTCTTCGTAGGTATGTTATGGTTAATGGATGGACTAAGGATAAGTGCATTAAGCTGTGATAGCCTAGTGGTGAGGACGTCCGCCTCTGAATCTTTAAAACGCACGTCTAACTTTTCGGAGTTAAGTTCGTCTTTTAAGTTATTAAAATAACACTTTCCTCAACGGTGAAGGAAAACATCGTGAGGAAAACTACATGCACGAGAGTTCTCCACAATGATCTCAAAGGCGTGTGAAGTCTGCCAATTCGCACATAGCCTGCCTGGCGGACTATGACGCTATGATATCCCATATAATCAAAGAATTGTGTGACTAACTTGTGATTGTGTGTGTGACAAAGACGTGTCGCCAAGCGATTTAGCGTTCCGGCACGATGTCGCGTAGAAACCGAAAGGAGTATGGGTTTACCATACCCCTAACAGGTTAGCCCGCTACCATCTTAGACTGTATCATCACTTACCATCAGGTGAGATTGCCGTCAAGGGCTAACTTGTAGTGGATAAAAAAAAAAAAAAAAAATTAAAAAAGCTGACGTAGTCTGGTGAAGGGTCCTCTAACTCGAGTGTAGTCCTGATATAACGATGATATATAATGCCCAACATGACGGATACCGCACAAATAATGCAAAAAAGAAACAAAACATCAAGTAACACGTTTTGCCTCAAAAATCACACTTCTATTAAAATGTCCAAAGTTTTTTATGCAAGTGTTTGTGTTTATGTTTACTGCTTCTTCGCGCCTTAACTAGCCGGATTTAATTTTTATCCAGAAATTAGCCACGGCAATATAGCTAGCAAACGTCTACGAAATTTGATTTATAATCTGGTACGGGAACAGGAATAAGACATGGGATAATCTTCAAAAACAAACGTTCCACGAGAGTTTTAAAACCCTTATCAAGAAGACGCGGGTAGAAGCTGTTTTATTGTATAATGTAAATATAGTCATGGCATATACCTAAAGTTATATAGTCCCATACATAAAGGCGCTCATGACAATCTTAAAGTATTTTTCAGTTAGCTCATTTTCGATACGCCAGCAGTGTCAAAATAAAAGCTGACGTCATCAGGCAACGGATCTCCACCCAAGGGCCACAACAAGCCCTCTCTAAAGTATCGGGTTTGCGAATCTCGAAATTCAAGGACCAATCACATCTTTCGAGAAGAAATTCGATAGAATACGAGTACTTACAAAAAAATTACTTGATAGTTTAACAATCATGTTATACCAAACACGTTGAAATCGAAAATGCCTAAACCAAGGTCTAAAGAACGCTTTGAGGAAAACAAGGAAAAAGGGAATATATTATATGTAATTAAAAAAATCTCAGTCAACATGCACGTTATTCTTAAAGTTGATTACGCATGCTAAATCCCTAGATTTTTTTTTTTTTTTAGATTTAAATATTTATTCAATTATAATTAACAACTAAAACAATGTAACTGTATTATAAACACTTAAAAACTTAAAATAAACCTTAAATTGAACCTAAAACTAAAACTATAACTAAAATAATTAAATTAAAATACATTACAAAACTTGCAAAATTGTTATTGATATGTAGTTTATTCCAGTTATTACCTGTCTATTGTGTCTGGTTGATAAATCTAATAACAGGAACGTTCTTATATAGTATGCTAATCGAATGTAAATAGGTAAGAAAAAAATATTGTATATAAAAGGTTACTCTTGGAAAGTGCTTTGATCTTGATGAGCATTTTGCAAGGTCGAGAGAATCTTATTGTGGGGGTGCCGCGCCGGTGGTTCTGCGAGCTTTACACAAAGTCACTTAACGCTCTCGGGAGAGGGTGTAATCAACCCTCTAAAAACAGAACCAAAAACAGATTACGAAGGTCAATATCACTTTACCCATTTCTAGTCATTGGCCGCGTTTTTGTATGCGCAAATTTGGCGTTACAGGTCTATGGCTAAAAGGGGACCGTTCTACCAGTAATGTAGAATTAATGAACAAATAGCTGCATGTTCTCCGTGAAATCAAATGTACAAAGTTTCCATATCTTGGACACATAAGTCATAACAAGTACCGAGTTGTTAAGAAACACACTTCTTCAGTATATATTCTTATTTATTTACAGTATGGTACAAACCTTGTTTATCACACTGGTTTGATAAGGATCACAACTCTTCAATATTTATACTTGTTTATCTATAACATTTTACACACCTTTGACAACCAGAACCTTGGAGACCACTTTACGGTACCAACACTAAACAATAACTAACCAACAATGACCAACGACTAACTAACTTATAAAGGGTCGATTCGAACGTCATGTTTTCCGTTCTGCCTTATTCAAATCCGGTATCTTAAGAACAGTCAATCGAGATACTTTTCATTAAAATAGTCAAAAGTAAACCTAAATCATTTAAGTCAAATCACATACTTCAATTATATATTCTCATTTAATGATTAAGATATTCTATGTATGTAAATTCAAAGTCACTAAAATGTAAAACATTTGGAAATCATGACAGAGTATTTCGAGTACGACCAATAAAGCATGAAGGATATAATCTAAAGCATAAAAAAAAACCCTTCAGTTAAGAATTCCAACGTTTGTGCCAAAAGTTATAAAATATACCTTAAGCGATACTCCGTAAAGAATGCTATTCTTAAAGTACCGTTTGCTTTGCTGTTTTTGCTGCGACATAATCCGCGCGGGACTGGAAGCCTTCCATAAAGTAACGTTAGCCTCTTATAAAAGAGGGTGTTGAAGAATCCTCTTAAAACGAATGGATTATGAAGAGCGATACTGGTGGGTATATCGTGGAAACGGTTAGCGTGTTAAACTTACTATTTTTACATCTGTTTTACGCGATAGTTTTGCTTTAAATTTGACAGCATTGTTTGTGTTTTTCTATGTACCTTCTTTGGTGGGTTATCCAAACGTTCTTTCATGGTAAACTATTCATAATGGTGAATGTATTTTATCGTATTATAATTATGCCATGGAGAAATGTTTTACGCACGATTCAAGTTCGAAGTTAATATACTAGAAAAAGATTACATTATTAAACTCAATCTGTGATCTGTAGTATTTGGATTAGATTGATTATTAATTTCGGGCGTAAGACATACTCTTTAATCACATTTCGGCGATTATGTCTATACTTGTCTGCTTATCATTTTAAAAATTAAATACTTAGTATTTCACGGCGTATAGGTTTGCGAGTGTATTCGTACCAAGTTACTAGGTGACTGCAGTATTTTTCCATCAATGTCATAATCAACGCCGGATTTCTATACGATCTAGAGATACCAAAGCGATAACCGTGTGACTTCACTATAATCTAAATATTATTTTCTCATTGACCTAGAATTTTATTATTGGAAATTAACATGACAAAGTACGAACCGTACTTTACAACTTGTTGAATAAATATTTGCAAAAACTCAAGTACAGTTTGCTATAAAATTACCTATGATGCCAATTCATATCTACTAGGTTTTGTCATTTGCCACTACGTAAAGTACATTGGGAAAATGGGCCGAGATAACGATTTTTCCAGTGAATAAACCACAAGGTGGGTCGGCCACGCCTTGTGATGGAATACACGGCGTAATTCGGTCATGGTATACGCAGTTTTGACCTTGGTTTGATAGTACATTTGTTTATATTAAAATTTACGCGTAGAAATGGGCTGAATATAGTACTTGGTTAAGAACTAGACGCCAATGCTAATAAAACATATGACAAAGCAGACTTTTAATCAGATTTCCTGTGACGCGTAGCTTTCTATAATGTACCGAAGTTAAAGTTATTTTTTATACGTATAGTATTAGTGGATTTTATGGAGAATCGATTTATGGCGAATATGATCTACATAGTATCACAGTTGGCTGTATATCCTAACAGGCTATCACCTATTTATGTCTTACGATACCAATTCAATACTGAATGTAGTAAATAAAAATTTTTCGTTATCTTTTCGTTATATCATTACAAATGCCATTTGCCATTCAATGTACGTATTAATACTTATTTCTCTACCTTAATGTATTAGATACTGGGTTCTAATCTCATTAGTTATGCTCGCGTGGGACGACACCTTATATACCTTCCAAGTATGCTAATTACCGTTCTATTGCTAAGCTAGCTGTCTTTGCGCAAAAAGTATTAAGATTTTTTGCGAGATGATCAAGCTAAATATCATAACACCGAAACATAACATTTGATCTTATTAGTTTTTGTACATTATAGTATCATCATCATCATCATGAACAACCCATTACCGGCTCACTACAAAGCACGGGTCTCCTCTCAATATGAGAAGGGTTTGGCCATAGTCCACCACGCTGGCCATGTGCGGATTGGCTGAATGCTCAGGCGTGCGTCAACGGTGAAGGAAAACATCGTGAGGAATCACGATGTTTTCCTTCACCGTTGACGCAAGTGATATTTAAATTTTTTTTAAACTCACATAACTCTGAAAAATTAGAGGTGCGTGCGTGTGCGGGTGCGTGCCCGGATTCGAACCGCCGACCTCTGATTAGGAGGCTGACGCCCTAAACACTAGGCTATCACCGCTTCATTATAGTATACATGTAGTCAAAGCATTCACAATTTCAAAACTGTTGCCAGTTGAATGTTTGACTAGTCAAAGTCAAAGGATTCACAATTCCAAAACTGTTCCCAGTTGAATGTTTGACCTTGCTTCCAATATTTGACTTGGAATAAATCGAAGGAAATGACCCGTTTGTGAACATTGTGTATCCGATAGCCCCCTCCGAGAAGTTATAAATAAAATATTAGCAACATACTGTGACGATACAGATATATTAATGTCAATTGATTTTGTATCAATTCCATTCGTTGGGAAAGTCTCGCTGAAGACCGAGTGGAGTGGAGGCACTTGAATCAGCAGGCTATCACGGATTTTGAAGATAAAAAGAGGGTGGATCTGGATTTGTACAGAGATCAACTGAAAAATAGACCACCCTCCAATATAATCTATAATTACGTTGATGGTACCCTGTCATGTCCTCACTGCGCGCCTTTATTCCGTGCAAAAATAGGGTACATCAGCCACATCAGGGCACACGAACGACGCCCTTATAAAAGAAAATTAACAGAGACCCAGTCGCTGTTGCCGAAACGGCAGTGATATGATGAACCATTTACATTTGATGGACAATAGCTCCGGAAGGGCAAGCAATTTGGACGATTCTGACTGAATTCTATATGCATATATATATTATATAAATATATAAGCATTCGGCAGCTCCACTGCAGAACTTATTTAAACTCAACTTATCAATTATATAAAATCAGCATTTATATAATGTTTTATGTATTTTGAAATCCTCGGTAAAAAGAACCAAGCTAGGTTCAGGAAAAATTATTAAATGATCACTCTTCGGTAATCATCATAATCTACCCATCTCGGCTCACTACAGAACACGGGTCTCCTCTCAATATGAAAGGGTTTGGCCATAGTCCACCACGCTGGCCATGTGAGGATTGGTAGACTTCACACGCCTTTGAGAACATTACGAAGAACTCTCAGCATGCAGGTTTCCTAACGATGTTTTCCGTCACCGTTGAAGCAAGTGATATTTTAATTGCTTAACGCACAATGCATAACAAACATAACCACTAGGCTATCACAGCTATATTCGGTAATAACGTGTCATGTCATTTAATGACAAGTAGGTAGAATATGGATTAGATCTGAAACCATTTCAAGTAAAATCTCATTTCACGTTCAAATCAAAATTTTAAATTTTATACCAAAATTTAAAGGATACGTAATGTTTTACCATGGCTAATGTTCTAAAATAGAGTATTGTATTGACAGAAATGGGTCATAAGTATAACAGTTAGGATATTAATATTCCGTTACGCTTTTCATACCCACTGGGTTTCATTGCAATCTGCATGGCGCAGCCAATGCAAATGTGTTCCGTAATCTCTTAAGGGGGATTAAATGGATTTTGCATACACTAGGGGACATCGGCGTTTGACTCTTTGTGTCCAGGGCTATGCATAGCAAGTCTACCGTCAGATATTTTACTAATAACTAGCTGATGCCCGCGACTTCGTCTGCGTTGAGGTAGTGTGTGTGAAAGTGTGTTTGTTTGCCTTCCAATCACGAGGCAATGGATTACTAAACCGACGACCTCGAAACAAATACAGGATAAACATAAAAGCATCTCCTTTATAACAAAAAAAAAATAGAATGAGTAAAGTAAGAGTACGCGTTAATGAATTACAACTAACTTTCACGACCTCCGTAGCGCAGCGCGTGCGCTGTTGCATTTTAAAGTTGGAGGTCCTGGGTTCGATTCCCGGCTTGAGTCTGGTCTGGTGGGAGGCTTCGGCCGTGGCTAGTTACCATCCTACCGACAAAGACGTGTCTCAAAGCGATTTAGCGTTCCGGCACGATGTCGTGTAAAAACCATTTAGGAGTATGAGTTTACCATACCCCTAACAGGTTAGCCCGTGAGATGCAGTCAGGGGCTAACTTGTGGTGAATAAAAAAAAAAAAGATACACATTTTGACTTTCGTCCCCTCCCAAGGGAACCGTGCTGAATTCCGGGATAAAAACTATCCCATATGTTGAACCGGAGTATCAGTCACTACTATACCAAATTACATTCAAATTCATCCAGGAGTTTAGGCGTGATGTACATTTTTATTACATTATAGGTGAATCTTTGTACATTAATATCACGGAGCGCATCATAAATCATATCTTCAGCAATTAACTTTAGCTCGTTGCAGTAGTCAAACAAATGTACCAGCGTACAGCGTCGTTTAAGCTCTTAATTCCATCGCTTCACTCAAAATGCTTTAATAGGAGACGTACTTGTTTTAATCTGCACTTCAATTCAAGTACTAACCAGTAAAAGGGGTTTGTTAAAGTTAGTAACCTAGTAGCTATATTTTACAAATATTCTAATAATTCTCCTACTGGTTTATTGCCTTCATTTGAATGATATTTATATATTGTTTAAAGTGCTTACTTTATCATACCAATTCTACAGGCAAAGACACTGAAAAGCGGTGATAGCCTAGTGGTTAGGCCGTCAGCCTCCTAATCAGAGGTCGGCGGTTTGAATCCGGGCACGCAACTCGAACTTTTCGCAGTTATGTGCGTTTAAAAAAAATAATTATCACTTGCTTCAACGGTGAAGGAAAACATCGTGAGGAAATCTGCATGCCTGATAGTTCTCCATAATGTTCTCAAAAGCGTGGGTTGTCTGCCAATCCGCACTTGGCCAGCGTGGTGGACTATGGCCAAACCCTTCTCATATTGAGAGGAGACCCGTGCTCTGTAGTGAGCTGGTAATGGGTTGATCATTATGATGATGATACAGGCAAAATAAAAGTGCTAGTAAAATTGGGTGAATCCAATCGTGTAAATCCATGTATCTATGTATATCTGTCGACTTCCGGCCAATTTTGACTATTCGTTCGAACCATGCAATATCACGTAATGTTGTTGTGGGCTGTGAACGCGAGTTTCCGGCTAAACTCGTATTAGGTACATACCGGAGATCCAAATATAAACGTGTATATGTTGTGATTTTAAAATGGCTACATTCAAAACTAAACTGCAAGAAGTTGGCCTTGGAACTTGGGATATTTGGGTATTCAAAAGGCGAGTAAATAACAGAATGCCTTAAAAGATCAGCAATGCATTCGATACTTTAGATTCCCATTAAAATCAACTAACATAACGTAACCCTTTTGCTCATTTATCTGCTCTTTGTATATAAGAATGTCTTCAGTGCGAACAAAAAATGAAGTAGTATTTATAATCGATCGATCGATAAAATTTCCAATTTGTAATAATTCAGCACAACGGTCCTTATATCAGCTATGAGACCCTATACGACTAATGTTGTTCCAAACATGAATATAAATTTAGGGATTTGTAAAAGAACACATTGAATATAGATGGCAATCTGAATGTAGTTGTATTCTCTGAGAAATACTTAACAGATGATTTGCTGGAATGAATCAATCTTTTCAATTGACCCATTGGAGTCGAAACGAGATGTAAACGCGTACTAATCAATACGAGGGCCATTGTGCCCGTGACGGTTGTAGCTACGTACGGACGCAAGTATGATATGTCATGTTATGTCACTTCGTTTACGATCTGGCCTACGCTACGATTTGTGAACTAGATTAGCTTGCTATGTAACAAATCTTTTATTATAAATGGCTAACCAATCTTTTATTACCTTTGCTACAATTGATTACTTATGCAGCGGATGAGTAAACAGTATTCCTATAACGTTCAAGATATTATTTTATTTTTTATAAAATCCTCTTTTTTATTGATTGGCATTGGAATGAGATGATCAGTAAGCATTACTGTTTTGCCATTTCTTGAATTGTAATTTGCAGTAGAAGTCAGACTGGGCTCACCGTTGAAAATTAAAGCAAAGAGTATTTTTTTCAATTTTATTAATTATGTTTTTTTATTCTTCTAGTATTTGAATCCAATTTAACCAATTAATTAATTATTTAATGAAAGCGGGGAAGTATTCAGCCACTTTTTGTTTCTTTCCCATTACATAGAATAAGCTTTAGTGAAAGTTTGACCTTTCGCTTTTGTTCGAAGATAGATACTTAGTAATAGATGTGATGTGATGAAAGTGAACGGCTTCCAAATTAGAATCTAAATATTAAATTGTAATTTCGCCACCATTAAATATAATAAAAGCTACATAGAAATATTTCTATTTGGTTACATTGTTTATTTATATTCTTTCTAAGCAGTCACAAGGTTACGGGATATTATCTTCCGGCCTTATTATCTCTACCTGGCAACCTTCAACAAGGATTAGGAAAACTTGAGGAAAACACAAATAATACATAATGCACTCAAATTATATATATTTGAAAATAGCGGTTTTGTCTATATTTTTACGCCGACACCGCTGAACAGATGTCAATTAAATTACGTCATAGAGACGGGACATGGGATGCTAATGTGGCTAATAAAAGAACTCCCGTGGTATACTTCAGAAATATTCATCCTCGCGAATGAAATTACGGGTATCAATGAGTCACAAAAAATATAAAACTTTAATAAGAATGAAAAAAATACATATTAATACTGTTTATTACCGTTTTAGCAGATTTTTAATATGTATACTGTCTTAACGGTGAAGCGGTGATAGCATGGTTAGGGCGTCAGCCTCCTAATCACGGGCACGCACCTCTAACTTTTCGGAGTTATGTGTGGTTTAAAAAAACTAAAATATCACTTGCTTCAACGGTGAAGGAAAACATCGTGAGGAAACCTGCACGCCTGAGAGTTCTCTATAATGTTCTGTGGTGGACTATGGCCAAACCCTTCGCATATTGAGAGGATACCCGTGCTCTGTAGTGAGCCGGTGATGGGTTGATCATGATGATACTGTCTTATGTTCATTTGGAGTTTATACCACAATTCAAACGCTTTTGTAGGCTCAGAGTTAACACGATATGATATTAAGTCAGATTGTAATCCAAGAAATGATTAATTCACTTGAAACTTACCATAGAAAGGAAGCAAAAGTACATGCAGAATTAAAGGTGGCGGATGAGAGACCAAGAGTTTGATGAAATTTATATACGTGGAATTATTTGCTTAACTATAGTCGAAGTTATAGACAGCGACAAATTTATAATTCTTTATTTTAAAATGGTGTGTAAACTGGATGCAAAAATAAAGTTTGTTTCTTTCTTAGAGGTGCCACAGTTAAATACCATTACATTGGCATACCGTGTGGAATGTAGGTACAATCATTACAATATAAATCGCTAACTCACTCATCTGCGGAATACCTATTAAATTGAATGTTTTTTGCTATCATTAATTGACGTAACAGTTCTTTCTAGGAAACTACAGGTTGAACTATAGTTACAAGTTAAGCTAGAAGTAAAATCAATGTGATTTACATTTGGCGTTTGCTACCAGTGATCCGATACGGGATAAAAATCAACCACATGCTTGCAATGCCATTCAAACGAATGTGAGTAATTGAATAGTTTATGGTAATGAACGGAAGAAATATGTACCAGATGCCCATAATTTCGCATCTCCGGTAATAGGTTGTTGAAAACATACGTACAGGCCTTATTAATAAACGTGATGTAACGTCGAAATAGTTAGACAGTGTTTTGTCATACTTTAACATGTGGCTCCTGTCATGACAAAATACTGCATAACCAAGCCAACGCTATACCATGTTTATTTATTGATTTATTTATTTTTATTATTTTTGTACCCAATTTGTGATATCAAACGCTTATAGAAGAAGTATACAAAGGAAAGCTTATCTCTATAAGAGATCTCTTCCAGCTACCCTGATGATTTTATAAAGTGGAATAGTTCAAACAGGGTATGTTTAAACTACATACTAAAATATACTTTGATTTACTGGTAAGGCCAATTTTTTAAAATTATATCATCGTTCTCTCGACAGTCGTCATTTCAGATTATTTTGAAAAACAAGTAGGTGGCATTGTTAACAGCAGATTATTAAAACAACCTATAATTACAGTTATAAGCAGTATCTTGGAGTGCAAACTAGCAGTTTTGTTTCAGTTAATTAGCTGGCAGATAATAGCGATAGCTGCGCATACAAAAAGCAATATTTCAAATGTAGTCCGTCCGATACTTATATCGTTTGGTTTATAATGCTCTGTAATATTTAAGTCACTTTTTCTATGCCCCTGCAAGCTAGCCCTTGTATGCAATCTCATACGGTGGTAAGTGATGCAGTCTAAGATGGACGAGCGAACCTGGCTGTTATGTAATTATATTATGCACCTTATTGGTTTCTATTCGACATCTTACCGGAACGCTTATTTGGTGCTTCTTTGTCCGCACTGTGGTATCAAGTAACGACCGAAGCATCACATTAGAAAAGCCTAAAGAAATTATAAATTACTTATTTGCCCATTCCACGAAGGTCGCCAATAGCTGGCTGCAAAAGTTCGGGATCTGCTGGTTTCAAAAGAGTAAATTTAAACACCGATGACTCACTAATCAATTGATTAACATTTCATGCAGGTACAAGTGGGCTCTATCGCGATGTGTTTAAATAAGTGTTTTGTTCAATTATAAAGACTACCACCAAAACTGGTTTCACATTCTTTATACCTTTATGTATGTTATGATTTGCTGTAATCCGCGAGAACCAGAAATGGTATGATTCCTAAATACGCAGCATCGCCAAGATAGTTGACATTTTTTCTATTCTAATTCTATTCTGAAAAAACAAAATTCAAGAATATTTATTTATTTTTTACTATGAACCGCCAACGGAATTACACATATATATATATGTTACAAAATATTTAAAAAAATTAAAATATCACTTGCTTCAACGGTGAAGGATAATATCGTGAGGAAACCTGCACGCCTCGGAGTTCTCCATAATGTTCTCATAGGCGTGTGGAGTCTGCCAAACCGTACATGGTCAGCGTGGTGGCCTATGGCCAAACCCTTTTCATATTGAGAGGGAGACCCGTGCTCTGTAGTGAGCCGGTAATGGGTTGATCATTATGGTATGTTATAAAACATATTATGCCTCAGGTTCGAAGTACATGTTCATGTACAAGTACTTAAGTACCTACTTGTTTATAAATAATTATAGGCAGTTACTTGGTGCGTATCGAGACAAAGCCGTGCAATAAAAAAATTACGTTTAAAATTTGGATAATAATTTTAATTAAAGAGTCTAAATATTGATACAAGAAAATAACAATTACAAAACAGAAAATAAATAAAAATATGTAAAAGATTTTTCACTTTTCTTGCAATCTGAACTAATTGTTAATCATGAATTTCAGAAAATTAATGTCAGCTTGTACCCAAAAACCGGTATTTAACAATTACGTCAAAGAAAAAGGTAATGAACGAAGGACACGTTGAGGACAAAAGATAAACACTAAAATAACAGGAAAATTCTACTCAAAATGTTTAGATTATTGGTAAATTATTTTTGGTTGCCTTTTTCTTTCGAATAAAAACAGCTAACATGGTACTTATGTATAATGTTTGCGATGGGTCAATAGCTTTTTCTTAGAAACAATAATAGCCGTGGTTAATATGAATTCCCTTTAAAGTGCAAAAACTGTGTTTGGAATAGATACGAGAATATTCCAATGAGTGAAATTTGACCTAACACATTTCGTTTTTTTTTTTGTAATTAACCATTTCAAATTAAATATAGATGTAAAGAAAGTGGACAAATTTATAGTATAATCTATAAAAATCTTTCTGTTGGTTTTTTTGTTTCATGAAGATAAACCGAAACAACTGATGAGCAAGGAATATCCAACACGAGATATATCATGTGTTTGAAGTGCGTTTTTGGATAAGAGTGATATCGAGATCAGAAATATATATAGAGACTTTAAACCTGGGTTGCTCCTAAAATAATTATAATACTATTTGCCAAGATTTATGAAAGATGAGGTAAAATTGACTGATAATTACATCTTAATGTTGTATCAAATAGAATAAGGAACACTTTATTTATGATATGAGCATAATTTCAACATCTCCCATGGATTTATTGTTGCTGAAGAGAAGCCTATAGAAAACTAGTTTTCAAAGATCAGCGTTGTGTTGTATATAATGACAAGTAAAATTATAAATAACACTTTACAAATTTGTCGAGAGCGTATTTTGCGATGACCGAGTCAAGAATTTGAATCTAAATAAAGAAATTATGAATTACACCGAGAATTGCATCTTATATTAATTGTAATTTAAAAGAATAAATTTTTCATGAAACATGTAACGTTCGAAAAAAAAACAGATTTATGATATAAACATACACGATCTAAATTAAGCCAAGGTCAAAACTACGTGGAATTCAGATAAACTGTTGTAATAATACCCACTGCAATCAAATATTACTAAAGCCCGAACCCAATCTGCAGTTACTAAAACTGTCTTCATCTCCGTACTACCAGATAAGATAAAGATAAAGATAAATACGATGAGCTATTTATGGGTAATCATTTACAAGTATCATATGTGTCGAAAATATGATATTACCGCCACCGCACCCAGTGTGGTGGACTATGGCCAAATCCTTCTTGTATTGAGAGGAGACCCGTGCTCTGTAGTGAGCCGGTAATGTATTGATCATGATGATGATGATTATTATTTCTAAGAAAAAGCTATTGACCCATCGCAAACATTATAAATAAGTACAAGTAAGTGGTGACATCTGTTTAAATTCGAAAGAAAAAAGACAAGCTATTTATGGGTAATCATTAACAAGTATCATATGTGTCGAAAATATGACATTTGTAAATGATTACCCACAAAATACAAATTTTCGGTAACACAACGATGATGAAGAAAAAAAATTGTAACGGTATGTCTGGAGTTAACAGCTGCTGGGTATAGCTCATCGTCTATTTATGGGTAATCATTTACAAGTATCATACGTGTCGAAAATATGATATTTGTAAATGATTACCCATAAAATACGAATTTTCGGTAACACAACGATGATGCAGAAAAAAATTATAACGGTATGCCTGGAGTTAACAGCTGCTGGGTATAGCTCATCGTCTATTTATGGGTAATCATTTACAAGTATCATATGTGTCGAAAATATGGTATTTGGAAATGATTACCCACAAAATACTAATTTTCGGTAACACAACGATGATGCAGAACAAAAAAATATAACGGTATGTCTGGAGCCAACGGCTGCTGGGTTTCATTTTGTTTATATAATGTGGGCAGACCAGAAAGCGAGATAGTGCTAAAATAAAACAAGTATAGGTTGAAAATAATTATTGATCATCTTCTTTAACGTTTATTGTGCTATATGCAAAATAAATAGTAGTTATATCTTATAGGGTGATGTTCGAAGTACAAGAAACTTCTTATTATTTAATTTAATTTTATATAAAATCGTCTCTTGGTAAAGGAGACGTACTAAAGGATGCCAATATAAAATTGTTACTTTTGGGGAAGAGTGATTTTTACACCTGCAACAACGTCTTAGTGGCTCCTCTTGTGCTGCAGATGGGCATAGGCGGCGGTGATCACTTAACATCAGGTGAAATTTTTGCTCGGTTGCTATAATTATTTTTTAAATTGTAATTTTGATAATATATAGATCTAAATGAATTAGTTATACGTTTGATTTGCTTATGCTGATTGTTATACTCAACGCTTTTGCATGGAAATTTCTGGTCTCCACCGTTCGGCAATTGACAGAAAAGTTATTTAATACGGGAGCGGTTTGATGAGTTTTACGTGATGGAAATGCGCATTGTTCGATTGTCCTACATATAAGTGGGCAAGCGATACATAGTGCATATCACGTATTTTATCATACATGTTAATCTCGCATAGCAAAACTTGTTTATATATTTAACCTTTTATTTTCTATTTATAATTGTACTCCCCATACCTTGCCTTACTTTATATTTTACTCCTGATTTGTGCTAGGTTGCTTGCTAGAGATCGCTCATTAGCGATAAAGCCGCCTATTGCACTTATTTATTTGCTGTGTGTGTGTTTATTTGTTTTTGTTTTTGTAAGTATATTTTCATTTTCATTTCAAATCAGACTTAGGCTGAGATCGCTCTTTGACTAGGTTCAGACTTTGCTTAAAATGAAAACGATTCATATGATATATTTGAACAATGCCAAGCCAATATCTGATGCTCAGTGGATCTCATGTGTTTTGAAACAATATTTGCAACAACTCGAGTTCAAAGCAAAACTTACTTTGATATTTCCCACCTGAAAGTTGTATGAACATTAAATTTACAGTAAAATGTGGGTATAATTTAACATTATTCATTTCATTTCTAGCTTTTATTTTTATCACCCGCATCTCGAACTTTTATAACACTGTCTATTGTTACAGTGATGGCGAGGTAACGCTGTTAAGTTCAATTATATGTCCATCTACATATCGTATACATGTGCAATAAACAATTAAAACAAACAAGGCGTCAATTTGCATACATTTCACTTGATGGGTTGGACTACCTAGAAAAGAATAATTAAATGGCTTTAAAGCGTTAATTACACGATATCTAATTTATGTAAGATCATGTCGCGTGTCATATGGCGAGCGTGACCACAACAACGCGAGCTGGGTAGAGCATTCGTGTGACGGAAAATATATTAACGCTGATGGACGCAGGCGAGATCTTTAGCCGCAATTTGTCTCTGAGTTGACCTAGTTGGCGCGTTCCACGAACGACCAATTCCATTCCCTTGTGTTCCAAAAGCATCGCTGGGATTTGTCTTTGTTTCATTTACGAGCATTTCTATCCAATATCTGAATAAGGAGCTAGGTTTTATGGTTCTGTTTTAAGAGCTTGTTTTTTTACTTTGGTAACCTTTACTGATATAACCAAACTAAAAGTATCTAAAGCTTGTTTTAGGACTTTGACCAACGTAATATGAACTTTTGGGGTTACATCTAAACTATTGAACGATTGGCCTAAGGAAGTGATTTACTTGGATCTATTTAACAAAAGGGACCTATCCAGTAGACTAATCAGGCTGAAATATGGCATATAGCTTAGAAAATTCATTCCTAAAGGTACATAATAAGGGTTTGCAATTATAAAAGTCTCAGTTTTGAAGTTATCTATTGTCATGAGAAACCTAATGCCGAGTGCAAAAGCTATTGTGTTAAAATTTTACCTTACATTCATCTTTCTAACATTTCTAATAAAATCTATGCGCACCTTTTCGATTGTGTTTTGCAGTTGCTTGACACGTTTTCGTGTTACAGCTAATTAGGTCCCATCAACAAAGGCGTTTGGCTATTTTCGTGAATTTACGACCATTTTGTTTACATTTTTCCGTGGAAAAATTGTTCCGTTGCGTTTTTAGGCCAGTATGTCTGCAATTACGTAAGTTGCATGAATTACCTTATACTCGTAATTTAATTACATTTTTTAATATATTCCTCGGTATTTTGTTCCCTTAAAAAATTTTCTCTAACGTGTTTGAACTTGTATAATTCGTATTTGTTTGAGTTATTTTACGTAAAATATTCGACGGTATCTTGCTTTACTTCAAAAGTTAGTCACGTGTAATATGTAAACTTAATTAACCATTTTGTAGATAGGAACATATAAAAAAATTAAGGTCTAACTTAACAGTATTCGCAACTTCGTTAAGCTCAAATTTGCTAACGAGTCGTATCTTTCGTTAATGAGGGCGTTCACATTTAGCATTTTATAACACGTTTTAATCAAATTATCTCTTAATTATATGCTACCGACTATATTATGAATGTCAGAAATTATTGTCTGATGAAAATAAGATTGACAATATGTGTTGTTTCTGAAACACAAATATTTCTAATTAGATTTTTTTTTATTGTATACCATAAAATCATGTAGCCCGTGACTTCGCCCACGCACAACTTCTTATAAGTAACTCTCTTCCCTATGCTCAAGAAGTAACATCCGTTTTTCTGCACAATGTACACCGACCCACCGCGCCGTATCGCCGGCCGGCACTGTTACTTCTTTTTCAATTAGAGTTCTTTCTGGATTTTCAGGGTTTCCTACAATGCCATCGAGATTTTATTACTAGGACCGTTTGTCTATCAGCTATGTCTCATGAATCGTAATAGGTAGAGGTACATTTTTTACAGTGTTTTTTTATTATCTATTGTATGTCTAAAAATAAAATTATAAATAGAGTAAACACAATAAATTACAGAGGGTCTTTTTCCATTTTTTGTTTTTGCTCGTACTTTATAATCAAATTACTATAGTGTTTATCTTCTTAGCGTAATGCAAAAAGATTTTAAATTTTGAAAGCTCAAAGGAATTAAGCTTGTAAAAATGACGATGGTTTTTATTCAAAGACATGCCAGAACAAGTTCAAAGTTAGTTAGTCTTAGAATGTGATTTAATAAAAGCAAATTACTAAAAGAGAAGCAAAAATTAAATTAATGAATAGGTTACTTTGCGGAAGTCCATGATAAACAATAAACAGCAAGTATAATTTGCTATATTCCTCCGACAACCGGGAGATTTGGATAATATAACACCACACAAAATCTTCCACTAGCTCCTCTACGCACGTTTCGACCCGACACGGGATCATCCTCAGGAGATGTTGACTTCACAAGCGCGAAAAGTAAAGAGACTTTACTTTTCGCTTTAATGATGACTTTACTTAAAGTGTCTAAATTACATAGTAGTTACAGTTTAACCTAATATATGTTAAAACGTCTCGACTTCATAATATGCTTATAAAGTAAGAAATTGTATATAATTAGTTAATTATTGAAATTGTTCATAATGTATATGTTTTTAGAAGCTGGTTTTTATCAGCATACTTTGACGACCTCCGTGGCGCAGCACGCGCGCTGTTAGATTATAAAAAAGTTGGAGTTCCTGGGTTCGATTCCTGGCTCGAGTCTAGTCTGGTGGGAGGCTTCGGCCGTGGCTAGTTACCACCCTACCGACAAAGACGTGTCGCCAAGCGATTTAGCGTTCCGGCACGATGTCGCGTAGAAACCGAAAGGAGTACGGGTTTACCATACCCCTAACAGGTTAGCCCGCTACCATCTTAGACTGTATCATCACTTACCATCAGGTGAGATTGCTGTCAAGGGCTAACTTGTAGTAGATAAAAAAAAAAAACTTGGTTGATTCCTATCCCAACAAAGCAATCAAGATTTAATTTCCGTTCTTCCGTTACACCTGAGTCTTTGTGCGGCTTCGGTCACTCGTTGCGTTGGACGCAGGCGGTGCGTGACGTCATCTGATAGTGGTAACCAGGCGGAAACAATACATTATAGGCCCGAGACCGTGCACAAGTAATTTTATAGTCTACTCGAAACTATAATACAGAGGCTAAATAGAGCTGTGGTGGAAAGAACATTAGAATATACTCGTAAAACGAAAGCTTGTAGAAAAATCATATTACGATATTTAGAATTATATAAACGATAAAAAAGCTTGGGTCTGAATTGCTCTATCTCCATAGGTGCAATAGTTTATTATTCATTATGTGGGATGGTGATACCGAAAAAAAAACCCCATGCCAAGTTTGTTATGGGCTTCTTCTTAGACCGGGGCGCGTTTGGAACCCTCATAGCTTTAGTTTTAAGTTAACGAATATAGTTATTACCATGAAATAACTACTATGTAAAATATTGACGCGTCTGCCTTTTTAAGGACTATTTGAATAAAGATTATTTTGAATTTGAATTTTGATTTTGAATTGGACTAGCGTGGCGATGTCGCAGAGTGGCTGGACAAATTCAGTTGCAATCTGAGTGAACTCACAAGAGTGACATCATTGATAATATGTTACCGGAATATTTAAATTTATATAATTTTTATATACATTATATACTTTTATATTAGGCTACTCTAGCAAATTAGGTTTTTATCCTGTCAAGCTAGAATAAGAGGAGAAAAGTAAATAAAATTTCATTCTTTATATTACTACAAAGGATTTCAGTCGGTTTTTTTAACATTTTCACACGTACGCAATATAGCATTTAGATCCTATTTGTTGACAGTAAAATATAAAATTTATTTAAAAATAAAAACGATATTCTTAATCTGCATCTACTGTTATTCGATAGCATGGGTATCTAATAAAAAATAACTCACGCAAGTCAATTTAGTTACAGTGAAAAATTTGGTGAAGGCATACATGAAAACCTTAACGATATGAGTAATTTGTTCAATGGATACTTTAATTTTACGACACACCGCATCGCATCACGCGCCCTCTGTTTGTAATCCTACGGGTCGTAGCTCGTTTAGTAGCCTATTCCTCAAAAATTGGGGTTTATTATGCAAGAAAGAATTTTCCAATCCAACAGTTTTTATTGATCTTAAATTCCACATCGGTTAATTTTCTTTACGGTGTGCTAGGAGAAGACTTAAATGAGTTAAACAAAGTTTGGAACACGTTATAACTTAAAATAACGAGCGTTTACGTCTTATATCCTTAAGGCTTTTAAACTTTTAATATGCTTAAGCCTATGAGAATGTTTGAATATAAATTAAACAAGAGCTGCTAAAATTCAAAAACCTAATTATTTCACATATTATCTTTATACGTGAAGAAATAAATTCAAATATTTAAAAAACAAGGGTTCTCCGGCAATGTTACATACACGTATATACGAGTATAGCTCGACGAATAGCGATGCTGAAGTGGCAAATAGCTCGGAAAACTGTGAGCTCGGAAAAGTGCTGAGCTACAGCTTAAATAGACTCCATCTGGGTGGACTGACGAGGATAGACGAGACACGGACACTGAGCGGCTTGTCCAAAGCGAAATTTGTAACTCCCCAAAATATGGGCTTCCATCGGCTGATGATGAGACATCGTTTCTCAAATCAGTTTGTAAGATTTTATCACGGGTTTTTTAACTAAGCGATATCCAAATGTAGAGGGTAGGTTATTGAGGTCTTGAAATCTGCTGAGAAAGATTTTATGGCGTGTTATGTATATGGGTAGAAAGACAACAAATGTTAAATTTTTAAGTTATAGTATTAAAATCTGCGGTTATTTATCTATTAACATTTTCAAAACACGACCTTTCAGTTTAGTTGCATTGCTTTCATATAAGGAGTATGCTATATAAAGGAATAACGTCGACTAGTAGTTCCGAGCTGGAAACCGCTGGTTTTAAAATATAGCTATATGTATTGTTATAGGTACAAAGAAACTGTGTGGAGATTAATCCGGTGTTAGCGCGCATTGCATTGCACATTAGCACCAATATTTCCAGTCATCATCATCATCATGATCAACCCATTCTCGGCTCACTACAGAGCATGGGTCTCCTCTCAATATGAGAAGAGTTTGGCCATATTCTACCACGCTAGCCATAGGCAGACATCACACGCCTTTGAGAACATTATGGAGAACTCTCAGGCGTGTAGATTTCCGCACGATGTTTTCGTTCACCGTTGTTGAGCAAGTGATTTTTTTTTTTTAAACGCACATAACTCCGAAAAGTTAGAAGTGCGTGCCGGGGGTTCGAACCCCCAACCTCTGATTAGGAGGCTGACGTCCTCACCACTAGGCTACCACAACTTCCATATATATTTCCAATAGAATACTTCAATTAATTAACTAAATTTCGCACAATAATGAATGCATATCTACGCATAAGTATTTTTGTCCAGTGCTGACATTATAGTCAGTTAAGGAAGCTATTTTGTGGCGTCCGTAGTTGCGGTTTGCACTTGACAGAACAAGTTCACTCACTGCAGGTTTTCGAGTGCGTAATATCGCGCAGGCTGAGACCCCGAGTCGTTACGGCATCCGGTTGCCTCTAATAGAACTATACCGTTGCAGACGTGCTTGCTCTTCTGGGCTTTGGAGTATAGGACTAGCTGTAACTGCCGGTGTTTTCATTTTGATTCCGGACTACCTGCTATTCTGAGGATTCTTAAAAATGTTTTTACGACGTTGACACACATTTTGAGTTAATTTGAGACTATTTCTTTTTTTAAGTGGTTTACAAATACGTCTATAGTATTAAGACTGTGAAAGAATGACTCTTAGTCTGCGTTCTGTTATACTATGGGACTGGGATGGAAACAGCATGATTTTTTTTTATCCACTACAAGTTGATAACGTTAGTAAGTGATGATGCAGTCTGAGATGGTAGCGGGCTAACCTGTTAGGGGTATGGTAAACCCATACTCCTAATTGGTTTCTACACGACATCGTGCCGGAACGCTGAATCGCTTAGCGATACGCCTTTGTTGGTAGGGTGGTAACTAGTCACGGCCCAAGCCTCCCAGACGTCCCTCCTCCCAGATCAGACTCGAGCCGGGAATCGAATCCAGGACCTCTAACTTTATAATGTGACAGCGCACGCGTTGCGTTCACACACCGAGTTCGTTCTTTATTTGGTTAACTGTATCTTAAAACCCAGTTAATAAGTGTTTCACCCCAAAACACAAATTACGCTGATATCTTGGAACAATTTGCTTGTTCACGCGGTGTAAGTGGAGCAGTTTTTCCGGCGTATAGCCAGCTGTCTCATTTCATTTAATTTAATCACACTAATTGCGGAATGATTCGCAGTTCCCATAATACGCCCTTTGCGTGCAACGCTCCACGAGCCGAAAGCCTTGATTACGTTTAGTTATTAACCCACGAGCTAAAGAGGGGTGTTACAATTTTGACCGTTGTGTGTCTCAAATTCAAATTCAAATAATCTTTATTCAAATAGTCCTTTACAAGGCAGTTTTGACGCGACAATAACATCGTAGTAATTCGATGGTCATAACTACATTCGTAAACTTAAAACTAAAGCTATGAGGGTTCCAAACGCGCCCCGGTCTAAGAAGAAGCCCACAACAAACTTAGTCTTGTCTCTGGCAACGTAGCTGTGAAACGTGTGGATCGATTTAATTTTTTTTTTTTTCATTTATTAGTAGACTAATTCTTTGGGGTTAGTTAAAACATTTAATAATGGTGAATTCAAGGAGAAAAATCGATAATTTTCAAATATATATAAATGGGTTAGCGAATATTATAATCAGACGTATTTTATCAAATCAGTCATTTAAGACAAGATAGTTAAAGTGGTTAGTAAAAATACAATATTTTCAAATATGTCCGCTCACTTTCGCTAGATAAAAATGTTTGTAATTCTAAGCTGTTGTACTCCTAATAAGACGACTTGGGTAATCGGTTTTTGCACGGAATAATAAAATATATTATAATTTTTTTCGAATAGATAAATGATTAAATTTTTGTGCAACTTTTAATTCCATACAGATTATTTCATTATATATATGAGATGTAGCAGATTTCTTTAATGATTTAATGACATGCTTTGACGTACTTGAAACATATTATCTGGTATGATATTCTTATAAGCACGGCAAAGTATGTTAATCATAATAATTTAATCTGTTTAGTATTCGGTGAATGTATTTTGCGAACATACTGCAGGTAAGTAGTGTCCGTTTTAAATCAATCGATACGATATTATCAAACAATGTGGGGACTTTAGAATTGTGGTCACGATTAGGCAAATCTATCCTTGACTAATTTAAAATACGCCAAAATAAAATCAAATCAAAATAGCTTTATTTATGTATAACTACTACAGGCATCTATGAATCGTTTGTATCACATTGTCCATTATTTTTATTCGTGAAGTGATGGTGATAACTACACTCGCCAACTTAAAACTAAAGCTAAGAGGGTTCCAATTGCGCCCACGTCTAAGAAGAAGCCTATAGCAAACTTAGCCGAGTTTTTCTACGAAGCTAAAAACGTTTTAAATATTGTTTATTCTATGATCTTGACTGACTGTACATGTATTATATTATAACATATCTTAATGATATTATTTTGTGGTTATATAAAGGAACATCGTGTTTTATTTACTTTACTCGTATTTTCTACAATAATACAATTCTTTGTTCTCTTTCGTCTGATTGTGATAAATGGCCCATGAATAGATGCTTTATGTCGAGAATGAAGAACCATTTTTTCGTATAAATATAAAGGTACATTATCCGTTACTGTGTTGCGTTCAAATGTTTTATGAAGTCACGTGTATTCTTTTATTATTATTACTATTATTTCTTTTCACTGTTTTTTTTTGTAGCTATAATAATTATTCGTTCCAACCATTGCCGGCCCACTATAGGGCGGTGATCTCTTCTCTAAGAGTTGTTTTCCCGCAATGTTTTTCTGCACCGTAACAAGTGATATTTAATTTAAAATAGCTTCATAAAAATAAATACGGTACATACCTGACGATAGTTCGGGTTCGATTTCTAGAGACAGAGAAAATATGGCTCAAAGTTTTTGTCGACCTCCGTGGCGCATCGCGTTCGCTGTTGCATTTTAAAGACGGAGGTCCTGGGTTCGATTCCCGGCTCGAGTCTGGTCTGGTGGGAGGCTTCGGCCGTGGCTGGTTACCACCCTACCGACAAAGACGTGTCGCCAAGCGATTTAGCGTTCCGGCACGATGTCGTGTAGAAACCAATTAGGAGTATGAGTTTACCATACTCCTAACATGTTAGCCCGCTACCATCTTAGACCGCATCATCACTTACCATCAGGTGAGATGCAGTCAAGGGCTAACCTGTGGTGAATAAAAAAAAAAAAAAGTTTTAATATTTTATGGTAACGTAATGGCGTTAATGTTAGCCATTTCTTGATATCTGAAATTAACTATCTGTCATAAAATAAACACAATCTGGGTATTTCAAAAGAATTGTACGAATTTATATCGTATATACGACCAAGTCTATCGAAAATGTATGGTGTGTGGCTTGGTTAGAAATTTGCATTTCAATGAGCACCATTTCAATTTCAAAACCTGCGGCTACCGAAGCAAATCACAATGGATGCATTCAGTTGGATAAGCCATGGTGCCAGCTAGAGGCAGGATATAGGATTTAAATTCAGCCGGAAACTGATAAAAAACGTTGGGAGTTTTGACCAATGTGTGGTGGCAAGTAATGCCATCCTGTCCAGTCCACATTTGTACAATTTTGATCATTTATATTATTGCATCGCACACTGCTTTATTGTTTAAGTGCTTTGTTGACCGCACGATCATGGTTATCAGTCAAATATGACAATGATGCTCCGTCCAAATTTTCAAATTCATTTAATGTACTATAAACTCGGTATTATAAATACTGGTATGTATTACATAATTATTACTTGTGTCTCTGCTTCTACACTTTAAATTTCATCATGCAACTTAACTGTCAAATCATCAACACGAAAAACATACATAGGTACTTCCGTTTATGTAGATGACGATATGACAAATGAACAACATCTCAGTTTTGATTATCAAGAAGCTAAATAGAAACAGATCCTTCAATCTAAAGAAGACCCTTTTTCTGCCACGAACCTGCAAATTGTGGAACCAGCTTCCATCTTCTGTGTTCCCTAATGGCAATAATATGGGGATCTTCAAAGGGCGGATTAACAAATTGCTCAAGGGCCAGCAACGCATTGGCGGTTCCTCTGGTGCTGCAAATGTTCATGGGCGGCGGTAATCACTTACCATCAGGTGACCCGCCTGCTCGTTTGCTCGCTTTGTATATAAAAAAAAAGACCTCTAAAAATTTAATACACACAAAATTTTGTCAATTTCTGTTCAACATTCAAGGACCGAATTCAAAGTTGGTCGTGATTACCTTGACTTGCCCATTCCAGTTTTAGTATTTATGCATATGTTTGTTTATTTCTTTGCATGCTCAAGGTGACGTCATGTTCGGCACTCACACGTTTGAATCACCGTGTGCCGTATTTCGGTCGTGTCAAGTCTGCAAATAAACTTGTGATGCAACTATCGTTTAAAAGTCCATGTCTGTATAAGCGTCTAAGTCGTTTAAATGTCGTTTTTCTAAAGTAGGTCGCAACAAGACTTTTCAAAGTTCATCATGAACCACGCTTTCAAGCAATTACTGTTTATGAGCTGGGAACTTTTAATTAAGCTCTTTGAATAAAAGCATTACTTTGCGTCTGCCAGATTTGACATGCATATTAAATTGGTAAAGGTTAGAGACAGTATTCGGATGCTCTTACTGACCATAGTTTAAATATTGCGCCTAAAATTTGTAGGTCGTCTTGTCTGACAGGAATGGAGATTTGAATAAATTGAGATAAGTCGCAAGGTCGGCTACACTGTGATAGCGTTTGCTATGGAGAAGTCTAAACTTCTTAGAATTATTTATAGTTCATATTATAATCATTAATCATCATCATCATCATGACGTTCAACCCATTACTGGCTCACTACAGAGCACGGGTCTCCTCTCAGTATGAGAAGGGTTTGGCCATAGTCCACCACCCTGGCCATGTGCGTATTGGCAGACTTCACACGCCTTTGAGAACATTATGGAGAACTCTCAGGCATGCAGGTTTCCTCGCGATGTTTTCCTTCACCGTTGAAGCAAGTGATATTTTAATTGTTTAATCATTAATATTGGATTGGAACCAAATACTAAAATCTTCTTCAGTAATACGATGAGGCAAAGCTTGATTATCAATTTCTGTCAGTTTTGTTAACAACAGAATTTGCTACATTACCATTCTCATTTTAACCTATTAAATTATACATATAGGATTGGTTTAAAGTTCTCCTTTCTACGTTGAATCACTTGTGATCATAATCATCATAAATGTAACCAATATTTTTATAATTTCTGTACACTCATTTCGCGAAACCTGTCGCTGTTGGTTGACACAGAGGTTATGTATTACTGGCGGGTGATGTAAACTAATTTGTATAACCGGTTTCCTCACGCGGTCACTGCCATAACGTAGTTGGATTAGCGCTACATTTAGCGTGAACGGGCAACTGTGTTATAATTTCAAAGAGCATTGTAAAAGGTCAAACCTACGTGTTGTATTTATAAACTGTGAGGGTTAATCGATTGTTGAGGTGTTTGCATTAAAGGCTGTCCTTGAACTTGCTTAACGTGTTCAATTAATTCCTATTCTGTTTCTGTAAAAAAAATGCATGGGCTTTAATCTAAAAACTGACGTTAAAATGTAGCATGTTAAAGGTTTATACTTATTGTTGGAGGACGATTACTCTGACCCATTGTTGAGTGCGGAAATGACAATTTCGGAATTAATCATTTCTGAATTTTGTCTGGTGTGCTGGCAGCAGCAGTATTTAGCGTTCCGGTACAATCTCGCGTAGTATTGGATTATGAGTATTAGTTTGAAATAATAACAATAAACTAAACTACCCTAATAGATTAGCCCGCTACAATTTTTGATGGCATCATCTTATACCAGGTGAGTTTGCAATCAGGGACTAGTTTGTGGTGGAATAAAACAAAAGTGATCTGAGAATAAGATTGGTCATTATTTTTATTATTTTGGTTTTCTTATTGTACTACAGTCAGTTTTTATTTCTTTTTTAAAGACTGGTTCTTGTACTTTTAACACTGAAGTGCCGAAAGTGTCATATTTACCATATTGTTAGTTTGATAAACAACTATAAAAGTGAAACTAAAATAACCTATCGCTAGCAAGAATTTTAGAGATAATTCGTATCACTTTTCAGTAAGTATTCATTTGAATTACATGAGCGAATGCAGTATTCCATATTCGGGCGAGAAAAATGGCTTAGAATAGAAACGTGCATCTTAGAGCATAACGGTACATGTACACAGTATTAAAGTTTAAACCATTTCACATAAACTTTTGCGTTGAATAGATTATGCAGATTTAACTGATGGAGCGTGGTCGGAATTTCTTGTAATCAGATACCGTAGAAGTAACTTGGTTGTGTCGGTAAATTGCATTAGATAAAAATCCGATTTGCATTAACTACGAGAGCCTGTCCTGGCATTAGACATCGTCCGACAGTTCCAACTGTGACGTTTATAACTGATTAACAATTAAAAGGAAAAATATATAAATATAGATAAAATATTTGTTTGTTTGATCATTTGTGATCGATAAAATCTGGAAATACGGAACCGTTTCTAATAATTCATTCACCTTTAGAAAGTAACTTATCCCGAAGTAAAATAGGCTATATTTTAGCACTAACTAGATTTAGGGTTTTATACAACACTCTTATGGAACAAGTTACCAATTCCAGGAAAATGTATCCTATGTTCCCCACCGATTTTCAGCCAAATCCGTTCAGCCGATGCAGTTCTTGAGATATAAGTAGTGTACTAACACTACTTTCTTTTATATATACAGATAATAAGAACAAATATATTATTTCAGCCTGAAATAATTATATTCGTAAAAGAAGCTAAAGCGGCATATAAAGCGTGCGCTGACTCGTAATGGTACATTGTGCGGTTAGTAAAGTATGTCTTATTAGACCTAAAATCGTCTTCCACTGGCTTCTATCAGCCGTCACTTCACTATCCACAGCTTTAACACTCATTATTTCTTTCACACAATCCATATATCTCTTGTTTGCTTATCATCTCCTTATACTCCTTTGTCCTTTTACATACATATTTAACATTCGTCTGGTAACATTAACTTCCTCTTATAACTCATTTCTTACTTCAGAATTGTCACACTACAGATAATGAATAGAAGCAGGCGTTACTTTGCGGAAGTCCATGATAAACAATAAACAGCAAGTATAATTTGCTATATTCCGCCGACAACCGGGAGAAAGTAAACCTTTACTTTACTTTTCGCGCTTGTGAAGTCAACATCTCCTGAGGATGATCCGGTGTCGGGTCGAAACGTGCGTAGAGGTTCTAGTGGAAGATTTTGTGTGGTGTTATATTATACAAAGCAAATTATACTTGCTGTTTATTGTTTACACTACAGATACATCAAAGCATTCACATTTAGGGCGCGTGTTACCCTTATTTCATGCGTCCCTTTTAACGTCAAAAATTCTGAATCATACAACACGGCGGGTCGATCGTTTTATAAATTTTCCCCTTAAGTTTATGGGGCATTTGTGGGTAGTAGCATAAAATACATACTTGCTCTTAACCGCTTTGGAGTTTTTTTTACTAAAATGTTTTTCATTCATTCATTTTATTCAAAGTTCAGAATTTCGGTTTTAGAGACTGCACCTGTGAGGGCGAAGTGTATAAAAATAGAATTGAAAACAATACAGAGCTAGCTCATCTAAGTGTTCAATATTAATAATGGGGCAATTTACTCGCGGCGAATCATTACGCACATAAAAGCCTTAATGGCCCGGGAGTAAAGTTTTTGCAGAATTGCGAGTACGTTTAAAATGGATTGCATCCGTAGTACAGTAATGGAAAATATGTTGATGCTATGGAATGGAATTTATTTTTTTGGACACTAAGAAACACATAGAAATATACTTTAGAAAACTAAGCAGTGATATTATCACAGGCCAAAAAGTAGTGTAACATCACTGTATTCTTTGAGAAAAGTTGGCACAATTTTTAGACATGCCGATGAAGTTCATTGCAACGGAATGAACACAAACGTCAGGAGTTAAATTAAATTAAATAGAATAGCAGCTATTTAGACATCATGATCAACCCATTGCCGGCTCACTTAAAGAGCACGGGTCTCCTCTCAACATGAGAAGGGCTTGGCCATAGTCCACCACGCTGGCCATGTGCGGATTGGCAGACTTTACACGGCTTTGAGAACATTATGGGGGCATGCATAATTATAGATGTGATAGCCTAGTGTTTAGGACGTCCGCCTCCTAATTAGAGGTCGGAGGTTCGAACCCGAGCACGCACCTCTAACTTTTCGGAGTTACGAGTATGTGTGTTTTTAAGCAATTAAAATATGACTTGCTTCAACTGTGAAGGAAAACATCGTGAGGAAGCTATTTAGTAAACAATCTAAATTAAAAATATGTACTCAGTATATATGTAGGGTTTGCAGAACTTAAATTATTAACAGTTTGTCATAAATTACAAAATTCCTGAAGCAAATAACAAAAAAAGTTTTAATTGGAAGAAGTTGCGAAAGAATGTTAACATGGGCCAGAGGAATCATAATTATTTTCATTTTTGTTGCAGGTAAAAACAAATGAAATAAGTAACTACCACCAAAACTTCTATGCCTCAGAAGATGATGAAACTTTCGTTATTGGGTAAGTCCCCCAAAATAAACCATCAAATTCCAACAATGCTTTCTTCAATAACATTTTAACTTGAAAGGTAAAAAAATACATTACAAAATGTTAGTTACTTAAAAACACGCTGTAAGTATTTTTATGGTCAATGTCCCGGGTTGGTAACTTTGTACTTTGTGGTAGTTAATCGCAGCCCAGATGGGTCGTGGGAAGATTCCGGTTATTGTTTAGTGAGCATTGAACCACAATTGCTTCTTGTAGTACATTTTGTTAGAAATCTCTAACCTACATCTCACCACAATGGAGTACAAAACATGTGGGCAGGTATGATGAATATGAAATAATAAGCTTTCTTATTAAGTGCATTATAATGATAATGATTAAAAGCTAATATTTAACGTCTAATGAGAATCTTATGAAGTAGAATTTGACGAATAATAATTATTGTACATCTGGATCGTATCTTAAGGCAATGAACAGTGGAATTTGGTGTGGAAACTAAGTTGAAAATAGCCCAACACTTTTGCTGGGACCAAGGTCAGGAGTCATGAGTGATAAACTTTTTCATGTGTCTTAATTCATATTGTTTGTCTATACTGCGTGGTTAACTGGATCACACGTTAATACATAACTTCTTAATTTTTATATTTATCAAATACCCTGATTTCAGTTTTTAAAATTAATGTTACCCATAGTTAATTTTTTTTAAATTACTTTTTTCCCAATACAAAACTGATCCAATTAGAAATCAATTTCTCAATATCATTTTTATTACTCGTAGTTTCGCTTTGTTAGAATATAATAAAACCACAGCTTTTATAACTCTAGGGAATGTCGACATGTGTTTAAAAAACATCTTGGCGTCAAAGATTGTTACAAACCTACTGGGATTGTGGCCGGATCGATCTTTTCTTAGTATTAATATAAAACGGTAGATATTTACTGTACCTACATCCTGTTCTCCGATAAAGTCTTTTATTGATTTGTTATCAGCCTTATTCGAGTATATTATTCTTGATAGTAGTTTGAGATATTATTGTTGCCTTAGATCTCTATAGGTGATATTAATTAAAGTTTTTTGTTTATTTTTTAATATATGAAATGTACCCCGGGCAATTCTTAATTACCAACCAAATTCATCTTCTCAGGCCTATTTTATATATTAAATAAATTAAGTATCAAAATTATATTAATTATAAACAACTCAAATAGTAACAAACAAAAAAAAAAGCAAAATAATATATACATAATATTATTATTGTAATCTGCTTCCTTATAGGCGTTATATCATCATTTAATCAGATTTCTCTATGCATGCTGTAGTTACCTCTAAATTGATTTATATGTATACCCCTACACTTACGGTTATTAAAATGTTTAGTTTTTTTTTACATATATTTCTGTTGGTGGCTCTTTGAATAAATAAATGTCAAGGATATTAATTTTATTAAATACTACGACTGAGACATTCCTGGAAATGATTATGAGCCAATATTTCTTATAAGTTGAAAGCGCTTACTATAATTTTAGGTAACACGTCATAACCGTTACTGTTTACGTTTGAACGTTTTATTTATATTGATTGCAAAATCCTATGCGCATTAGTTAGAGCAGCTTGAGGCTAAAAATAGTTGCATGCGATCATCAAATCGGTAATGAAAAATAATCTCTTACCTACATACAAATTTTATTCATCATCATCAGCATGATCGACCCATTATCGGCTCACTACAGAGCACGGGTCTCGTCTCAATATGAGAAGGGTTCTGCCATAGTCCACAACGCTGGCCATATGCGGATTGGCAGACTTCACACGCCTTAGAGAACATTACGGAAAACTTTCAGGCGTGCAGGTTTCACGATGTTTTCCTTCACCGTTGAAGCAATGATATTTTAATTGCTGAAAAATGCACATTACTCCGAAAAGATTAGGAGGCGGACGTCCTAACCACTAGGCTATCACAGCTTCAATTTTATTCAATATCTACCAATACCTATGTTTTTTGATCTAAGAACTTACTAATTTGTTCGAAGTACATGCCTAAGGTTTTCAACTACATGAAATCAAATAACGCATCAGCTTAAAAATTGTGTTTAATTCTACTACTACTTCGACTGTGACATGGGAGTTTCTGTCAAGCTCCCTTATGAAACAAAATTTTATTTTTGAAAGTGCTTTAATAAGCTTGTGGCTTATATGAGTAATCTGTTCTCTAGTCGTTCCTTCATTAATGAAGATCGTGGTCCTGGTGTCCAAGCAACCTCGTGCGGATTAATTGTTTCCACCGGCTTCTATCAGACGCTAGTCTTGCAATTGTGTGAAATTTGCACTTTGAGTCCCTCGGCTGGTCTGCCCATCTGGTTGGTGAGCGGCCTCGCGATCTATTGTCGTCTTACAGGTTACGTTTGTGACAGGCAATACAGACGGCAAAAGATCGCGATACGAGTAATAAGCGTAATCAAAAACAAAATTTTGTGACTATAAATTAACATGTGTAGTGATGTCACCAAAAGAATGTTATATATGAACGTGGAAGGGAAAAAGAGTAGAGGAAGACCAAAGAAGAGATGGATGGATTGTGTAAAAGAAAATATGCGGGTAAAAGGTGTGGGTAGTGAGGTGACGGCTGATAGAAGTGAGTGGAAGAAGAAGACGTGTTGTGCCGACCCCACATAATGTGGGATAAGGGCAAGAAGAAGTAGAGGTTAACATATGTAGGTAGTGTGTGTGTGTAATGCGCTTCGTTAGACGAACAAAGATTGGTCGTTTTCTTCTATTTATATTTCCCACACTTGGAGGAAATGCTCGCATGGAGCTCGTCATGATTACGTCGCTACTGGCTGTTAGTTGCCACGTGTTTCATTAAAATAAAACAAAAGAATCCCGCCCTCCGCCATTGGAGTGGGTCGGGACACCAATTTGTTTGGGCAATCAATTTGCTCCGAGTTTTATTTTGTCTACTAAAAAAAATTCGGACTCGACGAAATATTTTTGATTGTTTTATTTGGATGGCGTGTAGTTTACAGGACTTGCGATGTTGATGTTTTTTTTTACAAAAATCCTATCCTACTAATATTATAAAAGCGAAAGTTTCTAAGTATGGATGGATGTTTGTTACTCTTTCACGAAAAACTACGGAATGGTTTTTATTTATTTAATGCTAGCTGACGCCCGCGACGTCGTCTACGTTGAGTTTGTTTCGAAGCTATAGATTACTAACCCGAATTACTTAATTACGAAATAATTACAGGATAAACATTAAATTATCTCCTTTCTAAAAAAAAAGAATGAGTGAAATCGGATATTCATTCGTTGGTGGGAGAAGTTGTGGGAGGCGCCCGAGATGTGATGGCACAGGCGGTGGCAAGCGCGTGAGCTGCGCGCGGTACTGGACAGTACTTGGACATTGCAACATTACTATATTTTTCTAAAATAAAAGTAGCCTCCTTATTACATCAGCTACCTGCCAATAAAAGTCTCGTAAACATAGGTCCAGCCATTTCAAAGATTAGCCGGAACAAACAGACAGACAGACAGACAAAATTGAAAAAAATGTTATTTTGGTGTATGTGATATGTATACGGTAATACATATTCATATGCATGTAGTAAAAACCGGTTATTTCAATATTACAAACAGACACTCCAAACTCCTGGTGTAAATGATGATGCAGTCTAAGGTGGTAACGGGCTTACCTGTTAGGAGTGTGGTAAGCCTGTTATACCTAATGGGTTTTTTACGCGACATCATACTGGAACGCTAAACCGTTTTGCGACATGTCTTTGTCGGTAGGGTGGCTTACTAGCCACGGCCGAAGCCTCCCACCAGACCAGACTCGAGCCAGGAATCGAACCCAGGACCTCCAATTTTAAAATGTGGCAGCGCACGCAGGAGGTCATCAAATAATGTTAGTTCTTTTCTACGCCACGTTAATATAAGCTATTCGAAATACTAATCCTGCGCAGACGACGTCGCTGGCACCAGCTAGTAATAATAAATGTTTAAAAAACAGCAACTTCTGAGTTTATAAACTCTTCCATTGTTCTCCTCTTCCTTCTTCCTCTTCTGTATCCATTGTTTCAAAATTGCACAGTAGCCTCGATAAAATATTAATTAATCTGCGAAAAACCTTTCTTACTATTCCATGCTTTTATCTTGAATGGTCTTTTTTAATTCACTATAATAACACTTGACCCGATCCGAGTTAAAGCTCTACAATAGATAGGCACTAGGCACTCTCAAATCACCGTGTCCTAGATAACCCGAACTTTCTATTCTTACACAAAACCTAATGGATCTGTACTCCTTCAGAGGTGGTATACTTGTTGACGGTGATGGATTGAGTTTGAAGATGAAAGTTTTCGTAAAGCTTCTACGCATATAACGTAAAGTTTAACTTTACGTTATCTTCTGCATAAATGTTCTCATTGCTATTCAAATTATTTTTTGTTTCAGCTTTGATAAGATAATATTACTTGCACATTGCTTATGTCAGCTAGATGTTAAATCGATTTCGAGGCATTTTACCTCAATAATTTCACAGTATTATTTTGTGCGTGTTCCAAAATATCAATTGAAATTGAAGTTAGTATCTGTGACACAATGTCAATTTTAGAATTGTGAAACCTTATTATTATCTCTTAATTTATTTATTTATTTTTATTTTATTTGGCAATCTTAACCAATTACAATCCTTATAATTAAATCTTAACTTAGTTACTATTATATCTAATTGTAATTATAATTGACTGCAGTTTAATATAACAAATTACTGAAATATAAATATAAAGTTAGGTGTAATACTTACTGTTTACTTAATTAATCTTATCACATTCAAACAAAATTTCTTAAAATGACCGTTAAAGATATCAATTTTGGAGTCTTTACTGATAATCTCATTGTATAAACGACACATTCTTGCAATGGGATTATAGTACGAATTATTGTTTTTACAAACCTTAATGATAAATGTCGAATACTTTCGAATTTCATTAAATATCAATTTAAGTAACAGGATCATCAGTGTTTCCCACTGAGACGAAAGCTACTAGTGATGTCTTAGAGAGCGTCACTGTTTTTGCACATGTTCCGTTTCCATCTATCTGGTATTGAATTTCTTTTGCCGGCGTGAACAGGTTAATCAGGTTGCAACAAAAACTCGGGATAGCTAGACCTGAATCTAGTTTGGTTGTCGGATAAGTCATTTGAATTAAAAATAATCGCTTATGTCTAAGTGCCATATTTTTAAGTTATGTCATATTTGGGAGTATTAGATTATCGTGACAGCGATCTAGAACAGGCGTTACTATGAAGATTTATTTTGTAATCTTAAACTTTCGCAATATCTCTTTAATTGAATAAGGTTCCAAACTGAACCCTCAGGGTTCGAAATCAGTAATAGTAAGTTTTAGTATACCTATGTCAATGCGAAACTTTATGATTTTTCTGCTATGTAGGTTAACGCGTCTAGAGACCTCGTTGCTTGAGAAATTCTCCCTATTTATTATGTTTAATGACTTCTTTATGTATTGTTTTTATTTGTTTGTTCCCTTTTGAAGAGAACTCATTTACGGTTAGTTGATCATTAGAGTTTCGTGCTTTAGTGTGGTTTTTAACATTCCCTTCGCAGCATCCGTTTTTATTTTTACTCCTCTCTCCATAAATGACTATAAGAAGATTTTTCAAACGCTTTACGTAATAAAATAACTGTTTACAATACCTAGTATAGTCGGGTAAGCAAGCGCTATATATGTGTAAGTACACAACATAAGAAACCTAATATGCGTAGTTATAATGAAGGCAAATTTTTTTTATACACTACAAGCCCTTGACGGCTATCTCACCTTGTGGAAAGTGATGATACTGCCTAGGATGGTAGCGGGCTAACCTGTTAGGTGTCTGGTAAACCCACACTCCTAATTGAACTCTACACGACATCGTGCCGGATATGGCAAAACCCTTCTCATCTTGAGAGGAGACCCGTGCTCTGTAGTGAGCCGAGAATGGGTTAATCATCAATTGATCATCATCATCATCAATTATTCTCTTTCAAATGAAACCAGTCGCAAGTTGGTATTGACTGGGAGATATATTTCGTTAATAAATTATTGATGTGGAACCACAAAAGTCATACTGCTGTCAAATTACGTCAAAAATGAGTTGCACGACTTGAAGAATTATGCAAACTAAGACGTTAACGAATGCGTTGTGTTCGTAGAAGACGATACATATGCAAATGTAACAGGTTGAAAATGCATTTGCTTAGATGGAGCGCCATTGTCTATAATGCTTTTGTACCTGTATGCAAACTAGTTTGTAATTGTACGTAACGTCTACAGTAATGGGATGTGTAACGGGTTAGCTGTCAAAGCACTCGTATGACAGTGATTATTTGCTTCGCCAAGTACTAAGGGCTTAGACAGATGGACATCATGTACGTACGTCTTCTGGTGCTATTTGCTCGACGCGGATTGTACACTTGCGGGAGTTGAAAGCTACTGTGATACTTGCAAAATAAGCAGCTCTCTTGCAGGACGAGTTTAAAACCTATCCCCTGATTTACACTGAAGATAGGTTCAAGACAAATCCCTGTAAAATGATGTCTTTGTTTGTGTTGTCCTATATCATCATCATCATCATCACCATAATCAACCCATTGCCGGCTCACTACAGAGCACGGGTCTCCTCTCAATATGAGAATTATGTCCTTTATAAAATCGTGTAAAATGAAAAAAACTGCGTAATTAAGTCATTTATTCAAATAGAACAAGAGTAAAACATATCCAGAAACTTTAAACTAGGTATCGTTTGCCCAAAAAATGGCGTGATGTCGATTCGACAATTTTATTAAGAGGAGCCGCCCTACCAAGGTTACTTCTCGATACTGTTTTCCTAAATGTTTGCTTGTTCTTTATAAAAGATCTTGCGTTTTGCTTTGGTATTGCTAGCCGTACTCTATTGAATAAATTCGGACAGTCAATATCCCCATTTATAACTTTGACAAACAAAACAATCAAAGATCCACTAATAATTTATAGGTAACTTGGTATCATAATAATATGAAAGCTTAGTTTTAGTAACCAGTAAAGCTTATTTTTACTGTTACGTACATGTTTTTGATCTAAATAGCCGAAACATTTAGAAGTGCGCGTAGTATTGTCTGGTAGAAACGGAAACTTTCCCTGTCCGAATACTTTCGCCTTCATTTCAGCGGATAATAACAGACTGGCCCGCTTGATTGGACACGCATGTAATGAAATTTTATTCAATAGTTTTTTAACTAATGCCGAGGCTCTCTGCTCTTTGAGTATCCTCTGTCCCTATATTAAGGTAAAATCACATAGTATTGATGAACGTCTTTACTGTACATAGTCCGTTGTACTATTGCTAAGCATTGTATCTAGTGTACGTGAGTGAGGATGGTCAGACCTTAATGTATGTTGTTTGCATTTGCTTAAAATATTTCATCTTCTCTAACTAGGAATGAAAGTACCAATCCCCGACGTATTTTGTACGTAGTTCGCTTATTGTCACTTCATAAATAATTCAATTCAGCTTCATCTCACGCATCCCACTCACGCATTACAGAATCTTGTCTGTATAGTTCTTCCATAAATGTCATAATTGACGAACGATTAAAAACGACTGGTGAAGGAATGGCAATCCATTAAGTACAGTTAGGCGCCGAAGTGACGAGGCGATGACAGAACCGTAGGGTGGCCTGAATTGCAGTATCAATTGAGACCCCTCAGTTACTGGACACTTCCTCTCCAGCATATCTACAGCAATATAAAAATCAATAGAGTAGATATTTATTGAATACGTGTCATTGACAAGAAAACAAACAAAAAAAACAAGACTATTAAAGGAAAAATATTATTTGGAAAATTTATTGCGTAAGTCTGAGGACTGAATCTTACTGAATCCTGGGAGACTACCCTGTCTGCTTTATTACACTAATATACGACCCAGCTTTGTTTTTATATCTTGGACGACTTTACTTTTACCGTAATATTATCAACTCTTTCTACAAATATTCTTGTTTTGATCATAAATTAACCATTGTTGTTTTGACGCATGTCTTAATTAGGTTGACGATCGTGCCTTGGTGTGCTGACAGCTTGGCTAATGCATTTTGTTTGTGATAAATTAAGGTCATAGCGAGAAAGTGTTTATTAAAGGGCACATCTAATAAAGACTCGGCCATTGTGCCATTATCTTATGATCTTCTATTTATGTTGTAGAGCTTTGTTTTCTCTTGTATTTTAATTAAATGATTTCTACCATAGATACACTAGTATAACTTTGAGCTAGTATTTCCTTCCTTTCCCTTTTATATATTTTCCTGAAACATATCCTTATGAATGCAAAGAAAGAAATATAAGAACATCATTCTTCGTCATCCGTCGGTGCGTTTCTACTTAAATAAAAGTATGGGTGGGAAGTAGTTAATTATACGTGCTAGGACACCATTCAATAATCTGATTTATATGATACTATAGTGTTTTGCTCTGGTCTGCTTGTAAGCGTTTACATACAACGTGCCATCAGAATAGCAAAAAGACATTTCATAATTAATAATTATTCTAGTTTAACGTTATGTTATTTTTATTTACGAATATATTCAAATTCAAATTCAAATAATCTTTATTCAAATAGTCCTTTAAAAGGCGCTTTTGACACGTCAATAATTTACAAAGTAGTGATTTGATGGTAAGAACTACATTCGTAAACTTAAAACTAAAGCTATGAGGGTTCCAAACGCGTCCCGGTCTAAGAAGAAGCCCACAACAAACTTAGCCAGGTAAATTTTCTTTTTGTTATCACCATCTCACATGCCACTTAAAATTATATTAAGAGCTATCTTATTAGAGCAATATTTCACACCCATGCTCGTTTATCATTTACGTAATCCTTTACACTATAGTAGGACTTTTCTACAAGCTTACGTTTTATATAAACTTTGAACTTATTATTATGTTAACTATCAATGTAAATTCGTTTTTTATATAATTATATATTTTAATAATTTCACCATTTAGAGAGTATAGTTTAAGAACACTAAAAGAAGCCATTTTTTTAATTAAACTTATTCGTGTCATCAATATTTTTTTATTAGTACAGTGTATGTTAAGCAACATATCAAAATGTATCTTGTATTATCGCATTATTACAACTAACATGTTAAATATATTTTGTTTATTAAAATATAATATCATAGTGAGTACTGATTTAATTAACCATACCCCTAATTCTACTAACAACCTAGACAATTGCAACTAACTAACATAAAGAAAATGAACAATAAACAGCAAGTATAAATTTACTATATTCCGCCGACAACCGTTACGACAATTATCTACCCCATTTTGATTATAATTTAAATTAAGTGAAAAGAGCCTTCTTCCCTTTAATGACATAGTCAAAAATCATCACGCATCAAAGAAATATTATTTTCGATAAATATAGTTACCTAGAAATTATTCATTTAATAAAATATATGCGCCAAGAATTGGTAAAAGAATGTATCGTGTTCATTCACACATGGCAAGAAAAGATTTGACTCACGATAGCATTACAAATGAAGTAATCTTTATAAATGGGCCAAGGTTCATTTGATTTCGTCATCGCGTTCACTGAGATCATTATTATGGGACAGGATAGGAATAAACTTTTTTCATTATCTTTACTTATATTATAAAAGAAGTAGAGCTATCAATTAGATAGGTTTGAATAAAGTTATCGTTTTTACAAGAGACTGCAACTATATATTTAAAATTATGAATGAAGACTTCATCAAAGGCAGTAAACAAACTTGGTGTCTACCCACTTAGTTCTCTTTAGTTGGAATATCGATAAATTTACTGTCTAACTTATACTTTGGACAGTGCATTGAATGAGGAGAATCCAGCTGGCTAGAAACTTGACTATAGTAACTTAACCGGCACTACACGTAAGAACAACTTCTTAACTTTGGCTTGTACCGAACTCAAGTTCAATAATGCATTGAGTGCTCCCATTTATTAGATTTCTCTACCATGTACCAGCTTGATGTCTGATGCATATCGGTGGATGTGCGGAAGAAGACTTTGGTTACATAGCTAGGTAGCTAGGTAACCCCAGATAAAAAACTGAGGTATGCCTGCCATGTCTAACAGCGTCGCCTTCCTATCAGTATTCCACAATTTATTTTGAAGTGTGCTACTGAACAATTCGATGACGGTTTTCTTTACAGCATCACAAGCATCATATCCTGACGTAATAAGCATCGTAAAGATTAGGGCAACTCTCACCATATCCGTTTTCTGTGCTTGAGTATCTTTAAATCTTCCATTATGCATTATGCATAATCCTCAGGCTATATTGTCGTTTACCATCAGAGATGCGATTGCAATCAAGCGCTAGTGTATTAAAAATAAAAGTTCATTATTATGAATGTTTCGAAATTACAATTATTATATAAAGTCGAAATGTTTCCAGTGCTCTAAATGTTTTTAAATATAAAAAGGTCCATCAGATAAATTTAAAAAAATACTTTTGTTTTCTGGATGCATTACAAAGTCTTTCTTTATAGTACCACGTGTAGTAATAATATTATTACACGTGTTTGTATCCTAAATTCCCAAATGTTGTTTCATTACTCCACACGTTCACATTAAATTTTAATTAATTCTCCTTTACATGTTGGCTTCGCAAAACCATACGTTAAGCCATGCATTAAAACAAGAATAATTCGAATAGATTAATTACTTTCAGCTCGGAGCTCGATTCTAGAAAATTAATGAAATACTGACTTTTTAATATTCTCTTGCTACATAGAAGTTTTTTTTTGTTAGTTTTTTAAAATAAGGAAGCTTTATATTTCATTTCAATAAAGTACAACTTGTAATAACCTCAAAATCATAGCTTCGTAAGAGATCCACCAGAAAAAGGATTTGACCTTATTTATAAACTTCACTGAGACGTACGTTCAACCACGAACGTTTCCTCAATACAATGTATTAACGAAATTATAGAGAAATTCCTATTATGATCGGGAATTTGTTCTTTGAACTAATGCTTGGGATATATCTTCACAGCTCAATTATTCCCAACTTAATGATAAATACACATCAAACAAATGAGTTTAATAGATGCGAAAGTTCAAACAAAGCTCCGTGACACTACACAGATTTTCAAGACGCAGTTAAACTCGTTGTTTACTTAAAATTTAACGAGCACATGACAAATAGTTAACTTTGGCTTTGCCGTGGGCAGTCAGGTCGACACACCGAACACGGCCGTGAGTCAGCTAACCGGCCTTACCATGTCTAGCTGTAATGGGTCAATTTATGTCTGCTACACTTGGAAATATGATTTGCCTTAATACAATGTAACTATATCTGATGCTATTATGAGCCCTATTATATTATTGTTGTTGACTTGTTTTTGCCATCTGAAGTAACTTGTCTACGCATTAGATCATCTCCATTGTGAATGTTTGAAGAGGTAACATTTTTATTGAAGCTGTCTATGTTTTAATTTATCTCAAACTTGTTCACATGGACCGAATATGAATTGACGATACATGATTAACACTCAAGCTGTGATAGCGTAGTGGTTAGGGCGTCAGCCTCCTAATCAGAGGTCGGCGGTTTGAATCCGGGCACGCACCTCTAACTTTTCGGAGTTAAGTGAGTTTTAAAAAATTAAAGGAAACCTGCACGCCTGAGAGTTCTCCATAATGTTCTCAAAGGCGTGTGAATTCTGCCAATCCGTGTGGTGGAGTATGACCAAACCCTTCTCATATTGAGAGGAGACCCGTGCTCTGTAGTGAGCCGGTATTGGGTTGATCATCATGATGATGATGATGATGATTAACATTCACCTCAATAGCAGTTTAAACTTTGGCACTTACATGCTTTTTATTTTTGGATATTTTAGCAACAGCTTCAAAGGAGAAGATGATTTGTTTCCATGTTTTTTTGCCTTATTTTTACATTAATATTTATATTATCTCATTAAAAAACTGCCGGCAATTTTTCTTGTTACATGTAATTTGTGACGATCTTTCTGTTAACTGTAATTTCTTTCAAACAAAATAAAAAAATATTCTCGTAAGCGTTGCTTGTCAAGAAAAAAGATTTTTAGTGGTTTTTTAGTTCAAAGATCGCCACCTGATTATAATCTTATTTTAATAAATTTGTGTTACCTTATTGTAATTAAATACTGAATTATTTACTCTTTACTGTACAACCTCTTAAAATGTCCTTTATCCTATACCATGTTTTCGATTTAGTTTTTTTCTATTGAGCTAAAACCTTACTATTATTCTAATAGCTATCCAAACCAACTCTGCTACGAACAATCTAGTTTTTAATTTCTATTCATGGAATTAATAAAGTAAGTTTTGATTCCAATAATATAAGCCAACGCTGGATTGCTTCTGGAACGTTAGCGGCGGTATTTTGATTTCACTGAACTTTCTAGATAACTGGGTTAGTAAAATATGAACTGAGAATTACTGAACTAAATTAAAGTGGTGCAGCTAGATTTCCCTCAGAGCCCCTTGAAAGATGCTGTTTGCGAAGCCTTACTGGTAAATATTAAATTTAGCTGTTTTTTATTTGTTGGATTCTTTTACAGTTCTTTGATTCTTTTTACAGTACAGTTTTACAGGCGTGATTAACAGATGCTTATTTTCTAATATTTCTTTTTTTTATCCACTACAAGTTAGCTCTTGACGACAATGTCACCTGATGGTAAATGATGATGCAGTCTAAGACAGTAGCGGGCTAACCTGTTAGGAGTATGGTAAACCGATCCTCCTGATTGGTTTCTACGCGACATCGTGCCGGAACGCTTAATCGCTTGGCGACACGTATTTGTCGGTACCACCCGGGTATCTAACCACGCCCGATGCCTTCCTCCAGACACGACTCGAGCCGTCCTGGGTTTTCTTTTTTTTTACGCACCCGTCATCACAGGGCAGGGTTTCCTCGTTCATTAAAAGAGACCTTGTTTTCTTTATTATAAATGAAATCAATGCAATTAAATAATTATGAACAATAATACACAATTAAAGCCGTCCTGGGTTCGATTCCCGGCTCTAACTTTATAATGTGACAGCGCACGCACTGCGCCACGGAGGTCGTCAAACACTCAACATCAACCAATATTAGAGATATCTGGCGATTGAAAAATTTACCCTTAGTTTAAGAAAATTGTTCATCCAACTGAATGGGTACGTAATATCGTAAATGTCACGAACTTTACCCCTTGCTACCGGAACTCGAGCATCAGCGTCTCTCCAATAAATCATTTACAGAAATTCGCGTCGGTGTATGTAGGCGGACTGGTTGTGCAGAGGGAACCGGTCCTGGATCGTACGTTTGTCCATGCGGTTTCCTGCCCATTTTAAAATAAGATTTAAGTTGTTGCGATTCAGAGTCCACAGTTAGTCATTTTGTTTGCGAGGTATTAAGGAGAATTTGACCTAGCTTTGACACGGGCCCACGTCTGGACCCTGATTTTCTAAACGCTGGAATATCGTCTGTAAACCCGCTTGGTTAGAAAGTAGAATTTAAGAAAACTATAGTACTAGTTGTTACCGTTGTAATAATGTTTTTTTTGGAATATTTATGAATTACTAAAATTCTCGAGAAAGCGGAGGCGATTGCGTTCAAACATCCTTCACTGAGAAAATCATCAATTGTTCACCTCAAATAAATCAAGTCTTGAGAAACCACCTAAATAACTTCTGGCATCTGTTGGCATATTAATTTGTACTTTACTGATAATCAGTCTTTTCCATACAGATCGGATAATTTGACAGAGCAGGTTTTAGGCTACACATATTGATTATGGGTATCCTTACTATCATCATCATGATCAACCCATTGCCGGCTTACAGGTCTCCTCTCAATATGAGAAGGGTTTGGCCAGAGTCCACTACACTGGCCATGTGCGGATTGGATCACACGTCTTTGAGAATATTATGGAGAACTTTCAGGTGTGCCGGTTTCCTCACGATGTTTTCCGGCATGTGAAGTCTGCCAATCCGCAAATGGCCAGCGTGGTGGACTATGTCCAAACCTTTCTAATATTGAGAGGAGACCCGTGCTCTATAATGAGCCGGTAATGGGTTGATTATGAAGACACATAAACTATTGCGATTTCGTGATCGTGGTATTGTATCCGAGGTACCTAACAGTAATAGTCAAGTTTTAAAAAGACACCATTACAGTTAAAATTATATAAGCGGATTTTACATAATATTGTTAATTCGTATGGTTGCCTCGTGTCGACGTTGCGTGCATATCCGACTTGGTCGATTAACCTAGTGATAGAGATTATGCGATATCCGGTAACAGTTTGTTATAATTATTTTGGCAAATTAATATCTCGTGACATGGATATTGAAATGAAAATGAAAAAAATCTTTATAATTTACAGAGAAATCTTAAATTTAATGAAGGATAACATCTGTATTAGTTGAAAAACTGTGTCATATTGGTAAGATTGTTTTGAAGACATAGCGCTGTGAAGCTTTTTTCAATATAACGATATAGTCCGGTCAATTTAGACCAAAAAATGAGAGTGAAGTTACATAAAGTCCCAACAAGCTGAATTTCTGTGAAGTTGCTCAAAACATAATTATAAACAATGGCTAGAAATTCCCTGTAAGGAAAAAATTTAATTCATGGTCAAAGGTCAAAAAAATTAGTTTTTCGCGATTTTCAGCAAAACGGTAAGTTTTATCATAAAAGTACCTCAGACAAAAATTGTAGATCATAAAATTATCTATAAAAAATGTTTCAATACTTTTTTTCTTCCGTGCCACCGTTTCTGAGATATAACGATTCAAAAAGTTATAAAAGTTGTTATCGTCATAATATGCACACGTTTCCACGCCACCTATGAGGTAGTGTACTTAGCGCGTTTCTTTTAACGTGGTTTCCCCAGTAGGCCTACTCCACGGGTCAGTTGTGATCCTGTTTAATGTAAAACTATTGCAAAATAACGGAAATTTTCAAAGATTGGGAAATATAAAAGCGATGTAAATGAAAAAAAAAAAAAAAAAAGTGTTGAAGTTTATTCGTCTTATTCATAAGTTTCAAATTCTTGTTCTTCTTCTCCTGCTTCTTCTTCATAGCTTTAGTTTTAAGTTCACGAATATAGTTATCACCATGAAATAACTACTATGTAAATTATTGACGCGTCATAAGTGCCTTTTTAAGGACTATTTGAATAAAGATTATTTTGAATTTGAATTCATATACCTAAGCAGATCTTGGCTTTAATATAGTAATATATTCTAAATTCTCAGCCTAGTAACATCAATATTGCACCTATTTAATTTATTTATACTCAAAAAACAAATTAGATCCATGATAAAGGTTTTACGTGCTCTAATTACTGGGTAATACACATAACTCTAATAATAATGAAAATAGCAAATTTTTTGAGATGTTATTGTAAGGAACTTGTATGTCAAGTAAAATTTTGATACTTGTATACTTTCTGTTTTGGATCTGGTACTTATACGAGGAGGTTATGACTTGCACCAAATCACCTCGTCCCTTTGAAACTCGTGTGTTTTTGAGATTAAGGATATACGCGCAAGCAGGCGTCATTTTTTGCACCAGTTCGTTGCTCCTTTGCTTTGCAGTGCAGCCGTTGATTATTCCCGCGCTCTTATGGTCCTTGCATTCACACACGTCAACATATTCGCAGTGACTGACTGCACCCTTTCACCAATATACACAAAAATATGATGCTTTTATTTTTCGTACTTTTTTACATTAAGAAACACGTCTAAAAAAAGCTTATCTCTATTCCTATGCAATAAGCTAAAGGCACGGCCTATGTTGCCCGTTTGAGCAAGTCTTGTAATTGGTCCAACGCAGGATGTAAACTTGGACGGCACTTGAACGCAGGTTGGCAGCGGCGGTGTCACTTTCGCTTATGACTGTGCAAACATTTTAGATTTGACGCATATTTTGTGTACCATTGCGTAGAACATCTAATTTATTTTATTTTATACAACTTTATTGCATTTTGCGACAGGGATAGGAATAAAAAATACATAATATAAAAGCAAAAGGCGACCTTATCACTAAAAACTATCTCTTCCAGGCTACCTTTTTGAAAGAAGCCAACAGAAATAAAAGATGGGAAATAGCAATATATATATATACATACTAATATAAAAATATACCAGGAATAAATATAAATTAAATTGACAGATAATGCTTCTGAACACGAGATTTAAAAACAGCTAATGATTGCAACATGTTGATGTTGTTCGATTCAATTTCTAATTATAATACCCATTGTTAAATGAGTGCTTCATTTCTAAACGGTGTAAATTTGTAAATATACATTGTGTCCAACTTTATTAAAATGAGCTAAAGTTTATACTGAAGTATTTACACGGTAAGCATTTAGGAAGTGTGCTTAAATGATTTATCATATGTTCGTTGCACGTTAATAGGGGGTTAATTTACAACGATATTTTGGATTCCAAATATGACTGCTACGATATAACTCATAAGGAATACTCTACATGACTCGTTTTTTGACGGCATCCGTGGCGCAGCGCGTGCGCTGTTGCATTTTAAAGTTGGAGGTTCGATTCCCGGCTCGAGTCTTGTCTGGTGGGAGGCTTCGGCCGTGGCTAGTTACCACCCTACCGACAAAGACGTGTCGCCAAGAGAATTAGCTTCCGGCTTCGCGTAGAAACCAATTAGGAGTATGAGTTTACCATACCCCTAACAGGTTACCATCTTAGACCGCATCAACACTTGCCATCAGGTGAGATGCAGTCAGGGGCTAACTTGTGGTGAATAAAAAAAATCAAGTCACATACACACACAGAAATAGTGGTACTTATTATACGACCAAGCGGTCGTATACTTTGATAAAAGGCTTCTAGTGTTTGTCAGTACATGTCCACTTTTACTGTATTGATATTTTCCGTCATCCAATTAGGCGGAGCTTTTAGAAGCCTGAAGCCTACTCATATTGTCCCAACACAGGCGTGGGTCGGAATAGCTTTTAACCGTAACAAAAGAAAAAGAATGCACCCCGGGGCACTTTGGTACATTTACACGGGGCCTCTTTTAACTAGTCGCCGAAACAATGGAATCGGCTGAGATAAAACGAATGCCAGAGGAAAGTGAATAGCTAATACGGTGTTGGTAATTTAAATTTTAGTACCATTTATACAATTTCTTCATGATCAACCCACGGCTCATTACAGAGCACGGGTCTCCTCTCAATATGAGGAGGTTTGACCAGAGTCCACGACGCTGACCATGTGCGGATTGGCAGACTTTACACGGCTTTGAGAACATTATGGAGAACTCTCTGGCGTGCAGGTTTCCTCGCGATGTTTTCCTTCACCGTTGAAGCAAGTGATATTTTAATTGCTTAAAAACGCACATAACTCCGCAAAGTGGCCGGGTTCGAACCCCCGACCTGTGTTTAGGAGTCTGACGCCTTAATCACTAGCCTATCACAGCACATTCAATTTCTTATTATATGATAATTTTACTTTTAAAATATATACTTGACTACTATTCCCTATCATTTCTACATAACTATATGTACTCCGTAGACCTATTAATATCAACAAACATTTACATCTCAACTGTTAAATTCGGTAGCCTCAACCTAGTAATATCCTCTCGTTGGGGTCAGGTCTCGCTTCTCATGAGGAAGGGATTTCTAACTTGTCAAGATGCTATAATGCTACTTTAACGTATTCTCCGAAGCTAATTTTAATATCGGCTCCAAAAAGGAAATTCCAATGCATAATAATTTTGGACCCAATCCAATCCACGACTCCGCGATCTTTTCACCTAGGCTGTTAACATCAATATTTATGTAATATATGTACAGCTGAAAGTATAAATGTACTTACAGTATCCAGTATTGATCAGATGCAGATATTATAAATAACCACGTAAGACATCCGCGTTTAAATCTTTATAAAATGGGGCGACGACGTAAAGGACAGTTGGCCAATGACTCGGCACGTAAAAAGTGGAATCCGCCATAGCTGTTTGAGGTTTGAAATGCAGACCACGATCTAGGCTATGATTCAAGAAATAACTAAAACATTGCTTCGATTTAAATAAGTCGCGATGCACGTATCTGGAGCTAAGTCCCAGATAGTCTTTTCGTCTGATAGTATCGTCAAAGTAAAATCCAAAATGAAAGATTCTTATTTTAACAGGGTTGTAATAGGTTTATGTGAATAAAGCTATTTTTGATTTGATTTAACTATAACCAAATGAGTTTTTTCTTTATTATCACAAATCCTAATTATTTATAGAGTTATAAAATTCTGTTTCTTTGTGTTTTTTTCTTTTTTTCTTATATAGCTGTGATAGCCTAGTGGTTAGGGCGTCAGCCATCTAATCAGAGGTCGGCGGTTCAAATCCGGGCACGCACCTCTAACTTTTCGGGGTTACGTGCGTTTTTAAGCAATTAAAATATCACTTGCTTCAACGGTGAAGGAAAACATCGTGAGGAAACCTGCACGCCTGAGAGTTCTTCATAATGTTCTTAAAGGCGTGTGAAGTCTGCCAATCCGCACATGGCCAGCGTGGTGGACTATGTGGCCCTTCTCATATTGAGAGGAGACCCGTGCTCTGTAGTGAGCCGTGAATGGGTTGATAAGGAGGAAAGAGGAGTGTTTTTTTCTGTGATCTATTAGACCTACTCTTTGTTAGATTTGATGTTGTTGTTCCTTTGTGATGCCTAATCTTTTTATATTATTATCTGTGATACATTTCTGTAAAAGCTTTCCCAAAGAAGCATAAATGTGGTTTCACTTTGTTGATATCATTAATCTTTATTTACTTTCCCTTTAGCTCAGTTCTCGTTTTTCATACCTACCACAACAATGAAATAGACCAGCATAAGCAAAAAATACAACAGCCACTAACTAAAACTATAAGACTACAGAATATATAATAGATTATATGTTTCTCTTTATTTTTATAGTCATCATCATCATCATTATCAACCGATTGACGTCCATTGCTGGACATAGGTCTTTTGTAGGGAGTTCCAATGCTCACGGTCTTGGGCCGCTTGCTTCCAGCGGCTCCCTGCGACTCGTCTGATGTCGTCTGTCCACCTAGTTGGGGGTCGACCAACGCTACGTTTACCGGTGCGGGGTCGCCATTCCAGCACCTTGGGACCCCAACGTCCATCGGTTCTCCGAGCTATGTGCCCCGCCCATTGCCACTTTAACTTCGCAATTCTCTGAGCTATGTCGGTAACTCTGGTTCTTCTACGGATCTCCTCATTTCTGATTTGATCACGTAGAGATACTCCCAGCATAGCTCTCTCCATCGCCCGTTGAGTGACTCTGAGCCTTTTTATGAGGCCCATAGTGAGCGACCATTTTTATAGTAAAATAGGTTTTTTAATATAAGGGGTTTTTTTATCTAGTTAAATAATTGTTTCATTTATGTAAAGAATATAAATAAATATTTTTCAGAATCAGAATCTCATTCGCTGGTTAAACCTTTGGTTATAAAATTAAACTATTAATAATTATAACCCACAGTTTATATACTCGTATCTTACTCGTAGGGCTTTTATCCAAAAATATTGTTAGACACTACTAAGAACAGTTTTTATAAATATAACAGAATCAAATTGACCAGCGATTTCTTCACAAAAATTTAATTAAAAGTGTGATTTGACACCCACATGCCATTGTCAAGGTTTGTTTACGTATTTAAAAGCCTTGATGATCTTACGTAACTCCATATAAGTAAACATTAGTAACTCTGCACACTGGTGACCGTGAGACCGGAATTGATTTAACTTTATCTGTTAACAAAAATAATATGTATGATATACTATAATTAACGTCTTAATATCTATGTTCCTTTTTTTTCACGCTTGGTAATGCTTTTACGCATCCCCTCCGGAGGCGACGCAGGCGAGACTGCGCCGCTTCCGGCGGGGTATGTAGGACTCCCCGGCAGCCAGGCTGGCGACCAGAATACCCACTAAAACCCAGCGATGCTCCTTCGCCTGGTGGCTGGGTCCCGTGACCCACTTGTGCACTCGACCGATCTATGTTCCTTACAAGTGTTTTTCCATAGTGTATTCTTAGCTAGATTAACATCCATCTGCTTTCGGGCATTAGTAGCCTGTATTTACTATTTAAGTTTCTTTCCCCCTACAGTTGTTACACTGTTTTTCTCCATTCTAACTTAAATATATAACTTTGCATTGTTTTTAGTAGTAGTAGTTAGTACCACTCACTAGCTTTAATTTGCTGCATCATTTTTAAGTCTGTTGTTTATGTCTTTACCTTGTGTATGCAATAAAGCTGTTTTAATTAATAAACAAATAAATTGGTTCCTAATTTAATTATTGTCTTACCAATGCAAACGATTTAATTACAAGTTTGTAGAGTTAGTCGAAGTTACTATACGTTCGATTTATTTCTTAATTGGTTGGTTGTTTTCCTCACTATTTAAATGTTGTTGGAAAAGAGCTATAGATTAGTTTCTTTAAGGCTTCTTCTCCAGAATCTGCCTTACAAACCAGTTGAATCACTGCAAACATACAGACAGTCAGTCACTTCTCGTAAACCAATTTGAAATATAATATATTTTGGATTTGAATCGATATTCAGTAAAGTCAACGTATATAGTGAAAAAAATAGTATTAATAGTAATCAGTGTACGGATAAGCATAACAGCGGTAAGATAGCAATGTGTCATTACAGATCATTATCTTGCAGGTAGGTAATCGCTCGGTACTTGATATAGTGTTGCACGAGGAGGATGTCAGCTATCTTCATTTGGTTTGCATAACGATTGGTTTGATTCATAACAACGTATATATAAGCGGACAAAGTTATCCCAACCTTACGTTCGATCTGATTATTAGGTATATTTTTGTACAGTTTACCAGTTAACCTTATCTTTAAGATCAAAGTCATCTAATTATAACTAATGATCTATTTTATATATATATATATATATATAGAAGTGGTGATAGCCTAGTGGTTAGGGCGTTAACCTCCTAATCAGAGGACGGTGGTTCGAATCCGGGCACGCACCTCTTACTTTTCGGAGTTATGTGCGTTTTTAAGCAATTAAAATATCGCTTGCTTCAACGGTGAAGGAAAACATCGTGAGGAAACCTGCACGCCTGAGAGTTTTCCATAATGTTCTCAAAGGCGTGTGAAGTCTGCCAATCTGCACATGGGCAGCGTGGTGGACTATGGCCAAATCCTTCTCATATTGAGAGGAGACCCGTGCTCTGTAGTGAGCCGGAAATGAGTTGATCATGATGATCTATTTTATGTATGTAAAGATCTACTTATAACTAATGAGCTCTGAGAGAATTAAGTCTAGCATAAGATTTTCTACTTATTCGATCGCTTGAAAGTCAAACTTAATTTATGTGGAAACGAAATCATGTGTCATCTCTTACACAACAGATAGCTGATTTCGCAAAAAGGTTCTAAGTGTAGCAATACCTAGCCCTAAACTTACATATGTTGCACGGTTCCTTGGAAATTTCTATTGAGAAATCTAGGTTTCTCGTAAAGTTTTCCTTCCGAAGAACGCGTGCAGAATTTTTAATCTACGTATCGCATGTAAGTATTGTGTACAATACGAATAGTATCTTGGTGGTTATAAAGGAAAAGAACAATTCATGCTGAAACATAATCTTTGATTCTTGCAACAATATTCATCAAATAGACCGCGCGTGCTTTACATCGAAATGTCTGTATCAAACGGTCTATTTCCATTCGATACTCCACCGCCACCATCTATTTCATCTACAGCTGTTCTGTATTCATAACAGTTTTATGAATTAATGCTTCGTGCGGCATAACCCTTTCAAGGGCTTAGATCTATTTCCGAACACGAAGCACGCACATAAATAACGATTTATTAATCGTTATCTGTAACGCATTCCGGCGGGGTAATTGCTGCTACGGAATTTTTGTGTTCAAATTTTAAAATGGGATTTCGAATTCTTCTCCAACTATCTGTTAAATTTTTATCATACTCACTCAAACTATCAACAAAACAGTAGGTTCTCATATATTGGTTTTATTGTTATTCGTGATATTATTCCATTTCTTCGTTGAATTAAAGCTGTTGTAATGGTTTTTCTTTTACTGGTTTTTTCCCCTTTGGTGCATCGGCGGTTTTTGGCCCATAATTGCCACAATACACGGGCTATCTACATAAACAAAACTGAATCAAACTTTTAGTGTCTTAGCATTGTTATGTTTAATATAAATTGTAATAATTAATATTATTTTATGAATGTATTTAAAAGTTTTTTTTTTTTAAATTTAAAACACAAGTTGTAAGGCAGTAACAGAACAGCGCCATCTCTCGATAGTCGTACTTAAACTGTGCTAGCTACACCAATATTAATTTAGCTAACATATTTTGTATTCACTTTGCAGTCAGCGAGTTGTTATTATTATATTTCCACACATTATTTTCTATACTGAGATAAGTGCATTCGAACGTTCACAGAAATCCCATTGTATTATAAATCTTTGAAAAGATAATGATCTCACCGTTAAAGCAGTAGATGTTTGGATTGATATTTCTCGTTTTATTACGAGTTTATTATAATTTCATTATATTTTAGTACGAATACAAAGTGAAACTGAAATTTTGTGATGCGTAAATAACACTTATTTAAATAAATTAATTAAGAAAACACTCAGCCGTAATTAATTGAACACAGTTCGAGTAAGATCTTTTGTATACAATCTCAACTTAGGTCAGACCTTTGGTTTGACCTTTACGAGTAAGCATTTTAGAATTAAGAGATCCACTCGCCGCAGAAGGTCTTTGTGTGATCCGTCGTGCGTAAAATTAATTTGTAGAATTTTCTTGATTTGAATGTTCAGTAAAATTTACAGATTGTTGGAACTTGTTTAAATAAGTATTTCATGAAGAGAATTAACTTATTGATTCAAAATTACTTTAGGTTGGTGAAATAAATTACATATAGAAAGTTGAACTTCAATTCAAAATTAAAGGAAGTTTAATGGCAACAAAGACGTGTAGCCAAGCGATTTTAGCGTTCCGGCACGATGTCGCGTAGAAATCAATTAGGAGCGTGGGATTACCATACTCCTAACAGGTTAGCCCGCTACCATCCTAGACTGCATCATCACTTACCACCAGGTGAGATAGACGTCAAAGGCTAACTTTTAGTGTATAGAAAAAAAAAATGGCGCCGAAATACCGTATTTCTGTTTTGTATACATTTCCTCTCTGATATTTATCACGACAAAAATACTGAGACATAAGAATATAGATATCATTTTTATCGTAAATTAATGTTCAGCGTCCATGACCTTTCTCAACCTATTGATGGAATGTTCCTAGTTGCGAATCATTTCCGATTTTATATTCTGAATCATATTTAAGATTCAGAAATAGATTTCTTGATAATCTCTTAACAAATGTTATATATAACGAAATGAAAAAATACTCTTTATTGTACAAAATATAAATTAAGAAATGCAGGAGAGCAAAGAAACACACACATAAAAAAAGGGGTACAATAGGCGACCTTATCGCTAAAGAGCATAATCTCTAAGTATAATAATCTCTAGCAGGCAACCTAGACCAAGATATAATACAAAGATAGGCAGGGTTAGGATGCACAATAAAAATAATATCCCACCGACAAAGTGTCGCCAAGCGATTTAGCGTTCCGGCACGATGTCGCGTTGTAACCAATTAGTAGTAAGGGCTTACCATACCCCTAACAGATTAGCTCGCTAGAATCCTAGACAACTTCATCACTTACCACCAGGTGTGATAGCCGTCAAGGGCTAACTTGTAGTGTAGCAAAAAAAATATGTTCAAATACAAACACCTAAATAAATGAATAAATATAATATATAGAAAATATATGTATATGTTTTTCATTCCCAGTAAATTGTGTGCAACGCTCGAAAGTACGAAATGAACGTATAGTGACCTAGTTACATGTGGCTCTCAATTATTTCATACCTCCACATATTGAAGTAATTTTAAAAATGACTTTGTCTTTATTTAAGGCATACATGATGTTTTCTATGATCCCGGTCAAAATTATATATCAGTTGGGGCATATTCTTAGCATATAGTTTCGAGAACCGATGGACGTTGGAGATGATGATGTGACTCCGAACGGTAAAACTTAGCGTCGGTAGATCCAGTTAGGACGTTAACGATGACGACACAAGGTTTCACTATTTAAAAGCAATGCAAGATGGCTGGCTCTTTCGATTTCATACAAGTTGCAGTTAACTTCACACGCGTTCGAAGTGGAAAACTCGCACTAGGAACTCTGATCTCGAGAACGAGCCAGGAGGTGAATAGCGGAACTCGTCGGTGGCTACTAAGAACCCCTCGGTAAAATTATGCTCCCATGGTTTTACCGAGCTCAGTAGATTGAGCTTGCCTGCCAACGATGGTCCGGCGATGGATCCAGGTGGATCCATCGCCGATCCATCTTTTTTATTTTTTTAATCTCCATATTCGTAAGATTAATCAACTTCCCATTCCGTTACAGTTAATACAGATATTATCTGAATATTTTTCGAATAGATTTTACACAAGAATATTCATAATTATAAATATGAAGCGGTGATAGCCTATTGGTTAGGGCGTCAGCCACCTAATCAGAGGTCGGCGGCTCGAATCCGGGCACGTACCTCTAACTTTTCAGAGTTATGTGCGTTATAAAAAAAATTATTGCTTCAACGGTGAAGGAAAACATCGTGAGGAAGCCTGCACGCTTGAGAGTTCTCCATAATGTTCTCAAAGGCGTGTGGTGGACTATGGCCAACCCTACTCGTATTAAGAGGAGACCCGTGCTCTGTAGTGTGCCGGTAATAGGTTGATCATGATGATTCATAATATTATTACATAGATATTTGTGTGTACAACCAGAACAGTCCAAAATATAATGGTTTCCGATAACCACTTTCAGCTCGCATGGATAGACTTGATTGAGTTCGAAAATTATAATTGAAGTGTCCAATAATCCCAGTTCAGCAAGCAGGCTACGTGACACGCTCGACCTGATTAAGCATTTTCAATCAGACATACTAGAGCTCATCCAAGCTGAAGTTCAAACAGCGTGAAGTTGGTTGGAGTTGTTGCTTGGACCATTTTCTTATACAACAGTGGCTGTAGTATTGTATGGAATCTAAGTTCCTTCTAAGTACCAAATTCAAATTCAAAATAATCTTTATTCAAATAGTCCTTCAAAAGGCACTGTGGACGCGTCCATAATTTACATAGTAGTTATTTCATAGTGATAACTATATTCGTAAACTTAAAACTAAAGCTATGAGGGTTCCAAACGCGCCCCGGTCTAAGAAGAAGCCCACAACAAACTTAGCCGGGTTTTTTTATTTCGTTATCACCATCTGACATAATGAATAATAAACTATAGTACCTATGGAGATAGAGCAATTCACACCCAAGCTTTTTTATCGTTTATATGATCCTTAATATCGTAATATGATTTTTCTACAAGCTTTCGTTTTATAAAAACTTTGAACTTATTGATAGACATCTCCAAGAAATCAATAGGTAATTAAAAATAAAATACAAAACGACATATAGAAACTACGAGTATGTTTCTTGCAGTGTCTGTACTGATGCACATCTTGGGCTATTTAACTTGAAGTTGTTTCAATGCGTTCTTTGAGGTTTCAACAATGTATAAACGTCTAGAACTAGACTTCTACAACCATAGTTATAAGAGTTATTATTTATTATGAGTGAGTATCGAGGCTTGTTTTTAATATAAGGAGGTTTAGTCAATTCAACTAATACGAGATTAATGTGCTACGATGCATGGACTAAGTAAAATGAACTATTGTTTCAACTCGGTTTTGATTTTATTGTTCTATACCTTGTTTTGATAATAGGTTTACGGTACGGTAAACGTAGCGTTGGTCGACCCCCAACTAGGTGGACATACGACATCAGACGAGTCGCAGGGAGCCGCTGGAAGCAAGCGGCCCAAGACCGTGAGCATTGGAACTCCCTACAAAAGACCTATGTCCAGCAGTGGACATCAATCGGTTAATGATGATGATACCTTGTTTTGTAGTATAAATATTTATTCTGGCACACAATCAGAAGAAACGTTAGGTGATAAGGTCGCCTTTGTATAATAATAATATAATTTATTTATTGAGCATAAAATACATTAAAAAACAGTATATAAAAGATTAACCTGACGATTGATTAACTGAGATGCAGTTAGCAGGCATTATTTCATAGACACATTATTTTATTAAAAGAGAAGTTTCTACGGTTAGTGCCTAATACAAACTTATAAACCTATCATGCAATTAATGAATAATACAGCATATCCGGTATTATAGCGGTGATAGCCAAGTGGTTAGGGTGTCAGCCTCCTAATCAGAGGTCGGCGGTTCGAATCCGGGCACGCACCTCTAACTTTTCGGAGTTATGTGCGTTTGTAAACAATTAAAATATCACTTGCTTAAACGGTGAAGGAAAACATCGTGAGGAAACCTGCACGCCTGATAGTTCTCCATAATGTTCTCAAAGGCGTGTGAAGTCTGCCAATCCGCACATGGCCAGCGTGGTAGACTATGGCCAAACCCTTCTCATATTGAGAGGAGACCCGTGCTCTGTAGTGAGCCGGTAATGGGTTGAGATGATGATGATGATGACAGCATATCCATCTTCCTAATTGGTTTCAACTTTGTATAATATTAAAACGCTTTATCACTATATTATAATGTCGGTATGTCGTTTCCAATTGGGTGTTGAACCTTCGCTAGATCGTCGTCCGCGCAGAAACCTCCTGAAGATATAATATGCTAAGTGCAAATAATGCATTTTAAAGTCGGAGGTCCTGGGTTCGATTCCCGGCTCGAGTCTGGTCTGGTGGGAGGCTTCCGCCGTGGCTGGTTAACACCCTACCGACAAAGACGTGTCGCCAAGCGATTTAGCGTTCCGGCACGATGTCGTGTAGAAACCGATTAGGAGTATGAGTTTACCATACAACAGGTTAGCCCGCTACCACCTTACACCGCATCATCACTTACCATCAGGTGAGATGCAGTCAAGGGCTAACTTGTGGTGAATAAAAAAAAAAAAATACGTAGCATTTTGTATTTCTAATGCAAAATATTCGTTAAACGACCTTCACGTCATTTCAGAGTCAGATTAGCTTATTGCAATTGCTTGTGTGCAAACAAGTTTAGTGCAAGCGAAACTTTCACGTTGCATCGATCCAAACCAGTTCGCTGCCCTAATCTCAGGGCTTATAGTAAGTAGGTATATACCATTTGGAATAGCTGCTAAACCAGGTACTTTTTAATTGTGCCAAGTTTTCAAATAAAACTACATACCGCTATTCTAGCTGAATATCTGAATACAATAATGAAACGAATGATAAATGAAATGAAGGTTTTTTTTTCTGAACAAAGCTTCTATATTAATTTCAAGCATAATTATGTCTTTTTTTATAAACTACAAGTTAGCCCTTATATATGAACGTGGAAGGGCAAAAGAGTAGAGGAAGACCAAAGAAGAGAGAATCCATCCAGATTGAGTAAAAGAGGATATGCGGGTAAAAGGTGTGGGTAGTGAGGTGACGGCTGATAGAAGTGAGTGGAAGAATAAGACGTGTTGTGCCGACCCCACATAATGTGGGATATGGGCAAGAAGAAGAAGAAGTCTACAAGTTAGCCCTTGACAACCTCACCTGATGGTAAGGGATGATGCTGTCTAGGATGGTAGCGGTTTTTTTTTATTATCATAAATACTTACCAATCGTTGTTTATGAATAACACAGTTGAATAAAAGAGCTATTTGTTAGCATTGAGTGATGGCCATTTCCGATTTCCACCGTTCCAATAACTCGATAACACAAAATATTGATTCCCCTCTAATTCGACTACATAGTACCAACTTTATTGCCCCAATTTACCAAGTCACGCAAAACCGAATCCATCGACTCACTAAACGGGGGTTATCAAATAGATTAAAAAATTTGTCGATGTCACTCAATGTACCCTTTGAACGTTAAGCGTTTTTTTTTTACGTTTGACAGAGTTGGTATCGTAACTATTGTCATATCGACTATGGATAGCGAGATTTGCACCGGGTAACAAATTTGTAAGTGTTACCTTTTCCTGTCAATAAAATCTCAGTAATAGCTCGGAGTCAGGAGCAAGTTGAGAAATAGATCACGAAAATAATGATTAACATATACTAGCTAAAGCTTTTATTACGAGCTCAGTGGCGCAGCGCGTGCCCGTTTCGAGTCTGGTCTGGACTAATCTTTAAACCAACGAAGAAGCTTACCAAGGTTTGCAGACATTTGATATAATAGAGAAAGCGGTGATAGCCTAGTGGTTAGGGAATAAGCCTCCTAATCAGAAGTCGGCCGTTCGAATCCGGGCACGCACCTCTAACTTTTCGGAGTTATGTGCGTTATTAAAAATTTAAAGTATCACTTGCGTCAACGGTGAAGGAAAACATCGTGAGGAAACCTGCACGCCTGAGAGTTCTCCATAATGTTCTCAAAGGCGTGTGAAGTCTGCCAATCCGCACATAGCCAGCGTGGTGGACTATGGCGAAACCCTTCTCATATTGAGAGGAGACCCGTGCTCTGTAGTGAGCCGGTAATGGGTTGATCATGATGATGACGATGATGATGATATAATAAGAGAAAAAAATCTACTCTTATACGGGTCTTTAGGCTACAGTGCTTGAGCATGTTTGCAGTGCGCTAATGTCTCGAAGTAAGGCTTTCAATAACACCGCCGCTATATATTTTTCCATTAGTCTGGAGGTTCCTGGAATATGCACTAATTTTATGCATTTATAAAGTGCACGCCACTGTATAATCTAATACAAAGATTTCCATACATAGGTTAAATGGTTTTAGAGCATAGCTTTGTCACACTCCTCCCATGTGGGTTGGTGGGTAAAGATATGTATTCAGTGAATAAAATTATTAACTTGAAGTCCTTTTCAAACAAATTTTTAATATAATCTTTATAATTTTTGTTGCTTTGGAGATTTTCTAACCTAACATTTTGCATGTCATATTTGAATCATCTGCCGATATGAATGGCCACTTTTCTGAGCACAAAGTTATTATTTAAGTAATCTCTTATTATAATAACGAAGTTTATATTCATCTAATGCACTACAATTTTATTGGTAATCCGTCTCTTATTTTACTCATATATTAATTAATTTGATAATTCATACCTGGGAACACTTTTTGTTTATCGGAGAACGAAAATATATCGTGGCGATAGATCTATTTATTAGGTGATACAACTTGATCACAAATATAAATTTTGGTGACAAGAAATATAAATGTTATAGGAAATATGCGAGTTAGATGCTAAATCCAAAAAATGTTGTCATAAATTTCCCCTGTCAGGTATTTGTCCCTACCTTTCATAATATTCAACCGTGAACCCTTTACTATAGTTTACTATAACAGCCTTGCCTTGCCAATGTTTATCTGTTCAAGTGTCGTCTATCGTCTGATAGACTGTTCATAAAACGCGATCCGGGGAAATTGCCTGTCTGTTTCGTGAAGTCAATTTATTTATAACCCTGATTATTAGTTGCGCTACTCTGATAGAATTTATTCATGAAGGTATTGCTTATTAAGTTTGCTGCGGAATAAATCTTGGGAAACGGGTGAAAGTTACTTGTAATGTAAGGTGTTGAAAACTTGTATTTTGAAATGAGTGTTCTTATCGCCTGTTACAATTTTATGGGCAATATCCCAACTTTAGTATTGTGCTTGTCGTTTAATGTAGGCGCTAATATTTAGGGTTCGTGAAGATTTTTAGTAACTTTTGTGCCTTTTTTTAGTAATTTTGGTGTACGAGGTAAGAGGTTTTAAATGTTAAAACCCATGAAAATATATGTTCTTTGTCAGTCGACTCTTGTTTTTAAAGAATTGACCGGGATCATTTAAGCATAATAGTTAAGTAGTGTTTCACTGATGGCAATAACTATAATAGAACATCAGAACAATGAATTATCGACGACTTTTACGACGATTATTATAAAGTGGGTAAGTTCTGGGTTCGAATCCCGATTCGAGTCTGGCCTGGGCTTATTATCTAGTGTACATCTATACATCTTAGTTCAGGTTAGCATGCGATATAACCAAACGAAAAATGAGAACAAGAAAAATCAGTTTTCAATTACGGCTATTTAAACTAGATTATCACATTTATTTTTTGTTTATTTGGCAATTTACAAATTTATTGTGTCCTCAAATTTAAATTACGTATTTTTCGTTTTTTCAGTTCTTAACTAATGGATATTAACCCTTAGAACATGTTTTAATTTTAAAATTCAAACATGTTTCTTTTGCAGTTTCAACGTATAGATAGATTGCCAAAAGGCCGCCCCAATGCGATCTTTATGCGTATGGTACATTTTATGTAGTTGATCGCGTTTAACGAGGATCTAAAATTTCAGGTGATCTCCCTATTCCTTCTCCACGCAATATGCTCAGCATATTCTATATCGTACCGGCTTTATACTTTACCTGGCAAAGATCGCTAGAAAGCGACATGTTCGCCTTTTTGTAGTCTCCTTCTTTCTCCACTTTTCTGTTTTCTTGTCATCATCATCATCATCATGAACAGCCCATTACCGGCTTACTACAAAGCACGGGTCTCCTCTCAATATGAGAAGGGTTTGGCCATAGTCCATCACGCTGGCCATGTGCGCATTGGCAGACTTCACACGCAGGTTGCTTCACACGCAGGTCACATGCAGGTTTCTTCACATGTTTTCCTTCGCCGTTGAAGCAAGTGATATTTTTTTTTTTTTTAAACGCACATAACTTCGAAAAGTTAAAGTTACGTGCCCGGATTCGAACCACCGACCTCTGATTAGGAGGATGACTGAACCACTAGGCTATCACCGCTTGTTTCTTGTATTTCTTAACTTGTGGTGTACCAATAAAGTGTAACAATAATAATGAAAAATACTTATTATACCATTAACAGTAACCGTTTACGTCCATAACAAACAGTTGTATTTTCTATTCTAGGTTATGAGACACTGCAGGTGTCCTCCGATACTCATGGGATGTAAGCGGACACTGTAACGCTAGCCTGTCTAGCCGTCCATGTCTGAACTCCTACTTAAAATAAAACCAATCAAATCTGAATCCTAAATCCTTTGGAATAGGGTAGAAAAGAGAATGGTTAAAGAAGCAGTTGTAGATAAACTGACCACCATAAATCAGTGGTCACCCGGGCTTTCTTTACGCCTTTGGGTTTTTATAAGAGCACTATCGATTTGAGGCATCTACTATTCAACATTGCTAATTGCTATGGCATACATATCTTTCTGAAGCTGTGCTAGCCTAGTGGTTAGGACGTCCGCTTCCAAATCAGAGGTTTGGGGTTCGAACCTGGGCACGCATCTATAACACATAGATAGAAAGAAATGGATTGAGATTGATTATTAATTTCGGGCGTAAGGCGTGTAAAGTATGCCGATCCGCACATGGCCAGCGTGGTGGACTATGGAAAACACCCATCTCATTTTGAGAGGAGACCCGTGCTATGTAGTGAGCCGAGGATGGGTTAATCTTAAACTTTAAGTTATTTAACATTAAATTATCTTTTTGTCTAGATCTAGGTATTATGTAATATTGTGCTCTATATTGTGTTTATACTATTTATCTCTAATGTATCATTGTGAGGTCACTTTGACGTCAAATTGAAATATCTGCATCTAGGCATTATTATGATATTGCTGATGACATAAGCGACAAAAAAGCTTTTATGTGGATTGACTTAATAGCTAATTATAATCAATTATTGACTATGAGATGGTGAGGATATAAAAAATCTGGCTAAAGATAAATAAAGTATCATTATGCAATGCATAATGTAGAGGCTTGATTTTATTTTGTTTCTTATCGTTAATTTACTTGTGCAATGATCGCATCTTTTAAGAAAGTCTTCAATCGACTGCCATTAGATAGATCTTAGTAAAGTTAACAATACGACTAGTAGATATGAGGTATTTGATAATAGTAGTTTTTGTGACGGCTAAACGTTAGATAATAACCGGAAGCCGAAGCGGCGTATTACGGTCCTCTCCCTCTGATAATGCAACAACGCAACAAGCAACGGCTTTAAGTAAGTAAAGAATCGCCTATCCATTGACTTATGGAATGTGTAAAGTAGTCGGCGTGTTCAAAGGGGAAGCGTGTTTGTTTTTATTATTACTACGAAGCTGTAAAGAGAGAAAATCGGCAAAAGTATTTGGATAAAAAATAATTTTAAATACTTTCGAAAATTCAAATCATTAAATTAGCGATTTGATGGTGATAACTACATTAGTAAACTTAAAACTAAAGCTTCTAAAGCTATGAGGATTCCAAATGCGCCCCCAGATGAAGCCCTAACAAACATAGTCGGTTTTTTTTTATCACCATCTCACATAATCAATAATAAATTATAGTACCACACACCCAAGCTTTTTTATCGTTTATTTAATCCTTAATATCGTAATATAATTTTTCTATAAGCTTTCGTTTTATAAAAACTTTGAAATTACAATTTAATACCTTAAATTTTAATTTTGGTAGCAATTTTCCACACTGATTTAACTTTTTTGGGCGCTTTTCTCTATACCGTTTTCCTCTTCTGTATCTTCTTTGCAGCAGCTGCGAAATTCCAGGCTGAATACTCAATGGAAAAAAAATAACTTAAATGTAGTGTAACAGAAATGATAATCGCAGTACTTTATGTTTAAGATACTTATCGATTAAAATAAAGTTTCTCATGTAAGTGAATTCGTTAATTCTTAGTGAAAAATAAAGTTCTTAAAACATAAATAGATTTTGTTTGTTCTAGCATCAAGTTACTGGTCTATGTTTATGTGTATTCTTCTTTAGTCAAAACATGTATGAGTTTAACCTTTTAAAACTAGCTATCCCTGAGGTACTCTTAGTGTGTCCATGAAGTGTATGTGAACCTTGTAAGGTCAATATCTTCTGGGTATGGTCTGATGTCGGATCGACATGCGTATTTTGAAAGACCTGTGACGTCTATTAATAACTGCAAACGTGCTTCTGTTATATTATATCTAGTTAATTTGTTAGTCACCTATGTTCGTATCTATGTAATGCGACCTTCATTTTAAATTAGGATCGTTTTTATTCCGTGGGAAAGGTTTCCGCGGTATTTAAAAATTGCCTTTGTTAAACAAAGTATCATAGCTTTGAAATTTAAGATTTATTTGTTCACATATTACAGTGTCCGATAAGGATGATACCTTCTGTTAAAAGTAGAAAATCTGTGTCAGAAAGCTAAGCTAGTCTTACTGATTGCGATTATGCAAAGTTATACGATATAATAACAAAGAAACGGATATAGGATTTTTAGCTCTGAAAATCAAACTGCTCTCGATGGATTTATTATAAAACAAAAGCCGATTAATTTACGGATTACAGGTAGTAGAGAATACATAAGTTATTAAAACGTATAAATGTTGTCTGTTTTTTTTTTCTGATTGAAACTTAATGTACATACACAATTACACAGCTATACGGGAAAAGCCTAATATAGAACAAGGAACAGCTTCCCCAACATCCAGATTCAGCATCTAACTGTCCAATTATCGCTTCACGTGTTCACTCAATTGTTTGATTGTTTCCTTGAACTACGCTCTCTGAATGTATTGTCAGGATCTCTGATTGGATGCGTGGGAGTCGATTTAGCTGTTAATTATTTGCACAAGGGCATCAATAATAGGGTCTACTGTCGATTTGTGACGTTGTGTCTATGCTATGCATGTACTCCTACTGAAACTGGGATTGTTGTAGGAAATCCGTATGTACGAATTCAATTTTTTTTTTAAATTCCGTATGCATCTTTCTTACAATTTTATGATAACTTCACGGAACGTGTAGGTTTAAGACAGAAGAAGATTATTATATAAGATACATCTCACTTATTAAGCATGCTTTCTATTGGTCTGTTGGAATCGTTGAATGATCAACCTATTCTCGTCAGAATAGAATTCATCTTCATCTTAACTTTTATAAGGCTTTCGACGTTAAACCCACTTCGCTGGTTTTTATTCAAGTTTGCGGACTTTTTAGCATTACATGTTGGTGATGTAGCCGTATAAGGCTGTTGCCATTTGTGGGAAAATAGATACGCTGCAAAAGCCATTGAGAAATACACTTTACTGCATAAAGGATAAATTTGTTTGATCTATTTTATAACCCAATGCTATTACACGCGGACATGCACAAGTATCCGAAGTAGGTTAGAAATGAAGACTACAATTCCACCCGTTTGACAGACTCATCTACCCCGTCAATCGAAACTGGGACAGTCTGTTTTCATTCGAGCAAAAGAGATCCTTCATTTCACTCAATTAGGCTATGCGTTCATATCATGCTCAAGCGGACTTTTCGGAACACTGGAACCTTGCAAATCGATAGAGCTTTTGCACCCTGGGAGATTAGTTAGTCGTTATAGATTAATTTTAAGTAGTAATATTTTGATGAGGAGGTCAGCTGTGATGATGACGATGCTTCGTTATAACGCAAAGATATAAATCTATTTGAAACAGCTGCTTATAAAAATCATGTTATTATAATAAAAAAATATTGAAATAATAAGAAATGAGAATATAAACGAAACTTTCAAAGTAGCGCCAATGCCAATGATAAGGAGTAATAGGTTTGCATGGTTTCATATAATAAGCAGGTAAGAATTTTCAAGAATAACAAAGAATTAAATGTTACCAGAAGACTGTTAAATATGTATGTGGAAAGACAAAGGAGTAGAGTAAGACAACGAATAGATGGATGGATTGGGTGTAAAAAGGATATGGTTGTAAAAAGTGTATAAAGCGAGGGCGAGAAGTGCGTGGAAGAAGAAGACATGTTGGGCCGACTAGCGTAGCGTAGCGTGGGTTAAGGGCAAGAAGAAGAAACATAAACGAAAATCTCGCACCATCTTTTAACTAAAAATAGATTGAAACTTTTGTTTTGCATCGTCAAAATGAACTATGCGTAATAAAAGCAAAAGCTTTTATTTTGCTCCCTATTTCTCGAGAAGTTAAACAAAAACTCATCAACTCTGTTGAGAATTTCCCCGTAATGCCTCAGCTTGAGATTGATGACTAATTTAACGCGGATTAAGCTGGTAAACTCGGTGATGTTGAACACTTTAATCTTTGCTAAAGTTTTAATAATGTTTTGAATCCCTTTTAACTTTATTACTGGGCGTTGTGTAAAATACCAAAATTTGTTACTTCAAGTTCTTAACTTCATAAGTCGCGTTCACGTGCATTAGCAACAAATAAAACGCGTTTGCCATTTCAACTGTTAAACTCAAAACAGTGGCTGGTGTTATCTGGTGGTTAGGTTTACGATTTTTCTATACGTGTACTGTGGGAAAACAAATGTGGTTTTTATTTATTTTATTTTTATTATTTTTGTACCAAATTTGTGATATCAAACACTTACAAAGATGTATACAAAGGAAAGCTTATCTGTATAAGAGATCTCTTCCAGCTACCCTTAGATGTGAGTAAGATGAATTTATAAAGTGGAATAGGTCCAACAAGGTATGTTTATACTTAGACAAAAAATAATATTACAAACTAATAATAATAAATAAATGTTAAATATAATATTAAGAAACTGATAGATAGTGCTCTTTTAATCTGACTTAGACTTTTTTAAACTATTTTTATATATTTTTTTAATTGTCTTTATAAATTTTAGCCACTTAACTTCTTGGGGCTAATTTAGAAGCGTGGCTTGATAGCGAGCCGCTCCTGTGATCCCAATTAGGTGAAGGTATTTTAAGTGACCTGTGACCAAAATGCCTAGTAAGGGGTCAGAACCCCTGTGTAATTTTAATTAGATAGTGTTGATCCAGAGATGTGTCTAATATGTATGGAGTTATCAAATTCGGACGTTTAGTTGGTATACTTAGTAAATTTTACGTTCTGACGTTTTATTGTTATCTATACAAATAAATAAAATTTGAGTGTCTGTTTGTAATATTAAAATAACCGTTTTTTACCACATGCATATGAATATGTATACGGTATATACACCAAAATAACATTTTTTACAATTTTGTCTGTCTGTTTGTTCCGGCTAATCTCTGAAATTGCTGGACTGATTTTTACGGGACTTTTATTGGCAGGTAGCTGATGTAATAAGGAGTAACTTAGGCTACTTTTATTTTTGAAAAAGTCTTATTTTAGAAAAATAAGGTAATGTTGCAATGTCCAAGTACTTTCCAGTACTGCGCGCAGCTCACGCGCATGCCGCCGCCTGTGCCGTCACGTCTCGGGCGCCTGCCACAACTTCTCCCACCAACGAATCAATATCCGATTTCACTCATTCTTTTTGGTTTTTTTAGAAAGGAGATAATTTAATGTTTATCCTGTAATTATTTCAAGTAATTCGGGTTAGTAATCTATTGCTTGGTGATTGAAAGACAAACAAAAACACTAACTCAACGCAGACGAAGTCGCGGGCGTCAGCTAGTACTTAATAAATTTGACGCTAACGCTGGTGACACGTTCGCTGTCTTAAAAACTTATAAATTTCAAATTCAAATTCAAATAATCTTTATAACTCCCGCTTTCTACAATGTATTTCCACAAACGAATCCGAGTTTACTGCCCTATCGTTTTACCACAGATTTATAGATTAAACGCTCAAGTGGACACGTAGTTTGTATCACCCACTTTCGATTTAACATTAATTCAGCCATTTTATCTTGTATCTCATAAATGTTCTCTATTTGTATTTTGTGAAACAGCCTACCTACTGTGACTAACAAAAGGTGATCCGGTGCAAAGTAAGATAAGTTTAATAACATTCTTATCGTTGGACGTAAATAGGCCCCATAAACGCTCTAGTAGGCAAGATCCGAGTCTAGATATTACCGCTACATTTCGCTTTCGAACACTTGTAATGGAAACTTCACTTATAAACATCACTATATTATAGCTGTTTACTTTGTATATAACATATTGCCCGTTAGTGTAATATTTTGCTCTAGGTACCTGTGTATATTGTCCAGCATTTTGCATTATTATCATAACCGTGACCATGAATCTAGAACCTCCTTCTCATCCTGATCAACCCATTGCCGGCTCACTACAGAGCGCGGTTTCTCCTCTCAATATGAGAAGGGTGTTGCCATAGTCCACCACGCTGGCCATGTGCGGATTGGCAGACCTCACACGCCTTTGAGAACATTATGGAGAACTCTCAGGCGTGCAGGTTTCCTCACGATGTTTTCCTTCACCGTTGAAGCAAGTGATATTTTAATTGCTTAAAAACGCACATAACGCCGAAAAGTTAGAGATGCGTGACCGGGTTCGAACCCCCTACCTCTGATTAGAAGGCTGACGTCCTAACCACTAGGCTATCACAGCTTAATAATCGTTCGTAATCTAGAACAATGAGTTATAAATGCGCTCGGAACGCTCGTTTCCAGTCCCACGAATTTGGGCAATACCAAGAGATTTATATGATTTGTCTTTATATAACACATACTGGAACAACGTTTCTGAATCGAACCGCTAAGGTGTGGAACTCTCTTCCAGCATCTGTATTTCCAGACACGTATAACCTTAGTTCCTTCAAGGGAAGGGTAAATAGGCATTTTCTAGGCAAGCGCGCTCCAACCTAGACCTCATCAGTGCCTTCTGGTACTGATTGTCGTCAAGCGCAAACCTATCTCAAAATAAAAAAATAAATTGGAGCATCCCGAATAAATGTTGACTTTACTATAACAAATCTTCTGAACAATAATACCGCACAGGTTTGTGTGTTTGTTTGTTGCGGTTTGTAGCGAATTAATCTTTAATAACATGGACTACCGCAAAGTGGCGTCAAGATTATGTTAAGCATTATTAGAATCAGAATTCTGAATTGACTACCGTTTACATTTACATTTAAGTTAAAGTGGTCAAGTACTCAAAAGTAAAGGTAGTACACGTAAAAAAAAACTGCCAGAGATATGGCAGTTGACCTGCAAAGTAGACATTCTTTAATATTGGATGCAAAAGATTGCTATTTTATTCGGTATTGAATGTTTTTTAAAGTGTACATTAACTTAAACTTGCGTATAATAGTAAAGTAAAAAACTAAAAACTACAACGATCAGGGGGTATCACCGCGTCGCTACATACTAGTGTCTCAACATGCTACAGTGTATCATTTCTGCACCCGTTTTTATATCAATATACTCACCGACATAAACTATAATGGAAATTCGCGGTGTGTTAAATATTATGTATTTAGAAGAGAAACCTTTGTACCTCCTTGTAAATATATCGAAAGCAAGGAAAATAAGTAAGATTCATTATCTGGTAGGCAAGCAAAGCTGGGTGTAAAATGACATGTTGAATTAACAATTTCTTGTAATTTGTTGAAGTTCCCGACCTCCGTGGCGCAGAGCGCGCGCTTTTGCAATATAAAGTTGGAGGTCCTGGGTTCGATTACCGGCTCGAGTCTGGTCTGGTGGGAGGCATCGGCCGTGGCTAGTTACCACCCTACCGACAAAGACGTGTCGCCAAGCGATTTAGCGTTCCGGCACGATGTCATGTAGAAACCAATAAGGAGTTTCTAACCTAACTGGTTAGCCCGCTACCATTTAAGACCACATCATCACTTACCATCAGGTGAGATCCGTATAGAGCTAACTTGTAATGTATATAAAAAAACTAAGTTAATTCATTTTATAAAATATCTGACGTATAACGGAGCTACAGTTATGAAAGTTCTATTATCTACTCAAAATACAAATATACACTATATAATGAGAAGGTAATTTGTATAATCTGCGTAGTAAGAACGCCAGAGGTCTAATTACGTGACGCGACGTTTGCATACACCTGGCAGACATTGACGTACTCCGTGGCGCAGCGCGCGCGCTGTTGCATTATAAAGTTGGAGATCCTGGGTTCGATTACCCGATTACTCGAGTCTGGTCTGGTGGGAGGCTTCGGCCGTGGCTAGTTACCACCCTACCGACAAAGACGTGTTGCCAAGCGATTTAGCGTTCCGGCACGATGTCATGTAGAAACCAATAAGGAGTTTCTAACCTAACTGGTTAGCCCGCTCTCATCTTAGACCGCAACAGCACTTACCATCAGGTGAGATGCCGTCAAGGGCTAACTTGTAGTGTATATAAAAAAAAAAACACTTATAAAATATCTGACGTATAACGGAGCTACAGTTATGAAAGTTCTATTATCTACTCAAAATACAAATATACACTATATAATGAGAAGGTAATTTGTATAATCTGCGTAGTAAGAACGCCAGAGGTCTAATTACGTGACGCGACGTTTGCATACACCTGGCAGACATTGACGTACTCCGTGGCGCAGCGCGCGCGCTGTTGCATTATAAAGTTGGAGATCCTGGGTTCGATTACCCGATTACTCGAGTCTGGTCTGGTGGGAGGCTTCGGCCGTGGCTAGTTACCACCCTACCGACAAAAGAGTGTTGCCAAGCGATTTAGCGTTCCGGCACGATGTCATGTAGAAACCAATAAGGAGTTTCTAACCTAACTGGTTAGCCCGCTCTCATCTTAGACCGCAACAGCACTTACCATCAGGTGAGATGCCGTCAAGGGCTAACTTGTAGTGTATATAAAAAAAAAACCACTTATAAAATATCTGACGTATAACGGAGCTACAGTTATGAAAGTTCTATTATCTACTCAAAATACAAATATACACTATATAATGAGAAGGTAATTTGTATAATCTGCGTAGTAAGAACGCCAGAGGTCTAATTACGTGACGCGACGTTTGCATACACCTGGCAGACATTGACGTACTCCGTGGCGCAGCGCGCGCGCTGTTGCATTATAAAGTTGGAGATCCTGGGTTCGATTACCCGATTACTCGAGTCTGGTCTGGTGGGAGGCTTCGGCCGTGGCTAGTTACCACCCTACCGACAAAGACGTGTTGCCAAGCGATTTAGCGTTCCGGCACGATGTCATGTAGAAACCAATAAGGAGTTTCTAACCTAACTGGTTAGCCCGCTCTCATCTTAGACCGCAACAGCACTTACCATCAGGTGAGATGCCGTCAAGGGCTAACTTGTAGTGTATATAAAAAAAAAACCACTTATAAAATATCTGACGTATAACGGAGCTACAGTTATGAAAGTTCTATTATCTACTCAAAATACAAATATACACTATATAATGAGAAGGTAATTTGTATAATCTGCGTAGTAAGAACGCCAGAGGTCTAATTACGTGACGCGACGTTTGCGTACACCTGGCAGACAACGCTACGCGGGTCTAGTCTCAAGTCTTTAGTAATTACCCTTTATGAAGGTACTTAATAAGATTGATTGATTTTACTTCATTTCCGGCAACCTCGTTATCCTGGGTAATGATTAATTAGGTCATTAGCGTCATCGTTCTCGTAGAAAGCTTAAGGCAAGTTTAACATTACTCTTCTAAGTGTTAATTTACTTTTACGAGCGATTTCTACTTTGAAGTGGGTTTTAGGTTATTTCCTAACGTATAACTAGTTTTTCCGTGTTGAACCTAGCTAAGACTTGTAACGTTTTTTTTTTTTTTATTTCATCACAAATTAGCCCTTGACTGCATCTTACCTGAGACTTACGGTCTAAGATGGTAGCGGGCTAACATGTTAGGGGTATGGTAAACTCATACTCCTAATTGGTTTCTACACGACATCGTTCCGAAACGCTAAATCGCTTGGCGACACGTCTTTGTCGGTAGGGTGGAAACCAGCCACGGCCGAAGCCTCCCACCAGACCAAACTCGAGCCGGGAATCGAACCCAGTACCTCCAACTTTATAATGCGACAGCGCACGCACTGCGCCAAGGAGGTCGTCAATCTTCCACTAGAACCTCTACGCACGTTTCGACCCGACAGCGGATCATCCTCAGGAGATGTTGACTTCACAAGCGCGAAAAGTAAAGTGACAATCGTGTTTAATGCAGGTTCTTATGTACAATTTTACTTAAAAAGTAAAATTGTAGTAGTTGTTTAGAAAGAAAGAAAGAAAAGAAAAGTTTATTTATTGCAGCAAAACATACATATAGCTTTACAACGGAAGTAGTATATATTCATTATGCACCTGTTTTCCGAACTAGTTGAGACCGTATCTCGGAGAAAGAAGAAAAAACCCTTCCCGTACCTTTTTCAGTAGCGCTTTATCTACTGCATTTTTTTAAAACCTTTAATTCACGCTTCAAGCTCGTTATTACGGAAACAAAATATAACCTATTTTACTTCGAGACAAAATAACTATTATGTAAAAGAATTAATTCAATCAGTTTCGGAGTTTATCGTTCAAATAAACTAATTTTTCCTCTTTATTATGTTAGTGTAGAAGTAAAGGTGGTATAATACTTTCATTATATATATCTACTGGCACGGGAAGTTAAAATTATATCTTCCAAAGCTTTCTGACCTTTGCTTACAGGAGATAACCTGTCGACCTGTCATCTTCATTCAATATAAGCGATATGTATTAAGTCTTTTAAACCCTCACTTTCAAGCTAAGCATATTGTATGAAGGCGTCCGGTTGAAAAACTGACGGAAAATTACAGATTGGACGCTGGTAGAATCCCAATCTCTAATGAATGTTTTGTAGAATTTATATAGGTCACACTTAAGTTCTATGCAATTGTTTATTCATACTTATTATGTTTTGTTCATTATTTATTAAAAGTTTTATTGGTCTAGCTGTTTCCATCAGTCCTGAGTTCGATTTGTTAAGATTTGGATTTTATAGCTAAAATTGTAACAACCTTATGTTAGGAATTCCGTGCCCGTGCTCCAGAGAGGGTTATACCGTCGGTCCCAATCATCATCATTAACGCGCGATCCTAATCCACCGACTACCAAACAGCGCCGGGATTAATTCTCTAAAAACCCTTACCTATATAGAAGACAAGAATTACATTAATTTTATGTTAATTATTATCAACATCATCAACGTCATTATATTACGCTGCCTTCTGCTTTTACGCTTATCTCCTTACTCTATTTAAAGAACTAAGTCCAGTTCAGTACAAAAAACCTTTGATAGTGTTACAAAGGAATTGAGTTCGCCATATTGCGGTAACTGAAGCACCATCCGTCTCCATGCCTCACAAATAAGGGCCTCTTTTTTCCCATCGAAAGTAACGGTCAGCGCCGTGTAACTGATTCTGAACTAGATCAAGCACCACGGTGTCTTTTGAAATGCAATCACGAAATGACATGGTATCGGTTGGTTGGTTCGAATGGAGTGTTAGATAAAAAAAATGACTAAAACTTGTGATATACTATAGGTCGAACTTTCGAACTTTCTTGTGGGCCAGATACACGCGTCGTTGAAATGATAATTGGGACTTATGAAACCGAAATTTTACCTTTTTGTTAATTACTGGTGGTACTTTTGTCTGGTGGGAGGCTTCTGCCGTGGCTAGTTACCACACTACCGACAAAGATGTGTCGCCAGGCGATTTAGCGTTCCGGCACGATCGCGTAGAAACCAATTAAGAGTATGGGTTTACCATACCCCTAACAGGTTAGTCCGCTACCATCTTAGACTGCATCATCACTTACCATCAGGTGAGATTGGCGTCAAAGGTTAACTTGTAGTGGAAAAAAATACACAAAATGTTAAAAACTTGATATCTTTTATCAGAAGACGAATGGGGCATTGTTTATTTAGATGTGCTAAAACAAAAATAACAATTTATTTCATAAAAATCTATTCGACCAGAGTGAACAAACTTAAAGACAATTTTCCTTAAAAATAGGAAAATATTTACACGTAAATCAGACAAAAAACCACGAAGAATTCGGGTGGAAAAAAAGTACGCTAGGAATTGAGAATTTTTTTGGTTCAAGTATTTCAAGAGATTCTAAATTAAAGAAAAACTGACTACGGACTTAATTTGATACGAAAGTTCATAAGACAGCCTATATAAATTGGCCTTATATCCCAGTAATGACCTTATTCCATTCCAATGAGCCATAGTACATCACAATTTGCCTCATCTGATGCAATTTCTAACGGTGAAACAGTATTATCTCTATAATGATACTTATTGCCTTTCTTTTTATATACTGTGTTCATACAATTTACTGTAATGAACCTTAGTATTTGTGATAGAGGCAATTTTTGGGTAATGGCTAATGAGTTGTCAAATACAAAGGCATTATCTTATACAATTTAAAGTGGTAACAAAGTAATGGAACAATGCTTTGATGGTGCCGCTGTTTATTCAGGCTCTCTAACTGTCATCTGATCTGACCTTTGCATATTACAGTACTTTCCATTTAGCATTTTAACAACAAGATTCAGATGTTGGAGATAAAAATCCGAACGCGTTAAATTATATCTGATATTTTATTAATTTAGGACATTCATGATCTTCTGGTAATTTGGGTCAGGATTCAATCAATCTAGCGTCAAATATTCGTATGACATCGTTGGTTTTACCAGTTGTGCCAGATATAGACTTAAATCATGCGCTTAGGTCCTTTATTGCTTTCAATTTTAATTTTTTGACGTTACCTGGACTACGGCGATTTTAAACCGAGTATATAATCATACTAATGTTAACAATAGCGAAAGTTTGTATGTAAGTGTGTTTGTAAATATGTTTGGTATATTATCACACAGGAATTACCGAAACAATTTTGCCGAAATTTAAAATGGAGATTGATTACACCCTAGATTAAGACATAGGCACTTTTTTATTCTCGAAAAATTCTTGGTTTCCTTTGGGTCTATGAAAAGATGAATTTCATGTCGATGAGTTACAACTATAGCTACAATTTGTCATAGCAAACTTCTGCAAAATAAGATTTATATATTGGAGAAACGAGAGCGGAACGTTGCTTTTTGTTTTCAAAAACCATTTATCTACGCGGCCCTAGTCATGGGCATCAGCTAATAATAAGGTATGCATAAAGCAAAAAAAAAATTGAAGATTTCTCTGTTATCCATCTTTTCAATTACATTAAAGCTGCTACAGAAAGTAACACTCTCGACGTTTGTAAATTGTTAATTTTACAACTACGGACAATATACAATTATATCAAGTATGTAACAGATATGAGAGTCTCTAGTTATTAGAACCAAACCACTGTGTTTCCCTTGAAAAGTTGTAAATAGTCTTTATACGCCAATATTAATGTGGCTGCTTTTAAAGTTTTCAGTATTTTAAAAGTTCCACGTGTTTCCTACCTTTGGTAAAAATGTCTTATAGCCAAAACTTTTACGAGTAGCAAATTTTATCACGCACGATTCTAAATAGGAATTCCTTGGATACAATTGGAAGTCGATTTTTACTTTTGAATCCTTCTCCGTTCATAGTTACCTGTGGTATTAGACCCTTTGCTCTAGAACAAATCCTAGTGCACGATTAGAGCATTGTTGTCGCCGGTGGTCGCTGGAGCGTGACGTGCGCCGACGCAGTTCCAGCGGAGACCAGTGCCGCAATGGCGGTGTGGTGCGGTGCGCGTATCCTACCACTCGAACGTCGCGTCTACTCCATCACATTCGTGGTTGGTACATTTTGTATATAAAATGGTGCCGATTCTCTTTTACACAAATCTCTCGATCAAACACAACTGACTAGTCTAAAAGAAGTGCTGTTTTGAGCTTGAGAAAGAAAATGCTTTTCAGCCTAAATTTAGTGGTTTATTAATAAGCAAAATGTGTGTTAGTTTATCCATCGAATGGTGCTCATTATATAAATGTGTGTTCTGGAGTGTGCAAGGTGTTGAATTCTGTGTGAAATTCGCCGATGCAATGTTGCCGTGCCGGATTTTTTATGTGAAATTGTTTAGCGATAAGTTGTATCCTTAATCTGCTTATTCATCTACGATGTCTGCAAATAAGTAACATGATCTTGAGTCAATATTATATTTATCTCCTCATTACATGAGCGAGTAACATAGACCCGGCAAGAAATTTGGTTCAAATTCAAATTATAATTCAAAATTCGTTGCCCACGAAATCATCTGGCTTTTCTTTGCTTTTTCCCGGGATAAAAAGTTTTCCATGTAAAACGTTAAATGAGTCATGATAAATGAAAAAGTTTTATTAAAGCCGACTTCGTTGAAAAGCCTATCTGTACTATAAAATTATTGAAAATCACTTAGCTTTGGCTTTTATGTACTCTTTTTTTTTTTTAATAAAAAATTCAAATATATATTTTCCGAAATTAAGAAAAGCCTTAATTTCATAAATAGGTTTTTTGAGATACATTGTAAACATAGCACGATGGCAAATGATCGATTACAACTTTGGATTTTTTAAACAACTTCTTGATATGTGATATTTTTACTTCACTGTACTCCTATTAAATTCCTATCAAACTTTAATCTTTCTATTTCAATCTCTCCCACTGCCTAGGGTATCTTTTAAATATCTATTGCCGGGATAAGTGTTTTCTTGTCTACATCTTTTTTGTTTATTATTGGTCACTTCTTTTGCTATAAAATAAATAAATAAAGTATGCCTTACCTGTCAATTGGCATTGAAGCAGCGTGATGCCGTACGTTCGTAAATAGGCGATGGTAATGATAAATGTTACTAAATTTATCTTTATCATCGCCTAATACAAGGAGACAAATAATAGGCTAATTACGTGCTTGATACACTTATTAACAAATAAACAAATAAATTATTACGTCATTATTATCAACACATTTTTACCGGCCTACAATAATAATGGCCGACAGATCAGTTCTCAACTTAGACAGGTTTTAGCCGTAGTCCGTAATCCATGTGCGGATTGTTAAACTTCACGCAACCTTGAGACCTTTCAGGCTTACAGATTATCTCACGATTTTACCAAATTTAAAATGCCCATAACTCTTCCTAACCATAGACTATCACCGTACCTTAGTGTATTCTACATAATAATTTTTAATCAAGTTATTATCGAATAACAAAAGGCGAGATACTGTCGGCGTTATTTGAGTTACGCACTGGAGATAATATTAAATGCTGGTATAAAATTTTACAAGTCTTCCCACGGACGCCAACGTGATCAATTCTCGTGTTTCATAATATTCTTCGCTTCGTATTCTTTGATATCCGATGAATTTGTTTTCGTGATACATAGACACGGTTTCATGTTTTTTATTGATTGAATGAGAAAAGACGAAAGTAGATTGAAGCATTTTTAGCAGACTTCAAAATATGTGGGAGGTTCTCAGTTCAATTTGTATTCTCATTTAATGTTTGCTTATGATTTTTAATAATCAACTAAGTAAATAAAATTAATTATTAACAAATTAAAACAACATTAAAACTAAAACTAAAAGAAGCCTTTACGAGGCATAGTACCCAATATACTGACTTTTTTAGGATGCCCAGTAGATTTGGGTCTTTATCATTGTAACCTCAGAACACCGAAATATATAAACCGATTTGGTAAAAATTTTTTGTTTGAAATGGTATACTTTTATCAGAATCGAGTCATGGTAATCCTGGAGATATCTAGGGGACTATTATATTATAGGAATATTATATAAATATTACACCTATAGCTATTATAGGTTTCTTTGTACATTTGCCATCGATAAACATTTTTGGGTTTAGCGAAAATGATTTGTCTTTGTAATAGACAGCAAAATTATTCAATAATAATTAATTTACGGGTAGAGATTCGATTACTTTAATTTCATCCCTTCGGAATTTATGCTCGTTACAATATATTTGGCGAAGTGGAGCTAATGGTAAAGTATCCTAAGAATTAGTGAACTAAATAATGATTATTATATATTATTTATATTATTATGTCTCTGCACTGAAAAAGCAATATTTTTTAAAAGTTCATGAGTAGTTGACATTAGACTACTATAACTTAGAAATAATACGACCCACTTAAAAGTGGGGGAAAAAAATCTGATTGCCGGTGCCTAGTAAAACAAAAAAATAATTCATATTTAATGTATTTTTAGGTATTTTTCATTTACTTTGTTTGTCTGTAGCTTTTCCTTTTATAACAGATTTATCATCGTTTTATTTCTACATAAACCTTTTTTGGCAACATTTCAACAAGGCTTGTGCAAATTTTCGATGGGTTTTATTTTCCTTCTTCCGCCATTAACGGTATGCAATGATGTTTTGCTTCACGCATAATATTCTTGGATTGCTTAACTTAAAAAGTTTTATCTCATTCTTACAATAATGGGATTTCTTTTCTCTTCTTGTTATTGGAACTAATAGAAACAGCGTTTGGCAGTGCCACTTGGTAATTTGAAGTTAGTTGTACTTGCGGCGCCGACCTGGTTATCTAGGAGGAAATCGATTGACTCCGGCTTAAATTGGTAACTGTTTATCTGTTTACGTGATGTGCTTCATCGTAGTTTTGCTGTGAGATTCCCTTTAGGTTCTTTACAAATTTCTGTTTACTATATTACTACTCGTATATGTAATATGCTTTTCCTTCCTTATTTCCAGTATTAGCGTTTGTTGGTGTTATAGGTGTTGTTCTTTGACGTATCCACAGAACGTTGATTTTTGTATCGAGAGAGTCAAATGACATTTCGTAATATTATGTGCATATGAAGTCGTGCCATTTAATTAATCAAGTAGTTTTATTTACTTGCGACAGTTGTTGAATGTTTAAAGTATATTATTTTCATCATCCCAAACCTATGTATGCCCTGCTGAGCAGAACCTGAGGATTTCCAACCAAGTTTTAAGTTGCAAATAATGATTACTTACCCACTTCTACCAACAGTACTACTCGTATTTTACACCCGTTAATGTCTTTGTTGCTCCAAAATGCCTATTGTAAAATAGATAATTTAGATAGATTAACTGTTAGCACGTTAGCCAAATGCGTGAAATGCCAGCGTGGGAATACGAATGCAAAACCTTTTTAACTGTAACAAAAGTCAGATTACCTCCAGTTTCTGAAACGCTGATCAATGAACTTTATATAAGCGACTCAATGGATAAATTTCAAAATTGGGTTTCCAAAATGGTTATTCGATTACAACAGAACAGCGAACCCGCTTAACATCGATGATTCAAGCTCTTAATCTTTCCATTTTTTTTAATAACCGCCAAATAGTATTTAAGCATTCAAATGTTAATACTTGAAGATGACGATTTTCAGCAGGAAGGAATGGGAGTGCTGCTAGTACGGTATTATAATGCTGACGAGCGTTTCTGCAACCCGGCTGAAGTCTATCGATAGTCTAAAACAAATATCAGCAAAAAAACAGTTTGAGAAATCTGCAGCCAGTAGGAATGTGTGAACAAATGATGCATTGCTAATCGATCTATTCATTTACATGCGTAACAACTTCTACATCGTTAATTGTGCGGCGATCACACGATAAAGCAAATTTGTAAAAATTCCAATCTTTTATTTACTTTTAATTGTTTAATTGACACATAAATCATTTTTATTGAGGAACCGAGTGAATCGCAGTCAATTTTGTTGATTGAATCAACTAGGAAGGGTGCTAATAGGAAATTGTGATGACAACTTTTTAGTCATTGAGTGATATATGCTGCTCAGATTGCATTCGTTCACCGTTATTATTATCAACTTACAATAGGACATGGGTATTTGCATAGAAATCTAATATAACATCTTCTTGGTTTAAGGGTTTTGTTCGCGGTGCACCAAGTTAGCCAAGTGCCCTTGACAACATTAATCCAGGTTTCCTAATATTTTTTCCTTAACCGATAAAACGAGTGATATGTAATTTAAAATTGCTGAAATTAAATTAAGAACGCATTAAAAACTTAATTTTGGGGATTGAACTCGATCTTTTCGAAAAGAAGGGTTCAATCTTCAATTTACCTAAACTAAATTCATTAACTATTGCATTGGAAAATACCGAGACACGTCTTGTTTAGTCGTGTCCCGGTACTCTCCAAAGCAAGGGAGACAACGTTGATTTACAAACTCCGGTACGGAATGATAATTTTAAACGGAAATTCCTTTAAAACTAACTATTCTTGGTGAGATGTAATGTGGCAGGCATTGTTATTACAAATTTAAGGAGGCTGTTCTTTTTTCAAAATAGTGCGATAAGACGCGAGGTCACGTTGTCTTGATTGAGCTACATGCGAAAATCTCCTTGAGTTTAGAAAGTGAACACCTATCTGATGATGATGATCAACCCATTGCCGGCTCATTACTGAGCACGGGTCTCCTCTCAATATGAGAAGGGTTTGGCCATAGTCTACCACGCTGGCCATTTGTACGGATTGGCAGACTTCACACGCCTTTGAGAACATTATGGAGAACTCTCAGGCGTGCAGGTTTCCTCACGATGTTTTCCTTCACTTTTGAAGCAAGTGATATTTTAATTGTTTTGAACACCTATCTGCATTCAAATTTTTAGCGTTCTAACATTTTTTTCTGAATATCTACATACGTTCGTTTTTGTACAATCATTGTAACCGCAGCTCTTACGGGTCTCTATGTTCTAACACAAATTACATTGTATAATTGCGAAATTATGGAAGCAGTGCCACTTGATAACTTTTTAATAATTCAGTTTTTACCACATTTCTTTAAAGACCGCTTCGGTTAACCGAGCATTAAAATTTCAATTCATTTGTATAGTAACTAAAAGACAAATTATAACTGTCTGCTACGCAGTGGTTCAGTATAATTATTAATGGATCTCAATTATAAAAATAATTTTATTGCTCAGTTTAAAAATAAATATTGGTAATGTTACATGATTATTTTAATTTTAGAGTTACTCAAATTGTAACAATAAGTGAGTCAGGGGCTATAAAACCTCTCTTTCCTATGTACGTTGATAGGCTGGGGAAGATAGGATAGGGTTCCATACAAATGTTATTATATAAGGTATTTCGAAGTAACAAGATTACTCAAGACGCTGTTCTGTAGAAGGAAATCGAATGGTAAATTATTTGATTTACCATTTGAAATTTAATTTTAGATACGTTATATATTATAACGTAAAACGTTGAAACGTGAAACGCTGAGTCAGTCGTGTGACTAGCGTAGGGTATAATGTCGACTGATCTCGGTCCGAAAACCGGATGTAATTCAAACAGGGGAGCAAATGATAATAAACCACAGAAGTTTTACTACCAACGCGGATATATCCAACTTGTTGAATTAATAATGTTGTCTTTGTCCACAGATAGACCCGAACACAGCATTTCTGCGAGCGGCCCGCGGTGGTCAACTCGACACAGTGGTCGATCTACTCGACTCTGGAGCTGTCAAAGACATTAACACATGTAATTCGGTAAGTTCTTTAACAGCCAATGCGTACTGTAACCTTTTCTCGCTTCCAAACCCTAAGTTTATCTAACATCGTAAAAAAAAATTCATCCCTTCGAATGGGTGGTATTTTTCTACTACCCATACAAATGGGTCTTTCCACTTCCTCATTTTCAACCGGAGTTATAAGTTGCGTTCATTATTGTGAAACAATCTTTCATCTACTGTTTTCTACCAACTCTTTTGTGTTGTTCAGGAGGCAGATAAATATGTAGCAACCAATGCGTTAAAGCCGGCAACGCATTGGTGGCGCCTCTAGTGCTGCAAATGTTTATATGTGACGATAAAAAAAAACTCATCGCTCCGGGTTTTAACGTAACGTAACGTAACGTAAATTTCTTTGACGCATACAAGTCTTATAAGAAAACATTCACACAGGTATATCTTCGATCGTATAGAACAGTTTCGCTCGACCGTTGTTTGGTAGGTATCCACGAAAAGGCCTTTACGGGATGGTTAGAACCTGCAAATATCGTCCACCCTGAAATCGATGCGAAGTTTGGAAGATAAAATAATAATAGTTAATAGTGTAGACAAAAAACTTATCCTCCGGACTGGACTTTAAAGACCAGAGAAAACTCCCGCATAATTTATATAAGGAACTGTAATATCTAGTCGTGCTTACCTAATAAATTACGCAAAATTCCACATTCCAATATTCTCAGTATCATATTTCCCGGCAATATTGCAAATATCCAATTCTATCGCGTATGCAATACACGAGTAGCCAGTCGTCATAAGTACTCTCATCCTATATTCCAGTTGCTAGACTCTAGCTACTACTAGTCGGTTCGAATACCAAGTAGAAACGGGTCACCTATTAACTCGGTCTCGTCTCTTGGGACCGTGTTTCTTTGAACAATTATCCGCTGGAGTGTGACTATTGAAATGAATAGATACTTGCTTCTATTAATTAGTATAACCACAAACTAGAAATCATGATATACGATAGAATCAATAGAAGGATTTTTTAATGCTTAGTACTCTATGGAAGCTGTGATAGCCTAGTGGTTAGGACGTCCGCCTCCTAATCAGAGGTGTTCGAACCCGGGCACGCACCTCTAACTTTTCGGAGTTTCGTTTTTAAGCAATTAAAATATCATTTGCTTCAACGGTGAAAGAAAACATCGTGAGGAAACCCGTACCTGAGAGTTCTCCGTAATGTTCTCGAAGACGTGTGCAGTCTGCCAATCGGCATATGGCGTGGTGGATTATGGCCAAACCCTTCTCATATTAAGAGGAGACCCGTGCTCTGTAGTGAGCCGATAATGGGTTGATCATGATGATGACTCTATGGAAATATTGAATCCGCCGGCCCTTTTCATGGGCAGCTGTGGGCAGTTGCGTGCACTGAGTTTTTGACCAGGGTATGCAATTTATAATGTGCAATGTGACAATAAAGAAATAATCTCTTAAATAGTTTTTAGGGTAGGCTATCTACGCTTATGCGTATGTAACCAAGCCGACATAGATTTCTCACGATCATCTTTTCATTAGTATTCCATTTTATGCATGTATAAAGTGCGCGCCACTGGCTATTGGATGGATGTTATTCTTCAGTACATACGTAAATAGGTACTGGGTGATAATTCTCGGTGGGAGCATTGGTTACTATTGCATGAAATGGATAGATAATAGAAGGTTATTGTTATATTATTCTATTGTGTTATTATATTATGGTTATGGTCATGGAAGATAAATGGCGCAGTCTGGCGAGATTTGTACTTGCCTATGTGACCGCAAAATTATGAAACGGCGGTCCGACCAAATGTGCTGTATGCCAGTTAAATGTTAGTTGTAGCGTAGAACAATATATGATCTTTATGTGAGTGAATGCTTGATGGTTTTGTTTTATATTATTTATCAATCAAATTTCAAACACATGTTTTTGATTTCGTCATGCTCGTAAGCGCTTGTCGGCTTGCCTGAGCACTGCAGTCTTTTCTTTTTAAAAAAACTTAAAAAAACAAACTTTTGGAAAACACTTGTAAGAACAGTGGTTGATAATTTATTATATTAACTATACGATAAAATACTGTGCAGGTAGTCCAATGCTCCAAAACTAAAAGCTAGATAACTATTTGTATTCTTTCTTTTTAGTATACATGTCTAAAGGCAACTTCAAAGTATATTTATTATGTATACAATGGATTCATTAATAGTTATAGAATGTTTTGAATTTTGGACATGTACTATTTATATAAAATTTTATGTTCTTTTTGGAATTTAAGTCTAAGTGAGATATGGTATTTCATTTCATAATCTAGGTCGAGGATGATCAAGTAGAATAAATGGATCATGGTATTATTAGGCTAGCATCAATTAGCGATAAATGAAAAGAATAATGTGTAAAATGATGATTTAAGCTAATTAGTTTTAAGTGTTATGTGAGATGGTGACAGCAAAATGAATGCCCAAGCCGCGTTTGGAACCCTCATAGCCTTTGTTTTAAGTTTACGAACGTAGTTATCACCATCAACTCACTAGTCATCGAAAGTGCCTAGTGAGTTCAAAGGATTATTAGAACACAGTTTAACAGTGATTGATTGATTGACGTATTGCCAACGAGGTAGCAAAGTGATTTGAACTCGTCTATAGGACAGGACGTCGTGTTCATTGAAGTTAATAAATAAAAGGAAAAGGAATGATTGTGCGCACTTTGTTTACAACAGACCACTGCACTATTTCCAGTTTTATTGGATAATAAACTACGTCCGCGTGTGTTCAGCAATTCAGACGTTCAGTGTCACACAGATCCGTATCGACCTGCGTTGCGAGCTTCAACTGTGTCACGGTTATGTTTTGTGTGGCGTATCAAAAATCACACATGGGCAATACAATAAACATTTTGCATACGCCGGTTTATTGTTCTTCAGTTTGTTAGAATGATTTTTACAATAACGTATGTCCTTCTCTATGCCACGTTGGTCTAGTGGTCACTTCATTCAACTACGGTTTACACGATCTTCGTTTACTTGATAACATTGTTAATGGTCAATGTTAATATCTATCTTATATACTCTATATGAAAGAAAGTCGTGCTAGTTACACTATTTATAGCTCAAGAACGGCTGAACCGATTTGACTGAAAATCGGTGGGGAGGTAGCTTATAACCAGGTGACGGACATAGGGTACTTTTTATCCCGTTACATTTCGCGCGGGATTTATGAAAAAGTGAATTATAACTAAAGCATTAGCTTGCCATAGCAAACTTCTTCGTTGTGGCGTTTCCATAGGAGTTTTTAAAAAACCTAATTTACGCGGAAGAAGTCGCGGGCATCGACTAGTCCTCTAAATATATTGATCGACGATCACTTACTTTATGTTTAACTAGTGCTTATCAAACAGAAGTTCAATTAGTTTTTTTTTATTATTACGATTAAATCACATTAGTTGTAAATAGCTACTGCTATTTATTATCTTCTCAATTATTTCCACCTGCCATTGTATACTAAATTAGTCTACTATTAGACGGACGAAAGAAATCCGTGCAAAAAAGGCTTCATTAATTTTATTTAGACGAAGTTACTTTTTCTTGTACATGTAATGGATCTAATGTGCGAAACTGTGAAATTAATTTTTGTATATCCTATACGAAGACAAGAGGAATATAGATGGTGCGTTAAGAAACTGATGTTCTACGACCACATGTATTGAGAGCTTTCAATAATCCTGAATTTAATTGTTGACCTTCTAATTATTATTATTAATTCAAAGCACTATTTTTTGTACCTTCTACTCCAACAATGTTTGATATTTAAAAATATTACTCCTGAAGTATGAACAGTAGAATTATTTACAAAAAGCTCAACATTTGACTTGCTTCTTCGTTGCATTGCCTAAAAATTAACTGTTTTTTGATTATTTCCTTTGTACATTACCCAGCTGGACCCCAAATTAAAATTTTCAGTCCTGCAAGTGGATTAGGTTTTTGATCTATATAAATATATGTCGAAATAGCTGTACTAGGGTGTACGGACCAAAAACCGTGGGTAGGTAGATACTCGAGTGTAATTTATTCTTATAAATTGAGATTACTCTAATAATAATGTATTTCATTTTATTTTATTAAAAAAATATATATATATCATTTGCTTCAACGGTGAAGGAATACATCGTGAGGAAACCTGCACGCCTGAGAGTTCTCCATAATGTTCTCAGTGTCGTGTGAAGTCTGCCAATCCGCACATGGCCAGCGTGGTGGACTATGGCCAAATCCTTCTCATATTGAGAGGAGACCCGTGCTCTGTAGTGAGCCAGTAATGGGTTGATCATGATGATGATGAATGTATTTCACTAATCGTGCATAAAATCTTGTATAATCTAAATGTATTCTGACACTTATATCGAAATTGGGACCCAGTTAAAAGGAGCTCTTAAAAAAATTTCATTGTGTTCGAAAGCAACCCATTTCTTGAGTCTATTACGATTGGTGCTTAATGATTATCGTCTATCGTTTACCGGTAGTCTTTCATTCTATGGCACCTGCTAGAAATAATGAGGTGTAGCTGTTACACATTATTATTACCGTCTATGTACTAGCAATACTGAAGTGTACCTACTAGTTACGCTATATAATTGCTCGCGACCTTCAGTGGTACTGATATGTTACGGTCCAGCGCTTAATGGAGAGGATATTTTTACAAGTGTCATGACTTGAGTACATAGGTAATTCAGCAAATACCTACCTGAGTGACGTAACTCGGTTGAGCGCAGATAACTATTTGTTCATAGATAAGGCATTGATAAGCTGTGATAGCCTAGTGGTCAGGACGTCCGCATCCTAATCAGTGGTCTGGGGTTCGATTCCAGGCACGCATCTCTAACTTTCCGGAGCTATGTGCGTTTTTAAGCAATTTAAATATCACTTGCTTCAACGGTGATGGAAAACATCGTGAGGAAATCTGCACGGTTCTTAAAGGCATGTTAAGTCTGTCAATCCGCACACGGTCAGCGTGGTGGACTATAGCCAAACCCTTAAACCCTTCTCATATGGAGAGGAGACCTGTGTTCTGTAATAAGCCGAACGCAAAATCGCTTGGCGACACGTCTTTGTCGGTAGGGTGGTAACTAGCCACGGCCGAAGCCTACCACCAGCCCAGACTCGAGCCGGGAATCGAACCCAGGACCTCCAACCTTATAATGCGACAGCGCATGCCTTGCGCCACGGAGGTCGGCAAAATAAATTAAGATTATAAACGCTGTTTAGTGTTTGTTTTTCTATTTGTGGTGTACAATAAATTTGTATACAGTAATTTGTATCATTTAAGATCTCCTAATGATGCTCCCGTGTTACGTAACATGCGTGGAGCTGTTTAGTCATGTAATATATAAAAAACCTTACCTACGCTTGCAGCTTCGCTATTTAGGTCCAGTAGGAGACGAATTTTTAAAAATCTTTTCCCCGTTTATATCTACGTTACAATGGAGCTAGACTATATAAAAAAAAAACTATTTTTGTATGTTAACCGTTCCGTAATCATTGATCAGATTTTGACGAAACTTTGGTAAGGTATTCTGAAAAAGCTCGAGAGAGATCCTAGCCTACAAAATCTAAACTTATATATTTTTTACAATACAATTAAATAAATTTTACAAGTAAAAGTAAAAAGTAAAAATAAACTTGTGTTGCACGCTACTAGACTACAAAAAATTAGAAATTCATTTAAAGGTTTTATAAAATTTAAAAAAATTAAGTAAATTTTTATAACAAATTGCCTAATGAAATTTCTGGGATGTCTCTCAATAAGTTCAAAGTTTATATAAAACGTAAGCTTGATAAGATAATAATAGCTCTTAATATAATTTTAAGTGGCATGTGAGATGGTGATAACAAAAAGAAAATTTACCTGGCTAAGTTTGTTGTGGGCTTCTTCTTAGACCGGGGCGCGTTTGGAACCCTCATAGCTTTAGTTTTAAGTTTACGAATGTAGTTATCACCATCAAATCACTACTATGTAAATTATTGACGCGTTAAAAGCGCCTTTTAAAGGACTATTTGAATAAAGATTATTTGAATTGAATTTGAATTTGAACACACACTTTAAGTGTCATACACTTAAAGTTACTAGTGAATATTTATTTCTTGTTTACAGAACGGACTCAACGCGTTACACCTAGCCGCTAAAGATGGCCACATTGCTGTTGTCGAAGAACTAATAAAGCGCGGGGCAGTTGTCGACGCGGCCACAAAAAAAGGTACTGGGTGCCGTAAGGGCGCCAACGGGATTCTGTGCCCAAGGCCGAGACATAAAGCGAGATTAGCCTTACGTCTGAGTTCAGAAACAGTTAAAATGAGCCATTTTTATGTGTCCCATATAAGTCTAAACAGGGGCATACCAAAAAGTAGTAAGGGTGGGTCCCTTACCGTCCCTTTGCTTATCTATGGCCGAACCATGACCTCCGTGGCGCAGCGTGTGTGCGGTTGCATTTTAAAGTTGGAGGTCCTGGGTTCGATTCCCGGCTCGAGTCTGGTCTGGTGGGAGGCTTCGGCCCTGGCCAGTTACCGACAAAGACGTGTCGCCAAGCGATTTAGCGTTCCGGCACGATGTCGTGTAGAAACCAATTAGGAGTATGGTTTAACCACACCCCTAACAGGTTAGGCCGCTACCATCCTAGACTGCATCGTCACGTACCACTAGGTAAGATGCCGTCAAGGGCTAACTTGTGTATAAAAAAATATATATAATCCAAAAAAAGATAGCAGATTGAATTTAGTATCGCTGTCTCTTTTTCTACTCTTCTCTGTCAATAAAGATGGCGCTACTAAATTAAATCAGCTATCTGAAGCTTCGGATTAGATTGATTATTAACATCGAGCGTTAAGCCATATTTCTCTGTTTGTGGCGGTCTGGAGTTTGGATTAATATGGATGGGTTGTAAATTGCTAAAACACATGAGGATGGCAGAGGCGTCGTGCCTAATAATGATTGATAGATCAAAATGTTTTTGATCTATTTCAACTGTGGCTTACATTTGTGTGTTTTTTTGCATGACTGTCCTTAATAACTTGTGATTTGTTGTCTTATTAAATATTCAAATTCAAGTGCAAATTTATGATAAGCTTTGAAATGTCAAATTTTTATTCAGGGCGTTTATTGTTATTATTTTTAATTATTTTTTATTGAGTTGTTTGCATCAAAAATATATAACAATTGTACTGTTTGCAATGCCCTGACCGGGTCTGATGTCTGTTAGATATGAGAGCAAATAAATAAATAAATAAAGTTATACTCCCGTATTTTTATCCACACTTGGAGGAAACATTTATTTTATAAAAATAATTGCGTACTAGAATTTTCGGAACCCTTTGAATGGTTTTTTTTTAATCAATTTTTAAGCAATGGTTGACATACCGACGAAATTAACGTATCCCTTCTAGTATTTAAGTATCAAAAAATTGCTTGTACTAGGAAACACAGCACTCCACATAGCATGTCTCGCCGGGCAAGAATCGGTTGCGCAGGCGTTGCTTGGCGCAGGCGCAAAAGCGGATGCGCAATCTGCCGCAGGATTCACCCCTCTGTACATGGCTGCGCAGGAAAACCACGCGGGATGCGTCAAAATGCTTCTGGCTGCTGGTGCCAGCCAGACCCTCGCCACTGAGGTGAGCATAGACTTCATAGTCATTTTCTAGCCATGAACGAGGAAGGCATATTAAGCGGGTAGATGAAAAAATATATGTGTAGAAACCAATGGGTATGGGTTTACCATACTCCTAACAGGTTAGCCCGCTACCATCTTAGACTGCATCATCACTTACCATCAGGTGAGATTGCAGTCAAGGGTTAACTAGCTAACACTTGCGTACTTAAATAGACGAATATATACGGTGTATGTATGTGTAACATTTGTATATGATTTCATGTCATTACAATTGTGTAGGTAAGATTGTACATTATTTTAACTTTTAGGTTTATGAAGATTTAAATTATAATTATTTGAATTTACAATCCGGTATTTAGATCGAGTATTAATGATATTTGTTATTGGCAATGTTCAAGTAGTCCATTGTCTTAGTTTTGTTTGTGAACATTATCAGCTGTGTAGTTAAAAAATGTTAATTCAGTTCTATACGTATATTTGCAGGATGGTTTCACACCCTTAGCGGTGGCGATGCAGCAAGGCCACGACAGGGTGGTGGCGGAATTACTGGAGTCTGACACGCGGGGCAAGGTGCGGTTACCTGCGCTGCACATCGCCGCTAAGAAGAACGATGTTAAAGCTGCTACGCTTTTACTCGAAGTAAGTGCTTTAGGATCATCAGTAATCCAGCTGATGGACGACCGCTGTTAGACCAGGGAATTTAGTGAGTAAGCGACAAAAGACCAAGGAGATCTTATGCTGCGACTAATCAGTCCACCTTGTTGACTGTCTTCTCCGCTGTTAGACATAGGTATTTCAATAGTGAGGAAGCGACAAAAGACCAAGGAGATCTTATGCTGCGACTAATCTGTCCACTTCATAGAATGTCTTCTATCATTATTATACTGAATGTGTGGTCGTCAAACGTTGCTAGCATTAATGGATTTAAGTTACCTGAATTCATCATCATCATCATGATCAACCCATTACCGGCTCACTACAAAGCACGGGTCTCCTCTCTATATAAGAACGGTTTGGCCATAGACCACCACGCTGGCCATGTGCGGATTGGCAGACTTCACACGCCTCTGAGAACGTTATGGAGAACTCTCAGGGTTGCAGATTTCCTCACGATGTTTTCCTTCACCGTTGAAGCAAGTAATATTTTAATTGTTTAAACCTGAATTAATCGCGTCTAATTAAATTATTGCACATAACTTGCCAAAAAACCTAGCATTACCCACAGTATTGGTAGACGGTGCAAAGCTTAACGTATTAGCGTCCATGGACTGCCAACGGAACCCTTAGAGATCGATTATAAAGGCGCCACTGGCAAACCGCCAAGAGTAATGCGGGGAATATAATCAATGAAATTTCACTCGGTAAAGATATTGTGTTCTCTATACAACTACGATAAAATACGAGATAAATCATAGTCCAACCGTTTCACGTGAAAGCTCAACGCACTATTTGACATATCATTGACATATCCATAAGTTTTTAAACAAACGCAGATATTTATGCACTTTGAAATCCATTTCTCAGTTAAGGTTGAGAAATATTTACAAAATATTTACAAACAACGTCTTTAAATTCTATTTCACCTGAAACCATAACGCTATCTCCTTTATGTATTGCATTGCTAAGCTCTTCATATGGGTATGTCACACAAAGGTGGATCAATTAAAATGTCGATCACGTATGTGCTGATCCTTACGTCCACTTATGTTCTTCTACTAGAACTATTTCCTATCATACCCTACCTATTACACTAACTCTTTAGTATCTTTGCGCTCATATTAAACCATGCCATGTATGCTAGAAGGAATTTTAAAATCCTTTGCTTAGGATTTTAGAATTGCCAGTGGCAGACATTTGCCGGGAAATTAGCCGTAAGTTGAGGGGGTCGTATTGTGACTTGTCCATTATGGGCCCGATATCCTTCCTCCTATGCATACTTTTAAATATCTCGGTTGACTTACCCAATGCCTACAATGTGATATTGCAAATATGGTCTCTCCAAGGTCGCTAATTTCATCAGTAGCCGTGCACACCATCTTATTTTCGATAGTCGAATTTGAATGAAACATGACTCCCATTTAAGCTGTGGTTAGGACGTCAGCCTCCTAATTAGAGGTCGGGGGTCTGAATCCGGGCACGCACCTATATCTTATTGCGTTATGTGCGTTTTTAAGCAATTATTTATTTATTATTTATTTATTTATTTATTTATTTATTTATTTATTTATTTATTATTAATATACAAGGAATATAATTAGTTATACAATAAAGGCACCGAAAAAAGGCTCTCTAGTGAGCCGAGAATGGGTTGATCATGATGATGATGATAACTCCAATTTTAAATTTGTGAAAATAAATCCAGATCGCAGAACGCATGACAGATGTAAATTCCTATAACTTATTTTTTTGTTTTTTAATAATTTCAGAACGAACACAACCCGGATGCATGTTCGAAGTCGGGCTTCACTCCCCTCCACATTGCAGCGCACTATGGGAACGTGGGAGTGGCCAAGGCTTTGCTACAAGCGGGCGCGGATCCTGGTAGGGCCGCTAAACACAACATCACTCCACTACATGTGGCCAGCAAATGGGGCCAGCTGACCATGGTCGACTTGCTAGTGGAAAACGGTGAGAGTTCTAACATTTTTGTACTTAATAACAAACAATTGCGGTCCTCGTTACCACATACAACTTCACCACATTTGGGCAGTCACTGTTCATTAACTTTAGAGCGAAAATTAACTCAGATTCTGCGATAAGAGTAGATTTGTCTGACACAGCATTTTGCAATATGTGGTCAATATATGAGGCAAGGCTATCGTCGACTCGTTGTTCATGAGAAGTTCCTTAATTCCTAAATGAGTTCTAAAGACACTGCACATCCGAAAACCACATCAACCTAGATATAGGTAGGCCAGTAGGGTGTAACGTAAGTAACTAAGTTAAACTAAGTTACTAGCAAGAAAACATCGCCAAGCGTTATGTGCAAGTATGATGCTCTCATCATACTTCAGTCGACAATGCTTTGGTGACTTGCATGAAAGATTTTTAAATGAAATCAAAATATTTTTAATCATGTAAACCTAATACAGGTATCTTCATAAAATATATATTTCATTATTTTAATTCGTGAGGTGACAACTGCGCACTTAATACTTAAGCGAGGAGGGTCCATAGCGCCCAAAGTTTAAGATGCCCACAACAAACTTAGCCGGATTAAGTATCTTTCGATGAACTACGAATCATTGTAATGATCGAAAGGGCTATGTTTTGGTTGCAGGTGCAAATATAGCAGCTATGACGCGCGATGGGTTGACGCCACTGCACTGTGCTGCTCGCTCGGGTCACAGCAACGTCGTGTCCCGGCTCTTACACCACGGCGCACCCATTACCAGCAAGACTAAGGTGGGAATTTGTTCTCAGATATAATGTAATGAACAAAACAAAGACATAGCTCTTTTAGGTCTCTTAGAGAAATATACTGATAGATTTATATCAGGTTTAAGACTTAAAAACCCCAATATACTCGTATATATTATAAATGTGAAAGAGTGGATGTTTGGATGTATGTTAATCAATCACGCAAAAATGGCTAAACGGATTTGGATGAAATTTGTTGCCTTTAACATGGAAAATAACATAGTTATATAAATTGTTTACGAGCTAAGCCGCGAGCAGACAGTTTTGAAATTGCATGCAATCAATGCTATAGAAATGTTCCTGTGGGAAGATTAAAAATTAAAAATTCTGAAGCTAATCTTAATCTAAGAAGCTAGTCTGATACAAGTCTCTATCGGCGGATGAGGGATACCATATGCAATCAAGCAAGGGTAATAATTGTTTTAAAATTACAAAAAAAGGATACAAAAAGGGCAATAAGGTCTCCAAAGAAGGACTTGTAGATTTTGCATAATTTTGTAATTAATAAGTACAAATTATAAATTTCATCCGAATAGCCGAATTATAAACCGTCCACACAGGTGTTTAGGAATTATTCTTTTGAATGGACTTCCGTAAAGTTATCTTGCTAATATCTGTGTGAAGTTGTCGTTTCCCCAAACGTTTTGTTATGTTTTACAGAATGGTCTTACCCCTCTCCACATGTCCGTTCAAGGCGAACACGTGGAGACGGCCAAGGTACTCCTATCGGAGGGTGCACCCATCGATGACGTCACCGTGGACTACCTGACAGCTCTGCACGTTGCGGCCCATTGTGGTCATGTCAAGGTACATAATATGTGCGCCAAAAGATAATTTTTTCCACCCATTTTCTCGTCTTATCTGGTATAAAAATTAAATGGATTTATCGTCCTATTAACATTAAACGATCTTGGAATCTTTGGAACCATCAAATCAGCTCTAGCGCAGATTGGAAAGCTTTAAGATAAATCAAAATAATCGGAAAAAAGTGTCGTAAGTCTGTGATCCCAATAGCATAGTTTTTAATTAATTGTTGGATATTTGTTCATACAAAGTGTATTAAATTTGTTTTATTCGTAATACATTGGTTTGGGACTTACTCTGCCACTTTCTATGTTCCTTTATGGAATAAAGTCCACTCCCAAATTACTATTTTCAACTTCATCTTTTACTTTTGCCCCGAATTTTGAAGATGACAGTTTTCTCCGTTTACAGGTAGCCAAACTACTGCTAGACAGAAACGCAGACGCAAACGCCCGAGCACTTAACGGCTTCACCCCACTTCACATCGCATGCAAGAAGAACAGGCTCAAAGTTGTTGAGTTACTGCTCAAATATGGTGCGAGTAAGTAACCAGTAAAAATCACCTAAAATATCACTTGCTTCGACGAAGGAAAACATCGTGAGGAAACCTGCACTCCTGAGAGTTCCCATAATGTTCTCAAAGGCGTGTGAAGTCTGCCAATCCGCACATGGCCAGCGTGGTGGACTATGGACAAATCCTTCGCATAATATTGAGAGGAGACCCGTGCTCTGTAGTGGCACGGTAATGGGTTGATCATGATGATGATGAAGTAACCAGTTTATGGTCATAGTTTCTCATCAAAGACTGGAGAAATATACGTTCGTTTCTTAAGTTATGTTTTACCGAAATTAATGGTTGTGACATTTCCAAATACTGCAGACAGTAAAGTAAAAGTGTGGGGGAAATAAATTGTGTTTAATTTGTATGGTACTTGAAGATTCTGGTGTCACAACTGAGTTGTATTTCTACCCAAAGTCAGTTTTTGTAAGAAGTGAATTCTTATGTGTAAATTTATGATGTGATTGTTAAATTGGTCCAAAAAGTTCGATTCTAATATTTTCTGTTGCTCGCGACGGTATCAATCAAAGAATCAGAAGGTTTAGGCCTTCTTTTCAATTTTTAACGCAAAGTTGGGTCACGTTCGGAGATAACGTCCCGACAAATGGGTACATTTTCTGATGTTTGTGTTCCAGGTAAATCAGCCACAACAGAATCAGGGTTGACGCCGCTGCACGTGGCGTCGTTCATGGGTTGCATGAACATCGCTCTCGTGCTCGTGGGTGCGGGTGCGGACGCAGATGCGGCCACTGCGCGAGGGGAGACTCCACTTCATCTAGCGGCGAGGGCGCATCAGACCGACCTGGTGCGCGTATTGCTGAGGAACAATGCTAAGGTAAGAAAAGAATATAAACAATAAACAGCAAGTATAATTTGCTATATTTCGACACGCGGGAGATTTGTATAATACAACACCACACAAAATCTTCCACTAGAGCCTCTACGCACGGTTCGACCCGAATAAGACTTTACTTTTCTCGCTTGTGAAGTCAACATCTCCTGAGGATGTTCCGGGGTCGGATCTAGTAAAAGTGAGGTTTTAGTAAAAGAATATAATTAACAAGCAGTGACGTAGGTGTGTGAACGTGTGAAAACGAAATATGTCCTAAAATAATAGTTCCAAGATACTCCAGTCAACATTGTCGAGTGGCTCCTATCCCATGGACTCTCTTTATTGGTTGTTATTGTTATATTTGAAAAAATTGAGTATACATTTCATTCATGTGATGTCTACGAATATTTGACTGGTGCAGTAGCTTCTGCTAGTCTTGAGCGCAGTCTTCTTCCTTGAAGGCATAGACGATCATTGTCAGGAGTTGCAGAGGACGATATCACGTGATTCCCGGCTAAGTTTGTTGTGGGCTTCTTCTTAGACCGGGGCGCGTTTGGAACCCTCATAGCTTTAGTTTTAAGTTTACGAATATAGTTATCACCATGAAATACCTACTATGTAAATTATTGACGCGTCAAAAGTGCCTTTTTAAGGACTATTTGAATAAAGATTATTTTGAATTTAAATTTGAATTTGATGGTCCGCATACAAGGCCACCTTCACCCACGTCAACTGAAACCTCAGATGTTCTCTTAGATGCAGGTACGCAACATTCAGAGCGTGATGATAAAGGGTTGGCTGATGGGACACTTTTCTTAATACACAATGCTATCTTTTGAAAAAATGCTTTCAAAATGCTAAGGGTAGAAAATTTGGTATTTTTCCTCTGGCATATAGGTTGGATCTAAGCTATATAGAATCATCTCCTTATGGGGAGAGGAGAGAGGAAAGGTTTTATTTAGAAATCATATTATAGTCTTTATTTTTTATATACTACAAGTTAGCTCTTGACCTTTAGCACCTTATATTGATGAAGCAGTCTAAGATGGTAGGGGGCTAACTTTTTAGGGGTATGGTAAACCCATACTCCAAATTCGTTTCTACGCGACATCGTGCCGGAACAGTAAATCTCTTGGTGTCACGTCTGTGTCGGTAAGCTGGTAACTAACCACGGCCAAAGCCTCCCACTAGTTGTGCGGCGCCACGGAGGTCGTCGTCAAAAACTGTAGTGTGGCATGGACCTGTCTGACACATAGTCCTAATGGGTTGCCTATTTTTGCAGGTGGAAGCTCGAGCCCGTGAAGAACAAACTCCACTGCACGTGGCCGCTCGACTCGGTCACGGTGACATTGCGGCGTTATTGTTACAACACGGAGCCCAAGTCGCTGCCACTACCAAAGACAGATACACGCCTTTACACATCGCTGCTAAGGAAGGTAATAAGTGGGTCATTTTTGGAGACCTAATACTTGTATGCAGTCACTCCAATAAATCGGCAGAATAATCGCTTTAATTTGTTTATCTCCAAAAACCAATTAGTCAAATATTATTAAAAAAATTAAACAAATGTATCGAATGTATCCATGTAGTTTTACCGAAATGTAAGTTACTTTTGCTTTCATTTATGTCTCGTTATAAAGTATATTTTTGGTAATATCCGCCAGATTACAGCTGATCTTGAATATGTCTTGAATGAGTTGACATATTGCTGTTACTTTACTTCCGTTATCAATCTTAATATACTGGATATTATAGTTATTGTTACGTTTTTTAAGGTCAAAGTTCTCTCGTAAACCGCACGAACTGTGATGTTGAATTTGTTGGCGGCTAGCAAGCAAATAGCGTGTGCAGCGAATTACCGAATGATTCCGTATTGGTTTACGGGGGTATACAGTTTCGAATGTGAATTGATTTTCGCTGAACTCACCAATAACGTCCTCTATTTAACTCCTAACCCTCGCCGATGTTTGTGCATCAAACATGTCTTAAAAATATATCTGTGCAGCTTCATGACTGAGGCAGAGATCTGTAGGGCACATTCACTTTCCTCACACTTTAGAAATGGTTAAGCCAGCCAAGCTATGCATCTGACTTAGATTAAACGAACTGTGGTAACAGTCGGTTATCAGTATGTCATTTTATACAGGCAAGGAAGAAGTAGCATCCATCCTCCTGGACAACAACGCACCCATAGAAGCGGAAACACGCAAAGGATTCACGCCTCTCCACCTAGCAGCAAAGTATGGTGACATTGGCGTAGCGAGGCTGCTGCTAGCTAGGGGAGCTCAACCAGATGCACCGGGCAAAAGTCACATCACACCCTTACACATGGCCACTTATTATGGACATCCCGATATCGCTTTACTGCTGTTGGACAAAGGTTATGTTTGTTTAATATTACGGCCAATACTGTTTGTGTACATAAATGTCTTAAATAATCTAAATTTTCGAGTCTTAATGCAGTGCCATTCCTTTTATTGTGTTTTTTGTGGTAGATTGCAATGTTTTGAGACATATCACTTAATTTTAGTTTATCACTTTATTTAGTTTTTTTTTTTAAAAGAGAATTGGCCCCTTGTTTGTTTAAACGTCCAAGAAGATGTGTGTACTGTACTGTAGTTTAATAAGCAATTTCGTAAAGGACATCTTTTATTTATAAATGTTGAAATGTATTTGTGTATGTCTTATTTGATAACATTTACAATCAGATATTTATGTAACTTTCGTTTGCTAATCGACTATGTTTCAAAATTATTTAAAATGGTCAAAAATGGTTGAGTGGTTTTTTTTGTAGTATAGAATTATAGACCTTTTCGAAATTGCCCATTCAGTTGCACTCGTGAGTTGTTTTGTAAATATTTATATCGCTGGCAAGATTAAAAATAGTATTTCGATGTCATTGTAACATCTACAATATCATGACATCCTTGTACAAGATCTCACTGTGTAGTCGTATAGTTTCGAAAAGTTACGTAGTGTTCTATAAACAAATGGAATTCTATCATAAATATCGTGGTAATCTTATTATTTATTCAAGCTCTTTTCTTTGTAATTTTATTCACGCTATGGTTTGCTGCCAATATGCTCTTGGCTAATGACTTATATTTTATGCAGAAGCCAATCTTGGAGTTTGTGTAAATGATTTAATATAGATTGAGAGCTACGCTGTTTTGTATAAATGGTATAGTTAACTTATAGATTAGTCATCATTGTGTCCACTACATAATGCATAAAAACCAAATACGCTATTTGATCTATTGAACTAGGCATTCGAAATGTCACGTTACGATACAATATTTTTTTTCAAAACCCGCCAAATCTCAGATTAAGCTGAATTTTAAAGGCCTAGAAGCAAATTATCTGCCTTGGCTACACGCCAAAAGGCAAGAAATTTCAGGCCACTTTTCTATAGAAATCATGATAAATAAAACAATTTTAATATTTATGACAGGTGTCGAGCTTCGACATGATAAATTGTGTCCAGTACATATTGTATATAAAAAAGTCGTAAACATTCATAACCGGTGTATTGAACTACATATCCACAATCTCATGTTACGCTTAGGCTTTTATAACCTAGAATAAATCTAGCAGAATCTTGTTTGCCTATTGCTTCTCCCTCTGCTGGTCCCATAATGATTTAATCTTTATGGGAGCTTTTTACGTTTACGGAAAGTGTCAGTAATTGATAAAAATCATCAGCATATTGTGGCTACACCATATTGTATACAAACCTCATCCCTGTCATTCTACCTGATCTTTTGCACATCCTCCAAAATCTCATGTTGCGGTAAATTATTTGTCAAAACCGGCTAGTGTGCTATAAGCTAGAACATGTTCTGTACAGGTGCCTCCCCCCATTCTTTGGCGAAGAACGGACACTCGGCACTACACATCGCATGTCGGCACAATCATCCCGATATCGCGTTTGCGTTATTGGAACATGGTATGTATAGTTTTGGTTCAACTTTATTAATAAATTGATATCTTCAAAGTCCTATTTTTCCACACACTTGCTCCGGGAGACTTATGACACAGCACCCTATGTAGTAGTAATATATAACATATATCGGCGATACGCCAGGGCTTCCACACTCAAGAGTCCATCACAATGAAAATACCAAACTCAATATTAGGTAGTTTATATTCGCACAATTACTAGTATAGAACAGTCCTTTTTTATATATCAACCGCTTTTATAGTTTTCTTACAATAGTTAAAACGGATATAGCAATTACAACTTGTTATAAAACAAACAAATAAAATTAAGGACTACAAAATAATTCTTAAAGTACGGCTTAATATTGATAATAAATATTTTCATGAATTTAAACAATTTGTTTTTTCATTTAATTTGAACAAACGCTAGTTTTACTGTCATTGGTATATTTATTTACTTCCAATTAGTACATAGTTAATGTTTAGTCTAATTATTTCTATCTATACGGTTGAGACCAACAAAATTCAAGATAATGTTTTAGAAAAATTTAGACCCTTTGATTTAAGTTATTCTAACTGGTTATAATTTTTTTCAGTATTCATGTGTTGTTTAAGTATGTAGCTTATACAATGAGCATTGACGCATCACTTCGTTATTGCTTAAGCTGAATAAAAAGTATTGGAAAAGTATTCATAAATTTACCATAGGGATATATTTACATTTTAATCGTATTTATTTGACTCATTCTGATCAATCCTAAACTTTATTCCTTGCTGGACTAAAGGTTCGCGAGGTAACTATGGACTTTTTCCACTCCCCAGCATTACTTCTGGTCTGGTTGTTATGAGTGAGGTTGCCTATACCAGACTTTGAGGATGATGATAATTATACCACTTTTTTCCTTTTTCTTACAATTTAATATGTCATCAACATGATCATTTCAACCGATAGACGTCCACTGCTGGACATAGGTCTTTGTAGGGAGTTCCAATGGCCACGGTCTTGGGCCGCTCCAGCGTATTGAATTTAATATGTATTTATGAATATTCTTTATCGTTATCAGATGCTGATCCCAGCGTAAAGTCAAAAGCAGGATTCACACCACTTCACATGGCAGCCCAAGAGGGCCACGACGACTGTGTGGAAATGTTGATCGAGCGAGGAGCTGACGTCAATGTACCAGCCAACAATGGTATAGTATAGCACTTCGTCCTTTGACCTTGAGCTATAAACATGGAAGGGATAAAAATCGACAAGTGATCAGTCTTTTTGTTTTGAGTCTATGACATTCTGAAACAAAACTGGCAATTAATTTTGTAGTTAACTCTTCAAAAAGTTCATGGTTATTGGACTCATTATAAAAATGCATCTTTTTTAAACTACAATGGATATGCTGATTCTGCGCATACATTGGTGACGATGGAACTATTTCTATGGCCATGTCTACAACCAAATCGGTTATGTTTACAATATTTAATCTTTGAGTTTACAGTTTAATCTTTGAGTTGTCTGATTGTCTGGTGTCCCTACCGACAAAGATTAATTAATTAATTTTTGCAGAAATTGTACTAAATAAGATTATGACATGGCTCTCAACAAATCTGCTTTCATTAAATCTAAATAAAAGTAAATACGTAACGTTTTCATTAAAAAGTAGTACACAACCTCTTACATCCTTTACAATAAAAGCTCATAGATGTGGACTTAAAAATGCTATAAATTGTGGATGCTATAATCTCGAACGTGTAAGCTCAGTTAAGTATCTTGGAGTGATTCTAGATGATACACTCTCTTGGGCTCCCCATGTTGATAAACTTATTGGACAAACAAGAAAAATGATATACATATTTAAGAACTTAAAATCCATACTCGACAAGAAAACCTTGAAAACAGTATACTTAGCGACTGTACAGTCGATACTATCCTATTGCATCACTGTCTGGGGTAACTGCAGTAAAACATTACTCCTACGACTAGAGCGAGCTCAAAGAGCGATCCTCAAAGTAATGATAGGGAAGCCAATTGTATTTCCATCCCGTGAGTTGTATGAACTGAGTGATGTCTAAACGGTCAGACAAATCTATATTCTCCATGTGATTACGCGAAAACATAAACAAATTCATTATGATCCTGGCTTACTTCAGCGCAAAAGAAGATCTGACAAAGTCTGTCAGATCAAAACATGTAGAACTGAACTTGCAAGAAGGCATTTCAATTTTTCAAGTCAAATACTATATAATAAAATAAATTATAACCTAAACATATACCCGTTGAATGTCAGAAATTGTAAATTATTGATAACCAAATGGCTTAAAACACTTACCTATATTGAAACTGAGGATTTCATTAGTTTGAAATAAAGTGCAGTTTTTTATACAAACATAGTTTTAATTTTTGCTTGCTGGCACACATAAAACGCACACACACACACACGCACACACACACACACACACGCATGCACGCACACACACACACAACTATTAATGTGTAATCTTTAAGCACACATATCTATTTTTAATTTTAAGCTCCAAGGAAATCCCCGGAGGTGGGCGTTAATGTCTGTGACACAGTTTTTCAACTAATACAGATGTTATCGTTCATTAAATTTAAGATTCCTCTGTAAATTTGATACACAATAAAGAATTTTTTCATTTTTCATTTTTTCAAAGACGTGTTGCCAAGCGATTAAGAGTTCCGGTACGATGGTTTGTCGAAACCAATTAGGAGAATGGGTTTACCATACCCCTAACAGGTTAGCCCGCTACATCTTAAACCGCATCATCACCATACCAGCTGAGATGCCGTCAAGGGTTAACTTGAAGTGTATATTAAAAAAACAGAATTTTAAAATTGAATGAACTAAAAATTTGGAAATTACTCTAATTCCTTATGCAGGTCTGACTCCAGTACACTTAGCGGCAGCAGAAGGTCGTACGGCTGTTCTAAAAGCGCTTTTAGGCGCCGGAGGCCGATGCGGCGTGCGCACTCGAGATGGATACACGCCTCTTCACGCGGCTGCGCATCACGGACACCACGCTGCCGCCAAGACGTTGCTTGAGGCGGGTGCTGACGTCACAGCCAAAGCTGCTCACGGGTAAGACTTTCAGATTACTTTTAGATTGGTTTAATCATTGATATGCAACATGCATTTTTTTTTATTCACCACAAGTTAGCCCTTGACGGCAATCCCACCTGATGGTAAGTGATGATGCAGTCTAAGATGATAGCGGGCTAACCTGTTAGGGGTATGGTAAACCCATACTCCTAATTGGTTTCTACGCGACATCGTGCCGGAACGCTAAATCGCTTGGCGACACGCCTCTGTCGGTAGGGTGGTAACTAGCCACGGCCGAAGCCTCCCACCAGACCAGACTCGAGCCGAGAACCGAACCCAGGACCTCCAACTTTATAATGCGACAGCGCAAGCGCTGCGCCACGAAGATCGTCAATATAATAAAGAAGATAATATATAAGCATAAGAATAATATTGAGCCACTTCCAACTACTCGTCATAAACAGATCTTCTGTTTCCAAGATATTATTTGAGGTTGGTGCTGACATCGCAAAAGGAGCCGTGCTCAGTTTCCCATAACTCATAAAGCCTCATTGATAGACATAGATAGATAGATTGATAATATATACTTTCAGGTAAGTAGTAACTTACTTGATAATATATACTTTCAAGTAGTAGTAACATTTTAGGGGTAATATTCTTAAAATATAACCCCTAAAACGTTACCACTACCGGTAAACAGTTATTCTAGCACATTATAATCGTTTGCTAACTTATAGAATTGTTCTAAAGTCGTGAACGATTATTTCCCAATCGTTCTTACCGTATAATAATAAATAGCACGTAATGACTTGATTCGCTTGGACTATTAAAAAAAATATTTGTCCTTTAACATTCCCCAAAAATATTTTCTTTAATATTCTCAGAATTATAGGAATATTTCCATGACTAATAATCAATTTTTCCTTAAACAGATTCACTCCACTCCATCAAGCGGCCCAGCAAGGTCACACACTTATCATACAACTTCTCCTGAAGAGCAATGCTGACCCCAACGCGCTGTCGGCGGTAAGTTAACTTCTTCTTTTTTGATAATCAACTGTTTAGTATTAATAAGTCTAAAATAATCTAAAGCGGTGATAGACTTGTGAACTGTACACTGCAGTTATTTTGCATGCCAGCATGACATTTAATATTTCGGGGTTATGTGTGTTTTAATTTTTAGCAATTATATATCACTTTCACTAAAGGCACACATCGTGAGGAAAATTGCAGACTTCGCTATAAAGATGCAGAGGGTTTATAGCTCTTAATCTTTCTCCAATGAGAAAAATAAGCACTGGAACTTTAACATAATTTTTAGGTCAGCCATAAACAGCCATTAAAGCTTGTTTATTAATAATCAAGTTTTATACCCGGAAAATCTGTTATGTTGAATTAAATGGTTTTCTTTGTACGATTAAATTGACAGCTCTAATACAAACAAACAGTATTGTGCTATCCTTTATATATTATGCTATATCCCCTTGCAAATGTAAGCACTGTTTTAAGCTCACGAATTTAGTTTAATCAAAATAAAGGGTTTTTCACTATAGTTTAGCCCATATAAAATCAATATTTTTGATGCTTATATTCACCTGCCTTACTCAGACCATTACTCAGATCTATATAATAGAGCAGGTCTTACTGCCCTTTTGAATATTTTGACCTTGACTTTAATCGGCATACCAGAGTCATAGAATGCCAAACAACGATCTCAAAACTATGATATTTGTAAAAGACATACATAATATGTATTAAGTCAGTTCTAGTGAAAAATATTAAGATTAAGTTTAGTATATTAACGATTATATAAACGATAAAAAAAGCTTGGGTTGGGTGAATTGCTCTATCTCCATAGGTACTATAATTTATTATTGATTATGTGAGATGGCGATAACAACAAAAAAAACCCGGCTAAGTTTGTTGTGGGTTTCTTCTTAGACATGTGGCGCGATTTTAACCCTCTTAGCTTTAGTTTTAAGTTGGCGAGTGTAGTTATCACCAACACTTCACGATTCATAGATGCCTGAAATAGGCTAATCTAAATTGTTTGTATTTTGTAACAGAACGGACAGACAGCGTGCGCGATAGCAGATCGTCTGGGCTACATAAGCGCAGTGGAGGCTTTGAGGCCGCTCACTGAAAACACTTTGAGCCAGGCTGTTGGTGATACTGGTAAGTGATTTTCTTTATTCATGATTAAATATACTAATCTTAAATCCAATTGTTGGTACTGTCGGTATTAGCCAGCGTTCCAAAAATTACATATTAAAAATGTCAAACAGAAATTAAAAGAATATTTTTTGGTTGAGTTGGACGGTTGATTCATTTGTGTCGACCGTCTAACTCAGTTAGGAAATGTTCTTTTCATGCCTAATATGCTTACTCAGTTCCTCTAGTTTTAAGCTGTTAAGTTACAGATTAGCACCGAGGACAAACCTCTTCGGCTTGTTCGGTGCCATTATCGTAATATTAATTATATTCCTTTTATAGTAATAATAAATAAATAACAATTTTCCAATAAATAATTATTAATTTTGTAAAATTTATTTTCTTTTTCTACGTTTCAAATGTAGTCTGGCAGATTATTATACATTTTTATAAACATTACGTAGGGACTCGAGGTGTGAAGTTTTAGTTATTATTTTATCCACACCTCGACTTGACTGTTTAGTGACGATAAAGTTTTTACCACATATTATTTCATTTGTTTTAGTCCAGAATTGAAACTATTCATCTGGTGTTTATTTGCTACATAAACCTAAATCACTTATTGGCTTCTAATAAAAAAATTTCAAATATTTTTATTTGTCAACCCATCAACTTAATCTGTCCAAATACACTTCTTAAACAACATCTTAATTGGTTCACAATCACAACAAACTGTAATCGTGTTAATTACTAATGTATTGATAATAATAGAAAAATATTTTTTTATTTATTTATTCATTGTCATTCCTAAAGTACCGTAGCTTACTGGTTTAGTGAATTATAGCGTTGAAAGTAAATCTAACTGTACTGTGTGTCCATGGAGTTGGAAATTATACACGTTTTGCATACTAAATATAACGTTATCGCTGTTTATTGAGCAACATTGCATTTTTTATATATTTTTTCTATTTTGAGGTAGGTTTGCGCTTGACGACAATCAGTACCAGAAGGCATTGATGAGGTCTAGGTTGGAGCGCGCTTACCTTGAAAATGCCTATTCACTCTTCTCTTGAAGGAACTAAGGTTATACGTGGCACACCTTAGCGGTTCGATTCATAAACGTTGATCCAAATCGTTTCGTCCGAGTAGGTTGGATTTTAACCACGTAAGGGCGTCAGCGATCCCGATTTCTCGAAGTTCTGTGGTAAAATATGACTACTATTTTTTCGTTTCACATTGTCATTATTCCGTTTATTTAGAGTTGTAAATAGTAAAAAAGATACAATTTCTGAATTGTATTTTTGAATAACCGATTCGGCTGTGTAAAAATCTCTGAATTTTTATACAGCCGAATCGGTGACACTGTTTACCTACGTTTTACCTCTATACCGGAGTATCATAAGCAGATGTTAAATTTTCAATGGTCAATTACAAAACTTTACCGTAATGCGTACCGGTAAGCGCAGCGTAGGACGACCTCTGCACACTGGACCGACGAACTGAAAAGGATTGCTCGTAGCAGTTGTATGAGGAAGGTGAAGGACCGTGTGTGGCTAACCGTCCGACCCCCCCGTTATACCGTCCGACCCCCCCGTTATCCCAAACGTCGCCTAAGCCGAGGTTCGGCCTCAAAGGAGGTGCCCTTAGGCAGTCGTTCCCTAGGGCTCAAAAGCCCTAGGTCTCAAAATTTCTTCTGGCAGAGTTTCTTTCCAAAGCTCGCCAAACAGCCCGGTTACGCTGTGGCAACCAATAGGGTTTGTACAGCTAATAGACAGTCCGAAAAAAAAAAACCGTGTGTGGTGCCTCACTCTCGGAAAGGCCTATGTCCAGCAGTGGGCCTCTATAGGCTGATTAAGTAACTGCAAAACTTACCGTATGAAAAAAATTAAACTTTCTTTTATATAGATTGATTTTAGCCATATTGAGTTAAGAGACATTTTCTACCGCTATGAGCGGAAAGCGGAGATATCCACTACCGTCTATATCGAAAACTGTGTGTGAATAAAAAAGTGCCGTCTTTTTTCTAAAATATGATTTATCACCCTCAATCACCACGGCGAGAGTCCCTATATTCAAACAGCTAAAACAACTGCGCTGGCGCAAACTTTGATCTAAATCCGCGCACCGCTAAATTTAATGATATCCGCCAACCGTGCATAAATTGAAAACTGGACAGATGCCAACTGTAAAATAAAAGCCAACACAGTAGCCGCTAAACAATAATACAGAGCCACACAATTGTCAACCTTATTCCCTAGTCAAAAGTACCATTAATGTGACTCACGTAGGGCTAGGTTAAGATTAATCTTGTGTTGGTTACCCTGATGAAGGATTAACCGAACATGTCATGTTCGTAAGTCATATTATTGTTCGTCTTTGTTTTTTTTATCTGTGTTGACGTGTAGCTGACGTTAACTGTTCCTGACTCGATTGGTCCATTACCCATGAAAATAAAGCGTGTAAATCACGGTTGTTCTTGAGTTTAACGCGTTTGGGTTCGTAATTTGAACACGCGAAGATTCTATACGACTTGTTATGTGTTTTAATGCATATAATGAATAGAAGCAGGCGTTACTTTGCGGAAGTCCATGATAAAGAATAAACAGCAAGTATAATTTGCTATATTCCGCCGACAACCGGCTAGAGGTTTTAGTGGAAGATTTTGTGTGTTGTTATATTATACAAATCTCCCGGATGACGGCGGAATATAGCAAATTATACTTGCTGTTTATTGTTTAATGCATATAGACTGGGTCTGGCACGTGGTACCGACTCATTGGTGCTAAAGAGCACCAAGTGAGCGGACGAGGTTTTTATTTAATTGAATTACTTTCGGGCTTCGTTTGAAGATATAAGCAAAGTATGCTTTAGACTCGCCGTTTTGCACATTGTTTCGGAGGAAGGTAGACCAAAGATAATGATGATGTTGTTCCACCCCACCGAGATTAAGCATTCATGGTTTAGTGTAGTTAAAAAGTTAAAGTTTAAGTTAAAAGTTAGTAACTGTAACAAATATGGCCTTGAGTTATGGCTGACATTTGCTGTGATGTGATCGTATATTTATGCGAAAAATCTGTGCCTTATTAGACTATTGTTTCGGTGGTAAGGGTAACTTATTTAGTAAATAAAGATATTTAGTTAATTAAGTCATAAGATGTCATAAGATGCGCTTTTTTATGAAACTACATTTTCAATTATTCTCATTTATATGATGGAAGTTGATAAAATAGGAACGAGTAAAACAAAAATCACTACTATTTGTTGATATATTTTGTTCTATCAATTTAGTTTACAACGTGTGTTTCATAGAAATTAGCACCAATGCTTGTTAATTAACGTGCGATATGTATATCAATAAGTATTTCCCAGTGATATTACTTATTTTATCTCTCGGTATTACGTAATAGAGCGAATGAAGTCGGCCTTTTGCCACTTGGCGCTGATTTGTAATTCTAATAAATACCTACTGGACACTCGGTCGATAAATCGGCGTTATAAATAAACATCTCATTCTGCTTAATTCTAGGGCAAATAAATGTTTTGTAGCCGTGTAGAAATTAAAATTTTATTTATGAGGCATAATGCGACAGTCATTGAAGTGTGGAAGGAAGGGTTCTTAAACGTAAACGTTATTAGAAATCTGTATAACGTTGTTAGTAGTTATAAAATTTGCGATGTCTATCCTCGTGTTTCAGGGAGCACGTAAATCTATTAATTTGCCCCGTAATTAATGTTTAAAGCCCGCTATCCTTTATTGGATCAGCGTGAGGCTTGCAACGCTCGCCCTCCTATTAGAGAAAATGCTTTTGCTTAGGGAATCCGTTCAGGATGAGAGTTGCTATATGACTACTCTGTCCAAGTGGAACGTGTGGAAGTTACTTTCGGAGTCTCGACTTCTCTACATTGGGACTTCGTTTTTTTTTACACACTACAGCTTAGCCCTTGACGGCTATTTCACTTGGTGGTAAGTGATGATGCTGTCTAGGATAGAAGCGGGCTAACCTGTTAGGAGAATGGTCCTAATTGGTTTCTTAACGACATCTTTGTCGGTATTTAACGATAGGGTGGTAACAAACGACGGCCGAAGCCTCCCACAAGACCAGACTCGAGCCAGGAATCGAACCCAGGACCTCCGAATTTATAATGCGACAGCGCGCGCACTGCGCCACAGTGGTCGTAATTACAAATAATTTTATTTTATTTGAAGTTGAAACCGGTTCATCGTTTATTCGGATAAACTAAATGAAAACGAATGAATGTAAGAAAAGGAAATGTTTTTTTATAAAAGAAAATTGTTTTCAATGTAATTGGTTAGCTGAAGGATTTTTTCAATCGTTTGTTTTTGTTACCAAATTAACTATGTTATTCAAACATTGAAGAGATATTTCTTCTATATAATATAGTAACAATAAATCCTACAAATCATTTCAGTTACAAAAACTAAATTATGACTTATGTCCACCGTAGGCGGAGTACCGTATGTTTATTAGATAGCTAGTAGTAATGTTTAATTCATGGATATAATACAATAAAAACAATACATTCAACTCTGACCCATTTGTACAGTCATTGATAGTCTGTTCTCAATCGAAATAACGAACGTAACCTGCCTATCCAATACGTATTGTAGGCAAATCATTTGTGGGCCACAATAGTATGCATAATGCATGCGTATAGCATTGTAAACACCATGAGTTTGTTAGATACACGTTAAATTGACTACAAATTGTTCTTTTTCAATCATTTAAATCGAGAATGGTGACCATTATTTAATCTTACAGGTCCCGTTTTTATAGGTTTTATTCTACTAAACGTAGTTTTTAGACATTAACCTAAATTATTAGTAATGCCTCGTGGTAGATAAGAAATATAATATTAACCTCCACGGCACTAATATTTATTGAGCTAATAAATATTAATGTGCACGAAAAGGCGGGAGACTTCGTATATGGTGGGAGTGGTTTTTTCACGCTTTTCTTGAATTAATGTTTGTTGGCTAATTTTGAAAAGGACTGGTGTTGGTTGTGTCGTGGACAGTGTTGGTGTCGTTTGCGTAGTGGCTAGTTTTCTGAATGGTTAACAGGTATTGATTTGGGAAAGGTTTGAGGGCGCCGCGTCCGCAGAGTGCGAAGTTTCCCGCCATTTCTCCCTAACTTCTACATTGCTATAAACTTGACATTGGCTAATCTGTGCAAAGCCATAAAAAAAAGAGAACTAATAATAATTAATGTGTACATGTAAATGCAAAAATGTGGAAGTGCAAAATAATTACTTACAAATAAACGAGGTAATTGATAATTTTACGACACGTTAAACTAGGAGTTAGAATTAAATATATTGTTTAAATTAGTCGTACAACTTTGCTGAATTGGATGTATAAATCTCTAATTAACTATATTTAAAGCTCTCAGCAACCCTCTTGAAGAAACCTCAAGAATAGCAGGGAGAAGTGCTCAGCATGTGATTTTAGCGCTTCGCCTACCGCACCTTAGTGATCCCTTAAATTCTACTTCTGCGCTGTGTTAATTTGTTAATTTTATTGACTTGTTCTTTGATTTTTTTGTGATTGTTACACTTTTTTTTTAAATTTTCTTGAATACATGGCTACTCTAGCCCTGCCTACACCAGCGCGAGTCGCATTTCCATGCATCTCCGATCGACTCGTCATTATCTAATCTATTCCTCAATGGAAGTCATAAAGATGCACGGCTAGATGCAGATACATTCCTAGCTTCATTCTGTGAACATCTTCTACGCGATTTGTGATAAATGTGTCAATTAATTGTGTGACCAAAATATTGAAGTGTATTGAAGCTTAGTTGGCTTTGGTGGTAAGTGATTAATCTAAATTTAGAAACAACCTTCATGAGAAGTATGGTCAATGCGTTCGAAAAGGCGATTAAAAAATAGGGACATGTAATCTGAACACACATACAGTACGAAAGTATTTTCTTGCGGACATATTTGCTTATCAGAAAAATCATTAATGTGTAACTTGTGTAGTTCATAAAGGTTGGTTTTAGAACATAATAGGCAGAAGTTTTAGAACAGATTAAAGAGCACCTTTTCCCATTATATAAATTAATATAACGGATAAAGGTAACGCTAACCGTAAAATCGGGAGTAGGTTAGTCCTAATTTTAGGGCCAATTTTGTAGAAACTGTTTTAATTTCGGACAAACTGTTTAAAAAGTATTCTTAGAGATTTGCTTATGTATGCAATTGTATTTAAAATTTATATGTATATTATTTTTTAACCAAACGCCTTGCTGCGTAATAAATTACAGAAAGCGATTAGTTTGATGTGCTGTCGAAGCGGAAATATTCCATCACATTGGATCATAAAAAAATATTTTTATGTACTTTTATATTTCAAGATTTTTATGTTTATTCATATAACTTATTCAACTATAATTATTAACGGTTATTCAATTGGAAGTGTATACTCAACATCTCAAGAACTGTTAACAAATCTGTCTCAATATGTTGGAAGATCTGTGTGATGTGTTCACGGTGCTGATTTGCCTTCCCCCTCCTCCTTTTTTAAACCATGCTTAACGTTTATTGTATTATCACCTACATTATTGACTTAAGGTCAGCCTCTATCTACATCATCATTAAAATATTTCATATTCAGTTCTGTTTTTTGTTTCCTACTTATGATGCTGTTTTCACATTTCATATACTATTTAAACGATTGATTACGATAACCTAATTACAAATTAGCGATCTTAACCTCCGATCTCCCTGAGCTATCATACATCTACAAATCGTGCAATGCCAATCATTTCAGTGGCGCCCTACATAGTTATTTCACAAATCAAATACGCGTATTTTGGCAGCGTAATATAATCATAAATGATATAATTATCAGCTTGTATCTATCCACCCACTTCTGAGCTTCGAGTTGTAATGTAATTGCGCAACTTGAATTATTGAGAAATGTGAATTTTATATTTAGAAAAATTAACACTCGTTTAAAAACCGGCTTCGTGCGTCCTACAAAAAGGATACTACGGAAAAACTACGTATTATTGACGTAATAAGATCAAACGAACAAAAACATAGAAAATACGTTTCATTTACGATTCCTACAATTTCCAACATTCCAGATCTTTATCCATTATGTTCCACAAGACACTGCTCACTGTTAGACAGAAAGATGGACGGACAGCGAAGTCTCAGTAAAAACAAGCACGTTGGAATAGAATCCTAAAAATACTATATAGTGTATAATTTAAAATCATCAAATTCTGTGGCGACTTTTTGCTCACTTATAAGAACCCTTTGGCGATGGTAGTAATTTGTTTTTTTTTTATACAAAGCCTTTTGGAGGTCACTCTACCAAAACGTGCTAGCTTTAAGTTCTCTCATCTCGTGCGATGAATGCATGTCATGCCATGAACAACCCATTACCGGCTCACTACAGAGCACGGGTCTCCTCTCAATATGAGAAGGGTTTGGCCATAGTCCACCACGCTGGCCTTGTGCGGATTGGCAGACTTCACACGCCTTTGAGAACATTATGGAGAACTCTCAGGCGTGCAGGTTTCCTCACGATGTTTTCCTTCACCGTTGAAGCAAGTGATATTTTTTTTTTAAAGACGCACATAACTCCACACATAAAGCTAGAGGTGCGTGCCCGGATTCGAACCGCCGACCTCTGATTAAGAGGCTGACGCCCTAACCACTAGGCTATCACAGCTTCACGTGCATTATAAATTATCAATTTTCTGCTCAGATTGTCTAGATCTACATAGACACCCCTGATTGCTTTTAATCTGGTAATCTGTTATGTTCGCTGCGATCTCTTTTTAATTGGTTGCTAGATACAATATAATGTAAGTTATAGAAAATAGCAAGTTTTAGCAGAAATATTCTTTTATCGACACTTGTTTACATAACATATAGAGAACAACATACACACGACTACATAGTAGTTACATACAATGTTGTTTTTCATTCCGTTCCCTTCGCGCTTGATTATTAGACCTATTATTAGTAACTACTTGCTGAGAGCAGTAACGATTCATTATACCATCTATAAGGATCTAATTGCATATCTAGAGAACGATGCTATGAATATTAATTACTTCTTTTATTTCAATTTTTATTTCTCCTTTATATTCTATTGTCTGTAGTTGTCAGTGTTTGCGAAGTTAGTTAAATGTATCTTCCCATAAACTAGGATTGATTGATTATTATATTTGGTCTAGTTTATTTTTTATACATTACAAGTTAGCACTTGGTCGGCGGATGGTAGCGGGCTAACCTATTTGGAGTAAGGTAAACCCACGCTTTTTGGTTTCTACGCGACATGATGTCGCGTAGAAACCGGAACGCTAAATTGCTTGGCGACACGTCTTTGTCGGTATGGTGGTAACTAGCCGCGGCCGAAGCCACCAGACCAGACTCGAACCGGGAAGCGAAACCAGGACCTCCAACTTTATAATGCGACAGCGAACGCACTGCGCCACGGAGGTCGTCAAAAGGATCCTAGAATTCTAGGATTTATTGATTATTATATTTAGTCTAGCTTAATTAATTGGCTTCTATCAGAATCCGCATGAGGTCGCAAGGACAACAGGACCAGGATCTTCAGTAATGAAGGAACGACTAGAGAGAGAGAATATAATGCAATCGTTAAAATACTACCAGACTCGCTCAAATCTCCTGTTTGAGTTTATAATAGAATAATGACAACCAATCAAATGGCCTTGCAATTATCACATATTCGCTGTCATTTTAAGTCAATAGTTCCCGATATTGCCTCGCTGACTACGCTATAATCTTTTTTCATCTTCTTTAATCTTAGGCATCTACTAGTTTATTAGATGAGACAAGGAAAACTTAATTAAAATTCTATTCGTGTTTGTTACGGGTCTTTTCACTTTTCATAATGTAGTTGATACAATTTTCTCGTCGCTTTTGTTTTCATTGGCAAACAATGGCATAATGCCAAGAGCAGCCGAGGTTGATACAGTCACGAACCACGCCTGTCTTACACTATTCACGTTTTTGTTAACCAACACCGATTTTCAATCTATAATATAATATAAATGCGAAAGTGTTGTCTGTTTATTACATCGACGAGAAATAGTTTGCATCCTGAGTGTTTATATAGGATATATTCTTAGCCCGGTAAAAGTAACCCACGGGTTTTAAAAGAAAATAATATCGCGGTTGAATTGTGCCATTTTTTTATTCCGGAGCTCTAACGCTCTTATAGACATTTAAGTTTGTTTAAACCTGGGTTAAAAATTTAAATTTGGTTGGGTACCAACCCAGCCAAATTTATTGTGTTAAAAGGTCACATTTCAAGAATAGGCTTCACGCAAGAACCTGATGTTATAAATAAGGAAGAAATAGCATATTATATAGACAATAAAACCCTATTTAGATATTAAAAATCTAAGGTGAGAAAATTTATGCTTTATGAACAGATTTTCCGGTGGTGAATTATTTGACAGCAATCCTTTACGTAAAGATGAGAGTTACAATTTGACATAGTTTGTTCAGGTTTCGGCTGGCTAGTTACCACCCTACTGCCAAAGACGTGTCGCCAAGCGATTTAGTGTTCCGTTACGATGGAACATAGAAACCGCCAAACAATGGGTATGGGTTAAATACCTGCCATAGCCCTAATAGATTCGCCCGCATTCATCTGTAGTCTGGTAGTTTGACCTTGTGGTAAGTAATGTCTAATGATACATCATCTGCTACAAACAGCTCAGATTGTTATTTTATTTTATTTTATTAAATAGGTTTACTAGTGATTTTTACATTCACTTACACTATAGTTACATAATAATTTACATGCTTATTGTATGTAAAATCGTCTTGAAGTAAACAAAACATGCAGTTTAAGTTACATTGCAATATAGCGATATAATTTAAATAAAAAGAATGGCATAGTTATGAAGTCATTTTTATGAGTTTTTTTTTTTTATAATTCTTCAATAACATACAGGTGGATATGACCATTAGTTGTTCTCTCTTTGTTCTGTTATTCTTTTAATTATTTAGTTGGCAACACTGTATCTATAGCCCAATTAAGCACTTGAGATTCATACTTACAGTCCTGCTCGCACCGGGGATTATCATTGATCGCTTCCCACTATGGGACAAAATCCGGTTGTTCAATCCATCTAACAGTTTTATTTTTAGCCATTTTCTAACGATGCCTCTACATATATAGTCCTGTCTTTAATCTACTTTTTCTATCCAGGTTTTATGTTAAAAGAGCAACGGCTTTTTGGCCAAGGGTTGAATAATTGTTGGATACTGCATTTTACTGACAAGAACTTACCAGTCGGGAATATTAAAAGGGCAACTTTTTTTACGTAGTTCACGGATTGAATAATTGCTGGATACTGGATTTTACTGACAAGAAATTACCAGTCGAAAAATTTGGCGAACTCACAGCATGAGATGGAGATGTTATATGTGTACCAAAAGCTTTGTAGGTAAACCAAATAAAACAACATACAATCCCAAATCTCTTGTTTAGACCTGACCTTGTTTAGAAGTAAAATTTTCAAAAATCCTTTCTTATTACATTTATATTATATTCCTCTAAGATTTTAAAAGTAAAAATATACTTGTGTAGCTCACTACTAGACTAATTTGAAGACTTAATTGTATACAATTTTACGACAAATTATCAAACGAAATCAGTGAAATGTCTCTCAATAACTTCAAAGTTTATATAAAATGTAAGCTTGTAGAAAAGTCCTATTATAGTGTAAAGGATTTATGTAAGTGATTAACAAGCTTGTTTATTAAATATTGTCCTAATTATGATAAAGCTCTTAAATAATTTTAAATGGCATGATATCTCCAGAACAACAATAACGAAAATAAAAGTTACCCGGCTAAGTTTGTTGTGGGCTTCTTCTTAGATCAGAGCGCGTTTGGAACCCTTATAGCTTTAGTTTTAAGTTTACGAATGTAGTTATCACCATCAAATCACTGCTATTTAATTGACGTATCTAAAATGCCTTTTAAAGTAATATTTGAATAAAGTTTTTGATTGATTGATTGAAAGAATATTAAAATGGATATTGTACGTTCTGTAGTTTGGGCTAAAGTTTGTCAGCCAGAATAAGTCTTGTATAGTATATAATTTACTTGTTTTCACAGCCTACGTAGGTTAAACGAGGAGCTACTCAAGCGGTTACAAATAAAAAATGTAAAAATAGAAAAATGTAACGTCGAGACTCACTAGAGCTCAGAAGGGGAAATTGTGTGAACCTATCTTACACTACTGGTTTCATACATGGCTGGCAGGTATCCGTTTTTAGAACTGTTGACTATGTCGCAAATGGACGGTCACTATCTATAATGCTATATATATATTTAGCTGAAGTGGATCTGTGATAGCCTAGTGATTAGGATGTCAGCCTCCTAATCAGAGGTCGGGGGTTCAACCTGGACACTCACCTATAACTTTTCGGTGTTATGTGCGCAATTAAAATATCATTTGCTTCAACGGTGAAGGAAAACATCGTGAGGAAATCTGCATGCCTGAGAGTTCTCCATAATGTTCTCAAAAGGGTGTCAAGTGGACTATGGCCAAACCCTTCTCGTATTGAGAGGAGACCCGTGCTCTGTAGTGAGCTGGCAATGGATTGATGGTGATTATGATATATGTTATGAATATTTTAGGATACTAAGCAGTTGAAATCAACCTGTTTTGGTAAGACATTGTTTTTTTTAGCAAATTAGCCCTTGACTGCCATTAGGGTTATTGCAGTTACATGTACCTACATATCTGAAATCGGATTTTCCAGACATCGTATATCACTTGGTAGTTAGTACACTTTTTCGGTAGGGTGGTAACTAGCCACGGCCTAAGTGTCCCACCAAAACAATCAAGTGCCTATTCAGTAATTACATTCCCCTGCCGGAGATCGAATCCAGGTCTCATAAAAGCTATGAATGAGTCCTGGATTATATAAGGCAATAGCACTCACTCATCTCTGCGCCAGTAAGATCATGGAATAGCATTCCATGCTGACAGAACGCTCGAGACCTGCGACGGACTTCCACTTGACCAGTTTTTTACTTAACATCTTGAGTATGTCCGAATTGCTATTGTTCTAGCAATGTGCAAAAAACAAATACCTATCAATTGTTAATAGTTTTTATTGGATATAAAGCATCCCGTGTTAAAAGTAAAAAAGTATTATTTTAATACAAAAAAATTAATTAAAATCCATTCATCAATTTCAGTATACGCAAATGTATATGTATAAAAATTGTGCAGATGTATCGGATTAATACCTTACCTTTGAACCTTGTCAACCTATCTGTGAATATGCTAAGGGGCTTACAAATAAACTACGTACCTGACCCTTCATATGACAGCACCTTTTAAATGTCAGATCGTGACAAGACAATACATGACTATTCCGACGTTACGTCACGTTTATTTTTACAAATGATATTGTTTATTGAAAGCTGTGATAGCCTTGTGGCTAGGACGTCAGAATCTTAATCAGAGGTCGTGGGTTCGAACCCGGGCACGCACCTATAACTTTTCGGAATTATGTGCGTTGTAAAGCAAATAAAAATATGGCTTGCTTCAACGGTGATGGAAAACATCGTGAAGAAACCTGCATGCCTGAGAGTTCTACATAACGTTCTTAAAGACGTGTGAAGTCTGCCAATCCGCACATGGCCAGTGTGATCGACTATGGCCAAACCCTTCTCATATTGAGAGGAGACCCGTGTAGTGAGCGTAGAATGAGTTGATGATGATGATGATGATGACTGTTTATTGTGATTAATAAACTATTCGATGCTATGCAAGTTGGTGAGATCACACTTATCCTCCGCTCTCTTGCTGTGCGAAAGATATGACGAACAAACGCAACTACGCTTTTGTGTATTAGTAGGGATCTTTACTTTTCGCGCTTGTAAAGTCAATATCTCCTGCGGATGATCCGGTGTCGGGTCGAAACGTGCGTAGAGGTTCTAGTGGAAGATTTTGTGTGGTGTTATATTATACAAATCTCCCGGTTGTCGGCGGAATATAGCAAATTATACTTGCTGTTTATTGTTTATTAGTAGGGAGTCAGTCACATTTTATCGGCCCTCACCGGCTGGCCCCCCCCCCCCCCGTTATCCCAAACGTCGCCTAAGCCGAGGTTCGGCCTCAAAGGAGGCGCCCTTGGGCAGTCGTTCCCATAGTTTCTTCGAGCCCTAGGGCTCAAAATTTCTTCTGGCAGAGCTTCTTTCCAAAGCTCGCCAAACAGCCCGGTTACGCTGTGGCAACCAATAGGGTTTGTACAGCTAATAGATAGTCCGAAAAAAAAAAAAAATTATCGGCGAAAGAATTTAGTCAAGGTCGCTAGGGAATGGTCAGAAATCAAGTTCAGATTCCGTGTACCGAATTCCCCAACAATGGCTTGCCTATATTATCGGAAACATTCCGACGCACGTGTGTGTTTATCTATATATATAAAAATCAATTGCTGTTCGTTGGTCTCGCTAAAACTCGAGAACGGCGGAACTAATTTGTCTTATCTTGGTCTTGAAATGTTCGTGGAGGTCTAGGGAAGGTTTAAAAAGTGAGAAAAATTCGAATAATTGCCGAGAAAACTCTAAAAACAGCCCTTTTCTTTTTCCATATAAACGTTTTTTAAATAAAATGTGGAGTCAATTTGAGCTTTATTGCTATTCAATAAAGTTCATATTAAATTATAATCATTCACTGTTTTCTAAGAAATGTAGGTGTATTCCTAACCAAAGAGACAATTTGCAATTTATATTTAGGTAATATTTTATCCCGGTATTTCCACAGAAACGAAAACTACGCGGGTGAAACCGCGGGTCTCAGCTAGTAAATAATATATAACGAGGCAGCCCAGTGTTTGTGAGGTGGGCTGACGTCATCGATGCTGAATTTAGCGGATCGACCCGCAATTCTGTTTTTTTCTTTTCTTTATATTATATACATTTTACGAGAATACATAGAGCCGGTAACACTTAGAATTGGAAACGAGGAATAAGATGTTATTTTTTATTTCTCTTTCATAATTAGGGTTTAGTAGGAAAACGGAACATTGATAATTTTGTGCTATTAAAATGAAGTTATTTATACTTTTTTTTTTATACACCACAAGTTAGCATTTGACGGCATCTTACCTGTTAGGGGTGTGGTAATATATAAATATTTCTTTTTTTATCCACTACAAGTTAGCTCTTGACGACAATGTCACCTGATGGTAAATCATGATGCAGTCTAAGACAGTAGCGGCCTAACCTGTTAGGAGTATGGTAAACCCATACTCCTAATTGGTTTCTACAGGACATCGTGTCTGAACGCTAAATCGCTTGGCGAGTAGTAGTAGTAGTCTTTGTTGGTAGAGTAGTAACTAGCCATGCCGAAGCCTGCCCCCAGACCAGACTTGAGCGGGGAATCGAACCCAGGACCTCCAACTTTAATATGCAACAGCGCACGCGCTGCGCCACGGAGGTCGTCGAAATGTAGAATCTTGTATACAGTAAAATAAATAATAGCATCAGTATGATTTTACAAGGGATAGCCCTTGTAAATTTATACTGAGGCTTTCAGTACTTAATTTACTGACATATAGAGCAACATGAAATTTTGCACGAGAGCTCCATAAAATGATGTTTTTTTTTCTTAATACCCTTATATTTATGTTGGACATAGCGCCTCGTACTACCTACGATCTTTTAGTGTTTCTAGCTCACTCTTTAATGAAACTGTCTGTAAATTACCTAATATCGTTCTTATCATATCATCACGGTGTTAGCTGATAAGCCGTTATCGTATCTCTCGTAACACGGCACAATAGTTTTGTATTTTATCCTTGGTAATTTTATATTTTCAATAATAATGTCTTATTTCTACAGTCTACAGTCCGAATATCTTTATGCCAGTTACTGACGTTCGAAATCATTTCTGATTGGCTGGTAATCTTGTAATAGATAAAATATGCAATATGAACGAGTGTTAGTGATCTATTCATATAATGCTATCGCTTTTCTTCTATCGGATTTATTGGCAATACTTTTAGGGTTGATTTTTTGGTTAAGGATGTTTCCAATCGTAATACTCGTAGTATATGGATACAGGACAGCTTTTGCAATATGCACATATGCTTCAGATTAACAGACTGAACTCAACTTGACTAGGTTATGAGCTTCTCTAAATCATACAAGAATCCAGATTAAGATATGTATTATAATTAACAGGTCCTGATTCAGTCACTTGACTTTAAATCTGACATTAACGCTTCTACTTTCTCTAACTATAGATCAAGAATTTTGATAATTGGCACAGAAGTTTATTCAATAAAAAAGGAATAATGCAGGCCGATATCTCCGATTTATATTTTTATTTTATATATGTATATATATATATATATATATATATATATATATATATATATATAGTTATTCCGATACATCCGATTTATATTGTTATTTATATATATAATTGTATGTGTACGCACAACGGTCCTAATTCCCGAAGTTGTGTTCATTCATTCAATAAATAGGATTTAGTTTTTGGCTAAGTAACTCTGCCATATACAGCTAATTAAAAAAAAACACATCTCAAGAACTTTAAGATAAGGAATAGAGAATAAAAAACAACAGTCAACTGAATTTTTCATAATTTCTCTAGGAAGTTTTTAAACCATTGTGGATTGAAGGTGCATATAGATGGAGAATATATTGTCAAATACATCGCGAAAATCTTTTAATTTTAAAAAAAATCGTTCGCAAAACAAATCCGGCTAAGTTTCGTGTGGGTTTCTTCTTAGACCTGGCCGCGATTTGAACCCTCTTAGCTTTAGTTTTAAGTTGTCGATTGTATTTATAACCTTCACTTCACGAATAGAAATAATTAAATGAACGATTCATAAATGCCTGCAATAGGTTTATGTGATTAAAGCTATTTCTGATAAAAAAATCTGAAAACCTTCGACGCACGTGCACCTATTTATCAAAACATGACACACACAACACTGTAACGCGGTTTTGCGTGTCAGTATTCTAATAGAATTTCGAGCTCTATGTAAAAGTTTTTGCATATAGGTATACGCACGTGAGAACGCGCGAACGATACGGCGGCGTCGGCCAGTCGACGCGCGACCTCTTAACGTTTACCACGGCGACCATACAAACGACCAATACATTTGACAGTGAATCATACAAAACTACATACAATAAACACAGCAATTAATTCGCAAAGAATATTTAATGCGCAAAGTTCGGCAGTGTTAAACAGTGTAACTAATTTGCGAATTCCTCTTGCGATTTGAACCCGATCGCTAATTGTTTCGAGGTGTTGTAAACTCGATAATTTCTGCTAAAAGTGCGGTGATGTAACTGGGATTCGGTAAATGGTTTCTTTGTTGCCTCAGTGATACAAACAGTGCTTTGTGAAAATCGTGTACATTGATATACTCGGTAATCGTCGTATAGAGATTTTCGTTCAGGTAAGGTGCTATTCGACTTATGATTTAGTTTTTTTTTCTCTCGGCGTGCAGCCAAAAGTTTATTATTGGCAGGAATTTAAGGTTTGCTCTCCGTATAAACGGTAAATGAAGGCTATTTTCGCTAGCGACGCGTTGTTGACTCAGTTTCAATGGAGAGTTTTGGATCACAGAGAGCAATAATAACTCAACCCACCTATTCAAATAACGTTCTCTGCTCTTAAAATAACTCATATATTTAAAAAATCAATAAAGCTGTTTGGCGATTGATGGTTTAATACTCTAGAGTATCTACCTAAGCGACCAAGATTTCAAACTTAGGTACTGTTCAGTAACTTTTGCTATAGTTGCTAACTGGTGGCGATCACCTTCATATTATATTTGTAATGAGAATCCAACTTTTGTCGTGTTTTATATGAAGACGAACAGTTGACAATTCGTTGAAAAAGCTACTGAGTCAAACTACTAGTATTGGTATTTTACGAATTCCTTATTTCTCATTACTCATCTAAACCTTGTTATATTTGTTTATTTCCTATCAAATTACTCGGGTAAATAAATTTCAGTTCATGTTTTAATTTCCAGATAAGCGATTTCAGCTAATATTAAAGTTATAAAGTTAGGTATTTGTATTACGAAATAAAACCGGTCAGGCGCGGTTATCTCTAACCAAAACAGTAAACGCTGCAATTTGAAAAATAGCAATATTAATTAAATTATAGCATCTACCTACGCGTAAAGAAACACATAAGTAATCGTATTTGCTTTGGAGCTAGCTGCTTACGGCGTCACACTTTATTTTATTAACAGAGCTACTTTTCCCCCGTGTTTATTCATCATGATCAACCCATTACCGGCTCACTACAGAGCACGGGTCTACTCTCAATATGAGAAGGGTTTTGGCCATAGTCCACCACACTGGCCATGTGCGGATTGGCAGACTTCACACGCCTTTGAGAACGTTATGGAGAACTCTCAGGCGTACAGGTTTCCTCACGATGTTTTCCTTCACCGTTGAAGCAAGTGTTATTTTAATTTTAAAAAACGCACATAACTCCGAAAAGTCAGAGGTGCGTGCCTGGATTCGAACCGCCGACCTCTGATTGGGAGGCTGACGCCCTAACCACTAGGCTATCACAGCTACTAGGCTATCACAGCACATGCCCTGTTTATTAACTATCTTTATTAAAAGTTTATCTTAGAAACAATTTCAGCCAATTACTTTCAAAAAAAAGAAGTTGACCACCAAAGTTGATAACTAAAAGAAATTTTTTCTGGCTAAGTTTGTAGTAGGCTTCTTAGAACAGGGCGCGTTTGGGACCCTTATATCTTTAGTTCTAAGTTTACGAATGTAGTTATCACCATCAAATCACTACTAGGTAAATTATTGACGCGTCAAAAGTGCCTTTTAAAGGACTATTCGAATAAAGCGATTGATTGATTGAATAGAATTGACACTGTGCAGGCATGACGGCGCAGGAGAGCGTTGTGCCATTTGCCGTAATGACATTTGTGTCGATTTAACTGCCAATAGATGGTTCACATTAAAATAGATTCTAACATTATTCCTGCCGATTTACTCTAGCCGGATTAGATAAGATAAGAGTTTTAGGAAGCAAAATAGATGACCATTATGAAGCGCCTCCTGTGACTGTGTTAAGTGACGATTAGAAAGGTGATTCATAATAGTAGTTTTGCATACCTCTGACGTCTTCGAAAGGCGCCACAAAGGGGAGGGTGACTAAATTCCCTTCTCTGAAAGGATACTTTGTTATTACTCAGTTGTTTTTATTATTATCAATAGTTTAGATTATGAAGATCATGCCTAGAGAGCCGGTTGTTTACAAGAGGAATGTCGAGGATGACGAATAGACACTGTTGGCCCACTTGATGGACACACTGAGAAACTGTGATAGTGGTTAGGACGTCCGCCTTCTAATCAGTGGTCGCGGTTTCGAACCCGGGCACCTCTAACTTTTCGGAGTTAAGTGCGTTTTTAAGCAATTAAAATATCACTTGCTTCAACGGTGAAGGAAAACATTGTGAGGAAACCTGCATGCCTGAGAGTTCCCCATAATGTTCTTAAAAGGCATGTGAAGTCTGCCAATCCGCACTCGGCCAGCGTGGTGCACTATGGCCAAACCCTTCTCATATTGAGCTCCCGTGCTCTGTAGTGAGCCGGCAATTGGTTGATTAAGATGACTAGATGGACATTCGGACATCACAGCACGTGAAATCTCTATTAGTATAGATCAAAAAGATACCCATCAATGGACGGCCATCGATCGTGATCACGTTTGGTTTTGGGCTATCAATCCGAAGTCTCTACCTCAGTGCTATTTCGCATTTGAGATTCATACACCACACTGATATTACTAATTCGAAAGTACCTGCTACTAAACTGTACTCACCTCAACTGTGGTATTAGACCTCCTATTAAAGCTGTCTGTTACCTTTTCATTCTTAAATCATCATCCTGCGAAAGGCTATAGAATACTACTTAGACGGTTACCGGAATAAATAAAACAGGAAGAACTGCGAATAAAGTCGCAGTTAACAAAAAGTTTTTTTTTAAATATTGGCAGAGCATACTCGTGGTATTTGCGATAACATTGACATTTATCTCCGTTTTTGAGACGACCTTGAAACGAGGTACGAGGTCACTGCTACCAAGTGTAAATGATAACTGAAATCACTCTTTATACAAATTACCTAGTTGTGTTTACCAGACTATTTAAAAATCGCGGGTATGGACTCGCACACGAAGGATTTCAAAGTAGTATCGATATTATTAAGATCAAGCATGTTATGCCACAAAACCACGTTTCTTGTAAGTGATCTTCCTATATATTTTTTTTTCATTTCTTATAAAAATTTTAAACATTATGATTGTTTAAGATATACTTCTTTATAATTTTTAAAATTATGTACAATATTAACTTCATTTTGTTCTAACTATCGCTATATTGCAATGTAACTTAAACTGCATGTTGTGTTTACTTCAAGACGATTTTACATACAATAAGCATGTAAATTATTATTTAACTATAGTGTAAGTAAATGTAAAATCACTAGTAAACCTATTAAATAAAATAAATGATACTAGTTGTGGAGACATCAGTAAGCGTCAAAATACCTGTGTCAAGAGGAATTGCTCTTCCACAGCAAATAAAAAAGTGTATCACAAAAAAAATCGATGGTGTAGTGTTTCTTACTTTGTATGTGTGGGTGCGCACGCGCATGTGAATGTTAGTGTGTTTAATTTATTATATTATTATTTGTTGTTATTATAGTAGCAGCAAAAGAAATATCCATTCCGTGAATACCAACTCCACCTCTTACGGTCCATGAGATATAGCCAACTGACGGAAAGACAGCGAAATCTAAGGCTGATATCTACAAAGCAAGCTCTGAGTCCGAGATCTTACCTTTGGCTTAAGATACAGTTAAAATAAGACAATGTTATTAGTCTGTTTAATTTTAACACTTACTTTAGCTTGGCAAGTACGATCTTTAGATTTTAACCTTGATAGCTTCCCCGTCGGTACCCTTCGAGGACGGAATCAAATTCAAATATGGAGCAGATTCTCAATTCGACCGTGACATAGTAATGTATTTATATGAGCCATAGATACGTTTATACATTACATTTAACATCATTTACTAATTTATAAAATAAATAACCCAAATTTTTAAAAAGCACCCTGTCTAGTATCTTTATTTTATTTATTTTATTTTTATTGGATCATTAAACTAGTCACTATCTATATAAAAACTACAAAAAAAAATTCAGAATATTTTGAATAGGCATACCTTGATTTGATATAAATATTCTATCAAATCAAATACGGGTATTTAGGGTAGAAAGTGCTTTAGAGTCAAGTGTCTAAGTAGGTTTTTCAACGAAACGAACCCGACGTAGATACCTGACGGATGTTTTCATTTTTCCAGAGGCCCCTGTGCTATGCACTGCTTTTATGCATGTGTGAAGTGCACGCCACTGATCTCACCAATCTATTGTTTCAACGTCAGATATGTTAAGGTCATACAATATTTTGGCATGCGTTTATCAATTATCATTTGACATACATAAACGTGACCGGTTCCTATTGTTACTCGTTTATGACTTCAGCGAACGTGTCGTGCGCTGTATGACTTATTAAAACATACTGTATAACCGAATTTAAATAGGTGGGAGGTAGGTACCTTTAGAGAAGGACCTTTACCTTTTTTATTTCCTTTTGAATCTATAGTAACCATTAGTATTATTTAGTCATCATGATCCACCCATTACCGGCTCACTACAGAACACAGGCCTCCGCTCAATATGAGAAGGGTTTGGCCATAGTCCACCACGCTGGCCATGTGCGGATTGTCAGACTTCACACGCCTTTAAGAACATTATGGAGAACTCTCAGGCGTGCAGGTTTCCTCACGATGTTTTCCTTCACCGTTGAAGCAAGTGATATTTTAATTGCTTAAAAACTCACATAACTCCGAAAAGTAAGAGGTTCGAGGCGTGCCCGGGTTCGAACCCCCGACCTCTGATTAGGAGGCGGATGTCCTGACCACTAGGCTATCACAGCTTAAAGTGAAAGGGTGTACAGCTCAGCATATGCCGGGCCTTATTTAAAAACACGTCCCTGTTTTTTTAGCCGAGACCCGGATGACGTCACAGCAAAAAAAGTAAGTAGGTAATGAATGCGCTCGTATTAAAACTTGATGTTGTATGTATGAAAACATTTACAGAGTTCGTGCGATTCGTTGCCGTTCTTCGCCTCGTCACATACGAGCTTTAAGATAATCGACCTCACTCTTTTACGCGTGATTTTATTCACATACAACGCACCAAAACACACATTGACTCCACGCGATTATACCCCGTAACACCCTTATCACAAATAACATTGTGGCGTGATAGATCGCTTAGATAGGCGTGCGTATGTTATCTCTCGATACAGGAACCTGTTTTGCTGTATGTAGGTTGCAAGTTTCTAACAGACAGTAACGCCTAGTCGGACCGCGTGTATATAAATGATACGTGCCCTCTTCGACCTAGAATTTCATAGTGCTAAACGGTCGAAATTCATAATCAATCTAATCCAACATCTGTGAATTGAGTGTAGTATAGTTACTATCCTTTTCTTACTCTTCTCTGTAGATAAGGACTAATTAATTCAATCTGCTGTCACAAGGTTAATTATTAACCTTTATATTCATTCCACTAATGTTTCTGGGCACAGAGATGGTTTAACAGTCTAAACTTCTCTAACAACTATCTAATCTAACAACTATACCTATGTAGTCTTAGAAATACCACCGAAGTAAGTGACTTGTGAAACTTGGTAAAACCCTTTCATCGTGTGGAAAATGTGATGAGCTTAACACGCCTGTACATATCTTTATAAATTACAGCTGTAAGAACATTATGATCATGTTCGAGTCTCGTCAATATCGGTCAACTCAATTAGGAGCTACGATTTCACACACACACACACACACAACTTAATACACAGATACGCAGAAATTGATACATTTTTGTTGTACTTCACAGAATTTCGATTTGTTGTTATTCAACATTATGACCATGTTCGAGTCTCGTCAATATCGGTCAACTCAATTAGGCTACGATTTCACACACACACACCCAACTAAATACACAGATACGCAGAAAAAAGAAATTGATACATTTTTGTTGTACTTCACAGAATTTCGATTTGTTGTTATTCAAGTGTTGGCAGCTCCTCTGGTGGCGTAAATTTCATTCTAATGAGACCCGTGCTCTGTAGTGGGCCGGCAATGAGTTGATCTTGATGATGATGACAATACTTTAACTGTATTATATAGTATGTATTATATACAGCTAGGGTCATTTCTTATTTTCTGCGTATTTGTGGCGTCGTACATCGTAAAGTTGCTTTGCAATTTATTGTTTGTAAGTTTGTTTTTAATAAATATCAAATAAGAAGGTGGGTCAATTGATGGTAAGTGATGATGCAGTCTAGGATTGTAGCGGGTCAACCTGTTAGAGGTATGGTCAGCCCATACTCCTAATTGATTTCTACGCGACATCGTGCCGCTAAATCTCTTGGCGAGACGCTAACTAAGCCTACCTAACTAAGTACGCTAAATAGACCAGACTCGAGCCGGGAATCGAACCCAGGACCTCCAACTTTATAATGCGACAGCGCACCCACTGTGCTATGAAGGTCGTCAGAAAAAAAAATTATGTTGGATTAGCTATCCATTCCAATGTAATCTCTTCTAGGTGCGGTCATTTGCTACATGGCTTAATTATAACCGAGCCGACACATTATGTACTTGGTGTAAGCACTGTGACGTCACGTGGACCGTTGCTCCGGCACTTTAATCAATTTACGGTAGAACGATAATGGTCACGGCTAATTTTCTTCTTCGCTATCGTTTAAAATAAACCCGGTTTTAGTACGTGCTCGTTTACTTTTGGTGTTGTTTAAAAATGATGTTATAATTACGAAGGTAATTATATATCCCTTGATCACTTTGCTCCACAACTGCCCTGTAGTTTTAATAGCTTTAGTATCAAGTTTACGAATGTAGTTCAAGTTAGCCCTTGACGGCAATCTCACCTGGTAATTTCTTTTTTTCGGACTGTCTATTAGGTGTACTAACCCTATTGGTTGCCACATCGTAACCGGGCTGTTTGGCGAGCTTCGGAAAGAAGCTCTGCCAGAAGAAATTTTGAGCCCTACGGCTCGAAGAAACTAAGGGAACGACTGCCTAAGGGCGCCTCCTTTGAGGCCGAACCTCGGCTTAGGCGACGTTTGGGATAACGGGGGGGTCGGACGGTGAGTGGTCCGTACGTCTCCGAGGCCTTGGATGTAGCCCACGTCCGGATGACGTAGGATAGCGAGGACCTCGTCTTCACCGGCGAAGACGGTGTGTCACCTGGTAATGATGATGCAGTCTAAGATGGTAGCAGAATAACTTGTTAAGATTATGGTAGACCCGTACTCTTAATTGGTTTCTACGCGACATCGAGCCGGAAAGCTAAATCGCGTGGCTACATGTCTTTGTCGGTAACTAGCCATGGCCGAAGACTTCCACCAGACCAGACTCGAGCCGGGAGTTATCACCGTCAGCTCTGCAATGTAAGTTACTCTAAAGTGCCCTTAAAAAGATAATTTGAATAAAATTTATGATTGAGAACCAGATCAATCAGAGGTTGGTGGCTCGAACCCGGGCACGTATCTCTAACTTTCGGAGTTATGTGTGTTTTTAAGCAATCAAAATATCACTTGCTTCAACTGAAGAAAAACATCGTGAGTAAACATGCATGCCTGAGAGTTCTCCATAATGTTCTCAAAGGCGTATGAAGTCTGCCAATCCACAGGCACATGGCCAGCATGGTGGACTATGGCCAAAGCCTTCTCATATTGAGAGGAAACCCGTGCTCTGTAGTGAGCCGGCAATGGCTTTATCATGTTGATGATAATGATAATGAATAGACGCTTCGTTCCATTATGGATCCCGAATATAACACACTTGGGTCAACCAATGCCATCGATTTTTACTAGCCCCGTAGTAATTAGGGCTTACCTACTTCCACGGCCGTAATCTTATAGTATCTCCTTTCCCTAATCCTTCGTGCCAAGCGAACCATAAACTGATGGCGTTTTTTAACTATATGAGACGGTGATACCAAAAAAGAAACCGACTAAGTTTGTTATGGGCTTCTTCTTACAAAAAGTTATCTGTTTATGTTAATATACGTACCGTTTAGTAGGCTGCACAATATTAGTAACTCATTCAAAGGAAATTGTATTTTATTTTATAATAAATTACACATTGATATCTTGGAAATGTCTATCAATAAGTAATAAGTATCAATAAGTAATAATATCAGTAAGTTCAATGTTTTTATAAAACGAAAGCTTGTAGAAAAATTATATTACGATATTAATAATTAAGGATTATATAAACGATAAAAAAACTTGGGTGTGAATTAATCTATCTCCTATAGGTAATATAATTTATTATTCATTATGTGAGCCTATCTCTATTCCAAACCTCTGTCAAATTGGTTAAGTAGTTTTGGGTGAAAGAGTAAAAAACTTTCGCGTTTATAATGCATATATAATAAGGATTTAGTTGAAATTCCCGGTGCGATTTTTTTTTACTTTTCTGCTTTAAATAAGAACGCAATGCCTACTCTCAGGTCTGTAGCTAGCAGAAGCACATGGTTATTAACGACGACGTTAGTTCAAGTTTCCAGTTAAAATAAGCGAACAGTAAGGCACGTTACACGTTAAGGGCTAGTCCAGACGCGGCGGGAACCGCGCGATTATAGAATCGCATGGAAATCGCGCGGGTCTTATTTATATGAGTTACAAGTAATCGTTCAGACATAACAGCGCGGTTAATCAAGTTAACGTCACAGCTCGTGAGTTTGCCATGAATCGTTAAGACACTGAACTATTTATTGATGAAGTGGAGAAGAGACCTGCCATATGGGATCTTCTGTGTGAAGATTACTCAAATAAATTTATCAAGAACCGAGCTCGGCAAGAGTTGGATATTTGAACTGACCATGTACTAGTCGGTCACTTAATATTGAACCCAATACCGCCTTATCTTCTCTTTTTTTTTAAGGCGCAACACAGTAAACACACTTCTTTGTCGACCTCCGTTTCCAAACTGGCGTTATCCCCGCACGAAAATCGCTTAATAACCGCCGGTGTCTGAATAGCATCACAATTTTGCGGGTTCAAATCGCGCGATTCGTAAACGCGCGGTTTCCGCATTTCTGAACTAGCGCTAAGTATAGTATAGTCAAGAGAAGACAGATCGATTACAGATCCTGCGTCGGTTTCACCGCATTTCCTTTTCGCGTCCGCAACGTTATGTAGCTATAGGTACTTTGCGTATTCATATCAAATTCCACAAACCACATCTGGCTTGTGATTTACCTATGTTTTAGGTATAAACAGTTTTGTATTTTATGTTCTATATTTATATCATATAATTTATTTATTTATTTATTATTCTAGCTTAACAGGATTGAAACCTAATTTGCTAGAGTAGCCTAATATAAAAAAACGTATATATATAATATATTAACTTGGTTATTTGTAAGTGTTTTTGACGACCTCCGTGGCGCAGAGCGCGCGCTGTCGTATTATTATGTTGGAGGCCCTGGGTTCGATTCCCGGCTCTAGTCTGGTCTTGTGTGAGGCTTCGATCGTGGCTAGTTACCACCCTACCGACATCGAAGTGTCGCAAAGCGATTTAGCGTTCCGGCACGATGTCGCATAGAAACCAGTTAGGAGTACGGGTCTGCCATACTCTTAACAAGTTAGTCCGCTAATATCTTAGACTGCATCATTACTACCAGGTGAGATTGCCGTCAAGGGCTAACTTGTAGTTGAAAAAAATATATATAAATGTATATATGTATTTATATTAAAAGAAAAGTGACTTTATAATTCCATTAAAATACTGCCGACCGGAAGTTAAATATATGTAAACAAACTCAAAGCTAGCTAGCTATGAGTAGAGATGATGATTCAGCCCAGTGGTTTTAATCCATCGGTCAAAAGCGCTAATGGTCGAAGGTTACCAAGATATACAATTGTAATAGCAAACCGTGCCGATTGGTCAATTATGTCAGTCAGTCAGATGATGATGTAATCGCCATGCCCTCATGAGGAAGTGGCATTTTGTTTGTTTCGTGACTCATGTTTTCCTGAGGTTAAATGATTTTTAATATTACCTACCTACCTACCTATTTGATGAGGTCAAACATATTTTAGTTATTTGCACAGCATTATGTCATATGGTGTTTTATTATGGGGTGATGCTGATGAAATTGAAGCCATATAAGTGCTGTGTGTAAAGCTGTGGTAACCTAGTGGTTAAGACGCCCGCCTCCTAATCAGAGGTCGGGGGTTCGAATCCGGGCACGCACCTCACACTTTTCGGAGCTATGTGCGTTTTTAAGAAATTAAAATATCACTTGCTTCAACGGTGAAGGAAAACATCGTCAGGAAACCGGCATGCCTGAGAGTTCTCCATAATGTTCTCAAAGGCGTGTGAAGTCTGCCAATCCGCACATGGCCAGCGTGGTGGACTATGGCCAAACCCTTCTCATATTGAGAGGAGACCCGTGTTCTGTAGTGAGCCAGCAATGGGTTAATCATGAGGTGCTATGTGCAATATGCAAAAGGGCTACGCAGAATAATTGAGAAATAAAATTTAATAAGTCAAAATAATGACACAAACTATTTCTTCCTAGTCCAGGGCGGATTTGGAATCGTAGCTTTAGTTTTAAGTTTACGAATGTAGTTATCACCATCAAATCACTGCTATGTAAATTATTGACGCGTCAAAAGTGCCTTTTAAATGACTATTTAAGTAAAGCTTTATTGGATTGATCTATTGGTTGTTTGCATGAGCTATTAGAAGGTGCCGATGAGGCTGGTTTGTCTAGTTAGCATGTTCAAGTGTTGGGTTTTTCTGTTATAAATCTTTTTAGGAAGATTTAGGAAATTGGCGACATCGTGATGTCGCCAATTTCCTAAATCGCCCATTTTTTGGGCGAACGATACCTAGTTTAAAGTTTCTGGATATGTTTTACTCTTGTTCCATTTGAATAAATGAATTAATTGCGCAGTTTTTTTCGCTGCACACGGTTTTCTATAGGACAACTCAAACAACACATTCATTCACCCCGGCTAAGTTTGTTGTGGGCTTCTTCTTAGACCGGGGCGTGTTTGGAACCCTCATAGCTTTAGTTTTAAGTTTACGAATATAGTTATCACCATGAAATAACTACTGTGTAAATTATTGACGCGTCAAAAGTGCCTTTTTAAGGACTATTTGAATAAAGATTATTTTGAATTTGAATTTGAATTCATTTCACACGGATTTGTCTCGAACCTATCTTCAGTGTAAATCGGGGGATAGGTTTTAAAGTCGTCCTGCAAGAGGGCTGCTTTTTTTAGCACTGCATGTTGTCGATTCAAGTGACTATGATTAACTTGTGATAATAATCGCCAACGCCCACCATTCCGCATACTTAAACAACAAGGCTTAAAAAATTCAAACCGATTATCTTGTGGTAGGTAGAAGTGAGTCTAGGTTGAGAGTATACTGTTTAATACTGCTGCTATTCCTTTAATTGCAAGTGACGACCTCCGTGGCGCAGCGCGTACCTTGTCGCATTGTATAGTTGGAGGTCCTGGGTTCGATTCCCAGCTCGAGTCTGGTCTATTGAGAGACTTCGGCCGTGATTAGTAACCACCTTCCCGACAAGCGATTTAGCGAACCCCCACGATGTCGCGTACAAACCATTTAGAAGAGATCCCTAACAAGTTACCTTGCTACCATTATGACTGCATCATCACTTACCATCAAATGTAATTGCAGTCAAACTAACTTGTAGTGGAATTTAAAAAAAGGTGGATTCCATTAAGAATATCCTTATCAGATCCTCATAAAGTATTGACTATTCGGTGGACCCATTGGAATGCAATAATAATCTTCGGTTCAAATAGTGATTACTAAGTAGTTAAAAAATAAACAGCAAGTATAATTTGATATATTCCGCCGACAACCGGGAGATTTGTATAATATAACACCACACAAAATCTTCCAGAAGATTTTTTGCGGTGTTATATTATAAAAATCTCCCGGTGGTCGGCGGAATATAGCAAATTATACTTGCTGTTTATTGTTTATCATGGACTTCCGCAAAGTAACGCCTGCTTCTATTCATTACTAAGTAGTTATTAAAATTTAATTAACTTTCTTTAATTGGCTCCATGACTAATCTTTTGCGACCACCGAAGATTCATTGTTAATTGCATATATGATTGCCGACTGACCAATTATTACTGATGCTAATAGAATTAATCTACCAGAATAGGTTTGTCTGCCTATTTTAAGTTTGACCGCCGATAAACTCTGTTATTTATTCATATATCGGCATCATCATCATGATCAACCCATTTGCCGGCTCCCTACAGAGCACGGGTCTCCTCTCAATATGAGGAGGGTTTGGCCATAGTCCACCACGCTGGCCATGTGCGGATTGGCAGACTTCACACGCCTTTGAGAACATTATCGAGAACTCTTAACATGCAGGTTTCCTCACGATGTTTTCCTTCACCGTTGAAGCAAGTGATATTTTAATTGCTTAAAAACGCACATAACTTCGAAAAGTTAGAAGTGCGTGCTCGAGTTCGAACCCCGACCTCTGATTAAGAGGTGGACGTCCTACCCACTAGGCTATCACCGCTGTATCCATACTTACAAGTATATATTTTGTAAGCCAAAACAAGTTAAGTACGTACGTAGAAACAAATATTAGATTTCATTTTATTTATTTGGTTTATTTACGGCTACCCTTACATTATTACATTAAAAACAGTACAACTGTGCCTATTTAAAAGTAAACAACATTAGGTAATAAATTAGGTTACGATAAAGAAATATTACAATAATTAGTCGATAGAAATATAAAAAGACATGAAGATATTATGTCTAATGATTAAACTATGTCTGAAAATTTAAACTTTTAAGTACAATATAGTATAGTAAATGCAAGTTATGATCTAAAATAACCTACAGTTACCTGAAGGCGTTCACCTACGCAGCTTTGCAAAGTACCTGATTTTGAAATTAATATAGTTTGACATTTCATTTACTATACAGTCTAGTTCATTACGCAGAATTAAGGCACGATAAAATATGCAAAAAGTTATAATATACGCAAGAAATACCAGCTGGATGTAGATAGGTTTAACTTTCAAAGCACATGTAGATTCTCGCAAAGCACTATGTATCGCCGATGGTGTGATCTAAAGGCTCATAAAACCTTTCCGGGTAGTTTTGGCCTGAAATCAGACACTGGTGTTAATTATACACATTTCATAATTCTTAAATATCCCGATTGTATGTTTGAGCTTTCATACCTTTCTTCTTCTTTTTCTTGCCTTTATCCCACGCTATGTGGAAAAGGCACTACGTGTCTTTCTTCTTCCACTCTCTTCTACCAGCCGCCACTTTAAAAGGTTAATTTGGTTACCGAAAACTTCATTAACAAAAAGAGAAGCCTTTTGATTGGGAAAGCAGAAGATTTGCTGATTTCTATAAATTTAATTAGCTACATCATTTATTTCGTATTGTTCATAAACTTGTATCAAACTAATCTAAACTGTGATTCGTTAGTAGATGTGATTCATAAAACCGATGTTTTTTTTTTATCCACTACAAGTTAGCCCTTGGCGGCAGTCTCACCTGATGGTAAGTGATGATGCAGTCTAAGATGGTAGCGGACTAACCTGTTAGGGGCATGGTAAACCCACACTCCTATTGGTTTCTACGCGACATCGTGCCGGAACGCTAAATCGCTTGGCGACACGTCTTTGTCGGTAGGGTGGTAACTAGCCACTGCCGAAGCCTCCCACCAGACCAGACTCGAGCCGGGAATCGAACCCAGGACCAACTTTAAAATGTAACAGTGCACGCGCTGCGCCACGGAGGTCGTAAAAACGTCGGTGTTGTAAGTAAACTCCAGTGCTAATAAAGTTGTTTGTGCAGTTACATTTGCTACCGTGTTAATTATTGTCCCCAATACCGGTATTCTAGATAAAAATAACTTACACCAGTTCCGCATTTTACACTTTACCTCTTCTAAGAAACCCGTCAACCCAGTTAGCACCGTCTCCGTGTAAGCAGTAAATCTGATCGATCATCAGAAAGACTATTTTACATCTATTCCAGTAAACAGTTATTGATTTCTGGTGAGGTCTATTTCTATTTTTTTTTTATTTTAGCTGTGATAGCCTAGTGGTTAGGGCGCCAGCCTCCTAATCAGAGGTCGACGGTTCGAATCCGGGCGTGCACCTCTAAGTTTCGGATTTATGTACATTTTTAAACAATTGAAATATCCAAATATAATATAAAAGAGGAAACCAAGACGCATGAGAGTTCTCCATAATGTTCTCAAAGGCGTGTAAAGTCTGCCAATCCGCACATGGCCAGCGTGGTGGACTATGGCCTAACCCTTCTCATATTGATAGGAGACCCGTGCTCTGTAGGTAATGGGTTGATCATGATGAGATTAATTTTACTTATGTACTAAATGCATAAAATCGAATTCTATTGATGTCATTTTATCACCATCATCATCGTATTTTAATGACACAAACCATACACATAAGAGGGGGCTTAAATCTTACATATAGGTTAGGGAAAACTTTTAATTATAATTGTTATATTATGGCAGATGACAGTTTAACACGATATCAGATGATGCCGAACACCCCGAAGCTTTACTCCGGTACTCTTGAGCTTGTTTTTCTTTAAAAAAAACTCAAATCACAAATTTTTGAAATCGAACATCGTGAAATCACGGTACGTATCATCGAAATACGCGGACCAAGAGATTTCATGATTTTCATAGTACACTATTCTCTTATCCTTATAGTTCTAGGATTTAATGGAACAGAAACTTTTCTCGTAGACGCGTACTATTGATTCCAAAACACGCATATAGTAAAAGAGGTCTGCAAGTGCACCTGTGCAAAGCAGAGATGCATGACCTACTTCCAGAACTGGGACATTTAATAGCTGAAGATGATGTGATAACTCTTATTAAACAAGAGAGTTCGCCGTACCGTACAAAGCTATCTATTACCTTGCTCACCGTCCGACCCCCCCGTTATCCCAAACACCGTCCGACCCCCCCGTTATCCCAAACGTCGCCTTAGCCGAGGTTCGGCCTCAAAGGAGGCGCCCTTAGGCAGACGTTCTCTTAGTTTCTTCAAGCCCTAGGGCTCAAAATTCCTTCTGGCAGAGCTTCTTTCCGAAGCTCGCCAAACAGCCCGGTTACGCTGTTTCAACCAATGGGGTTTGTACAGCTAATAGACAGTCCGAAAAAAGAAAAACAAATATTACCTTGTTCGTACAATGTGCCGTATAAAATAGCGTATAATTTATATCCTCCTAAAAATTGCATTATGTACCCATTGCTTAACTGAAGGAGAGTTATTTTATTTGCTGGATTTAATTTTCCTTAATAATCGCTTAACAGATTTTAATGTAGTTTCTTGCGTAACAGTTAATACCCGGAGCAGATATTCAAATAACAGGTTTTATGGTGACATGGGCTACTAAGGGAGTCGTTATTATGTCGTGTTTAAAAAAATAGGTAAGGATTGATAGATTCCACAGCATTACACACGTTTTGGTATTATTATGTGTGTATTTTTACTGTTGCAATTAATTATTATTCATTAAAGATTACGGTATATTATCAGATAGTTTTACGTGTTTTAAATTTAGACCATCTATGTTTTTGTTAACCTTGACATTAAATGCAGAACTGACGGGATTACACTTGCCCATTATACTGTTACGTTAGGTATAGGGGACAAATACGATGACCTTTACTTGTTTGTACCTAGCACTGATAGGTAACTAAATTGTTGCTAACTATCAAAGGTTGCCGGGATCCCAGATGGTAGAAACCTATTTTTTATTTGAAATTTACCTTAAATCCACTGGTATGATATCTAAGCTTTTATCAGGTAAAAGTTTTCATCACTGGCAAAGCACACTGGCCTTCTTCCAGATTCCTTTAGAGTTATCGTCAATCTGTCATAAATTTCATCATCATGATCAACTCATTACCGGCTCACTACAGAGCACGGGTCTCTCGCAATATGAGAAGGGTTTGGCCATAGTCCACCACGCTGGCCATGTGCGAATTGGTAGACTTCACACGCCTTTGAGAACATTAAGGAGAACTCTCAGGCGGGCAGGTTTCCTCACGATGTTTTCCTTCACCGTTGAAGCAAGCATATTTTAATTGTAGTCATAAATTTGTATGGAGTTAATTTTTAACTTTGGTTAAAATGTAAACTTGATCTAAGGCCATATGAAATAAAATACAGCACAGAGTATTCCAAATGCAGGAGACAGCTTTTGCTCCTAATAGTTCCATTTAATTCCGCACCCAATTGGCAGGCGAATCTAGCTCCAGCTATTGGCGCGTTATGAACTAATAGAACGAAGTGACGACATATCTTACTAGATGGCGTAAGCAGTCGCAAATGAATCGCGTTCAACAAGAAATAAATAATGTAGACAGGTTTATAATGTGATGCTATAACTGTTTTTTTTTTCTAAGATTTATTAGGCTAAAGTAAAAAGTAAACTAACTAAATCACGAGCTACGACCTCATACTAACGTTTGATTTATTGCGATGTTTGTAAGTTATAGATAACTATTATTCGTATATTCGTATTGTATTCGAATATCTATATTATTTTGAGGATTGTTCAATTATTAAATTGATCAAAATTATAGTCAGAAGCATTATCTTCGTTTTATGAAATAAATAATAAGGGAAAAGTTAAGATTTCTAAATGCCAGGGTTTTATACCATCTGCCCATCAAAACAAAAATAGCTTTATTGACATAAACCTATCACAGGCATCTGTGAATCGTGCATTTCATTATTTCTTTTCGTGAAGTGATGGTGATAACTACACTCGACAACTTAACTAAAGCTAATCCTGTTATCAAATCTATCCGCCCATTGGGAGTGTACCTACGCTGCGGGGCTGGTTCGACATTCCAGCACATTGGGACTCCCACGTCCGTTAAATGTTCAAACCATAAGCCATCTATCAAAACTTCACGCAATTTGCTATGTTGATACCTTTGGTTTTGTACGTAGCTACATTTTTTTTTTATACACTACAAGTTAGCCCTTGACGGCCATCTCACCTGATGGTAAGTGATGATACAGTCTATGATGGTAGCGGGCTAACCTGTTAGGGGTATGGTAAACCCACACTCCTAAATGATTTCTACGCGACATCGTGCCGGAACGCTAAATCGCTTGGTGACACGTCTTTGTCAGTAGGGTGGTAACTAGCCACGGCCGAAGCCTCCCACCAGACCAGACTCGAGCCGGGAATCGAATCCGGGACCTCCAACTTTATAATTGGACAGCGCACACACACTGCGCCACGGAGGTCGTATCATCATCATCATGATCAACCCATTTCCTGCTCACTACAGAGCACGAGTCTCCTCTCATTATGAGAAGGGTTTGGCCATAGTCCTCCACGCTGGCCATGTGCGGATTGGCAGACTTCACATGCCTTTGGGAACATTATGGGGAACTCTCAGACGTGCAGGTTTCCTCACGATGTTTTCCTTCACCGTTGAAGCAAGTGATATTTTAATTTTATAAAAACGCATATAACTCCGAAAAGTTAGAGGTGCGTGCCCGGAATCGAACCGCCGACCTCTGTTTAGGAGGCTGACGCCCTAACCACTAGGCTATCACCGCTTCTTATATATATATATATGTGTGTTGTTGTTTACACGAGATCAGGCATGCATACACATGAAAATTAATTAAACATGACCTATTGCCTTGACATTGAAATGGCACGGAAGCGAAACGCACCGAAGCCAAATCATCCGTGGCTAATACGTGAATAGTTGAATACGCGTTACATAGGTTTGTGATCGAGTCCAAATAACTTACTGCGTAGTTATCAACGTCATGTTTTAATATTGTCCCTGTTGTAAGATGAGGAATGCATGCATAAAGAAATCTATATATATATATATAAATCAATTGCTGTTCGTTGGTCACGCTAAAACTTGAGAACGGCTGAACGGATTTATCTTATCTTGGTCTTGAAATGTTCATGGAGGTCTAAGAAAGGTTTAAAAAGTGAGAAACATTCGAATAATTGCCGGGAAAACCCTAAAAACAGCCCATTTCTTTTTCGCATATAAACGTTTTCTAAATAAAATGTAGCGTCAATTTGAACTTTACTTCTATGCAATTAAGTTTTATAATCACTCACTGTTGTCTAAGAAATGTAGGTGCGTTCCTTACTATAAAGAGTCAATTTGCAAGTTATCACTGCTGCACAAAGTTTAAATTCAATCATATCTATCAAAATATTCTTCGCGTGAGCGTTGGAGGATCTAATGTCGCGTTTCGAAATTCAAAATGTGTATTTAGTTGTAATTCATTACCGCGTACTTTGATTTCATTTATTATTTTTGGTTAGAAAGGAGATACTTTACAGATTATCCTGTAATTATTTCAAGGTCGTCGGTTTAGTAAACAATCGCGATTGGAAGACAAACAAACACACTTTCACACGCACTAACTCAACGAAGACGAAGTGAGCTAGTACTTGTATATTAACATGTGGTAAAATAAGCCAATAAAAAAGGTATGACTTGAATCAATTGATAGTTTGTTTTTGTACCACTACGCCGACAAGCGATACTACTACACTTAACTAAACATTTAAAATTAACTGCAGTTTAGGTTCCTTCGTCGACCCATATGACCAGTTGTTTACAAACAACATAACTCTATTTCAGCAAGGCTATATATTACATGTCCGTGCGTACGTTATGAGTTATTTATAACTGATATATTTATGACTGAGAAAACCTCAGCTGAATGCTGGCACCGAATGCTATTGAAGCAGAAAGTAAAAGTACATTCTGCGATAAGTTATCGATCTGAATTTACAATGTGCCGTATAACTTGTCTGAAAGATTGGAAACCGGCGGTGACCTTTGACGTGTTCCCTCTGCCACTGTCCATTATCCAAGAGGAGTTGTTCTCCGGAATAAAATGCAGTATATGGAACTTCGATTCCAGTTAGTAGTCTCTAACTATTCTCAAATCAAAAATCCTTTGGATCCCCATCGCTGTCCCCATCACACTTTTAGATTCAAAATTCATATTCGAATTCAAATAATCTTTATTCCAATAGTCCTTTAAAATACACTTTTGACGCGTCAATAATTTAGATAGTAGTTATTTAATGGTGATAACTACATTCGCAAACTTAAATCTATAGCTATAAGGGTTCCAAACGAAGTTCTAAGAAGAAGCCTACAACAAACTTAGACGGCTTTTTTTTGTTATGACCATCTCACATAATCAATAATAAATTATAGTAGTACCTATGGAGACAGATTAGATTAATAATGTCATGTAGAATAAAACTGTTTATTCAATACGTTTTACTAGATCTTGCATTTTGTGACTTTTCTTTAAGGTTGTTAACTCGTAGGCATTATTTGACTGCCGTTAGCATTGAGATCAAATAGACAGAATCGGTTGTATACTGATCCTTAATTTTGCATAAAGTTGGATCGTTGCCGGCGAGATTTTACTCTAAATTTCAGCTATGAAGGATTAAAATTGCCTATTTAATTTTCCCTTTTAAAAACTATCTCGACGCGAATCACGTCGATACTTTTCTACATTGCTGTGTAAAAGAATAAACAACAACAGTTACGACTTTATACCATATAAACGGTTCTGTATACATTAAATCTATCCATACGAAAATTATTATAGTTACCCGTAGAATTAACAGGGGAAATTGTGGCCAGTCACGATTTTCCTTGACTCTCATATAAATGACCCTCCAATAATATACTTATGGGAAATGGGTTGGTATTGGGTCGTCCTTGAGTTGTTAGGGTGGTTGTCTATAAATATAATATCAGGCAAGTCCCTGTCCAAATCGACCTTAGCGCTGCGTCATGATAATTCCATTATTTGACTTACTTAGCTAAAATAGGGTTTATATTTAAAGTTTAACCTCTTTGTCTGTCGCATCATACCATAATGTATCAAGATTTGATTATTTATTTAAACATCGTTTAACTACTTATAGTATTGTATATTGATAAAAATGTATGTTTGAGAATTGTCACCAACTGGTTTTTGGATTTTAGTCATACAAATAATAAGATTTTTTTTTTTTGAAACCAAAAGAAACCTATCTGTTCAATATACACAAATACCGAACCAGAATCGAAAATTTGATTGAAATTAAAAAAAAAAATCGGTAAGGATAGTGATGTGTAGTTGAATTAACACAAACATTCGCCTTTTTATACATAATATTATATCAATAATAAATGTCAAAATAACAACTTTCGCGTTTTGATAGGGTATATGCCGCATTGATTTCGTCTGATCCTTGCATAAACAAAACGCAGTGTAAGAAGATACCTCTTAACAATTATATACATTTTGATACATGAACTGGATCTGAACTCTTGCCAAGTATAACATGTAGCAAGGAAGCAAACGTTTTTCTTTACAAGCAATTTGTATTATGGTCCAAACCTGGCACAGACTTACTTGTATCATATTTTTTGATCGGACAGTTGAATGACCTTGTTGAATACCTGTCATGTCCCACAGAATGTCTTGACATGTCTTGTCTTATAAGATCTCCGGCTCGCCACCAACTCTTCAATACTAGTTCTATGGTATAGGAGCCTTTAGGATTAGGGCATTTCTGTACAGATGAACCGCCGTTTACTCTTGCATCAATATTTCGATCTATGTGCCCTTAGAGAATTTTCCGGCATCTTCAACTCTTCAGTAATAGTTATTTATAATCCGTAGTTTTAATCTGCATCTTATACTAACATTTGATAATCATTCTATAATAGTATCCTCGAATGACTGGATGGAGGATCCAGGAGGTTTCCTTTTTATTGATCACTACATCTACAAGTGCTGAGAAAAATAATGCGCAAACCTACGAAAAATATGTATTCAATGCTAACACTAATATTCCATTTAACAATTCTTGTCCTCTTTCACTTTATGGGTTAAGGAGGGCAATAAATCAGTACCTTGAACGCCGGCGTGTGCTAATTTATATATTCCGGCACGGTTTTCTAGATGAAAATACGTGCTGGAATATGAAGATGCTTCTGAACACTTGATATGCTAACTCCTGTATCGAAATTTGATACTAAAACTGACACTCCCTGTCCGTTCCTGTTTACCAAATGATATGTTTATGAGTGTTATTCCATATCGCCGCGCAGTCAGAGCGAATAAAAATAAACCTTTGATTGTAAACCCGTTAATGTGCTTCACAAATAGTTACGTTGGCTTTACGCGTTTTGCTACGCTTAACATTCAAACCGCGTGACCTACCGCCACTAATGGCTGTGATTGTGATTGCGATTGCGATCGTATCGCAGTTTCCTTCCGACTGTGTTCAAATTACCTGTAATCACGGGCGTAATCACACTTTACACCAATATTATCGATGTGATCACTTGTGAAGGTGGTTGAGGATGTAGTAGTCTCACTGAAACTGCTTTTAATTGTTCATTAAAAAAAATTAAGATACTTATAGCATAGCACATTCAAATTCAAATTCAAAATAATCTTCTATTCAAAATTAATTCTATTCAAATAGTCCTTAAAAAGGCACTTTTGACGCGTCAATAATTTACATAGTAGTTATTTCATGGTGATAACTATATTCGTAAACTTAAAACTAAAGCTATAAGGGTTCCAAACGCGCCCCGGTCTAAGAAGAAGCCCACAACAAACTTAGCCGGGGTTTTTCTTTTTATTCGTTATCACCATCTCACATAATGAATAAAATTAATAATAAACTATAGTACCTATGGAGATAGAGCAATTCACACCCAAGCTTTTTTATCGTTTATATAATCCTTAATATCGTAATATGATTTTTCTACAAGCTTTCGTTTTATAAGAACTTTGCACTTATTGATAGACATCTCCAAGATATCAATAGGTAATTTATTATACAATATATCAATAGGTAAATTATTAACATTTAATATGTTCTTAAGTTAGTTACATAATATAAATTCCAAGCGATTGAATCCATAGAAAAGTCGGGCGTATGTTTAATAACTATTGTAAGTGATACAAAATGTTTGTGGTTTGTAACGACATAATTATAAATGACCACAGAACGTTGTTAATCTTGTTTTGATTTAACCGTTGTATCAACAATGCTCGATTCTCGATGTGGTATGGTGGTGGTATGGATAGGGTTTATTTGGCAACACTTTTACCTTTTTACGCGTATACCCGAACGCTATATCGTAAGTTGATCGCCGGTAGCATGGTTAATACAATCCATATTAAAATTATCAATTCCATTAAATTGAGGGTAAACCCGAAATTATTGTCAACTTAAAATATAAATGTTTTGTTAACCCTATCCATTCATCGAAGTTTTGGCCGATCAATACTTCTACAATCGTTTGGGTGCGATGACATCAGTTTTTTGAAGGCCGGTATACATAATTTACTCTTAATATTATCCCAGACCTTTGTTATCGTAACATTTTAAGGCGCTCGAATTTTCCTCATAACACTTTATTAAGAAAAGGGAAAAAAAAAATTCACACCATCGAGCCTAAGGTACCTCTTAAGCGACTGTGTTATTTGAATAGCCACACAGTCTGCTGATGGTGTTGATATAACTGTGTACGTAATTTCACATTGGATTGTACCTTCCCGAAATAATAATTAGGAGAAGTTACCAAGTACCAACACATTTAGGAAGTGACCGCAGACGGAATATTAATCCACCTATTGGCCTTGATTCCCAAACGGGCTTCCCGATTTGGCGGACGAGTGAGCTCACGCCTAACGCCGCGCCTCGTAGACTAGAGTCCATTAACAAGGCTCGCTGTGGCACGCCACTGGCAGTGGTGCCAGTGCCTCGTTGCTCGCACGCGAATGCAGTTATCGTTGCTAGTCCCGCGCTAGTTTCCGAACGTACATCTGCTTCGCGCGCTGTTGCCCGCGAAAATTGAAAGAAAAAATTAAAAAAAAAAAAAACAAGCCTTTTAAATAAACATTACGGCACTGGGTTCTCGCCCCGCGCCTGAACATTCTAAACAGACACTTTTCGTGTTGTGACCAAAATGGGTGTGGTGAAAAATCAAAACAAGAAAAACAGAACGAAAGACCCCAAAAAGGATCTTGACGCGAAACAGAAGAAGGATGAGGGGAAAGTGAAAAAGAAGAAGAAAGTGTCGTGCTTACAATGCTTCAAATCACCAGACGATGGTACGATTAGAATCCATGGAACCCTCATTAAAGTTATGAACATCACCTAACAATAATGAAAAAAGCACCTCATGATAATACCATATTATAACATATGTTAAAAAGGTACATAAGCGCGTATGATCAATTATATAGCCTTTTTAAATTTATTTTATTCACACATTTTATTCACAATGTAGATGCAACATTATCTTTAGTTTATGGAAAGTGTCTTGATATGTCATTTATATTTTGAATATTGTTTTGATAATGATCAGGCGGCCTACCTATACAAACAATGGGCCATTTGATAGTATAAAACTCAGGCATCTTGCTTGCTTAATTTGTAAATTTTTGTTAAAATGCTGCCAAGAAATGAAAAATAATGACCAATTTGGAGCAATGCCAAACCTTCCATGCAATTTTAATCAATTTAATTACTTTTTATAATTAATTTAGATAGGCTGAGCTGGACAAATTTTAAAATCCACAAGGGGTTTAAAAATGTAGGCTGAACTTATTGTCATTGTTTTTATTTAAATAACAGTTTCATATGATACAAACATCCTTAATATACGGATTATGAGTGGCATGTGAGATGGCGATAACAAAAAGGTAATTTACCTGGCTAACTTTGTTGTGGGCTTTTTCTTAGACCGGGGCGAGTTTGGAACCCTCATAGCTTTAGTTTTAAGTTTACGAATGTACTTATCACCATCAAATCACTACTATGTAAATTATTGACGCGTCAAAAGTGCCTTTTAAAGGACTTGAGAGAATTGAAACTGTGCTGGCATGACGGCGCAGGAGAGCGTTGTGCCATTTGCCGTGATGACATTTGTGTCGATTTAACTGCCAAAAGACTGCCAAGTTAGACTATGTAAATTATTGACTCAATAATTTACATATTTACAAGACTATTTGAATAAAGATTATTTGAAAATTTGATTTTGAGTCTAAAACAAGATCGTCAACATTAATATAGTAATATTGCTTAAGCGATTATATTAAGCCCCCTGGTTTGAAAGCCCACACCAGATTTGTTCTTTTCATTATCACCAACTAACATTGACACTAAAATAGTTACATCAACTATGGTAAATTAGAAACAAAAAAAAAATTACATCGGAAGTGGTCCAACTGTGGTAATTACGCGTAACTGTAGTTTGTCAACAATGATATTATGCATTGTATCTTTTTGCTGCGAACAAACAAAACGATATAGAAAACGTAACAATCGCTGAATTCATCGGAAAACTCTTTTGTTGTGCCAATGTTGAATGCTAAACAGATATAGCTGTCATTACGTCATTTTAATAAGAGTATGTAAACAAGGTAGGAGCTCCAGATTTTTGGTAGATTATCTAGGGAACAATGGTCCAATCGCGTATATTTGCGCGAAGTTCCCGATCCTGCGGAAATGCGGAGATGCAATTTCGTCTTAATTACTCGCTGAGAATGTAGCTTGCTTGGTGAAAGAATTTGTAATATCGGAGATTAAAGGAAATCCAAAGTCACAAACTTTATCTCTTTATAACATTAGTATAGTATAGATGAAGACAATTTCGAGATTTAAAAACTTGACCTTTAAAAATGCCTGCGGGTATCTAGTTTACGCTGCGGTTTTCGGTTTTCCCGCAATGCTTCAATATATTTCCGGATGGAAAAGTATTAAATTTAAAACTATTTGACACATGTATGGCGTATGCCAATAACAATCTATTTTCTAAGTATTTGCTGTTTATAGTGGATTGAAAATCAAACGATTAAATATCAAAACATAACCTTTAAAATCTTTCATCCAATATAAAAGAGAGATAAAAAGTGTAAAAGGTTATCTCAGAATCAGTTAATACATTCTGTGTATTCCAGCGAAACAAACCAACTCTTGACTAGAACGCTGCAAATACGAGTACGTAGTAGTCCTTACGATCGATTACAGAGGCAGCGGCGTTTAAGCGCAGCAGATTTCACAGCTGTGCCAGCCTTTTAGTACGTACCTATTACAGCTTTTGCTGTCATCTCTTAACAAGCTGCTCCAAGTACGGGGATGGGCGAAATTTCCATGTCACTGTTAAATATGGGCTCGTTAGAGGTTCCTATAAAGCACGTAGTAATATTAATATTTTTAGGCTCATGCGAATTAAAACCCTTATTATTGTCAAGCCATAGCTTCTTGCATAAGTTGTACTGCTTCAAACAATGGTAATAAACCCTCAGATTTATATGGTTCTTGTGGATGTAGATTATAGCAAAATGAGCACATCGTCATCATCAACTTAAGTACAAATAATTATATAATACGCATTGTTGTCGAACACAGTCTGAGCGGAACATCTGTCTTGTTTATTATAACCTACCTTGTCAAGTTTCAAATGAAACAATGGATATAAGATTTTATCAATATTAATTTATTTCATTACCACATTATTGTATAAACAAAAGTCAGCCAACAGTGTGTCTAAAAAAGCATTAAATTTTAATCGTCTGCTTCAAAAGCAAGTACACAAGAATCAAAAATATATAAGTATATACAAGTATGTTCAAGTGTTTAAAAATTCTAAATTAATTAAAAACTGTTTGTTTGAAATTTTACGCTTCCTTTATTTTCTTTTAATCTATACTGATATAATAAAGAGTTTAGACTAGTTTTTCTGTTTGATTATTTGTAATCGATAAACTACCTACTTACTCTAAATAAACTCAGTCGACGTAACATAGTCTTAACTTTATTTCAGTCATAACATTTACGCCTGAAATAAAGGTATAACAAAGGGGTAGAATATGTGCCACCAAAATTATTGATCGGCCTACGTGCACACGGCTTCTACTTTCTGTATGGCAAAGTAATTCAATACATCCTTCCCCTAAAACAATTTAATTGAATTTCTAATTAAATAAAAGGTCTTGAATCTACATTCTGCACATGAACATTTCAAGTCTGTTGGTTATTCCGTTTCTGGGCTAGTAATCTGTGACATTAGAACGAACATACGGTCTGTATAATTCAAGATTAGCTGAGTGGTTTTAATTCGGAGTTTCATCCGTGGAACCCTACGAAAGACATAATTTTTTGTCTTTGGCATCACAGAAACATTACGAAATGGATGGCATTCCTTTTAGGCCTGTCAATTTAGTTCAGTTTACACAAGAATTGGGTGAAATTCTGTTATACATTTTAATGGTGGTCTGCAAAAACAGATCTTCTTATTGCTCTTAGCAACGGCGGCCTACATCCCATGTTTATGTCCCAAATAAAACTCAACTCGGTTTCGTAATGACCAGGCCAGGAATATACCATGCACGTTATCTCTTGAAATAACATTTTTTTAATATACAGAGATATGATTGGTACTGGAACTGTGAGACTGTAAAATTATGTTTCTCAAAAGTTTACAAGATGGAACGATTGGACATCTACTAGATAGTGTACCAGCACTGGTAACTTAAAAGTAATGTGAAACCAGAGATTTTTAAAGTTATGTTACTCTATATTCTCGGCAAATATATAACAATTTTGAAACTTTTTTCTTTCAAATAAAAGGTACCGGATAAAAATATTTTAATCCACCTTTTAGTGTGCGAAGTTACCCACCTTTTATATAATCCACCTTTTAGTGTGTGTAAGATATTTTAGAATAATCACATTAATGTTAGCTCGTATACACAATATACAGCAATATCATCTTCATCATCATCATCATCATCATCATCATCATCACCATCACCATCATCATCATCATGAGATTAGATTTCTGTTCCACTACTGTTTCAACGGATACCGATAGAGGGTTTATCATGTGGAGAGGATTTTGCATTTTTGAATTGCAATATAAGCGTTTATTCTAGTTTATTCGTTTCTGTTGTATTATTTTCATGTATATTTGATTATACACATAAATCGAAAGGTTGAAGTAGTTACGATCATCATCGTTACAAACCCATTACCGGCCTACTAGAGGGCACGGGTATCCGGGTCTTTATGCTGGCCGGAGTCGATTGGGAGACTTCACAAACATTCGTAAATATTATGGAGAACACACAGGTTTTCACACTTTTTGTTTTCTATTAAAACATGACTTATTTAAGTGCTTGAAACTCACAAAACTCTGGTAAGTTCATAGGTGCGTGCCAAAGAAAGAGAGGCCGAAGTATTAACCACTAGGCTATTACCGCTATCTCATTATCATGGTCAACCCATTACCGGCTCACTACAGAGCACCGGTCTCCTCTCAATATGAGAAGGGTTTGGCCATGTGCGGATTGGCAGACTTCACACGCCTTTGAGAACATTATGGAGAACTCTCAGGCATGCAGGTTAAAGCAAGAAATATTGCAATTGCTTAAAAACGCACATAACTCCGAAAAGTACGAGGTGCGTGCCCGGGTTCGAACCCCCGACCTCGTATTAGGAGGCGGACATGCTAACCACTAGACTATCACAGCTACACCTATTTAGTGGAAGTTATTCCTTTATTTATACCATATTATTGTCATTATGCAAGACCTTGGCCGTTGATATAGAATCTCACAATGGATTCAATTGGGGTAAATAAGAAGCGTAGGAAAATGTAAATTGGCTTCTAACAATGCACGTAATTCAGAGTCAGGCGAGTCCACGGGTTTGCAAATATTTCGGCTTGCATCATCGCTACCTCACATGGGTAGACATGGGTGACCTTGAACTTGCCATTCTGTATTGAATGCACCCAAAATCTTCGCCGCTTATCAAAACAGCATTTTTATGTTGCCTTGTTTGATACACATGGGTGTTTGTGAACCTATAATACTGAACTGATATTATGTAAATGTGCGATGTTTTTTAAAATATATTTTAAGTTCTCGTAATGTATTGATTAATTTATAAAAAAAAAAATATCACTTGCTTCGACGGTGAAGGAAAACATCGTGAGGAAACCTGCAAGGGCAAAGGCGTGTGAAGTCTGCCAATCCGCACATGGCCAGCGTGGTGGACTATGGCCAAACCCTTCTCATACGAGAGGAGACCCGTGCTCTGTAGTGAGCCGGTAATGGGTTGATCAATACAATGTATTGATGATAATCATGATACACATGCATGACTTTTCATTAACATTCTTTAGCATGACCCACAAAAATACACCTTGTTTTTCAAAATAATATTTTCACGTTTCCTTATATGATAACATGTGTAACCGTGAACCTATTACACTTTACAAATGCTCGCCGCTTTTCACTGTAGTATTTTTGGTATCACAAAAATTTAAGGATAACTTTATAATGAAGATGAACTTAAATTGTGAATTCATTGATTAGTTTAAGAAGCTTGTATTGGTAGCAATTAATTTGTTGAAGGTGATATCGGTTCGTATTTTATTAGCTATACAGTCTACAGCATTACACTGATTGCATCGAAGTTGTCTAAAGTTAAGGTGTTTATACAACCTGAGAAGGAATAAAATTCAAAATTCAAATTCAAAATTCAAAATAATCTTTATTCAAATAGTCCTTAAAAAGGCACTTTTGACGCGTCAATAATTTACACAGTAGTTATTTCATGGTGATAACTATATTCGTAAACTTAAAACTAAAGCTATGAGGGTTCCAAACGCGCCCCGGTCTAAGAAGAAGCCCACAACAAACTTAGCCGGGGTTTTTCTTTTTTTTCGTTATCACCATCTCACATAATGAATAAAATTAATAATAAACTATAGTACCTATGGAGATAGAGCAATTCACACCCAAGCTTGTTTATCGTTTACATAATCCTTATTAATTATCTTATAATCCTAATATCGTAATATTATTTTTCAAGAAGCTTTCGTTTTATAAAAACTTTGAACTTATTGATAGACATCTCCAAGATATCAATAGGTAATTTATTATAGAATAAAATACAATTTCCTTTGAATGAGTTACTAATTTTGTGCAGCCTACTAAACGGTACTACAAGTTTACTTTTACTTCTGATGTTCAGTGCGTTACAGTCCATTTTTTTCTTGAATTTATCAATATTTTTATGAACATACATTAAATTTTCATATATATATTGGCCATAAGAATAATTGAATAGGTACTCACACACGGTATAAGTACCCGTTTGTTAAAGATCACTGTAGATATAATGTGAGGATGTTGAGTTTAAGTCAATTTGCATTCGCGTTACCGGTATGAGATCATACACACAGCTACATACTTGAACAATGATATTATTGTATCAGCATACAGAGATATTAACGCGATGGTGTTACAAATCCTGAAAATTGGGCTTTGTCTACAAACAAAAAGGCAGTGTGACGTAATAGTTAAGACGGCACCAGTCAAGTCCTCAACATTTGATGTCCCTTTCGACATCATCATCATCATCATGATCAACCCATGACCGGCTCACTACAGAGCACGGGTCTCCTCTCAATATGAGAAGGGTTTGGCCGTAGTCCACCACGCTGGCCATGTGCGGATTGGTAGACTTCACACGCCTTTGAGAACATTATGGAGAACTCTTTGGCGTGCAGGTTTCCTCACGATGTTTTCCTTCACCGTTGAAGCAAGTGATATTTTAATTGTTGAAAAACGCACATAACTCCGAATAGTTAGAGGTGCGTGCCCGGATTCGAACCGCCGACCTCTGATTAGGAGGCTGACGCCCTAACCACTGAGCTATCACCGCTTCTCCCCTTCGACAATCCCTTATAAACTCTTAGTCACATGTTTCTTTGTGACATTGAAATCAAATTAGCTTAGCCACGTTTGTGACGTTAAAAACGACATCCATAAAATGGTGAAGTACATTAAATGTACACTTTACGTTTCAAAAAAGCGGTTTAAGAATAATAAACTCTTTTAGAGCTACGAACGTAAAATCAACAATCGATGAATTTTCGACAAATTTGTAGTAAATGTTAGCTACGAACATAAAACAAAAATCGATGTAATTTTGACAAATTTGTAGTAAATATTGTATCATAGCCTATATAATATATACCTACTACCGTTTGTAATGATCGACGAATTTGGTTTTTGTCGCCGCTGTTTATTGTTAACCTAGTAGCTAAATTGCCATTGTTTTCCTTCTTTTTTGTCAGTTTCACGGTCTTCCTTTTTATAGTACCTAATGATTTTATTAGTGGAAAAACTTATGTAGTTCCAACTGATGCGTTCATTTTTCTTTCGGTATATTTTTGACAATTGACAATGTTACTTTGCCTTTTCTTCAGATATAGTTGAAGGTAAATTTTAGACCTAGTAGGTATTTATATTTATGTGAATTTAAAGTAAGAAGCAGTAATAGCCTAGTGGTCAGGGCATCAGCCTCCTAATCAGCTAATCAGTCAGTGATTCGTATCCGGGCACGCATCTCTAACTTTTCGAAGTTATGTGCGTTTATAAACAATTAAAATATCACTTGCTTCAACGGTGAAGGAAAACATTGTGAGGTAACCTACATGCCTGAGAGTTCTCAAAGGCATGTGAAGTCTGCCAATCTTCACATGGCCAGCATGGTTTACTATGGCTGAACCCTTCTCGTATTGATATGAGACCCGTGCTCTGTAGTGAGCCGGCACTGGTTGATCATGATGATGATGATGAATTTAAAGTTTGACAATACTAAGACAGCATCCATGTGAACTTTAAATATACTAACATGGCTATTAAAAAGTGTCTTCCTTTAAAGCTAGATATTTATATTTTTTTAATTGTGAGATCATTAGTCATCTTCAATAGACCCATAATTTTGTTAGTATATTTCCAGTACCTTTTATCTTGTTGATTCGTTATGTAAAACAGTATTAAAATGACATGTGTTGATGTTGCAACTTCTGCTTAAATAATGACCTCAGCACTCCATTCACAATACTACCTACTCTAACCATATTTGCTCAACTCGTTGCTACTCAGTTGCCAAAATATTTAGTAAACAGTTTGGAGGACAGAATTCAAAACAAACAAAATTTGGAAGAGACTATCGACTTTTGGAACTGGAAGATAATGACAATAAAGAAATTAAGAACCCACAATATTTTAATCATGATTAAAAATATTAATCGTGAAACAAATGAGTAGTACCTCACGTGATGCGCTTTAATTAATTTGTTTTTGATTAATTGGATCTACCATAACCATTTTGCACAGATATTTTGAAGAAATACAATAAATTTAAGACAAAACCTTCTGATTTAATACCAGGATAACATCAGATGTTAGTTCTTCATAAAATGTATAAAGGCTATATTGAAGTTCTCTTACTTTTTAAAATTGAAGTTAACTAAGCTACTATATAAGATAACAATGTTCTACTGGAAGACACCTTTAACATTTTAATTTGAAGTGACGGTGAAAAACATCAATTTTACAAACCCTTCAATAATGAATCAATAGTTTTGTATTCCCTAAATTAACAAGAACCTCAGTTTGAAGCAACGTTTCACTAATCGTTTTTCCATCACTCAATACATAATTTGAAGAGGAGCTTAGATTGTCATCACTGATTAGTGAGGCTGCCAAAATACAATTTCTTTTCGTGAAAGCATGAGTTAAGAGTGTGTGTTGACAAACCAAAATACTAATGGGCGTTTGTTGGAAATCTGCTAAACGTCTTGGTAACGCTGGAATGCAATGCCGATATAACTAGTAAAGTAACTTACTAGAAAAGTAACTCGCATAATCGTACTTCAATGGTGAGTATGGTGAATATGTGATATGTATGTATGTACGTGCGCAATATAGTCTACTGCCCCTGATTTAGGTATGTACCTGTATTTCAGGCGGCAGTACTCTCCTAAAATTATTGTAACACCATGATTAAGTGTAGTGTGTGTGTGTGTGTGTGTGTGTGTGTGTGTGTGTGTATGCGTGCGTGTGTGTGTGTGTGTGTGTGTGTGTGTGTGTGTGTGTGTGTGTGTGTGTGTGATAAAGAACCGTAAACTAAGTAAAACGATTTATAGTATTTTCTTTGACCTCACAAGACAGAATCATTAATGTTAATTGGTCAAAGGTTTTCAAAGAGCAACTGCTTTGTTTTTTACGGTATAATCTGACTTTTGATTCTATTTTTATTGAATTTGTTAGTATTCAATAAAAATAGAAATAGATGATGTTTTAAGTCTCCATAAAGTAGGCTAAAATGCAAACTAAACAATTTTGTTTTTTTTTATCAGAACTCACCCATGGTGATGTTGTATCGAAGGTTTATAGTATAATTTGTACATAATACGCAACATCTTCAGTAAGCAAACCATTTCACTGAGAGTGATTTTCATTTGTCCTTTGAAGAGTATACTCCTCGAAGGTCGTTGTCACAGCTAATACTGGTAACTGAATGTAGGTTTATAAAACTGATCAACTCAAATTTTATGCCTGATATTCGATCAATAACTGTACATAATTGGAAATGAACATTGCTATAACTTAAATAACTATATACGGGTTAGGCAGAATGTTAGCATACACAATAATTGGGTGTGAGGTATTTGAGCACTGATTAGGCGTTTCATTATCTCCGGCAACGCGGGTAGTATAAAAACAATAAATATGACAGACGGTCTTTTTCCTTTTACCGGTGCATTCGGCGATCCTTCGAAAACACGGTCTTGAGCTCAGTGTCTTTTTAAACTAAGGCGTGGAAAGTTATAAGTGTTCTGCAAAGTTTATGTAATTATTTCAAGAGTAATAATAAGTGTTCAACAAGTCTATGTAACTCTTTCAATAGCAATAAAAAGTGTTCAGCAAGTTCATATAATTCTTTCAAGAAATACTAAGATTTGATTGGACTCAACACATATATCTTTTTTTTTTTCGGACTGTCTATTAGCTGTACAAACCCTATTGGTTGCCACAGCGTAACCGGGCTGTTTGGCGAGCTTTGGAAAGAAGCTCTGCCAGAAGAAATTTTGAGCCCTAGGGCTCGAAGAAACTATGGGAACGACTGCCTAAGGGCGCCTCCTTTGAGGCCGAACCTCGGTTTAGGCGACGTTTGGGATAACGGGGGGGTCAGACGGTGAGTGGTCCGTACGTCTCCGGGGCCGTGGATGGAGTCCACGTCCGGATGACGTAAGATAGCGGGGACCTCGTCTTCGCTGGCGAAGACGGTGTGTAGCGTATGATTGTGTGGTAGGTGGTACGAGTGTGTTGTCAGTAGTCATCTGATCGTCAGGGTCATGAAGGATATGTTTAGGTCTCCTCTTTCGGAGAGGAGCGCTTAGGTCGGGGGAGTAAAAAGAAGCCGCAACTACGAGAGGGTTGGGGTGTCGGATTGAAACACATATATCGTGGCGTTGCTTCAGGCGCCGTGATATAAGTATGTTTCCGCCCTACATGTCAAGGTCAATGAGAAGCCGATAGGATCTCATGCGGTGTTGGTGACAAACACAATCACTGCGCACGTCAATCAACCTGCCAGATGGGTTTTATGGGTGTAAATATTTAGTTTACAATCTACTTCTATGATTATACTACGCAATTATCATAGAGGTTGTATATATTTTGGTTGGAAAAATGAGCATTAATATATAGTTTTTTATTTCGTTTTATGGCTTTACACAGATTAGCCAATGTCAAGTTTATAACAATGTAGAAGTTAGGGAGAAATGGCGGGAAACTTCGCACTCTCGCGGCTCTCTCAAACCTTTCCCAAATCAATACCTGTTAACCATTCAGAAAACCAGCCACTACACAAACGACACCAAAACTGTCCACGATATAACCAACACCAGTCCTTTTCAAAATTAGCCAACAAACATTCATTCAAGAAAAGCGTGAAAAAACCGCGCCCGCCATTTACGAAGTCTCCCGCCTTTCCTCTGAGCATTAATTGCTAGTTATGCAAAAACTGTTTCTTTGTTTAACACAGATAAAAAAAAATTGTAATTAATATTACCTATATTGTTGTCATGCACCAAAAAGGACAACGATTTTAAATGAGGCCTACGCCAAAGAGGTAACTTCTAATAAAAACTTTTAACCGTATTATAATAACCTAAAAAATTGGACCGATACTTGGTCTAACTATGAAATAATTATTATTTTTATTGATTTGGTATTTGAATAAATGGCTTTTTTTATTTTTTTTTATTTTGCCATACGCGCAAGTTTTACAGCTGAATTTACGATTGACCATTATCAAATGGTGAAACCCATACTAGGTCACAAAGTCATGCTTTCTTGGCTGTATGCGAACTAGCCACAATCATTTCAATATCTACTTATATATCACCACAATACATACTATAACTTCCAGATCACCGAGTATTCATAAACGCGCATTTCTTAGATTTTTTTTTTTTTTTTCAAACTGTCATTAAATCCTGAACTTAGTAGTATCGAAAAGTAGTAGTAAAGTAAGGAATTATTTATCTTTATTTTTATATCGTATACCCATAATAATACTGGCAATAATCCTTCTACGTAATAGTCTATTTTTAATAGCCGATTGAATCGAATTAATACTTTGAATTGATTTTATCATACTGCAATTATGTTACATTTATTTGCATATGTGGTATAGTTGTGTCATCGTTTCTTTCACAAGTGTGTATATTTAGCATTTAGAAAACAATATGACAGTATTGTTTATATTTACATTGGCTGTTGGAACTCTTCCATTAAATTTACATATATCGGTGTTTGTTTAATGAAAATTGGCAATCATGAAAGGCATCGCAATAATGGAATCACGTATTCTAAAATTGAGTTTTGTGTTATGTTTTTTTTCTTCTATAGTAGGTTTGGGTGATATTTAAGTTTTGTCTTTACAAGCTTCATTTCTTATACACTACTAGTCGATATCCGCGACTTCGTCCACGTGGATAAGGGGTTTTAAAACTATGGAATAAGCTACCAATTGGAGGAAAATTTCTGTGGCTAGCGGAAACTCTAGTTTTAGTTGATTGATGTGAAATTCAGTTTTTCATAAATCCCCAATGTAATGGGTTAAAAATTATCATATGTCCGTCTCCTGGATCTAAACTACCTCCCCACCGATTTTCAGCCAAATCGGTGCAGCCGTTCTTGAGTTATAAATAGTGTTACTAATACGACTTTCTTTTATATATATAAAGATATACTATATATGTAGTTTTTAATTTAATCTAATTTTGATTCCTTAACGATCACAACTTAAGTTATTTATATGACATGATTAGTCTTATGATAAATATAATATGGTTTGTGACATTGCTTTAAAAAAGAATTTAGTTTTTTAAGCAATTAAAATATCATTTGCTTCAACGGTGAAGGAAAACGTCGTGAGGAAACCTGCATCCCTGAGGGTTTTCCATAATGTTCTCAAAGGCGTGTCATCATCATCATCATGATCAACCCATTACCGGCTCACTACAGAGCACGGGTCTCCTCTCAATATGAGAAGGGTTCGGCCATAGTCCACCACGCTGGCCATGTGCGGATTGGCAGACTTCACACGCCTTTGAGAACATTATGGCGAACTCTCAGGCGTGCAGGTTTCCTTACGATGTTTTCCTAAGGCGTGTAAAGACTGCCAATCCGCACATGGCCAGCGTGGTGGACTATGGCCAAACCCTTCTCATATTGAGAGGAGACCCGTGCTCTGTAGTGAGCCGGCAATGAGTTGATCATGATGATGATAATGAATGCTTTAATATTGTTTGTTAAGCCTCAAAAGCTGAAGTAATATCGTCGAACAATATATACGTCTAGTATATCTACATTCATTTGTCTCTGACATTTCTTTGCCATTATGTAGGTACGTAAACACCCCTCGACGAACTCCCATGTCCCATTATTGTGTTTGCCCCCATAGCAGGTGCTATAGGTCAGGTTTGATATTAATGGCTGTATATAGCTGACATTTTTAGCAAATTGGAATGTTAGTATGCTAAAATATTCTCAAAGTCTAATACCTCCAGAACTAAAATATATCCTACCTCCCTAAAGTAAGTAAGCACTTTTTTTTTAATTTAATTATTATCTGTACGCTTCGGCCGTGGCTAGTTACCACCCTACCGACATAGACGTGTCGCCAAGCGATTTAGCATTCCGGCACGATGTCGCATAGAAACCGATTAGGGATGTGGGTTTACCATGCCCCTAACAGGTTAGCCCGCTACCATCCTAGACTGCATCATCACTTACCATCAGGTGAGATTGCCATCAAGGGCTTACTTGTAGTGGATTAAAAAAATATATTGTAAAATCGACCAGCTCTTTTTAATGCTATGATGTTATATTATATTTTGTAAATCCTTTGTCCATATTCCGGTGGTAGCCAACTTAAAAAAGCAATTAACTATATTTAAATTTATATGATTGCTGTTGTGTAACAACAGTGTTCTGCTAGTTCAAGTTTTTGTATGTATTTCGATTGATTGAATTTAGAAACTTATAATAAAAATATGTTTCCCTAGCAGGGATCATTGTAACTCATCGATAAAGTTCATCAAGCGATAAGGCTCCCTTTTTTATTCTACTCGTAGGTATTCTAGGTCTATATTTGGTAAACATTATAGTGCTTCTATTTTTCCCTTATTTCTAAACTAATTGTGATGTGTTAAAAAGGTTATAATTAAAATTATTAGTAAATCTGTAGGAATGTAGGTGCCTAACATAAACATCGGTACAATCAATTGGTAAATAACAAACGTGATGACTCAATAAAGTGAGCCTAAAATGATTTAACCCTAATGGATCGCGGAGGTCAGATAACAATCGGTACAAAAATTACTTTCAATAATGTGTATAAGTCGTGAACTTGTAAGATTGGTAGGCTATAGTACTTACAAGTACTTGAATCCAAGCTATTAAACTATCTATCCCACTATGGAGCGGTGTAACGGAATAAATAAGGGAGCGATATATAGAACGATGCGCAAAAGGGCTAGACAGTCCAAAGCAGTGATTCCCTATGGCCTCTATGCCATTAGTAATAAGGGATTACATACTATTTATCGATCTTCAGTACGCTGACTTTAGTGCCGATATCTATAAAACGAACTTAGCCTTACCACTGAATCAAGAAATAGGTTAAGCGAGACAACGTTATTTTTATTGTAATTAAAGCGTGCTTTATAGATTTCATCCTGATGCTTCTACAGCCGACTTCTGCTCCTAGTCAGAGGTCGGCGGTTCGAATCCGGGCACGCACCTCTTACTTTACGGAGTTATGTGCGTTTTTAAATAATTAAAATATCAATTGCTTCAACGGTGAAGGAAAACATCGTGAGGAAACCTGCACGCCTGAGAGTTCTCCATAATGTTCTCAAAGGCGTGTGAAGTCTGCCAATCCGCACGTGGCCAGCGTGGTGGACTATGTCCAAACCTTTCTCATAATGAGAGGAGACCCGTCCTCTGTAGTGAGCCGGCAATGGGTTGATCATGAAGATGAAAATGAAGATGCTTCTACAGCCAAAGCTTTTGGTAAATTAATTGTAAGTTTTTAAAATGTATTTAGTTCTTAAATCTCGTAAATGAAATCTATTCCATTTAACATTGACGTTATATCAATATTTCTAAAGTGACGAAATCGCACGAACTTGTTAATCGCTCGTCTTATGGGCACCGTTTACCGTATGAGTCTTTGACAATGAAAACTTAATTGCGCATTTTGTTACGTCAACTTTGACATGTTTTTGGCAACAAATCGTTTTAAACAACACAACAGAAAAGTTTTAAACGCCTATTATTTAAAGGACAACAAATGCTGTCACAAATTGTGGGTAAGAATGTATTAAACATTTAAGACTATGCATTTTAAGATTACCAATTTTTATGTTCCCAATTGTGCCTTAGGCTATTTGCAGAAGGTACTTTAACTTTGCTTTGCTTAGCTAAAGCTAGTGTTAAAACATTCATCATCATCATCATGATCAACCCATTCTCACTACAGAGCACGGATCTCCTCTCAATATGAGAAAGGTTTGGCCATAGTCCACCAAACTGGCCATGTGCTGTTTGGCAGACTTTACACGCCTTTGAGAACATTATGGAGAACTCTCAGGCATACAAGTTTCCTCACGATAATTTCCTTCACCGTTGAAGCAAGTGATATTTTTATTGCATAAAAATGCACATAACCCCGAAAAGTTATAGGTGCGTGCACGGGTTCGTACCCTAGACCTCTGATTAGGAGGCTTACGTCCTTACAGCTAGGCTATCACAGCTTTATATTTCATTTGTCGAACACATTACGTTGTCTTACTGTTTCTTAAGTGAGAGGGAAGTCTAAGCTTGGTTTATTCATCGCAGCCAACAGTTTCAGCCCTAATATCTTTGTCATTGAAACTAACCTGTGTTTCTTAATCCGATTTTGTGACTTGTCATTTGTTACGTCACAAATGTTGTTTAAGACTGCATGCACTTCGAATTTTGATAAATAATCAATGGACCATTAAACACTCGACAATTGAAATATAAATTACTAGCTGTAAAAAATAAGCAAAAACTATCATCCGCTATTTTACCACCCTTGACAGGTAATATTTTAAGAAAATTTGATGTATATGTTTTTTATTTATTATTATTAATCTTAATGCAAATATTTGTGTTTCAACTCTAAAAACAAAGAAAATTCATACAAATTTCCAACCCCCCTTTTACCCTCTTAGGGGTGGAATTTCCAAATATCCTTTCTTAGCTGACATCTCTTAACTATCAACTACCTACTTGATAAATTATAGCTTTATACGTACAATAGTTATTGAGATCTCGTGTTCAATCATGTAAGTATGTAAGTGACCTTTCGCTTATATATATATATATATATAGATTTCAGGCAAAAGCTATTAAATATTTAGTGGAGTGCAGTGGCTTACTTTAGCTTCCGGTAGTGGATTTAACCTCGGCACCTGTCTAACAGAATAGTAAAAGCTTTCACGTAGAGGGTAGAGAGATATATAGGAAATGGGACAGTTGATTATTTACAAAGATCGTCGAGAGACTCAGACGTTGTGCAGGTACATATTCTTCATAGTATTTCGCTGTGCCGGTATCTGTGTGTGTGTGTGTATCTCGTTAGTACAACTTAATGCAAAACATAATAAAGTGTGACCGATTTCTAGAAAAAAAAACCACTAGAGTACCTACCTGTTTTTGTTTTGTCGTGGTGGAAAACCTGTATGGCTACTTCCCGTCCCTTGGACAGGTCGGAGGTTATGTGGGACTCCGACACATGGGTGGTATACCCGAACTAAAAACCACGACGGCATGTCCCTCTCGCTGGATTTACTGGACGCCCGGACACCCGTTGTATACTTCCCGGACGAAAATGAACTCCACGGCGGGGAATCGAACCCCGGTCTCCCGCGTGACAGGCGGGGATACTGACCACTATACTATCGAGGATTATAAAAAGGAATCTCCACGGCGGGCAATCGAACCCCGGTCTCCCGCGTGACAGGCGGGGATACTTACCACTATGCTACCACTAGGACACTAGTACCTACCTACCTAATGGTAAAGGTATCCCATATAATTTTCCTTTTAGCGGGAAGCAGATCGAATTTGCTCCATCACAAAACACCTTTTTCGTAGTTCTTTTATTTATCCAATGTTTTTCTCACCTTTGGCGGCAACCGTGGTTTAAGGCGTGCGCTGTCACATTATAAAGTGGGAGGTCCTGGGTTCGATTCCCGGTTCGACTTTGGTCCGGTAGGAAGCTTCGACCTGAGCTAGTTATCATCCTTCTGGCAAAGACATACCGCTAAGCGATTTAGCGTTCCGTTATGATGCCGAGTAGAAGAAACCTATTAGAAGGATGTGTTCAGACGGTAACGCATCGGTAGCTCATCTGATGCTGCAGATATTTATGGGCAATCACTAAAATTATAACCCAGTTTTTTGGTTGTTTTATCACATCAATACTTTTATACGCCTAACAAATATCACTACGGAATATGAAGGTCTCTAATTACCTTAATTGGTTGAGCCCAACAATGTAAATAACGATAAAGTTACACGTAGTACCGAGTACGGGATGATAATTCGCTGAAATAAAACCAAGGAGACTTGAATTGTAGCGCTATTTGGGTTAAAGGATACATTAATTAAACGTGCCACTGCGAATGAATGGCATTACAGTCGTTCATCTATGGCTTAAGGCTATTAATATGACTGTTGTTTAAGTCCAAGCTATCCATTGGATAACGCGAAGAACTGCACGTTCTTGCGCGATAGTGTGTTAAATATGAACAGCAATAGTGGGACAACAATCGCAACTAAATAAGGGAAGAACAGATAGGTCTGACTTTTTCATGTCCCAAGTTTCTTTAGTGAGTAAGCCAGTATTCCAGCTCTGAAAAAATCTGGTTCTACATGTGACTTTGTCTCCCATAATAGAAGAATTTCTACGCTTGCAAGCATTCGCAGTCGTTTCAGGTATCGAAATATTGTAACGCCGGACGAAGCTCACGTTTTTACCCATACTTAAAACCAGCGCTCTTGGTTTGGGAGGTTTGCAAAGTCAAAATCACAATGTACCCACTATTTTCAAATTTGAAGTAAAACATCCTATTTGCCATGTCGCCTGATGAATGGAATTAGATATCTTTTGTATAGTATTTGACCCCACACTTGAAACCAGCGCTCGTAGCGGCACGTTTGCAAAGCCAAAATCACAATGTGCCCACCATTTTCAAATTAGAAGTAAAAGTTCGCATTTGCAGTGTCGCCTAATCAATGGAATTAGATATCTTTTGAATAGTATTTGACCCTACACTTAAAACCAGCTCTCCTAGCGGGACGTTTGAAAAGTCAAAATCACGATGTACCTACCCACTATTTTCAAATTATAAGTAAAAAATCCCATTTGCAGTGTCGGAGTCGCCTAATCAATGGAATTAGATACTCGTATCTTTTGAAAAGTATTTGATCCCTGATTTCTCGCAAAACGTGTGTAATATTAAAATGTCTTTTGTACAACTTCCCACTTTCAAATTAAATTAAATCATTTGCCATGTCGCCTATTGAATGGAATTAGATGTCTTTTAAAGAGTATTTGACCCGTTATTTCTAAAAACATGCGTAATATTGTCTATTATATGTCTATTGTACAACTTCAGTCATATCCAGTTCTAAACGATTAATCCTATGAAAAGTCAATTAACAAACACGTTCAAAAATATTGCATTAGTTTGTGTTTTTTTTTTCTCAATACACGAGTTCGTGGCCAATCTATATATATAAAAATCAATTGCTGTTCGTTGGTCTCGCTAAAACTCGAGAACGGCTGAACGAATTTGTCTTATCTTGGTCTTGAAATGTTCGTGGAGGTCTAGGGAAGGTTTAAAAAGTGAGAAAAATTGGAATAATTGCCGGGGAAACCCCAAAAACAGCCCTTATCTTTTTCCCATATAAACGTTTTCTAAATAAAATGTGGAGTCAATTTGATCTTTATTGCTAGGTATTTAATAAAGTTCATATTAAATTATAATCACTCAATGTTGTCTAAGAAATGTAGGTGTGTTCCTAACTTCAAAGAGTCAATTCGCAATTAATATTTAGGCAATATTTTATCCCGGTATTTCCACGGAAACGAAAACTACGCGGTTTCCGCGGGTGAAACCGCGTATCTCAGCTAGTAATTAATAATATATTGTTATTCTAAGCATTTACCAAGAATGCGCGGTTTGTTATTCGGATTTTATAATTATGTTGAGACGAAGAAGAATCAATAGAACCCATGTAAATAAACAATGTCTAATTATGATCAAGGTCTAACACTAATTTGTATTCAAAGGCGTTGATTATTCACCATTAACTCGCTTGTTGACATATAGTCATAGTAAAACAGCGTGTACAATACAAATCATTGAATTACAGCTATCTGGTTAGCACGAGGCACTTGACCGTCTTCTTTTCAGAGATTTGCTATAATTATTAGAGCGTTGTAACTCGTAAGCCTTTGTATGAGGTTAACTAACGTTTTTAACTCAAATATCGTTACAGCCAACGTGATGAACTATAAGAACCTTCTGACGTCCACTGCTCCAGCAGGACTTTGGTCGGCTCGTGTGCCCAGTGCATAGGATTTCTGTTCATCTGCATTCATCATTATCATGATCAATCCATTACCGGCTCACTACAGAGCACGGGTCTCCTCTCAATATGAGAAGGGTTTCGCCATAGGTGGACTATGCGGCCATGTGCGGATTGGCAGACTTCACACGCCTTCGAGAACATTATGGAGAACTCTCAGGCGTGCAGGTTTCCTTACAATGTTTTCCTTCACCGTTGAAGTAAGTGATATTTAAGATTTTTTTTAAACGCACATAACTCCGAAAAGTAAGAGGTGCATGCCCAGATTCGAACCGCCGACCTCTGATTAGGAGGCTGACGCCCTAACCACTAGGCTATCACCGCTTCATCTGCATTACCATGATTTAATATGGGAAAAAATGTTCTACTAGAATATTTATGGTAGGCAGTGGTCTTATGCATGTATGTAGTACAATCACTGCTTTTGAGCCTATATGGAGTGCACGCTAAAGTCTCTGCAACTTGTTAATAAACATCGTTAGTATATCCCCCCATTAGGGTAGTTGGGGCTATATGCTGTTTTCTGGCACAGTTTCTGAACTTCAGCACTTTAGTGCCCAAGCCTTCTATCGCTTCTCTGAGCTATATGTCTCGCCCATTACCACTTATTAAATATCTGGACACGTTGAACTATGTCCGCAACTCTGCTTTCCTTATTTGATTATGTCATCATCATCATCATCATGATCTAAACATTGCATAAATATTCACATAACACTTGCTTCAACGGTTAAGGATAACATCGTGAGAAAACGAAAAAGTAAACGCATGCCTAAGAGTTCTCCATAATGTTCTCAAAGGCGTGTGAAGTCTGTCAATCCGCACGTGGCCAGCGTGGTGGACTACAGCGACACCCTTCTCATATTGAGAGGAGATCCGTGCTTTGTTCATTACAGATTTTACACGTTATATAGTCTGAGTAATAGTCCTAGCCTGATTCTCTCCATTTTCCACTGACAGCGGCGTGCACTTCACACATGCATAAAAGCACTATACCCTACATACGCGAAAAATCTGTGTCAGCTGAGTGTTGCCGGGACACCTACTTATATATTAGCGTGCTTCATAAATGCTTAAAAGCGCTGCCTGTTTTTAAAATGGAAATATTAGTGAAATCTTCATACACTGTTATTGATATCTTGGAAATGTTCAAAGTTTTTATAAAAAGAAAGTTTATAGAAAAATCCTATTACGATTTTAAGGATTATACAAACGATAATAAAACTTGGATGTAAATTGGTCTATCTCCATAGGTACTATAATTTATTATATAAAAAAAAACCCGGCTAAGTTTGTTGTGGGCTTCTTCTTAGACCAGGGTGCGTTTGGAACCCTCATAGCTTTAGTTTTAAGTTTACGAATGTAGTTATCACCATCAAATCACTACTATGTAAATTATTGACGCGTCAAAAGTGCCTTTTAAAGGGCTATTTGAATAAAGATTATTTGAATTTGAAATAAAATTTGGATATTAATAAATCTGCGCACGCCGTAGCGCATAAGTCTAAAAAAGCAACCCTGTTTTACGTCGCGTTGCAGGTTTAACCCACTTTAGCAACGTGCATTTGTGTCATTGTGGCGCTCTTTCCACTCCAATGCGTGCTCGACAAAGACGTGTCGCCAAGCGATTTAGCGTTCCGGCACGATGTCGCTTAGAAACCAATTAGGAGTAATTACCATACTCTTAACAGGTTATCCCGCTACCATGCTAGACAGCATCATCACTTACCACCATGTGAGATAGCCGACAAGAGTTACTTGACACATGTAGTCACTTGTAGTGTATTAAAAAAATGCGGTTTTTGTATACCTCTACCTTTTATAGTTGTAGATTATTATGGTTTTTTTATTCGAAGTTGCGTGCGTTTTTAAATAATTAAAATATCACTTGCTTCAACGGTGAAGGAAAACATCGTGAGGAAACCTGCACGTCTGAGAGTGCTAAATAATGTTCTCAAAGGCGTGTTAAGTCTGCCAATCCGCACACGGCCAGCGTGGTGGACTATGGCCGGACCCTTCTCATATTGAGAGGAGACCCGCGCTCTGTAGTGAGCCGGTAATGGGTTGATCATGAATGAATATATCTTTAAAATAAATAAAAAAATACCTCACGTTCCACTTTTGATCTGACACGTACTACATACAGTATGCGGGGACAAAACCAAGTCGACATTACTATTCGAGACATCAGGAAATTGATTGTTGTAAAAATTACCTGACCTCATCTAGTGAAATAATGGTAAGTGGGTAGCCACTTTGTGTAGGCAGATATTAGCTGCCAGTAGGAGCGGCCCGTTGACATCATTGCTCGTGAGGTCACCTGCTGGATGCCATGTTTGCTTGCGATGCGTTTTAATGAACACCATAGAATACCAGACGAGAATACTAATTATGAGGACGATATTTTATATCATAGTCTCCATTTCACTCTCGTAATCCTGTGGAAGGATCTCTCATTATAATGTTGGAGGTCCTGGATTCGATTCCTGGCTCGAGTCTGGTCTGAATGATTAGGTGGGTCGGTTGTTTTTACGTTTCTTGTTTTCTTATAGTTACCCGTAAGTCTCTATTAATAAACTTATTTTATTTTTCCTTGTACCTTAAGTTCTGGCCTTAAGCTAATATATTTTGACATTTTCCGTAGCGCAACGCGTGCGCTTTCGTATTATAAAGTTGGAGGTCCTGCTTTCAATTCCCGGCTCGAGTCTGGTCTGGTGGGAGGCTTCGTCCGTGGCTAATTACCACCCTACCTACAAAGACGTGTCGCCAAGCGATTTAGCGTTCCGGCATGATGTCGTGTAGAAACCAATTAATTAGGTATATGGGTTTCCATACCCCTAACAGGTTAGCCCGCTACCATCATAGACAGCATCATCACTAACCACCAGGTGTGATGGCCGTCATGGGCTAACTTGTAGTGTATGTAAAAAAAGTCTACAGGTAATCGTGTTAATCGTTGGCTTAGAGTTTAGTTAAGGAGTTATCTTAATAGGAAATATCTCAAACTTGATCATCCCTCCCATCATCTTTAAGAAAGACTTGTGGAGCACAGGTTCGACGGATCATGAAGTCCTGCTTCGATTTCCGAGTCCTGCTAAAAGTTGTTTCTCATTGAATCATTCTTTCTGTGTCTGCCTAGAACGAAATAAAACTATACGTGACCTTTTTGGCATCTCTTGATACTGATTACCCAATACGTTTAAATACCGCGGTAGAATATATATATATATATATATATATCCAATTTCGAGAAGGAGGTCCGCCGCCGAATTCAGCTCGGGTGGGCAGCGTTTGGGAAACTCCGTGACATCTTTTCGTCCAAAATCCCTCAGTGCCTGAAGACTAAAGTTTTCGAACAGTGCGTGTTGCCAGTGATGACTTACGGCTCTGAAACATGGTCGCTCACTATGGGCCTCATAAGAAGGCTCAGAGTCTCTCAACGGGCGATGGAGAGAACTATGCTGGGAGTATCTCTACGTGATCAAATCAGAAATGAGGAGATCCGTAGAAGAACCAGAGTTACCGACATAGCTCAGCGAATTGCGAAGTTGAAGTGGCAATGGGCGGGGCACATAGCTCGGAGAACCGATGGACGTTGGGGTCCCAAGGTGCTGGAATGGCGACCTCGCACCGGTAAACGTAGCGTTGGTCGACCCCCAACAAGGTGGACAGACGACATCAAACGAGTCGCAGGGAGCCGCTGGATACAAGCGGCCCAAGACCGTGGCCATTGGAACTCCCTACAAAAGACCTATGTCCAGCAGTGGACGTCTATCGGTTGAAGTGACATATATATATATATATATATATATATATATATATATATATATATATATATACACTTGTAAGTCAATCGATTACACTGCACAATTTAAAAATATTAATAGAAGTTAAACACTCGTAAGAGCAATCTATTCTTAGATATGATTCATAAAAACTGAACACGGCAACACTCGTGTGTAATTGCGACGTAAATACATACGAGTACATACGGGTACAAAGTAGTGCATGTAAAACTGTGAATTCGAATGAGACTTAAGTCACACTAGCGACTTTTTATTTTCATGAAAATCTATCAGATCGGCCAATCTATAGCTTCGCATTTGTATACTGGTATACTGTATGGATGAAAGATTTGTTGCTTTTATCGATATAATCTGATAACTAAAAGTGAACCGATTTTATATGCCGAAAATATTTATAATATAATCGGATATAGGATATAATCGGTTCAATCACTAGCAAAGAAACATTGTCTGTCAATTTAATTAAAATTTATACATTCCAAATTTTTATATTAGTATTTATTTATTATAGAAATAATTTATGTTATTTCTTACTAGTATGTAGTATTGCCATTTCCCGCTTTTCATATATCTGTTCACTTTTAGTAGGGTTATTAGCCGATAGTAGGGTAGCCTGGAAGAGAATGCTTTTAGTGATAAGGTCGCCTTTTGCTTTTATGTTTTGTATTATTTCTGTTTGTCCTTACATTATGCAATAAATAAATATTTAGTTTTAAAAATAAAATTATTTCCGTCTGAAATAATCGTATTTGGAAAGCAAGCCATATAATCTAAATAAGATAAAAATAAAATAAATAAATAAAGATGTAAAAATACTCTACCCAGTTTAGGAGATATCGAAAAATTTTAGTACCTACAGACAGACCCTTTGTAAACGAGGGTGGAACCGTGGACAACAAATTGTTAAGTATAGGTATACATACCTATTCAGTGACGAAGATAATGACTTAAGACTTTCGATCGAAATTATATACAGATAAAATTATAGGGTAAATTTTTAACGATTGAAACAGGATTTATATATATATATATATATATATATATATATACACACACACACATATATATATATGTGTGTGTGTATATTATTATGATTAGGATCCCAAAATCGCAGCGATCACTTTCGCAAACTAATTTTCTTGATAAGGACCACGAAACTCTTGTTTGAGATCTAATCGTTGCTTGCAACTTGTATTCTTCAATAACTGGCAAAGTTTTTATGATCAATTATCTTATGACACAAAATGCGGTAAATCTACGTTTTGTTACGCGACAAGTCGTCAGTACGTATTATCGAGCGTTAAAAACCTGCCTTCCACACTTCTGGCGTGCAATCTTGCTATAGTATTACGTAATAGGTAATCGAATCATCTATTTTCATTCCGTTATTCATTTCCTTGGAAAACATTTGAAATAATGTACCTGTCTTATGATGTATGCTGACTTTTTATCATATCGATGTTCTTCTCTTTCGAACTCCCCACTGCCGAGTTTCACGAGAATAGGTCTTTACTTTTTTTATATACTTACATCGATCACATGGGTCTCCTGATGATGACCTCCGTGGCGCAGCGCTCGCTGTTGTATTATAAAGTTGGAGGTCCTGGGTTTGATTCCCGGCTCGAGTCTGGTCTGGTGGGAGGCTTCGGCCGTGGCTAGTTACCACCCTACCGACAAAGACGTGTCGCCAAGCGATTTAACGTTCCGGCACGATGTTGCGTAGAAACCAATTAGGAGTATGGGTTTACCATACCGCTAACAGGTTAGCCCGCTACTATCTTAGACTGCATCATCACTTACCATCAGGTGAGATTGCCGTCAAGAGCTAACTTGTAGTGGATAAAAAATAAAACCTCTCTCGCCCGAACTCTTGCTCGCCCATGAACATCTGCAGCACCACAGGAGCTACCGATGCGTTTCCAGCTGAATGATGCGTTTCTGCTAAATCGTTTTCTACTCGGCATTATACCGGACAGCTTAATCGCATGCCGAAACTTGTAGTGCATAAAAATATTAATATATCTTACCAATTTCAAAGAAATCAGATACTTAACGCTGAAAGCCATTAGTTGACCGGGATTCCTCAATTAATTGAGGTTAATAGCATCTATCTATCTACGTCTTTTATTTATTGATGGCTACATAATTAACAGTCGTAAATCAATGTTAATTTAACTAATTACATATAAATATTGACAAATATATATCAACTAAAGAATCGTGGTTTTGTCCAAAACGATCTTTCTAAGACTGCGTTGTAAGGAGAGGCTGTTCTTACAGAGTATGCTTATCTTTGACCTTTGCGGCTTAGATCCATAAAGTACTAAGTATAAAGTCTACCTAAAAAGTATCAGATCAGGTAACCTTTGAATATAATAAAAATATTATACATACTATGTTGTATAAATAAACTCAAATAAAGTATTCTATAACTTTGATTGCTACTTCGGACGTTACGCACGAGTCATCACGATCAACCTATACGCTGTCGCATTATAAAGTTGGTGGTCTTGGGTTCGATTCCCGGCTCGAGTCTGGTCTGGTGGGTGGCTGCAGCCGTGGCTAGTTACCGACAAAGACGTGTCGCCAAGCGATTTATTTTCATCTCGAGGTCGCGTAGAAACCAGTTAGGAGTATGGGTTTCATGATCAACCCATTCTCGGCTCACTACAGAGCACGGGTTTCCTCTCAATATGAGAAGGGTTTGGCCATAGACCACCACGCTGGCCATGTGCGGCAATCCGCAGACTTCACACGCCTTTGAGATCATTATGGAGAACGCGCGCAGTTTTCCTCACGCTTTCGGACGTCTTAACCACTAGGCAATCACAGCTTATTATTTAAACAAAACAAAATATTTATATTTTAAAAAAAATTCGTATCAAACAGCACATTTACTAGATTCTTGATCGAAGCTTCATCCTGAAAAGCGCTACAAGTATCGTCCTAGTACTTAATCAAGTCACGGTAAGAATGTCAACTGTTAGGCCACTGAAATCAATAGCTGGTTATGTTTCAAACATTCTCGTAAACAAGAAAAGTTGAGATGCCAGATAAAATTTAAATAGCGACACCTATCGGACCACGTGTATAAATAATATTTATGATTATAATGCGAAACATTTTACTTCAGAAAAACCTTAACCTATCTGCCTTGTCTATATACGGTGGACATCCTGAACCAAATTAAAACAAACTTTCCAACCTAACCGTAGGAAGTAACTAACCGAGCGCACTATCCATAGGATGTGTTCAATTATCAGCGACTATTTACAATAGTCGTTGAATGAGTTCTGACTATACAGTATAAAGCCACCTTTGCACCTAAATACGAAGCGATAACAAAAAAAAAGATATTTGATAAATTATCTTGCGAGTTTGACCGGTGGAAATAGATACTTCATTAATTTCTTAAAAATTAAAGCAACTAAAATTAAAATTGCGTTTATTGAGCCAAAATAGAGGTCGTCAGAGGTCGTCGGTTCGAATCCGGGCACGCACCTCAACTTTTCGGAGTTATGTGCGTTTTTAAACAATTAAAATATCAATAGCTTCAACAACAACCTGCACGCCGGAGAGTTCTTAATAAATTTCTCAAAGGCGTGTGAAGTCTGCCAATCCGCACATGGCCAGCGTGGTGGACTATGGCCAAACCCTTCTCATATTGAGAGGAGACCCGTGCTCTGTAGTGAGCCGGTAATGGGTTGATCGTGAGTTGATCATTGAGTCTGGGCTGGCCATACCCCTAACAGGTTAGCCCGCTACCATCCTAGACTGCATCATCACTTCCATCAAGTGAGATTGTCGTGAAGGGCTAACTTATAGCATAAAAAAAAGAACGCGGTCAGGCAGCCTAACGCCGCCCTAATAAAATCGACCCAGTAACCTCACGAAGGTATTCCAAAGATTTCTGCACACAATTGACTGTGTCACAAGTCAGGTGATAGCGTGAGGTTAATTAACACGCGAAGTCAATTGCCGCTCCCACGCGCTGACCTCACTGACTTATGTAAGACGTATGACATGAAAATATCAACTGAAGTTGGTGTTTTTTTCATCTGATCGTACAATTGTGCTAGTCATCATCATGATCAACCCATTGTCAGCTCACTACAGAGCTCGGGTCTCAATATGAGAAAGGTTTGGCCACACTGGCCATGTGCGGATTGGCAGACTTCACACGCCTTTGAGAACATAATGGAGAACTCTCAGGCATGCAGGTTTTCTCACGATGTTTTCCTTCAGCGTTGAAGCAAGTGATATTTTAATTGTTTAAAAACGCACATAACCCCGAAAAGTTAGAGGTGCGCCCGGATTCGAACCGCCGACCTCTGATTAGGAGGCTGACGCCCTAACCACTAGGCTATCACCGCTTCGTGCTAGTCATACGTTGATTTAATTACGTCTTGGCTTGGGGAATGAGGTCTGTGAATCGCTGGTCGAGATTCAGTTTTTATTGCGTTTCGGAAATAACAGATTCATTTTGCTGGTGACTTAATAACATGACCTTGAGGGTTTTTGAGTCATCATCCTCAGTATTTCGGTTGTTGTTTGGGGGGCTTCGAGCGCGATTAGATACCTCTCTGTCGACAAAAATACAATTTACCTTACCGTCCCCCCCCCCCATTTCCTCTGGCAGAGCTTCTTTCCGAAGCTCGCCAAACAGCCCAGTTACGCTGTGGCAACCAATAGGGTTAGTAAAGGTAATAGACAGTCCGAAAAAACCACCACGCTGTTAATATAATATGACGACCTCCGTGGCGCAGTGCGTACACTGTCGCATTATAAAGTTGGAGGTCCTGGGTTCGATTCCCAGCTCGAGTCTGGTCTGGTGGGAGGCTTCGGCCGTGGTTAGTTACCACCCTACCGACAAAGACGTGTCGCCAAGCGATTTTAGCGTTCCGGCACAATGTCGCGTAGAAACCAATTAGGAGCTTGGGCTTACCATACTCCTAACAGCTTAGCCCGCTACCATCCTAGACAGCATCATCACTTATCAGGTGAGATAGCCGTCAAGGGCTAACTTTTAGTGTATAAAAAAAAAAAAAAAAATATTAGCTGTTGAAAAACAGCGCTTTCCTCACTGGTAATAAGAAGTTTTTGTCTGGTGGGAGGCTACTACTGTGGCTAGTTGCCACCCTACCGACAAAAACGTGTCGCTAACTCGCTAATAGATTAAGCGTTCCGGCACGATGTCGCGTAGAAACTAAGGAGGTTAGGAGTATGGGCTGGCCATACCCCTAACAGGTTAGACCGCACCGTCACTTACCATCAGATGAGATGCCGTCTAGGGCTAATTTGTGGTGTATAAAAAAGAACTTGTGACGGAATCTTTGTATCAATACAGGGTTGGTTAAGAAAACGCCAAAATATAGAAATTTGTAGTTTAATATTAGTAATGCTTTTGTCAAGAGGGTACGAAGTTCACCGGGTCATCTAGTAAGAGATAGTCAATGAATCTTACCCGGGCAATGTTCCAAAACTTCCGAGATCTGTCATCTCCTCCTACATACTCGTAGTGTAGCGGGACACCGTACACTATGTTTCCGTGAATTGGTATAATAATAGATTTATTTCACTACACCATGTCACCTTGTGGTACAAACCATGTGGCGTATTTTCTCCTTGTCTGCCAATTATGTTCGAGGGCAAACGAAAGCGTCTAGGCCGCGTCCGCGGGGGCGTGAAAGTTTTTTCGATTATGGATCAAGATTCAAACCCAGACAGGGTTTAATTCCTGATTAGGACAACAAATTGTTAGATATTGGATTTCTTAAAAAAACTCAATGCTTGGCAGAAAGCATGCGATACAATCGTTATAGCTCGCTAACCCACAATGGAGCAGCGTGGTGGGTGAATATGTGTTACAACGGTTTACGGTGTATCTTGATCAGTAGGGTCGTAACTTGTCGTGGCCGAAGCCTCCTACCAGACTATACTCGAGCCTGGATGGAACCTCTCCCATGACCTCCCACCTTTAATATGACAGCGCCATGCACTGCACCGCTGAGTTCGTTAAATCGTTATTATAAGACAAGCGTGCAAGCATGATAAAACTTATACTACTGCTAACTTATTGTCACTCGTAACAAGTACTCCTAATTTTATAAGGACGTTTGGACAAAATAAGTATTGAAATAAAATGGTATTTTACACGTTTGTTGCTAATTAATTAAAAGTAGCTAGGTACTAATTGGCTTTATGAAGCCTATATAAAGTCAGTTACCAACTTCCTGTTCAATCTCATGATGAGAAATGGGTGTCTTGTTTTAATTCGATATCTTTTTTAATACCTTTCGAAACATAATTTATTAATTAATTAAACAGACACAAAAAACGCACTGAGAATAAACTGTATAAATTTGGGAGAAATAAAATATTCTTTATTTTTAAATGTTACTAAAAATCGCCCGTTAAATCTATAGTTTATTATAAATAATTCAGCAATTGCTGGAAATATTCTCACAGGCGTTACGATTTATGCAATATTCATAATAGTATAAAACTATATTGTAAATAATTTCATTCTTGACCGCGAACTTTGTGAAAAATATAGTGATTACACATGAAATTACTATGAAACATTTTAATCTGAATCTGAATGGTTTCTAAAATATATGGGTCCAACTTCGCCAACATCCTTTAGATTACTATGACGTTAGTGTTTCGATATTTGAAAAAGTGGCAAAGATTGTGGACTAAAATATCTTTAACTAACGGTACCTACATTTTATATTGGCTTCCTTTCTTTATATTTATAATCGTATGTGAGTTTCGTTTGTTTATGCATGCAAGGAAGCAGCGCCATGCGTCCACGAACTAATAGGGACTTCCTTACTTCGTATGGTCACTTTCTATGGACTATTTTATTGATAAATTTGTCTAGTTTTCTAATTATAAAGCATGAACTCTGCATCATTAATAACTCATGGTTACTTTGCTTCTTGAACGAGCTTATGATCTAACCTAGCGTGCCTCTTTTAGTTTGGAACTAGCCGCGCATAATTTGACTAAAAACTCTAAATGAATACTTAATTCATATATATTATGTCATATATGATAATTATTGATATTTATGTAGTTTGAGGAAACCTGCACGCCTGAGATTTCTCCATAATGTTCTCAAAGGCGTGTGAAATCTGCTAATAAGCACATGGCCAGCGTGGTGGACTGTGGCCAAACCCTTCTCATATTGAGAGGAGCTTTGTAGTGATGGGCCGGTAATGCGATGATCAATGAATGAATGAATGTAGTTTGTATCCTAGTATATGTAACTTTATGTGTTTATGTAAGTTATTTACACTTATTTGTACACCAACCACATAGGTAATTATTGTAACATGTTTCCTTTACATAGCGGTTGCCTGGAAGAGGTCAATTGCTTGATAAGGTCGTCCTTCCACATTTTTTAAGTTTTTTTATTGTATTTTTGTATTTTTTTAAATCTTATGTGTAATAGATTTATATTTATTAATTCAGAAAATAAATAAATATCTTCAGTGAAATTCTGGAGTTGATGTAGCCTGTCCAAGACATAGGTATATGGTGGGTAAAAGTACCAAATAATAATTGTAGCTTCATTCAATTTTCCGTACAAATGTGTACAGGTCCGACATCATTAGTAAGTAGGTATTACGAAAACATTGCACGTTAGTAATTGGTATGAGAAATATAATATACATCATTGTTATAAAGCGTGGAACACAACAGCCAAAGCGCAGGGTTAGATCTCATCTCAACTCTCTCTTCAATCCGACACTCCAACCCTCTCGCAGTTGCGTCTTCTTTTTACTCCCCCGACCTAAGCGCTCCTCTCCGAAAGGAGAGAACTAAACATATCCATCACGACCCTGACAATCACATGGTAGGAACCATCTTAAACTGCATCATCCTACTTTGTTAGGCGTTTTGCAAAGGAAGAAAGATAGAAAACAAAACATAAGTTGACGTAATCTATCTTATGCCAATACCGACTGAATGAAGGTAACCCACTCAGCGTCAGGTACAACGCTAGCACGTTTTCATGTGATCCTAAATATGCGTAAAATTAGTAATTGCAGAAATAGTCTGGTCTGGTGGGAGGCTTCGGCCATGGCTAATTACCACCCTACGGACGGAGACGCGTCGCCAAGCGATTTAGCGTCACGTAGAAACCAATTAGGAGTACGGGTTTACCATACCCCTATCATGTTAGCCTGCTACCATCTCAGACTTCATCATAACTTACCGTCAGGTGAGATTACAGTCAAGGGATAACTTGTAATGTATAAAAAAAATAGTAAAATTCAACCCCCAATCGGTTTCTAGGCGATATCGTACCGGAACACGAAATCGCTCGTGGGCACGGCTTTGTCGGTAGGGTCTATGAAGCCATGACCAGAAACTGACAAAGCTGTAAAAGACGTGACGTGACGTCACGTCTTTTACGTGTTCACTAGCCTTGACCAATACCTGACAAATCTGTACAAGACACGTCACGCCTTGTATGTGCCCAGTACTTTATGTCTGTATTCGTTGCAATAGCCCGATTGCAACAATAATTATCTAGAACAACGCACATTGCTCATTTCTGATAAGAAATGGCGTCAATCCGTATTTGCGAATAGATTTTCGTATCGAACGTATCCATTTTTCTGCATACAATTGATTAAAAAACTCAGCTCAACAAGGTGCGGTTTGGTTCAAGTGTTTTTGACATAGTGAGACAGTCCGGTTCCATGAGAGTGAGGTATGTAGGATGTAAAAGTGATGTAAATAAAACCTACCTATTACGTAAATATATTAAGTAAATTCAATTTTTATTTTGTATTACAGTTACTAAGCTGTCATAGCCTAGTGGTTAGGACGCCCGCCTCCTAATCAGAGGTTGGGGATGCGATCCCTGGCACGCACCTTTAACTTATCGGAGTTATGTGCGTTTTTAAGCAACTAAAATATCTCTTGCTTCAACGGTGAAGGAAAAAATCGTGAGGATATTGCTCCAGGCCTGAGAGTTCTCTATAATGTTCTCAAAGGCGTGTGAAGTCTGCCAATCCGTACATGGCCAGCGTGGTGGACTATGGCCAAAACCCTGCTCATATTGAGAGGAGACCCGTGCTCTGTAGTGAGCCGGCAATGGGTCATCCTGACGATGATGATGATTACATTTAAATTATTTATATCCTTAAAGTTAATCTGCAAGGTTTAAAGGAAACCATCTTTGTTTTATAAAACTATGTAAGAGTAACTTTCAAGCGATTTAGCGTTCTGGCGTGGTGTCGCTTAAAAATCAATTTGGAGTTTACAATACAATATAAGTAACTTAACCTAACCTGTAGCCCGCTACCATCTTTGACTGCATCATCAGATTGCCGTCAAGGGCTACTTTGAAGTGAAATAAAAAATAATCTTATGGGTTTATTAATAACTTGAGGTGGATGATAATACATTTTGGCGATGTTTCATATGACGTATTAAATGGAAACTGTTTCTTTGTTACAGGTGGTTTAGAAGGCAAATACAGAGTCGCGGCGCCTGAGCTCATGCAGGACACATTCATGAGCGACTCCGAGGACGAGGGCGGTGAGTGTTTCCTTACTCAATGAACCCATCAAACCTTGCTAGAGAAAAAATACTGAAGAAGTTCCATCTTCATCTGCCAGCACTTTTTTTTAGCTAAAACTACGTAGAATCTCCTTCATTGTATCATAATGTTAGTAAACGCAAGATAATGAATTGAATCTATTAAATCATCTCTTAAAGTAGCCTTCCAAAGTTGACTACCAGATAAATAAAAGATTTGAAACTTTTAAGAGTCTCATCTAACAGAAATCGAATATCCCATTTTAGAACTAAATTTGAGATTAAATTATTTGCAGGAGAAGTGGAGTGTCCAATCCAACAGCAACAGCAGTACCGATACATGAACAGCGAAGTGGGCACGTTGAACCGCGCGCGGCCGCTGGAGGACAGCGTCACCGACGGACACCTCTGGCCCAGCAACAATGACAGCCGCGTCGCCACCATCGAGCGGCAGCCGCTGGACATCGGGTGAGTTGAACGACTGTTGCATTTGAGCATATCAGTGGTAAAAATAATTAAAAGTGTCACTTAAAGAATCGCTATAATGAGCGATCTCCAGACAATCATTTGTGAAAGTAGAGTAGATCTTAATGCTTCTTTATTGCATTGTAGACACATTAAATTATTAAGTTAATTTTGAAAGAAGTTAATTTTTAAGAAATTTAGCAGCAAAAGCAGAACGGAAACAGAAATCATAAACACAGTTTAGTTAGCTTTATATAAAGTATCGTGACATAGTACCAGTCTAGAAAGTGTACCATTAAAGCCTTCTAAAAATCTGTTCCTGAATAGAACGAATACTCTACTCTCGCAAAGTTCATTCAGTATTAAAATTCTAGAAATTGTATCAACGTCTTCAGGTGTCAGTACCAAAGTAAAAATATCTTATGTTCTATTCATAAAATCATAGCAATTATTTATTTGTCATTTCGGTAACACAGAACTATAGATCATCCAAAAACTGTTTGCCTTTAACGTGGTTAATTTGTCATCAGGTTCCTGGTGTCATTTGTGGTGGATGCCAGAGGTGGGGCAATGAAGGCGAAGCGACGTGGCGGAGTTCGGATCATCGTTCCACCTGCCGCCTGCGCAGCACCAACCAGAGTCACATGCAGGTAAAAGATCAACCTTGATTATAACCAGTGTAACGCCATTAAAAAGGCTGTCAATAAGTGATGGAGAAGTGGTGCAACGACATGAGTGTTATCCTAATGTTGCCGGAATTCTTAAAGCTGTAACAGAAATACAACAATCTTCTTTAAATCCAGTGTAACACCATTAAAAAGGCTGTCAATGAATGATGGAGAAGTGGTGCAACAAAATGAGTGTTTTTTTAATGTTGTCAGAAATCTTATAGCTGTAAAAGAAATACGAAAAAAGCTGAATGTAATGAAAAATATATAAGCTTTATTAGAACCTAAACGAAAATGAAAGAAATAGAAAGTTTGAGACAAACTCTACAAACACAAGATCGACTTATAGAGATTAATCTAATATAATTTACTACTATTGTTCATATGGTACTAAATCAAGTTTGAGTTCGCGGATATTATAGTTTATTACCCATGCGAAATTGATTATATCCTAGATAAGGCTGTAAACAATGAATCGTGAAAAAAATGTACTAGCGAGAATACTTTCTTTGTTTCTAACTGCTTACTAAATTGCCTGGAATAGATTCGAGGGAATGAAGTAATACATAGCCCAACAATAGACTTAGGTCGGTACAAACTGAGTCATAAACATAAATGTCCTCGGTTTTTTGGTACGTTGCCACCGCGCTATAATTCTCACGGCTTTATATGTTTACAGCAATATTAAGAGCCGTAAAGACGGTTCATAAATCATTAGTAAAAATATGGAAGCCACTGAATCTCCGTGCCAAGGTCATTAAAACAAACCTGACAGGTTTCATTTGGAAATCTTTGCAATGTAGTCCATTCCCAACTGCCGTGATAAATTAAATAACTTCTTTATTTTTGGCCAAAGTTCTTGAGCATTTTAAATGGAGTCTTATTATCAGTTTAGAGCCTAATTAGGAGCAATCTATATAAATATCACCAGTATAGTTGCAACTCAAAACTACGAAAGAACGATAAAGATTTATATTACCAAAATCTTGCCTTTAATACTTTGGGTGATTTTGACTTTGAGTTATGGGCTATTGTTTCAACTTTATGAATGGACAAATTGCCTTATCGCGTGACATATATCTTTATTCGGTCTATTCAGCCGAAACTGCCGAATTATAGGCTACTAAACGAAACGCTAATGTCAGGTTATTACTAATTAGCTTCCGCACGCAAGGTTTCAAGATTAATGTAAGAATAACCAATATATCCCCGTCTTAATAATTTGATAGTATCGTTTGTTAGAGCGACACCTATTATAAGACCTTTTAGTCTATTTTAAGATGAATTTAGTTATTGGGCGGTTACATTTTGTCAGGATGCTTTTTTTCTTTCTTTTACGTTGTTTGCGCTTGGCAACAATCAGTACTAGAAAGCACTGATGAGGTTTAGGTTGAAGCGCACTTGCCCAGAAAATGCCTATTCACTCTTGTCTCGAAGGTACTGAGGGTATACGTGGCTGGAAACACAGATGCTGGAAGTGCGTTCCACACTTTCGCGGTTCGTTTCAGAAACGATGATACGTCAGATGATTAGGTCAGGTTGGATTTCAACCACGTAACGGTGCCAACGCTAACGATTTCTTGAAGTTCTGTAGTAAAACAGTGAAGGGGGCACAAGGTTGTGGAGTTAATGAGCGCACTCTTCAAAATATATCCGATAGACAGGCGAAATTGCGTCGGTGATGTAGACCGAGCATTTTCGCCTGCGTTAGGGACTGATTACCTGTAATTCGGCGAGCACGGCGATCAACCGAGTCTAAAGCATCGATACTGGAGTAAAAATGTTTTTCCAAATAATCCAGGCTAAGTGGAGGACTGTAACTTTAACCGGTTTTACAATTGCAAACTGGAAACCTACAAGAATTCGATATAATGTTTATCGCAAACATACTGTTGAAAATCGGACATGTAATCGATAAAGGAATATTAAAATATCAAGTCCTTGGACGGCCTCTGAGGTTATATTTAAAAGTGATGATGACGTTGACGCCAAGAAATAGGTCGAGAGTATATATTTACATTGAATATTGGTAATATAGTTGGTGCTTTGTGCGTCATCCTTTCGCGATTGCCGAGCAAGAGATGTGGTATTTTTTTAAATGACACACATTTCTGGTTCCTACTTCATCTCCTGTTTTGTAGGCTTTTGTGTTGAAATATTTTAATAGATGACTAACACGTATTTGAAATACATACGAATTTAATTAATACATTTTGACTAAGAACATGTTCGTTCATGTTATGGACTAAGTTGGCAAAGTTCACCAAAGCATTTTCATTCTTTTAATTTAAATTTTTTGATCTACCTATTGGTAATCTAAATTTTTTTTTTATTATTTTATTATTAAATTATTTTTATTACCTCATATTGCCAACAGAGCAGCCACACGTCGTGCCCCAGTAGCAGCGCCCCCACCACTAATGGAAGGCGAAGCCCTAGCTTCAAGATTGCTGGAATTACAACCACAGGGAGCCAAATTTTTAGGGTAACAAACATTTTTTTTTAGTTTAGTTTAAGGTGATCGAGAATCTGAAAGCTTTGTCCAAAGCTTGTGATCATTACATAAAGTTTCTACGCTCGCAGTCCTGGAGTGGTTTTCGAGTATCGATACACTTGTCGCCAAGCGATTTTGCGATCCGGCACGATGTCGCGTACAAACCAATAAGGAGTATGGGTCTACCACACCCCTTACAGGTTAGCTCGTTACCATCTTAGACTGCATCCTCACTTACCATCAGGTGAGATTGCCGTCAAGGGCTCACTTTTAGTGTTTAAAATTAAAATTTAAAAAATAAATAGCAAAAAATTTTGTCGACATCACAGGGGACCGAAGAGCTGCCAGCTACCTCGGACAAAGAATAAGTCTAGCCATTCAAAGGGGGAACGCTGCCAGTATCTTTGGAACCTTGCCTAAAGGGATTCCTTTTAATAATATATTTTAGTTATGATGTTAAATATTTATTTAGTTTTAGGTTAATCTAAGTTTTATTTTAAGTTTTATGTAAAATGTTTGATGTATAATACTTTACCAATTAATCATATTAAAATTAAAAACACTTTGAAGGGTAATAAAATTGATTCTATTCTATTTATTGATCGAAGTATCTGGCAAAAAAAAATCATACCAATTTTTAGGTAGAGAAAAAACACACAGCCAACTTTGTGTCTAACTAAAATTTATTCGAAGTGTTTTGTTTCTCCAGGCCCGTTATCATCGAGGTGCCAATCTTCACAGCGTCTTGTCCCGAGAGGGAGATTGTGATACTGAGGTCTGACACCGGCGAGACCTGGCAGGACCACTACCTGCATAACAATGACAACCCCATGATACAAGTAATTATCTGTTAAGTAATATCTTGTTCGATCGTTTATTTTTTGCCGCAGGCAAGTAATAAGGGTTGCCTTTTAGGCCGAGATTTATAGTGCGTGTCTAGCTAACATAAATCTGTCTAGTTTGAACATTAACATTGTCTGCGGAAAGGCGAAGTACGCTCTGTAGATCTCATCTTAAGAAATTAATATCAGCAATAAATCATTTTCAAACTTGAAAAATAGACAATGTTTCAATATGAAAAACTTGATCCGTAAGCTTTTTTTTTAATATCTTGATCAACCCATTACCGGCTCACTAAAGAGCACGGGTCTCCTCTCAATATGAGATGGGTTAGGCGATAGTCCGCTACGCTAGCCATGTGTGTATTTGCAGACTTCACACACCTTTTGAGAACATTATGGAGAACTCTCAGGCGATACAGGTTTCCTCACGATGTTTTCCTTCACCGTTGAAGGAAGTGATATTTTAATTGCTTAAAAATGCACATAATTTATTAAAAATTATAGTTGCCCGAGATCGAACCCCCAACCTCTGATTAGGAGGCAGTCATCCTTAACACTAGGCTATAGCTTTTATAGCTTCGCGTTTTTTTAAATATAAATTTACATAAATAACATTATATCCATTACTTAAATTAACCAATACATTTTATTCACTAGTTTTGTATGTTCCCAAAAAGAGTTGGTGTCATATAGACGTCAGGTCGTTTAAATATATGCCAAAACCAATACAGGCATAAAGATTTATTTATTTATTTATTTGCAAGTAATCAACAGCGTTATAATTCATTGGTATACAATTAAGAAAAAACATAAAATAAGGCCAAAGAGATTACACAATATATACAAAATACGTTAAATAGGTAAAAATTTAAAAATTTAAAATTTAAAATGTAACTTAGTGAAACTGACTAAGGTGAACAAGTGGGTGTGCATGTGTAATTGTGAGTTTGTAAGTTAGTGAGTGAGTTTGTTTGTGTGTGTGTGTGTATGTATGTATGGGCACGTGGTGAAAGGGGTAAAAACATTACTATTTAGGCAGATTTAGTATTTCTTTTTTTAGCTGCAGTTTAGTTGAGTGAAATAGATCTAAATAAGATAAGAAAAGATACAAGACAAAAGCTTATAAAAAAATATACAGACTTGAAAGCTATTATAAAATGGGCGATGACAGATTTGCTTATTAATTTATGACCTTGAATTGACGCGTTGTTGTTTTATTCAAGGAAGCGCTGACTCGCGAAAGGCAAGACCACGGCAACAGCGGCGAGAGTCTAGGAGAGGCTGGGGAGAGAGTTACGCGTATCATCACTTGCGACTTCCCGCACTACCTCGCGGTGGTGTCCAGGGTGCGGCAAGAGGTCCACATCATTGGACCGGAAGGAGGCACTATATCATCTGCACACATACCACAGGTTGGTGACATTTGCTTTTGAAATAATGGGACAAAATTACTTAATGAGATTACAAAGACGACCTCCGTGGCGTAAAGCGTGCACTGTCACATTACAAAGTTGGAGGTCCCGGGTTCGAGTCTGGTCTGGTGGGAGTTACCACCCTACCGACAAAGACGTCTCGCCAAGAGATTTAGCGTTCCGGCACGATGTCGCGTAGAAACCAATAAGGAGTATGGGTCTACCATACCCCTAACAGGTTAGCCCGCTACCACCCTAGACTGCATCATCACACCACCAGATGAGATTGTCGTCAAGGGCTAACTTGTAGTTTATAAAACAAAGAAAACTATTTAAAAATATATTTTGTAAATCATCATCATCATGAACAACCTATTACCGGCTCACTACAGAGCACGGGTCTCCTCTCAATATGAGAAGGGTTTGGCCATAGTCCACCACGCTGGCCATAAATCGAATTCATTGAAATTGGTTGGTTTTTAAATACATATTCACTTTTAGGGTATACCATATAATATAATATTGTAACAGTACTGCTCAATCTTTAGCAATTGTGTCCTATCATAATTTTTTAATGGATAATAAAAAATTACTGAAATTACAGATGACATAATCACATGGTCTATCTCTTGACATTTTAATCGCATAAAAGTAGTTAAGTTAAATTTCTCTTTTGACAGGTTCAAGCGCTTTTCCCACCCCAAGCGCTCACGAAACGCATTCGCGTGGGCCTCCAAGCTCACGGCGCCCACAACACACTGTGCCGGCGGGTGCTGCCCAGACACGCGGCAGTCTCCCCCGTGCTGACCGTGGAGCCGCGCAGGAGGAAGTTCCACCGCAGCATCACACTCACCGCACCATTACCACATCCAGCTGATCAGAAGGTATTTAATAACTTGCCAAGTTCTGATTCAGCCAGAGGTTAAAGCATTTCATTTTGTTTTAGACAGAAAGACTCATGGTGTCTGTACCGTTTATTCATCATCATCTTCATGATCAACCCATTACCAGATCACTACAGAGCACGTGTCTCCTATCAATATGTGAAGCCGTATGGTCACGCTGGCCATGTGCGGATTGGCAGACTTCACACGCCTTTAAGAACGTTATGGAGAACTCTAAGGCGTGCGTAAGGTTTCCTCACGATGTTTTCCTTCACCATTGAAGCAAATGATATTTTAATTTTTAAAAACGCACATAACTCCGAAGAGTTAGAGGATTCGAACCGCCGACCTCTGATTAGGAGGCTTACGCCCTAACCACTAGGCTATCACCGCTTCTGTTAGTAATAAACAAGAATTAATTTCCTTCCATCAACTAAAGTTATATCAGGTGGAAAGCTTTAGAGAAGCGTTTGGGCAATTTTACATCCACGATTCCGTATTTAAAGATAAACGCAAATGTATGGTATATTTTTTTCTAATTCATCAGATCAACAGCCACGACAAACAATCCACGGCGAACCTTCGACTGTTGTGTTCCATAATGGGTGGGCAAGCGCGTGCTGTTTGGGAAGACGTGACTGGATCCACGCCTCTAACCATCACCGATGATTGTGCTTCCTTCACCACCACCGTTTCAGCAAGGTATATATGGTTTAATATTTCCGTTTAAACTTATTTGGATAGGCAGCGTTCTTCCTAACATATTTTACTCCAAGTACCGTCAATACTAAATTCCTTGACTAAATACCTTGAGCTGTGCGTATTGCCAATCATGACTCTGGGCTATCAATGCCCATATAGACCATGGCATATATGGGCCTGAAAAAAGGCTCAGCATGTGATTAACTATACAACTAGGTTCTTGATTTTATATCTTTGGGATAATCATATATGAACAACATAATGGAACAAGTTGTGAATCAAAATTGGCATTGGCCTGGGCACATAACTCGAGGGTGGGTAGACTTTGTGTGCCCTAATATTCAGCCAGTTTCTAGCAAGCGCAGATTGAGAAGACTTTCCAGTAGGCTGATAGACCACATTAAGCGAGCAAAAGTGGCAAAAGTAAACGTATATAGAACATAAGAGCAAATGGCCGATGAAATAATGAATTATAGTACACTCATTCTTATCGCGTTTTTAAACAAACAGTGTTTCAGCCAATAAGAATCCATGCGATCGTCACATTGAAGCTGTAAATCCACGATAGCGATCCAGAAATGCTTATATTTTTCTTAATATAAGAATTTCTGTACCCAACTCAACGTAAATGTAAAACAACATTTAAATAGTTATGGCGTGGAAGTAACAAAAAATAAAAATACATTCGCATTTCTTATAAGTCAGGGTACGAATTTTTATTTAAAGATTACGAACTTAATTGATTTTCAGATTCTGGCTGATGAATTGTCAAAATGTTGCCGACGCAACCAAACTAGCAACGGAACTATACAGGTAATAATTTATGTTTGTGATGTTGAGATATTCGGCATCGAAATTAAAATCTAGTCTAGTATGTTTTATTAAGATTACATTTGGGTTGGATTTGGGGGATGTACAGAATAAAGCAAACTCTGCAATTGTATTTTTGGGTAATGATTATGAAAGAGGAAGGAATTCCCTGAGCAGTTGAAAGACTGGTTTCACCAGAATTGTTACATAAATTGAAGCAATGGCGTTGCATAATATACCCTTGTATGAATATGAATGAATTATGTACCCTTTCCTGTAGATCCCCTTTGATCTTCGTAAAACCTTTCTGATGCCTTAAAGTACATTATGTAAAGAATAAAACAAACTCTACAGTTGTATTTTTGGGTAATGATTATGAAATTTTAAGGAAGGAATTCCCTGAGCAGTTGAAAGACTGGTTTCACCAGAATTATTTAATAATAATGTACTCTTTCGACCTGTCGAACCCCTTTGTGCTTTGTAAAACCTTTTTGGTGCCTTAAAGAGACAGTTGGAGTTATGTTTTGAAATAATTTTGCAGAGAGATGCTACTGGTGCCATTCGAGGTGCGAATCGTGGTGTTGGGCAAACGACTCGACGCGTTAGAAGGACGGTTGCTTGTACTCTACATCACCGACAGATATGCTTACGATACCTTACTGCATCAGGTATGTTTTAATTAGTTGAAACACTCATTTCATTTATATAATATAATTCTATCATCATCATCATGTTCAGCCCATTACTGGCTCGCTGCAGAGCACGGGTCTCCTCACGGGTCAATATGAGAAGGGTTTGGCCATAGTCCACCACGCTGGCCATGTGCGGATTGGCAGACTTCACACGCCTTTGAGAACATTATGGAGAACTCTCAGGCGTACAGGTTTCCTCACGATGTTTTCCTTCACCGTTTGAGCAAGTGATATTTTAATTGTTTAAAAACGCACATAACTCCGTAAAGTTAGAGGTGCGTGCCCGGATTCGAACCGCCGACCTCTGATTAAGATATATAATTCTATATCTATCAACATATATAATAAGGAAAACTTAGTAAAAATGGCGTCAAGTTTCATCCTAAAGAGCAATCTCTTGTAACCTAAAGGATTATAATGATTATAATAAATTATACAGATACTGTTTTCGATACCCATATTCGAATGATGTCTTTATTTTCATCCTATTTTGTGTAGGAGCATTACACAGAAGTGGCACACTCGACTTCCGTTCGGTTCCTGGACAGCAAACCTGTGTACCTAGAATTCTCTGGAAATCTCGTGCCCGTCACCAAATCTGGCACGCAACCCAATTTCACCTTCGAGGTACGTATTACGATTCTCAACACAATGTTTTGAACTTTAATTTAGCTTTTTTCAGTTTATTTTTATTTTATCAACTGAGAACTTAATCCTTGCATAGAGCATCTCTTGACGAACCTTGACGTGATATATATAGGCCTAAAGCGCAATAGAATCATCCTGGAAACAAATTTGTAACACCCTATTTGTCGCGATTCGTTTTGCCAATTTTAACATACCACCCCAACACAACGCTGAATGATTACAACAAATATACAAAAAAACTTCGTCGGTTAAAAATTTTCGTCGGTATAATAGTAGTATAATATAACTTGTATTTTACATGAAAGCTAGCAAATAATTAGCTTTTAAACTCCAACTTAACTCTTACTATGAACTCTCATAATATTTTTTATGGTTTAAACATATTTTTTTCATTTAAGGCTTTCAAGGACAACCGTGTGGAATTCACCGTACGCGTGAAACATCACGAGGAAACACCGTCGGGCAGAATTTACTTCATGAATGAACCTAAGGTTAGATTTAAAGACTATTTTAGTTTACCTGCAATAATTTACAAGTCAAGGATACTTGGAAATAGCCAGCTCAGCCCTTACAGGACATATTAATAGCAAGAACAATTAAACTGTAATAAAACAATTTTAAATTGTAAAATGCTGGGATTGGTAAAGAGCTAATGCTGAGTTTTTTCAGCCTACCATATTTAAAGGACGTTTAAAAACAGTCTCTATTCAAACAAACGTCAATTCAGTTATATTATGATGTTGGACTTTTCCAAGGTTATAGAGTATAGGTTAGGAGTTACTCATGGTTTTTAAATTTTTAATTGCGCAATAAATATATCATCTTCTTCAATAATGTCCATAGCAAACTGAGATTTTATTCTACGCTGCTCTAATGTAATTTGGCTAGATTTTATGATAGCTAGAATAGCAGGGACCGACGGCTAAAACATTTCTAATGCACTAAAGGATTAACCAATTGGGTCTGCTACCATTACAATGAGGTATGTTTTTTTGTTCAAAAGGTGGCGAAAGGGGAACAGTCGCCGAATCCCGCGTGTGTACTAGACGTGGCTCTTCCTGAGCGCATCGCCCCAAGGGCTGCCAAGAGTCATCTCGATTGCCTTAACTTGGACCAGTCTGGTATGTACCTTCTTCTGTTCAGTTGACACAGTACAATTAAAAAGTCAATTAAAAACAGTTCAATTAAAAAGTGCCGCGAATGGTTTTCTATTCATTCCATATTACTGTTATTTTTAATGAAGCTTATGACTACGGCGCAGTCTGAGCAAGCAGGAATGAAAATCAAGCAGAACAGAAATTCAATGGATAGTTTTTTATTCATGTTACGTTATGGTGTTTTCTTGAAGAAACATTTCGCAGAACGTTTGACCTGCGACTGGAGTTTCATTTTATCTAATGGAGCAAAATGGGCGTATTAAAAACTATAATCATGCGCATTAAGACAAGGTTTAAGTAAAGTTGAATTTTCAGGATTCGACGCCCTCAAGGACGAGTTGAGCTTCCACTGGGGAGATCACAACCACAGCATCAATCCGCCTGCAATCCCTGAAGATGAGCCGCTACAACTCAACGGACACGTTAGTATTATTAGTAATTTTAGTCAGTAAAATTGGTACGACAGTAGAGTACTATACCGTTTTTGGTTCCTTCATAGTTCTTGAATTTTCTCGTTCATGAGAACCATTATTTTTTTTAACTACATATTTTATATCTAATGTTCAGTATTCATAAATTCTGCTTAGTCTGGTAAGATTTGCTACCAAACCCTTAAGCGTACTTCATGTAAGCTAAATGGTCATTTCACTTTGCCAGGATAAAACTATCGCTAATGGCGATGTCAAGTATCCCACCAAAGATACGGAGGGAAGGGACACCAAACCGCATGGTAAGGATTTGTTATTTTATAGACGACTTAATTTTATGGTATCCTACTGCACCAAGATATTTGGATACGATTGCCAACGCGCGGATATTGTAGATCGGTCAATATCTATACTTGGGTTCTTTAGATATTTAAATCAAAGTAACCAATCTTGAAATGGCTTCTTAAATATTTGCCAAATAATGTTTAAAAGTTTTCTGAACCATTTAAATTCGTTTACAACTTTAGAGTCATTCAAATCGAATTCATGTTTCGATAAAAATAACATCTCAAGGTTGTTTATATTTGGTTAAATACCCACAGAAATAAAATATCGTCCAGATTAGGTATAGGGTTAAGTTAACCAACATCATGTACAAGATTCGCTGATGTATATGATAAACGAGAATATATCAAGTGACGCTACTTAAAGTTTACTTGGGACCACTAGTTATGGTTCGTGTCTATTAAGAAATTTATTCGTATACCGCAAATATAACTTAATAGTAAAAAGATTAGTAGGCTTTTGAATATTTTATGGGTAAAATAAGAATATTCATCAGAGCACTCATTCCATATCATTTGCTCGTGGGTTCACTTGCGTAGATTTTTAGATGCTTTTATCATTGAACGGTGTCTTATAAAGTAAATTAGTTTAACTTAATGTTTCTAATTATAAATGATTATACTTGTTCTTGTTTTATTACAAAACAGACATTATATTTTCATTGCCGATAACTCACCGGCCGGACAAGTGACAAGAGAAGAGTTACTTATAATGTTTTCCCTTGTACAGACGCTACCCTTTCGCCGATTTTAGTGTAAGTATATAGAGCATGTAGAGTAATCGATCATTTATTTCAGTAAACGGTGACACCCTGCACGTTGATTCCAATAAAACAAAAGCTACTTTTGATTCCGACGAAGACAAGACACCAATGAACACACTAGAGAAGGGTAAAAAGAAGCCTGAAGGAGGTTCTTTCCTTGGTGGGCTTGCTGATAAAGTAAAGAATGTGTTCAGTCACAATGACGATAAGGATCATGATAGCAAGGAATCTTCACCCAAGCCTCAAATAAAACCGCGTGAGTCCAAAGAAAAGACCCCACCAAAACCAGCCCCTAGAATTATAAACGAAGATATACTTGAAAAAGTGGAAGACATGTTTAAGGACGTACGTCAAAAACCACATCTCAAAGACGATGATGATATTACCAGCCAAGTCTATTCGACTAAACTGATAGTAGACGAAGAAGATCCTAAAGATACACGCATGACTACCGAAGAAGTTTACCACCAGTATCAACATATGCAACCTGTAGATACGCCTTTGCATTGCAAAACCACTGATCCATTCCAATTCTATGACGACTGCTGTAAAGGTAAATTCAAGAAAGGACAAAAACATAGTCACGAAGAGACCTCTAACTTAGCCGATAGAATAGAACAAGTTAAGTTCACCACGCATGAAACGTTACAAGAAATGGCTGACGATCCTGAACGTGAGTTTCAAAATGCCTTAAATAAATCTAAAAGTGACAAGGACAATGCCAAACAGCAACTTAATGAAATACAAGAAGATTTCAAAGTGAAGTCTGAAAATATTAAAAACGACCTTATTAGTAAGGAAGAAAAATATAAGTCAAATGTTAAAGATGAAACAGTGAGACTAAGTGATGCAGTCAATAATAAGTTAGAATCTGTAACTAAAGTACAAAAAGATATCGATGATAAAGCATCTGACTTACTCAACACAGTCACGTCAACTATTCAATCTTCTATCGATAACACACTTGATACTGCTCCAAAACTATTTGATAACACAAAAGAAAAGTTGACTGATAAAGTTAATTTAGTTGATTTTGCTGCAATAGAAAGAGGTGAACAAATGAAACTTAGTGGGCAAAATGAAATATCACAGATGGGAAAGTCCTTTGAATATGCATTAGATGATGTACGCAGCAAAGCAAAAGATAAGAGCATTTCGATTTCAAACGATATTCATGATCTAAAGTTAGCAGCAGAAAGTGAAGTTGATAACATAAATAAAACCCTTAATGAAAAAGCAAGTGATGCTAAAGAAAATGTTAATGTCAAATTGAACAATGTTAAAAATGACACTAAAGAGACATTAGATAAAGTAAAACTTGCAACTAATGAAAAAGTTGATGAATTAAATGGAACTATTGAAGTTGTTAAGGAAAAGGGAAAAAAGGCTAAGTCAAAAGCTGAAAAAAAATCAAAAGAGGGTAAGAACTTCTTTACGGGATTAGTTCATAACATTTTTGGTGAGAAAGATAAAATTGAAGATGAAGTTAAGGAGAAAGTTTCTGAGGGTAAAAAAACCGTAAAAGAAGCAGGCAGGCAAGCTTCTGAAGCAAAAGACAATTTAGAAGACAGTATTGCTAAAGAAAATGAAAAAATAAGACAAGAAACAGAGAAGTTTTTACAAAGTGCAAAAGATGAAAAAGATGAAATTGTTAAAAATATTCAGGTGAAAAAAGAAGACGCTGTACAAATGGTGAGTGAAAAGTCAGAAGAAGCTGTCAATGGTATTCAAAACAAGAAAGAAGAATTGATCCAAACTGGACAAGAAAAAACAGAAGCATTTATCAAAGACGTGAAAGATAAAAGTAATCATTTATTACAAAACGTCCAAGAAACTGAACAAAAAGCTGTAATAGGTGTGCAAGATAAAACGGAAGAATTAATAGACCGTGTCCAAGATGAGACAAAAGAAATTAAAGGTAAAAAAGAACGCCTAGTCGAAAGTGCAAAAGACTCGACTAAAAATGCTATGAGCAATATAGAAAACAACAAAAATAATATAATAAAAAGTGTGCAAGACACTGAAGATACTGCTGTCAATTATGTTAAAGATAAAAATAATGAGTTGATACAAAACTCTAAACACATCGTACATTTTGCACAAGATAAATCAAATGAATTGTTAGACAATGTTAGAGATAAAAAAGATGATATCGTGAATGAAGTTCAAAATGAGAAAGAAATATTGTTGCAAAATTCACAAGATATTGTAAAGGGTGTGCAAGATAAGAAAGATGAACTATTTAATAGTGCACAACATGAAACTGAAAAAGGTATCTGTGAGGTGACTGACAAAAAATGTGAAATGGTGCAAAACGCGCAAGATAGAATTGATGATGTTGCCAAATTAGTTCAGGACAAAAATGATGAGTTAGTACAAAGTGCAGATATTAAAGGGGAAGAATTTGTTAAAAGTGTTGAAGGTAAGGTGGATGAAGTAGTACAAAATGTTCAAGACAAACAGAAAGAAGCGGCACAAAAAGCACAAGAAACGAAAAAACAATTAGAAGATTTTCTATCTAATGAGAAAAATGAATTTGCAACAGCTTTACATCACAAAATCAATCAGGCTGACAAAGAATTTAAAGATTCTAAAGAAGGTGTAGAAACTGCAATGTTAGACACGAAAAATAAATTATCGAATGCCAAAAATACAGTACAATTCGAAGCTGAAGACAGATTAAATAGAATTATACAAGAAGCTGAACAGACTACGAATGATATAAAAAGGACTGCTGAAGAAACTATAAATGCAGCAGCAGAAAAAAAAGCCAATTTGACCAACAAAGTGAACGATATAAAAGATTCCGGAATAAGAGAAATACAGAAAGTACAAAATGTTGCTAGCAATAAAGCAAATGAACTACAGAAGTCAGCAAAGGAATCGTTTATCCATGTTCAGGATTCAACCTCCAGTGCTTTCGACCGGATTGAAAGTGCCGCGACGGACAAAGTGAATGATGCGAAGGATACAAGTGAAGAGTTGCATAGTTCCGCTCGAGATACATTTGCCGATTTTCGAGATGACGTTCAAGGACTAGAAAGTTCTGCGCAGGATACACTGCATAGTTTTCAGAGTTCAGCGGGTAACACGTTTGACAGTCTTGATGAATCCGTGCGTGAATTCGTGGGTGGTACACAAAATACCGTCTCGAAAACCGAGGAAAATGCTAAGGAATTGTTCGGAAATGCGCAAGATACGTTCGAAGGTTTCCAACTAGCGGCTGGAAATAAACTCGAAGATATAAAAGGATCAGTAAAAGATAGATTAGAAGAGGCTGATGAAAGGTTGGAAAAAACTAAAGATAATGTTAAAGAGGGCGTGAGAGAAACCGATGAGGCTGTGGCAGACACACTTGCAAATGAAGCGGACAAGTTCACGAGCAGTCTTAATGATTTGGGAAATTCTGTCTTCGGAATATCCGGCAAAGGTAAATTAAACGATTCTCATAAATCTTGCCTTTCAAATATTTATTAGATCCCATGCGTTATAATTATCTCATATGCATCGCTAATAAATACCCTTTCAATTGCTGTGACCATACAAAATTCCCTAGGAAAATACAATAATACGTCTGCATTCCTCATATTCCAGGATTCATGAAGGATTCCAGCACGAAGCTGCTTGAATCGGAAAAATCACAATCTTCACCACACAAGAAGAGTTCGGGGTGAGTTTTTCTTACAGTTCAGACACAAACTATTATTAAATCATAATGTAAATAAACACTTCACCCCATTGATGAGCACAGAACTAATTCACAAAGCAAATATTTCCTTTTGAAAGCAGAGATTCAATTTTATACACCATTCAGAAAAATATCACAAACTATCAACAAATCTGATTAATTTTAAACTGTGAAACATTTTACACAAATGGACTATAAGCCAAAGTTGAAACAAATCCATTTATACATATTTCCCATTATCCAAGGTATCTTTCTTCTGTTAGTATGATTGAGTCAAAAATTGCGAATAACTTTTAAACCGATTCACGGAATCATCTGAAAATCGGTACACGTCTATAATATGGCATGATATTTTAAAGCAAAATAAAATATATATATATATTTTATATATATATAAAATATATATATATAAAATATATACTTTAAAAAAAAAAAATATATATATATATATATATATATATATATATATTTTTTTTTTTTAAAGTAATCACAGAATATACGCTAGTTTAAATAAATAAGTTAATCGAATTCTGTAATTTTATTATTATGGCTACCTAAGATCACTTTAGAAACTGTGATAGCCTAGTGGTTAGGGCGTCCGCCTCCTTATCAGAGTTCGGGGGTTCGGTCCTGGGTAAGGACCTCGAACATTTCGGAGTTCTGTGCATTTTTAATCAATCAAAGTATCACTTGCTTCAACGGTGAAGGAAAACATCGTGAGGAAACCTGCACACCTGAGAGTTCTCTATAATGTTCTCAAAGGCGTGTGAAGTCTGCCAATCCGCATATGGCCAGCGTGGTGGACTATGGCCAAACCCTTCTCATAATGAGAGGAGACCCGCGCTCTGTAGTGAGCCACCAGTGGGTTGATCATGATGAAGATGACTTTTGGTATTTTTTGATTTTAAAAATAAGTACAGAGTTTATTGCTGCTTACTCTAGCCATTTAACGGCTTCGATCATTAATAATTCGAAACAATCTAACAGAAAACGTGAAGTAACGTAAATAATAGAATTATTATTTTATGCGGAATATTTTGGAACCTGATTACATACCTAATTATACATGAAACAAAAAGCTTTAATTACGTGTAAAATGTTTCACAGTGTTCAATTTCTATAAATTATATTTCATACACAAGTCTTGCATCTAACCTCACGCGCACCGCTTTCCAGAATACCGAAGCTTAAACGGAAGAAATAAGCGAACGAGCGACAAGCTGCGAACGATGTATGGTATAAATAGACTAGATTAGACCCCACGCAATGAATGAAAAACGCATTGCCATCAAAAAATAAACGTGTATATATAGATTCATTAAAAATACACATGTTATCCAACAAGGAATCATGTTATCCAGAAAGAATCTCACACGCCAGTTCCGTTATGAAACACGTCGTTTTTCATTTCATTGCGTGTCTTAGACGTAATATTTATTTGTTACTTGTAATACTATCTCATACTATTGTTTCACGGATACTACACAGAAAAGCAATTATAATTATGATATCTTTTGATCTGCTCTCAAATATGGTCTAGCCAAGCGAGGTCACAAGAGTTTTACTTTGGTGAAAAAGGGCGTTTCGTTTTTCGAATGGACAGTTGCATATAACCATATTAGTTATTTCTGCGTCACCCAATTGGGCTCCATGACATCTGGGGAACGTCCCCTCTAAGGGCGTCTCCTGTGAGACTCTGACCTCGGTTTAAGGTGACGTTGGGACTTATTGGGTTTGTTGCACCCCCGTGACCGTAGATGAGACCCACGTCCAGATGACGTCAGATATCAGGACCCCGTCTTCTTCGGCGAAGACGCTGTGTTAGGTTGTGTGTCGAAGCAACTTTTTTATTTACTAATTTAATATTTCCTATGCGATCTTAAAAATCTTTATATTTTTATCAAGTAGATACTCCGTGAAACAATAGTATTGTGTTGTAGAAAGCATTGTGTATTACTCTCGTCTCGGTGGATGTCTATTCGACGATTGTATCCTCCTTTTACGAATGTCGGTTAAACCGTAAAGATGGTGGGAGTTGGATTAAAAATACCCCGTAATATTTGACGTTTATTTTTAAAGGCACTTACACACGGTTTCTTGTTCTGCAGCGTTTTAATAATAGACTACATAATTGGACCGCACATTATAAAAACTGCTTTCTAATATAAGGATTACTTTGTAAATATTATTATATTAATAATGGCGGTATTATCGAATTTCGATTCATCGTTGTTTAACTGCTGCTAGTTATATTCATAAGTTATATTTAAAATACATTAATTGTCTTTCGCCAAAACGCGCTTGCTTAAGAGTTTACAATCGAAACAATCCAAGTGCACGGTACGAGTCAACAGATTATAGTGTTGAGACAACGCTGTTTTTGATATTTTAACCCTAACGGTTACTTTTAAACTTTAGTTTAGTATGCGGATTAGTTGTGGTATCGCTTAACGATCGCATCGCAGCGTAAAACGTGAAAGTGTGTAAGTGCCTTCAAATTTAGTTATATTGAAAAAGTATGCATGATTGGCTTTATAAAAGAAATATTTATCGTAGATATGATGGAGATTTATAGCTTAACGTTATCTTATCCAGTGACTATAAATTGCTATAAGTAGCTTTCATTGTCAAGTACAAAAGAGTACATGATCCATTTAATGACATATGTTTCGATAAAACGACTTCAAAGAAATTATTTCTACTTAGCCAGTAGGTTGATATTTTTTATATGCAAATTAATTTTAATGTTTTTTTTTTTATTTTAATTTTTAATAATTTATACAGTTTTATAAAAGTTGAATCGTGTCTTTATTCTTGCCTGTCTTTCGATAGTGTATCTTTTTTTTATTGTATAGTATATGAATCACATTGCAATTTTATACATCGACATAAATATTACATCTTAATTAATTTATAATAAAATAGTCATTTTGTTACGAGTTAGATTTTATAATGTTGCGTCTAATATATTTTACATTGCTAATTAGCAACTCTTTCGAGGTCAATCAATAATACCCAAATACCGTGTATCTTTTGATGATATCCGAGTGGGGATAAATCAGATAGTTTTGCATTTCCGAATATTAATTTTAAGTATTTTATGTATAATAGATGCGAATATCAGTGTTTTTATGTTGCATAATTTATTGTATTTTAACTTGTGTTTTCTTTATAAAGTCTACACGTGCTTATTTGTACAGTATTTAGTCGGCGTTAAGTGTTCGCAGCATCCAATCCTTTCTGTGGATCTCAGTGTCCACAGCTTTATCATAGATCTGCTAGGCTATTTATTTTTGTACACTTACGAAATCATATATGTAATTTTTAATCGATAAATTGGTTGTACACATTGTGAATATCCTACGCCTTGAAAACCCCATCTGACCAAAAGTATTGACTTTTGTTCAGATGGGGTTTTCAAACATTTTTGAGTTTACTCATTGGAGTAAACTCAAAAATGTGCTTTGGTTTGTTTTCGTGACGTCGATATTTACGTGTATTGCCAATTTATTTTACATTTCTTTCAAGTGTAGTTTGACAATATAAAAGTATAATATTTTTCATGAATTTTTTAATATATTCAAAGGTCACAAAAGCGGCCATTTTTAATTATGCAAATTGGTCCGTCTTTTATTTCGTAATATACTCTCTCTAACTGTAAGAATCTTGCACAAGTGTATCGGCCCTTGCAAAACTCAGAGTTTTGAGCTGCCTATAATTTTAGTTGGTTTAGTCAACTGATAGTCTATGAAGACTGCGTACGCGTTGTCTAAGTTGACAGATTACTTTACTTCTGTGTCTCTTTAGGGACAATAGTATCTACAGAATTTTCATAGTCAATGAAATCTGGACATAAATAGGAATTTCACCTTTTACAACTGCATTCATTATACAATCATTGCAGGGTCGCAATTCCCTTGGGCTTCTATGTGCTCACTGAGTCATATTCCAGCCCATTAAAAATTTGGCTTGGCTTATAGCGAACTTAATCTTTAACCTTGACGACCTCCGTGGCGCAGCGCACGCGCTGTCGCATTTTAAAGTTGGAGGTCCTGGGTTCGATTCCCAGCTCGAGTGGTCTGGTGGGAAGCCTCGGCCGTGGCTAGTTACCACTCTACGTCGTACGTCGTGTAATAACCAATTAGGAGTATGGGTTTACCATACCCCCAACCCGCTTAGCCCGCTATCTACTCGCGCTATCTTAGACCACACCATCACTCACCATCTGGTGACATGCCGTCAAGGGCTTACTTGTGGTGTTTAAAAAAAAAACTTTCTAGGTATCTCAGTATCTCTTCGGTACCATCCATACCTTTTCTGGCCTTTAGCTTTTCTCATCAACAAATCAATCAAATCAAAGTCAAATTCAATCAAATTTATTTAAGAAATATAGGTACTCTGTTAAATCAACATCTATAGGCGATCAAGTCTTTGTATTTTGCGAGGGTTTAAAATAAGCGTTAACTAAATTCGAAGAATTTATTGCTAGTTGTAACTGCACTGGTAGAGAACCAGTTATTCAATCAATAGTTACTTGAATAAATTAACGTTTATAAAATAAAACCTTCGATGTTTAAGGAGTTAATCGTTAACTTAACACTTCATTTGCGAGAGTAGCGCCTGCTTTTTTGTGGTGTCGTCTCTGTTAGATGTTAATGTAAGATATTATACGAAAATGTTCTCGATCATTTTGGCTTTTTATTTTCTGTGTGCCTGTACGTACTTAGTTTTTATTTTAATTGGCTTAGCTGAGGCTTTGACAGTGGCGAGAGAATGACTCGTTGTACTACCTGAAGAACTCCTGAGGTGTTATCTTTAATTATCTTTCCTACAGTTCTTATTTGGCTCCACGATGTTGTGTAGAAACCAATTAGGAGTATGAGTTTACTATACTCCTAACAGGTTAGCCCGCTACCATCTTAGACCGCATCATCACTTGCCATCAGAGATGCAGTCAAGGGCTAACTTGTGGTGAATAAAAAAAAAAAAAAAAGGATTAAATTATAACAATAAAGTAATATCACGCGATGCATAAGTAGATCTTTTATGGCGAGATAAAATTATCGCGTGATCACTCAGTTATCTGATTGGTCTACCACCACGCACGCTTTGAATCCGCTTGGTTCCACTGTCTGTCGACAAATACTATAAAAGTAAACTTTAGTGAGTTTCAGACTTACTGGATACATCCAGAAAGTCATATAAAATATTATATATAATAACCAATTTTTTTTAATTTAATATTATATATAAATCAAGAGGGTAATAATGTCTTCAACCTTCTACAAAGTTTTGTTATATATTCGCAAAGTATATCCTTGAATATTTAATTTTCTAAAATATAGGACCGAAATAATGTTTAACGGTCCAAGTCATTCATATATTCTCGACAATTATACGAAGCATACATTTGGAGTTGTTAAGGCCACATCTCACGTCACGCACTCAGCATTGCGTCCATGCATCTTGAGCACGCGAGCTTCTGGTAAGTTCCTTTGCGCCATTCATTTTGTCTTGAATAATGTGTGTCGTAGAATTATATTCGGTATAAGACCAAGTTGGCTTGGGATCTAAAGCCAATATATAGATATTGGCCTTAGATATAGAAAGCGAGCTTACCTCAGACTTAGGATACAGTTAAAACAAGACGTCATGTCTCAGACATAATTCCGTCGCCTTTTAACACTAAATTGGTTGAGCAAAGTCAAGTACGCTCTATAGATTTTGGCTTAAATTTCTAAGGAAGTGAAATGTAAACTGCGCAAGAATTATTTGGATGGATTTCGTGACATAAATTTTGACAGTTGTTTATACGTCACAAAATGTTTTAATTACCGTTTAATTAGTTCACCGGGAATGTCTGATGTTTAGGATGAAAATCGCTCCTCGAGGTTGTATCTCTCTAAAGTGTTAACTAGAAATGGTACAGGAGTTCAACTTAATAGCCTAAGCAATCTACTGAATCGGACAAAGTGATTCCAGATAGATAGGTTACCATGAATAACAGCAGACAAAAATAATTTCATTGATTTGTTTCAATGAAATACAAGGATCAAGCAGCATTGAAGCAAAAGAACTTCTCTTGATACTCAGTGAGGTGCATTTTATTCTTAACGAAAGCATTACCTTCCCTGAAGTTTTTATTTAATATATTGGGGGAATTTTCTATTTAAAATTACCCCCGCTACACGCCTGCCACGTACTCGAGTTGTTGAAATTGAAGAAGTAGAGCTTAAATTGGTTCACACACAAATAGTAGAGGTTGAGCACGAAAAGAAATCTAGTTCACACCATTGCACGCCCAATCAGAAGCATGTAAACACATCGCACACACAAAGGTAACTTGGGGTAAATTCAGATATCAATTTTAAGCCGGTAATATCACTTGTACTCCATTTTTTCAAACCATTCCTATAATTTAAATAATCTTAGTAAAGTATGTTTTTAAAATATTAAAGTAATAAAAAAATTAAGCGTGATTTATTATATTGTTGAAACATACTTTACGCTAAAAAGTGACGAAAAGATTGTTTATTTTATAAAACAAGTTAGAAAAATGGAGTATATATATTTGGACTCCCGCAATCGTCAATTCGTTTTGGAATATCGAAACACTGTAACGTCAGAGTAGAATGGAATTTATTAATCTTGCTATAAAGCTTAAATTTGCTTACAAATTTTTGGTGGATCCTTTTTAAAAATAAAACATCAATTTTGAATTCGCGACTCGCAATCATTTAGCATGGGGTCCATTTTGTTTGACGTTATTATTTCGATGTTCCGATAAACGAATAGTAAGAATAAAACTTTATTTGTGACGCGCCACTCGACCCGACATCGCGTCCCAATTCAAGTGTTGGTAATGCCTGAAGCAGACTTAAAACAGCGAACGCAACGTTGTGTCTGATCGTTCGATCATTGCAAATTTACTGTAAAATGATGGAGAAATAATCTGACTTTACAGAAACAAGTCGATATCGATCGATAGTCGATAAACAGGTCTAGTCTTAATTCAATAAGATTTGACTTCCCACGTAAGTCGTAGCGAGGTTTCGTTTGTGGGAGACGTGTTCTTTATATTACCACCTTATTTAGTAAGACTATTAAAACTACAGTCTGCTTATGCAATAGAATCTAATATAATTGTTTTAGTTCTGTCTGTTTTACTAGAAATTGAAAGCATGCGACAAAGCTGAAGACATTTAGCCTTTTGTCTAATATATCTCGTTATATCCAGACTAGAATATCGAAGATAAAAGTAATCTTTGATTATTACATTACTAATCTTTTAGAACTTAGACTAATGATATAGTAGGGGTCCGCGAATACTCGGATCTTTAGAGTTATTTGTGACTTGATTGGCTTTTTTTCTCGGTCATAACTACAAATAACCTCAAGTTTAGACCCTTTCTATGAGGATTTAACTTTTTCGAATATAACGTTGATTTTACGACGTACTTCAAATTTATATGATTCCATCGTTTAATAAAAGGGTTGTTTTTCATTATTGTTTCATTATTGTTACTTTTTTAAATTTTAATATAACTTCAGATTTTAAGCTAAAAAGGGTTTAATGCAATCTTACTTTATTTAATAATCACATATTGTCGAAGATGTGGTCATAATCTGTTCAGTTTTCAATCTCTAGATACAATTATTTTGTAAATAAAAATATTAAAAGCTCTGTTAATTAAGATATTTTTTTTAATTACTGTACAATTTACGTAGGATTCGAAAAAGTTAATTCCTCCGAGAAAATAAATAGATACATATTTACATAGGAATATGTTTGAGTGGACTTTTATTTTAATGAACTATTTTATGTTTTCAGTTTTTTCTCCAAACTTCGCCGCAATCCGTGAAAACTGACGCCTGCGAGCCTCGTAGTTTGTGGGCCGTTATTATTATATTTAGATGTAAGCGATATTCTACTAACTATATGAAATAGCATATAAGAATGGAGTTTATTTAAATAATACAAGATTGAATAATGGTGTTTCCACTCCAAACAATTCTAGGTGTTAGATTATATTAATTCTGTATAATTTCAAAAAATTATTATTCATAATTGAAAAACTTTTCGATAAGAGGGCAAAAACAATTTGCGACCACTATATGTGATGTAAAGACTTGTTACAAAATTGCGCCGTTGAAACATGTCAATATTTTGTAGCTCTGAATATTGTATTCAATACCAGTAACACGGTTTTAATTTTCTCTTGTAAAACACTATAATCTGTGTAATAGAAATTGTTTCGAATACAAAATACCAGCAGTGTATTTTGTATTGACTTAGATGATTGATATTGATTAGAGCTATAGTTCTATACTAGGTTTTGTCGGTACATGATAACCGCGCCTTGGGAATCCAAAGTCTACTTGTCCTATTGTAGAAAAATAAAATTTAGACCCTGTCCATCATCCAATCATGAAATAATCTGCTGCTATGCCATAAATAATTCTTGGTTTTTCGACTGAATTAAAACAGTTCAATTTACATGCCATATAAGGCGTTAGATAAGCTATAAAGTTGGCATATATTTAATAATATTCGTAGGGAATGTTGGTGAGAATTATCATGATCCAAAAATGCGATTCGTTAGTACACTAAAATTAGTAGGTCTTTAAGTAGTACCAACTTAGGCGATTGGCCTGTCTATCCAATTTCTCGTGTAATCTTTTGAAATGGGACAAGAAAGTGGTAGATATAATTATAGTACGCGCATGGTAGCCCTGCTGATTAGTTCGCAAATTAATTAAATTAATACAAAACAAAACTGACAAAATAAACTTTTCTTTTTTTTCATTTCTCATTCAAATGTCTCTACATTATCTTTTGGATAAAGATGAACTAATTGACCTAGCAAATAAGTTTAAGATGTGTGTACCATCGAAATAGCATTAAATTTACGTACATGTACCTGAATATATTTGGTTCTGGCTTCGTTACCGAAGGATTTGTCAGTCCATTAGATTACGACAGCTTTTTGAAATTTGACCTTGGACGAATGATTTATAGGTACTTTCTTGTATCTTCATTCCCAAGGTCCCAATTAAATGTAAGGTACAGGGGAAGACTAAATAGTCCCCTGACCTTGAGGTGTAACATGTAAAATTCGCCAAACCTTAATTGTAAACTTGTATTTTTTTAACGAATCTATGTCTAGTAAATATCACCATAGTTAATCAAGTAGTTTACCATATTATATATTAACCACCAGATTTCGCGACATCATAATTTTTGTAGTATTGATGACTGATGTTTCGCTAAAACTTAGAAACCCGCTGTTGTTCCATAAAGTAAGAAGTTGTTATGATTGTAGATAATAACTGAGTTTGTCAAATTGTGTGGAGCGAGCCTTTTTTCAAGAATCTTTGGTATAATTTTTTCGTGTAGTATTGTATAATCACATTATTATATATATATGATAATTTGTGGACAGAGGTGCTTTAAAGTGTAATGGCGTTGGGAACGTATTGATAATACGGATGATGATATGATTGTGGGTGTTATATATATCTTTGAATATTTTTTAAAGCCTTTATAGGAGTTTTGAACTTCTTAAAGTTTTGAAGCGTTTCTCAGTCTAAGACACTCTTTATTTTTGACATAGGAAACTGTAACATGCTGTAAAATGCTCTTTTTGAAAAGAGTTATTAAGTCTACCAGGGATCCTAGAGCTGCCAGTTAACTTGGTCTGAGATTTAGTTTGGCCATTCAAAGGGGAAATGCTGCCATTATCTTGGGTACTGATGACACAAAAACGTAGGTTTTATTTAATGTAGTTTTATTTTATTTATTTAACATATGCAGTATTTTATATAAATTATATTTCATTTAAATGTATATTATATTAAATTATTGGTGATGGTTTTTTTTAATAAAACGGATTCGGCCGGTATTGAGTTATGAAAACTAAAATAGCAAAATAGCTAGCTAAATTAAATAGTGGTTTGTCAAGGTTTATCGATTGTCTTCCAGACATTTGGTTCAGAATTAAAGTTCGGTTTTATTAATTGAATAACCGACACCTAGGTCTATTGCCGAGACCGTAAATGTAGATACATTTCAGTGTCTTGTGTCGAAAACAGAAAGTGTCCAGATTTAGCGCTCTTCAAACGATACGTTACTAAACCCATACGTTCAATTGTTGGGTAAAAATATTGAATGTTATTCATATAAGTCATTCAGATAAGATTGATTTTAAAAATCTGTCTTTTATGTAAAGACATTGTCACTTTTAAAAAAAATCTAGCCTGTATTCGCACCCTTAAGATCTCTTTGTATTTCGGTGTTAAAATGATTTTATTATTTCAAAGTATATTCGATGTTCAATCAACGATAAACGTTGCTTTTTCTTAAAATTAAATATTTAAATTGTTAAAAATTTGAAAAGTTTTGAGTACGTATATAGTTTTAAACATAAATATGTATTTAATCTGTTTATTACTTATTAGTAAGTTTTTGTACTATGGATACAAAAAATTATAAAAAGCCCACAAAAAGTTCTGAATGTACTGTGATGCCAAAATATATTGAAGATTTATGTATAAAGTTAAACCTTTGTTAATTTATTATTAAAGTCTATTGTCACCTTATTTATTGCTTTTAGTAATAAATTTTATTGCAAAAAAATGTGTTTTAATCACAAATAGCCGCCTTTTATTAGATTAATCGGCGGGCACGGTAGTGCCCCCGCCAAGTCGAGCGCCAAGCAAACACTGCCGTACCATCCTTTACTAGAACTTCTAATCATTAATAGAAATTAGTCTGTACGTCTATTTTATGTTAGATCGGTGGTCGATTAGACGCTCCAAAAAGAAGAGAGCAGAAGTCAGCATTGTCAATGCTGAACGCATGTTTGCACAATCAACAGCCTAAAATGAGACACTAGCGTCCAATTACAAATACAAGTATGGGATATCATCTCGCTTAACAAACATAGATAGTTACAACTGATATAACATAATGTGTAAACAAAATTGACTTATACCCACTAACGTATAAAGAATATTCAACGGCCAAGTCACACAACAGTAACTAAAGTAATAAATCACTAATGAGCTTTAGATTTGGCACGACTTTATCTAGATTTCATTACATTTTAGAGATAAACAAGCAGCTCCATCGGGACTTGGCTAGTTTTTCACAGAATCTTTTTGGTGGGATCATACTTACCTTAATAATTCTTACAATAATACACAGTTTTATTGTATATATTAAAAATTTATTTTGAACACTTGTAAATAAAATTAATATCAATAAAAATGGCTTTCAAAGATTTAGTGCGTTTCAAACTATTAGATACACATAAATAGGACACGATAAATTCGATAATAACTGTAAAATTAAAACCATTAAATTATCTTATTACAATAAGAGTCATACTCTCTTTTTCTACTAGTGTAAAATACTATTTAGAATACCTATATCAATCTAACCGAAAATCAAACATGGTTTATCCAATTTTCTATTTTATGGTACCGTTTCAACAAATCACTTTTAATAAAATAATCATAATTATAATCTATTTTATAAAAAAAAAAAATACAAGAAGTTTACACTGTCATACTTAAAATAAATTTTAAGTAGAACACATCGGCTGGTTTTATAGCATCAACAGCTAACGTCCGTCCTACCCAGCCTGAGCGCTCTCGCATCATAAAACTTATTATTAAGAGACCCAAATGGGTTCGAATCTAGTCTGGTATACTAGAAAAATTCCATTGAGTTCCATTGAGAGTCATTATGTTCTATTTAAAATTATACGAAATGCTTTTGCAATAAATGCCAAAGTTTTTTGCCCAATTTCAAAACCTATTAAACTTCAAAAAAAGGTAAATATATAAAAAAATACATTACATAATTACCACTACCTGGTCGAATAATGCGCATATATGTTTGCCAGCATCAAAAAATTATCAGTGATATTCGACCCAGCCCAGATGGGGCCAGCCAGGTAAGACCAGGGTTGCATTTTGCGTCTTTGCGCGCTTATTGGACCGGGCATTACACAGAACAAACACTAAAGCATGAATTTATAGATAAGCTATAAATAAATAAAAAAAAATACTCTTATTTATCCTATGAAATCATAATTCAATAAACTTACTATTATAATATAATTGACATAGCTTTGTACTGAAAATAGTAAAGCCGCGTTTTATCTGTGCAAAGTCATGCTTTTACTCAACTAGTCTGAAAACGAGACATGGATGTCCAACACATAACTTTGCCCCCTTTTAACTAATTTCAAGTCCATGCTAAGCACACAACGTTAAAGATACTTGCGCGATAAAACTGTGCTTAAATATGAGTTTTATGTATATAAAATACACATCAGATAACTTTTAACTAATTTCAAGTCTTATATGAGGCTAAGCACACACTTGCACGACAAAAAACTCGACTTTATTATGAGTTTATGTATATCAAATACAAATCAGATATTCTTTTTTTTTTTTGATCCACTACAAGTTAGCCCAGGACGGCAATCTCACCTGATGGTAAGTGGTGATGCAGTCTAAGATGGTAGAGGGCTAACCTGTTAAGAGTATGGTAAACCCATACTCCTAATTGATTTCTACGCGACATCGTGCCGGAACGCTAAATCGCTTGGCGACACGTCTTTGTCGGTAGGGTGGTAACTAGCCACGGCCGAAGCCTCCAGCCGAAAGCCACCAGACCAGACTCAAACCGGGAATCGAACCCAGGACCTCCAACTTTATAGTGTGACGGAGGTCGTCAAAATCTGTATATCAAAATTGAAATTATTTCTGATATTTTAAAAGAATTATAGCAAATTGGAAACATTGAAATATAATCAAAATTTGAAATTCCTTAAAATAAAACATTAATTGGTAAAATCTATGACATAAAGTAGTTAGTTATATTTAAATACATCAAAAACACAGCACAAATTAATACATTGGAATGTATTAAAATAATAAAATAACAAGGCACATACGTGAACGTAGCTAATCTATCACAATCTTAATAATAAGTAATTTGATCTTAACATAAGATATAATTATTTTTATTGACCTACATACCTAATTATCGAACAGTTAATTTTGTCAAGTTTGCCTAAAGAAAAATGGTCCAAATTATCGAACACGTATCGATATGTTTATTTTTATCATAATACAACAATATATAACATATCAAGTTTTCAAATAAAATGGAAATAGGGCAATGTAAAAAATCATATTTTTTATATCAGATTTCAAGGTACGTAACTCTAAAACTTAAGAATATATGTATAAATGTTTGTGCGTCGAGGGTAGTTCACAAATTAATAGCACACAATGTTACTACGATAAATAGAGCACCGTTTGACAAAGATTGACGTTCGTCATCCATCTTTTATATACTATATATTATATTAAAGTTTATACATAAAGCCAAAAAAATAAATATGCCAAAAAAGCGACAAAAATATACAATAAAGCAATATGACCTTGATTCTATATTACACATGCTAATTAGAATACGCACTTAATTTGTTACGTAAAAGTTTCTCCCTTATAAAATTGGGGGTGTCAAAATTAATTCACAGAATGCGGTAAAGATTTAAATGCCATGTAAATAACCTAAGAAGTTCCAGGCCTTTTTTAGAATAAAACAAACTGAATACCGATTTATTGTCAAAAAACAATACGCAGTTAATGCCTTCCGGATTTTAATGGTATGGGGTTTTTAAACCGATTCATATTTTTAGTGAATCGAGAGAACCTTCTCTAGAACTTTAGAATCTAGAATTGGATTGTTGCAGTTCTGATTTCCACGCAAAATAACAAGTCAAAACTAAATTCATTTCATTCGGAACAAGAGCCAAACATGTCGCCCTTGGTCTCTCTGTCAAACTTAACAACGCTATCACAGTTCAAGTAATCCATGTCCGTCAGCTGCCGTTTTATCATCAAATGGGGAGTTTTCCTAACGTGTCTTTCCTTAACGAACTTCGGAACCATTTGTTTGCCCTCCATCAGATACTCGACGACGCAACGCTCGAAGAATAACGCCAGTACAAAGTTGAATGAAGCCAACGCGATCACGATGTACGCCATAAGTCTGTCCTTCGGCATTTTCAGCTCGAGGAAACCGGCCAACCAATTGGGCGGCGCCACTGTGATGTAAACACAAAGGCCCGTCATCACGATAACGCTTATCATGAGATGTTTGTTTGTCACGACCGACCGTCTGTATGGAGAGCCGTGGCTGAAAACTATAGTCATTATAACGTACTGGAACATTGATATCGTGAAGATAGCGTAGTTCTCCCAACATTCGTTCGCTTCTGCGCCCTCATAAGTGTGTCTTACGTACCAAGGGAAGTAAGTTAAGGCCAGATACGCCAAATACTGCGCGATACCCACTAAAACCATCTGCCCAGCTATCGATACCAATGGGACCATACCCAATAAAGATGTCAAGGGGGGGATTTTACACAACTTGCCCCTGTGCGCGTCAGTCATGCCGAAGAAAAACGCGAAATTCACAATCAACGCTACATCTATATATAGGAATTCAAAGTCGGTGAGATTCGAGTCGAAGTAGTAGAGGAATGCGACAGAGAAGAATTCGGTGAGGGAGTAAGCGATCATGAACTTGAAAACGCCGAAACTGGTTGATAGTGCGGCCCGGCCCTCGCGCAGCACTCGAGCTACGCAGACGATGTCTGGTTGCGTGGAGGTGAAGGGCGCTGCCACACTGCTCTCTAGTTCGGAGAGAGATATGCCGGTATGTGCCGCTCTCAGGGCCCCGCAGTCGTTGGCGCCGTCACCGCACATGCCTGAAAAACCAAGCCAGTTTAGAGAAAGGAAGATCGGCAATTAGATCATTACTTTACAATAAAAATAACGTGTAGGTAGGTAGCTCATTTGAAAAATAATTTATTAAGAAAAAAAACCACCACAAAGTGACTGGTTAACACCAGGGTTCAAATGTTAGAAGATAATTTTGTAAAGTTTTACTTCTTTGAATCCATTCGAGGTATAATTAGTATAACACTGAAATAATTCGTACTTAGAAATTCTGACTATGCAGACAAAATCATAGTTATACCTATTAGTAATGCAAAAGTGTGTTTCTATGTTGGTAAGTCCTTAAATCACGTCGCAACGGAGCTATGGAACGAGGTGATTTTTTGCATGAGCATAGTTGAGGACCTGGAGAGTGACATAGGACAGTTCCCGTAGGAATTTAAAAAACTTATTCCTCCCGGACGAAGACGCGGTCATCTGCTAGTAAGTAATAAGTAAGGTACCTGCTCATCATGACTTCTCTAACTAAACGAATTGCCCGATTGGAATAGTTCGGTAAGTATATGGACTAAGACTTAGTCATATGCCTGAAAAACAAAGCTTGCTCACCAAGGTAGGTCAAACGGTTTTTCGAATAACGACACTCCAGTGTAAATTGAAACGTTTTCGACAAGCTTTAAAGCTCAAATTCGTCCACACTTCTACAGTTATCGATAGTTTGTGAAATTTAGAGATTTTAGAGTTTATGAGAACATTAGGTCCATATTACTTTGACGTCACAGTGCTGTCGATAACCCGAATGCGAGCGACCCAATTCTACAGGGGTATAATCTTTGCCAATTATTAAGTGTATTATAAAATAAAAACATGCACACACAAACAAAAATCTCCCATAATCTTATGTTCTTTTTTTTGCATTTGTAGGATAAAATTTTTGGTTTCGCATATTAGTAATAAAGAAACATGGAAGGGTGATATAACCTTGGCCTCCCTTTCGCAGGGATCGAGTTCAATCTCCAGCACGCATTTTTAGAGTTAGGTGCATTTTAGATTTAATTAAAACAGTTTTAAATTAATTAACAGTGTAGTAAAGATCATTAGATCTGCAAGGAGTGTGTAGTCTGCAAATCCGCACCTGGCCAACGTGGTGGACTACAGCCAAAACCCTGGCCTTATTATGCCCGATATTAGGACCTCCGTGGCGCAGCTGTCGCATTATAAAGTTGGAGATCTTGGGCTAGTTACCACCCTACCAACAAAGACGTGTCGCAAAGCGATTAAGCGTTCCGGCACGATGTCGCGTAGAAACCAATTAGGAGTATGGGTACCTTACCATACCATACCATACCATAACCCTAACAGGTTAGGCCGCTACCATCTAAGACTGCATCATCACTTACCATCAGGTGAGATTTCCCTCAAGGGCTAACTTGTAGTGGATAAAAAAAAAAGTGGTCCGGTACTGGGTTGTTCGCGAATGTCACTCACCAACGTAGTATCCAAGAGCTTGGTACTCCAGCACGAGCTGCTGTTTCTGGTCGGGTGACATGCGCGCGAACACCGCGCCGCGCTCGATGACGCGTCCCACCGCGCTCGGGTACTGTTCGCGAAGCGCCTGCAAATTAAAAAAAAGCTTATGTTCATCTTCGACCTTATGACCTTCGACTTCGGCTATAATAAAAATTAAATAAACATTTATTGAGGAAATGAAAGTACACTTTATTGAATACAAACAAAATAGGAAATACAAGGCAGACAATAAACGAAAAGAGGTACAATAGGCGGCCTTATCGCCAAAATGCGATTTCTACTAGTTAACCTTGTCCAGGATATAAACGAAATATACGAAACTAGGCATGGTTAGGGTGTAGGATAAAAAATAATATATGGACAAATTAAAAATATAATTAATCTATATATACAATAAAGTGAAAGGTCTCTGACGTACATACATACTTACTGATTAAACACGAGGTCTCAAATTGAGCAAGTAGGTAGTTGATAGTTAAGAGATGTCAGCTAAGAACGGATATTTGGAAATTCCACCCCTAAGGGGGTCAAATAGGGGTTGGACGTTTGTATGAAAATCCTTTGTTTTTGGAGTTAGAGACACAAAATTTCGCATTAAGATTAATAATAATAAATAAAAAACGGCACGATGGCGTGTAGAAACCAATAGGAGTATGGATGTACTATTTACCTAACAGGTTAGCCCGCTACCATCTAGACCGCATTATCACTTACCAACAGGTGAGATGCCGTCTAGGGATAACTTATAGTGTAAAACAAACGTTTGTAAGAAATTGTTAAGCAATAAGACCACCTTTGCATACCCATATGTTGGGTGTCTATGTATCTATTCATAAAAAAGTCGATTTCTGGATATTATAGAAAATGGCGATTTGCGTTTCTGTACATTGTTGATGGAAATATTATAATTATTTCGGTAGCATACCTTCCACGTGTCGCCTGTCATGACGATCTTGTAGCGCGGGTGTCGCGGCGGGTCCTCTGTGTCGGTCGGGTGGTCGGACGCGGAGCGCCACGAGCCGTGTCCGCTGTCGATGCTGCGCCACTCCCTCTCAAACGACACCCGACCGCCGACACCCACCTGAAAATCACTTTTTAAATCACACACAAAAAAAAACACCGATATTTTACAATACAATACAATATATTTAATAATCATCATGATCAACCCTTTCCCGGCTCACTACAGAGCACGGGTCTCTTCTCAATATGAGAAGGGTTTGGCCATAGTGCATCGCCGTAGGGCGTCCGCCTCCTAATCAGATGTCGGGGGTTCGAAACCGGACACGCACCTTTATCTTTCAGAGTTATGTGCGCGTCAAACAATTAAAATATCATTTGCTTCAATGGTGAAGGAACAAATGGTGAAGGAACATCGTAAGGAAACCTGCAAGTCTGAGAGTTCTCTATAACGTTCTCAAAGGCGTGTGAAGTCTGCCAATCCGCACACGGCCAGCGTGGTGGACTATGGTCAAACTCTTTTCTTATTGAGAGGAGACCCGTGCTCTGTAGTGAGCCGGTAATGGGTTGGTCATGATGTAAACAGTGGCTTAAATAAGGTGCGAATAACTAAACATGAAAAAAATAAACACAATTCTATTCCTTAGTTTGGCTAAGCCAATGCAGGTTTTATTGAAATCCTGCAAAAGGACAAAGGATACTTTGTATCCCTCAAATTGCGCCAGCAGGGAATCGAGCCAGGCACCTCCCATTTATAAGAGAGTGACACGGAGAAAGTGGAAGATATATCATTAAAATAGACGATCATGAAAACAATGTTCTTTGAATAAACAATCAGATTTTGTCTGGTGGGAAGGCTTCGGCCATGGTTAGTTACCACTCTATTGACAAAGACGTTCCGGCACGATGTCGCGTAGAAACCAATTAAGAGTGTGGTTTACCATACCCCTGACAGGTTAGCTCGCCACCATCTTAGACTGCATCGTCACTTACCACCAGGTGAGATAGCCGTCAAGGGCTAACTTGTAATGTATAAAATAAAAATAAAATAAATAAAACAATCTCACCCCATGCATTGTACTCTCGCAGTACAAATGCGGCAACCCGGTCCCGTACTCCACGTTGATGTGGACAACTCTTTCGCCACTCATGAGAATACCGCACTCCTTGGCCACGCTCACCGCTGTGTGGATATTATCACCTGTACACGAAAATATTCAAATCAAACTTTAAAAAATAATACTTCGATGACCCAAACATCTGAATAATTCATAGATTCCATTTGATTCGAAAAAGCTGTGATAGCCTAGTGGTTAGAACGTGCGGCTCCTAATCAGAGGTCGGGGTTTCGAACCCTGGTAGCACCTATAACTTTCCGGAGTCATGTGCGTTTTTAAGCAATTAAAATATCACTTCACAACGGTGAAGGAAATTATCGTGAGGAAACCTGCAAGCCTGAGTGTTCATAATATTCTCAAAGGCGTGTGAAGTCTGCCAATCCGCATATGGCCAGCGTGGTGGACTATGGCCAAACCCTTCCATATTGGGAGGATACCTGTGCTCTGTAGTGAGCCAGCAATGGGTTGATCATTATGATGATGATGATTTGATTCGAGATATTGAAAGAAAAAAATTTTAGCCAGATACATTTGGGGACGATTCTGCGAGCGTTCCGCATCCAGCCATTGGGCCACGCGAAAGAGCATCTCCGGGTTTTAGTGGGTATTCTGGTCGCCACTCTGACCCGCCGACGACGTCTGACTGTCCCACGTATTCTGCCTGGCCCATTTTAATTTACTTCATTTTACCGTGAATCTAGTGGTGGCTAGAGATCAGACTGCGATGGATAGATGCGATGGATGCTAGGGGAGGCCTTGGCCCAGAGATATATCCATCGCTCTTTAAATAAAATAAGCTAGTTGTTATAAAGTCACGATACACTAGAATATACCCAAAATTTTTAACGGTCTAATGAATAGAAGCAGGCGTTACTTTGCGGAAGATAAACAATAAACAGCAAGTATAATTTGCTATATTCCGCTGACAACCGGGAGATTTGTATAATATAACACCACATAAAAACTTCCAATAGAACCTCTACGCACGTTTCGACCCGACACCGGATCATCCTCAGGAGATGTTGACTTCACAAACGCGAAAAGTAGTCTACTGATTTTCGATGGAGCTTAGGCTACATTAAAGTCAAAAGCCAAAGTCGAAACTCCACTACGATAGGCACTAGACAAGGATATTTAATTTGTATTCTTCTTTTTATTCGTTCACTCTTGGCAGAGTGGTCGTGGTTATGATTTGGCCTTCACAGCAGCTCTTACGATCTCCCTCCAGCGATTTCTGTTCGTAGCATCCCGGAAGCACTCGGAGATCGATAAATCTGTAGCGGAACGGATTGAGTCCGTCCACCTAGTAGGGGAGCGACCACGTGGACGTGTGCCCTCGACTCGACCTTGTACCACGAGATGTTCGATGGTACCGGTCTTCCTGGTTATGTGCCCAAAGAACTTAAGGATTCGCAGTTGTACAAGCGACGAAAGCCTTTGTTTTACTTTCAGCTCTTTGAGTATGGAGGCGTTTGTTCGATGCGCTGTCCAGCTTATTCGTAAAAGACGTCTCCAGCACCACATTTCCAGCGCGTCTATTTTTCGTCGGTCAACTTGTCTGAGGGACCATGTTTCAGCCGCATATAGAAAGATCGGAAAGATCAGACATTTCATTAGACGAACTTTTGTGTTTTTCGTAATTCTTCTGTCCTTCCAGATTTTCGATAGCTTCTCAACGGCAACAATTATACAAATATTTTCACTGTGATAGCTAAGTTAAGAAAGCTAGAAGCATCTTTTCGCGATCCGTAAAAGATCCAGAGGTACTGTTACAGGCTAAAACCTATACAGCGTACTTTGACTTTGCTCGGCCAAAGTTAGTGTTAAAACGAGACAGAAGTATGCCGGACACAACATTGTCTCGCTTCAACTGTACTTGCACTAATAGCAAGAGATTAAGGTTGATGGATTGATGATAGTGTTTGTATACTCACCGGTAATCATAACCACGTGAATATTTGCCTCCTTCAACTCCTGAATGATACCAGTTGTTGCTGCCTTCAGACGATTCTCCAGGATGACCAGACCGAGGAACTCGAGTTCGCATTCAACCTATTAAATTTATTTACACGATTAATTTCTTAAAAGATTTATTAAAAGACATTTCATCTGTAGCCATTTCTTTAATGAAGCCATCGAAGCATTATAAAAACTAAATCTAGGCAACCAATGTCCAATCAACATAGCTTTATTCATGTAAACCTATTACAGGCATTTATGAATCGTTCATGTATATCACATTTCCATTATTTCTTCTAATCGTGAAGTGATGATGATAACTACACTAGCCAACTTAAAACTAAAGCTTAGAAAAAAGAAAAGAAAAAGAAAAAGTTGATTTATTCAAAACATACATATGGGTTTACAACAAAAGTAGTATAACTTAAATTGTCTAATATATTACACTAGCATTATGCACCTGATTTCCGAACTAGTTAAGACTGTATCTCGGAAAACAGGGCCACCAACTCGGAGTCACAGATCAGAAGACAATTTCAAGCGTCTGTAAGCTTAAAGATTGTAAGCGAAATGTTTAATAAGGAGCATGCGTGTAAGTGAGTGATGTGTATGGGATGTGTGTGTGTGTATGTGTGTTTGTGTGAGCGCGCGCGCGTGTGCGTGAGGGTGTGTGTGTGTGTGTGTTTAACTATTACATTACACTAGAATATCCAATAGTCCTTCAGTAGCCGCATAAGTCTGCTTCAGAAGCCATTCTTGAAGAGTAATTTTTAATTTATAGCTATTTAAAGAGTGGAGAGAAAGAATCCTATGTAAATTATTATATATGTAAGGTCCAAGGAACACAAAAAACCTACGGCTAAAAGCTGTATTAAGTTTGCTGTAGATGGGAAGTTGAGGCCTACGATTAGTGCAACTGCTCATGAAGTTCGTCACAGAATGTTGTTTGAGTGCAGTCGCCAGTATAAATAATTGACGGACTGTTAGCACTTGACAATACTCATAAAGCTTGTCGGTTGGATACATACGGGGTTTAAAGCAGCACACCTTTAGAACGGCTCTTTGTGCCCGTTCAATTTGGATTAGGTGAGTTTTAGCAGCACCTCCCCAAACAGAAATGCAATAGCTAAGGATAGATTGGCACAGTGCTTGATATACCATTTTCATAATTTCAGGTTCAGCAGTATGTCGAAGGTTTTTAAAAACATATATTAGTTTACGTACTCTGTTTGATAGGTGCTCGATATAGTTTTTAAAAGTAAGGTTACAGTCAATCACTATGCCAAGATATTTAATACATGTGACATTTTCGATAACTTGGTCAGGTGTGCAGTTATGCTGAGATTGTTTAGCAATTAACTTAAATTCAGAGATGTTCGATGGGAGCGAAGAATTACGGATACATAAATTAAGACATTTTGTTTTGCTGATATTTAATGTAAGTAAATTATTGTCAAGCCAATCCCTTACAGTATCAAAACCATTTTGAGCGAAGCGATAAGTGTCAGACCAGGTTTTAGACGAGAAAACCAGAGCTGTATCATCAGCATAGGAGAATATCCTACCGTGTTCAAGTTGGGTGTTACATAGATCGTTAATATAGATTAAAAATAGGCTCGGGCCAAGTATACTGCCTTGAGGCACGCCATGAGTTATAGATAGTTCAGAGCTATAGTATGAGTCAATTTTGACCATTTGCGTTCTCCCTGACAAGTAGCTCTTAAAAAGTGACAGCTGGTTCCCCCGAATTCCAATAGATTGAAGTTTTGAAATTAAAATTGGGATCGAAACAGTATCGAAGGCCCTTGCCAAATCAAGAAACAATGCAACACACTTTTGCCCACGATCAAGATTGTTCACTATATTATCCACAAGACAATGAACAGCATCAGCAGTAGAACGTTTCCCTCGGAAGCCAAATTGATTAGGAGATAATAAATTACAAGACTCTAAATACGAGACAAGTCTTGAATTTATAATTTTCTCTAGGATCTTAGACATAGCAGGCAGAATTGAGATGGGCCTATAGTTCTCGACACAATTTTTATCACCTGATTTGAAGATAGGGATCAAAAGTGCTTTTTTGAAGAGGTCAGGAAAAATGCCTTGTTTGATGCTGAGGTTGCAGATATATGTGAGTGGAGGGACAATGATATCTTTGAACTTTTTTAAAAAACGCGAAGAGATACCATCCCAACCTACGGCACAATTGTTTTTAAGAGAGTTTATCAAACATTCAACCTCAGACTCATCAACCTCCAACAGAACAAAGGATTCCCTATGAGATGATAAAGTGAGAGGATTCTGAGAATTCCGGTCAATTTTATCGGCAAGATTTTTACCAATACTGACAAAGTAAGAGTTGATCTCATTTATGCAGTCTTGTTTACTTTTATTTGGTTGAAAAAGGTTTCGTGCTGATGACGGAGTTTTCGATAAATTAGTAACGGATTGTATGACATTCCACACTAATTTTGGATTCTTTCCAGCTTCAATGAATTCTTTTTTTTCATAATCTCTTTTAACTTTACGTAACAAATTGGTACAAAAATTTCGATACCTTTTGTAGGAAACTTTTAGCACTTCATTTAAAGGATCTTTTTTAAGCTGAAGATGTAACCTATCTCTGTGGCGTATACATTTTAGTAAGCCGGAAGTTATCCAGGGTTTTATAGGTCTTCGTTTACGAGATAAAGGAATTACTTTAGTGTTGACCGATATAGCTTGTAGAATAGGTTCTATGAGATTTTTGGTTGCCATATTAGGATCAGGGGTAGAATATACAGGGTCAAAATTTATGTTATGAATGTCATTAAAAAGCTTGACTTGGTCTGTTTTAGCGATAGTAGGATGCTTAAAATGAATATTTGTGATCTTTGATAGAGATACCAAAACAGCATAATGATCAGTTACCGTGGATTCTAATACTAGAATCTTAGCAGAAGTAGAAATTTTCAAATTAGCATGGTCAAGACATGTGGTACCATGAGTTGGCCTGTTATGGCCCAAAAAGAGTCCATGATGACCAAGAAGGTCCAAGTAATCGAGAGAGTGAGTATTATGGTTATTAGTTGCAACGTCAATATTAATATCCCCAACAAACACGATGTTTTTATACGATTTATAATCAAGAAGGATTCGATCCATAGATTTAATAAATAATGAAGGGTCTTTAAAAGCGTAAGGCCTGTAAATAGAAACAATCGCTAGTTCAGTACCAATAGTTGTTATTAAACAATTAGACTCAGATGCAATAGGTTCAATGACTTTGACATTAGGTAAGTTGCTTTTTACATATACTACTACTCCATCGTTTTGATTATAATTATGGGTAGTTTTATAAAAGTTGTACCCGTCTAGAGAAGGAATGTGTATATTACAAGAAAGCCAGCATTCGGATAACACAATAACATCACAGGAAATTTTAATTCGTTCTATTAAGGTCATAAGTCCAGTAAAATTAGCATTCAAACTGCGAATATTTTGAGTCAAAATAGTTAGATTAGAGTTCGATTTCGGTAATAAGTCGGAACAATTGTCAGGGTTACATGAAATTACATCACAAAAAGAAACATTGTCCAAGTTAGACAATAAATCATTAACTGCGCTGAATTTTCTTTATAAAATAATACAATTGACTAAAAAAGTTCGTGGAACAAAAATGTACCACAATTTGGCTGAATAACTGAGGGTACATAAGAACTAGTAACTGTGTACATGTAATCCTGTTCAACAATTGCGAAATAAAAGTTATTATTTTATTTTTGTTAGTAGGTAGAATAAACAATTTCTTTAAGAAATTAAACCTTATAGGCTTTGGCAGAGGACTGGTATTCGAATAATAGGGCATTCGGACATATGTGTAATTAGAAATAAATGATTTTTTTATGAAGTAAACTATATAAATGCTATGAATACGTTGGAGTAAAGGTGAATAAGTATTATTCTGAATATTCTGTATGTAAGTATGAATGTGAGAATAATTGGAAGAAGTGTTATTGTATGTATGTACAGTGTTATGAAATAATTTAAAAAAGTTTGAAATGAATAAAAATAAAAGAAAATTTGAATATAAAAGAAAAATATAGAAAAATATTTGTGATCTGTATCTTACAACTAGTCATTCTTTCTTCCTAAGCGTTTCGAGATCCATTTCATTGTTAATTTTTATTTGAGGAGATTTTTCATCCTTGCGTAGATATATCGATCCTCTAGATGTCCAGCAAAACATGTAGCTGTAACTTTTTTGATAATTTCTTGCCAAGTAATAGAGCTTTTGGTTATTATGTGTCAAAGTCTCAGAAACAAAAATAGGTTTTTTGGGTGTGGAGAAATTAAGATGAGATGTATTTAGTTTCTCGCTCTTGGGTTTCGTTTTATTAAAAATTTTTACTTTGTTTAAAATTTTTTCCTTCATAATGACACTAGTTAATTCCGCTATAATAGGGTTTGATCCATCTTTTGTATTAACCCTATAAACGTCTCTAATATCCGAACAAGTAAGATCAATGTTTAGAAACTTCCCTAGGTTTTTGACGTTGTCCATTATGGTATCTTTAGATTCTCCGCTTTTTTTTGGTATATTTCGAATTTCTAATCCCGTACAACGAGATTTGCGTTCCAGGATTTCGATTTTCTCCTCAAGTTGTTGAATAATTAATTTATCACGCTTTCTCTCTGTCTCCATAATGTTAATACGCGACAAAAACTCGTCGTACTTGCTAGACATAGTGTCAACACTTTTTTTTAAATCCTCATTTTGTTCCCTTATATTATCGATTGTACACTTTAGCTCTTGAAAAAGTTTCTCTTGCTGAGTTGAAAAAGAAGTAAACATATCACTGATATAAGAAGCACTACTCAGATTCAGTCCATCATGCTTTCGTTTTTTGCGCTCAGTAACGTTTAATCCAAGTGAGGGTAGGTCGGGCGCCGAATCACCGTGCGGCAATATATTTTTGCCGGTTCGTTCAAGCGTACTAGCCGATAAGTCGGCAGACACCTGCGGGAGCGGTGAAGAGGGGGACGAGCGGACACTCGACATCACAAAATTCTTGCCTTCTATTACCAGGAGCTCATAAAATTACAAGCAGATGTGGATCCAACAAGATTGTACAACAAAAGATTGTAACAATACAAGTGCAAGGGGTCTCACTAAAATGGTGGCGATCGATAACTTCTTATATATTGCGAATCCGTCCAGTATATCTTGACCTCAGCTAGGCCTTTATTAAGCGTTCATTATAGAAAAATGTCTGTCTCTTTTATTCTTGTGTACGGCTTATGGGATAATCGATGAATTGTTTGGTACTGTGATACTAATTTACAACTCACGTGTTTTGAAAGTTATGTTAACTTATGCACTCCTATTATTTTATCACTAATTTTGCTTGGAAATAGTTTTAATTATTTTTATGGTTATTGACACAAGAAACACGTCTTAACTCTTTCGCGGTCCGGAGGAAGGGGCAAAAGAAGGGCTTAGAGGGTTCCAGTCGCGCCAAGGATAAGCAAAAGTTCAAAACAAAGTTAGCCGAGATTTTCTTTTTGTTATCACCATGTCACATAATCAATAATAAATTATAATTAGCTATGTAGTTAGAGCAAGGAATACCGAAGCTTTTCTATCGTTTATATAATCCTGAATATCGTAATAGGACTTTTCTATAAGCTCTTCTTCTTTTATTAAGCTTCTTTATAAAAACTTTGAACTTGTTGATAGATATCTGCTGGAAAGGCGACCTTGCAGTAAACGTAGCGTAGACCCTAAACTAGGTGATCAGACAAACAGTGGGTCAAACACTCAATGGAGTTAGAGCAATTAACACCGAAGCTTTTATATCGTTTATATGATCCTTAATTTCTTAAAAGGACTTTTCTATAAGCTCTTCTTCTTCTTTTATTAAGCTTCTTTATAAAAACTTTGAACTTGTTGATAGATATCTGCTGGAAAGGCGACCTTGCAGTAAACGTAGCGTAGACCCTAAACTAGGTGATCAGACAAACAGTGGGTCAAACACTCAATGGAGTTAGAGCAATTAACACCGAAGCTTTTATATCGTTTATATGATCCTTAATTTCTTAAAAGGACTTTTCTATAAGCTCTTCTTCTTCTTTTATTAAGCTTCTTTATAAAAACTTTGAACTTGTTGACAGATCTGTTGGAAGTCGACCTTGCAGTAAATGTAGCGTAGATCTTAAACTAGGTGGGCAGAGAAACAGTAGGTCAAACAGTTCTGAGAAAAACCCAAGGCCGTGGACCCTCAAACTTTCTAGAAACGCCTTTTGTCCAGCAGTTGACGTCAAAAGCATTGTCCCTCCGGGCATTATGAGGGTCATACCTTACCTCTTCCCTTTTCATCTTTTGGAGTTGCTTGAAGGTGACCTCCATGATTCGGGTCGACATAGCAATCACTCGATACCCCTTTTCGGCGTATGAACTGAGCACCTCGTTCAGATTTGCAGGCACTGTGTCGATATAAAAGTATACAATTAATAAAGAGGGCAAGGGTTTATCTTTAGGGGTATATACCCGAGACTTGATCAACGTGGATTAAGGGTCTACAAGAATTCTTTTGGAAGCAGTAATGTTAGTAATTGCCTCGCCTCATTTTTTATTCAGTTTTCCGTTTTTGCTTCTTTTCCCAACATGTAAATCAAATTTCGATATATTTTTAAGGCAAATTAAATCTATTTTACTTTACAAAAATGGCGTAAAACCATATTTCCAGGATAAAAATGATTAAACCAGGGCATAATCTATCCGCATTAAAAATTTCAGGCAAATAGGTTCTGGAGTGCCAGCGTTAAGTAACAAACATACACACACATTTTCGCCCTTATAATATTAGTGTGACTAGTTGTTGATCGCGACTACGTCCGCTTTTATTCCAGTTTCTTTAAAAAGCATGATTTAGACTCGAACAAAAATGGGTCATTTACTATATATATATGAAACATAAATAATTTAGACATTATATTTATAGATCGAGCAGACACAAATAGAAAAAAGTTACTTAAATTCACCCTAATTTTAAACTTTATTTTAACGGCGAAAATAACCTGTATCCGGCTTGCAGAGCTTGCGCAGCATCTCCGGCGCACCCTTGCAGTACACCCGTATGACGTCCTCGCCCAGGAGTCGAACCGCCACCGACGAGCGCTGCAGCGTCGACACAAACTGGTACTGGGACACAATGCCCACTTCTAAAGGCACCTGTAAAGTAGTAACATTATTCGTAAGAAATCTGTGTTGGCTAAGTAATCGCTCCAACCTCTTAGGTACGTTAGATGCGTTCTTATTTGCGGTCAAATTGTCTGTCGTACATAATTCTAAAACTAGATGGCGCTGCTCTCTGATTGCCGTTAAGTATATTTATTAAATACTAGCTGTTGCCCGCGACTTCGTCTGCGTAGAATTGCTGATTTCCCGTGATTGCTCTGCTTCAGAAAATAAGCTACAGGCAAATGTCAAATTGCCGATTTTCGTGTTTCTAAATTTAAAAACATAGGACTTTCATACAAACTTCAAACCCCTATTTTACCCCCTTCGGGGTAGATTTGGATGAAAAAAAATTCTAACCTTAACTTAAGCCCTAAAAGAAATCTATTTTCAAAATTTCAAGCTTGTAGACTTCATAATAAAAAAATAAGCAAAAACTATCATCCGCTATTTTACCACCCTTAACAGGTAATATTTAAAAAAAAATTGATGCACATGTTTTTTATTTATTATTATTAATCTTAATGCAAATTTTTGTGTCTCTAACTCTAAAAACAAAGAAATTTCATACAAACTTCCAACCCCTATCTTACCCCCTTAGGGGTGGAATTTCCAAATATCCTTTCTTAGCTGACATCTCGTGTTCAATCAGTATGTATGTAAGTCAGTATGTAAGTATGTATGTAAGTATGTAAGTGACCTTTCGCTTTTATATATATAGATTTATTACTATATTGTGTTATTTATGTTATCTGGTTTATGTATTAGTATTTAGTTATTCGTATGTAGGTTTCTGTTTATATATTACCCCACCTACTTTCTTCTTCCTTTACTTTTCCTAATCCTAAGGTTGCCTGGCAGAGATCACTACTAAGGCCGCCTTTTGTATCCTGCTTCTTCTTTATTTTGTTTTTCTTATTATTTTTTACTCGTGTGTGGTGTACAAATATAGAATAAATAAAATAAATAAGACCTTTGACGAAGTTGACATTTGCATTGTCTGAACTGACCTGTAATTTTGTGTATTGTAACTTATTTTGTTCCGTTATTTTTTTATTATTATTATTTTCTTTTATTTGTTTCAAGTCTACTTTTCCTATTATTTATATTCTCTTTAATTTATTTTACTAATTTCATTACAGGAAATAATAATCCAATTCATGTTTTGTGACGCCCTTGTTATTATCATATTGCGTTTCACCTGCATGCTCTGGGAAAAACCGTATCCACTGATTATAAGATAGACACTAAAGAATAGGCTGAAAATGCTCACGTGTAAATCATCAACGTTGATATTTGCGGCCCCTTTCGGCCTCACCACGGTTGGAGTCAGCATTTCGTAGTGCGCTCGCTCTGGCACTTCTGGCTCTTCCAGCTTCCAACCGGTCGACTCAAACATCTGGCAACAAATTAACATAATATCATCTTTTATACCGCTGGCTACAAGACAGTTGTATTATAAATGCGAGTTTGTGTTTGGTACACGTTCACGTAAATTCATATTAACTATGACTGTACCCAAAAAGATTGAACCAATAAATTATTATTCTTAAATTTTGTTGATTGTTTAAAAAAAATGTTATTCCATTAATGCTTCAAAGGTTAAACTGATAAAGCCAAAACTGTGTAATAGAAATCAATCTCTGCCTTGATCAATTCTTTATTTGTGAAAATCCACTTAACATACAGTTCAAATTTCGTAGTTTAAGGACCATAGGCTAATAAATTACCTTCAAGTCCAAGGGATCTCCGGCCAATTCACCATTAAGCAGCGTGAGACTGTGACAGCAAGCCATGCCTATTTTCAGATCGTGCAGGTCGTTCATCTGTCGAGGATCTCTTTGCGGTCGCCCCAGTATTGGGGGGGATACCGCAGTACTGACGGCTACCACCCCCCACATATCTAGCCCGTCTTCTGTTAGAGTTCCTGTCTGGGAAAACAATACTGGAATGAGAATATGAACAAATATGGCAAAGTTCATTAATTTCGTTAATATTCTTTTGTCAAACCATTCTATATTGGAATGGAACAGTTAATGTTGTTTTTTTTTTTGTTAAAATGATGATATAAAAATTACAGAGATCCTTTGGGGGTATGTGATTACTTATTGATTCTAATAAATTAATCCTACGAATGCATGGGTCTAAACAAAGTGTTAAAGTTAAATAACCAGTTAAATTTCAAAATTGGGTTGCGATTGATTAAGTTAAGAGGTTAGAGGAATGTTCTCGAAGAATTCTTTTTGGAATAATCTGCCTCATGACTTTCGAAATAGACGAAATGATTATGATGACGAAATTATTTTATACTCAAGGATATGTGATCCTTAACTTAACATTTTTAATAAATTGTAACAACGTTTCAATCACATCCGTGATACGTTAAATTTTCTCAATGTATATAATATACTTTTATTCGTTTAATAAATATCTAAAGTACACTTTATTAGTAACGAAAATATTAACATTATATGACAAGTAAGAAAGGATAGAGTTACAAAACGCGAAAACAACGGTAAATCCATTTAGGTCCTTTGGAAAATTACCATAGTTTCACCGACGACCTCCGTGGCATTATAAAGTTGGGAGATCCTGGGTTCAATTCCAGGCCCGAGTCTGGTCAACACCCAAAGACGTGCCAAGCAATTTATCGTTCTGTCACAATATCGCGTAGATATTGTGACAGAACGATAAATACCAATTAGAGTATTGATTTACCAAATTCCCAACAGATAGGCCCGCTACCATCTCGAACTACATCATCACTTACCACCACTTGAGATTGCCGTCAAGGACCAACTTGTGTAAATAAATAAACTGGGACTAATTCATTACCTTATCAAAACATATGCAATCCAGAGAGCCGCTAACATTCACAGCTCTAGTGTTGAGACACGATATCCTGGCCCTTTTCAATCTAGAAACAGCGTACAGTTTTCCCACTGTCATGGCGGCAGGCAACGCCGGCGGTACTACTATGGTTATTATGTCCAGCGCTTTAAGAATAATGTCACCAGCTGTCAAAGCCCTGGAAGCCTGGAATCATATAAACAGAGTACAGAACAGGTGCATGATGGTTTCCATCATCTTCATTGCTAGTCCATTACAACGCACTGGTCTCTGGCCATGATATTCCAGTTCAGGTATTGAAAATACGTTATCGTACTAAATTTGGGATCGGTGGTCGGTATGCGCTTTTCGGCAGTACCCCTTTCCTCGACTCATGAAAGAGAATCATTGTACCAAATTTGGGATCGATCGTCGGTATGCGCTTTTCGGAAGTACCCCTTTCCTCGACTTATGAAAGAGAATGCTGGCCTCATCAATGGAGCAGCAATAAGGTTTAGTTAAAGTGTGTCCAACAAAAGCAGATACCAGACGTAACCAAACCTAATGCCGGGCCATTCAAGTAAGCACGGTTTGTACCTTTATTTACTTACACTAATTTGCAAACAGTAAAATATATAGGATGACTACGGGGCGGGTGCGTGTCTTCGTCGGTAATTTAGGTAGACGTGAGTAGTTTCGGGCAAAGAGACCTGATACAAATAACAACTATAGCTATAAAACCAGTAACATATATATATAACTGTAGATACCTAACAATAATTAACGAAAATAAGAACAGGAAGTAACAGAACGAACGAAATTTATGTATCACTTCAGGACACGGAATGAAACAACAAGAAATACAATAAATAACTACAAAATCAAGTGGCCGACCGAATGTTTTCGTTTGAACCTCGTTTGAACTTGCAAACAAACAAGATAAAAAGAGATAGACTATATTTTGATTGTTCCGTCGTATATGAGCAGCGATGTTCACGTCTGCTTACGTTGAACGCACTTTAGTTAATGATGATTTTCTAAACCTACCTTCAAAGCGACGGTATATCCCAAGCCAACCAGCGCAATGCAGGCCAGAATAATTATGAACTTGTAGGAATCCCGGTCGAACTTGAAGTCTGCTGGGACAGGGTACAAGATGCTACGGACCAGTTCACCTTTGCTCGTGTTATAGCCCGTACGGAGGACCACTGCTCTGAAATATTCAAGTTTTTACCGAATTATATGACCGAATAAATATTAAGAGAAAAGAAAACTTGGTAATCAAATTTTAATCTTATCAAACAATTTCTGTCATGTTCAGATTAACTATTACTGGAAATTAAACAAAAACATCATCACCCATTTAATACTCTTGGGGATACAATTAAATGGACTTTGTTAAATAATTGCCTACGTCATAAAATGATATCTTCTTATATCAAAAGCTTCCAAAAACCAACGAACTATTAGTATTATTTTCGCACCCCGATAAAACAGATTGTCTACAGATTATCATACGGATAAAACAAAAAATGGTCATTTGATAAAAAAAAAATATCCTTGCACTAGTATACCATAATTAACCACCGATCTTTTTCACCAATTTTAATCTAGAAAATGATTTATTTATTAATTAACGATATGATAAAACCACAGAACCATGACAACGAATCAGGACACAAAAGGTGGAAACCTTTTGTGTCCTGATTCGTTGTCATAAAATAGAGAAAGATAATAATAAAACACAGTTTACAGAGTTAGCACCCTGAAGTATTGACTCTTGAAGGTTTCACAATATTACAAAATTTAACTGAACCAAAACTGTTAACATGTGGTTAGCTTTAATAATTATACAGGGATATATTGGGAAATTCATACTCGTCACGTCGCTATAAATGAGACCAGTAGTGTAAACTAAACATAACCGTATTATTCAAATTTCATTTACAAAAGGGAAAACCACTCCAAGAGTTATTAAAAAATATCCTAATTTTTGATCCTTTCATGACCTTTCCTAGGTTATACCCATAGTGGCGGGATGTTCCTTATTATTAGGCAGTTTAGTGGTCAATCACTTTCAAACAAAAGGTTTATACACTGATTACTTACTTCACAGGTTCGTTGCTGTAGTAGCGAGTCTGGATGACCTTCGTGCCGCAGAACAGTACGCTCGAGCTGTGCTCCTTTAGATTGAACTCTTTGTCCATGCGCTGCAACGCTGTCTTAGTTACTGGCACCGATTCACCTGCGTTACAAAGCTAACTTTACAAAGGGCCAAGGCCACATTACTCAAGGCATACTGCCAGAACTTCTACACGGGAGGCCTATGGGTCAACTACGCACAAAAAGCCATGGACACTCTTAGGGTTTAAAACCTTTCAAACGATTCAGAATCGTTTCATGCGCACGGCAACTGGCTGTCCCTGGTACGTGCGTAACGTAGATCTACACAGAGACCTAGAACTTGACACTATCGCTCAGCACTTCAAGAAACTCTCGAAAAGCTATTTCGAGAAATCAATCCGACACCCCAACCCTCTCGTAGTTGCGGCTTTTTTTTACTCCCCCGACCTGTAGTAGCGAGTCTGAATGACCTTCGTGCCACAGAACAGTACGCTCGAGCTGTGCTCCTTTAGATTGAACTCTTTGTCCATGCGCTGTAGCGCTGTCTTAGTTACTGGCACCGATTCACCTGCGTTACAAAGCTAACTTTACAGAGGGCCAAGTGAGACATTACTCAAGGCATACTGAACTTCTACACGGGAGGCCTATGGGTCAACTACGCACAAAAAGCCATGGACACTCTTAGGGTTTAGTATAATACTACTACTGTCTAAACGGTTCTGGGTTAGATAATGTACTGGATGCTTGAAGTGAACGACACTTAAGAAGCTGATTATTTTGATTCGATCATAATCGATATTCTTTAAACTTCTACTCCATTATTATAATTAAAATAATTTGTTGATTCCAGACTTAAAGTAACAATTTTTTTGTTGTTTTATAAGTTTTTCAGTTAATGATATCGTACCGTTTACTAGGCTGTATAACAATTAGTAAAACATTCAAAGGAAACTGTATTTTATTTTATAATAAATTACCTATTGTTCATCTTGGAGATGTCTATCAATAAGTTCAAAGTTTTTATAAAGCGAAAGTCCTATTTCTAAATGAAGGATTATATAAACGTTACAAAAACCTTGGGTGTGAATTGCTCTAACGCCATAACTAATTATAATTTATTATGTGATAAAAAAATACCCGGCTAAGTTTGTTGTGGGTTTCTTCTTAGACCTGGGCGCGATTGATACCCTCTTAGCTTTAGTTTTAAGTTAGTGTAGTTCACGAATAAAAATAATGGTAAATTTGATATGAACAATTCATAGATGCCTGTAATAGGTTTTGATATGAGCAAGGAATACTGTGTTGTTCTTGGTGTATTAAGGTTACCTGTAAGCATACTCTCGTTCACTATAGCGGACCCCGTGAGCAACGCCGCATCGCAAAGCATAGTGCAGCCATGTGAAGGTAGCACCAAGACATCCCCGGGGCAAAGGGCACGACTGTCGACCCTTCTGCCGCCCCATAGTTCCACGGTAGCGTAGGCCTCCACAGTTGCTCGAAGACTCTCTTGATTCTACAAAAGATTTTGATCCCAATTTAAATGAAATGAACAAAAGATTACCCAGATAATACCAGACCAGTACCAGAAATAGATCTCAAATTTTTTTTTCAGACTGACCCTATTGTTTTGACTGACCATTTGCTAACCCTATTGGTTGCGACAGCGTAACCGGGCTGTTTGGCGAGCTTCGGAAAGAAGCTCTACCAGAAGAAGTTCTGAGCCCTAGGCCTCGAAGAAACAAAGTGAACGTCTGCCTAAGGGCGTCTCCTGTGACGACGAACCTTGACTTAGGCAACGTTTGGGATAACGGGAGGGTCAGACGGTGAGTAGCCCGTACGTCTCCGAGGCCGTGGGTGGAGCCTACGTCCGAATGACATAAGATAGCGGGGACCTCGCCTTCGCCGGCGAAGACGGTGTGTAGCGTATGATTGTGTGGTAGGTGGTACGAGTATGTTGTCAGTAGTCATCTGATCGTCAGGGTCGTGAAGGATGTGTCTAGGTCTCCTCTTTCGGAGAAGAGCGCTTAGGTAGGAGTAGATCACTCACCTTTTTAGTCTGTATAACAGATGTGGCAACACCAAATGTCGACATAAGCACGATGGCTATGCAGTAGTAGTAATACCGCTCAGCGATCCACACCGCTATGGTGAACAGTTGGAACATATAGAACGGGTTGAACACCTCCAGTAGGATCAGGGTCATGATAGTCTGAACGGGCACTTTGATCTCGTTCAGACCGTATATGTTTAATCTGTGAAAAATAAACGGAATGTTCAAAAATGTATTCCAATAAACATGTCTTGATGTCTATTGGAATACATTCTTGGCGATGTACTGGCACAGTGTCCCGGCTGTCTTATTATAAATAAGAAAGCCTGGTCAGAGTGAAAAGTCTCTAAATACATAACATAGTCAGTTAAGGTATAGGTAGTATGAATATATTATATAGTTTATCATGTATTTTTCGTAATTGTACACGGTTAATAAACCGACCCATGTGAAAACAAGAAATGTGCCAAGTACTATCCACAAGAGCGCGTGCGTGCCCGTGATCCAGCCACCAGGCGACGCGACGTGAAGGAGCAATGCTGGGTTTTAGTGGCTAGTTTTATTCAAGAGGCCGGCAATTCTAAGATACCCAGAACCGAAAGTGGCGCAGTTCTGGCTGTGCCGCTTCCGGGGGGAAGGCGTCAAACCATTTCCCAGCGTTAAAAGAAATTTATTTATATATCATCTCTTATTCTAGCTTGACAGGATAAAAACCTTATTTGCTAGAGTAGCCTAATCTAAAAGTATATAATGTATATAAAAATTATCTAACTTTAAATATTCCGGTAACATATTATCCATGATGTCACTCTTGTGAGTTCAGTCAGATTGCAACTGAATAGGTATAGCCTCTCTGCGACATCGTAAATGAATTGTCCACTTACATTCTCAGTCTTCGCTCGGAGCAAGGCGGCCTTGCAGCCAAAGCGTGAAGCTGGGCACATGTCGCGCCTCGCTCCACGCCCGCCAGCCGAATCCACTTCGCTCGCCCCGTATCCCATATCAGATACTGCTTCTTGTGACGGAAGAGCCGAAATTGCTGGACGTCTGGGATCATAAATAATATCGATCTATACTAGAATTATTTTCACTCATTTAAAACTAGCTATGAGGTTACAGAGTTTACAGCTGCGTTAGTGGTTAGGAGGTCGGGGTTCGCTCTCGGGCACGCACCTCTAACTTTCGGAGTTGCTTCAACGGTGAAGGAAAACATCGTGAGGAAACCCGCATGCCTGAGAGTTCTCTATAATGTTCTCAAAGGCGTGTGAAGTCTGCCAATCCGCACATAGCCAGCGTGGTGGACTATGGCCAAACCCTTCGCATACTGAGCGGAGACCCGTGCCTTATATTTATCCGCCCTATTAAAACTACATTCCGCCTCTAAATAACATAATGTCAGCACTGAAAACCAATAAACATGACACAACCAATCATAACACGTACACTTACGAGCAGGTAAAAATCAAATATAGACCCTATATAACATGGCGAACGGACTGGACGTTTTCATTTTCTATATCGATAATTGAGAGTCCGTATCTCCACAGTAGTATCAGAGCGCTGCGCTAATCTCTGAATGGAGGATTCCTTGCAGTTGGCAACGCACTGCAATGGTAACAGTTCTATTGAAGAACTAGAGTGGGTAAAGAATCTACTACACTCTAGAAAATCTAAGTGAATTTCCGAGGCTTTAGAGAAATTATTTCTCAAACAAAAGCGCAAAGTGCATCGATGTGTTGACAATTACCATAAGGTGATTCGTTGAAGATAGACCGATATAGCTCTACGAGTTTCGAAACTGAAATGGCTATTGAAAGCGATGGAAGTTGGGGTCACAAGAGGCTCTGGGGTGGCGACCCCGGATCAAAAAACTCAGGTCAGTCACATAAGCGTCTTATGCCTTTTTGTATTTTTATTCAATTTGTTCCACAATGACGTTGATTGCCCTGAACTGATGCATAGGTTTGCGATTAGAACACAATGCACAAACACACCTCAGTTTCCGTGTAATTTGTTCTAGCACAGGCCCTATAGGGTTAAAATTTAGAATCGTGCGCGTTTAGAAGAATAGGCGGGGGGCATGGGAGGGGGGGGGGGGGTAAGGGGGGGAGGAGTGCCCTCTACTTACTTTAGAGGGTGCCCTCTACCCCCTTTATTTCATAACAAATATATTGTTGTAAGTAAAATTGTTGACATCTCTTATACTTAATAGTACTAATTGACATTTGTAAATGAAATCTTGACTTGAACTTTTGTTTTAACTTTATTATATCTAGTGACTAGTTTTTGATTCTTGCCTTTGTAGTTAATTATATTGCGATTTCTTTTTTATGTGCTCTATTTGTGAACGCTGTGAAAACCTGTAAAAAGCTAAAAATTCACATTAGCTCACAACAGTGAAAAATGGTCATGAAAAATGTTTTTTTTTTATCCACTACAAGTTAGCCCTTGACGGCAATCTCACCTGATGGTAAGTGATGATGCAGTCTAAGATGGTAGCGGGCTAACCTGTTAGGGGTATGGTAAAGCCATACTCCTAATTGGTTTCTACACGACATCGTGCCGGAACGCTAAATCGCTTGGCGACACGCCTTTGTCGGTAGGGTGGTAACTAGCCACGGCCGCAGCCTCCCACCAGACCAGACTCGAACCGGGAATCGAACCCAGGACCTCCAACTTTATAATGCAACAGCGCGCGCGCTGCGCCACGGAGGTCGTCAAAATGTGTTAGCATTATAATGTTGGTTTTCCATAATAAATAAATGCCTTATGGTGATGTTCATCGATAATTGGTAACAGTAAAACTTAATTTATATTTGAAACGCTCAAGCAACGGGTTATTAGCATTTATAAACAATAAAAAATATTGTTCTATAAATCAGTTGAACGTTATCACATCGCTACGGAAGTTGGGAAATAAAAATAAATCTACTATAGGTTATTCAGAATTAATGTTAGCTTCAATACAGATATTACCAACGGATGATAATGGCAGAAACATTGAAAGATCTAAAATAATACGTACGTACTTCCGATTTCAGATGAAGCCCTAACCAAGAGATATGTAGGAGGCTATTTTTCAATGGCAATCTACATAGAATTGAGCTAGCGCCATCATGAGAGATGACGTTCCTTCGATTACATCCTATATAGGATATTTATATTATAAATATGAAAGTGTGGATGTTCGTTACTCAAGCACGCAAAAACTTCTGAATGAATTCGGATGAAATTTTGCATGCATGTAACCTTTGACATGGAAAAAACCATAGGAATAGAACATTATTTTTATTTGAGACTTTCTAAAAACAAGAAAAACTTGTGGTACTTCTAAATATACCATACACAAGTGGTTTGCCGACAAATAATTATTTAATATGGAATTGTACTGGACTTACTTAATTTGGTCCCATCATCCAAATATAGAGGTGTATATAAATCATCCGCACTGTCAATAGGACCTTTCTCGCCACCGAATTCGTCTTCAAAGCCTTGATTCAATAGTCCACTGAAATGAAAATATATTTTAAACAACTATGAAAAAGTTTGATGTCAGTCAAGGCACAAGATTGCAGTCTCACCTTGCATCTGCAATATGCTTATCTATTATCTTATGGATATAATAGCTCTTGCACTTCTTTTGATAGGTTTCCTGAAAAATTATTACAATAATTTGTGAAATTATTTTTAATCGAGAAAACCACCCCATTGAAGATTATTTTGTTTTTAATGTGCTAGCATATTCATATCATAATCAGAATCATCAATTGATTGTTTTTTAAACGAAGATTAAAATCGAAATCTGTATAAAGAGTATTCTTAAAGCTTGGTTTAAGTCTCAACAAAGTCTTTTGGCCCCAATATTTTGTATTTTTTTCCGAGAGCATTTTAAACAGAAGTGGGATATTAATAGAATAAGGATGAATAAATCAATGTATAAATCTTTTCTCCTCTTAGAAAAATATATCATAATCTGAATCATCAATTGATTGTTTTTTAAATGAAGATTAAAATTGAATTATGTATAAAGAGTATTCCTAAAACTTGCTTTAAGTCTTCACAAAGTCTTGTGGCCCCAATATTTTGTATTTTTTTCCGAGAGCATTTTAAAAAGAAGTGGGATATTAAGAGAATAAAGTTAAATAAATCAATGTATGAATCTTTCCTCCTCTTATAAAAATATATTCTTTAACTTACAATAACCAACACTTGGTCCGCTAGTTGAAAACAACATCTTATTGAGGTAACATACAGTAGGAATCTGGGACACCAGTGGAACAGTAGAAAAGGTATACCACACATCAGAGTAGACAGAACATAAGTTAGTATATTCCGCCATCTACACTTGCGGTAGCCATATACCATCTGAAACAAAATTATGGTAATCAGTTATGCATAATAGCTTTATTTTTGATACACTCCTGATAAGCCCTTTGTGGCTATTTTACACATTAAAATTTTTTTTTTTTTTTTATCCACTACAAGTTAGCCCTTGACGACAATTTCACTTGATGGTAAGTGATGATGCAGTCTAAGATGGTAGCGGGCTAACCTGTGAGGGGTATGGTAAACCGATACTCCTAATTGGTTTCTACGCGACATCGTGCCGGAATGCTAAATCGCTTTGCGACACGTCTTTGTCGGTAGGGTGGTAACTAGCCACGGCCGAAGCCTCCCACCAGACCAGACTCGAGCCGGGAATCGAACCCAGGACCTCCAACATTTTAATGCGACAGCGCACGCACTGCGCCACGGAGGTCGTCAAAATTTATTATTTCATAAGCTTAATTTATATGCACTTTCAAAAGGTAAAATGTGAAAAAAATCTGCTGGTGTGATGCTACCACCAGATTGGATGGCAGATTCTACCAAAAAGTAGATGTCTTGGCAGTTGCCTTTTCAATGGCTGGGTTGCGGTCGAGTGCAAAAGTGTTCCGGTGACCCAGCCAAAGCCTTTTCAAAAATTGGCATTACAGAATTTAAATATTAATTTATTAACAATTGTGACTTTGGACTGCTTCCAGTCAACCTTATCATTAAGAAAATCATAAATTTATATAATTTTAATGTCTTGCAGTAATAAACATGTTTTAACACATAATCTGTAATTTATTATACACAGGCTAGAGGGCACTATAAGATAAATAATCCAATACCATAATCAATAATAAGTACGAACCACTTTTATGAATTAAAAATTCTTCAAAGGTTACTTTGATGAACCTTTACTTACATCCATAACGGCAAATTAAATTATATACATACTTCATAATTAAACTTTACCTGATCAAAATCTGGATCAATATTTATATTAATTGAAATCACATCGTGAAGGCTCTCGCTGCTTGACAAAGAGCTATATTCAATTAGGGGTTGACTCTCTTCTTCTGAAGTCATCATTATAAAATTTTAATAACTATATTTGTCACAAAATATACTACTGCCCTGATTTCCAATATTATGTTGCTCTCTGTTGCTATTGTTCGTAATACTTGTCATCTAATTTCTTTCCAAATCCAATCTCGACACTCCCATAGTGTAAAGTTGACTAACTAGTCATTTAGAAGAAGTACTCTGCGTAATATACAATTACGAAATACTTAACTAGTTTATATATTAATAAAACAGATGACTATTATGCTAATGTTATACATTATTACTCATTACATCACAGTAGTATCATTCAACAAAGGCATTCAGATAATATTTTAACGGAAACCCATTTTATTGTGAATCCTCGATATAGTTTTCGCTACGACCTTGAATTGAATAATCTAAACTTTTCTGGACAGCATTTTTGTCTTGTGTGTGCCTTAATCCTATACAAAGATCTTTATAAAGTAATACGTCACTTTCCACGCTTTATAATACCAGTCAACAAAAGAAAAATTGCTGAATTAAGCTCTTTTATTGCGGCTGCTTAAGTATTCTAATTTAAAAAGGTGTAGTATGCTTCACAATCGTATACTGTTGTTTTATCACATCACAAATACACAATTCTCAAGCCTTATCATTTTTATATATAAAGTCACGTAAATATTAAATAAAAAGTAAAAAACTAAACAATAACAACACAACACCCTTCCCTTTCAATTTAAAAACTAGGTAGTAAAATGTCAAATTCCTATAGACTAACTGTGTCAAAGAGACGGTTGCTTTGCAAATGTTGCTAGTAGATGTAGGTAATAAAAACCTACCATTTCACTGTCATCGAACGTGATCTGTTGCTCCACACTTAGTGTCATTTTGAATCTGAAACAAATAATATAAAATATAAATTGAACTTAAGAAAGAATCTAATGTTATGGTTTATTTTACGTATTTAAATATATATTTTTATGTAGTACTAATGACAATTTATTCCAATAGCATTTGACTGTGGGCAACATTCAATCATAAACATCAATGTCAGTTGTCACAACAAAACAAGTGGTTGTGGTATTTAGTGAATCTTGCTGTTAGCATAATAATATTGCTTAAAGTATCATTGGAAAAGCGTTAAATCATTAGCATATGTGTCGTTGTTTTGCTTTATCTACATTCCGTAAGTAATTTAAGATTATACCTAGCCACGATACAAAAGTGATATGTTTATAACCTCATCCTTATCCTAATTTTCTAACGAACGACTTTTAAATAACAAATAATCTAGATATTCTCAATATTAACGTTTTTTTATAACAATTTTGCTTATTACCTTCTACCTACTTATCTTTATTCACTCAATATCGTACTATTATTATTGAAGCGGTGATAGCCTAGTGGTTAGGGCGACAGCCTCCTAATCAGAGGTCGGCGCTTCGAATCCGGGCACGCACCTCTAACTTTCGGAGTTATGTGCGTTTTAAAAAAATTAAAATATCACTTGCTTCAACGGTGAAGGAAAACATCGTGAGGAAACCTGCACGCCTGAGAGTTCTCCATAATGTTCTCAAAGGCGTGTGAAGTCTACCAATCCGCACATGGCCAGTGTGGTGGACTATGGCCAAACCCTTCTCATACTGAGAGGAGACCCGTGCTCTGTAGTGAGCCGGCAATGGGTTAATCATGATGATGATGATGATCGCACTATTAAGGATATAGGGATTTGTATTCTTTAAACTTTTCGTAGTGTGTAAGAATCAGAAAACTCAAATTAAATTGACCTAAGATATACATTTTACAGTTTTTTCACTGTTATATTGTGTGGGTTTTGTATGCACACCGCTTTCCCTAACGCAAAATAAAATGCAGCCTTCTTTGATTAGCCAGTGTGTTCTCACACACTCACTCTCTTGAGTGACGGGCGACATACACCATGCTAACTCTAGCATAAAAAAGTTGTATTCAATCTATTAGTTCTTGAATGACACAGTCTACTGTTCACAATTTGATTCTTTTTCTACATCAAATTTGTAAGCCTCTGATTGCATACTTTCCTCAAATGTGATGCAATTTTAGATGAGCGTGCTAACTTGGACTATTTTGTATACTTTTTGTCTCACAATGTTACATAGTGGTGAATGACTAGTGGATTATTTTTGCCTCCTTTAACAATTAGCTTTAAGTATATATGTCTCACTGTATTTTTTTTTTCAGTATACCAAAAATCATGATAATTCCTGTGCGCTGTTTCACCTGTGGGAAAGTAATTGGTAACAAGTGGGAAGCGTACCTTGGACTTTTACAAGCAGAATATACTGAGGGGTACGTCAAAATCCACTTTATCTTCCTTTTCTCCAAGTAGTTGAGGGCTCGCAATGATCCTGCCTTCATACATACATAATTGATGCCCTACCACTAATACAGACCTCTAACAATCAATAAAACACTTGGACTCCAATAAAGATTGTTTAATATTGAATTAAATTTTTATCATAAAATTTTTGTCCTTTTCATACTACATACAGTAAAATCCTTCCTACACCCTTTACCCTACTTTTTCCTACTTCCTTACATCCTTTACATACAGTAAAATAATATATATATATATATATTATTTTACTGTATTATTTTTTCAACTAGGTTGCTTTAATATAGTTTTAAGATATAATAAGATGGTGATTAAGTATATAATATATTTAGCTAATCTGTTGTGGGCTTCTTCATAGACCAAGATCCCAGGTGCCTTTGGAAATCTATAGTTTACAAAAGTTAGCAAATGTTCAATTATAACCATCACTATACAATGATGGAATATATCCCTGTGATATGCCAAAAGGAAAGATCATTATGATCAACCCATTTCCACTACAGAGCACATGTCTCCTCTCAATATGAGAAGAGTTTGGCCAATAGTCCACCACGCTGGCCATGTGCGGATTGGAAGAATTCACACGCCTTTGAGAACATTATGCAACTCTCAAGTGTACAGGTTTAATAATGATGATTTTCTTCGTGTGTGTGTTAAGTAAGTGATATATTAACTGTTTAAAAACGCAAATTCGAACCCCCGTCCTCTGATTAGGAGGCGGACATCCTAACCACTAGGCTATCACACTACTTACTGTACATAAAATTTTGTATGACTATAGCATGCATCTGGGCATGCACCCATATGTAAGGCACTACCTACCCTAAAGGGTAATATAGGCTGATTATGCCTGCCTTGAATAGGTTGATTGCAATAGGCAGTTTAGAGAAGATACCCAGTACCATTCTTTTGTTTATAAAGGCATTCTTGCTAAGTTTCTACGTAATAATTCCATTGTCAAGTATGCATGAACTCACTATATTGTCAGGTGTTTAAAAATAACTTCTACTCATGCTTTCTACGATGACGCAAAATAAATGTTCTGTGTTAATCTTTATGGTGCTATTTGCATAAATTTATTTTCTTTTACTTGGAAATGTAATAAATGTACATTTATGGTTCACTTTATATAGCTAAATTTATTTATTTACCTAAGTACACGTAACGTGTTAAAACTGTAAAATAATCGAAATATTAGTAATAACTAAATCAGATTAATAAATATTATAAAATTAAAGGAAAATTATTATGATAATAATTAGGATAGTCCGCCGGTTTTTCAACCTGTCGCCCTGACCCCCGGGTCGGTTGGTTTCCCCTACCGGGGTGTAAACCTCCACCCAGTGCAAATATGTATTTATGTAGGTTTATTTTTTTTATCTATTTAAGTATATTATATATCTCTTATGGATTTTATATATATTTATTTTGCACACGGGCGTGAGTATTAGTGTATAAAGGATAATTATAATATAATTTCTTTATTATGCCAACTAGGCCTAATTTTACATTTACAGTACGATAAAAAATTAGAAATTCCCGATCTATATGTAATTTTAAAACTGTTTGTAAATTATAGTCGTATGGGTCTATGACAGTTCTCAGAATTATATTATTATTATTAAAGTTGGGGTGCCAGGTCGGGTAACCTCCACGCTCCACGTGTGCCCGGGTGCTGTGGGTCCCTCTTGATTCGTCCGGGGGGAAGAGCTGCATTCGGTCCGGTGCACCCTGGTAACATCGGTTAACAATTTCTTTTGTGCGAGATTGTTAGCCGATGGCCAATGACCCGACGCGGAGGGGGTCTCCGCGCGTCCCTCTGACCAAGCTGAGGGCGCAGTGGATGACCCAGGGGGTGTAACACCCCGTGTGGTGGAAGGCCTGTCCAGGTATGGGACTGGCAGGCGGGGGTGGGCGGCAGGCTGCTGCTGGAGGTGGGGGTGACGACTGTGACTGGTCGTCCCCATTGGAAGTTTGCGGCCCGTCCAGGTATGGGACTGGCGGGCCGGGCCCGTCCAGGAATGGGACTGGTGGGCCGGGGTGGACGGCGAGCGTTCGCTGCGCTTGCCGTCGGCGATGGAAGGCCGGGTGCGAGAGAGTGTTCTTCTTCCACCTCTCTTGCTCCTGTGCCTTCGGAGGACTTGTGGACGATGGAAACGGGGCCGTCCATCAATTACAGTACGGTCCTCAAGTTGACTGGTGTGCTGTTGTTCTGGCACACCTCTAACAGGCGAAACTGGGCACGTTGTGCCCAAGGAGGGTCTGCTGCGGCGGACACCCGCTGGTGGAGTCGCGGTCTACAGCGGTGAGTAGGAACACGTGGGGGTTTTAGTCAGTAGGAGTCTGACAAAATATATAATAAAATATTTTATGAATGAAAAAAAATGAAAGCATTTCCTTTATTTCTGTTCTAAAAGCTTTTGTTTCATTGAAGTGCAAGATTTTGTACCTATTCGATGTCGTAATAGTTAACTTTATTTGGAATAGATTTGAAACAGCGCCATCTATCACACAATACACAATAAATATATTATTACATATTATTAGAAAAAAGATGGCGCTGTTGATAGCGAAAAAAGAGTATCTAAGATAAATTTTCACGCCATCGAATTAGAACAAAATCTCACACTAGGTAAATATTTTGAAATAAACGACATTTTATATCAGTAATATATATATAGCTATGATAGCCTAGTGGTTAAGACGTCCGCTTCCTAATCAGAAGTCAGGGTTCATCTGTAACTTTTCGGAGTTATGTGCGTTTTTAAGCAATTAAAATATCACTTGCTTCAACGGTGAAGGAAAACATCGTGGGGAAACCTGAGAGTTCTCCCATAATGTTTTCAAAGGTGTGCGAAGTCTGCCAATCCGCACATGGCCAGCGTGGTGGACTATAGACGAACCCTTCTCATATTGAGACCCGTGCTCTGTAGTGAGCCGAGAATGGGTTGATCATGATGATGATGATGATGATGAATATATATTTGTCCTTGTTTCAGTGACGCACTCGACGCCCTCGGCCTAAAGAGGTACTGTTGCCGGCGCATGCTCCTCGGTCACGTAGATCTGATTGAGAAACTGCTCAACTACGCGCCGCTGGAGAAATGATTCTGTTATCGTTACTTTTATGTTCACTTATGTAACAACATTGTATAAGACACGTCTTGTGTTTAATAAGTTATGAATAGACAGCCCATTTATTATTACTTGTCTTTTTATGTAAACATCCGTTTTATTACTTTTTGTTGTAAAATGTGTGTGACCTTGTGGCGTCGACATCTCCTGGGTATGCTATGCTGTCCAAGCGAGATCTGGTTGAGAGCGCAAATCGGAAGACCTGCTTCGTCAGATTAACGAAGATAGACGCAATTATAAATTGTGCCGTGCAGATTTGTCTATTTTTCGCGGTTTAATTTCATGTTAAAGTCAAACATCCGTTTTATTACTTTTTATTGTAAAATGTGTGTGACCTTGTGGCGTCGACATCTCCTGGACATGCTACGGTGTCCAAGCGAGACCTGGTTGAGAGCGCAATTTGGAAGACCTGCTTCGTCAGATTAACGAAGATAGACGCAATTATAAATTGTACCGTGCAGATTTATCTATTTTTCGCGGTTTAATTTCATGTTAAAGTCATACATCCGTTTTATTACTTTTTATTGTAAAATGTTTGTGACCTTGTGGCGTCGACATCTCTTGGGTATGCTACGGTGTCCAAGCGAGACCTGGTTGAAAGCGCATTTTGGAAGACCTGTCAGATGAACAAAGATAGACGCAATTATAAATTGTACCGTGCTAGTTTGTCTATTTTTCGCGGTTTAATTTCATGTTAAAGTCAAACATCCGTTTTATTACTTTTTATTGTAAAATGTTTGTGACCTTGTGGCGTCGACATCTTCTGGGTATGCTACGGTGTCCAAGCGAGACCTGGTTGAGAGCGCAATTTGGAAGGCCTGCTTCGTCAGATTAACGAAGATAGACTCAATTATAAATTTTACCGTGCAGATTTGTCTATTTTTCGCGGTTTAATTTCATGTTAAAGTCAAACATCTGTTTTATTAGTTTTTATTGTAAAATGAGTGTGACCTTGTGGCGTTGACATCTCCTGGGTATGCTACGGTGTCCAAACGAGACCTGGTTGAGAGCGCAATTTGGAAGACCTGCTTCGTCAGATTAACGAAGATAGATACAATTATAAGTTGTACCGTGCAGATTTGTCTATTTTTCGCGGTTTACTTTCATGTTATCATGGTTTTTTAAATATATATATTTATTAGATATATTTATATATTTTAAAATATATATTAATTTGGTTATTATTATTAGTACATATATATATTCGTTTATATCAATATATATGTATTTATGTATATATTATTGCACCACCTTCCTCTTTCCGTATCTCTAAATCTTTTATATCTTTGGTTGCCTGTAAGAGATCGCTATGTAGCGATAAGGCCGCCAAATTGTATACTACTGTTTCTGTTATTTTCTGTCTTTTCTGTTGTTTTTTTTCTATTTTGTGGTGTGCAATAAAAGTGTGTTAAAGTCAATTTAAAAAAAATCACTTGCTTCAACGGTGAAGGAAAACATCCTGAGGAAACCTGCACGCCTGAGAGTTCTCCATAATATTCTCGAAGGCGTGTGAAGTCTGCCAATCCGCACATGGCCAGCGTTGTGGACTATGGCCAAACCCTTCTCATATTGAGAGGAGACCCGTGCTCTGTAGTGTACCGGTAAACGGTTGATCATGATGTAGTCAAACTGAAAAGCCAACGCGAATAAACACTAACTTCGAAAAAAAGCATGGGTTAATCGCTACGTTTACACAAACACAAATAAACCACTTTGTTACGTATTTTACTCTTATAGTCCGAAAGCATAATTTAGGTTAAAAGGGTTGTATATTGCTTACGACGTATTTAGACGTTCTAAACTACAGAGTCACGGTCGAAATAATACTAAGAACCGCTGTTAGTAATAAACCTTTTCTAAGATTGGGACCAGCGATAGGTTAATTATAAATAGCGTATTGCTTTTGTATCCTTTTTTCTACAGTTCAATCGCAATTCAAACATTCCAATTAAATACCAGATAAGATAATAGTCAATTGAAGTGCCTCTCGCAATGGATTAGGTAATCATATTGTCGGTTGTCAAGACGTTGGATTAGCAAGAAATAGTGAGGAGTCACTGATAAGGGTGAAGTAGGGATAAACAATAAGGGGAAGTCCATTTTTTTTCCATTTTGAAGTGGGAATATGTTGCAATTTGACTAGAAGAAGTGTTTATTCACGTTAGCTATGTTTTATGAATATCCAATGTTAGACGTTTGTCGACTATTATCAGCAACTCCTGGCTAGGTTACGCATGAGTGCGCCACCAGGCGGCGAGAAGGAGCATAGCTGGGTTTCAGTGGTTATTCTGGAGTCAATCTGGCCTCCGGGAAGTCCTCTATATCCCGCTGGAAGTTTCGCAGTTCTGGAGTTAGGTTTCTGTCTTTTAGCTAGAAACCTATATGCATCTCAATTAAAAAAAAGATATTGCAATGTAATGCTAGTAATGACAATTTTCTTACTGTCGTTGGCTATGGATTTTATAAGTAGTTATGCGTTTAATATAGCAAAACAACCCACAATTCTTGAAAATAAAAATTTCTTTTTCTTGTATATTTGTGTTCTGTAGGTATGATAAGGATGTATAGCCATCTTAAAAATGTTCCTTTGAGAGTTTAAAAAGGTTCGCCAACCGGTTTGTCATCGGCGGTCGTAACCTTAATAAAGTTCGAGTAACTTTGGCGGATTGCACAAATGCAAGCGGTTTGCATATCTTATTTTAATGCAAATTTACTTGAGTTGCATGTCATTCCACTTAAAAGAGAAAACGACCGACTCTGGTCTCGTTATTAGCATGGATTAGGCTTCACGTTGGTGGGATTACGTCTCGAAAAACATTTAAGTAGGTAATAGGTACCATCATTGCCTTGTGTAATTCTGTCGCATTATTAAGTTGGAGTTGGAGGTCATGGGTTCGATTCCCGGCTCGAGTATGGTCTAGTGGAAGGCTTCTACTGTTGCTGGTTACTCCCTTACCGACAAAGACGTGTCACCAACAGATTTAGCGTTACGGCACGATGTCACGTAGAAACTAATTAGGAGTATGGGTTCACCATATCGCTAACAGGTTAGCCCGCTACCATATAACACTGCTTCATCACTAACCAGCAGGTGAGTTAGCCTTCAACTTGTAATAGATAAAAAAAGTTTGCTCACTCTTGACAAAGCTAGCGTGGTATTCAAGTATTGTAGTACGTTTAATTTCTTTTACGTATACCATTGAATATTGAAGCTGTGATAGCCTAGTGGTTCGGACGTCGGCCTACTAATCAGAGTGCAAACCCGGGCATATAACTTTTTGGAGTCGTGTGCATTTTTAAGCAAATAAAATATCACTCGCTTCAACGGTGAAGGAAAACATCGTGAAGAAACCTGCACGCCTGGGAGTTCGCCATAATGTTCTCAAAGGCGTGTGAAGTCTGCCAATCCGCACATGGCCATGGTGGACTATGCCCAAACCCTTCTCATACTGAGAGGAGACCCGTGCTCTGTAGTGAGCCGACAATGGGTTGATCATGATGAAATATTGCTCTAATAAGATAGCTCTTAATATAATTTTAAGTGGCATGTAAGATGGAGATAACAAAAAATTTTACTGGTTAAGTTTGTTGTGGGCTTCTTCTTAGACCGGGGCGCGTTTGGAACCCTCATAGCTTTAGTTTTAAGTTTACGAATGTAGTTATCACCATGAAATAACTACTCTGTAAATTATTAAGTATAAAGGACTATTTGAATAAAGATTATTTGAATCTGAATTTGATGATGATGTATTACTGTATAGGGAGTTCGTCAAATAGTAGTTTTATAAATTTTCAATATACCACGTAAGTACTGACCTGTATACAGAGTACTACGCGCCAGTCCTATGCAGTTACGAAACCACAAATCAAGTTGTGAATAGATATTTGTATAGGTCAGTACCTGCCTACTCTATTGACGCTGTCGCGGTCCACTGGCTAAGCACAAAATGATGGAAATACAGGATATGCTTGCCTTGTAATCGGAACAAGAAGCACTATAATGTATATTCCCCACAAAAGCAAGGCCGAGAGTTACTCACTAGGCTTTCACCGCTAGCTAGTTCAAATTAATATCCAAGCCAAGCTTGGACACGTTCAGTAAGATTGAGTGACAGACTAATATCTATCAACGTACAACGTACAACACTGGACAGATCAGAACTAAAATTATATACACGGAAATTTAAATCTGATCAGATCAGATCAGAAAGAAGATAAATATGAAATCGCAAGATTTAGGTGGCTACATCGTGTAATAGGATTTATTTGAATATTAAAAGTATAAGGATATAAAAACAGTATTTATGGAAGCGATTGAGTTTTCTATTATAAAGTTCATCCCAAGTATTGTATCCTATAAAATTTTACAACTTCAATGCTATATAATATATCTTTTATATTGCAGTTTTATTATCATTATGTATTGTATATTGATTCAAGCAAAAGACTCGAGACGTATCTTACTTTGAAACAATGTATTTGTGAACGTTGTGAATTATTATAGTATTAATATAATATACCCATACACATGGGTGACATCCTATAATAAATTATTATAGGATGTCACCCATGTGTATGGATGTTTGGATGTTTGTACTCAATCACACAAAAACGGCTGAAAGGATTTGTATGAAATTTGGCATGTTGCCTTTGACATGGAAAAGAACATAGGCTACCTTTTATCCCGATTCCTTTAGTACTCGTAGTTCCCGAGGGAAGTTTCTATACAGCTCTTTTAAATGGTTCCCGTTGGAAGATTAAAAATTGTTAACGAGCGAAGCTTTACACCCAATTCTGAAATCCAGTAGAAGTCGCGGTAAGAAGCTAGTAAGTAAATAAATCTTTTATAATAATTGTAAAACGATTTGGCTGCTATTTATATATTAGATTGCTTTTAGGTATTTAATTTCAACCGCGAGGTTTCAATATACAGGTTGAATCGAAAGGTAGCTAATTAGAGAGGCTTATAGGTAGGTAGCCTTTGAAATATGGGTGGTTATGCGTCGGACTATTTATGCAGTGTTTTGTCACACTTTGACGTTTTTATTTTTATTATTTTGTTTACTTACGGCTACACTTACATTATTACATTAAAAATATAACTTAATTCTAATTCTTAAAAACAAGTGCCCATTTAAAAGTAAAGACGACATTTATAAATTACTAGCTGACGACTTCATCTGCGTTGAGTTAGTGTGTTTGTTTGTCTTTCAATCACGAAGCAATAGATTACTAACCTGAATTACTTAAAATAATTACAGGATAAACATTAAAGTATTCTCCTTTCTAAAAAAAAAAAGATGGAGTGAAATCGGATATTGATTATGGGAGGCGCCCGAGACGTGATTGCACAGGCGCAATGTCAAAGTACTGTTCAGTACTTTGACATTGCAACATTACTTTATTTTTCTAAACTAAAAGACTTTTTCTAAAATAAAAGTAGCCTAAGTTATTCCTTATTACATCAGCTACCTGCAAATATATCCCGTAAAAATCGATCCAGCCATTTCAGAGATTAGCAGGAACAAACAGACAGACAGACAAAAATTGTAAAAAATGTTATTTTGGTGTATGTACCGTACCTTATACATATTCGTATGAATGTAGTAAAAAAAGGTTATTTCAATATTACAAACAGGCACTCCAATTTTATTTATTTTTATGTATAGATGTTACAATAAAGACATGAGAAAGGTGTATCTAATAATATTAAAATATAAAGTGTGACTAAAACGTACACTGAGACAATATATTAAGTAAATGCAGAATTTCATATCATTAATTCAAATTCAAATAATCTTTATTCAAATAGTCCTTTAAAAGTCACTTTTGTCCCGTCAATAATTTACATAGTAGTGATTTGATGGTGATAACTACATTCGTAAACTTAAAACTAAAGCTATGAAGGTTCCAAACGCGCCCCGGTCTAAGAAGAAGCCCACAACAAACTTAGCCGGGGTAATAAACCGTCTTTGTCGGTAAGGTGGTAACTAGCCACAGCCGAAGCCTCTTACCAGACAAAGTAGAAATCGAGCATTCTAGCCCCACTGGAATTATTTTTCTTAACATTGTCGCGTCTACAACAAATCACAGGAATACGTAGGTGGATGGGAATGCGAGGAAATAGTAATGAGCAAGATAAATCCCACCACAGTTCGTATGCATCTGTGAAGCGTTTCCTACATTCAGCAAACGTATCTAAATTTATCTAGATTACCAGGTAGTTCCTGTCTGAGATAATAGTTCCTCTTGCACCGAGAGAAGAGTACAGTGAGTTAAAACGACTGATAAACCTAAGTAAGACAATTTCAGTCCGGTATGGTGGCTCCGGCCGTGGCTAGTTACCATCCTACCGGCAAAGACGTGTCGCCAAGCGATTTAGCGTTCCGGCATTAGCCCATAGGTTTATCATACCCCTAACAGGTTAGCCCGCTACCATCTTAGACTGCATCATCACATACCATCAGTGAGATTGCCGTCAAAGGCTAACTTGTAGTGTATAAAATAAAACATTTTTTTTGTTTGCATTTTTCTTTCATTTTACCCCGCTATAGAATATGTTTCTGTCATAAAAAATAACCTCGTAGCTGTAAAATAGTCGATTGCTTCCGATAAAAAGAAATAAATTGAAAACATCCGACAATGGGGAATAAAATAAAATAGTTCCGTTTTTGACAATAATAGGTCAACTGTTAGGATACTTGACGCTTCGTTCCTTGTGCTATTTTAATGTCAAGGTTAAATGAGTGAACCTTAGTTGCTTAAATGGCGATGCCTTATCGGTAAAAATCAGTACTCATAAACAGAATGACGTCATCAAACAGGTCGCAGAGAGACCCTGGACCCGTCGCGTGTAAACCCGTAGACCTTTGTCTTTGCGGTCAAGTGCACAAGTGCTCCCGTGTCCCAGCCACCAGGCGACGCGAAGGAGCAGCGCTGGATTATAGTGGGTATTCTGGCCGCCGAGAAGTCCCACATACCCCGCCGGAAGCGGCGCAGTCTTGCCTGCGTCGCTTCTGGATGCGTAAAGCATTGCAAGCGTAAAAAAAATAATTTTGTCCTAACATCAGATGTTATTAAGATGGTGATAAAAACTGGCACCGTATCTAAGCTTTCGTCTGTAATCTAGAACTAAAGTTGAAAGCCTTTTGTGTTCTAAATACTTAATACACTATTATCGCTAATGCATATAATTTAATTTGCCGCCAAATATGTTTTTTAAACACGTCATCTGTCAAAGATTTTTTTCTTCTTATGGCTTTACACAGATTAGCCAATGTCAAGTTTATAGCAATGGAGAATTGAAGTTAGGGGAAAATGGCGGGAAACCAGTTAACCATTCAAAAACTAGCCACTACACAAACGACCCAAGAACTATAATGTCCACAACACAACCAACACCAATCCTTTACAAATTTTGCCAACAAACATTAATTCAAGAAAAGCGTGTAAAAACCGCGCCCACCGAATACGAAGTCTCCCGCCTTTCTCTCTGTCAAAGATTTTTTTTTTCTCTTTTTATGGCTTTACACAGATTAGCCAATGTCAAGTTTATTGTCAAAGATATTGGCGCCGATTATTTTTGACCACAGATCATACACACAGTCGGGTTACCTTTCACGTACCGGAAAGTTCCACAATCCCGGTCTCATGGCGTGCAGTTGCGAGGTGCGGGGCAGACGGCTAAATTGGGGGGATCCCGAGACCTTGCGTGCCCTCGCGACTGTTTAGCTGATTTATTGCTCATTTATTATCACTACCTGTTGCTAACGTGGCGGGTCGACACTGCTCTACATACATGACCTCTTTTTTCAATAACCTTTATAAAACATATCTATGTGTACTGTTGAACGAATTACTTTTGACACACTTGCCCAAAAAAGAATTGTAATGTTTACGATGTTCTGAGTATCTTTATTCAAAGTCCTAGCGCTCTAAGGCTTTTTAAGAAAATAGCAAAAAGGTTAGTCGACATCACAGGGGACCGAAGAGTTGCCAACTACCTCGGACAAAGAATAAGTCTAGCCATTCAAAGGCGGAACGCTGCCAGTATCTTTGGAACCTTGCCTAAAGGGACTCCTTTTAATAATATATTTTAGTTATGATGTTTAAATATTTATTTATTTTTTTAAGATTTTTAGTTGTAGGTTAATCTAAGTTTTATTTTATGTTTTATGTACTAATAATTAAAAATATTATAAATTTATTCAAATAGTTTTAAGTGGCAAAACATTGTAATATTTACCTGGTTGAAATTGTTGTGGGCTTCTTCTTAGACCAAGCGCGTTAAAACTTCCGAAGCTTCAGTTTTAAGTTTACGAATGTAGTTATCACCATCAACTCAATACTATGCAAGCTATTCACGCATCAAAAGTGTTTTTAAAAAGGATTTTTCAATAAAGTTTATGATAGATTGCACCAAAATCGGATCGGATAAAAAACATAAAACGATCTTGTATTTGAATATTTGGGTTAAATGCCAAGATTTTCGTGTTAATACTCTGGCTCTTGGCGTTTGAAAATTAAAGGAAACTTTCCTTTAATTTTCAAATTGTATAAAAACCGTTGCAAGCCGAATTAAATTAATCAGTTTATGTTTAATATGTATGTATGTTTAAATTAACAAATCAACGATCTTGTAACGTTCTAAAAAACCTATCTGCAAATATAACCTTAATTTTATAATAGCGCATTACACGGGCAAATCTAACCAATTATCATAAAGATGAACTTTTATCTCAGTTTATTGGGCAATCACTAATATCAGCCTTTTGTTTTTATTTCTTTACAAGCGTAGGTGAAGTAAGTGCCTTGTAATATTTATTGTCTTGGATTATTTTTGGACGCATGCATGACATCGACTCGACATTTGAAGCTGTGATAGCCGAGTGGTGAGGATGTCCTCCTTTTAGTCAGAGGTCGGGGGTTCGATCCCGGGCACGCACCTCTAACTTTTTGAAGTTATGTGCGTTTTTAAGCAATTAAAATATCACTTGCTTCAACGGTGTAGGAAAACATCGTGAGGAAACCTGCATGCCTGAGAGTTCAATGTTCTCAAAGGCGGTGAGACCTGCCAAACCGCACTTGGCCAGCGTGGTGGACTATGGCCAAACCCTTCTCAAATTTATAGGAGAACCCGTGCTCTGTAGTGAGCCGACAGGGGGTTAATCATGTACCTATGTACGTAATCCTATGTAAGCGGTAGCCTTAAATCGAAGGGGGCAAAATAGCGGTTTCAAATTTATATTTTAAGCTATGCTCGAAGTTAGAAACACTAGAAAGAACAACTTTACGTCAACAAGACCTCGGGAAATATCTAGTCCTTTATAAAATTCAAGCCATTTTACCTACTTACATAAATCTTCTAATGAAGTATTTAAGTATCAACCTTTAGGTGAGAAGGAAATGTAAATACATACTGTTTAACATTGATAAAGTAAACGAAGGTTCTACAAAAGTCAGTCAAGTATAAATGAAGATTACCTTACCCGTAATGGAATAATCGCTTCACAGATAGATAATATTTAGCATTTTCCTGGCCGGCTACTGTACACGTTCGAGACATTGTATTAAACTTAACTATGGGGTATAAGCTGTGATAGCCTAGTGGTTAGAACGTCACCCTCCTAATCAGAGATTAACTTTTCGGAGTTATGTGCGTTTTTAAGCAATAAAAATATCACTTGCTTCAACGGTGAAGGAAAACATCGTGAGGAAACCTGCACGCCTGTGAATTCATAATGTTCTCAGAGGCGTGTGATGACTGCCAATCCGCACATGGCCAGCGAGGTGGATTATAGCCAAACCTTTCTCATATTGAGAGGAGACCCGTGCTCTGTAGTGAGCCGGCAATAGGTTAATCATCATCATCATCATAGAGTATAAATGTATCTATATACTAGCTTTTGCCCGCGTTTTATCTGCACAGTTCCCATTCCTGTGGGAATACGGGGTTAGAATATAACCTACTTACGCGCTAATAATGTAGGTTTTCTTTGGTGAAATGATTTTTTTTTTCATGATTCAGGCGTGTGTAGTTGTGGCCTAACGGACACACAAACTCACATTTGCATTATTAATATTAGTTAGGACACCCATCCACTTTGTCATTGCATGTTGTAAAACAACGCTAATACCTTTGAATTGGCTACGCCGTGTTTGCAAATTTGTTATCGCTTTAAATTAGCAATGGATTATTTGATTTGATTAAAGTCACTTGCAGCGTGTTCCTGTATAGTAATTTGAATCATAATCATAAATTTTAATTATATAAAATAATTTTAATCGTATAAAATTTAAAAAAATGTATAACTGCTTACCCAAAGATATATTTTGCGAAAAGTTCTTTGCATCGTTCAAAAAGAAACTTAAAAAGCATTGTGTAAATTTATAAACACGCCACTTTTGGCTTACTTACTTTACTCTCTTTGTAAACTGTTTTATTTTATTTTATTAATTTCTCATTAAGTGAAATTGTTTCTTTTGAGAATAAAGATCTTTAAACCTAAATTTTACTATGAAGGTACGTACTCAGTAGAGACAGTAACGAGAGACATTGTCGCTGTCGAGAACGCGGTACGATTTGGGGACCCCGTCCTACCTAGAACGTAACTAACAAGCGATGTAAATAAGTATGGCCGCCCGCGCTTGACGATAATTTGCAATCGCTGGGTAGAACCGAGGGACTCATATATAGACGAGAAGATTTTGTTCCAAACCTTTTTTTTTGTATACACTACAAGTTAGCCCTTGTCGGCTATCTCCCCTGGTGGTAAGTGAGAGTTGTCTAGGATGGTAGCGGGCTAACCTATTAGGAGTATGGTAAACCCACACACCTAATTGGTTTCTAGACGACATCGTGCCGGAACGCTAAATCGCTTGGCGACACGTGTTTGTCGGTAGGGTTGTAACTGGCCACGGCCGAAGCCTCCCACCAGACTAGACTCGAGCCGGGAATCGAACCCAGGACCTCCAACTTTATTTATACACCACAGTGTATAAAAAAATCAAGTCTGAAAGTCGGTTTAGTGAAAGTTTTTTTAACAACTAACAAGTTACATCATTGTTTTTTAACATAATATGATGTGCACGTAATTTTAAACGTGTTGCACGCATAATAGTTCAAGGTCACGCACCTAAAGTCACGAATTCGATTTACACTGCCATCAATTCAGGAAAGTTATCAAACATGAATTTACTACATTAGCTTTTATGGTATGGATTACGTAAACGGTAAAATAAGCTTTTTTCTGAATCGCTATAACTTCATATCTGATTATAAATAATCATAGACTATTTGACATGGTGATAAACATGAAAGCCCAGCTAAGGATGTTGTGGACTTCTTCGTGGACCTGGGTTGCGAACCCTCCTAGCTTTAGTTTGAAGTAAGAATGTAGTTATTACCATCACCTCACGAATAAAAAGACGAAGTATTTTATTTTAATTATATTATACAAAAACCTTAAAAAATATAATATGTCGGCGCGAAGGAGTTATTAACTTCATTCAGCGGCGCCAAGAACCTCAAGAATTCAATAATTACCCACATTTGAACACTTGATGATTTTGTTAACATAATTTAGACGGTAGCAATCAATTTTGTACAAGCATGCTTTGCTATAAATACGGGCGGTCAATGCCTTTCGTATACATTCTCGCTTTAGACATAGGACCGTTCGGACCTCTTAGTTATTGTTGCAATAAAAGTGTAATCCCGCAAGTTGTGATTTACTTTCGCTTACTAAACTCTCAAGGCCTTTAACTCGACGCATACAAAAACCTTAATAAATATAATATAATAACTAAAATATATTATTAAAAGGACAATTACGCTAGGTTCCGAATATACTGGCAGCGTTCCCCCTTTGAATAGCTAGACTAATTCTTTGTCCGAGGTAGCTGGCAGCTCTTCGGTCTCCTGTGATGTCGCTATTTCTATGCTATTTCCTTCTCTCTCTCTGCATCGTCATCCTCATTACTGAGGGTCGTGATCCTTAGCATGGATCACCTTCTTGCGATTTTTCTCCAGATGGTTCTGTTTCCGGAATTATGTAGTGCAGTGCTATTTCCTTAAAACGCCTTATATAATGAGAAAATATATTATTCGAACGCTTTACAGATAGCATTTAGGTTTATATGAATAGCGTAATTTTGATTTGATTTGTTTAAATACAGTTTCCAGCCTCACTTGGTGTAACCTAGATAACTTCTCTTTGCGAAATCCTCTTCCTATCTCAATGAAAATGGCTCACAAAACGTTCGATTCTTTCTTTCCTTTAAAAATTGTTTATTTTTCGAAATTAAAATCCACCTGGCTTCTGAAAACGAACTCGTAAAGTCCATTACCTGTGATTAGAAATTTTGGTAAAAATTCATAGTTCAGCGTTTCGATGAGAACGTCATTGGTCAGGTTAACATGTTAACGTAACGAGGTCTCTAACTTCTATTTCCGGGTCAGGCAAGTCGTTAGATATTGGGGTTTTCTGTAGATCAAATTTCAATACCAGCCCCGAGTTATAGAGTTGGCTTTGTCTACCGTAGAGAGACTTTAAGCAGTTCCGATTTCTAAGTATTACGTATTTTACATATACATGTGATAATAGTGATGATATAAATTATGATGTTAGATTTTTATTTATTTTTTAAGATTTTTAGTTTTAGGTTTTATTTTAAGTTATATATGTATTTCTAACAACTAATTGTCTAATTAATCATTAAATAAATAAAAAATGTCTCTAGGTTAATTGTAGTAAACATGTGATAATAATCGTTATTGCGTCATTTCCTGTGTTGGTATCGATGTGGTGTTTGGAAGAAAGGAGGTCTGCTCCCAGTAGTGACAAAAGCTGAGGAGAAATTAAGGACCTAGACAAAGCTTTAGTTGCTATATGATATAACATTCGTGAGAACGATGCACTACGCCTGACACACAGACAGAACCGTTTCATAATGATGTATTTAATGGTTATATTATATAGCAAACGTCATCTAAAGGTACACTTGTTGATAAGGTTGGACACTTTCGAAATTCCACAAGTTTTCGAAAGTGTACCCATATAGCTATTCGGTTTAGTTTCACCTTCTATCAAACCGAGAGGTAATGTAAAGTAACGTTTCATGTCTATGGGAATTTCTCGTTTCTGACAAAAACACACAATGAATTTTACTGTGGGTCAGTAAAAAGTAACAAACAAACTCTGTGCTACTTGATATATAAACTTAGATGGTGAATTAAGTAAATAAACCCATAGTTGGCGCTAATAGAACTTCACTTTCGTGAACGAGAACAAAATGACTAATCTAATGTTACATTTATTATCTGTTGGATTTAATGGTATGTCATGTTTCATTAAAAGAAAAATAAGCACCATCATTACTGTTAAAATCTGTAAAAGTCATTAGAAGAAAATCGTATTTACGAGTAGTTATATTTTCTAAAAAATTAATGGAGGTTCTTGAACTTCCTCATTGTTCATATCACAGATGTTAGGTACAATATTATAACAATAAAACTATTTCATCCTTTTCCAAAGTTTTCCTCCTACTAAATACCTCTGGTCCAAGGCTCAGCCCCCCTCCTGAAATAACTTCCTAGATACGGCCTTGCGGTCCGAGTGCGTCCTAGATACGAAAGACGGCCCGAGGCTTTGGCCATTTTCGGCTACTTAATATTCAAACCATTAAGCCGTGCCATCTAGCGATTTGGCATTCTGGTACGGTACAGTAGCTGAAGTGGCAGTGGGCTAGTCACATTTGTCGGAGAACCGAAAAACATTGGCGTCAGAAGGTCCTCGAGTGGAGACCACGTCTCGGCAAACGGTGTGTGGGCCGTCCTCCGGTTAGGTGGAGCGATAACCTCCGAAAAGTGGCATCGACTGGGTGCGAAAGGCCGGAGACAGGATGAATTGGCTCTGCTTCAAAGAGGCCTATGTCCAGCAGTGGATTAACGTTTGCTGATGATGACAGAAGAAACTATGATAGCCTAGTGGTTAGGACGTCAGCCTAATCCGAAGTCGGGGGTTCGAACCCGTGCTCGCACCTCTAACTTTTCGGAGTTATGTGCGTTTTTAAACAAAATATCACTTGCTTCAACGGTTAACGAAAACATCGTGAGGAAACCTGCACGCCTGAGAATTCTCCATAATGTTCTCGTAGGCGTGTGATGTCTGCCAATCCGCACATGGCCAGCGTGTTGGACTATGGACAAACGCTTCTCATATTGAGAGGAGACCCGCGCTCTGTAATGAGCCGGCAATGTTTCTTTAAAAATAAGCACCATCATTACTGTTAAAATCATGTTGATCATGATGATGATGATGATGGCAGCATAAAAACTATTACGGCTATGGGTTAAATTCTGACGCACAAACCACGGATTGCTAGCCCGTTACCATCTTAAGCTGCACCGGCTGAAATGAGTTGATGAAAAAAGGCCCTATGATTTACAGAAATCAAAAACACGTTAACTGAAAATGGGATTGTTAACTTATTTGCACGTGACGTGCATTATAAACGTGTAAACCACAAATTGTGGTTTTAAGTGTGCTACGATTAGAACGTAATAGAAGTAAGTCCTGATGACGGCCATTAACAAGAACAATGGAAGTCAGCGTCCAAGTACATGTAAATCTTTTGAATGGATAATGGTCCGTGCTAAATTATTATAATGAGCGGAGTGGTGACATAATGATGTTCTTGCTATCACACAGACAGTGTATTTTCTACGTGCAGACGATGCAAGTTATTCGTCTATGTCTACGTATGTTAAATGTCTAAAGCCGTGTCCAATCAGCGTTCGACCTGCGGCGGACCAATCACAAGCCTCTTGGTGAAACGATCGTCTGTTGTTATTGGTTGCACGCAGGATGGCAACTTGAACACTGATTTGACACGGGGATTACGTCCACGTGGTTAGGATGGTGAGGTCCAAAAAAAGATTGTCATATTTATGTTTTCAAATTCTTCTCCTTTGATTTCGAGTACCACTTACAAGGTTTGGTCCAAGGAGTACACCTATTGGGCAAGTGTAATGGGCAGTGCTAAAAAATCCTTAAAACAATAATATATGTCGGCGCGAAGAAGTTATTAACTTTATTCAGCGGCGCCAAGAACCTCAAGAATTCAATAATTACCCACGTTTTAACTATTGGTGATTTTGCTAACACAATTTAGACGGTAGCAATCAATTTTGTGCAAGCATGCTTTGCTATAAATACGGGCGGTCGATGCCTTTCGCGGCATTCTCGCTCGAGACGTCGGACTGTTCGGACCTCTTAGTTATTGTCGCAATAAAAGTGTAAACCCGCAAGTTGTGGTTTTAATTACTATGAGACGTGATGATGATCGTTGACGTCAGCATTGCTGACATTGAGTTGTTTTTTGTAAGGGTGACGTCAGCATTGTTGACGTCACCCTTACAAAAAATAACTCTGACGCCCTTGACTCGACATATATAATCTCTTCTTTGTTTATTTGGCGACCTCCGTAGCGCTTCGCGTGCGCTTTCGCATTATAAAGTTGGAGGTCCTGGGCTCGACTCCCGGCTCGAGTCTGGTCTGGTGGGAAGCTTCGGCCGTGGCTTCGTTTAGCGTTCCGGCACAATGTCGCGTAACAACCAATTAGGAGCGTGGGTTTACCATGGGTACTCCTAACAGATTAGCCCGCTACCATCTTAGACAGCATCATCAATTACCACCAGGTGAGATTGCAGTCAAGGGATAACTTTCAGTATATAAAAATAAAAAAGATATATAATTATATATATATAATTTTCCGATATAATTCTATTTTATTGCAGTTTCTGTAAATTTACAAAATAGATGGTAAGTTTTTCTTTTTTATTTAAATTCTATTTGGATTCAAATCAAAAACCCAGCAAAGTTCCATACTTGTATCTAGCGATGGTTGTCCATTGGTTGATGTGATAGCAATGATCCAAAGAGAGCAATCGAAAAAATTAGATTTTTTTGTGTCTAGCCAGCGGACTAGAGGATGACTTATTTAAGTTATAACGGTTGACTTATAAAAATAATAATTTACAGTTTTATGTGGTATGGGGTCATTTTTCTATTACACGATTCCTCTAAAACACTTTCACCCGTAACAGAAAGTAATACATACATATCTACTGTTTATAACTACTGTTGTTTGGTGAAAGAAAGATGAGCACCGCAGCCAAGATAGGTTACGTTATTTTACCCTACCCAGAAACCCTTGCTATAACAAAATATGTTTAATAATAGAAAAAACCTAATTAAGATAGGCTGAGGTTGTTTACGACCGGGAAGTATATAACGGGTCCCCCGGGCGTCCAGTAAAACCAGCGAGAGGGACATGCCGTGGTGGTTTTTAGTTCGGGTATACCACCCATGGGTGGGAGTCCCACATAACCTCCGTCCTGGCCAAGGGACGGAAGTAGCTATAAAGCTTTTCCACCACGACAAAAAAAAAGGTTGTTTACAGGTATTTTCGTTTTAAGCCTTTTAAACAAATATACATAAAATCAAACATATAAAATTAAACGTGAAAGGTCTTATTCATCTGATTATCGGACAATTAGCAATAGATCTTAAAAAGAGCTTCTAGAAACACGTGTTAAAGTAAAAAAAATAGCAAGCCTGCGCAACGAAAATGTGTATCACTCGAATGTTTGCATAACATTGAATTCCTATCGTTTTATTGCCCACTCGAGCGAGATAAGAAATCCTATGCATTGCAATTGTTAAGGCGTTAAATTAGTGACGTCACAGCTGATAGGCAGGTAGTTACCTGATAGGGCTGAGAGCTGTTAATCTTTACACCGAGATAACTAATCGCTATCATTCTCATCCTATGCTTCTTACTTATACCACTGGTACACTGGACAGTGGAGGGATTTTAGAAGATGCTCCGTTATGTAAATAATTAGTAACAACAGCTGTTTTTTTTACACTACACGTTAGCCCTTGACGGCAATCTCACCTGATGGTAAGTGATGATGCAGTCTAAGAAGGTAGCGAGCTAACCTGTTAAGGTAATGGTAAACCCATAATCCTATAATATAATTGGTTTCTACGCGACATCGTGCCAGAACGCTAAATCTTTTGGCGACACATCTTTGCCAGTAGGGTGGTAACTAGCCACGTGTCTAGGCCTCGCACCAGACCAGAGTCTAGCCGGTATCACCATCCGAGTCTCTCACGAGACGTAAGTGTATTTGCTGTGTTTTTTTCTGCTTGTGTTTTGCCTGACTAGGTCAGCATAACTAAAGTTTGATCCTAATGCTCGTATAAAACAAATAATGCATAAAATCAATAAAAAAATGATAAAAAAAAATTGGCCTTTCGGTTAGAAATTAATACACACTTTATTCGGAATTTCTACCCTTAGATAGTAAGATAGGGGTTAAACCTTTTTGCGGAAATCCAAAATTTTCGATGTTATATCCATAAACATTTTGGACTTCCCGTTAAAATAAATAATTGTATGATAATTTTTATACGGTAAAAATGAACTACTTATCCAAAGTTGTATGAAGAAGAAGAAACAAAGTTAAAGAACTATGCTTCCTACAACGCCGCTTAACCTATTTTAGTGTTCCTGGGTTTAGGGGTACACGAAAAATATCAATAAGACCCTAATACTGAACCCCCGTTTTCCATCCGTCCGTCTTTGTGTCTGCAAGCTGTACAACATGATTTATGAATAGACAAAAGTACCTATAGAAGTTTTCAATGTGTGATTTTATTTCCATAAAATTGAAATATAATTTTGTCGAGAGAGTTGAAATCGTAATTTTAGAATTTATCGTTAGTACCTATCTACTGGTCTCATTGAATAATTATTCTTCTTAATAAAAACTACAAGATATTGCAAGGTAACCTTACTTTTTAATCACCTTCAGTTAATTACGAGTTTAATACTAAGAAACCACTTAATAAGCAATTGGCAAACGATCTTTGATGCAACGAGTTGGTCTTCTTCTTATTTATTTTCTAATTAAAATTCAAATTTACCTTTACCTACCAACCGAACAAGAAAAAACCAAATAACAGCCGCAATAGAGACAAAGGCGAGTGAGATATATAAAGCGCGCTTAGCTTTTCCACTTAATTAAGAAAAAGTTAAAATTAGACAGTTACGTACGTGTCCACACACACACAACACACACTTATGTGTCTGTCTCGATTTAACACTAACTAAGGCTGAGCAAAGTCATAGTATGCTATGAATGTAAATATAGAAACTGATACGGTTACACTGTTTCGCAAGTCTGCAAATTTATCTATATTGCTGTCTACAGTCTTTAGCTCTACCTATTCTACGTCGAATGGTGGTTTTATTATTTTAAAATATTGATACATTTTTTAAATAATATGAAATAACTCTTAAGTAGGTAGAAGGTACATAGTGATTACCTTTTTGATCAACATTTAATTGAAATAAAACAAATCAATTAAAATCAAATCAAAATCAAAATAGCATTATTCATGTGAACCTAATACAGGCATCTGTGAATCTAATGAAAAGCTAAGAGAGTATCAATCGCGCCCAAGAAGCCCACAACAAACTTAGTTGTTTTTTTTGTTATCACCATCGCACATAATCAATAATAAATCATAATTAGCTATGGAGTTAGAGCAATTCACACTCAGGGTTTTTTTATCTTTTAAATAATAATCTTTAATTTCCTAATAGGATTATAAAAACTTTCGTTTTATAATAACTTTGAACTTATTGAGACATCTCCAAGATATATATAGACAATTTACTATTATTTAAATACTAAGTTAATAAGAAAAAAAAGCTAAAGAGTTTATTTGTCTTATCTCATAAACTACCGGTTCCAATGGAGAAAATATTACTTTCCAGAGCATCCAATGCATTTTTTTTTTTTTTTTTTCCCGCTGGGAAATGCGTTTACGCATCCCCTCCGGAAGCGACGCAGTTTTGACGGCGTCGCTTCCGACGGGGTATGTGGGACTCGCCGGCGGCCGGGTTGGCGACCAGAATACCCACTAAAACCCAGCGATACTCCTACGCGTCGCCTGGTGGCTGGGTCACGGGAACACCCGCGCAATCGACCGCAACCCAACCAGATCCAATGCATACTGTTAAAGTTCAAAAGTCATGTATATGACTTCATTATTTATCTTTAATTTTAAAAAAGGTCCGCTACAGTAAACAATTATCTTTTTAAGCCAGACTCACTATACTTTACCTTTTTTATTTGCGAACATGTTTATAAACAACATAAATTAATCCTTATCTAAATATGTAGGTATTCATAACAAGTATTTAATTTTAGAATAAGTTGTCTTTTACATTAGCCATCATTTGATTGGAAGTGGTTGAGTGATAGCAAAGTAGTTACGATGTCTACCTCTTAAACAGAGGTCGGGGGTTCTATGCCGGGCACGCACTTCTCACTTTTCGGAGTTGTGTGTTTTTTGTGTTTTTTAGCAATTAAAAATATCACTTGCTTCAACGGTGAAGGAAAACATCGTGAGGAAACCTGCACGCCTGAGAGTTCTGCATAATGTTCTCAAAGGCGTGTGAAGTCTGCCAATCCGCACATGGCCAGCGTGATGGACTATGGTTGGCCATATACCTTTCTCGTATTGAGAGGAGATCCGTGCTCTGTAGTGAGCCGGCAATGGGTTGATCATGATGATGATTATGATTATTTGATTTCAATGAATATTTTAGGAGATATCATTGTTTTAAATATTTTTTTAATTACGTATAAAAATATTAAAATAACAATATTCTGTGTTTTATTAACACAATCAAGTTTGTTTGTAAATTATTATTAAAAACTGCCTGACAATTTAAGAACGACCTTTTATTTTGCCTATTTCTAAGACAAACGATTTAACATTGAAAACTTCAGAAAATGGAATAAAGTTATTTAATTTTTACATTTTCTATGGATAAATTAATTAATTTTCAACCACCGTAACTTCCTGCTTATAGAAAAACCTTACTTCTCAATATACCACGTCAATATCGTTAATATGCTCCAGTTAGTTATGCTTGATCGTAATGGGTTTGTTATCACTTGTCATTAGCATTAAGGTAGCTCTAGTTTTTCCGTAAACTAACGGTTGCGCAAATATTCTTCAAACATAGACCCAAAACATACTTGCGTATCATTATGTTTTCGTAGTTAAATAAAAATCCATTTTATATACATAGAGTCATTTTTATGTAGAGTTTAGAGTATTTTAAGCTATATTTTTTAAATAATATACAAATACTTACAATAAATATTATATTTGCGTAAGCTCTGATAAGATGATATTTGGTACACAATCACTGCACACACAACATCTTATTTTTTTACAGAAGCGAAAAAGAAATCGCGCCAAAAACACCTGGTCGAAATAAAATTTTTACAGAGACATCGCCGTATGGCGGTCCGCGTAGAACTGAAGTGTTATACAAATTACAAACCGTGTAGGTACGAACACTTCATGAGAGATGCTGTTGCAATACAAGTATCGAAGAGATAATCTGTACATGTGTAACAGTAGGCACTAGTATTTAACTGACTTTCGGATTCATATAGATTCCAAGCGGTGATAGCCTAGTGGTTAGGGCGTCAGCCTCGATCAGCCTGGTCGGCGGTTCGAATCCGGGCACGCATCTCTAAATTTTCGGAGTTATGTGCGTTTTAAAAAAATTAAAATATCACTTGCTTCAACGGTGAAGGAAAACATCGTCTGAGGGTTCTCCATAACGTTCTCAAAGGCGTGTGAAGTCTGCTAATCCGCACATGACCAGCGTGGTGGACTATGGCCAAACCTGTTTGTCTGGTGGGAGGCTGCGGCCGTGGCTAGTTACCACCCTACCGACAAAGGCGTGTCGCCAAGCGATTTAGCGTTCCGGCACGATGTCGTGTAGAAACCAATTAGGAGTATGGCTTTACCATACCCCTAACAGGTTAGCCCGCTACCATCTTAGACTGCATCATCACTTACCATCAGGTGAGATTGCCGTCAAGGGCTAACTTGTAGTGGATAAAAAAAAAAAACCCTTCTCATATTGAGAGGAGACACGTGCTTTGTAGTGAGCCGGCAATGGGTTGTGTGCACTTCATACATGCTTAAAAGCATTGCATACTATATTCGTTTGTTCGGAACTTTGTTGTTTGGAAATGTGCTAAGAGCTATAGGGTACATACACTGTAACAGCTGTTGAGCACTGCCTACCCTAAATACCTATATCAGAGAAGATTTTTTCGATATTGTATTGTCTGCATACTCTGGACAAAACCCCTATTTTAGCCAATGGGTAGGCTTAAATAACGGTTCATAACATGCAAAATAATCGCACCTTTATCATTTTATTCCAAGTTTTGATTTGATTTAACTATTAAATACCCTTTACAGACAACAAGGTCAACAATAATAAACTTTATTGTGTGCAATAAGACACGCTAAATGGATATTACTTGCAACTTTTTGCCAATGCGATCTCACTGAACGTTATCACTCATTAATGTTATCTCACTGGTCCTAAAAGGACAGTTCATTATGATTAAAATACTTTGTGCCATTCAAAAGCTGTGATAGCCTATAGGCTAGGACGTCAGCCTCCTAATCCGAGGCCGGGGGTTCGATCCCGGGCGCGCACCGTAACTTATCGGAGTTATGTGCGTTTTAAAGCAATTAAAATATCACTTGCTTCAACGGTCACAAACATCGTGAGGAAACCTGCACGTCTGAGAGTTCTCCATAATGTTCTCAAAGGCGTGTGAAGTCTGCCAATCCGCACATGGCCAGCGTGGTGCTATGGCCAAACCCTTCTCATATTGACAGGAGACCCGTGCTCTGTAGTGAGCCGGCAATGGATTGATCATGATGATTAACTTTTATTTTTTTCATTTCACCAGACCAGACAATTGTATTACCAGACTTGGGTTGCTGGACACAGGTTTCACTGGGACAAGCATATAATCTTTTGATACAGACTTTTTTTTAAACCTTCTTTTTAATACTAGATATTAGACATCTTCAGTATGTCACACTGTATTACTTTTTTTTTAAATCCACTACAAGTAAGCGCTTGACGGCAAACTCACCTGATAGTAAGTGATGATGCAGTCTTAGATGGTAGCGGGCTAACCTGTTAGGGGCATGGTAAACCCACACTCCTAATTGATTTCTACGCGACATCGTGCCGGAACGCTAAATCGCTTGGCGACACGTCTTTGTCGGTAGGGTGGTAACTAGCCACGGCCATAGCCTCCCACCAGACCAGACTCGAGCCGGGACTCGAACCCAGGACCTCCAACTTTAAAATGCAAAAGCGGACGCGCTGCGCCACGGAGGTCAAAAATTTGTTTTAAGATATATGTATATTATACTATACAGAAAGCGGGTCACCTGGCACAGGTAAAATATTTACTTAAAAGGATGTCCCAACAACGGGTAAATGTTATGTTATAAAAAAAATAATCTTTTCATTTCTTTTTTCATTCTTCCACTATGTTTAAAAATTCAAGACAAAGTTACATATGCCTGGTTTCCATATACTTTTGGAAAAACGGCAAAATAGATATAACGGTAAAACCAAAATAATATCTTTTTAATTATCCAGGCGTGTAGAGTGGTGACCGCGTACCGGTAGGACGACAGTAAAGGATCGCTGGCTTGGTGATCTGACTCTCGGAAAGGCCTATATCAGTGGACGTCTATAGGCTGATCGATTGATTGATTGATTTATCAAGAACTGACTCATACTGAGCCTCCCATCCCACAACTAAATCAAAATAAAACGAAACGCCATATTTATATAATTCATTTATTTAAATTGTATAGTATTCACATTGTCGCTACGAGTTTCAAGACGTGAAACACCAGCTTTTACATACAAAATGAGAACACAATCTTTTACAAAAAAAAAAAAAATTATAATAATAACTAACTAGGTATAGAGAAATGCAGCATTCAACGAAAGCTTCAATAGTTAACTAGGGTCCGCTATACATAACCTTGGGATATAGCAAATTATACTTACAATTAACTTGGCAGTTAAATTGGAGACTCGATGAATTTGATTGAATGATTTAATACTGATCATTGCCAAGCAGATAGCTTATGAAACTGTGAGGCTGAAGATCTGTACCCCTAGCACCAAATCTTACTATCATTACGATCGCATTGCAACTGTCGATACTAAAAAAAATCTATACAAAATGTATACCACGACGATACTAAAAAAAATCTATACAAAATGTTCCAATCTAAATTACATCGAAAATCTAGAGTTAAATGAAACTGAAGATCTAATTTTTTTTATTTTTTTATACACTAGAAGTTAGCCCTTGACGGCAATCTCACCTGGTATATACCTGGTATATGGTGGTAGCGGGCTAACCTGTTAGGGGTATGGCAAGCCCACACTCCCGATTGGTTTCTACGCGACATTATGCCGGAACGCTAAATCGCTTGGCGACACGACTTTGTCGGCGGGGTGGTAACGGCCGAAGCCTCCCACCAGACCAGACTCGGGGTAATACTTAATTTATATTATGGAAGAATATCCAGTGTTCAAGTCACGTGGTTGTAGAACAGTTCAGTTGGGGCTCTAGTTCGTTTGTGGACGCGGACTTCAAATTCAGTTGACATTAAAACTATCGCGACTACTGCAATGATTCAATTGGAAGTTTGGTGCTGGGGGCAGAGCCTTGGGTGCTGCTTGAACACTCGCTCGCTCGAGTTGACGTTAAAGTATGTATGTAAATTTAGCGCCAGCTAGCGGACAAATTTGTAAACACAAGCATTCACTCAAGGCCGAGAGGCCTTATTCGCTATGATATTCAGATCTTAACTAAGCGTCATTCGCAAATCTGTGACGTCAAACTTAATATTCATATCTCAAAAATTTGACGTCATAAAAGGTATGACGCTGTTAGGTACGATTTCAGTGTCATATTGAATGGGGGCCTGTGAGCTCTGAGTGCGTTTTCTAGTCAACTAACGTAGGCGTAGCATTGGCGTTAAACTGTCAAATTTTGACATCTAACACGTCATTCGCTTAAAGTACGCACTACCACTTCATACAAATGTGACAGATACACGCAGCAATGCCTTCATCACGTCCGCAAACTTGAAAACATACACATGCAGCTCAATTTATAAATAACACCCTGTATATCATAAAGGTGATGTACGTTTTTACATGTATTATTATAATTAGTATACAAAATCCTGCACTCCCGTACGTTAACACATAAGGTATAACATTGTGCGCGTTTGAAACTTTCACACGTGCGCACGCGATGCGCACGCATTTAGCACGCATGACGCACGCATTTAGCACGCAATTCAAACATGTCCACAAACACATTGTACGTAACCTCACAGCGAATGTCAATGACAATGGATTATTTAAAAAAAGAAATCATAAGCTATCACAATTTTTCTCTAATATAAATTTACTTTTCGTGATCGCCTCTGTATAATTAGGGATAAGTACCAGTTACGCATACGAGGGACACGAAATAAAGTCGTATCACTGTTCGCCACTATTTATACAGACACGGTCGATATGAAAAGACTCTTAAGGCTGCGTGTTGACTCTCAGCCACGAGAAAACGAAAGCTATACAATAATTGACTAAATACCTTAAACCGATATACGGATTTAAAAAAAAAAAAAAACATAAACTAATGTCACCACTGACGTGTCCAGACTAAATATAAAACTATTTATTGAGCATAACAAACGAAAGGCAGTCAAATTAATAAAATCATAAGCCAAAAAAAAAATGCTATTTTGAGTATACTGTCAACATAGTAAAATAATAAACGGGACGAGAATACTATTTAATGTTAAATCGTTGAATGAACTTATTTCGATTAACTCACAAATCAAATATGTATATAGCACGCTCAAAAATAACGAATTTAATGTATTACCATGAGAATAACTCGAAACACGTGTTTGCGTCGCAGCTTGCGTCGCGCACGCACTAAAACGACGTACTTCTTTTTTTTTTGGACTGTCAATTAGCTGTACTAACCCCCTATTGGTTGCCACAGCGTAACCGGGCTGTTTCGGAGAAAACCTCTGCCAGAAGAAATTTTGAGCCCTAGCGCTCGAAGAAACTAAGGGAACGTCTGTCTAAGGGCGCCTCTTGTGAGACCGAACCTGGGACAACGTACGCTACCCACGGCAGACACGTTAGTAATGTAACGCTACAACCATAAAAAAACTTACGATAGCCTAGTTAGTGGTTAGGACGTCAGCCGCCTAGCTCGCTTCAACGGTGAAGGAAAACATCGCGAGGAAACCTGCACGCTTGAGAGTTCTCCATAATGTTCTCAAAGGCGTGTGAAGTCTGCCAATCCGCACATGGCCAGCGTGGTGGACTATGGCCAAACCCTTCTCATATTGAGAGAAGACACGTGCTCTGTAATTATAACCACAAAGTAATAGCTTGATAAGTCTTTTTCACGCACGTTGCGTACTAAGTACAGATATTCAGTTGGCAGCAGCGATGTTAATAATCAATCTAATCCAAAAAGAATTAACATATCGCCATCCTTGTCGACTAGCATGAGTAGGAAAAGGACAGCTCTAGCTTTAGACAATTCATTAAGTCGATAGTAAAATCTGACGTTTGCAAGCGTAAGGATATTAACGTCAAAAGCCTTGGCGACAGGGGTAAGGAAAACTGGGTCATTATATAGAGGCATTTAGGGCACGCATAGATATGACTCCGTTCTATACTTAGTTATTCTTATGGTACTGCACAAATCGAGAAAATTTGTTTACTTAAACATTTATACAACATGAAATCTACAAATCTATCACAATTCATCTAAATAAAAAAAGCATTTATTTGCACCACTTATTTTTTTTTTTGCATTTCAATGTTCCATTTTCTGTATTTGCGCCAGTTTTACATTACACTCGCTAATTTCGATGCGATCCATCGAATGTCAATAATTCAAAATGTACATTTCATTGAAATAATAATGATATATAATAATAATAATATTTTTCTCCTATGTAGTTACATACATATCGCGAAATAAACTACGGTACAACTAGATATTTGAAAAATAAAAATGCGTTAGTCGATTACACAGAGACAATATTATAGGCCTTTGTAAAAAATACGTCATTACAAATATATTATTCAGGAAGACAAACAAATGTTTAATTGTTGAGAACTAATCAAACATATTGCACTTTTGAGCCGATATCTATAAAGCGAGGTTAAAACGAGACAGACATAATTCTGTCTCATTTTAACAGTACCGTTGGTACAAAGTCTGAGTACTCTCTTATAGATAAAGACTCAGCGTTTAAAACTTTCTCACTTAAGTAGTAAAATTCTTCGGTGTTCAATCTCAAACGCGCCATATATAAAATATTATTTACCAAAACTTTTTAGTCTTACATTAATCTACAAATTTTGGGCATATGTCTACAGATTTTTGGCATAAATTTACCGGTTTTCGGTATATTGCTAGCGATACTAATAGGCATTAGCAGTTATTCGAGACTTAAAATCTTAGAAACACGATTACATAAAAATTAACAGCGAATACAGTAATTATTGCTGTATGCCACTTTTAATTCGAAGGGGTATTCAGAAGTTTCAAATGTAATTAAAAAATTAAAAAATTACGTCAAAGTTATTAATTAAATATCGTACACAGCTGGCAAATCTGATGACAAGTGATTCATGCTCAAGACCAGCCACCACAATATTTCTGGGTTTCTTGGAATTTTAATCGCCCTCTCTTAATTACAGGAAAAAAGTTATAGGCAAAAACTGGCTTGATATTTTGCACTGGGAAGTAATGCGTGCTTCCCGAGATTTATTTAAATACCTTATGAGCTTTTGATTAAAATATTATGCATTTTATTTAACTTTATCTATTAGATGTATAAAGTACAATATGTATGTCAATGGTATACACAGGCACACATAGCTTAGGCACATATTACATATGTATTCATAATATTACATATATGACGCGTCGACTATTGAAGAAAAAAATAAATCTTTTTTACATTGAGGATATCACGTAGGAATATTTAAATCGTATTTAAATACATATGTAAGTATATATGATGAGCGAATAACCATAACGCTTTATCGAATTTGTTTTTCTTTTTTAATCCACTACAAGTTAGTCCTTAGTTAGTTAAGTAATGTTGCAGTGTGAGATGGTAGCGGGCTAACCTGTTATAGTGCACGCGCTGAGTCAACTAAGTCGTCCACTGAGTCGTCGGGCCATAAATGTCAATAACATTAGGTAAACGAACATTATTATATGTTTCATAAGTCCAATGAATGCGAGCCAGATAGACTGATTACAATGATTTATTGCCAGACGACTCAGTTTTAACGCACTCACTATACAATTATGGTAAACCCATGCTCTAAATTGGTTTCTACGTGACATCAAACTGAACAAAGACATCACGATATCGCCTTAAAAACCGATTAAGGAAGGTTATTACTGTCATAGGTTAAAACGTCTACGTTGATCCTCAATATGAAAAAGGGGTATACAATTGTCACTATACAGGTGGATATAACTCTGCTAAATTAAATTGCACTCTAATCTAATAGCAGGAGTGGCGAGTACATGTTGAATGGACTGATACGTTAAAAACTATATTGTTAACGAGTATCTTACTCTGTTTTAAAAAAATCGGTATACTGAAATATATGTACTATATAAGTTCAAGCACATAAGCGAACTGCATTGCATATTAATAAAAAAAACAATAGGGAATGTTTTTTTTTTTTTGATACAGAAAATCGGCTTGCGTTTTTGATAGAAAAACTATACGTTGTTATAACAGCGGGCGTTTTGTTTTCTTATAAAAAAAAATCGATATGCACTGTAAATTATTGAAAGGTTTTTAGACTTTGATGTAATTTTTTGCAACTAGATTCAAAAAATCGTTAAGACCATAGATACCTCCCGGTGGGGCAGAGGTATCCATGAGGATTTATTTACCCACGATAAAAAAAGACTTTTTTAAATGTTAAAAATGCAATATTTGCTTTTGGATATTTATTGTACGAAAGAAATGCCAAAAACATGTCGAATTATACGTAGAGATTAAGATACTTGTTAGACAAGTAATATGTACCTATATTTTTGGGTACCATGACTCAAGCGAATACGTTACTCAGGTATTGATAAGGCACACAGATAGCTTGATAAGTGATAACAAAGCGACAGTTACCCAAAAATACTGATCGGACTTGAAGAGTTATATTAAATGTCAATTTATGTTTCAGTGTTTTTTTTAATATACATATCTGCGATGCAGTCCGTCTATACGTGTGCTATATGTAGCTATAAGTCCATTTAACACCGTTATTATTAAAGGTATCGTCGGCCATACAAATAATTGTATTACAAATGTGTGCGATCATCGCTGCTCAACAAAAATCATATCAACCCATCACATACACCATACAAACTATTATCCACCGAAATAAATCGCACAGCTCAACTTAATTAATTAGCTTAAAAAAGGCCTCAAATCTATTTAAATGGCCTTACCCGGTCGCAGTTCCATACAAATGCTTTCGGCAGTACATACCACCACAAATTATTAATAAGAGAAATGTCTAGTTACTCAGCATTATTTATACCTAAATCTGAACAATATATTAAAAATAGTTTCGTATTTTATGACAAAATATGATTATACAATTACAAACATTTTAAGGCAAAATTAAGGCAAACTTTCATAAATGATTTTACAATTACTTATTTTTAAAAAACACGAAATAACAGAATATACTGTCAGATATATATTTAGGTATAATACGTACGTTTTGGAACAAATAATATTGGAATAAACATTCGTAAACTTTTGTATGGAAAGGCGGCCGCCTATAGCCATCCAAATAATTCCGCATACAAAGGTTACCCATTTAAGAATTCAACATCACTATATCACTTGTAGGACGTCAACTTACCATCGAATACGCTTAAGTCGAACTATAAAATATAATTAAGAACAAAAAAAAAAAAAGTTACATGTCAATTGTTTCTGTAGAAAACCTTTTAGTCACACGCACAATAAAGCTTAATCCTACGGGTTTTCGAGAGAGAATTTTTCCAAACAAATTAACTACTATACTAGTTTAATAATAAAATCACTGACGTGACCACGGTTCCGGCATAACCGAGACGTTAAACGATAATTACGTTTCGAGAAAATTCAGTTAAAATCTTGTACATGAACGCGTCAAGATTCTACGAATTCTCAGCTCGCCCGTACGTGCGTACGACTACGGGAGCGGCGGCAATAAAAAAAAAATTCCCCTCTCGAAATTGCATGTCGTTTTTCGGTAAAATGATCAAAGAGTTCCCTTAAACAGTGGTCGAGGTTCCTAACACTAAACCGGACTTAGCAGGCACTAACATCGACTCACAAACGTCCTGTATAATACATAGAAAATAGTAAAACACGTCACGTTACTCGCACAATTCCACTAGATGTCCGTATGTTCATACGATTTTGTAGTCTTTATTTATTTATTGAGATCAATTTTGCCGCTATGCACTAGATTCATTTGGACGCTCGCCGCCAAGCGAAATTTATCTACGTAAACCCCCCATCTTTGCCTTACACTGCGCTATAAAAATTCAATACACACGTAGGAACATGGGCCTCTATGCATATAACATAATAAGTAATACATAGTTTTGGTGAGCATGTAACCGATTTGTTATCGTATTAAAATCGGTTTCTAACACTATATAGATAACAGATTCGTCTAGCAGACTTTTATTTATTGTGATCAATACATTCTTTTATTATTTTAACAGGAGCTGAGGGTTCCAATAAAAAGGTTGCATGCACGCCAAGTTACGATTCTGTTCAGAAGACACAGTTTTTTTGTTCATTGGCATTCGATGTGTCCAAAGTAGAGAATCGGAACAACTATAATACATACGTAACATTACATAACACTTTTAACCTGTTTACATAACCCAGGTACAATTACCTAAATGTTAACTATGTATTATTACAAAAGTTTAAATGCAACACTCGATCTTAACGCGTACGATATAAAGACTATAATATCTAAACCGTTTCGTTACAGGCGCTAGGCAGTGTAGGGTATAATCTGTACTAAGCGATATTCATCGACACTCAGAGACTAAAGTCGCGGTGTAAAGCAACGATGGGGTATTATTGTCCGACACAAAATTCGCCGCAGACACTTTTTTTTGTATGTTCACTTCACGCACTATGTTTCCACCAAAAAACGAATGCCCCACAACCACAGAATCTAACCCTACCTTTGACCAATATTTGCAGCTACTTCAAACACTTGAGACCGTAGACTGCGCCATACAAAACGGTTTCGGGGCAGCACACACGATTCTCCACGGAATTTGTCCAATGTACCACGCTTTGTTTTGCGGGATTTGGGTGTACATGACCCTTGTTACTCGGCATGGGTATTTGTGCAACACTCTTATTTTCTCTAGGCTGATGACAGATAGCTTCTTGTGTCACGTTTTGATGGCGAAAGATGGCGCTGTTCTCGTTGTTATTCGGCGGGTAGACTGTTCTATCTAAATCTAACTGACCAGAAGTAGATGGAATGCTCCCGTTAATAAACTGCAGACGTCTTATGTTATCTGCCGATTGGATTTTGATCATGTTATTCATGGCATGTTGATTGGCAGCGTTAGGTGTGGTTGCAACACTTTTCTTCGTGAAACTCCAGCTGGACACGCGAGGTAACGAAATGGGTACGCAAGTACAACTTGAGTTGCCTTCTTCTGGTCTGCTACGATAGAACAGTAACGGATTAGAGTTCTGGTTCACTGCATCTCTGTTTTGGTTGCATGCATCCCTTGCATCCTCGCCAGGCACAGCGTAAATATCAAACATTGGTGGTTTTCTTACACTCGAAGTTCGTCTTACGTCAGCATGAGCGATTCTATCGTCGACGTGACTAGATGAATTATGTGGAACGGCGTTGTTTAGAGCTTTTAATATGTCTACACTGCGACTCCAATTAGGCACATTGTGGCAAGCGTGTGAATTAAAATTAATTCTACCCCCACTTTGAGGTACATGGTTTTGAGCATTTAATGAGTAAGCGGGCATATTAGGCACGATATTGGTCAAATTCGCTTGATTGTGACAATCCAAAAAGTTGTTTCTGTGGTTGTGGGCGTTAACGGGCAGTGGTGGGCGCAGACCAGGGGCACTCATATTCATGACGTCACTCGCGGAAACGTTCGCATGGTGCGGCGCAGGCACAGTTCGTACGCACGCAGTGCGACGGCCGCAAACGGAGTCGGAGGCGCGTTGAAGTTCGGGAATGTTCCAACTGGTATCGGTAGCACGAGGACCGCCAACGGAGGCGATCCCCACTCCGTTAGTGACGCTAGTATGAGCGCCGTTCCAGCTGGAGGGAACGTTTGACGTCTGCGCAGCGGTGACGTCACTGCCGCAGGCGCGCATCCAGCCGGGGGCGGAGGCGAAGTCAGTCTGCCGGGGAGCGGCGGCCGAGGCGGTCGGGCGATCAGACAAGGTGGTCGCGGTCGTCGAGCGAGGCGTCGGAGTCGCGGTCGGCACGCAGCTCGCGCTCGAGGTCGAGGCTGCGCCGCTCGAGCTCGAGGCGCGCGCCGCCCACGCCTGCACGTCGAGGCGCCTCCAGGGACGACACCTGCAATACACGTCAACTTTAGCACCAACCGATTTAGAAGGCCATTTTTTCTTTCTCGTCTTGTAATTTCAACAATCTTTTCGTTACGTTTTCAAAATAATATAAACTCACAAACCATAAAGAAATTTATATGATAGTTTACATTAAAAGACAAGTGAGAAAAAATGGATTATAACGTAGATATGTGTCCACACGCACTACTCGGTCAGCGGTAATGCCAGCCGTTCGGTAGACCGCATCATCAAAACACACCCTGCGCAGGGCAACCAAATGGTAGGCCGATAAGAATGGCGCTTTTTTAGCGATCACGACTTTAGGCTAATTATTAACGTCAATTTATAGTTTTACATGTCAAAACATCAAAATTTGATAACTCTCTACAACCATGACAGACTGACCGCTAACTTTTATGTCACATTTGCTAATTTCATAATTTTGCACTAGGAGCTAACGACGCATAAACATGTTAAGGGTAAATTTTGGAATAGCCAGCAATCGCGAGGGACCGCCTAGTGCGTATGTTCACTTCGGTTTCGGACTACACATTTCCATTTCGGATTCCAACACAGTTTCTAAAAAAGAATTACTCATTTTAATTTAGGGCAAATACCCATAATAATTATTTTTATTACAGAAGTTTAATGGCCTCGTGTAGTCCGAGATATCTTAATGTGCTGTATTCTAATTTAATTTTGAACCAAAGCAAAACACTAAATGCAAGCTTTATTATAATTGTACATAGATTCTACTAAAACATAATAGGGGGCCACTCATGTATTTTAAAATAAAAACATTTTCCAATTATATTTTACTACATATATTCATATTTCTATAATAGGATTACTTTTCTTCTCCCAGATCCATCCCATGTATGTTCTTCGTGATGCTATAACTATACATGCATGGCCCCATTTTCCGTGTATTTCTAATTAACAAGCTATGGAATAACGCATTGCAAATTTTAATACTGTTCAAAATTAAAACTAAGGAAAGGCTTCATTATTATAATTATATAATATTATTTATATATAATATTATCACTAACATATAGTGAAATATCATGTTATATATTCAGCTAAATGTATTGTTATATCAAGCGAGCTAGTATAGTATAGGTACGCTATTATATATTATGCGGGGGTAAAGTTATATATTTAAGTATATTAATTTTATTATCGCCATACCTAATGAATTGTTGCAGGCGAAACTGCGGGCAAAAACTAGTTTTAAATAAGTTTACATTTACATAAATTAGTAAGTAGTTCTTTATATATGATAATGACTATTTATCATTTCATAATACATAATAAAGACAGACTTGACAATCAACCAGTATCTTATATGAAAAATAATATATATACGAAGTTGTATGATATAAAAATGATTACAACATAACGACAGGGTCTAGAGCTCGAAGACACGTTGAATCTTAAGTGGAGATGCAGCTAACTGTACTTTTATATGCTTCTTAATTAATTAAACGCTGTGGATGAGATTTGCCAGTACAGTGCCCTTCATACTTGTACATACATGCCTATGTGGGAAATCATCATCATCGCACAGCCCTGGTGAAGAAAGGAAAGGAAATCCGTCTGACAGATGATGAGGCGTGAACAACGCTCAGCCTACCTTTGCTTCTCAGTACCACTCCAGGGATTCCGTGCACCCAGCTGAGCATGGAGCCAGCTCGACTAGAGGGAGTTCTCCAACGGGTCCTATGCTCACAGAGAATGAGTTCCACGCAAAGATCAAGAAGAGAGGATAACGCGAGAAGTCACCGTGAGTGCAAAAGTACCAGGAGTACATCGCTGTAAAGGAGATGTGCTTAATACCTTGGCGAGGCGGCGCGCTTCGGGCGGGCGCTAGGAGGGCGCGGGCAGGTGCGGCAGCTTGCCGGCTGCCCAGTAGCGCGCGCCCGTCGCGCCCACGCTGCCCACCGACCCACTTAGCCCACTCAGACCGCCCAACCCGCTGCTCTCCTCCGACAGTGCCGCCTGCAGTTTCGCTTCTGTGGAACGAAATCTTTCTAAGTTATGAAATCCTGGTACTTCTAGTTGCATTACTGAAACATTTTGACGACCTCCGTGGCGCTTCAGTTGGAGGTCCTGGGTTCGATTCCCGGCTGGCTCGTGTCTGGTTTGGTGAGAGGCTTCGGCCGTGGCTAATTACCACCCTACCGACAAAAGACGTGTTGCAAAGCGATTTAGCATTTCGGCACGATGTTGCCTAGAAACCAATTAGGAGTAAGGGTTTACCATACCCCTAACAGGTTAGCCCGCTACCATCCTAGACTGCATCATCACCACCACCAGGTGAGATCAAGGGCTAACTTGTAGTGTAAAACTGTGAAGCATTTAAGTTTGTGTGAATCATCTCTTTAGCGATAAGACCGCCTATTGTACTTCTTTTCTTTGTGTTTCTTTACCGTCTTGTATTTCTTATTATGTGTGGTGTACAATAAAGTGTATTTTCATTTCATTTCAATCAAATCAATTCATGTTTTTATTTCGTATAATATATTCCATTCGTATAATGTATCTTTAGTGTGTTTTGAATGTATCTACTTTTGTTGGATAATTATTATATGGCTAAAGTGAAGAACTCAATGGATAATCGAACCGCGATGTTTCAGAATAGAGAATACGTCATCACGTTTACATAGTACTGGATCGGAGAATCAATTAGCAATCAAGCAATTCTAGAAGAATACCGACCATTTTGCATTTGAAGTTATTCCACATCTGTAGAGAGAACGCGTCAAACCGTCAGCCGGTTTCGATTTGTATAAATAATATATGAATATTAAAGTCATCAAATCCGCGAAACCCGTTCCCCTCCCTCCCTCTATATCAGACGCCCGTGGATATATGATATATTGTCACACACAAGTAATAAGTGGTTTTATAAATTTTATTAAGCAAGGTGTAAAGCTTAGCACTCACTGGCGACTTGTGACGCGTTGAAGGTGACGGGTGTACGCGCGAGCGGCGTGCGCAGAGAGCCCCCGCGCGCGCCCGCCCCCCCGCCGCCCCCGCCCGTGCACCCCGACCCGCCACTGGACTGTAACACCATAACAGCGGGCTCACATTATAACAATATCCTATCCCATCTAGGCCACCAAATTCTGCCTTCTACATTACCACTTTATGGTATATGCATTTCTATGTTTTATTCTGTGGTGTACAATTAAAGTATCACATTGCATTGAAATTATAATTAATTATTGCAAAGCATTGAATATCAGATTTTAAACTATTAATCTTGTCCCAAAAACAACTTTTTATTAATTTAGAAAAAACAGATTCTATATGATGCAAAAGTCATCTTTGACCTTGGCGCGTACAATTTCTCTATCAGCCTAAAAGATCTAAGTCATCAGGTGATAGGGTCTTACGCGTCTCCCATAAGCAGAGCATTAGACTGAGTATAAATTTCTTAAGCGAAACCAACCAAAAACGTCCATCCCGGTTCTGCGGTGGCGTGCAATTAAGCGTTTAAGATGCGACCAATCAGAAGGCTTGTTTTAAACGACCTGTCTTGTGATTGGTCGCTAATAGAAACAACAAATAAACTTTTGTTAAAGGGTTTCTTCATCTTCTGTTTGCCGCCTCGTACTGCTGACGTCCTTTTCAGAACCTACTAAAAATTCGCTACGTTGCTCTAGCGTCAAACATTCTTTATACACTCATAATTGTCAAATGCACTGACATACCGATATAAAAAAAAAGTTAATGTACTCCCTTGTGTCCTCACAGATATGCCAGTCTAAAATAAAATTAAATGAAAAATTGCAACAAAAAAATAAAAAAAAATAAAAAAAGAGTATTGTTTGTGGTTATGAATAATTGACCATTATAGCATCAAAACAAGTTGTATTATAACTTAATTAGCCAATTTTTCTATCCTTTGTATAGTATCTAAGTATAACCAGGTATCTTAAGAGAAATTTTCTTAATTTATTCTGCACTAACCCTCTTAAATAATAAACGTTGTACTGTGATTGTATAGTTATACAATGTTTGTTCTTCTTCTATTGAAAGTTTAGTAATTATTAACAAAAAGATAATACTTAACTTTAACTTTGATTGGCAATACCTTTTAAGAGCTAAGGCAAAAAAACAGCAGCCAACTCAAAAAATAGTTCAAAAACTCTAAACCACAAACAGCACTGAAACACAAACAACGTTGACCGTTATAAATAACTGACTGATTTGTTATCAAACTAGACTAGCTAAACATAATACAATATTCAAATGTTTTAGAACTGCCGAGGAAGAATGGTCTGTAACATAAGCTTCTTCTTATCCCAAAATGTTACACAGCTGGAGTGTCTTGAAGCCTTTCATCCCTTATTGAATTTCGGGGGAACCAAGTTAAATTTGTGGCATGCCCTACTAACCTTTCGGAGCTACTTTAATTTTTAATTCGGGCATTTTAAAAGTTTATATTACACGCTTTAAAGGTCACAGTAATCATCTTGAGGAAGTCTGCATTCTCCATTTAGTTTCTTTTGTTTAATGATATTTGGTAATACATTTTAGGAAAATCATGGCATCTATTTAGAGCTAAACTTGCATTTAAAAGCTCTCTGGCATCATGTCACATCAGAGGGTAACTGAGTGGGAAACAAAAAAATTACTAACAGAGATTCTGTGGAGAATTTGACTCCATTTAATATACTGAACTATTATATGAGACATTGTGAGCTAGCTAGTGACTCTGTGATCAAATCAGGTTCATACCTCCTCATGGAGGTACATAGAAAATAGCCCACATCGCGAAACTGAGGTTAAGTTGAGTCTCTAGGTGCTGGAATAATGAGCAGCTTTAATCTCCCACAGCCCATGCTTTAACCTATCTTGCCACATCTTTAGCAAGATATTTAGGATCAATCCAATAGGTCCATCTTCTGATATAAAGATTATGAGGGGATTATAAAGAAACAATGAAGCCCTATTATTATAAATAATATAAAGATGATGATGGGATTATGAAGAAACAATGAAACCCTATTATTATAAATGATATAAAGATGATGACGGGATTATAAAGAAACAATGAAGCCCTATTATTATAAATGATATAAAGATGATGACGGGATTATAAAGAAACAATGAAGCCCTATTATTATAAATGATATAAAGATGATAACGGTATTATAAAGAAACAATGAAGCCCTATTATTATAAATGATATAAAGATAATGACGTGATTATAAAGAAACAATGAAGCCCTATTATTATAAATGATATAAAGATGATGACGGGATTATAAAGAAACAATGAAGTCCTATTTTGTTTTTATATATATATAGTGAGCAAACGAGCAGGCGGGTCACCTAATGGTAAGTGATTGATGAACATTTGCAGAACCAGAGGAACTGCCAATGCGTTGCTGGCTTTATATTATTATTATAAATACCCTCGTTGCGATAAATATAGCTTTTGTAAATGTAACGTAACGCAACCAGCCAGTTATTAAATGCAAAGTCAACCGTTGTCAGCGTCTCGTAAGAAGCGGAACTCAAAACAAACCTATTTGTCAGTGCACTTGGTCTGCGCGAGGCGCTTGGCGTGGTTGTGGTGAGGCTGCGAGGGCGGGTGCGGCTGCGCCGGCGGGTGCGGCTGGTGGATACTAACGTTGGCGGGAGGCGCGGGGGTGGGCTCGTCGTCGTGCGGCGGGCGGGGCAGGCGGCGCCGCAGCCACGCGTGCCGTAACGCCGCGGTCGGGGTGAGACGCTTCTCTGGCTCCCATTCTAGACATCTGGGGGTTACAATTAATTGAATGAATGAATTTAATAATTATAATAAAACTCTTTATTTCACACAGAACAATAAACATAAAAGAACAAGAAAATAAAAACTATAATTATCATCATCATCATCATAAACAACCCATTACCGGCTCACTACAGAGCACGGGTCTCCTCTCAATATGAGAAGGGTTTGGCCATAGTCCACCACACTGGCCATGTGCGGATTGGCAGACTTCACACGCCTTTGAGAACATTATGAAGAACTCTCAGGCGTGCAGGTTTCCTCACGGTGTTTTCCTTCATCGTTGAAGCAAGTGATATTTTAATTTTTAAAACTATAATGTTTAAAAAATAATTGAAGCAAATCATTTGAAAAATTTGAAACTGATTTCTTCTAGGTAACGTCTATGCAAAAGGAAATTTTTACTTAATCTATGTATGGTTAGTGTACAAATAAAAGAGAAGTAATCACTCACCTCCTAATGAAATCTATGAAATATTTGTCTTGGCATCCCATGAGCGCTGTGACAAAACTCTTAGAACCGGGCAGACCACGGGGCTTGCCTCTTCTCGACATACCTGTAATGTATCAAATACAGCAAATCAATAAAAGTAGGAAAAATGTATCACGTAGTATTTGTGTGCCACAAATGTGCAAACGATTTTCTATTCATATGTTCTAGTTTATAGGAACCTCAGGGTGCGATTGGTACCCTCGTGGCTTTAGTTTTAAGTTTACGAATGTAGTTATCACCATCAAATCACTGCTATGTAAATTATTGACGCGTCAAAAGTGCATTTTAAAGGACTATTTGAATTTTGAATTTGAATTTATAAAACTTTATTAATACTAAAGTTGAAAAGCGCTTAACACTCAGAAAGGAGGAAAGTTCATTGAAAGCTTTGAGCTAGAAGATAATTCCAATTTAATCACTCTTTGCTATGGGAAGTTTGAATTAGAACTCCTTATTTAACTTGTGAACAGAGACTGAAGATAAAAATTATTATTACTAAAGCTCTGCATAAGTGATAAACTAGTTAAATGTTTAATTAGATAAATGTTTAACTAATTGAATCGATAGTGTAAAAATTGTACGCTCAAAATAGCATTAAGTATAGAAAGAGAAAACGTCAAAGTAAAATTGACCTAATTGGCTAGTTTTATTGGAACATTCTATGCTGTTGATTTTTATATCAATAAAAAGCGCAGTCGGTAGATGTGTAGACAAATTTGAACTCAATTATTAAAGGAATAAGCTCCATTTTACTCAGATATTACAATGTTTCGGTACTCGAAAGGGTAGTAAGTAATTGGCTTAAACATGTAGTACATTTGATACGCTTAGCAGAGAACCTTATAGCATTTTTTCTTTACTAGCAAGAAACCGCGGCTTTGCTCCTTTTTCCATCCTTAAAGGTGTCAGATTTATATAAAAATATCAGATACCCATCTTTCCCCATAAGAGAAGAATTTTCAATAATCCTTTCTCCATATTAGCTGTAAGTAACCGTCCAGTATGTATGATAATATTATGTTTGAATTTGGATTGATTATGTTGGAACTACAGGATTTCTGTGTATGTTACACAGAAATCCTGTAGTCCCTACGTAATGTCTGTGAAAATATATAATGGTCTGCCAGACTGCATTCGAAACTTAGAAAAAAGAAAATGAATTTTACACAGTAATAAAGAAATTTTTATTGGAGAAGTGCTATTACACAGTAAACGATTGTTTAAAACGATGATAAGTAAAAATAAATGAAATCGGTCTATCCACTACGGTTGATTCCAGACCAAGTTGCAAACCCACCCAAACTAGATATGTGTAAACAATATTGCAACGAAAAATAAATAATCGGTTAATTATTTGTATTTGAAATAATAATTGGTCAATTAACAAAAAAAAAACACAAGATCACGTTGTCGGTATAGAGGTGTGACTTCGACGTGTATTTGTTTGGTAGACGTTATATAGAACTAATTGTAACATATTTCACGGCAAATGACCCCCGCCCCTTGACGTCGCCGTGTAGTTGTCACACAATTGTTAAAATATGCGTTAATAAATAATTACCAATCGCTACTAGTTATACAACTGTATTGGATTAATCATTCGCATTACGCACAGCTCTTGGCGCTTGATCAAATATAAATCTGACGTTTTTTTTTATTTCATATCAACGTTAGGACGTGTTTAAGATAAATTCACCTCAGTTCAAACAGATCGATGTGTGATACAAACATTTACACACATTGTAAAGTATGACTTTTTCGTGAGCGTAGACCTATTGAGTCACGATTAGTATTATTAAGGTTCCGTTGCGAAATTACTAAAAAGAAAGTAGTGTTAGTTACACTATTTATAACTCAAGAACATGGAAGCTCGTCATCTTTCTTTGCAATGAGTATACAACCGGCGTATAGTAGAAATGTAAACGTACCAATTAAATTACAATAAACGAGTTTTTGGCAATCTGTCGCAAAACTATCATAAATTATTGTCTATTGTATTTGCAATTTTGTATTATATTCTGTGGTGTACATATAAAAGTTTTTTTATTCATTCACGTACCACGAGGTGAGATTGTTTGTATTCGAGGTCTACCTTGCAGGTACTAAAAATTTACGTGGTCGGGGAATCCCCGTCAGCAACGAAATGTAGCCTACTCTGATTAAATAAGAAAAAAGGTACATTTAACTTAAACAATGCTGATGATTTAAACAAGTACGTATTTCTATCTGAACCTATGGAGATAGCATAACGCTGTCTCGTAGAGTGACGATTTCCACAAGTTAACACTTCCGGTAGGTCACGTCGATGAAAGTTGGTATAAGAACTTTTGAACATCTCATATTACAGCGATATTAACGCGTCGACTGAAGAGTGAACTCTTGTGCAAACAAACACTCGTAAATAAAATTAAAATGAAAATGGCGCATCAATCGGTCACACTTAAAATTTTTGGGTGAAGTGAAAATTAATTGTATTTGATGACTACTTATTTCGACATTCTCGATATATTATAATGGTTAATATTGAAATATTTAAAAGACAAGCAAAGCATGAATCGTACAGGTATGGTAAGTGTTCCGAAATAGTATTTTACTGTTTCAAGTGAGAAATAGAAGAACTTTGTTACAATTTTTCTGTGAAGTGTACAAGGGTGTGTGTTTATGTTTTTACGCATCGTAGTTTCGAATATAATTTTTCTATTTTTTTTTTATCCACTATAAGTTGCCCTTGACGGCAATCTCACCTGATGGTAAGTGATGATGCAGTCTAAGATGGTAGCGGGCTAACCTGTTAGGGGTATGGTAAACCCACACTCCTAATTGGTTTCTATCGTCGTGCCGGAACGCTAAAGCGCTTGGCGACACGTCTTTGTCGATAGGGTGGTAACTAACCACGGCCAAAGCCTTCCACCAGCCCAGACTCGAGCCGGGAATCGAACCCAGGACGTCCAACTTTATAATGCGACGGAGGTCGTCTATTTTTTCTCTAATGAACGCGTTACTATAAAATGTATTTTTTTAAATCTATGTTCGTGACTCACGTAACCAGTCCGTTTAAATTGATTCGTCTCATTTACAAATTGTAAATGATTTTACAAAAACATTATTTAATTTCGAACATCCATTTTTGTTGTATGTTACAATATGTAAGTACAAAAATGCCTGCGACATCGTCCGCGTAATTTAAGGGTTTTTAATAATTCCTGTGGAAATTAAGGATTTCATAAAATTCCTGTGGAATAAGTAGCTTTATTTATTGTGAATACTTTATTAATTGTATATTATTCTATGTCTTATTCCTGTTTCCGCTCCCTTTTCCAACATATAACTCTAAATTCAAAAGTTAGTTATGGCAAACTATGGCTATATTGGTAGCTAATTGACGTGAATGAGATTTATCCAGGATACAAAGCAGCCTGTGTGTTAATCCGGGGCGTAATCTATCTCGATTCAAACTTTAAACCAAATTGATTTAGTAGTATAGTGAAATAACAAACATTAACACACACACACTTACTAAGTACGATATCATCATCATCATCATCATCATCATTAACAACCGATTGACGTCCACTGCTGGACATAGGTCTTTTGTAGGGAGTTCCAATGCTCACGGACTTGGGCCGCTTGCTTCCAGCGGCTCCCTGCGACTCGTCTGATGTCGACTGCCCACCTAGTTGGGGGTCGACCAACGCTACTTTTACCGGTGCGGGGTCGCCATTCCAGCACATTGGGACCCCAACGTCCATCGGTTCTCCGAGTTATGTGCCCCGCCCATTGCCACTTCAACTTCGCAATTCGCTGAGCTATGTCGGTAACTCTGGTTCTTCTACGGATCTCCTCATTTCTGATTTGATCACGTAGAGATACTCCCAGCATAGCTCTCTCCATCGCCCGTTGAGTGACTCTGAGCCTTCTTATGACGCCCATAGTGAGCGACCATGTTTCAGAGCCGTAAGTCATCACGATATATATGTCGATTATTAGTTGACCTAAATATATTTATATATAATACCGAATGTCTAATTCCACCGTTCTGCGAAAATGGTAATCATATGAGAATATTCAAATATCTGAGTACGGAACCCAAAAAGAAATTGGAGCAATTGGCACAGGTTCAAATAGTGCTCAATTACAAGGTGTTTTCCCACTATCGCCCACCACTTGTCTAGCTAGGTGCTTAAGACATCTATGGCGCGTGGTGACGTGGTTGAAGACGCGAAGTAAAAGAATGTAAGCGTTATAGTTCACTTTTATTCACCACACACACAATTTAAACATAGAAGGAGAGTACAGTACCAGTATTTCCGGTGTAATACCAGAAAGCAATAGCAAGTATATAGATGGTAAGCAGAGGAAGAAATAGATATGACGAAAGCGAGCGAATAGCGATATTGCGGTAAGACTGTGCAGCGATAAACAAGCGTGCGTTCCGCGTACGAGCGTTTAGTCGGGACTGGCTGGCGAGACGATGCACCGAGCTGCGCGGGCGCATTAACGGTATTCATGCGCCCCGCGCTCCGCGCCGTCACCCCGCGCGCTCGGAGCCCACCATCTACGCACGGCGCAACATCGCGTACTGAATGTCGTGTTTTTGTGATATTGAATAATTTAAATAATGTGTTTGTATGTGGATGTATGTGAATGTGTGTGAATGTAGGTGAATGTTAATGTGTTACCCACATCACTCCCCTCCAGAGACCGTGTTACGGTCGAAAGTAATCCGGAAATCTTATCCGTCGTCCCGATCGCGAAGTTTTGATTATATCAGGTGGAGTAGGTGGCAATTTTGTCGGAAGAGATTCAGCTTCCCTGGGTGCTTCGGGTGTGTTTTTTGTATCTGACAGTATGTAGGCTGGTTTTAATCGGTCTACTGATACCGTGACAGATTTGCCTTTAGCCCGGATCTTAAAAACTTTGTCACCTCTCTCAATGACTTCATATGGACCAGTGTATGCCGGCTGTAGTGCACCTCTTAAAGAATCGTCTCTCAAGAATACGTGCGAGCATGATTTGAGGTCCTTGTAGATGAAAATCTTGCTTTTCGAGTGGTTACTGGTTGGAGTTGGTTGGAGATTGTTGGCAAATGATCTGATTCGAGCTGAAAAGTCCGTTATGTCAGTCATACATTTGTCAACCTTTTGACCAAAAAATTCACCTGGGAGACGGAGGGGTTCTCCGTAAACTAGTTCGGCTGAAGAAGACTTAAGATCTTCCTTGAAAGAACTTCGTATGCCGAGGAGGATGAATGGCAACGATTCTGACCAGCTACTGTCAGCGTGGCACATGATTGCCGCTTTTAGCTGCCGATGGAACCTCTCGACTAAACCGTTGCATTGAGGGTGGTAAGCTGTCGTTTGGCGATGTGTAAAGCCAAGGGTCTTTGAGAGCTGTGCAAATAGTGCTGACTGAAATTGTCTGCCGCGGTCCGTGACTACGACCGTTGGGCAACCAAAACGGGCTACCCACTCAGACAAGAAAGCTTTTACTACAGATTCTGCTGTAATATCGGTAATAGGGACAACTTCAACCCATCGCGTGAAGCGATCGATTGCTGTCAAACAATACCGATATTCGACAGATGGAGGTAATGGGCCAATGAGATCTAGATGGACATGTTTGAAGCGCGCTGAAGGTAAATTGAAAGTTCCTAAAAGTGAAGTAACGTGTCGATTCACCTTCACGCGTTGACAAGCCAAACATGTTTTAGACCACTCTCGGCAGTCCTTCCTCATCTGTGGCCAAACGTAGCGTTGTGCTACTAATTTTGCACTGGCATTAGCGCCTGGGTGGCTAAGCGAATGCAAGCTGCTAAAAACTTGTCTGCGTAGGGATTTGGGTATGAAGGGCCTGGGAGTCGTTGTGCTGACGTCGCAGTACAGTTCAGTTTGGCTACCAGGAATTATATGCTTCTCCATACGCAGTGAAGAATTATTTTGTAGATACTCGGAGAGTTCAGAGTCTGAGATTTGAGCCTGAGCTATGACTGCTAGATCAACAGGACTTTGCACTTCTTCAATACGAGACAGTGTGTCAGCAACGACGTTATCTTGACCGGCAATGTGTCTTATGTCAGTCGAGAATTGAGCAATGTAGTCTAGGTATCTGTATTGACGCGGCGAGCAGTTGTTTTTACGCTCGGTGAACGCGTAACACAGGGGTTTATGGTCCGTATATATTGTGAACTTTGTAGTCTCTAGCCAATGCCGGAAGTATTTGACACACTCGTAGATGCTGAGAAGTTCTCTGTCATATGGTGCATATTTACGTTGTGCTGGACTCAACTTTCTAGAAAAAAATGCCAAGGGTTCCCAATATCCATCTCTGAGCTGCTGCAAAACTCCACCAATGGCGAAGTCAGAGGCGTCGGTTACCAGACCTAGTTTGCATGAAGTATCAGGATGGGCCAACATAGCTGCGCTGCAAAGGCTTTCCTTGCATTCTTCAAAAGCTTTCAGCGAGTCTCCGACTAGGTCCACGGGTTGTGATGCTTTGATGGATCCAGTCAACAGATCATTCAAGGGAGCTTGGGTTTGGGCGGCGTGAGGTAAAAATCTCCTATAAAAGTTCACCATGCCCAAAAATCTCCTAAGCTGCCTAGCAGTTTTAGGTACGGGGAATTCCTTGATAGCCTGTACTTTGCTTTCCAGAGGTTTAGTTCCGCGTTCAGATATGTGGTAGCCTAGGAATGTTACTTCTGCTGCACCAAAGACGCACTTATTGGTATTAATGAGGATGCCATAATCCTTCATTCTGGTGAAAAGCTGGCGCAATTGTGTCTCATGCTCAGCCTCGTCTTTTGAAAATACCAATATGTCGTCCAGGTAAGGGAAACAGAAATCAAGGCCCCGTGTAAGTTCGTCAACAAACCTCTGGAAAGTTTGACCGGCGTTACACAGACCAAACGTCATATATGGGAACTCGAACAGCCCAAAAGGAGTTGAAATGGCTGTTTTAGGGATGTCTTCTTCACAAACTGGTATCTGGTTATAAGCTTTCACTAAATCGATGGTAGAAAAGATCTTACAACCAGATATGTTATGAGAGAAATCGTGGATATGCCTAATAGGGTACCTATCGGGTATGGTTCTGGCGTTCAGCATCCTGTAGTCTCCGCAAGGTCTCCAACTGTTGTCCTTCTTAGGCGCTAAGTGAAGTGGCGAAGACCAGGGACTGTCAGATAGTCTGGCAGTGCCATTCGCTAACATTACCTCGAACTCAGACTTGGCTATTTTTAGTTTATCCGGGGCAAGTCGGCGTGGTGCACAAGATACTGGAGGGCCTGGAGTGGTGCGGATGTGGTGTGTAGTGTTATGCTTTGTCGTGCGTAAAATGCCCGTAGGTCGTGTTATTTCCTGAAATTCAGAAAGTATTTTATTAAATTTGCCCTCACCAGTCACGACCTTTACGCTAGATATCAAACTATTAGATTTGTCTGATGTAGCTATTGCAGACAGATTAGTCATTGTATCAATTAGTCGCTTATTGCGGATATCTACGATTAAATTATAATGCGATAATAAGTCTACACCGATGATAGGTTTTGTGACGTCAGCCACTATAAAACGCCACAAAAAGTCTCTACGTAGGCCTAAATTAAGTTTTAAGTCTACAAAACCATACGTGTTTATTAGTGTCCCATTTGCTGCACACAAAGTATAGTCCGTTTTCTCCCGCCGTTGTTGGAGCGCGGTCCGAGGGTAGACGCTCAAGTCGCTTCCTGTATCCACCAAGAATTGGATTTTCGAACCACGGTCAGTAACAAACAGGCGACCTGGAGTGGAAGGGCAATCGTCAGCCGCCATTATCGACTGCCCTGAGCGTTTCCCGTCTTGAAGTCGCAAGGTTTCACGCAGTTGTTAGCTTGGCTGCCAAACTTGTAGTGGTACCAACATACTGGAAATTTCCGATGATTCGACTGTGATCTTGACTGGGATGACGTCCGACTTTTTTGACGTGACGTCCGTCGACAATGAGAACGCGGCCGCTCGCGTCCAGCGGTGGTAAGAGCACTTACTTGTTTGGTTAACTCAGTAATCTGCCGGGCCATTACATCTATTGTTGATTCAAGCCGAGATACAGAAGTAGCTGCTACCTGAGGCGATGCTGGCGCGATGTCATGTACTCTGTCCGCTAAGTCTGCCAGTTCTTGTAGGGATAAGTTTGACTGAGACGCTATTATAGTCTGGAGGTTATGCGGTAGTCTGCTTGTCCAAACGTCGGTGATAAAATCATCAGGCATATTGGGTCCTGCCAGTTGCTGAAGATGTCGCAAAAACTGGGATGGTTTACGATCCCCTAGCTCTTCGGATTGCAATAACTGCTTTATCTTCTTTTGTCTGGATAAGGATAGTCGCTTGATGAGTTCAGCCTTTAGCTTGTCAAATTTACCTGTGGCTGGTGGGTTTTCGATGATATCTTCCACGGTTGCTGAGTATTTTCCATCTAGATTTGAAATTACGTAGTAAAATTTCGTGTTATCGTCGGTTATACGAGCTATATGAAACTGCGCTTCAATTTGTGCGAACCATATTGATGGCTTCTCTGCCCAAAATGGCGGCATGCGCACGCCGACACGAAATAACTCCGTTAGCGGGTCTCGTTTCTTATGTGCGCCGCTAATTGTTCTATTCTGTGATGCTCTGGAATGTTCCGTGCCGCTGCCATCGGTACTGCTCATTGTAAAAGTCCTTGATCGGGGTCACCAGTTATGGCGCGTGGTGACGTGGTTGAAGACGCGAAGTAAAAGAATGTAAGCGTTATAGTTCACTTTTATTCACCACACACACAATTTAAACATAGAAGGAGAGTACAGTACCAGTATTTCCGGTGTAATACCAGAAAGCAATAGCAAGTATATAGATGGTAAGCAGAGGAAGAAATAGATATGACGAAAGCGAGCGAATAGCGATATTGCGGTAAGACTGTGCAGCGATAAACAAGCGTGCGTTCCGCGTACGAGCGTTTAGTCGGGACTGGCTGGCGAGACGATGCACCGAGCTGCGCGGGCGCATTAACGGTATTCATGCGCCCCGCGCTCCGCGCCGTCACCCCGCGCGCTCGGAGCCCACCATCTACGCACGGCGCAACATCGCGTACTGAATGTCGTGTTTTTGTGATATTGAATAATTTAAATAATGTGTTTGTATGTGGATGTATGTGAATGTGTGTGAATGTAGGTGAATGTTAATGTGTTACCCACACATCTATCTCAATTCTTCGGAGTTCTTCGATGTTCTATCCGATGACGAAATATCGCTTGACCGCGGTCTAACTTATTACGATTCTTTAAAGGACGTGAATATCTCGATTTATTAAATTATTTTTATATATTTAGAGTTATTTATATATATTATAGCTATACATTTAATAGCTATATTTTTGCTGCTTCCTTCGGTTCCCCGTTATTTGTGACTTGTTTTTTCTTTTCTTTTTCTTTTAATTACCATTATTAATCCTTTTTTTTTTGTGACGTCACTGTGGTCTCAGCTGAAAATCAGCGTCGTGTTTATCATATAAGACACTCCAAATGCTGAGTACACCCTTTCTTGTTGGTGTTACAGACAGACAAAGTTTTACTACAGTATGAGAATAAAGAAAATTTCTTTCTTTCTTTCTTTCTAACGGAATGATAAGTCAAGACAGCGGTCTTAGTGACAAAGTTGAAAAGTGTTATGCGCCCTGCATAAATCTGTCCAGTTTTAATAACAAATTTGGCTAAGTCAAGTCAATGTCAAAGCTGTGATAGCCTAGTGGTTAGGACGTCAGCCTCCTAAACAGAGGTCGGGGGTTCGAACCCGGGCACGCAATTATAACTTTTCGGAGTTATGTGCGTTTTTAAGCAATTAAAATATCACTCGCTTCAACGGTGAAGGAAAACATCTTCTGCACGCCTGAGAGTTCTCCATAATGTTCTCAAAGGCGTGTGAAGTCTGCCAATCCGCACATGGCCAGCATGGTGTATTATGGCCAAACCCTTCTCATATTGAAAGGAGACCCGTGCCCGTGCCGTGCCGTGTAATGAGCCGAGAATGGGTTGATCATGATGATGATGATGATGATGATGAAGTCAATGTATGCTCTATAAAACAGATGAGATCTATAGAGAGTACTTCGGCTTTATTCAGTCAAAGTTAGTTTTATACGAAACATAGTTATGCCGGAAAAATACTGTTGTCTCGTTTTAACCGTGTCTTAAGTCTAGAGATATGGATTGAAATGTGTTAAAAAAAACTGCTTAATTTTTTCCGACCAACAAATACAACTAAAATTATACAACGTCCACCCGACGCTAAGCGATTTTTGTGGGTTAGGTAAGCTAACCCACAATGGGTTAGCATACTCTTAACAGGTTAATCCGATACCATCCTAGACTGCCTCCCCCCCCCCCCCCCCAGATAGCCGTCAAGGGCTAACTGGTAGTGTATATAAAAGAAAAAACCTCATTCGAATTTCCGACATTATACAACGTTCATTTGTAACTGTAAGTTTATGTTAACCCAAAATAAACGTAATCCAAATTCAAATTCAATCAATAAACTGAAAGTAGGCCATTTCCTGTTAACGTAATTTTCCGCAAAATGTAATCGAATCATAACCCCTTCCCTTGATAACTGCGCAATGGATGAATGTACTCTCAATTAAGTGACGTGTTTTTGGGGCGACGCAACTATAACCTAAGGGAGGGGGAGAAAGAGGTTGCCTATCAATTAAGTTATTACACCGGGACATGTCAGAAAAGGTTTGATGATTAAGCCAAAATGACGCAGTTTTTTGTTTCAAATAACATTTTTTTTAATATAAAATATTATGTTAATACTTGTACATCCATGTTTCTATCTTTCTATACCGTTAGTATAAGATTTGTTACTAGTTTTCGAATATCGAAACACACTAAAATAAATTGAAACGTATCTACCTAATTATTAAAATTCAAATTCCTCCATGCTTACCTACGAGCACTAGTATGTTTTGTAAAATAAAAATAAGCGGTACGGAAATTGAGACTCTAATCCCATTACGTAAGATCCATTTTACTCTGATGTTATAGTGTTTCGATAATCGAAAGCGACTCCAAGTTTGCGAGTGTACAAGTTTTATACAAAGGCACTGTTGCATTCAAACCTTAGCTTTATAATATTGTAGGTGGTTTTTTTAGTCCATAACTTATTATTTACAGTGTTATTTGCCCTTATTCCACGTACTCAGAGTACTTTCTGTTTTAAAATTACTTTTACGTTGATTGCCCTTTCCTTAGGGAACTTAAAAGGCTGTGTAACGTCTTCAAGTTGCATCGTGTAGCAATTCAAATATACTTTATTCAAATAGTCCTTTAAAAGGCGCTTTTGACGCGTCAATAATTTACATACTAGTGATTTGATGGTGATAACTACATTCGTAAACTTAAAACTAAAGCTATGTGGGTTCCAAACGCGCCCCGGTCTAAGAAGAAGCCCACAACAAACTTAGCCACGTAAATTTACTTTTTGTTATCACCATCTGACATGCCACTTAAAATTATATTAAGAACTATCTTATTAGAGCAATATTTCCCACCCACGCTTGTTTATCATTTACATAATCCTTTACACTATAGTAGGACTTTTCTACAAGCTTACGTTTTATATAAACTTTGAACTTAAAAATTGCTAGCTTGACTTGAATATAACTTCCAATGTAATAATCAAAGGAAATCCGTATACAACTTATGATCATGGTATCACTACACAAAAAGTATCGAGACAACCCCTTGCTCGAAAATCGTGTTCAAGTAACGGACAACTGTATTTTCGTCCCGTCTGCGCTGACTCATCGCACTTACAACGCAGACATGTGGTTCTCATTGTTTTAAACAGCGTGACAAAAGTCACTAGAGCTTTTCAAAATTCTTTATTCAATTCATGACTACTTTCCCTAAAACTTTGCTTGCATATCTAACTGAGAAGCTTGCTCTGAGTGTGGGTACAATTCAAAAGTAACCCATAATTATTTTACAACTGTATATAAAGAAAGTTACACTAATGTTCAACGTATTCAAAATCATCTAGATATTCAATGAAACCTAATTGAGTTTTTTTAGTTAAATATGAAAATGAATTGAAATAAAAAATCCTACTGTTTTACTACGTATATCGTGGATTTAAAGTTAAACAATCTCTACAAGAATTCCCTTATATCTACTAAAATCTTTATTAAAATAAAATAGAAAACCAACCTAATGGAACGCCTTTTAAATTTAATTTAACAGAAAAAATCATCAAATTATTAAATCTTCAGTTATCCAAAAAAAACTTAAATAACAAAGTTATTTAGAGAAAAAAAATATAGAAAACAAACGCAGATTATTTAAATTAGAAAGATCGCACAAGAGCCTGGGTAAAACTTTAGTAATTACTTTTCTAGTAGTTTAATAATTTTTAAGTTACTTATGAGGTTCTCCGTATCATTTTCGTAATAAAACAATGACTTTTAGCTAAAAATATAACGTAGTACACTTTGAAAATACTGCACATAGTGTTTCTAAAAAATTGCCAGACATTTGGTGACAGTACCTATCGGTATTTGTGAATCATTCGGTTGCAATGATGACGCTAGCGAGAAAGGTCGGCTGAGGAATCTTCACGGTGACAGTTCAAGTATAAATAGATGTGATTCAAAATTATGTGACGATGCTTTAACTCTATGATAAGTTATAGAGGCAGCCTGCGTTTGACTCAGCGATTATAATAACGTAACGTTAAGATGAAACGCGAGAGAGATGGACTCGAGCTTCCGTTAGTCGTTTATACAAATTATTAATGTTATTTCGGACTATGGTTGTCCTATTTTTTTAAGCATCTTTCATATTATGTTACAATATATATGACTTCTTCCCGTTTACGTTATCTAATGTAATTTAAACGACGTGTTTGGACGCTTTTGAGTTAGTTAAGAGTGAGTTATAAATTAGTTTGTTAAAAATAATTCTATCATGCCCATGTGAAATCAGGTAATAAAATTCACGGTGGCGGCAAGAGTTCCAAACCAATTAACGCCACTATTGACCATTGCTTTAAAAGTATTTTATATTAGCTTTGGTCTCCGTGCAAGACTTTGGAGTACCACCATTAAAACTATTCAGAGACGAAGTAGCGGTACGATCCAGCCAGTAATAAACTGAGCCACGGTCGAAGTTAAGGCTAAGAACAGCCCGGTTACGCTGTCACAACCAATAGGATTAGCACAGCTAATAGTCAGTCCGAAAAAAAAATCAGAAACAACCTAACTTAGTTATTCAACTTACCGCTACTTAACAGTTTCATGCTGTCAGGTAGCAAGTTACCTAACTGCTTAAAGATGCAGTACCGTAGCAAACCACTAGTCTTAGGATGATCTAGCAGTCGCTTGAGTATCTGTGCAAGACTTTAGAGTACCACCATTAAAACGATTCAGATGCAACCTAACTTAGCTAGAGTTATCCAACTTACCGCTACTTAATAGTTTCGTGCTGTCAGGTAGCAAGGTACCTATCTGCCTAACGATGCAGTACCGAAGCGAACTATAAGTCTAAGAATTATCTAATAGTCGCTTGAGTTTGTCTGGTGGGAGGTTTCGGCCGTGGCTAGTTACCTTCCGACAAAGACGTGTCGCAAAACGATTTAGCGTTCTGGCACGAAGTCGCGTAGAAATCAATTAGGAGCGTGGGTTTACCATACACCCAATAGGATAGCCCGCTACCATCCTAGACAGCATCATCATCAGGTGGGATAAGGGTTAACTTGTAGTATATAAAAAAAAGCAAGACTAAGCAAGTTTCGTCAAATAATCATATTGAGAGACCAGCCAAGTTAGCTATAGTTATTCAACTTACCGCTACTTAAGAGCGTGGTGCCATCCGGTAGCATGGTAGCGGTGCAGTACCGCGGCAAGCCCTTGCTGCTGATGAAGTTCTTCGAACGCTTGCCCTGCTCGATGAGCCTCTGCGGCGGCATGCCCAGGAGTTCGATTATACACGCCATTTGGTCCGCTTCGTCTTCGCCGGGGAGGAGGGGGAAACCTGGAAACGTTTGCAGGGAGAATTTTATAATTGTTGTCAACACCTTGTACTCGTAGCTTAGATGATCCTCCAGGAAACTCCAATGCGCATTGCCAGGTGAAAAGTGATGAGGACTTCGAATAGATAAAGTTAATGATGGAATGTGCTAAACTGTGCTATATTTCTTAATCTGCAAGGAGAACAAGCTAAGCTAATAAAGTAAAGGGACCATGAGATAACGATATTTTTTTTTATAAACTTTATTGCACAAAGAAAATGTACATAAGGCGAACTTAATTCTAAAAGCATTCTCCACCAGTCAACCTTGGATCATGGAGAAACAACCATGGTAGGCGCACAAAAAATATATATATGTATTTAAAAACAAAAACAAGATACATAGGTCATATGTCATTAAAACAAATCAATTCAGATAAATTATGGCAATAAATAATGACAAGCTGAAAATTTATGAATGTCTGTAATTGAATGCGGTGAATGTTTGGGTATTACATATACCCGTGTTTGTCACAGTGTATGTAACATATTATTAATGTGTGTATGTGTGTGTGGGTATGAATGTATACATATGTGCAAATATTGTATGTGTACATTTTATTTGTAAGACTTTATCTTCACTGTTTCATCATATCAATAGCACTGTTTACTGAATGTCCCATATTGTATCCCATATATCTGCCTGCATAACCTGGTCAGAAAACCTGTGCACACTAAATATCCTATATTACGCTGAGTTATAATCACCTGTGAGCAGTTCCGCAAGTATGCACCCCAGCGACCACATGTCGATGGGCATGCCGTACTTCGCGCCCATCATCACCTCGGGCGCGCGGTAGAACCTCGACTGGATGTACGTGTACACCCGCTGGTGCTCGTAGCACGAGCTGCCAAAGTCTATCACCTGGAAACATACAAACAAACATTTCAATTAAACTCTAATAAAGCATTAACGTTTGTCGTAGAGGCGTTCCTAAGCGTATATACAAATATAACGATCAAACTTTAAAAAAATATGTATACATATATGTATATGTATGTATGTGTATATATATATATATATATATATATATATATATATATATATATATATATATATATATATATATATTAATACAAGTTAGTATTTGACAAAGTGTACCTATAATGTCTTGTAAAAACCGATTATTCGTTCTTACGCATAATCAACACACAACACAACAAATTTAAAACACAGACAAAGTTTGCGTGAATTTCAGCCTCGGTAATGCCACACGTAAATTTAAATACCTGGATTAAATAACAAAGTTATCTTACGATAAAGTGTTAGTTAAACAATGCTTTACAATACAAATTGTTTGTATACATTAAGTGACATTGGGCAGGCCTAAAATTCGGAGAACGGACGACTGTCGAGGAAGGACGGAGTTGGAATGGCCCCTAACCAGGGGCCTAGATACGATATCAAATGCAGGAGTCGCAGGAAACTGCTGAAACTCCTTGTAAAAATCTATGTCGAGCAGTGATCAATCGGTTAAAATTATGATGATGTACTTTGGAAACATAATATGTGTTCGGAGGGAGGCTTCGGCCGTGGCTAGTTACCACCCCACCGACAAAGACGTGTCGCCAAGCAATTAAGCGTTCCGGCACGATGTTGCGTAGAAACCAATTAGGAGTGTGGGTTTACCATACCCCTAACTGGTTACTCCGCTACCATCTTAGACTGCATCATCGCTTACCATCAGGTGAGATTGCCGTCAAGGGCTAACTTGTAGTGTATACAAAAATAATAATGATAACCAAATTTTTGGTACTCTTTTGATCGAATTTAGATTAAATAAGTAATTTAATCTAAATTTTATTATTGAGATCACATATGCATATTTCGAGAGCTCTTATGAGTCGAATGTCTGGATATCGTAAAATCGGCCCAGACGCAATAGCAGGGAGGGCTAGTATTAAAAACATTGTTTACTGTTGAATATTTATGTAAAACAAGACACATAAATATTTCCAATACTCGGAACTCATTGTGCAAATTTGTTTGAGTCTAAAGAAAAAACATTTGCCATAAACATTTGAATGTACATAGGATTTCCACCTCGCAGTATTTCTTCGTATTCGTGTCTTTATTGGCTTATACTTATTATTTTACATTTCTATGGGTAGCGTTCACTGATATCTGGATAATCTAGTGGTCAGCATATTCGGTCATGAATCGCGAGGTCCTAGATTTGGTTGGACCAGATTCGATGATACCGGCTACAATTTTACATTACTATCTAAACAGACCTTCCATTAATTTCTTTCATACTTGCTTCTATAATTTATTTTATATTTATATGAATAGAAGCAGGCGTTACTTTGCGGAAGTCCATGACAAACAATAAAAAAAAAGTATAATTTGCTATATAATATAGCAAATTATACTTTTTGTTTAATATTTATATGTTGTTGAAGTGGTGATAGCCCAGTGGTTAGGGCGTCAGCCTCCTAATCAGAGGTCGGCGGTTCGAATCCGGGCACGCACCTCTAACTTTTCGGAGCTATGTGTGTGTTTAAAAAATTCAAATATCACTTGCTTCAACGGTGAAGGAAAACATCGTGAGGAAACCTGCACGCCTGAGAGTTCTCCATAATGATCTCAAAGTCGTGTGAAGTCAGCGTGGTGGACTATGGCTAAATCCTTCTCATATTGAGAGGAGGAGGTGCTCTGTAGTGAGCCGGTAATGGTTTGATCATGATGATGATGATGATTTATATGTTTATATATTATCATATTTTCATAATCCTATCCGCTGATAAAGTACTATCACTGGTATGTATTTTATGTTTACTAAAATAGTAAACAGACGTTGTTAAACATCGGGTAAGAAAACAACAGAAAACACAAAAGCTTAGGCCTTGATGTCAAACAATACAAGCGAGATCAGCCTTGAAATACGTAAACAAATAAAACTGCGATTCCGTACATCTGACAGGAAAAATATATTACCTTCGATCAATAATGTATAAGATGTGCTGTGCTTCAAAAATTGATATCTCATTCACGAATTGGAAACGTAGTCGATTAGTAGTATAATTATTGTTGGTTTATTTTATAACTAGGATAAGTTAAATTTGCACTACTTCACATTTGCATGCGGTGTTTGCCTATAAGAGGCTAAGCAATTTTTTGTTGTACCTCAGTGCAAGGTACAGAATCTTGTTATAATAAATGTTTTGGCTGTTGGCGAACCAAATAAATTAAAAAAAAAAGACGGGTTGCACTCAGGGAGTGCCGGCAGAAGTGAAAACTTGATTATTAACGTTGAGCATGTTTGATATTTTGGAATGGTTAGGGAATAATTTTGCACCAATTGCTTTATCAGTATAAAAGTACTATCATTTATGTGGTAGAATACAATATTAATTTATTGCGCTATCGTACACAAACATGACAATTTATATTACATTAAAAATTTAACACTTTAAAACTATTACAATTATTTTACATTAAAAAGTTTATCTCTCCGAAAAATCTACTTTCATCCATAATTTCAACGACTTTTTCACCATCATCATTACCAGAACTATCCATGGATGCGCGTGGCACGCTGTAACATACACGAACATTCGCGCAAGCGCCCTGCGCTGCCTAAACGAAACAGTAGGCCCAGGCATACATTTTCGCCGCGCCGTAGAGAGGGGATAGCTGTCTACTCTCCATCCGTCTTACGCTTTTTCGATCAGGTCACGTGTCCTGACGCGAGTTTAAGATTTTATACCCATTACAGAAAAAGTGCTCAACGCCGCTAAAGAAGTTTTCACTTCAAAAAAATTAAAAATCTCGAAAATAATATTCGAAAAACCAGTCGAAAAAAGTGTCGGAAAGTCTCTTAAGCTAGCAAATACTTACCTACTAACGGCTTTAAGTTATAAATGCAAAAATGTGTTGATTAATTTATCGTACAGCAACAGAGCTACTGATCAACTTGATTTGTGAAGTGACTGTTTATGGGACTGACAAAACCACTTCTTGTTTCGGTAACAAAAAAAGCTGCTGAAACGCATAATTTTAATTATTGTAAGAACATATGTAGTAGATTATTGATCGAAGCCAATATTTCTAAGAAGCTTTGGAGTAAAGTTTGCATCTCAGCGATTTAGTTTTGGCGCGTGCTATTTTTGTTGGATGTTTTCTCCAATAATGCTTACGCTATCGAGCTCGAATTAGAACGTTTTGCTCCCCATTTTGCCATGTTTGTTGTGGGCTTGCATTACCGACTTTATTTATAACACATGGTAGAAGCACGTTCACTTTAACCGGGTTTATTAAGATAGACAAAATTGTAAGATCGAATTTAAAACCCTTTCGTTTCGACTGAACGTGAAGCATATGATAGCGGGTAAAGGATATGACAATCGTAAAAGCTATCTATAAATGACAAGCTTTCGGGAATTCATGTCAAAACTGCACAGAAATTAATTTTACAAATGTTTAAATGATAAATATTTTTCTCCTTTCGCCTTTTTTTTTATTTTGCCCGCCGGAAGCGACGCAGGCAAGACTTCCGGCGGAGTATGTGGGACTCACCGGTGGACAGACTGGCGACCAGAATACCCACTAAAACCCAGCGATGCTCTTTCGTGTCGCCTGGTGGCTGGTTCTAAGGAACACCCACGCACTCGACCGCAACCCAACCAGCGGCGTCCACCGAGGCAGACCCTCCACCGGGGGCCTATGCACTCTAACCACATCCGCACGTAGATATAGAAATTTATTAGACCTTATTATTTTGTAATAAATTTTACTCGGCATAATACCGGAACGTGAAATCGCTTGTCGGTATGTCTTTGCAAGTAGGGTGGTAATAAGACAGCGCACATATTGCGTCACGGAGGTCATGTGATTAGGACACTAGGTCCTAACATAGGACGTCCGCTTCCTAATCAAAGGTCGGGGGTTCAATCGTTACGTGCGTTTTTAAGCAATTAAAATATCACTTGCTTTAACAGTGAAGGAAAACATCGTGAGGAAATCATGCCTGAGAGTTCTCCATAATGTTCTCAAAGGTGTGTGAAATCTGCCAATCCGCAATATGCGTTTTGAATTTAAGTAATGTTAAATTAAACATCACTTGCTTGCCTGAGAGTTATCTATTATGTTTTCAAAGGCTTGTGAAGTCAACCAGCGCGGTAGACTACGGCCACAACCCTGCTCATATTGAGAGGAGACCCGTGCTATGTAGTGAGCCGGCAATGGGTTTATCATGAAGATAATGATGAAAACACCCTGTAACAATATTACCTAGTGTTCGCAAAACTGCACCTACTTTGCTGTAATACCACCGTTCGGTCGTGTTGTTACATTCATGAAGCTAATTTAACCGTGTCCTGGAACCGTCTTGCAGTAACACTCTCAGTTCGTACTGTGGTGGAAATAAACACGCGTTTGCGTAGACTACTGACGCACGGCGGCGCACGAGGCGTTCGTTATTGCCTATTGTGTTTAATCTCGAATTATAGTAGTGAAAGTGAGTTAAAGAGCCCCTATACTGTATTAAGTTATTTTTTAGATGTCGAATTAAAACAAGTAGATGAGTTGGAAACTAATGATTAATAACTAACTAATAACTAATGATTAATTGCTCTATCTCCATAGGTACTATAACTTATTATTCATTATTCATTATGTGAGATGGTGATAACGAAAAAAAAACTCCGGCTAAGTTTGTTGTGGGCTTTAGTTTTAAGTTTACGAATATAGTTATCACCATGAAATAACTACTATGTAAATTATTCACGCGTCAAAAGTGCCTTTTAAAGGACTATTTGAATAAAGATTATTTTGTATTTGAATTTGAATATATTGCTGGGTCTTCCCAGACGAAGAATTACACTTTATTAGATACATAAAATAATACAGACTAAATATAAAACAAAGATAAATTATAATTTTGACATATAAGGATTCCCTGGGATGAAATGTAACGTTGACGATATCTTTAAAATATCTAACATTTTTTTTATCCACTACAAGTCAGATGTGCAGTGATGATGCAATCTAAGATGGTAACGGGCTAATCTGTTAGGGGTATGGTAAACCCATACTCCTAATTGGTTTCTACGCGATATCGTGCCGGAACGCCAAATCGCTTGGTGACACGTCTATGTCGGTAGGGTGGTAACTAGCCACGGACAAAGCCTCCCACCAGACCAGACTCGAGCCGGGAATCGAACCCAGAACTTCCAACTTTATAATGCGACAGCGCGCACGCTGCGCCACGGAGGTCGTCAAAGAACTTATAAAAGTTTAAATTGTTGGCCTTTGCCTAGTTTAAGTAGGTCGTGTTTTAGGTAGATGGTCTCGCTTTACTTTTGTACTACCGGGTAAAACTTCTGATAAGTTTACCATACTAACTATCTTCACAATATATGCCGACCCAACGCTTCGAGTCACCCGTCTGCACTATTAATATGTTCACTCGGCTTGTAAAAGTAAAATAAAACCTGTAAACTGCCTCAAGAAATAGACTATAAACATAAAAAAAATTACAAAAAATAAACCTAAATAACAATTTTCAAAGATTTAACGGATTTTTATTTGAACTTTTATATTTTAAACCCCATTTAACTAACAACCTTAGCGGTGTAAATTCAAAAATTTATTTAGAACTCTGAAATTTGTTATCAATTGTAAAAAGGTATTTCAAAGCGAGTATATTATTAGTATAGATTCTTAATATGTAGACAAATTACATAAATATGTTACAGAACTTCCTCCGAGTTCGATCCAAGGTCCGGTGTATCTAGGAAACGTAAAACAACGATAAATTCGTAATATCAGACCAAATCTTCAATCAATCATAAAGAATGTTATTATTATAAACATTGCATCAACATGCGAATAGTGGAAAGCGATAACGAACGATATTCTCATCTCTTTCAGTGCCAAGAATTTGATGATAAACAAGACGTGTTTCTACTACGTGAATATTTTCGGTTCCCAAACAAATGAACTTTAGCAACTTGAAACAACAGCGTTAGAATTCGACGCAGTTATTTTCATGTAGAATTTCATTCATCAATTTTTTACCGTGGTGTTTGCAGTTGCAAAAATGAGAACAACTAATTTATTCCTTGTTTATTAACCGCAATGATTCAATATAGTGGTCCTAGTTACGAAACTTTTAATTGAGATCAGCTATCAAGAACAACTTCTATTACAGCATTGCAAGTATTCTAAGTAATGGAACATGTTGAGTTCTTGTTTGATTTTTTACGACCTCCCTGGCGCAGAGCGCGTGCTGTCGCATTATTAAGTTGGAGGTCCTGGGTTCGATTCCCGGCTCGAGTCTGTTCTGGTGGCTTCGGCCGTGGCTAGTTACGACCCTACCGACAAAGACGTGTCGCCAAGCGATTTAGCGTTCCGGCACGATGTCGCGTAGAAACCAATTAGGAGTATTGGTTCACCATACAACAGGTTAGCCTGCTACCATCTTAGACCGCATCATCACTTACCATCAGGTGAGATGCCGTCAAGGGCTAACTTGTGGTGTAGGTAAAAAAAAAATAGTTTATCTTGTCGGACATCAACTATCCAGACAGTACAGTTGTCTTTCTGCACGTACTGATAATGTATTATGGTAGGGGAGCCCATGATGCTAAATGGGGATTTACTCGAGCGTCGTAGAGACCTATTGGGTTGCAAAGCTTAGATGATAAGAAGAAAAAAATGTTATATGATATATACCTTTCCATCGGTGGGGGAAGCGGCTATAGATTTTTAAATATGTAAAAAAAAACTGTTGCATGGACATCTTCGAGCGCGTCAGATATTGATAGCATCAATGGCCTACGTATTTTTAATAATGTACGTATGTTAATCTGATCGTTTGCATGATGCGTGTGGTTGTATGTAAGGGTTGAAAATTAAAAAAAAAAAAAATTTAATCGAGCGCGTCAGATTTTCTAAGGGAGTGTTAAGTACACCAAAAATAAGCTCTCATTCACTAATCTGACGACTCCGATGTGACGCAAAGTCGCAGCGAGTTTCATAATGTGCAAAAAAAATTCGCCATTTTGAAATACTCGAGCGCGTCAGATTAAGATATATATGGTTCATCTTTAAGTTCTAAACGTACTGTCTCATAATCTGACGATTATCTAGAGGGATTCGCCTAATCTGACAAAAAAAAAAAAAATTTTTAAATAATTGAACTTAATTAATAGAAAGCTCCAGAAATAGCATGAAAATAAATAAGTGTATGCTTTTTTATGTAGAATACATGTATTTATAAAAAAAAAAAATTAAAAAAGGCTTAAAAAAATTTGATGTTTTATAATTAATTGATTAATGTTTCTAATGTAAAGTTTTTGTAAGGCACTTTCACCACAAAATACACATTTTAACAATATTTATAAACTCTAATTAACATAAATAATATTAAAATAGCAAAAAAAGCCAAAACGTTGGAAACACGTTGTAAACAATATGCTACGAACGAGTCTTTATGATCAGCTGTGATGGCGTCATGGCAGCAAAAACCAGAGTGGGGACGGAGAGAGTAATAAATAGAGAAAGAGTGATAAAGAAATAGAAACGCGGAGAAGGAAATAAAGGCATCACCCAGCTGCACGCATTTAACTTTATCGGCGAATTTTTGTTATTTCGGCTTGCGGAAATCGTCAGATTATATATTTTTCGTTATTCATGAATTATTTCCTTCAAAATAAAAAAAAGTTTAGCTACGCTCGAGAATGTCGAGATGACGTTTTTTTTTTACAACTTTGCTGCCCTCCCGTTTCTTTACGTCACTCTCAAATTGTCAGATTAGTGGAATATACGCTTTTAAGGATGTAATTAACTCACCCTACCTTAATCTGACGCGCTCGAGAATTTCTGATGGTCAAATTTTTTTTACTAATCTGATCGTGTATCCTTCACGCGCGGCCTTATATATGGGGCTAATGTTTAGTGGAGGAACATAACCGGGTACAAGGTATCTCCCTGTATATTAATCTGCCGCGCTCGAGTAAATCCCGAAATCCCCGCTTGGGCTCCCCTACTATTAGTCGAATACGCTCAAAAGATTAACACTTTAACTCCAGATTCGATAAAGAACTTAACGTCTAAGAATAATCTTTGAAATGGAGACGCAAGGAAAAACAAAATAATATCAAATAACGGACAAGGAATTTAATTAAAGATAATAATGAACTGAGAAAGCTATCAAAGAAATATATTAGTGTGTTTTATTACGAATTTCATTTGTATAGAGAATCAAAATAAAACATTGAACAGTAAATTGTTACGTATCATTAAGACTTGAGTTAACAATAGGAGAAGTGAGCTAGAAAATTACAGGAAGATAAATCAGCCAAAATTGGAAAGGTCAATGAACTGTGTGAAACACTCGTATAATTGTCGGAACCCTACAGGAACTGCAAGTTCCTTAGAAAACTGTTAACGATGATAATATTGTACGTCCCCAATTCGCCGTCTTCTCGGAAGCGCCGGCGTTTGGCACACTGCCAGACGTGATCGGCGTAGACAATACCCCGATATTACTATGATTAGCGTTGATTGCACTTTACACATGAATACACAATCGACTAATTATCGTGTACTTTATGTTTCTGGTTTAGATAAACTAATAAAATAAACTTAAAAGCATTCAAGAAAAGCCCAGGAACTAAAACGCAAAAAAAACTTGGTTATATTATATTAAATACCAATTTCCTACTCAAACCAGTTATCAAAACTATTGTATTATAAAATTTAAAAAAAAATATTTTGTCTATTGTATAATAATCTCACCGAAGCGGTGATAGCCTAGTGGTAAGGGCGTCAGCCTCCTAATCAGAGGTCGGCGGTTCGAATCCGGGCACTACAGAGAACGGGCCTCCTCTCAATATGAGAAGGGTTTGGCCACAGTCCACCACGCTGGCCATGTGTCGATTGGCAGACTTCACACAGTTGAGAACATTATGGGGAACTCTCAGGCATGCCGGTTTCCTCACGATGTTTTCCTTCACCGTTGAAGCAAGTGATATTTCAATTGCTTAAAAACGCTCATAACTCCGAAAAGTAAGAGGTGTGTGCCCGGGTTCGAACCCCCGACCTCTGATTAGATTGGTAGGAGATTTTGGATTGTCGAGTCTTTATGTTGTTTCAACTATATGCGCAATGTTTTTTTTTATCAACTACCAAGAACTAGACCTTGTTGCATTATGTCACTGTTGGCAGCCACCTGTAAAAAGTGATGCTCATGACGGATATGTCACTTCTAAGAACTTCATAAAGCGTCACGTCGTACGGATTAGGACAATCAATTGCATCTACTTCCGATGATTGTTTATCGTTGATGATGCATTATGACTGTAATGCAATCATTAAAAAAAAATAACGTTTGCAATGAATAAACAGTCCAATAATCATAAGATCTCATTTTGAGTTTTAGTTTTGACGACTACCGTGGCGCAGCGCGCGCGCTGTCGCATTATAAAGTTGGAGGTCCTGGGTTCGATTCCCGGCACGAGTCTGGTCGGGTGGGAGGCTTCGGCCATAGTTAGTTACCACCCTACCGACAAAGACGTGTCGCCAAGCGGTTTAGCGTTCCGGCACGATGTCGCGTAGAAACCAATTAGGAGTTATGGGTTACCGTACCCCTAACAGGTTAGCCCGCTACCATCTCAGACTGCATCATCACTTACCATCAGGTGAGATTGCCGTCAAGGGTTAACTTGTAGTGGATTAAAAAAAAAACTACTTTTTTTTTGCCGCACTTTGCACTACTGCAATCCGGTTCACACTCTTCCCTGTCGATAAGGTCTACTGTAAATATTTGATCTGAAGATTCTGGATTAGGTTGAGTATATTTACTAAGGGTATTAAACAAACCATTATAAGTACTGCAAGGTTCTGTAATATGGTTTGTATTAACAGCTTTTTATATTTGTATCGCTATCATTCCGCAGATCATCCTGACACACCACTTGTTCGTACTTTTTCCATATAATGATTCTCACATCGAGGATTGCCTTTAAAGTATCGCTTAAGCGTTAAGGCAGACTTTGCATATTTTTATTTTCATAACAATTACAGCATTTGCAATAAATACATACAATAATATAGCAATACGGCCTTTGCCTGTCTTTTTGACTTCCTGTACTTATGTTTTTCTTCTTTTTAGCGGTTGCATAATTATTATATACCCTATGCTATGAAATAGTCCAAAGTTCTTCCTACATTTCTGATGATGAGCTGATGATGAATGAATATTTACATCTACAATAGGTTGCTACTAATTATTCATCTTTTCCAAAAAACATTAAAAAATACAACTGGCTCTAAATGTCGCCAGAGTATTGTGGCTTTATAACGAAATAATATTCATAAATGGGACGCGCGTCGCCACTCGGGCTCAATTGGGATTAATTGTGAAATATTTCCACATTCACATGCTCGTTTATGGCATGTGGACAAACAAATTCAACTAACTATTTGTTTCAGGTCCAATATTAGACAAACTAAGTGGTTAGCAAAATTTTTATACAAAACCTGCCAAATCAGCTCAGAAAAATATTATTATTTTTCTAATGCGAATCGACCCTTCAAGTGTCGGTAACGTTTTAACAGTATTGTTTTAAAAACAAATTGTTATACACAAAGAAAAAAAAATAGACGCTAGAAACGTACATCTAATTTTTTTCAAGCTCGTTGTTATATATATGGTAAGCAGGCAAAACTTCTTTAATTTTTCTGTTGATTTATAAAGTTTATAAACTGGAGAAAAAAATACTTGTTAATCAGTTAACATAACACAATACAATATACAAGTAATAATTATAATACCTTAATCTCATAGCCGAAAATATTGATATTTTTGGTTGCTCTTTGAGTGAACTCACAAGGACAGCAATGTGGACTATGTTACACCCAAATTTGTTGAGATGTAAGGTAGTTTAAACTCTTTAAATCTGTAAGGTGGTGTAAAACAATTATAATTCGCGGCATTAATTGTTTTTTAGGCTTTCTATCTGTCTAATACCAAGGACATATGATACTCCTAAGTACGTTAATATCCATTGCAAATGAAATAATCATGATTAGTTTTGATGACAGATCAGACGTGTCGAGACCTACTCCATTAAGAAGTAACTTCAATATTTAGGGCATAATCCTTGGAACAACTTTGCGTTCTGTGTGACCCGACCCGTCTTCTTGTATATGTGTTAATGATGATTTCTCGAAATGTCACGTATTTTGAAATTCACAGAAATAATCACCTTAAATTGTATCATTAAAATTCACGTTAATAACTTTTGTTACTATTCATAAATTTAGCATTAATATGGACTTTACCTATTTCCAGTTTTGAAAAACCCGACATAATCGTAAACAAAATTATACTGTTGTAATTCTCAGAGACTGTAAAGCTTCGGCACATAAAGCACGAAAATTATGTTGTGTACATCACACAACTTACTACAAATAGACGCTATGTTTTCATGTATAAAGGAAATCGTGATTCTTTCTAAACATTTCAATCAATGTTACCAGATTGACGGACTCTTAAATGCAGGGCTTTTAAATTCAATTTCAAATTCAAATAATCTTTATTCAAATAGTCCTTTAAAAGGCGCTTTTGACGCGTCAATAATTTACAAAGTAGTGATTTGATGGTGATAACTACATTCGTAAACTTAAAACTAAAGCTATGAGGGTTCCAAACGCGCCCCGGTCTAAGAAGAAGCCCACAACAAACTTAGCCAGGTAAATTTTCTTTTTGTTATCACCATCTCACATGCCACTTCAAATTATATTAAGAGCTATCTTATTAGAGCAATATTTCACACCCATGCTTGTTTATCATTTACGTAATCCTTTACACTATAGTAGGACTTTTCTACTTTCTTACCAGTGCCCTTAGTATTGGATTTATGCGCTCACAATCGTAGATTCGTTACCGAATTACGAAAATCTATCATCACAGTAAATTGAAAGGTACCTCAAATTTGTCCACGCGATTATTATCAAGTAAAATAATTTGTAAAGCTTTTTTCACAAAGAAATAATTTTACAGATAATTCAAATTCAATTCAAAATAATCTTTATTCAAATAGTCCTTAAAAAGGCACTAGGATAAGTCTAGTTATTTTAAACTGCCTGCCTATTCAATCTTTAATTTCAATAATTTACAAATGCGATGGCATCTTAAACAAAACATATGAGGTCTTTCGAAAATAAATGACATTTAGTGGCAATAAAATGGTAAATGATCTCGATAATTTTCATAAGACGTTAGGTATGCGTGAAGTTGAAAATTAAAAATTCATGCAAGACGCCTTTCATGCTAATGGAAATATTAATTAATTCATACGATAAAAGGAGACTAGCGGTAAAGACGGAGCTCTTCGGTCATTAATATGGAAATTGGAAAGCTCGTAAAAGATTAATAGCACGCTTTTAAAACAATAAATATAACGGACGTCGTTATGTCAATATATTTTTGGGGATATATATAGATACAAATAAATAAAACTGGATTGCACCTTAATTCGATGGTGCAGCTGACTCAAAACGAGTCGCTGAACATATCGACTTTTATAACTTTTTTAATCGACAAGCATCTTTTTATGTCTATATGAATCCTTCAGGCCGACCAGACTCGAACCAACAGCGTCCCTCTTTATAATACGAAACCGCACACGTACTGCGCCATGGAGATCATCTTAATATAAAGTAAAATATTGTCCACAAAAAGAAAGCTATTAAGATTTCCAAAAAAAAAGACATGAAAAAATGACATAGGTATTCTTGAAATCCGGACAAGATAAAATAATATGTATATTTTTTACACACTACAAGTTAGCCCTTGACGGCTATCTCACCTGGTGGTAAGTGATGATGTAGTCTAGGATGGAAACGGACTAACCTGTTAGGGGTATGGTAAACCCACACTCCTAATTGGTTTCTACGCGACATCGTGCCGGAAAACTTAATCGCTTGGCGACACGTCTTTGTCGGTAGGGTGGTAACTAGTCACGACCTCTCACCAGACCAGACTCGAACCGGGAATCGAACCCAGAACCTCCAACTTTATAATACGACAGCGCGCGCACTGTGCCACGGAGGTCGTCAAATATACGAATCTAACTGTTACAACGTGGCTAGTGTCTAATACTCCAGATAAATTAAACAAGGCAAAAGAATGCGACCTTCCTGCTTTGCGATGAGTTCCCAAGTTCGAAATTGTATTGACAGTCCACTAGATACACCTCGATTTACGATGCCGTTTACGAGTATGCGAGAGTTGAAGATTAAACAAATCGAATACACAATGAGACGTATATTTTTAACACCAGCCCATTACCCTCTAATTCACGCATGCCCGATGCTAATCCATCCATCGCGTTAGTTTATTTAAACTGTAAACCAGGTCAAGAAAATCAAAACCGCAACAGAAAGTGCTATGTAACCTTCGCGGAGACGCGAAATGTGATTTCGCGAAAAAAAAAAATACAAGCAGCGAAATGGTGAATGACGTACATTCAAATAGAGCTTAGACGCTGAACAAACGTGGACACTTGGTTCAGACAAAAGCATTAAAACAGACGTTTGTATGGAGCTAAGTGCGATTCCAAAAGGATTCATAGTAGTAAGACCATTTTTGTGTTATAATTCCATTCAAATTTGATGAAGATATGAAAGAAATCTTTGTTGATGAAAATACGGAACTCCCCATTGAACAAGAGCGAATCATTCGCACAAAAATTACAACAATTTACTTAATATTACACTGATGATTATTTTGACATTAGTGATATAAAAACAAAAGTGGTTTGTATATGGATGGATCTATATTAAATAAGCTCTCACATCTACAGATGACTATTATAATATGTTTTGCACCTTGGCGTTTGCTGTTACCAGTGGCTGAAATGAGAAGCGACCAAATATGCGCCCGTGTCTTGAACTTCTGTGTGTGGTACTTGTATTGGACTTCTAGCTACATGGAAAACAGATCAATTTCTACATATAGATAATTCAGGAGATGATGTGTGGTATGAAAATGCAATATATTTGCGTTTGCTGGGTAACATTTTTGTAGTGTGAGAATGAAAAGTAATGAATAGAAGCAGGCGTTACGTTGCGGAAGTCCATGATAAATAATAAACAGCAAGTATAATTTGCTATATTCCGCCGAGAAAAGTAAAGTAAAGTTTACTTTTCTCGCTTGTGAAGTCAACATCTCCTGAGGATGATCCGGTGTCGGGTCGAAACGTGCGTAGAGGTGCGTAGGAAGATTTTGTGTGGTGTTATATTATACAAATCTCCCGGTTGTCGGCGGAATATAGCAAATTATACTTGCTGTTTATTGTTTAGAATGAAAAGTGTCTACGCTTGTGCAGCGCCTTACGTCTATGAGGTGCTTGGACAATAGAGGCTGAAATTGTTTGTTTAGTAAAACGTTTAATGCTAGAACCACACTATTGATCGGAGAACTAGCATCGGAGCCAACTGAAACCAACTGGATTGAAAACAAACTGCATCTACACATATTGACGGTAAACCCCCAAACGTATTTGAAGAGAGCCAAAACTAGTTCAACTCTTCGCTTTTATTTAAACAGTTAAGTCGTCTGTGCGGAACTTACTCTAAACGATCGTAAAGCCGGACGGAGATGGAATAATTTTATTATGTAAGAATTGACATTATATTTCGCGTCGTGCTGATTTTTCAATACTTTATCACAGCACACAGTTCATTAATTGATTAGTATTTATGTATCCACAATACTATTATAATATTTGTTTGTTTCTTTTTTATTTATTCGTTACCATTGTTTAGGCCAACTCCAGCACCGATCTTGATAAAATTGAGCACAGTGATAGTTAGTAAGTATCCTGAAGACGACAAAATGAACGCTACAAAATTTTTTGAAAACTGACGAAAACCCAGACGTTGTCGCGAGCACAGGCAATTATATTTTGTGAATAACCTAATCTATAAACACTTCTCATAACTTATCCAAGGTTGCTTCATAAAGATAGCTTATCAGCAATTAAAGCCCGAAATAACAAAAAAAATCAATCCATTCCAAAATCTTGAAAATTGATTAAAATAAGTTTTACTATCCCCCATATCTACAGCAAAGTAATATTAACTGGTATTTTTCAACTAATTTCAATGTGCCATCTAATTACAAAAGTTCGAAGTAGTTGATAGTGAGGCTGAGAATTACGATGATTTAACATTGCGTATCTTAAAGTAGTGAAAATGTATCAAATGACAAATAACGACAATGGTACGGAGCCGGCACAACGCGTAACGTCTGTAACCGGACAGAACTGGGTGACCCCGTTACCAAGTTGTAAACGAACGACCTGTAATTAAGACGCTTCCCGGGAGGAGATTCGTGTCATTAGATTAAATAATAATATATATGACAGACATTTGCGAGGAACACTGATTCTTTCGCGAATTTCTCTTAGTACATTCAACGCTTCGTAACGATGTGGTAAACTAGCAACTCACATAGATTTGACGTTTCAATAGAACTCGTAAGAGCTCTGTTCCATCAGAATTCTTAACCTAGTTTATTTTTTTTGTTTTTTTATGCCTAGTAGATAACGTGTTTCGAGTAGTTTATTGAGAAAGAATAAATATACTTCGGTTTAGGGATGGACACTGCTAATTTTTAAACCTAATACTTTTATTAAAGCTCGAATTTGGCACAGCCTGGGTAACGAACCCTGAAGCTCGCGAGCTGTATTAGATAACGCTAAGCCCTTGCCACCAGTACCACTCTCATTATAAGGTCTCACTCTCAATACCTTGTAATGAGTTTATAACCTCCCATTCTAAAATCCCATTCTATTTAATCCCAAAATCAGACATCATAATGTCGCAGTTCTTCAGCATAACTTCGAATTTTGGTGCTACAAAGGGGTTGTCTTCATAAAACCACTCTAGGGGTAGGGCAATCCAGACTACGTGGAATGACTGTTTCGACCATGACAAGCTATTTACAATTCCTAAATAAAACAACAATATAGTATAAGTAACATTTATTGTTTATTACACACTAATGAATATTAAGGTTTCCGCACAAGCAAAGACCATTAAATCTTACCTCCTCACAGCACTCATATAAAAATATACATGTTATCCTTCTATAACAGTGATTTTATGTACCGTTCTCAGTTTTTTATAATTGTTTTTAGTAATTTTCAAAAACGCGAATGCTACTGTTACTGTCCGTTATCAAACTTTAACGAGAATCAACAACTTTGGCCCCAGAATTCCTACCAAAAGATTCTAAATTCAACCCCCTCATAATGCCTAAAAAACATGTATCCTACAAAAAAAACTGCAGTGGCATGTTGAGTTTAAAAGTAATTACGTAGTAGGGTTAAAGTAGTAAATAACGGTAGCAAATATATTTCATCTGAAACGTTTGAGTAATGTTTGTGAGCATTCCTAGAAAATACGGTCATCGGGTCGACTTTTGGAAAAATGGAGTGTTAAAATCTAGACGAAAACTCAATTTGGAATGGCGCCCGGTTGTAATTGCTCCGGATTGTGAAAAGGGCGATTTATCTCCCCCTTCCATGTGGGAGAGATATTTCTCTTGAAATACGAGTGACTAAGTAGCCGTTAAATTAGGTTTTAAAGTGTCTGTATGAAATTTAAGCTCGCAAAAGCAGATAGTTGAAAAATGTAATATGTTCTAAAAATCTATTTTATAAACCAGTAGAAAATGTATTTCCTACTGGAATCAGTGAGTCGTATGATATTTCTAACGATGGATTCACTGATACCATTAAATGTCAAATGCCCAAAATGATAAGATGTCATAATAATATTGTTTTTTCATTGTCTACAATGTTTTGTAGATCACTCACTGATATCATACAAATGTTTCCTACTCATAAGCATTCACCTGCCCCGCTTACATTCAAAAATGGTGGTAAGTAACAATATGACATATAAGTGTTTAACACAACTCAATTGAACCCCCCCCCCCCCCTACATATTTTTTTTTTACTCTCTTAATTATGATAAATGAATAATATAATGATGATGATGCAAGAAGACTTTATATTTTTAAAGATAAATAATATTAGTAAAATATTGTTTTTTTCTTGCCCTTATCTCACTATGTGGGGTCGGCACAACACTTCTTCTTTTATTCACTTTTATCAGCCGTCACTTCACTACCCACACCTTTTACTCGCATATCCTCTTTTACACAATCCATCCATCTCTTCTTTGGTCTTCCTTTACTCATTTGCCCTTTCATATACATGTACAACATACTTTTGGTGGCATTGCTTTCTTCTTAATAAAATATTGTACCTGCACTAAATAAATTTCAAGAGCGTTCCGTTCCGCTGCTGTCTTGTTTAACGTACGAAACCTCAATTCCGACCAATAAAATGTTTCCGCGAACACCGCATCCTCTGGCCGTTTAAAGTTTGAGTGCGAAACATAAAAAAAAAATATATAAAACACGTTCATATTTCACGCGCCTCGATAACAAGGTTTATTGATTTTCCAAAAAATATAACCGGTCGTTAATATACCTTAATTAAACTGTGTCAGCCGCATCGTAAGAGCATAAAATTTATAATTTAGCATACCTTGGGTCTGTTGGTTTTTAGGGTATCAACGAGGAATTCAGTTTCTCTTTCATCCTTTCCGTCCCTTTATAGTTTTGCTAAGTAACACGGTCGCCCTCAACAAAAAAAATATTATTATTATATATTATATGTATTACTAGCACCTTTAACTTTTCGGAGTTATGTGCGTTTAAAAAAAAAAGTCACTTGCTTCAACGGTGAAGGAAAACATCGTGAGAAAACCTGCACGCCTTCTGAGGCGTGCAGGCAGAACTCTGGTTCTCCATAATGTTTTCAAAGGCGTGTGAAGTCTGCCAATCCGCTCATGGCCAGGCGTGGTGGACTATGGCCAAACTCTTCTCATATTGAGAGGAGACCCGTGCTCTGTAGTGAGCCGGTAATGGGTTGATCATGATGATGTATTAGTAGTTCAATAAGAAACAGTAACAACACATGCTCACGAGTTTACAACTCATAAAATAAACTTTGAATTGTAGAAGTTTTATTCATCCTGTTTAGTTTTTCTCAGATTAAAAGAGTCTAAGCAATGTCTCACTTAACATTGGTCTGAGTGAAGACAAAATGCGTTTTATAGATAAACGATGAAGATCTCTCGGTTAAGTAAATATTAGTAAGTTGGAAATATTCTGGGTAAGATAAAAATACTTCTAAAAACTTAAAAAATAAACAATAAGAAAATGAAAAGATGCAGCGGCTGTCGCCTTCGCAAGACTCTCAATTTTTTTTTTAAACCGAATAACTTACTTCCGTGAATTAGCGATTGAGGTCGCGAGTAAAGAATTGGGCCAGTGTAAATAAAGAAACGGGAAAAATAAACAAATGTAAGTATAACTAATAATGAAAAAAAATATATACATACATATGAGAACCACTTAGCCTCGAAAGAACGAATCTCGAATTTCAATCGAGTGCGAAATGAGAAATACAAACAGAATACCCTAACAGTTTATTTAGTGAAACAGTATTACGTCTGCCATCTTTTTGAAATAAGCTAAGAATAAACATAAGATTTTCGCCAATCCGGTGGTAAAATGAGATATTATTTTCGTTGCCCATATTGGGTTACCTGACACGTTAAAACAAATTGCAGTCTCCTCATATTTTGTTCCTTGAACTATTATTTAGTACGGTACAGTCGCAAGCATTCCAGCTAGGCTACTTGTCAGGAGAACAAGAGGCAACTCGACGAGAGATTGTCCAGACAAGGTTTAAGACGCGCGGTTTGAGTCGACTTCATTAATTTAGCTTCTAGCTTTTACATCCCTCTGTCAAACAAAAGGACTGTGACCAGAGGAGTAGGCTATAAGTAAGACTGATGACGTTGATTCGATCAGTGTACCTACTTCTAAAAATGGATTTATTGGAGTAAAAATTATGTTTGGTAGCTGTGATAGTCCAGTGCTTAGGACGTCCCGGTGGTTCGATTCCGAGCCTCCTCTAACTTTTCGGAGCTACGAGTATGTTCGTTTTAAAGCAAATATCACTTGCTTCAACTGTGAAGGAAAACATCGTGAGGAAACCTGCACGCCTGAGAGTTCTCCATAACGTTCTCAAAGGCGTGTGAAGTCTGCCAATCCGCACATGGCCAGCATAGTGGACTATGGCCAAACCCTTCTCATATTGAGAGGAGACCCGTGCTCTGTAGTGAGCCGGCAATGGGTTGATCATGATGATGATTATGATCATTTTATTTCAATGAATATTTTAGGAGATATAGTGATAGTGTTTGGTACGAAATCGCTTGATGAGTCAATGCGAGAGCGTGGTAAAAATGCGGTGTAACGTAATGAAGTACGCGTCGTTATAAACGATGTAATGTGATAGAATGGGGACGCGCTCCGCGGATGGCACGCAGTAGGTTTACTGGGAACATCTCAATTCTGGCGAAGAAGACATTTTTTTAGGGACGGATTTATACATATTTTAAATTCACTTTGTCATCATTTTTAACCCCTAAACTGTGCAAATGTCTACTCAGCATGAAAGTTTGTACAAGTAGAGAGAGATTTGGCCGTAGTCACTCACTCTTACCAAGTGCGGATTTGTTCGCTTTACACACCTTTGAGCATAATAGAACCCTCTGTCTGCACACTTTCCCATCATGAACTCCTTCACAAGTGATATTTTGACTCTTCAAGAGTGATATTTAGTTTTAATATAGTTAAGTTTAAATAACAATTTTAAAAAACGCACATGATTGGTTTAACTTAATCCCCCGAATAAGACGCCGTAGGCAATAGGCTATCACCGCTAGTAATAAAAAAATATTGTACCTTTTGACGGAAAAATAATTGGATACTAGTTATCAAATCATTAATCATAATCAAAAGTCACGAAAAACAGTGTCACGCACTGCATAAATCCGTTACGTAATACACTGGATTATTTAAAGAAGAGCGTTGGTCGACCCCCCAACAAGGTGGACAGACGACACCAAACGAGTCGCAGGGAGCCGCTGGATACAAGCGGCCCAAGACCGTGGCCATTGGAACTCCCTACAAAAGACCTATGTCCAGCAGTGGACGTCAATCGGTTAAAATGATGATAATGATTAAGTTATTTATTTTTATAAATCGCATTTGAGAAAAAGAAAATCTTTTGAATACATCTACCGAATTGTCAATATGATATAGATACTAAATATTACTAAAGGTCCTGAGATTGAGATTTGTTTTTCTGTTTTCTGTAAAAATATTCTAGTAAAACACTCACAACTGCATATTGCAATCACAGTTCAATTTAAGGAGTACCTTGATAGCATGCTAATGAAAAAGGGCTTTGAGTAATATGGCCAGATACATAAATACGAGTATAAGTAAGCGATCTTTAAAGGGTTTGAAATAAAAAGCTTTCAGATCCTTAAACACGAAGTAGGTAAATGTATTTTTTTTATCCACTACAAGTTAGCCCTTGACGGCAATCTCACCTGATGGTAAGTGATGATGCAGTTTAAGATGGTAGCAGGCTAACCCGTTAGGGGTATGGTAAATCCATACTCCTAATCGGTTACTACGCGACATCGTGCCGGAACGCTTAATCGCTTGGCGACACGTCTTTGTCGATAGGGTGGTAACTAGGCACGGCCGAATCCTCCCACCAGACCAGACTCGAGCCGGGAATCGAAGCCAGGACCTCCAACGTTATAATGCGACAGCGTACGGAGTACGTGCCACGGAGGTAGTGTATACTCTAAACTGTCAATTAACGAAAAAAAAAAAAACAGTTTTTTTTTTTTAATATTCGCATTTCATATTAGCATCTGTAGGGAGCGCACCCACCGGAACAGTCGCCTAGACAACACAGACGAGAGGCAAATGAATTCCAATATTGATGAAATTTACGTAGAATTTGCATTTCGACTCGAATATGCACTTCGATTTGATCATTTACTCTCTTAATTGCTGGTTTAACTGGATCTCATTATCACTACAGGTAAATAAAATTAAAATGTACACAGACTTTATAAGGCCCTATTTAAGTAAAAAAACTATAATATAATAAAACTGTCACAGGAAGAATTCTGTACATTAAATATTTTGAAAATTTTGATTGGAGAATGCTTTACTATCGATACTGAGCTCAAAACAGTTTTTTTTGTCCGTCTATCTGTCTGTATCTTGGACCGCGTATCACGCCGAAACTACTGAATGGATGAATGAAATTTGGTATAGGAATAGCTGATACTCCGGACCAACTTATAGGATAGTTTTTATCCCGGAACTCAGCACGGGTCCTTTGGAAGTGGGGATGAAAGCCAAATTTGTATTTAGTTGTAATTCATTAACGCCTACTCCAATTTCATTCATTCTTTTTTGATAGGAAGGAGATACCTTTTACCTGGCTTTAGAGTATATAGGTAAGTTGTCCTGGTAACGTGCTAATCATGGCTTTATATGTACATATCCTGCAGACAATCAACATATAGGTGCTATGGCAATGTGTTAAATAGACATACAAAACTATAAGAGTTAGTTGGTTTCACTTAGTTGTGCTGAACAAAAATTTTATACGTTGTTTTGCGTAAGCAATACTATAAACTAGCATTATGATCAGGTTCATCTACGATCAGGTTCACTCAGGTGGAACTCAAGTACCTATCATTATATGCGTCTATAGACGTTCTTAGCTGGGTGCTAGGCTTTTTGAATAGTGGCCTATGTGATGGGATGAAGGGATTAGATCTCTGAGTAAATATATACTCAGATACATTAGTGACTTCACACGCTGTTTGATGAGTCGCTGCATAGCCGAGAGTGCGTCAGAAAGGCGTTTCAAAACTGGGACGATATATTTTCCGTAACTCCTAATGAATATCTTGTCTCTCAATAAGTTCAAAGTTTATATAAAACGTAAGCTTGTAGAAAAGTCCTACTATAGTGTAAAGGATTATGTAAATGATAAACAAGCATGGGTGTGAAATATTGCTCTAATAAGATAGCTCTTAATATAATTTTAAGTGGCATGTGAGATGGTGATAACAAAAAGAAAATTTATCTGGCTTAGTTTGTTACGGGCTTCTTCTTAGACCGGGGCGCGTTTGGAACCCCCATAGCTTGAAAAATTTGATAAAAATACTTTTCGGCTATTCTGATAAGACATTAATTCATTATTTTTCGTGTTTTTATTCATTTTCGCTCCGTTTCGCTTCTTTGTTTTAGAAAGATTATTTCACTCTCTTATTCATTTATTTTCGTTCCATCATACAATTTTCAATAATCGAATCGAAATCGAAATTATATATTTTTAAATTTTTTTAAATTAATATGCTAAAGCTTTAACTTGTTGCGGGTTAAGATCCAAACAATCAGTGGTTAGGACCTAAGATTGTTGAACTTTCTATAGTAATATAGCCGTTTCAAAGATAAGATTTCTATTATTAATGTATAGAGCAATTGTGATTTAATTTAAACAGAAAACGTATGTAACTTCTTAATCGCATAAGTTATGTATTGTACTGTATTTTTTAAGACCTGTTATTATTTTTGTAATTTGTAAAAGATGAAAAATCATGGTTGTTTTATTCATGTAAACCTAATTCAAGCATCTATGAAGCGTCCATATAATGCATTTTTATTAGTGAGATATAGAGGTGCTGATAACTACATTTAACTAACTTAAAGCTAAAGCCACCAAATGCACCGAGGTATAAGGAGATATTTTTAAGATAAACATACAATTCCTTAGTACATTATTCTGATCTATTTCGTTACATTTAGAGAACGTTTGCAATGATTCATGAGAAAGGTTTATAATTGTCTAAAAATTAAAACTCGACGTGCAGCTTTCAAATCGTGTATATGTATAAGATCAAACGTGTGTATGTATAAGATCAACCTTTATTCATTTTCGGGGCGTTAGCTTAGGATTACGTATTATATTTTTAAAATACACGTGAAAAATGCTGGAAAAACGATTTTCCTGTTCACTTCTTTGTATCAGATTATTAAAGGTAAATCCATGTAAAGTTGACCATTCACTGTCTTGAAATAAAATATTTACCACGTCAACTCAGTGGAAGTAATTGTTATAAACATTCGTATTTCTTTACCATATTAAGGCTTCCAAATATTTGCATGTCAACTCCGTAGAAGCAATTGTTAACATTTGTACTTCTTTACTATATTTAAGGTTCCGTATACAACAAGTTAGCATCCGTTCATCTGTCTGTCTGTCAATCCGCGAGTTATCTCAGAGACTATTAGTACTAGAAAACTATAATTTGGTATACATATATATAATACGCCTAAGTGGTAAAATAATATCTTAAAAATCTTTTAGAGGTTACCTCCTACTTACAAGTCTACTACAGACAGGTCTTTCAAAAATCTTGAGGATGAGTAAATACAATCTTTCGATTCAAGGATTGTTTAGTGAAATATTAAGTTTTAAAGAGCTAAGTTTAGTTTGAGTCGGCTGTCCTCCCGGTAGGCCAGTGGATACTTGAATAAATTCACAGCAGATGTATGTATGTATATAATGAAATTAAAGCTAAGTAAAACATTAATGCGCTAAAATTATGATAAAACATTTCGCATGAAGCAATTGTTACCACCCTACCGATAAAGACGTGTCGCTAAGCGATTTAGCGTTCCGGCACGATATCGCGTAGAAACAAATTAGTTGTATGGCGCTTACCATACCCCTAACAGGTTAGCCCGCTACCATATTAGACTGCATCATCACTCACCATCAGGTGAGATTGCCGTCAAGGGCTAAGTTGTAGTGTATAAAAAAAATATATATATATAAAGAAATAAGTCGTGTTCCATCCGAATTGAAACACGCTGAATATAAAACGTACGAGTACACAGCCGTTGAACGAACAGCTTTATAACGACTCCTGCCAAAGAAACGTTCTCGTATGAGAATTCTTTCGTATAAAAGCTTCTAGGAACACCTTCCCTTTGAACGTTACTTGTTACCGTCCCGTCTATTGTCGATGTATTGGAAATATAAAAAAAAAAAATAATCAACAGTCACTCAAAACCTTTTTAATACAGAACTCAAGGCTCTTATTGCTTGCTACTCGCCACGTACCGACGCGGACGGTGCTTTTTTTTCCGGACTGTGTATTAGCTGTACTAACCCTATTGGTTGCCACAGCGTAACCGGGCTGTTTGGCGAGCTTCGGAAATAAGCTCTGCCAGAAGACATTTTGAGCCCTAGGGCTCGAAGAAACTAAGGGAACGTCTGCCTTAGGACGCCTCCTTTGAGGCCGAACCTCGGCTTAGGCGACGTTTGGTATAACAGGGGGGTCGGACGGTGAGTGGTCCGTACGTCTCCGAGGCCGTGGATGGAGCCCACGTCCGGATGACGTAAGATAGCGGGGACTTCGTCTTCGCCGGCGAAGACGGTGTGTAGCGTATGATTGTGTGGTAGGTGGTACGAGTATGTTGTCAGTAGTCTTCTGATCGTCAGGGTCATGAAAGATATGTTTAGGTCTCCTCTTTCGGAGAGGAGCGCTTAGGTCGGGGAAAAGCGGCGGGTGCGAAACGTGGTTTAACTAAGTGGTTTTTAGTATATATATAATAAATCTTTAATTCTTTATGCTGACTCTTTATTCTAGTGCATAGTAATGAGTCATCAGGTCGATTATCAGTTATTCACCGTGTAAAACTCAACTCGCTTCAGATCTTGGAAATTTATGTCGTTCCGTAATTTTGGTCAGTTATTTAATGCCCGTGATAGATTTCTTTTTCCTCTTTTGCTTTTTTGCGGAAGTTCGAAAAACACCAAAAAAAATTCTGATCATTCCGCATCTTTCTACAGTTCGTTCGATACATAGTTTTAAATTACCTGCTTTTTTTTCGTAATGACAGTAAAAAAAAAATATTTCCTCTGTAAAACCATCGTGCAAAATATATCGTGCAAACTATTAGCGAATAACAGGCGCAGAAAAAAAAACTGGCGTATATTAACCCCCCTCGCGCTCCCTTCATACCACCAATTTTTTATCGATAAATCGCTAAGTGCGCATACTGCGTTCTTTTTACGAGACAGTAACATTTTTTAGTGGTGGGTCAAAAAAGTAAAGTAAGAATGTAGTAGAGTAACACCACTCTTTTTTGAGTGGTGGGTTAAAAAAGAAAGAGTGTAGTATTCAGAAACAAGCGTGGTCCCCCATTACCATTAAACACGTTAATTGGCGACTGGCGAGAAGAGAGCGTGACTATGGCACGAGATTGCGCTCCGTGTAGAGTCACCATGAATCGCAGTTATCTAGGATAATAAATAAAATAAATAAAAATAATATATAAAAAATATTTATTTCACCAAAAACACAGTTACAGTTTTAAATATTCCGATGGTACCCACACTAGGTAATCGTGGTTATAAGCACGCATTTACGATAATCCTTATAGATTTATGAAAACCTAGCTATACTGGGCATGCGTTGCAATGCCATGTTAGAAAAAATATCATCAACAACCCTTACGGGCGCATTAAATAAGGTTATCATTTCAAAATTTTCTCTGATCTGGTATTGCGGGAGGTTTGTGCCGTAGTTTTGGCTAGTTACCCCCCTACCGATACCTAGACGATGCAGCGCCCCTGTTCACCCTACCAAAGTTTCATCCAAATCTGATCACTGATTTAGGAACGCATAGAGTCTGTTCTGTCAGAATTGATTAGTTTAGGCCGCAGTCTACCATGCTAGTCTAGTGCGGATTTGTTGAATGCACAATGTATTTTCTTCCTCGGTTGCCTAAGACACATTTCACTCCGAGCAGTTAAGAGGTGCGTACCGTGGATCGAACTCGATCGCATCGACAAGGAAACCGAAGTCTTAACCACTGACATTACTGTTAGAATAAATTTAGAGATTTGAGGTGTGAACAGATAAAAAATAAACGTTCTCTATAGGACTTTTGATCATTTTTAAACCAGTTGGTCAACCTAACTGAAAGTCCGGACGCAACTGTGACGATCGCTATGGGATACGTACATAAACACCATTTGCAACAAACACTAAGTGGTTATATTATCCACACTTCACTTTTAAAACTTTTTTAACGTTTAACGCTTTTCGCTTAGGCGTGTCAACGGGTAATGAGCGAATTGAAATCCACGATTAACCCATTGCCGACTCACTACAGAGCACGGGTCTCCGCTCAATGTGAGAAGGGTTTGTGGCCTCAGTTTGGCAGACTTCGCACGTCTTTGAGAACATTATGGAGAACTCTCAGGCAGGTTTTTTCTGTCACCGTTGAAGCAAGTGATATTTTAATTGCTATAAAAACGCACATACTCTGAAAAATTAGAGGTGGCCCGATTAGGAGGCTGACATCCTAATCACTAACCTTGTGCTTAAGACTCCAGGCTCCCATAAGTCACATTCGATCCTTCGCAAGCACTTTTCTATCCGAGTTATGTGCTTTTTGATTTTAAGCAATGTTAAATTAAACATCACATGCTTGCCTGAGAGTTATCTATAATGCTTTCAAAGGCGTGTGAAGACAGCTAATTCGCACTTAGCTAGCGCGGTAGTCTAGGGTCACAACCCTTCATATTGAGAGGAGATCCGTGCTCTGTAGTGAGCCGGCAATGGGTTGATCATGATGATGTTTGGTACGGAATCGCTTGGTGAGTCGATGCGAGAGCGTAGTAAAAATGCGGTGTTAGGTTAACTACGCGTCGTTATAAACGATGATGATAATGACGATGATAAATACTGAAAATACCCCAAACGTGTACCCTATTTTGAAATTAGCCTTGTAGTTATCGGTTCCATTTAAAAATTATAAACAAAACTCAAACGTTCTTCAGTTAGACATTAACCAGTGACACGGCGGTATCTTGAAGGGGATTATAATATGAGAGGCTTTTTTGATGCGCACTAACTGCGTGAGTACGTACCCACTAGCCCCGAGTGGGAACACGTGCGGGTTCAATGGGAATTGTTTTTAAACTACGCAATAGAATATCTTGACAAACTCCGTGACGCAGCGCGTGCGCTGTCGCATTACAAAGTTGGAGGTAGGGTTCGATTCCCTGCACGAGTCTGGTCTAGTAGGAGGCTTCGGCCGTGGCTAGTTACCTCCCTACCGGTAAAGACGTGTCGCCAAGAGATTTAACGCCACCCTAACAGGTTTATAGCCTGCTACCATCTCAGATTGCATCATCACTCGCCGTTGATGCCGTCAAGGGCTTACTTGTATTGTAGTATATAATACTATAATAATAAAATAAAAGTGTGGTTTGTTTGTACGCAATCAACATGTTTTTATAATGTTTCATGATAAATCCGATGTCTTGTTTATTTTTTTTATTTGACAGCAATATCTAACAAACACTACAATTGCTTATCAAACATTACGTGAAAAAGACAACTGTTTTTTTTTTATTTGCCACTACTTTTTCTTTCAAAAAATGCCTGATAATTTCCCGCAGCGCCATTTCTGTAATCCCCACGACTCTAAAGTCACAAAGCACGTGGCTGACTGTGACTGCGGGCGGTCTGTGACCCATATCGCTCGGCTAGCGTCTTGTCTGTGAATCTCCCTAATAAGTTCGCAGAACCGCGCCACGTTGATGCATCCCTAGTGGGAATCGCCAGTAATTAAGGTATAATTAACGTGTACATTAATGCTTTACTCCGAAACACATATAACATATGTATCTATACACATATAACGTTTCGGAGTAAAGCCGTTGCCCGCGGTTTTGTCCTTTTTTTTCGTTTGGTTGGGCAGGGACTTAACAGTTTTCGTGATAGATTTGTGTTAATGTTGATAGAGGGTTCTATCTATATACCCCCCTTCTGGGGTGGGAGTCCAACATAGCCTTCCCGCCCAAGGATACGGAGGTAGCCATAAAGCCTTTCCACCACGGCAAAAAAAAAAGAGAAAGGATTCTATCTATATCCATTAAAAATCTCAGTCAAAATGTGTTCGCGCGAAAGAGAAGCAAACATGCATACATACTCTTTTACCCTTGCATGTAATTTTTTAATGTCAACCGTGCTCTCTTCTTTGCCATTCTTCGCTGTGTTTCCCCCAACTTTTAACATTTGCTTCTGAGTTCGAGATGACAGCCGGGAATTGAACCCATTCCTCCAACTTTAAAATGCGACAGAGCACGCGCTGCGTCACAGAGGTTTGACGACCTCCGTGGCGCAGCGCTAGCACTGGAGGTCCGGGTTCGTGGTTTCCCGGCTCGAGTCTGGTCTGGTGGGAGGCTTCGGCCGTGACTAGTTACCACCCTACCGACAAAGACGTGTCGCCAAGCGATTTAGCGTTCCGGCTTGATGTCGCGTAGAAACCAATTAGGTGTATAGGTTTACCATACCCCAAACAGTTTAACCCGCTACCATATTAGTCTGCATCAACACTTCACCATTGCGGCGAGAGATTGCCGTCAAGGGCTAACTTGTAGTGGATAAAAAAAAACAAAAAGGTCGTCACATTAAAAATACTTGTAGTGTACAAAAAATTAAAAATGAATACAGGTGGTTAAAATTAGTGACATTTCACAATGTGTATTGTGGAAGGTACATTAGGAGACAAGCGCACGTAACTCCATTAGCGTGTGACGCGAGAGCCCCCGAAGCAGCCACTACCACGTTTCGTGAATGCACGTCACAGTGGATGCAAGCAAGTGGGTCAATACATTATTTATAGATCGCACGTCAGCACCGCAGACGATCTGCATCGGTCGGAAACCGATTTAACGTAAACGCGACCGATTGAACGTGCTTTCGATCTGTTTCGGTGTCCCCGACCTAAGAGCTCCTCTCCGAAAGAGGAGACCTAAACATATCCTTCATGACCCCAACGATCAGATGACTACTGACAACATACTCGTACCACCTACCACACAATCATACGCTACACACCGTCTTCGCCGGCGAAGACGAGGTCCCCGCTATCTTACGTCATTCAGACGTTGGCTCCATCCACGACCTCGGAGACGTACGGACGTATCCCAAACGTCCCCTTAGTTTCTTCGAGTACTAGGGCTCAAAATTCCATCTGGCAGAGCTTCGTTCCAAATCGCCAAACAGCCCGGTTACGCTGTGGCAACCAATAGGGTTCGCACAGCTAATAGATCTGTAATTAAAAGTCTCTTGAGTTTTAACATAAAATGCGAAGTACAAAATTTTATCCCCAGCGTATTATTTACTTATTGTTGAATCCTGTATTATGTGGAATTTAAAGTCTAAAAATTTTAACTGAAAGTATCCTATTACTTTTTATCCTGTTACATTTCTCGCGATTTAAGAAAAACTGAACTTCACATCAAAGAACTATAACTACAGTTTCAGCTGTTTGCCACAGAAATTTTCCTCCAATTGGTAGCTTATTCGATAGGAGTTTTTAAAAACCTACGCGGACGAAGTCGCCGGCATCGCCTAATTATTAGTAGAAGTCATTAGCAAGAGATTTCCAAATAATGTTCCATCAGATGTAAACACTATCGGTGATTATTTACAAGTCAGTGCTTAATTAGTAATCGCTTTGATCCTCATGTTTGTCAAGTAAACAAAAACGTAAGTACCAATGTACGATACATTGTTTTCTTTAAACATGTCTAACTATAACCGACACCAATACTATACGATTAAATTTTACTCCATACGTAGTATGAAGTAAATCTAAATAATCTGCCTTCCCTATCCCTATTTCCGACACTAAAAACTTACCAACCTCCTATGAACGTTATAATTTTAAATTCACAAATAAATGTATCACTATAATAAATTTGTACAAGCAAAAACCTTTTTTCAACCTTACGAATGAAAGTTTATGATAAAAGCTAGATAATCGTTGTACTCCATAATTCCTTCCCTCTTTTTACCCCTTACAAGAGATATTTAAAAGTTGTAAGTTTATTTGAGTTAAATCTGCTGAACCTATCCCTAGAGTTGTCAGACTTTTACTTCAAGGTTGACTCATGGTTGATTATTTCCATAACACAGCTAATATAGCTATTTTATAGCTATGGCATTATGTGTATTATTTAAGATTCCTGATTCGGATTGGTTTCAAATCGGATTGTCTTAGAAATGATCACTTACCATTTAGTGTGTCAGCGGTCAAGCTCTAACTTGTTACGGAATAAACGAATAAGGTAAGGAACCCAAATAATTTTAATAAATACAAAATCAATCAAAATTAAGAGTCATAACTCAAAATTATATTGAACCATCGTTTGTCATTCAGTATAATGGACATCATAAAACCAGTTACGACGAATTGCAATTAGACGGGCAACTAAAATTGCTCTATTCTAGGCAACACTTGCCAGACTACTATACACATTGGATTCCCATGTAAAACAATTATTGCCGGATGCACGCAATAATTTAACAACATGAGTAAATTAAGAAATACATTCATGCATTACAATAGCAATCCAGTTGATTAACTGAATAAATCTTGCCTTACCATTAAGCATTAATAAAGTTATGTGCACGCATTAGATTGCTTTGCTAATTATTATGGAACTCTACTGAAACCTAATTAACTATAACTGTATCAACATTGATACCGAAGTAATTGCGCCATTTAGATATTTGGACATTATTTATTCGCTTTGTATTAATGGCAATGCAAAAACTTGCTATTGTTATTATAAATACGTAAGTTTGGCTCAATGGATGTCAGTATAGAAGGCGTTTGTAAAAGTCGCAATGATATTTTATTATCTATGTCCAATATAAACTCTAATCGTATTCTCTTAGGTGTATTCAGTTGGATCAAAAATGGCGACATATTTTGCCGATGCAGAATAAATAATAATCGCCCGGTGCAAATATGTATTTATGTAATGTGTATGTATTTATATTTATCTATTTAAGTATATCATATCTCTTTTGGCGTTTATATGTATTTATTTTGCACAAGGGCGTGAGATTTGGGATATAATATTCTTTATTTATCAAAAGCATAATTTACATTTCATAATTATGAAGCCCTGTCTCTTGCGATTGTTTAAACTGTGTTACAGGAGACAGTGTCTTTCCTATATCTTTAAATAACAGCAAAATTTATCATATTATTACTACTACTACTACTAGAAACTTAGAATTTATCATTTTAAGTGTCTAATAGTAGTCCTACTCCACTGGCAATAGTTGTGCTATTGCCGATCATCATCATCATCATCATGAACAACCCATTACCGGCTCACTACAGAGCACGGGTCTCCTCCTCTCAATATGAGAAGGGTTTAGCCATAGTCCACCACGCTGGCCATATGCGGATTGGCAGACTTCACACGCCATTGAGAACATTATGGAGAACTCTCAGACATGCAGGTTTCCTCACGATGTTTTCCTTCACCGTTAAAGCAAGTGATATTTTAATTTTTCTTAAATGCACATAACTCCGAAAAGTTAGAGGTGCGTGCCTGGATTCGAACCGCCGACCTCTGATTAGGAGGCTAACACCGCTATATTGCCGATCTATCTATTATTATTGCTTGAAAACTAGCCCGTATAAACTGCACTTTTACGACCGTGTAAATCAGGCACAATTAAATTTCGCACAAATGATTTGAATGTTCGCGCACATCTTTATGCTAAGGCACTGGATTTGGTCCAACATCAGTTAATATTTCGTAATTACGTTACTCCGTATTACAACAGTTTGCTCTACACTGCGGGACATTTGGCAAATACAATGCGTTTATTTACTTTTGAGTATTGTGAAATAATCGCATGTTATCCAAGAACGATTCGCATAAGAAATTAAAAATGAATGAGTTTGAGAACACTGACATCACTGATGCATGATCAACCCATTACCGGCTTAGTACAGAGCACGGATCTCATCTCAATATGAGAAGGGTTTGGCCATAGTCCACCGCGCTGGCCATGAGCGGATTGGCAGACTTCACACGCCTTTGAGAACATTATGGAGGACTCTCAGGCATGCAGGTTTCCTCACGATGTTTTCCTTCACCGTTGAAGCAAGTGATATTTTAATTGTTTAAAAACGCACATAATTCCGATAAGTTAGAGGTGCGTGCCCGGATTCGAACCACCGAACTCTGATTAGGAGGCTGACGACCTAACCACTAGGCTATCATAGCTTTTTATACAGCATCACTGATGATTATGATTAAATTAAATCTGAGGGTACAGTTTTGTTTGGTTGATGATTTATCAATAAAACTTTAACTATAAATATTATCAATGAAGGCTTGGAAATTATGTTTTACAGGTGTTAACGTATTCAAGTTCAAATAATCTTTATTCAAATAGTCCTTTAAAAGGCACTTTTGACGCGTCAATAATTTACATACTAGTGATTTGATGGTGATAACTACATTCGTAAACTTAAAACTAAAGCTATGAGGGTTCCAAACGCGCCCTGGAATTTAAGCCAATGTTCTTAAAATTTGCGATCCTTGCGAATATACGCAACTTGATTAGTCACTATCAAATGACTATCGGGGTAAAAATATTTCTGCACGTGGGCTTGTATGAAGTGTTTACCAAGAAACTTATTATGTTCAGTATATTTTCTATACCCATCTGGGTATAGAAATATATACTAACTTATTGCCCAGAGTTAATACACCAAGTATTTTAGTTAATTAAATAAATAAAATGAAATAAAATAAAATTTTGAAAGTCAAAGAGCAACGGACAAAATGTGTTAAACTTACTTTTACTTAGTTGAGTTCGGTTTGATTAACAATTGGTTTCATAGATTCATAGATGCCTGTAATAGGTTTACATAAATAAAACTATTTTTGATTTGTTTTAAAGTAATCCTTTGTCCACCTTCAGATTAATCTGTTCAGTTCGTAAACCTTAAATTAAATTTATACAAAAATGAACATAGACACTTCTTTAATATAAAGGAATAGAGGGTTGATTCGGTGGCGTATATAAGGTTGGAATATTGAAAGTTGGACGAATCATTTGTTTGTTGTGTCCACGTGTCCGCTGGCACGCCTCCCTGATGACTGTGGGATTATTAATAGTGTGTGACCATATCATTGTTTTATCGGCCGTAAAACAATATAATAATAATCGTAATAAGTAATCATTAATTTTTTTATACACTACAAGTTAGCCCTCGACGGCAATCTAACCGGATGGTAAGTGATTATGCAGTCTAAAATGGTAGCGGGCTAGCCAGCTATAGTAGACTCATGCTTCCGATTTGTTTGACGCGATAACGGCGTGCCGGAACGCTAAGTCGCTTGATGTCACGTCTTCGTCGATAGGGTGGTGACTAACCACGGTCGCAGCCTCCTTCCCACCAGACCTGACTCGAGCCGGAAATCGAACCCAGGACCTCCAACTTTATAATGCGACAGCGTACGGGATGCACCATGAAGGTCGTCGAAACAATATAATTTATATATTATGATGATTTCATTTTTTTCGATTTGATTTGATTTTTCTCTACTGTCACCTCATTATTTATGAGCAACTGGAAACGACTTCAGCGGGTAGGAGTCCTGATTATTCCCGGACTCCAGTATATATAACTACAGGATACGTAAGCAAGTTAAACGTTTTCTGTAGCACAAAAGATATTAAAAAACGTCGCTCTAACTGCCCCTTTTCAAACAAACTGTGTATACACTATGAGAATAAAAGAACCAACCCGTATAATTTTCATAAGATCTCTTTATAGTTTAATATTTTTGCCCTATCATCATCATCATCATCATGAACAACCCATTAAAGAGCACGGGTCTCCTCTCAGGGTTTTGCCATAGTCCACCACGCTGGCCATGTGCGGATTGGATCGGATCCCAGGCGTGCAGGTTTCCTCACGACGTTTTCCTTCACTGTTGAAGCAAGTGATATTTTAATTGCTTAAAAACGCACATAACTCCGAAAAGTTAGAGGTGCGTACCCGGGTTCGAACCCCCGACCTCTGATTTGAAGGCGGACGTCCTAATCACTAGGCTATCACAGCTTCGCATAACACGCAGTTATTCGCCTTTTTTTATAATAAAAAATTGAAATAAGGATTCCGAATTTCTTACACACACACACACACAATAAGTGCGAATTCACCTACTTGGGTACCCTAACTGGACCACACTAATAAAGCGAGATCTTCTTATTGTACGGCAATGAACCGCTAGTAATTATAATACACGAACGTACACCGCAATTACACCCCAATAATGCATCTCCATTAACATTGTAACCTAGCTATAGGCTTTAGCACAGGCCGTCATAAACCGCCGACCTCAAATTTATATGATGTCATTGACTTACAGCGTACCCAACAGTATTTCATGTGCTAGATCGTATAATCCATATTACCACAGCCGTTAAGGTGATATTCCAGTGAAGCCTACGGTGGGTGGACTGTACAGAGCTTCAAATTGGAAATTGCAATGACGTCAAATGCATTCAAGAGGAGTGCATCTAAAACGGAGCATGAACAGAAACCTAAAGTAGGCAGTAAAACCTAAATCGACGATCGAAATTGGTAGCTCAAATCGCATGTGGATAAAGTTAAACTCTATCCCAAGTATTTTAGTAAATAAATGAATAAAATTAAATAAAATAAAAATTTTGAAATGTGTAAAAACTGTATATTTGAACAGAATTTTTCTACATATATTTAAGTGCATATTAATGCATATGATTTTTTAATAGAAGAATTTCAATTAATGTTTTACCAGTTCGTAAAACCGTTTTTTTTCTGACTCTATTAACTGTGCTATTGGTTGGTTGCCACAGCGTAACCGGGCTGTGTAACTGGAATACTTTGAGACCAAGAATACGGATGTAAGCTCCACATATATAAATTGAAACTCCTAAATTCAACTATGTATGTTATATATTATAATATTAAAAATAATAATAGAAGTTAAATGCTAATAAACATAACACACGGAAAATCATCAAAGACAAAGAAAACAGGCTAGAACCGCCATTATTCAAGCTCTATTAACTGTTGAAGTGATTACATTCAATACGTTATTGACCGTGTCAAATTTATAACACACAGCGATACTTTTGAAAAGTAAGCCACAACGTCACCTCCATAGAAAACTGAATGATACATTCATTTTTCGAATTGACAGTTGCAGATAACGATAGTGATTATTACTGCGTCACCGGGGGGTTTGGCGAGCATGAAGCTCAGCCTGAGTGAAGAGCACTTGGGCTCGACGACATCTGGGGAACGTCCCCCTACTGGCGTCTCCTGTGAGACTCGGATCTCGACTTAGGGTGGCGTTGGGACTTGTTGGGTTTTTTGGACTGGTGTCTCAGTCCGAGCGCCCCCGTGACCGTGGATGAGACCCACGTCCGGATGACGTCAGATATCAGGGACCTGTAAAGAATGATACAGAAAGACGACCCGCTATTTATATGTGAACGGATGTCACCAGTCCCAACCCAGGAGAAAAAAATAGCTTATCTTTTAAGCGTAATTTTGACACGAATTACAAACAGGTAGAGGAATATATTAAAAGTAGTTTAATTTTTATCCTGGAAACCCGCTCGACAGGAATGTTTGGAAAGCTGTAAGCAAGTCATATTATGTAGATTTTTTTTGTGAAATTTACAGTGTGAAGTCGCCTATCTAATTCGGTTATTTGTGAATTTACCAAACTCGAAATCTTGTCAAAATAAAAATGATTTAGTTTTTAGTTTATTAATTAGTCTAATGACATTGGTTTATTATGGTAAAACTTTGATAGCTTATATCTCGGAAAAATTAGGTATAACTTTTTTAGGTCTTATATAATTATTTGTCATAGATGCCAACCGCTGGAACCGCTTAGTTGAAAGAAAATGACGGGCAAAAGGTAAGCCGGGTCATACTGAAATATTAAAATTCCTTTGGCAAGGAGAGAAGGCTGCATGCTGGAGACGGGCATAGAATACATTTTATCTTGGGTAGGGTTCTTATGGGATTTAAAGTGAAAACAATCCACGGCGACACTCTCAATAAGGATATCAGCTAGCTGATTCCAGCGACATATTTACTCCTTTGTAAATAAAAGATTTAAGAGAGGAACAAAAAGACGTAAACATTTTCACAAGCTGTTTGATACGCGACCTTGTAAGCATTTCATCTTATTAGGGCAGAAGGGGGACCTTTGTACCGAAAGGGGGACATAAATAGGCTGAAAGTTACTTTACTTTTATTTGAGCGAATCATCCCTTTTGTGTGCGCCGGCGAAGGGTTCGTGAATCATCGATGAACGCAACAAAGGCTGCTTTATATTATTAGACAAACAGGTCATTCGCGATTTCGTTAGCATACAGTGAAATTCTTGAAGTATGGCGATGTTGGTCCATGTTTTGGAAAATATTTTGTTATATTTGAAATTGCTCTTTATTTGGGTAAACAATTTTTTTTGAATGTGATATATATTTATATTAATATATATATATCACATTCAAAATGTATTCAGTTTTGCAAACTAATGGAGCAATGCTCGATGAATCTATTGATTAAGTTAAACATTCAGAGAAGATCTCTAACCGTGGAAGAATAAGCAAGGGTTATCCACGTAGCTGAATGAGTTAAGATGCTTAAATGGCAATAGATGGGAATCATATCTTAGACAACCTAGAGGAAGTGGGAATAAAAATATGCATGGTTTTCTATAGACAGTATGTGCTGGAGTGACATTTTTGCACCGGATAACTTAGCCTTGGCATCCACTCATAACAAGCAAGTCGCACAGATGCTGGATTGTAGTGTGTAATGGGTTGCCTAGCACAGATCGCTCTTAAGCGATAAGGCCGCCTATTGTACCTCGTTTCTTTTCTGTGTGTTTCTTTACTGTCTTATATTTCTTCTTTTGTGTGGTGTACAATAAAGTGTAATTTCAGTTCATTTCATTTTATTTCATAGTGTGTTTATTCTTACGTCATATTGAACGGGCTGTCGTGACACGATGACAAATCGCCATGTACTACAGGAGGTGTCAAAGTACACCAAACGCTTCCTAATTGTTGCAGTTGTCTTTAAATAGTTAGTAAATGTATTTAGGTCTCGCTGCAAGGTCTGCGGCGTGTCTGACGACAGTTTGACGCAGTGGCCTGCGTTAGCTGGCATACGGTTAACTAGGTGTTAGCCAGGGGACACCCTCCGTTGCGAAACGCGAGTAGTATTTGAGGCGAAGCTTTATAATGCGTTTATACAAAACGCATTATGAAGCAAAATCAAATTTGGCCCAGAATTATTATTATTATTTATTTATTTATTATTAATATAGAAGGAATATAATTAGTTATACAATAACGGCACCGAAAACACCAAAGAGGTTTGTCCTCGGTGCTAATCTGTAATTTAACAGCTTAAAACTAGAGGAACTGAGTAAGCATATTAGGCATGAAAAGAACATTTTCTAACTGAGTTAGACGGTCGACACAAATGAGTCAACCGTCCAACTCAGCCAAAAAATATTCTTTTAATTTCTGTTTAACATTTTTAATATGTAATTTTTGGAACGCTGGAGGTAGTTCGTTCATGAATCGTGGAACCGAATATAGCTTAATTTCTTGTAATCCGTGTAAAATTGACAAATGTGTGTCATTTATAATTTCTACATACTTTATATGCCACACCATACAGATCCTCCAGAATGCCGTCTCGAGCGTACGGATGAGGTCAAAGGATGAAAGAAGAGTACGCAACAGAAATGCGAATGTTGTGATAGATGCGTAGTGTGACAAGAATGGATGAGATAAAAAATTTGTATATAAGAGAATGTTTAAAACTAGCGTCAGTGAAGATGATGCAAGATGGAAGCAGTATGCCCATTTTAAATTTCAGCCAAATTGATTCTGTATTTCAAGTTTTAAGGAGTAAGAAAATTACACACTTACATACAACCTATTACCTTTATTACATTTGTGCTATAAAAAAAAAACACATAATATACCTCTGAAACATATGGGTTTATACCGACATGGGATATATACATATGAGAACATATCAAAAGTTGCTCTAAATAGGCCTATTTGAGATATAAATATGGCAACAGTTTATTGTTATGGATGTTTGTGTTGTACACGCACAGGTTACGTAAACATTGCGAAAGTTATGTTATTGTTGTTCAAAGCCAGTAACAGTTGAAACTTTTAATTTATTCATGGTACGGTAAACGTCCAACGATCTAGGATATGCGAAATTATTTTAAATCATCGTAAAAAATATATATGCGAATTTTAATATATTAAAAACCACAATAACAACATCGGTTAACGTTACACTATGTACTCATATATGTTAAGCATATACATACATATTGAAAAAAAAATAAGAGTTAGGCTGATATATAAAGACGGAACCATTTATGCCACGATGCAATAAAAACTACCGCATACACTGAGAAGTAAAAATTAATGCTCCCAAAAAAAATTATCTTGTCACTAGCAAGTAAAATTTTTGCATAGAGGAACATAAAGCAATAAAGCTAGCTTTATCACTGATTTTAATATTCAACATAGTAAAACCGAGCAAGTTATCATTTGTTTCAATGTAATGCAATGTCAGCCTCGATACTTTATCACATTTGTGAAAAAAAAAGTGATATTTCACAATTACTATTTTCACTCCCAACGAAATGGATTAATTTATTTATTAACGTTGTGGGCTAAAGAGAATGTTTAACTTTTTGCAGGTTTCCACAACGTTCACAAACAGTTTCAAAGTAAGAAACATATCAAGTCATGAAAACAAAAAAAAACTCAATATAAAAGATATTTGACTTATCATTAGTAATGGTTTATAGGCAATATAATCTTTTATTGGAATCAAAGAACTAACTAACTACTACTACTTAAATAAATGAAATAATCAAGAATGAAGTTATGAGATTCAGGTTGGGGCTCCCATATTCTCATACAAAAATCATGCATACTGGGCGATAACTGCGCTAAATTCTTTGGGAAAAATCACAGTCATCTGATTGTCATAGCGCTAAAAGAAATACCGTTTAAATAACATAAGAACAAAAGAAACGTAAACAATATCGACGGCTAACATTACAATATCCGACGTGTTACGTGTGAGTCAATACTCGAATGTGACACAATTTGGCGCCGGGTCGATGCTCCAAATAAGTAAGAGAATGTATCCACTGACACAATAATTACGAATCCTTATGTACAGACGTGACGCCGCGCCTCGTTACTTTGACTGATTGAATGGTGCAGCGGTTTTTATACTTCGTTAGCATTGTATCATACAGCCAATAAAACTTTTTCTTTTATCGTGGGTAAATCCTCATGGATACCTCTGCGCCACGGGGAGGCACAGAGGTTATGTCAGACTCCTACTGACTAAAACCCCCACGTGTTTCTACTCACCGCTGTATGGTGGAGTCACGGGAAAGCTTTCGCATGCAACCGCAACTCCACCAGCGGGTTTCCGCCGCAGCAGACCCTCCTTGGGCACGACGTGCCCAGTTTCTCCGGTTAGAGGTGTGCTGGAACAACAGCACATCAGCCAACTTGAGAACCGTACTGTGAGTGATGGACGGCCCCGTTTCCATCGCCCACAAGTCCTCCGAAGGCACAGGAGCAAGAGAGGTGGAAGAGGAACACTTTCTCGCACCCGGCCTTCCATCGCCGACAGCAAGCGCAGCAAATGCTCGCCGTTTACCCCGGCCCACCAGTCCCATTCCTGGATGAGCCCTAAATATGTGAATAAAACGGACACTTGCATATATTGATACTATCCTGGATAGATCCTTTCGGAGCGACCCTCGAGTCGAATCGAAGGATCGTGCATTCATAATTTTTAACATTTTCAAAACATCCTACATATATATCCTTCCTATAGGTATATGTGGTCACTCCCATAATAATTACAGATCTAACGCAGTATTCATTTGATTGATTGATTTTGCTCCGTCAGCAAAAAGTATGCGACTATTGCAGATTATTTTCAAAAGAAGTCGAGTGCACAAGTGTTCCCGTGACCCAGCCACCAGGCGACGCGAAGGAGCATCGCTGGGTTTTAGTGGATATTCTTATTCTGGTCGCAAGTCTGGCCGCCGAGGAGTCCCACATACCCCGTCATACCGGATGCGTAAACGCATTTCCCAGCAGAGAAAAAAAAAAGACGTCGTCTTCTCCTATTAGAAAGAGGTTAAGACCTTAATCTCCTAGCTGTTTCTATGAGTATTTAGGGATTAAGAGATTTTTATCAATAATAAAAATAATAGTCCTTGACGAGTGGTGGAAAATACAAATTTTCTTACTTCTCCGGTACCTATTAAGATTTTCCATGACATAGTAATATTTGGCCCGACGCGATCCGCTAATTCAACCTAGGACGTCATTATGCGTAGTTTAAGATGCTTATTACCAGACCAATGACACAATTATGAGGTTACATGTTACACAAAGTTTACAAAGTATCTTTTGCTTCACTTTCGCACTTTACTTTAAAAAGGTTTAACTTCGCTAAAACCAGATACAAATATTTCTGGCAATGCTAAAGTATAAAAAAAAAATTGGATGAGTTAATGGCCGCTATAACACAACGTCGTAATGATGGCATTTTTTTATTTTTTTTTATACTACAAGTTAGCCCTTGACGGCTATCTCACCTGGAGGTAAGTGATGGTGTAGTCTAGCCTAGCCTAACCTAACCTGTTATGGGTATGGTAAACACACACTCCTAATTGGTTTCTACCCAACATCGTGCTGGAACGCTAAGCCGCTTAGCGACACGTCTTTGTCGGTAGGATTGTAACTAGCCACCGCCGAAGCCTCCCACCAGACCAGACTCGAGCCGGGAATCAAACCACGAAGGTCGTAAATATTATATTAATTATTCATAATTAACAAAACTTTTTCTTGCAAAAAAATCGCTTGACAAATCGGTTTCAAAGAATTTTCGAAACTGGCGCCAAGTACTGGAGGCTAATGAATATAGGCTGTCTGAGCATGAAACAGGCATTACAATTAGCAACCTATTTCTCTATGCCACTTCAGCAGAATAAATGGTAATTAATCAAGTGAAAAACAAGGTAAGCGAAGCTTGTAACTACCTACCTGTCCGCACGTATTTAGACGGGCTTCCCCGAACTACGTACCGCAACGTGTCTAAAACACGGAGGTGTGACTACTTGCTAAGTGGAATACAACGCATCGTCTTCCTGAAACCCGCCCTCTCCCGGCTTCGCGTCCTATAAATATGATGCTGAAACGGTTTCTGCTTCAGTCGTACAGGAAAGCTCGCAGTGTTAATACCCGTGCCAAATCCCGACGCTCCCGTGAGATAACGTGACTAAGATCGCGAGCTACACCCGTAATATAAACATTGCTTCATTTCTAAAGTTACTGCATCCCGTTTCGTAATAACATCGTGACATAAAAAAGACCTGTAACAGTGTTTTTTCTCCCGCTTTGATGTTGGTGAAGGAACTAAGTGCAACCATGTTGGACAAGTCCATCTTGGGTGGCAGTTGGGAGAGTGTGGTAAGTTCGCATCGCCTTTAAAAATTGTAAAACCGCGCGACGTTTTCGGACGCGATCGTTAATTAACGTGTGGAGTCTCCTTGATGAATGAGACCCCTTTGTTGAAGTTAGGGCTACCACATGTATAGGTTATATAAAAAAACAATTATTCTACATTTGAACTACATCCGTTACTTTATTTTTTATTTTTATTTTTTTGTTGCATCATTAGTCACAATCTAAATAAAACAAAAAAAAACAATTCAGAAGAACAAACACGAGATAAGTGACTTTCTAGAAATGACCACAGCATGGAATATAAAACCTTAAAATTAACATTACATCTAAATAATTCAATTGATACCTATAATGCAGTAATAGACAGTCTTAATTGGTCTTTAAACCTAAAGGTGCCATTAGCACCTTGCAAAAAACGTCCTGGTCTAAAAAGTAGACAGCATTTTGTACTGAGAGTGAAAGTAAATTTAATGTCATACGTGCTTAAAAGCTACCTAAACTAAGTTCCGATCTTACATCTTCCGTTGAAAAGTAAAAGTTCTTTTACTTTTTATTTAGATGATATTACTTAAATATTTAAACAGGATACGACAAACTATCACAATACAATCATTATTTTTAATTGTACCCAAATGGACACAGAAATTTCGAGGTATATTTATTACTTTATTGGGTAGGTACATTCAAAAGCTTGAATAAAACTTATCTTTACAAATCGCACTAGTATAGGTAGTTAACTTAGGGCGTCGTAAGTAAATAACCGGCCTCCATAAAATATCTTGATTGGTACTTCGGGGTTTATTTAAGTCACAGCTATAACAAAAAAAAAACTGCATATTTGTTACAAACGCACAGATATTTCGTACTGTACATCGGTTCTGAATCTGCACTAGAATAAGATGTACTGTTTGTAACACTAAACCAGAATAAATACATTTAGATTTAGATTATTTAGTGTGGAACTCTTTTCCAGCATTTGTGTTTCCAGCCACGTATATATAACCTTAATTCCTTCAAGGGAAGAGTGAATAGGCATTTTCTAGGCAAGCGCGCTCCAACCTAGACCTCATCAGTGCCTCAAAAAAAATATCTTTGTTTTTAAAAGATTCAACCTATGTCAAAATTAAAAATTTAAAAAAAATCTTTGTTTTTAAAAGGATAGATTTTTAAAAGATTCAACCTATCTCAAAATAAAAAAATCTTTGTATTTAAGGGATAGATTTTTAAACGATTCAACCTATCTCAAATTTAAAAAAATAAAATAAAAATCTTTGTTATTAAAAGGATAGAGAGTTTTAACATCATAGAAATGATGGTAAATAAAATAAAAAACACTTCGATGTTTGCTAGCCCTATGCCGTACATAGGTGCGTGTACATAAACCGTAGATTAATGAGGTGATACATACGGATTACGGAACAGCCTGCGGTCTGTCAGAGTTGCGTAAACTGTAGCCGGTTTAAAGTTGCCTATACAACTAACTGGCTGGTCTATGCTCGCTGTCATTGAACCACAAATCGTGCGTGCTCGCTCGACGCCTGAATGCGAGATTAGGTTCTTTTTGTGGTGCAGCACTTGACATTGCTGCGCGTTTCACGGTTACTAGATCGGATTCTGTGGAAGTTATTCATCGAAGATGATGGAGATTTTATCTGCGGCGCTATTGTGTAACGTTACAGCATCGCTAACGTCGATTAAATATATATATATATGGAATCAAGTTCAGTTGTAATCTGAGTGAACTCACGAGAGTGACCATCATGGATGATATGTTACCGGAATATTTAAATTTATATATATTTATGTAAAATTATATATTTATATAAAAATTGCCTTAATTTAAATAATCAATATTTATTTTATAAAAACAACACCCGTCGTAGATACTACTAAACTATATACAGAATTAACTGTCAAACATAATACTTAAAAAAATTTACATACAGTTATATATATTTTTTTCTATATTTCACAAAGTGACAAGTAATCGGATTTAGCCTCGGAAAGTCACGAGAAATGCTTAGCGGGTGCTATTTATAAAAACAACACCCGTCGTAGATACTACTACACTATATACAGAATTAACTGTTAAACATAATACTTAAAAAAATTACATACAGTTATGTTGTTTTTTTCTAATATTTCACAAAGTAACAAGTAATCGGATTTAGCCTTGGAAAATTCGTCATCGAGCTCAACATCGACCACAGTGTAAAAAAAAACTTGTGAGGTGTCAAGGGACACCCGGATGGAACGAAGTTCTTTTCGATTAATTAGTGAAGGAGTTGTAATAAAATTTTAGTTTTATTTAAGTTATAATAATATTTTTTTTATTATTAACAAATATAATGTTATATAAACTTAATCAGTAGGCTCAAATTTGTACTCCATCAGCAATATCCGGAACTTGTGCAGAAACTCTGTCGGGATTCATTATTATTTTTTATTATTTATTATTTACAAAAAACCTCAACACTCAACAAAAATAATCGTCGCGACACCACACTGTCTATAAGAGAGAGAGAGAGACAGACAGAGAGACATGCGACGCCGCACAGCTTACAATAACAAAAAGTGTCGTGACAACTTTTCGTAAGAATTTTTTCCGTCTAGCCTCCTTTTACAACGCGCGATAAGGAACTTCGTTCCAATAACACCGGTGTCAAGAGACTCAATGATTGATTACGACATCACATTTTTCGGATAGATTGGCTCCAGCCGTAAGTACTTATTTGACGGTTTGATAGAGATCGTTTAGAGATCTATTTCTCGTATGCAACCTTGACAGCTTTAGTGTTTCGAGTTAGTTTAACAGTTCTATAAATCTTCACTGCGGTGGCTGCGGTTGTAAAATTGGTGATTTTAGAGTATTATGTCGATCGTAATTTTATATTTATTATATTTGATTGCGCCAAATCGTTTGCATGGGAGAAAAAAAAAACTATTTTTTAAAGTATACATTACTATAATATTTATACTACAGAAATTAAATCTAATATTAGGAAGCTCAAGTTGAGCTTCCTAATATTAGATTCCTACCAGTTAGATTTAAATTTATTGGTTTATGTTATGTAATCCGCTTAGAGACTATTTTTTTTTACATTCCTTAGTGTAGCAATCTGTGGGCTAATAAACAATAGCGGCATATTCACATATTATAAATCAATTTACGTTTCGCTCAAATTATAAATCTAGTAAATGGTTGGTGACTTAAATCGTTGATAGGTATATAAAGACCATATGTATTTTTTTTTTCATACACCACAAGTTAGCCCTTGACGGCATCTCACCTGATGTTAAGTGATGATGCGGGCTAACCTGTTAGGGGTATGATAAATCCATACTCCTAATTGGTTTCTACACGACATCGTGCCGGAACGCTAAATCGCTTGGCGGCACGTCTTTGTCGGTAGGGTGGTAACTAGCCACGGCCGACGCCTTCCACCAGACAAGCGACCAATACGATACGACCAATTGAATGCAGTAAAGAATTGATATTTATAGTTCATATATGACACCTTTCATGAGAGAGACTGTTTAATGTAAAAATTAAGGCACTAAAACTTCGTCATTGGTTTAATAACAATATAACTAATTAAAAAACAACCGTTGGACATAGCGATAATACAGATATAAAGAATTTGTCTTACCAACTTTATTATTCTAAAAGCAGTTAAAATATGACTTACAAATAAATGTAATTTTTTGTCATGCTCAAATGAAAACAATAACTTGTAGTTTAAGCAAAAAGTTGCCCAATTTCATGCAATTTGCAATTTCTAGTCGAAAAAACTGCTATCGCGTAAAGATAAAAAAAAAAAAACTCTTCCATTTAATTCACGATTGAACATCTTACTCGGCGCTCGATCGCGAAACTTTCGAATAATATTTCGCAAATAGCATCAAGTGAGACTGCGCAAACATTTTTTGGCCACTTTTTTGAGTTTAGAAAGCGTACAGTTGTCAATTGACATTCACTGTCAAAAACATCGCTAGTGAGTTGCAATCGGGTTTTTGCGAACGTCGTATTTCATGATGTAGCGAAAATGTTACTTTCACCGCTAAATTTTAAACTTGACATACCTAAACATAACTCTTAGGGCTGTCTACATTATGCTCTGATGAGAATGAAAGTAGGATGTGAAATATTGCTCTAATAAGATAGCTCTTAATATAATTTTAAGTGGCATGTGAGATGATGATAACAAAAAGAAAGTTTACCTGGCTGAGTTTGTTGTGGGCTTCTTCTTAGACCGGGGCGCGTTTGGAACGTTTTGGTTATTTGAAACAAATAAAAATACGTATAACATATATCACTAATTATGCGTTACAACAATTACGGAAATCTGCCAAAATGAAATGTTTTTGACCAGATAAGCCTAATCATAGTCTTAGTCTGCTAATTAATCTAAAACTTAATACGCGTTAGTATGAACCCGATGCCAAAAGATAATGGAGAGAGAAAATAAGAATATGTACGCCGTTATAAAAATTTGCAATGCAAATTGTATCCGTTTGAAAATTAGGATAAATGTAACAATAAAATTAAAATAAATAAAGTAAATATAATTAAGATTTTGCTAATGTTTAAAAATTTAACATACAAATGATAATTATAATTTTCGTCCACCAACCCGAGCACGATACCACTACTGTTCGAACAACGCGACTGCAATAAAAAGTTCAAAAAGCCCTTAAGAATTTAACATTGAAACATTTATAGCCTACCCTCTAGCCTTCTTTTCGGGAGGAATTTGTTCAATTTGCGGTACGTACTTCTAAGTTATGAAAGTAAATTCAAGCAATTTCAAATTAAATATTACTTGCCTTAATGGTGAAGGAAAACATTGCGAATTTTGAAGTTCTCTCAATGTTATTCTCGAAGGCGTGTGAAGTCTACCAATCCGGACTTGGTCAGCTTGGTGGACTACGGCAAAAGCCCTTCACATTCTGAGACGAGATCTGTGCCTTGTAGTGGGCCGGTAATGGGTTAATATAATAAAGATGAAAATGATTCAACTTTGTTTTCTCGTTTTATGACTTTACACAGATTAGCCAATGTCAAGTTTATAATTTAACTTTGACATACATGTGAATTAAAATTGGATCGTTGATTGAGCAGCCCTACCGTATAAAGACGGTTTAGTGCTGTAACAATCTCTAATAACTGTCACTGCTCCGCTGGTTATTCCGGTTTTCAGTTTCGAAAGTCGAGAGCGCCGATCAGATAGTGATGGATGACAGTTTAAAAAATTAAGCTCGCAGCACAACTAACTCTGACGGATTATATCATCGATATATCGATGTTTGTGTCTCACTTTATTTGCTATCGCTATTTCTGTCGGTTCTTTGTTAGAACGCTTGAGACGGACTTGTCAAGAGGATGAAAACATTCTAGAAGGGTTCAGCTTAAGAGGTTAAAGTAAATTAATTTCCTCAATATTGATCTTCTACATAATATAAGTAAAATTATATTATGTAAAAGATCAATATTGATATATAAATATAAAATTCTAATCTATTATCATGTAGATATGTATTTAATTTGAACTGTTCAATAAAAATGAAATATTTCTCGTAAAATTATTCATTTTTTGACCACAATAAAACTTTCTAATATATATATTTTTTTATACACCACAAGTTAGCCCTTGACGGCATTACACCTGATGGTGAGTGATGCTGCGGTCTAGGATGGTAGCGGGCTAAGCTGTTAGGGGTATGGTAAGCCCATACTCCTAATTGGTTTCTACACGACATCGTGCTGGAACGTTATTATGTTATATGTAAAACTAAATGTTTGCTACATTCCTAACATAAGCATTCGGTAAATTTGTACAGTAGTAGATAGATTATTGACCTGTAATTTTAACAAGTTGCATTGCGGTCGCTTCGGATATCAGAATGAGCTACAGTCAAGCATCGCCGCCTTGCAATAGGTATAGTAAACATATAATGTTAAATCAGTCCAATCATAGGATCAACAACCCGGACTTAAAAAAAGGCAAAACGTGTCCAATTTTTTTCCCTTGCACAATATTAGGTACGTGTTGCTATTAGTCATCTTGTTACAATGCATTTAAATAGATTCGTATCAGATGTAAACGGAAAAAAAAGCACACGCATTAAGTGTTCTACAAAAAAAAACACATTTAAGGTCTTTGTATTAGATCAATAGATAGCACATGACCTCTATTCACCATCATCATGATCAACCCATTACCGGCTCACTACAGAGCACGGGTCTCCTCTCAGTATGAGAAGGGTTTGGCCATAGTCCACCACGCTGGCCATGTGCGGATTGGCAGACTTCACACGCCTTTGAGAACATGATGGAGAACTCTCCAGCGTGCAGTTTCCTCACGATGTTTTCCTTCGCCGTTGAAGCAAGTGATATTTTAATTTTTTTTTAACGCACATAACTCCCAGAAGTTAGAGGTGCGTGCCCGAATTCGAACCGCCGACCTCTGATTAGGAGGCTGACGCCCTAACCACCTAACGTGGTGGACTATGGCCAAACCCTTCTCATATTGAAGAAAGAGGAAACCCGTGCTCTGTAGTGAGCCGGTAATGGGTTGATTATGATGATGATGATGATATTTGTTCGACTCTTAAATATCATACGTAAATAGTAGTACACCGCAAAGATCGCAATACAGTTTGAAGACCATTAAACGAAGACGCTTTAACACTTAAACATTTAAAACAATAGTATATTAGTCATCAGAATATTTGGTGTAGGAGAAAACACGGCGTGGGCTCGAAACAGTTAGTCAGTGAGTATGCAAACGCGCGTCACAACTATTTTCGATAATAAGCTTTTTAATTGTCCCGTCACCTATTCGGTTATTAACCTTCGCGCAAGTCGGGACAGCTAAATATATATTCGTACTTGAAACTGGTAATAGTGGGATCGATAGCAAATTATCCGATATAGCGCTGGCATTCGTGCCTATTTATAATATTTTACGTATTAAGTGCATAAATCTGTTTAGCAATTTTATTGTTGTCTAAATAGATAAATACAGAAGCGGTGATAGCCTAGTGGTTAGGACAACAGCCTCCTAATCGGGGGTTCGAACCCGGACACGCACCTTTAACTTTTCGTAGTAATGTGCGTTGTTAAGCAATTAACATATCACTTGCTTCAACGGTGAAGGAAAACATCGTGAGGAAACCTGCACGCCTGAGAGTTCTCCATAATGTTCTCAAGCGTGTGAAGTCTGCCAATCCGCACATGGCCCAGCGTGGTGGACTATGGCCAAACCCTTCTCATATTGAAAGGAGACCCATGCTCTGTAGTGAGCCGGTAATGGGTCGATCATGATGATGATGATGAGATAAATACTTTGACGATCTCCTTGTCGCATTATAAAGTTAGAGGTTAGAGGTTCGATTCCTGGTTCGAGTCTGGTCTGGTGGGAGGCTTCGGCTGCGATTAGTTGCTACCCTACCGACAGACGTGTCGCCGAGCGATTTAGCGTTCCGGCACGCGGTCGCGTAGAAACCAATTGGAAGTATGGATTTACCATACCCCTAACAGGTAAGCCCGCTGCCATCTTCGACTCCTGAAATGATGATCACTCACCGTCCGGTGAGATTCTCGTCAAGGACCAACTTATAGTGCATTAAAAAATACATGACTTCAAATGCCGTACTTGTGTTGGGGGTTAATCGAACGCAGATTTATATCACACTGGTGGTTAAAAATATCTCTTTAATGCGCACAAATTATTCAGAAACAACAACAGGGTACACTTAACACACAAGTATGCAAAGACGGCCTTATTGCTTAAGCAATCTCTTCCAGACAACAATAGCGGAAAGAAGTAAATGAGAGATGGGGCGCAATATAAAAACTAAATATAATATATAAATAACTTTTATATATAAATACACATAAAATATCAATACACGTAAACTCTTTATTAATTATTCTAGCACGTAATCATTTTAAGTCGGCTTTTAAATATGTTTAATAATTTCGAACGTTTAACATGATTATGCAGATTATTACATCGGCATATATCTAGAATAGTATTAAGGCATAATCCTAGCTATACAAAATAATCAACGTTTAATCTATTCTCTGGAACGTTCGATTCTGAGTAATCCAATTCTATACGATCTCATCAGACCTTTGTCTGTCTGTGCGAAGTGAAAAGCGTCTATAACGGGTGAACATTTGTTTCTGTAAAGCTGTTAAGCAATGTAAAGGACTCCCCACAATGCCAAATAATCGGATAGAAGACGGGCGCGATCGAATCTCTGATTACGTGACATAAGGAATAATGGGATAACCTAATTCTACCAATAAATCTTACAATTTTTTTTTCGTTGTTTTGTTAAATATTTGAGTGAATCTAGTTGAAATGTGTTTTGAGACGAACATATTGATACGTCGCGATTACATACTGAAGCTGTGATAGCATTGTGCCTAGTGGTTAGGACGTCAGCCTCCTAATCCGAGGTCGGGTGTTCGAATCCGTGCAGGCGCCTATAACTATTCGGAGTTATGTGCGTTTAAAAAAAAATATCACTTGCTTCAACGGTAAAGGACAACATCGTGAAGCCTGCACGCCTGAGAGTTCTCCATAATGTTCTCAAAGGCGTGTAAGTCTGCCAATCCGCACATGGCCAGCGTGGTGGACTATGGCCAAACCCGTCTCATATTGAGAGGAGACCCGTGCTCTGTAGTGAGCCGAGATTGGGTCAATCATGATTACATACTTATGAAATAAAAATACACTATATACAAAAATAAGAAATACAAGACAGCGTAGAAACATACACAGAAAAGAAAAGAGGTACATCTTGAGTGATAAATGATTAAAACTTGAGTTCTTCGAAAAACTTTAGTTGTTAAAGATTAACATTTAAATCTCAAAGTAGAATCATAATTATCAAAGAATAACAGTTAAATCTGAATAACATTACCTATTCTGGTGAATCTCATGCATAGCTTAATGAAAGAAACGTGTGCTTAAAGCTGTAAATTTGGCAAAACGTGTGTAAATAGGGTTGACACTTAGTGTAGTAATTCAAAATGAATTATTAATTTTTTTATTTATAAGTTGAAAATTATTATTGTAAATTTATAAAATCTTTTGTGTAGTTCTCGAGTATTAAAAGACAAAAACTGTTAAATCCAAATTCCAAATCCAATCCAAATCCTCATGATCTGTGTGGTTGATACACTTCCTAGTATATTAATTGTAAACATATTAATATGAGAAGATCATCGTATACTAAAGCAACGAGACTCCCAAAAGCGACCTGATCTATCAAGAAATCTACAATACAAATACAATCAGGTATTTCCATTTAATCATTGATCCGCCCTGATAATGTTTATAATTTTTTTTTTCGTATCCATTACAAGTTAGCCCTTGACGGCAATCTCACCTGATGGTAAGTGATGATGCTAAGATGGTAGCGAGCTAACCTGTTAGGGTTTGGGTAAACCCATACTCCTAATCGGTTTCTACGCGACATCGTTGCAGAACGCTAAATCGCTTGGCGACACGTCTTTGTCGGGAGGTTGGTAACTACCAACCTCCTCGGCCGAAGCCGACCAGACTCGAGCCGGGAATCGAACCCAGGACCTCCAACTTTATAATGCGGCAGTGCTGCGCCACGTAGGTCGCCAAAATAACATCGTATAATAATGTTAAGCTGACAACCCTGTTGGAGTAATGTTTTTGCGAATGTTCGCACATATGAGTTAACGGTACGCTAAAGTAGACTTCCTTCGCGAGCACCGAAAATGACTTTAATTTACACCGGAGCAGGATCGCTTTTACAACGACAGATAATTAGATATATATATATATGTATACATCTCTTATATATCTATATCTGCACTCTAATAGTTATACTAATATCATATAACAGATGAAAAAGCATGTTTGTTTATTCATTGATTTGGTTTAATCTTAATGAGATTTGTCACAAAGTTAGTTCGCACCCCAAATATTGTATAATAATTTTAATCTCGAGAAACCAAACAATTTTTACGGGATTTACAAAATCCTTCTTGAACAAGGTATTATTTATCGTTTTGAGACATTTGAGCAAGTTCTCTTAAATTTTCGCTATACAATAGTGTATTATAATTAAGAATCTTTGTCTGTTTGTTTGCTGCCTATATCGTTTTCAACAAATCATTAAAGTGAATATGATATTTCTTTTAGTCCAATAAAACAAACAAGTTTGGCATGTGATTTCAATAACAACTTAAAATGTCGGCCAAAGCCGCAAGCAACGATCTGCCCCCTCTTCTTGTGTGATAACACTGACCCCGTGTTCTGAGCTCATGCATAAATATTTTCTTTTCTCTTCAACATTTAGGACGGTATAAGTCTGTCCCTCGTGCGGTGGCTATGAATAAATCTACAATCGAATGGAGTTGTTTGGTTATAGAGTGAATAGGCGTTTACTGGTTCTTCTATCACCCATTCAAGATTGTATTGTTTTTGGTCTATACAATACAAAAACAAAACTCTTTTCCTAGATTGCCATATGAATAACCAATTTTTGTTTTTCCGCTGGGAAATGCGTTTACTCCAGTTTTTTTTTTTCGGACTGTCTATTAGCTGTACAAACCCTATTGGTAGCCACAGCGTAACCGGGCTGTTTGGCGAGCTTTGGAAAGAAGCTCTGCCAGAAGAAATTTGGAGCCCTAGGGCTCGAAGAAACTAAGGAAACGATTGCGTGCGTCAAATGCGCTGGATTAGACGGAAATAATCTGGCTATAAATCCTAATCACTAAATTAAATAGTGCAATTGATATGTCATTGCAATCAATCAAATTCAAAATCAAATAATCTTTATTCAAATAGTCATTTAAAAGGCACTTTTGATGCGTCAATAATTTATGGTGATTTGATGGTGATAACTACATTCGTGAACTTAAAACTAAAGCTATGAGGGTTCTCAACGCGGCCAGGTCTAAGAAGAAGCCCACAACAAATTTAGCCGGGTAAAGAATTCAAGGATGTATAATACAAATGTATAATAGCTTACCCAAATATATTTTTTGCGAAAAGTCATTTGCATCGTTCAAAAAAAAAACTTAAAAAGCATTGTGTAAATTTATAAACACGCCACTTTTGGCCTACTATTTCTTTTTGTAAACTGTTTTCTTTTATTAATATCTCATTAAGTGAAATTGTTTCTTCTGAGAATAAAGATCTTTAAACCTAAGAATGCAATTGAATGTATTATATTAATAAGAGTTCCGACCGACCCTACCTAAATAAATACTATCGTTGCATTGAACGGTTTCAAGAGTATGTATTGTCTAAAATAGCTCGCGACAAATATATCTGTGTACCTTTTAGTGTTATCACCTTCGGCTTTTAATAACTACCACAAATAACATCCAACTATGCATGCCGGGACAGAAATACTATACGTATTTTAGTATTACAAAACGGCGCACATGAAATGGGACACGCGGCATTCGCGAGAATAGTATAGATACAACTTACGAACAGATGTCGGCTGGCGGCTTACCTGTAACAAGAATAACATTAATTAATACTTCATCATCATCATCATCTTCACCACCGATCGCATTGCTCGAGCATGAGCTTTCTTATTTGTATATCGAAGCTGTGATAGCCTAGTGGTTGGGACGTCAGCCTGCTAATCAGAGGTCGGCTTTTCGATCCCGGGTACGCACTTCCAACTTTACGGAGTTATGTGCGTTTTAAGCCAATATCACTTGCTTCAACGGTGAAGCAAAACATCGTGAGGAAACCTCCATGCCTGAGAGTTCCCTGTAATGTTCTCAAAGGCGTGTGAAGTCTTAAAATCCGCATATGGCCAGCGTGGTGGACTATGGTCAAACCCTTCTCATATTGAGAGGAGACCCGTGCTCTTTAGTAAGCCGAGAATGGGTTGATCATGATGATGATATATTATTTCAAAGATTAAATTTACTCGTATTGTGGAGTATATATTAGTTTATATATTAGCTTTCTTAACATCAACTTAAATCTTTTCTATATCGGTGAATCTCTTGCGTTTTTGACCACTGGACCATTGGGTCATCTCATACCTTACATTTCTTTCCCAAATGGATATTTAAGAACAAAGTCGATCAGGTTGGATCGTTAAATCAAAACATCCGTCTGTAAATCATTAAATGAGATAATCAAGCGTAACAATTAGGCCGTGTTAACTAATCGGTAACAGAGTATTTATAGCGTGACCCATTTTTTTTTCGCTCCGACCCAAATTCGCGACAGTGCAATATGCGTGTGTTTTTTTTTTTACATGAACCATTAAAATGAAGTTACAAAACACCACCTGTCAAAAGATTAGAGAAACATTGGTCGTGTCAAGATTGGCGGACATTGAAATATGTGTTCTCTTAGAGCCAAGGTGTAGGCATCAGTTTATTGAGAAATCAGGCTAAGCCTTTAAACGTCTACGTCGGTAACCTGGTTACGTTGATAAATAAAACTCACTCTGAACGGTAGATAGAGAATTTAAATATGTATTTAAGAGAGATTGTACTGATACCTAATCGAAGTATCTTTTCGTAAAGTTACGTAAGCTCATTTTCACAACAAGTCGACCTGGTTAAATTAACTAACTTTAACCTTGACCTTTGGGTCTTCTATTGTTCTCCGTATTTGAATATTGTATCGAAGACTATTTAGTGGAAAAATTAAGCATTTTTAATTACTGAGCTGTCCTATTTTATAATATAGGAGTAGCCACATTATTCTTGCTTTCACAATAAACCATATTCTAAGGAATACTGCTAGTAAAACTTCTATTTTTATTTGACCTATTCTTTGACCAATACGTTTGCTCCATAACATTGTAGAATTTCAAGAAAGCTATAAAAAACCCCAGTTGCACCATAGCAAATAAATTTAACCGTTATGTTGAAAGTTTTTCTTATTTAACTGTTACACAGCTATTTATTACATGAAAGCTTTTATTATGAAACAACAAAATTTAGTTAAATAATGTAAAAAAAACATGGGACTGAAGGGCATCCTAACTGGGAATCCGGCTCAGCGTTTGCCGATGCAAACTATTTTTATTATTGACTAGCTGACGCCCGCGACTTCGTCCGCGTTGAGTTAGTGTGTTTGTTTGTCTTTCAATCACGAAGCAATAGATTACTAACCCGAATTACTTGAAATAATTACAGGATAAAGATTAAAGTATCTCCTTTCTAAAAAAAAAAAGAATGAGTGAAATCGGAGTACGCGTTAATGAATTACCACTGAGCTGCGCGCGGTACTGGACAATACTTGGACATTGCAACATTACATTATTTTTCTAAAATAAAATAATTTTTCTAAAATAAAAGTAGCCTAAGTTACTCCTTATTACATCAGCTACCTGCCAATGAAAGTCCCGTAAAAATCGGTCCACCCATTTCAAACATTAGCTGGAACAAACAGACAGACAGACAAAAATTTTAAAAATTGTTATTTTGGTGTATGTACCATATACATTATCATATCCATGTAGTAAAAACGGTTATTTCAATATTACAAACAGACACTCCAATTTTATTTATTTGTATAGATATCGCTGTCTCGGCTTAACCTTGGCTTTAAGAAAAAGGTTTGGAGTAAACTATATTTATTACGAAATATTATTTTGTTTACTTCCTAGACAGTTCACTGTCGGACGGCATTAGATTACGAACTTTGCCAACAGTTCCAACATCCCGAGAGCATATGGCTCGTCTAACAGGTGGTGTCAGACATGTGGGCACCGGGTGAAGGGCTTCACAGACGAAAACAGACAAAGATAGATGATTTGTACTGAAACAACAGAGAGGGACGGCGATTCGGCCCTAGCGTTATGCGTCTCAAAGCCCTCAGTCACGTACGATATTTATGATATATACACTTTGAATAATTCCCAAGATCTCTCATCCGACATAGTTTATGAGACGGCTATTAAAGATCCCAGAACACCTAGTTATTTATGAATCCCATTAATTTGATATAGCTAAGCCGTTGCTGATTGTGAATCTCTCTCTCTATTTCAGATCTCGCGCGATGATTACGAGATCGACTATAGCCCGAGCCCGAGGGGTTCGCCGTTGAAGGACACGTCGAACATCCAGGAGGACCAGCCTTATCTGATAAGCCGACACAATCCGAACAAGACCTTCCGCCGGGAATCAGTGATTGCTTCGTGGAAAAATCTGAAGAAGGAGAGAGAGCAAGCTCTTGGTAAGCGGATTGTTTACGTCGACCCCGACAATTATGAAGACTACTACGGAAGGAACAAAGTTAAACGATGCAAGAGTGAAAGGACCGCGAGCACGCCACGCATCCTTAAAAAGGTTAAACGTACGTACTCAGTGCTGTATCGTTACGACCCGAATGAGGAGAAGGTCGTCAAGGAATACAAGTATCAACCTTCGAAGGAGCCTGAGATGGCAATGAATTCCATGCAGAAATCGTTCTCCGAACCCTTTTTGGGACCGGAGAGGACACCTAAGAAGAAAGTAAAGAGGTCTATCACAACCCTTCTGAACATCAAGTCGAAAATCCTCAACATATTCTCACCAAAAAGTTAAAGGATTTGTAGAAGTAGATATTTAGGGGTTAGTTGCTCAATTCAATGCATTTTCCTGTAGGTTAAGAAGGCATTAATTACATTCATTTGTGATGAAATTAATAGCGCTTAATTAGTGATGTATATTGATAGTTAATGGTTTTAATTATTGTGTATCTCTAATTAATTATGATGTATTAATTAATGTACATGACATTTCGTGTAAGTGAAAATAGAAATCGTAAATGTTAATTGACGCCCAAACCTGTTTGTCAGTCATAATGTACGTCTTTATGTCTGGTCTTTTTCGATATTAATTGGTTATATTTAAAACTAAATGTAGGGTGCAATTGGGCACCATTTTGATTTACCTGCAGAACTCGGGCACTATATGAGGCATTGAGATATACAGAACGCGTAACATACGGAAAGATCCGAGCAATCAAAGTTACAAGTTTACCCGCGCAGAAATTTACCCGCGGTAACAGGCGCAAAGATCTTTTCAGTTCCAGATAAACTTCAAAACGGCTGAAACGATCAGTTTCAGCCGTTTGAAAGTGTCGCAGTTTTAAAGATCAGCCTAGACATGCAAAATTTTTAAAACGGGTGTCTGTGTAATGTGCTAATAAAACCGCATGAGAAAAGTTAGTCGTTCTATAATCATAAACGTATAGTTCTACATCTTTATATTGATATTTATATGAAATAAACTATATAAGAACCTGTTTGTAAATAAGTTCAACAGATGAGCAGATCTAGAAATTAGACTCGGCTATTTTATAAAGTTTTTTAATTAAATGTTACTTACTATATTTAAATATAGTAACATTAATATTTTATAATAATAATAATTTAAATTACGCCAGTTAAATTATAGCTACTAAATTATTAAAATAAGGACTTTGTGATATATTAGGCTGTTGTAATACAGCTACGAGTAAATGTCTTCATCTTTAAAAGATAACATGCTTATTTAGATTTGAAGCAACTAAAATTACTCTGCAAAAATGTTTTTTTTATTTAAATTCATAATAACAGCATTTTACATAAAAATAACAGTAAATTTTATAATATATAGTAGTTAGATGTTTTTGTTAAGATTACATGTCTTGTAAAACACTTAACTAACAGATATTTTGTAAAGATTACCTTGTTAAGATGTTTTCTCAAAAACTATTGATTGAAAACTGGATTTTTAAATATCTTTACAAATATATTGTATTAATATGCGATTTTAATGAGTAAATTCACATTTATTCCAAACAATTTAAATCGTATTTATTAAGTATGTATAACAAAATTAAAGTAAATCTTTATATTTCACCAAATATAAGCGATATTACTATAACTTCTAGACTAAGTTAGGAACTAAAATTTATTATGTTCATTCCTTTTACCTAGAAATGTAAGTTTTTATAACAAAAATTAAAATAAAAAAAAACCATATGGTATTTTATCTAATCATAATCTGAAGCTAAATATTAATTTATTTTAATAAAATAATTAATATAACTGTTACCTATAATAGGAATATTCCTATAATAGAAGTAATTGAATAAGACCACATTTAATATTTAATGTCATACAATAATAGGTAAACATTGAAAATATGTTTTTTTGAACTTAATATAAACCTTAGGTTGAACCTTAAAGTTACAATCTTGAAAAATATAATATATGATACATAACTATAATGGTAAATCAAAAGCAATATGAAATAATGATTTCTTTTTCCACAAAGACAATAGTGAAAAGTGTAGTTTTCTACCATTATTTTCTTTGGTACCTACTTGATATGATAAATTCAGATTATTTACAACAAAAACATATTCAACAATCGTAAGGGTTCGCTATAATATTGTATTGTATAACTACCTATTGTCTATTAAAAGATTATGTAATGGGTGACATGAATAAAATGAGAATTTTATGAAAATTAAATGGTGTTTTTATTTCATTTCACTTTCCCGAAACATAGAATCCACTGCATTTGCGATAAGATAACTCTTATTACAAACCTAACGCTTAGCTATTCTGAGAACTACAAACTATCTGTAAGCAAACTATTAAGTTACCCTGGCGCGGTCCAACCCGAAAACATACAGCATACATCCATACAAATACGAAAGTGTATATGTATGTTCGTTTGTTTGTTTGTTAACTATTTTTAGCGTAAGCACATAACTGATCTTGATGAAATAAAGAACATATACAGTTTAATTTGGAGACGGATATAGGATGCTGCTTATTTCAGTAAAAAAAAAAAAACAGAAAACAGTTCCGCGCACTGAATAAAAAAATTGTTTTACAAGTGAGAATTTCACTTGTTTGAGTTTTATACTAATTCCAATACAAAAACAATCTATCGATAAACCATACATGTTACTAGCGATAAAGTCGAATTAAAATACACAAACTATCAATCAATCATAATCTTTATTCAAATAGTGCTTTAAATGTCACTTTTGACGCGTCAATAATTTACATAGTAGTGATAACTACATTCGTAAACTTAAAACTAAAGCTTTGAGGGTTCCAAACGCGCCCCGGTCTAAGAAGAAGCCCACAACAAACTTAGCCAGGTAAATTTTCTTTTTGTTATCACCATCTCACATGCCACTTAAAATTATATTAAGAGCTATCTTATTAGAGCAATATTTCATACCCATGCTTGTTTATCATTTACGTAATCCATTACGCTATTGTAGGACTTTTCTACAAGCTTACGTTTTATATAAACTTTGAACTTTTTGAGAGACATCCCAGAAATTTCATTTGGCAATTTGTTATAAAATTGTATACCTTTAAATGAATTTCTAATTTTTTGTAGAGCATAATTTTTTGTGCATCTCTGGTACTTATTTAATAGTTTCAAGGCTAGCGAAGCCGAGGGTAAAAGCTAGTGGGGATGTAAAAATTTTGGCGCGAATTCTAACTTCACCATCAAGTGCTCTATATACGAAGTACGAACTACAAATACATTCGTTGACATGCAACACGCATTGCATGCAAGGATAAAGCACGTCACATTTATTTACCCTTTCAAAGGGTTAACGCTGGGTAAACATGGTCCGGGAATTGGGGTAATGATATGCGCCACTACCCCGAGAGGTAATTTAAATTTCCCTGTTTTATATTCACCACCGTACATAAAACGGGGAAATTCAAATTACCTGCAGGCGAAGTGATTTCATTTTCGATGATTTATTTTCTATTGATGCTATTAACTGTAATCTTAACTGAACTAATATGTTAGTTTAAAATTTGACTGTTAGTTTGTTAGATTTAACAAAATAAAGACGTTTAATTTGTCTGGCGGGAGGCGTCGTCCGTGGCTAGTTCCCACCCTACCGACAAAGACGTGTCGCCAAGCGATTTAACGTTCCGGTACGATGTCGTGTAGAAACCGAAAGAAGGAGTACGGGTTTTTCCATACCCCTAACAGGTAAGCCCGCTACCATCTTAGACCGCATCATCACTTACCATAAGGTGAGATGCCGTCAAGGGCTAACTTGTGGTGAATAAGAAAAAGAAAAAATAAAATCACAAAGTTTAGCAGGTAGCTTGCAACCTTGAGATGAGCAATATATCCCCGGAAAACTAACAGCTTTGATGTGATAGTCGTCATTATGTGTCCATGGAAAATAAGAATTCGCTTACGAATTTGGTGTCTATATCCGTTAATTCGCTGGGGAAAGAGCTTTTGCGTCATAACGGAAAACAATTAGAGTGACACAATTTTTTAGTTTAGTTAAGGAGATACATATTATAATTTATCCGTACAAAGTTTGTAGAAAAGTCATATTATAGTGTGAAGGATTGTGTAAAGCTTAGATAATATGAAATATTGCTCTAATAAAATAGCTCTTAAAGAATTATAAGTGGCATGTGAGATGGTGATATCCAAAAGAAAATTTACCTAGCTAAGTTTTTTGTAGGCTTCTTCTTAGACCAGGGCGCGTTTGGAACACTCATAGCTTTAGTTTTAAGTTTACGAATGTAGTTACCACCATCAACTCAGTACTATGATAATAGTACTATGATAGCTTTTGGCGCGTCAATATCTATATATTGACGCGCCAAAAGTGCTTTTTAAAGGATTCTTTGTATAAAGATTATGATTGATTGATTGAATGATTGATATATGCAATATATTTTAACACTCAACATACGACCATCAGTAAAAGCAAATACATTACACTTTTTCTGCTATACTTCAAGTCTAGTACATTATTGATCAAAGAGTAAGATCTATAAAAGCACGCTTCGTCTTCAGCCTAACAAAAATGTCATTTACCATCATCACCATCACCACTTTAATGGACGAGGGGGCATAGATCCACCACGCTGCAGGTTGTTGACCTTGAACGAATTTATTCATATACCAGTGACAATTAATTGGAAAGGCTTCAGGTTATATACTGAATGTTGTCTCTGAGCCAACGCCATGTTGGTAACGTAACTACCAACAAATTTCTTGACTGAAATTCCCATGCCCAAACCGTGGAGCGAACCGTAAACCGGAAGTTGGATTTAATTTCCATAATCTATGGAAGGTCGATGATTAAAGTAATATATCTTTCCGTAACGTATCGTCGTATCGATTCCCCATCAGCGTCCGAAGCGAAGGCTATAGGTAAAAATACAAAAAACTAGCTTTGATAGCGTTATGCCGGAATATTGATACACTGAATTTATCAAAGGAATGTTTGGCATTGAAATGTTCTGGATTGACTTCAAGGCTCCCGTAGACGAAGTATGTGAGAAAAATATTTCGATGTTGTTACCGCATATAGTATATGTATGTATAAGTATGCAGTCCTATACAAAATATTCATAAGATATATAGATAGACATCTATAGCTATATGCATAAGTGATATTTAATAGTTTAAAAGCAAATAATTCCGGAAAATTAAATGTGCTGGGGGTAGAAAACCATATCCCGAAATTTTCCGGAATTAAGTGCATAAACTATTTAATACCACTTGCTTCAGCAGTAAGTGAAACACACTTAACATTAGGTAATCTTTTTGCTCGTTTTCCAGCAATACAATATATAACTTCAACTCACTAGTTTTTTATTTATTTTTAAAACAAACAACACTAAAAGCTAATCAAAACTTTGATGACATAACAACAAAAAAATAGGAGTAGATACAGAGACCTCTGATTAGGAGGCGGACGTCCTAACCGTTAGGCTATCACAGCCTCTTCTTTCGGATCAGATCATGATCAACCCATTACCGGCTCACTACAGAGCACGGGTCTTCTCTCAATATGAGAAGGGTCTGGCCATAGTCCACCACGCTGGCCACGCGGATTGGCTGACGTCACACGCCATTGAGAACATTACAGAGAACTCTCAGGCATGCAGGTTTTCTTACAATGTTTTCCCTCACTGAAGCAAGTACGTTGAAGTAAACGTGCATAGCCCCGACCTCTGATTGGAAGGCGGACGTCCCAACCGCTAGGCTATCACAGCTTCTTCTTTCGGATCAGATAAATATAAATTTACGTTTTAGGTTTATGCACAGCGATAAGAACGCTCGGTCATAATAATAATAACACATGAAACGTTTTAGTAGATTTAAGTGCCTATTCCAACCTAAGTATTGTATAATGTATTTGATCGTTTCCCTTGACCGTGAAGCGTATCGTTCCCACGAACTGTGCCAGGCACGGCCCGACCAAATATGAATCAATTGTAGGCAACATTGGCTCAGGGGTCGCGTGTGATTACGTACATACACGAGTTTTTTTTTCGGACTGTCTTTTAGCTGTGCTAACCCTATTGGTTGCCACAGCGTAACCGGGCTGCCAGAAGAAATTTTGAGCCCTAGGGCTCGAAGAAACTAAGGGAACGTCTGCCTGCGGTCGAGTGCACAAGTGTTCCCGTGACCCAGCCACCTGGCGACGCGAAGGAGCATCGCTGGGTTTTAGTGGGTATTCTGGTCGCCAGTCTGGCCGCCGGGGAGTCCCACATACCCCGTCGGAAGCGGCGCAATCTTGTCGGAGGGGATGCGTAAACGCATTTCCCAGCGGAAAAAAAAGTCCCCTCCTGTGAGGCCGAACCTCGGCTTAGGCGACGTTTGGGATAACGGGGGGGTAGGACGGTGAGTGGTCCGTAAGTCTCCGAGGCCGTGGATGGAGCCCATGTCCAGATGACGTAAGATAGCGGGGACCTCGTCTTCGCCGGCGAAGACGGTGTGTATTATATTTGTAGTCATCACAGACGCCAAGTGATCTAGCTTTCTTTCACAATGTTGCGTAGAAACCGATTTGGAGTGTGGGTTTATCATACCCCTAATAGGTTAGGGGAGATAGCTGTCAAGGTCTAACTATTGTGTATAAAAAAAAATTCCTTTCAAAAATTCTTATATTATAATAATTTTAAATTTAATCCACTATGCTTATATTAGTTTCGTATCAATAAAAATACATTAAGACCTGTCTTAAGAGCATTCAATGTATAAAGACCGAATTAAATTCAACGTTTAAACGTTAAAGTGCATTGTAAGGTTTTATTATTTGTTCCTCTCTCTCTCGTTCATCTTCAATCTCATTTAATTCCCCCTATGTAGCAATCTGTTCTAGACAATAGAAGATATTTAGTATCGGTTAATCCCCGCTTTGTCTGTTAGTCTATCTAATCTTAGCGCTCAAGCGAATGGACCGAAATGAAAGCGATTTTATGTATTACGTAAATATCGCATCTCGATTGATTATAATATTTATATTTGCGGGTATATGCTATTGAAAGCTATATAGCCTAGTGGTTAGGACATCCACCTGCTAATCAAAGGCGATCCTATAACTTTTCGGTGTTATGTGTTTAAGCAATTAAAACATTACTTGCTTAAAAGAAACATCGCGAGGAAACGCATGCTTGAGAGTTCCCTATAATATTTTCAAAGGCGTGTGTAGTCTGCTAATCCGCACACGGCCTGCGTGGTGGACTATGGCCAAACCTTTCTCATATTGAGAGGAGACCCGTGCTGTGTAGTGAGCCGGCAATGGTTTGATTATGATATGCTATTCTTAGGTAGGACGATGATAAAATAATTAGAGTAGAGAAGAGTTAGTAGAAGAGTCACCGACAAAGACGTGTCGCCAAGCGATTTAGCGTTCCAGCACGATATCGCGTAGAAACTAATTAGGAGCGTAGGTTTATCATACTCCTAACAGGTTAGCCCGCTACCATCCTAGACAGCATCATCACTTACCACCAAGTGAGATAGATAGCTGTCTAGGGCTAACTTGTAGTGTATAAAAACAAAGTTTTAATCAAGTCCTTAGTTACGCACCACTAGCTGCCCTCTATCTAGAATAAAGTGAACTTCGCGGGAATAAATAAATCCCGTAGGAGCAATGACGTCAATAGACCACCATATCTCATGTGTTGCTACACCCCAGAATGACAGCTGGTCACATATCGGCTTACCACAAAACCAGAATAAAGATATTTCGTAAGAAAACTACGAATATGTTCCAATTGTTTCGCAACAACACTCAATGCCACCTAGCGGGATCTACGCGCACTTCTTGCTCGGGAACATTGGATCGCGTCCAGAAATATCATTGAACATACACTGCAACGGTGATAGCCTTGTGGTTAGGGCGTCAGCCTCCGAATCAGAGGTCGACGGTTCGAATCCGGGCACGCAACTCTAACTTTTCGGAGTAATGTACGTTTTTAAAAATTAAAATATCACTTGCTTCAACGGTGAAGGAAAACATCTTGAGGAAACCTGCACGCCTGAGAGTCCTCCATAATGTTCTCAAAGGCGTGTGAAGTCTGCCAATCCGCACTTGGCCAGCGTGGTGGACTATGGCCAAACCCTTCTTATATTGAGAGGAGACCCGTGCTCTGTAGTGAGCCGGTAATGGGTTGATCATGATGATGATGATGATGATAAAATATTGCTTATCTTACAAAGGTCGATGGTTTTCAGGTATAAAAATATTGACCTTAACATTTAAAGTACCTATATTTGCTTGCTTTTCCTAATTTTACAGCTAGAGCTATTCAATGAAACTATTAAATAGATAGAAGGATAAATGACCGGGCCCAAGTTTGCCTATATTTTATGTACAGACAGCGAAAACTTTATGGAATAATTTTTTTTTGCCATTTTATACACCACAAGTTAGCCCTTGACGGCATCTCATCTGACGGTAAGTGTTCATGCGGTCTAAGATGGTAGCGTGCTAACCTGTTGAGGGTATGGTAAACCCATACTCCGTATCGGTTTCTACGCGTAATCGTGCCGGAACGCTAAATCGCTCGGCGACACGTCTTTCTCGGACGGGTGGTAACTAGCCACGGACGACGCCTCCCACCAGACCAGACTCGAGCCCGGAATCGAACCCAGGACACCCAACTTTATAATGCGACACAGAGGTCTCAAAACGCTTTAGTTTAACCACAACCCGGGAATCAAGCCCGGGACCTCGAGATCCGTAATCAAACAAGGAACTGAATCATTATCAGCTTACTTAAAACTGTCAACAATTGCATACACGGATATTTATATTAAAAAAATGGTACGGGGAAGCGTCTACTCGTTATTTATAATTAAGCCTACGAAGTAATACGAGCGAATTTCACGCGTTACGCGAGCTCACGCGAAACTGAGCAGTAATAAGTCGTAATACGTGGTAATCAATTATTAATATTAGCGAACAATGACCTATTTGCTTAAGTAATAGCGCATCAAACGATAATTACTCGCCTAGTTGTGTTATTGTTGTTTCGGCGAAAAACTTTTGAATTTTGTTATATGACTATATAATATGTTATACAGTTATGAACTGCGCCAATTACGGTCATAGGTATTTGATTTATGTCAGTTGTTAGTTCTCAACTGTTTGATTTGCTTACTTCACTATGATCAACCCATTGCCGGCTCACTACAGAGCACGGGTCTCCTCTCAATATGAGATGGGTTTGGCCATAGTCCACCACGCTGGCCATGTGCCTTGCTGGATATATTTTGGAGAGTGCGCTCAAGAACTTTACAACCTCGTGCCCCCTTCACCGTTTTACCACAGAACTTCGAGGAATCGTGAGCGCTGGCACCCTTACGTGGTTAAAATCCAACCTACTCGGACGAAACGATTTGGAACAACGTTTCTGAATCGAACCGCTAAGGTGTGGAACTCTCTTCCAGCGTCTGTGTTTCCAGCCACGTATAACCTTAGTTCCTTCAAGGGAAGGGTGAATGGGCATTTTCTAAGCAAGCGCGCTCCAACCTAGACCTCATCAGTGCCTTCTGGTACTGATTGTCGTCAAGCGCAAACCTATCTCAAAAAAAAAAAAAAATGTGCGGATTGACAGACTTCACACGACTTTGAAAACATTACGGAGAACTCTTAGGCATACAGGTTTCCTCACGATGTTTTCCTTCACCGTTCAAGCAAGTGATATTTTTAATTTATATCTTTTTTAACCCGGCTAAGTTTGTTGTGGACTTCTTCTTAGACCGGGGCGCGTTTGGAACCCTCATAGCTTTAGTTTTAAGTTTACGAATGTAGTTATCACCATCAAATCACTACTATGTAAATTATTGACGCGTCAAAAGTGCCTTTTAAAGGACTATTTGAATAAAGATTATTTGAATTTGAATTTTTATATTTCACTTTGGATCTATCACCTTAATTAATTGAATGCACAATAACAAAATGTTCTCGACATCAGGTTCAATTACTCGACTGACAGATTACACAAGACATTTCACTACACAGATTTATACAACACAGAGTAGTTAGATTGTATCATAGATAATGAATTATGAAATCTACAAATTGAGGGTCACTTTGTTGGGAGGCAATTAATTGGTTGATTAGCGACAATAGAGGTCGATGGATGACCTCATCCTGTCTTTTTGGTAATTATATGTGGCGAAATGACAATCAAAAGCTGTCGAGTCGAGCGGTGGGAGAGGGAAAAAAATATATCCTGATAGCGGTCACCAACCTTGGGAGTAATAGACCGCGGTGATTGTCCCGCAAATAACTTTAAACGAATAACTAAACTACATAAGAGAGTGATTTTGAACGTGGTCTCTAGTTACCACCCTGCCGACGAAGACGTGTCCCCAAGTGATTTCGCGTTCCGGCACGATGTCGCGTGGAAACCAATTAGGAGTATGGGTTTACCATACCATAACAGCCCGCTAACATCTTAGATTGCATCATCACTTCCCATCAGGTGATTTGCCGTTAAGGGCTAAAGGGTAGTGAATAAAAAAGGGGTAAATAATGCAACATGGAAAAAATCTTCTTTGTGAGGGTTTAAGTGCTAGCGTAGGCAGTGCTATTAAGCATGATATAAATGCACGCTTAAGTCTCTCAGTACGTTTTCCAACAACACCAAGCTGACAAAGATTTTTTAAAAATAAGTTTCGACTTCTTCGAAGGCTCCTGGTGTATCGTCACCATCAAGATCAACCCATTGCGAGCTCACTACAGAGCGCGAGTCTCCTGTCAATATATGAAGGGTTTGGCCATAGTCCACCATACTGGCTGTGTGCGGATTGGCAGACTTCACACGCCTTAGGGAACATTACGGAGAACTCTCAGGCATGCAGGTTTCCTCACGATATTTTCCTTCACCGAAGCAAGTGATATTTTAATTGCTTAAAAAAAGTTGATGATGATAAGACACTTTTTGGCATTCGTCAGAGCAACATACACAATATGACAAACTCTTGTCTTAAATGTAGCAGAATTAAATGTATTAAAGGCTTTTTTAAACACCGATTTATTAATACCTACACACACCGATTTCTCTTCCTCTGCCATCAGTAATTAGACGAAAAAAGAAATCAAAGCGTTATATAAGTATTCAGGCACTCATCATCATCATCATGATCAACCCATTACCGGCTCACTGCAGAGCACGGGTCTCCTCTCGATATGAGAAGGGTTTGGCGATGGTCCACCACGCTGGCCATGTGCGGATTGGCAGACTTCACACGCCTTTGAGAACATTATGAACTCCCAGGCGTGCAGGTTTCCTCACGATGTTTTCCTTCACCGTTGAAGCAAGTGATATTTTAATGTTTTAAAAACGCACATAACTCCGAAAAGTTGGAGGTGCGTGCCCGGATTCGAACCGCCGACCTCTGATTAGGAGGCTGACGCCCTAACCACTAGGCTATCACCGATTCAGGCACTACATTTATTTATTAGAAAGGGAATATATAAGAGACAAGAGAAGTCAATAAATAAAGTGCAAAACTTTAGTTACCAAAGTTATACTAACTCGAACAGTCGAAAAAATTACCTGTACATTTAATTTGCCAATCAAGCAATTAACTAGTCAGGAACTATCTAATTTCGTTGTCAAAAACTTTGCTAACAAAGTCTGGTTCATTCATCTTCAATCTCATTTAATTCCCCCTATGTAGCAATCTGTTCTAGACAATGGAAGATATTTAGTATCGGTTAATCCCCGCTTTGTCTGTTAGTCTATCTAATCTTAGCGCTCAAGCGAATGGACCGAAATGAAAAAGATTTAATGCAATACGTAATAATCGCATCTTGATTGTTTATAATATTTATATTTGCTTGAAAATGCTATTGGAAGCTGTGATAGCCTAGTGGTTAGGACGTCAACCTCCTAATCAGAGGTTGGGGTTTCGTTCCCGGGCACGCACCTAACTTTTCGTAGTTATGTGCGTTTTTAAGCAACTATAATATTAGTTGCTTCAAAGGTAAAAAGAAACATCGCGAGGAAAGCTGTGTGCTTGAGAGTTCCCCATAATGTTTTCAAAGGCGTGTGAAGTCTGTTATTGTTGGTATAATTTATAACTACGATAAGCTAAATTTGCACTACTTCACATTTGCACGCGGTGTTTCCCTGTACGCATTTTTGTGTTGTACCTCAGTGCAAGGTACTGAATCTTGTTATAATAAATTTTGGCTGTTGGCGAACCAAATAAATAAAAAAAAAAAAAGTCTGCTAATCCGCACATGGACAGCGTGGTGGACTATGGCCAACCCCTTCTCATATTGCGAGGACATCCGTGCTGTGTGTGCGTGAATAGGTTGATCATGGTGATGATGTTGATATGCTCAGGTAGGAGGGTGATAAAATAGTATAGGGTTAGTAGAAGAGTCATCGACAAAGACGTGTCGCCAAGCGATTTAGCGTTCCAGCACGATATCGCGTAGAAACTAATTAGGAGCGCAGTTTTTCCATACTCCTAACAAGATAGCCCGCTACCATCCTAGACAGCATCATCACTTACCACCAGGTGAGATAGCTGTATTGTAGTGTATATAAAAAAAAAGTTTTAATCAACAGTCCTTAGTTACGCACCACTAGCTGCCCTCTATCCAGAATAAAGTGAACTTCGCGGAAATATAAATCCCGTAGGAGCAATGACGTCAATAGCCCACCATATCTCATGTGTTGCTACACCCCAGAATGACAGCTGGTCACATATCGGCTTACCACAAAACCAGAATAAAGATATTTCGAAAGAAAACTACGAATATGTTCCAATTGTTTCGCAACAACACTCAATGCCACCTAGCGGGATCTACGCGCACTTCTTGCTCGGGAACATTGGACCGCGTCCAGAAATATCATTGAACATACACTGCAACGGTGATAGCCTAGTGGTTAGGGCGTCAGCCTCCTAATCAGAGGTCGACGGTTCGAATCCGGGCACGCACCTCTTAATTTTCGGAGTTATGTGCGTTTTTAAAAATTAAAATATCACTTGCTTCAACGGTGAAGGAAAACATGCGAGGAAACACGCGAGGAAACCTGCATGCTTGTGAGTTTCTCCATAATGTCCTCAAAAGGCGTGTGAAGTCTGCCAATCCGCACATGGCCAGCGTGGTGGACTATGGCCAAATCCTTCTCATATTGAGAGGAGACCCATGCTCTGTAGTGAGCCGGTAATGGGTTGATCATGATGATGAAGATGATTACCTAAAGCGCTGCTCACTGAACAAAAGCACGTATCTTAATCGTTATTGCGAGAGAAATTTGCGACTTGTCAATTAATTATCTAGTAAAGATAAAATATATTACGAGATTGCATATCTTACAAAGGTCGATGGTTTCCAGGTATAAAAATATTGACCTCACAATTTAAAGTACCTATATTTGATCTTAGTTTTACAGCTAGAGCTATTCAATGAAACTATTAAATAGATAGAAGGATAAATGGTCGGGCCCGAGTTTGCCTATATGATATGTACAGACAGAGAAAACTTTATGGAATAGAATTCTTATTTGCCATTTTATACACCACAAGTTAGCCCTTGACGGCATCTCACCTGACGGTAAGTGATGATGCGGTCTAACATGGTAGCGGGCTAACCTGTTAGGGGTATGGTAAACCCATACTCCGTATCGGTTTCTACGCGTAATCGTGCCGGAACGCTAAATAGCTCGGCAACATGTCTTTGTCGGTAGGGTGGTAACTAGCCACGGCCGAAGCCTCCCACCAGACCAGACTCGAGCCGGGAATCGAACCCAGGACAACCAACTTTATAATGCGACACTGAGGTCGCAAAACACTTTAGTTTAACCACAACCCGGGAATCAATCCCGGGACCTCGTGATCCGTAATCAAACAAGGAACTGAATCATTATCAGCTTACTTAAAACTGTCAACAATTGCATACACGGATATTTATATTAAAAAATGGTACGGGGAAGCGTCTACTCGTTATTTATAATTAAGCCTACGAAGTAATACGAGCGAATTTCACGCGTTACGCGAGCTCACGCGAAACCGAGCAGTAATAAGTCGTAATACGTGGTAATCAATTATTAATATTAGCGAACAATGACCTATTTGCTTAAGTAATAGTGCATCAAACGCTAATTACTCGCCTAGTTGTGTTGTTGTTGTTTCGGCGAAAAACTTTTGAATTTTGTTATATGACTATATAATATGTTATACAGTTATGAACTGCGCCAATTACGGTCATAGGTATTTGATTTATGTCAGTTGTTAGTTCCCAACTGATTGATTTGCTTACTTCATCATGATCAACCCATTACCGGCTCACTACAGAGCACGGGCCTCCTCTCAATATGAGAAGGGTTTGGCCATAGTCCACCACGCTGGCCATGTGCCTTGCTGGATATATTTTGGAGAGTGCGCTCAAGAACTTTACAACCTCGTGCCCCCTTCAGCGTTTTACCACAGAACTTCGAGGAATCGTGAGCGCTGGCACCCTTACGTGGTTAAAATCCAACCAACTCGGACGAAACGATTTGCAACAACGTTTCTGAATCGAACCGCTAAGGTGTGGAACTCTCTTCCAGCATCTGTGTTTCCAGCCACGTATAACATTAGTTCCTTCAAGGGAAGGGTGAATGGGCATTTTCTAGGCAAGCGCGCTCCAACCTAGACCTCATCAGTGCCTTCTGGTACTGATTGTCGTCAAGCGCAAACCTATCTCAAAATAAAAATAAATAAAAAATGTGCGGATTGACAGACTTCACACGACTTTGAAAACATTACGGAGAACTCTCAGGCATGCAGGTTTCCTCACGATGTTTTCCTTCACCGTTGAAGCAAGTGATATTTTTAATTTACATCTTTTTAACCCGGCTATGTTTGTTGTGGACTTCTTCTTAGACCGGGGCGCGTTTGGAACCCTACTAACTACATAGTTATCACCATCAAATCACTACTAAGTAAATTATAGACGCGTAAAAAGTGCCTTTTAAAGGACTATTTGAATAAAGATTATTTGAATTTGAATTTTTATATTTCACTTTGGATCTATCTCCTTAATTAATTGAATGCACAATAACAAAATGTTCTCGACATCGGGTTCAATTACTCGACTGACAGATTACACAAGACATTTCACTACACAGATTTATACAACACAGAGTATTTAGATTGTATCATAGATAATGAATTATGAAATCTACAAATTGAGGGTCGTTTTGTTGGGAGGCAATTAATTGGTTGATTAGCGACAATAGAGGTCAAAGACAGAATGACCTCATCCTGTCTTTTTGGTAATTATATGTGGCGAAATGACAATCAAAAGCTGTCGAGTCGAGCGGTGGGAGAGGGAAAAAATATATCCTGATAGCGGTCACCAACCTTGGAGTAATAGACCGCGGTGATTGTCCCGCAAATAACTTGAAACGAATAACTAAAATACAGAAGAGAGTGATTTTGACCGTGGTATCTGGATCGAAGACTTGTCCCCAAGTGATTTAGCGTTCCGGCACGATGTCGCGTAGAAACCAATTAGGAGTATGGGTTTACCGTACCATAACAGGTTAGCCCGCTACCATCCCACATTGCATCATCACTTCCCATCAGGTGATTTGCCGTTAAGGGCTAAAGGGTAGTGGATAAAAATAAGGGGGGGGGGGGGGGTTAGATAATGCAACATGGATAAAATCTTCTTTGTGAGGGTTTTAGTGCTAGGGTAGGCAGTGCTGTTAAGCATGATAGAAATGCACGCTTAATTCTCTCAGTACGTTTTCCAACAACACCAAGCTGACAAAGATTTTTTAAAAATAAGTTTCGACTTCTTCGAAGGCTCCTGGTGTATCGTCACCATCAAGATCAACCCATTGCGAGCTCACTACAGAGCGCGAGTCTCCTGTCAATATGAGAAGGGTTTGGCCATAGTCCACCATACTGGCTGTGTGCGGATTGGCAGACTTCACACGCCTTTGGGAACATTACGGAGAACTCTCAGGCATGTAGGTTTCCTCACGATATTTTCCTTCACCGTTGAAGCAAGCGATATTTTAATTGCTTAAAAAAAAGTTGATGATGATAAGACACTTTTTGGCATTCGTCAGAGCAACATACACAATATGACAAACTCTTGTCTTAAATGTAGCAGAATTGAAAGTATTAAAGGCTTTATTAAACACCGATTTATTAATACCTACACACACCGATTTCTCTTCCTCTGCCATCAGTAATTAGACGAAAAAAGAAATCAAAGCGTTATATAAGTATTCAGGCACTCATCATCATCATCATGATCAACCCATTACCGGCTCACTACAGAGCACGGGTCTCCTCTCAATATGAGAAGGGTTTGGCCATAGTCCACCACGCTGGCCATGTGCGGATTGGCAGACTTCACACGCCTTTGAGAACATTATGAACTCCCAGGCGTGCAGGTTTCCTCACGATGTTTTCCTTCACCGTTGAAGCAAGTGATATTTTAATGTTTTAAAAACGCACATCCGAAAAGTTGGAGGTGCGGGCCCGGATTCGAACCGCCGACCTCTGATTAGGAGGCTGACGCCCTAACCACTAGGCTATCACCGATTCAGGCACTACATTTATTTATTAGAAAGGGAATATATAAGAGACAAGAGAAGTCAATAAACAAAGTGCAAAACTTTAGCTACCAAAGTTAAACTAACTCGAACAGTCGAAAAAATTACCTGTACATTTAATTTGCCTATCAGTCAAGCAATTAACTAGTCAGGAACTATCGAATTTCGTTGTCAAAAACTTTGCTAACAAAGTCTGGTGTCTAGGTAACGTGGGTTAAATGCTAACCATTTTAGGCTCAGACTTCCGGAGTCAGTTGGCTGAATGAATAGTAGGAGTGGGTGATGGAATGCTTACCATTTTAGGCTCAGACTTTTGTAGTCGTTTTGGCTGAATGAATAGTAGGAGTGGGTGATGGAATGCTTACCACTTTAGGCTCAGACTTTCGTAGTCGTTTTGGCTGAATGAATAGTAGGAGTGGGTGATGGAATGCTTACCATTTTAGGCTCAGACTTTCGTAGTCGTTTTGGCTGAATGAATAGTAGGAGTGAGTGATGGAATGCTTACCATTTTAGGCTCAGACTTTCGTAGTCGTTTTGGCTGAAGGAGTGGGTGATGGTGTCGATTGAAGAGATTTTTTATCAGTCTACCATTTCCACATGTTCGTGAAAATTAAGAAGAGCAGGAGTGATCAGTTGGTATGTATTGAAGAACTTTTTATTGGAGAAGTGTTCTACTCAGTAAACGCTTTTTTTGACGATGCAAGTAAAAATAAATACAATCGGTCTCTCTACTGCGATCGATTCCAGACCAAGTTGCAACACCCAAACTGGGCATGTGTAAATAATATCATATTTATATTCTGTAATAATATTCTTCCATCCATCCATTCCATCCTCTCATGCAGGTTGCAAGCTTCAGTGTGTTCCGTGCAGCGCGCAAGCCGGTTTATGAACAAGAGCCCCGAATGGTCTTAAAAATAGTTGGGCATACTCTGATGAAAATTCACCTAATTATTCATCACATTCAGCCGTGTACAATTAAGGATTGAAGAGTTACTCAAACATCTTACCCAAATCTCCAAAACTTATCAGGAATAATTCAGACTGTTATTACCTGTGAACAAGAGAAAATAAATTATTAATATTAATAAGTTATTTATGTCTTATTGTAATTTAAAAACTAAAGCCTTCCTAAAGAATGTAGTTATGACCATCACTTTTTTTAACATTTAAAACGACGACGCTGATCATCAGAAATTTACATTTAACTGGTATGGCGTCCAGCGCTTGACGATAATTTACAATATCTTTTATCTGAATGACGCTAGTTTCGCTAAGCGAATTAGTTCTTATGCACGAAAGAAACCAATTAAGAATATGGGCTGGCTATACCCCTAACAGCTTCGCCCGCTACCATCCTAGACTGCATCATCACTTACCTACAAGTGAGATTGCCGTCAAAAAAAATTTATACGGAGGTGCCATAAAGTGTTAAGTTTCCTAGCGTGACGATTTCTGCCAGTTAACTTCCAACGCGTCGCTTTAATAACGTTACAATATATACATCTTTATGATCATCTGTACACAGTTATAGGATATGCGGTAAAACCAGTAGCGGGACAACATAAATTTCTTAACACTTCTACGTCGTAAGTTAAACAGCTATGCAAATTAAGAGTTAGCACCTATAAAACGGTTCCATATCGATGTCATGTTTGAGATAGGCACTAATAAAACTATTAGTTGATATGTTTGTATAAATAACCATTTTTATATCTCTATTAAATTGAAATCCTGTATACCTACCTATATATGTATATACCTAAACGTAGATTACGTAGGTATATAAACGTGTCATTCCCCGTTTATAAAACAAAATACTTTTTTGTTATGATGTTAAATATTTATTTATTTTGTGAGATTTTTAGTTTTAGGTTAATCTAATTTTATTTTAAGTTATATATGTAGTCTTGAAATTTATAGACAGCCAATAAAGAGTAAAAAAAAAAAATTATTACATTAATAGATAAACTTACGGCCAATATATTATATACCACCCTGTTAAAGTACAATTGGCCCTTTTTTTTTGTCGTGGTGGAAAAGCTTTATTGCTAGCTCCGTCCCTTGGGCAGGACGAGAGGTTATGTGGGACTCCCCCCCCCTAGGGGGTATACCCAAACTAAAAACCTACTACCTCATACAATAGACGCTAATCGAACAATGTGTTATGTTATATATAGCAGGAAGGTTAGGCAGACGAAGCCGCAGGTCTAGGATGGGTAAATACCTGCATTATCCTAACTCTAAGCTGATACTGAAAACGTCTAGATAGAAAAAGTAATCAAATAACACCCAACAATTACTCGCCCGACCCGGGATCCGAACGCAAGACGGACCGGGATGCTTACTACTAGTAGGTATAAGAACGTTGCTATTATGAATTTGTATAAAATTTACTACAAATAACGCATTTTACTTCTTTCTGTTTTATCCGAGGATTTCAATCTTCAATAAGGTAAAACGTCAGCCCTTTAAATTTTATGATAATTCAAATGAATTCCTTTTAAAGTAAGAGTTCGGCCTTCGAACTCGATGAGGGTCGAAGTCTAGTCTAGACTACTAAATAGCCAAGTCTGGAAAAGAGCTATCAACATACCCGTAGCCTGGCTGCCAGGAGCACAGACTAAAATAATACGAGAGACAGCACAGACGTAAAATAATAAATCACTGAAATGCTCGTTAAAACCTTAAGCGTATCATGTTTGTCACGATTTTAATCTGTCCCAAGCCCGAACAAATACCGTTTCATCAGGTAGGGCCACGTGTAAGTATGTAAATCCATAGTTAGGAAAAACAAAATAACAAAACAAATTAACAAAGACCTTAAGTATGCAGGACGTAGGACGTTTAATTTTTGCTGAAGTTCATGGCGGAAAATAGGACGCCATGTTAATAAACACAATGTTTAAAGTGTTACGTGTTATCTTGCCACGAAATGCTGGAATGATATTTCCCCACTTTTTCGTAAAGTTGGCTCCAAAATAGTTTAAAAAAAATGATATCGTGCTCAAAATTCAAAAGTCAGTAAGCTAGTTAGTGGCATTCGGAACAACATAACTTCACATAAAAAAACTTTGTTTTATTTTATATATTATAGAGGACAAAAGCAAATGGTAGAAAATTTTGGTTCATTTTCAAATGCTCTATGCAACGCTATTTATATGCAATAATTGGGCATTATTGCAGGTATTATAATGTAGGTACTTTGAATTATTTAGATTTAGTTGTGAGGTTAATTTTAATTAAGCATGTTGTGGTCATTTCCAGAGGGTAACAATCTCATGTTTAATCTTCTTTCTTTTGTTTTTGGCATTTATTTTTTGATTGCCACTAGATTGTGATCCGATAAAAAAAAATTTAAGTTACTGAATTTTCTTTTCGTTAATGTTCCGTCTACATTTGTCCTCTCGTTGGCCTGAACTGGGTGACTAATGTTTGTAGCTTTCCAGGAATAATCAATACAACGCACTACGTGTAACGACTCCACTAATTACAGAGTCATTTGTTGGAATGTACTTACAGATTTGAGTCGAAACATTCCTACACGTCTGCCCTAAAAATATATGTATTTTAGGCAACTTTTAAATGCCTGAAGTTAGAGAGATTTAGCTTTATGCTGTTACGGTATAGAATCATCAATCATCATTCCGATCAATAGTTTTCGCCGTAAATGTAAATATTACTCTAAACACATTTTTTTTTTCGGAGTTCTGTTAGCTGTGCTAAACCTATTGGTTGCGACAGCGTAACCGGGCTGTTTGGCGAGCTTTGGAAGAAAGCTCTGCCAGAAGAAATTTTGAGCCCTAGGGCTCGAAGAAACTAAAGTAACGTCTGCCTAAGGGCGCCTCCTGTGAGGCCGAACCTCGGCTTAGGTGACGTTTGGGATAACGGGGGGGTCGGACGGTGAGTGGTCCATACGTCTCCGAGGCCGTGGATGGAGCCCACGTCCGGATGACGTAAGATAGCGGGGACCTCGTCTTCACCGGCGAAGACGGCACTGTAGCGTATGATTGTGTGGTAGGTGGTACGAGTATGTTGTCAGTAGTTATCTGATTGTCAGGGTCGTGAAGGATCTAAACACAGAAACATTTCTCACGTAGCATACTTTCACGACCTCCGTGGCGCTGTCGCATTATAAAGTTGCGAGGTCCTGGGTTTGATTTCCGGCTCGAGTCTGGGAATGACTCTCTGGGTCCTACTTTATAAATAACTTGAACAGATCTATTCTGCAGCACTAAACTAATGACGATATTATCAGCATTAAACCACAATAAAATACCATATGACAATGCTGTGAAACTAATAAAAATAGATTTTGACAAGCTGCAATATAAAATTGGAGGTTTGATTCCCGGCTCGAGTCTGGTCTGGTAGGAGGCTTCGGCCGTGGCTAGTTACCCCCCTACCAACAAAGACGTGTCGCCAAGCGATTTATAGTTCCGGCACGATGTCGAGTAGAAACCAATTGGGAGCGTCGGTTTACCATACTCCTAACAGGTTAACCCGCTACCATCCTAGACAGCATCATCACTTCCAACCAGGTGAGATAGCCGTCAAGGATTAACTTATAGTGTAAAAAAAATGCATATTTTAAACATGATGGAACATCCTTCAGACGATTATTTTGGTACGTTATTAACTCGATTATTATCTCGTCCAGTCCACTATACGAAATGATGCCATCAAAGAGCTGCCGAATTTCGGAAATATTCTAACAAAATAATAAGGTTAAAACGCCACCCTGGAGAGGTAAATTAAATTAGCACACTTCACTTTGCCACACAAAATTCATGAATACTAAAGTTATAAGATAAGGTATTCTCTACCTGATTAAAATGTACAAATTCGTTTTTATATTAATGTTATAGGATAGTTGAATAGTAAGCAGATAAAACCACATGTATCAAGTATGCCCGCGGCATACTAATATATAGACATGAAAGTGTGTTTAAGAGGTTTAAAATTAAAAATCTTTATTTTTTTTATGAATTCACAAAGAATTATAAAAAAAATAGCTTATATGAGAAAAACAATTAGGTAAGTTAGCTATTTATGTGTGTACAATAATTCTATCTAAGTTTACATAGTACATAATAAGGATAGAATAATAAATTATTTAATAGTTCGAAATGCGGGTAGTTTTAAAGATATATTTACTCATTGCGAAGAACAACCGTCCAGTTTTGATAAAACAAAGATCACTTACTGGATACGACTTACAGTGACATTTTATTTAGTACATAAAATTTTAATTTCTTTTTGTGTTTCATGGTTTATCCTTCAATCACGCAGCAACGGAGCAACATGGGCTAATTTTCTATATAGGCAAGTTTCATATCACGATCTTATGTTTAACCACGTTACATTTTGGATGGAATGCCAACACGGCAAGTAATTGAACAAGAAACTAAGCGTTACTTTTTTTTGTCGTGGAGGAAAAGCTTATTGGCTAAACCCCCCTCCGTTGGGGAATCGTTGGGGAATGCCCGAACTAAACACCACCACGGCATGTCCCTCGCTGGATTTGCTGAAGGCCCGGGGAACCCATTGTATGCTTCTTAGACGTCCACCAAGTTTAATACACCTGTCATAACTCTTATCAGTTCAGCAAGCCACCATCATAGACTGCATCATCCGATAATAATCAACATCACATCTTAAACAGTGTGTGTAACTCAGTGTGCCTCGAGTGAACATCAACAGGTGAATATCCCAATCGAACACACAGATTACGGATAAATTATAATGACAAAGCTCTATCGTGAGACGAGTGACCACTGAAGGCCTTTGTGACCCAATGTAAGTATGGACAAGTGCGCTGTTCAGAGACATACAAATGCGCTCCACCGGTACCGGTACCTAACAAAGGTTCCACTAACTCTCTCAGGATATATTTGTGAAGGCAGTTGTTCCTTATAAAAGATAAGGTTTGAACTTGATTCCAGTTATGGGGGCCTCCAGTTTTTCCAGTTTTGGGGGATTCCAGTTTTAGATTTTGGCTCTTCTCTCAATTGATTAAATTCTGGTAGGTTAAGGCGTGGCTATTAACGCACAGCCAAGCGATTTAAGGTTACGAGAGTACTTCCATCTTGCCCTCGGTCTACTCTCCTTTACTGTCTTGTGTAGTTGGATACCTCGCCTTCTCTCGTCTTCTCTCATCTCGCCTCTTCAACGCTCCGTTCGCTGACGGTTTATGGGTGGAGTCATAGAGATTTTATACGATTGTGAGAGTGAGGGTGGGACTATTGCAAACTCCACTTGACCTTGAACACTTGAGATTGAGGATGAGCGTTAAGAAATTAAAAAATTGCGAAGCTACACTTACTGACACTCAGATAGACTAAATAATGGTTTTTACCCCATTTTGTGTATACTATGTTCGCTATTAAGATATATCAAGAAGGCTATATTGTATAAATAAGATATTTAGTAATAAGTATAACTTTGCAATTTTTTGTCAGTTTTGCGAAGTAATAAAAAAACCCAAATATATATATATTTTCTGACCATAGGAAGTTGGAAATCACTACGACAGTAATTAGTTCATATTTATATTATTTCAAGGCTTGCTTTATAAGCACTTGTTAAAAAGGCAGTCATATTCTGTCTTTGTAGTGACTGTACCAATGGTTTGAAAGGTAGCAATACCTACAAGGCGATGTATCTAAGATTTTGCCTATATCCATTAGGGGACTTGTATTAACACTATGTATTTGACGACCTCTGTGACGCAGTGCGTACGCTGTCGCATTATAAAGTTGGAGGTCCTGGGTTCGATTCCCGGCTCGAGGATAATGTTAGTGCATAGTTACCACCCTACCGACAAAGACGTGTCGCCAAGCGGAACGCTAAGTTCCGGCACGATGTTGCGTAGAAACCAATTAGGAGCGTGGGTTTACCATACTCCTAACAGGTTAGCTACTATCCCGCTACTATCCTAGACAGCATCATCACTTACCACCAGGTGAGATAGCCGTCAAGGGCTAACTTGTAATGTATAAAAAACCTAGTGTGATATAGTCAAACCAGTTGAACAAGTTGAACCTCGCGGAAAGCAACTATTGCAGGACTCAGTTTTAGTAGTACTTCGCTTACTACTGCAATGTGCTTTCAAAGTACTTATGGGGGAGGCTGAAGGCCTTTACGCTCGAACGCAGCCCTTAGGACGAGGGCGTCATTCAGCGCTTATTGATGCAAAGCACATCGCTACAGCTATTGGTAAACCGATTGCTTTGAACCCTAAGCCGCACTTGTTGCGTACGGAATGAATATCAGAACAATATCGCTAGTGCACGAAATCAGCATGAGTGCCAAAGAACTTTTTAATGAATTAATAAATTATATACTTTGTGTGTGTAAATCATCATCATCGTCGTCATCATCATCTTGATAAACCCATTGACGGCTCACTACAGAGCACGGATCTCCTCTCAGTATGAGACTTCACACGCCTTTGAGAACATTATGGAGAACTCTCAGGCGTGCAGGTTTCCTCACGATGTTTTCCTTTAACTAATATTAATGATATTTTAATTGCTTAAACAGCGGACATGACTCCGTATAGTAAGGGGTGCGGGCCAGAGATCGAACCCTCGACCTCTGATTAGGAGACGGACGACCTAACCACTAGGCTATCACAGCATCAATGTATTGCGTGGAATTGTATGTGAATGATTACCACAAAATAAAATACGAAATGCATATACAAAATACCGCTCCAACAAAAGCTAAACCAAGATTAGGTGTATTTTTTTTTTGATAATATGTTATTAAGTAGGTACTAAATATTTATGTAATAAAATTGTACAGCCAAGGGCATTTATGGTAAATTTTAAGTTTAAAAAAAAAATATATGACATCCATTCATATTAACTTTCCTGTTTATTATATTAGGAAGAATTAGCTGATAGAAAGGTAATTTTAAATTTCAAGGTTCAATAGTTTTTGCGTGTTAGAATAACAAACATCCATACAACAATAAATGAAAACTTTCCCGTATACAATATAAGTAAGGTAAGATCTCACTATCTTCCTACTTAATACAGAAACCTCTCTGTTCTAGCCAATAATCCACGAAAAGTTAACCTTATAGTAATGTATTGCAAACAAAGCAATATAGGGTACATTTTGCACCCTCCGTAGCCACCATATTTTGAAGGGGGAGCGGTCAGATAATCCACTCTTTGTCCGAAAGCGTGAGGGTATTAATATTGCCCCGCGATTTCCGGCGATACATTTCACACACGTTATTGCTTTTCTCCCTCTCTCATAACATTGGGAACCGGGCGTGTTTCAACTTCAGTATAATTATAATCATCTGTTCTTAATTATTGTAACAATCAATGTCTTCACACCGTATACCTACAGCATCTTGTATCTATAAAACGTATTTCAAACCAATGGCTTCTTCTTAGACCGGGGCGCGTTTGGAACCCACATAGCTTTAGTTTTAAGTTTACGAATATAGTTATCACCATGAAATAACTACTATGTAAATTATTGACGCGTCAAAAGTGCCTTTTTAAGGACTATTTGAATAAAGATTATTTTGAATTTGGATTTGAATTTGTTAATTACTGCTTGAAGGTGATCCATTACGACCGCCTTTGCATACCAATACTTGTGAAATTTATAATTATATTTTAAAATTATCAAAAGAAAATATGAACATTAATTAATAAGATAATAATTAGTTATTTCTGACCAAGTTCATGTATCCTTACATGCTAGAAAGTAAAAAGGATAATTCAAATTTAACTTTCAACGGGGTGAAAGGTGCGATCCCCGCATTTAAGATGATCTCGATATTCAATTATCCCTTAACCGCTTTGTGGGGTTAGGAATATTACGCTTTTATGTTATGATACAGAAGGTAATATAAAATAAAACCATACAAATTTTATACACAGTTTTTACTCATCTTGGTCACTTAGATGTTCTTTTATACTTGGTCGCTTGGATGCATGCCTTTCATGATAGAATATAACAAAGAAAGAGATGAAAGATAATATATTTACGTAATATTTACACGCCTAAATAACTGAACTGATCTGGTCAATAGACATTGGATACTTTTAAATCCCAAGAAATTAATCAATGGATACGTAATCATGAGTGTTACATATAATATATGAATCAATCAATCAATCAATCTTTATTTTAATAATCCTTTAAAATGCACTTTTGACGCGTCAATAATTTACATAGTAGTGAGTTGATGGTTATAACCACGTTTGTAAACTTAAAACTAAAGCTAATAAGGGTTCCAAACGCGCCCTGATCTGAGAAGAAGCTCACAACAAACTTAGCCGGGTAACTTATCTTTTTGTTATCACCATCTCATATGCCACTTAAAATTATTTAAGAGCTATCTCATTAGAGCAATATTTCACACCCAAGCTTGTTTATCATTTACATAATACTTTATACTATAATAGGACTTTTCTACAAGCTTACGCTTTATATAAACTTTGTACTTGAAAATTGTTATATTAGTAGGTATATATTACCTATATATAAATATATATAACCTGGTAGTGGACTTAGGTATTATTAACAATGAGAAAACAATAACAATGCCATTTAGTGGGTGGCAGTAACTCGGTAAGCAACATAGCATTGCGTGCGTTCTAACGTTGCGTTATAAATAATCCATGATACGGTCCATGTATTGAAACAAAGCACGCTGCTATGGCGGAAAGATGGAGTAGACAAAGAGGCAGACAGACAGACAAAGGCCCCCCGATGTGCGGTCCTTGGATGTGTGCCAAGAGCATTTACAACATGAACGCGTCATCAAACGGGTACTTAGCAATCATTGTTATACGCGCGCCTTAGCTGGAGAGAACCTTCAGAGCGTATGAAAATATTCTTTAACTTTGTGCAGTTACAAATAGATATGAAAAAATGCCTAACAACACGCAATGTAACAACGCAATTGGTAATGCTCTAAACTAACCCTAATGTTCTCATCTAAAAAAGAGACGGCCATGCATCCTCTAAAAGTCTCTTTTCCTCTAATGTTCTTCTGCTAGGCATAGACTTCCTCTCTTACACTGATTTAAATAACTCGAATGCCTGTTAGTGGTTTTAAACGATTATATTAACACATAAGGTGGTAATTAATGGCGTTTCCTGTTTTCCGAGGCACTGAGTAAACAATTTTCTAAGTATGCGAATTTCTTCTCAAGCGAAAACCCTAGATCCTAGTGAACCGCAGTCTTTCTGAATTCTAAGTACAAGAAAATCCCGGAAAAGACGTTAGTAAAATCCGGGAAAAGAAATAAGCAAACTAATGATAAGTTACTTTAATCAAACTACCAGGCTACCATAGATCAGAAGACATGACTATAGGATTGACGGCCTCTGGGGCGTAGCGCTTGCACTTTCGTATCATAAATTGGGAGGTCTTGGGTTAGATTCCCGGCTCGTATCTTATATCTAACTCTAACTCTCTTAACTCTATCTAGTTCCGATCGACTTAAACATATTTCATGGAGACAGTTGAAAACTTATTGCACCATTATGAAGGAAGATCACTAATTATAAACAAAATAATCAATTTCTATGAACGTCTTTACTTAAGTAGCATTAGTTACTAAAGTTAAACTATAACTATGTTAAACTATCTATAACTATATCTATGTATTAACTTTACATATTCTAAATCTAAGTCTTCAGCAGACTGCTGAGTATAGCCAAGAGGGATAACAAGATATAGAGCTTACACACTCATGCTGCCCTAGTACCAGTTGGTTGTTTTAACACAACTTTTACTCAGTGAACCAGGAGCGAAAGTTATTTTGGGTTCCTTAACCGAAGGGTGCCAACGGGACCCTATTACTAAGCCCTTACCATTCCCTACCCGACTGTCTGTCTGTCACAGGGCTGTATCTCATATACCGTACATAATAACTAGAGAGTTGAAATTTTCATTGTATTGCCGCTATAAGAACAAAAACTTAATGTTAGGTATTTTTATAAATTACAAGTGGTACTATTTATGTAATATCAAAGGTGAAGGAAAACATCGTGAGGAAATCTGCGCACCTGAGAGTTCTCCATAATGTTCTCAAAGGCGTGTGAATTATGGTCAAACCCTTCTCATATTGAGAGGAGACCCGTGGTTTGTAGTGAGACGAGAATGGATTGATCATGATGATCATGATGACTATATAAATAGTTACGTATCGATTTCAGCATTATCTTCTTTCTGCTTCTGACCTTATGATTTCTTTTTTCTTTCTTCGAAGTTGAAAATGTGGTATTGCACTGCGTATTCCCAGACTTATTATGACGCCGAAAGATCTTACAATGGACTGTTTATAATAGGATTCTAAAGGAAATTTCTCGATAGTATTACAGTAGTACAAGCAGACATTTTTAATGATATATAGTATCGCAGTAATTAAGTAGAATCTATGGTATGCTGGAATCAGAATGCCTGACCCGCTTTGTCGCATTCCAATGTATTAATACATGGGAAACACTTAAGAGTAACATTAGTGTATTTATCTTACTAGGTTAGCATGTTACATAAATGTATATGTACAATAAAGTATTCTTAATAATATTTATAAACGCCAAGGTGTCTATCACAGTTAATGTATATATTTCTTTACATAATTTCAAAATGTTTAAAAACGTCAATTCAAACATATTATTGTGGGTTTGGGAGACAAAGTAATTCATAAAAGCACTACTAAAACACACAGATAGGAACATTTATATATGTATATGCAAATAAATTAAATTGATATATTTGTCTATGATTATTTAAACAGCAGTATATCCCAAAGCGGTGATAGTCTAGTGGTTAGGGCGTCAGCCTTCTAATCAGAGGTCGGCGGTTCGAATCTGGGCACGCACCTCTAACTTTTCGGAGTTATGTGCGTTTTTTAAAAATTAAAATATCACTCGCTTCAACGATGAAGGAAAACATCGTGAGGAAACCTGCACGCCGGAGAGTTCTCCATAATGTTCGTGATGGCGTGTGAAGTCTGCCAATCCGCACATGGCCAGCGTGGTAGACTATGGCCAAACCCTTCTCATATTAAGAGGAGACCCGTGCTCTGTAGTGAGCCGGTAATGGGTTGATCATGATGATGATCATGATATCCCAAAGAGGAGATGTTAAGAAATGGGCTATGTGAGAATCAAATAATAAAATGTACGCGGAAGAAGCCACACATAACTAATATGTATTTAAAATGTTGCCATATACGATAGACAGACTAAAAAGGTACACAAAAAAAAGTAACAATAACGAAATCATAATGTCGAGCATCATAGGGGCTTGATTTAGAACCGAGCGCTAAACGACCTCCTTAATGAATACGAAACAGAATTTATGTGTAACGAGCCCCTTCTATGGTCGTTGGTGAACGAGTAATTGTGGGACGGAAGCCGGGCGCGCTATTGAAATGTGTCAGAAACATAGATACCCCCAACAGCTCTGTTCCCACGGGATGACGTATGCTACATACTAAAGCGTTGCTTTGTTTACTTCATGCGAGCTTGCCGCTTGTAAATATAAATTCACTAAATAATCGAATAATAGTCGATTTAAAAAGTTTTACATGACTAAATGCCATAATAATGAATAGTATTGATATATATTTATTTATACATAAAAGTATATATATATATATTTATGTATTATTTTTTATTACATTTATATATTGCACTGTTACCCTCGTCTATTATTTACTTCTTACCCCAAGGGTTGTCTGGAAAAGATTGCTTAAGCAATAAGACCGCTTTTGCATACTCATGTGTTAGGTGTTCCGTGTTGTTGTTTCTTTAAAATTTGTGTGTTATCTATGCACTGTATGTGTTTTACCGGCAAAATGTTCGTAAAAACTTACGTGTTTCGAACCGTTCATCCAATAAATTATAACTAGAAAATTAATTTAACTGAAAAAATCGTGTGTTTCACCATAGAAATCTCTATAACTCTGCACGAGCCAATCACCGCGAGGCTTAAGTAAATGAGATGGAGCGCTTGTAGATGGAAAAAATATCAGAAAAAAGGTTTTACGGGGAAATAAATAAGATTGCATGTAGAAAACAAACGAGTGATAGTATGAATTTATTGAGAATTTTGTATGAAATATTGCGCTCACTACTTCTTTACTAATATTTAAACTCGATTTGTCCTTCTTACAAACAACATTGGAGCTTCGATTGTCTTGTTTTTGCATATACAGATAAATTATGGTTAGGACAGTGACGTGGGGTTCTTCCCATACCGGATAATATTAAGGTATCTTTGAATTTTGGAAAATGATACACAAATTTTATGTACAAATTACCTTTTAATTCCATTAACGATTTAATAATATCGTGAAAATTTGTTCCCAACATGTTTCTAGTTTACAGCGAAACCCTGAAATTTCGTGTCACCAAGCAATTTGGTGCACCGGCCTGATGTCGCGTAGACACCAATTAGGAGTGAGGGTTTACCATAACAGGTTAGCCCGCTACCATCCTAGACTGCATCGTCACTTACCACCAGGTGAGATAGCCGTCAAGGGTCAACTTGTAGTGTATAAAAAAAAACATAATTAGAATATGAAAGCTATTACCAATCAGCAATAGTTTGTGTGAAGTTTATAGGTAGATCAAACGTCGCATTAACATGCTGGGACAAAAAATCACTCAAGACAAATTCATTTTCAGAGAGAGACTTTACTCAAAGTTAACTACAATAAAAAATTAACTTATAGATCACCACAAGCCCTCACTCAGAAGAGAGTCACTAGATTTCACAAGAGTCATAAGCATAACTCAAAGTTTATTGCCTGCAAATCCAAATTTGTGACATAAAAAGGCAGTTAAGACAAAGGCGTCGCAGAGTCCCCATACACTGGACGACATCCCCTGGAGGCTGCCAAGTGCCGGTACAGATCGTCTGCTGCGAAGCAATTACACTTAGGATACAGTACCGACTAGGCACGCTTCTTTGACATTGCGTATAACTTAAATTTGCAATGTTCCTTGCACTTTAAACTGTTTTCAGATATTTTGAATGAAATCTTTGACATCGGAGAAAGGCGGGAGACTTCGTATATGGCGGACGCGGTTTTTTCACGCTTTTGTTGATTAATGTTTGTTGGCTAATTTTGAATTGGTGTTGGTTGTGTCGTGGACATTATAGATTTGGTGTCGTTCGTGAAGTGGCTAGTTTTTTGAATGGTTAACATGTATTAATTTGGGAAAGGTTTGAGGGAACAGCGTCCGCCGAGTGCGAAGTTTTTTCCCTAACTTCAATTCTACATTGGACTGAACTTGACATTGGCTAATCTGTGTAAAGCCATATATAAAGAGAAAAAAAAATCTTTGACATCTCGTATGACAGCTATCAATGTCAAATTTTATAAAGAATGGTGCAAAGGTTGAAACAAACAGACTCTTACGAAGACGACCTCTGTGGCGCAGTGCGTGCGCTGTCGCATTATAAAATTGGAGGTCCTGGGTTCGATTCTCGGCTCGAATCTGGTGTTGTGGGTGGGCTTAAGCCGTGACTAGTTACCACCCTACCGACAAGCGATTTATCGTTCCGGCACGATTTCGCGTAGAAACCAATAAGGAGTGTGGATTAACCATACCCCTAACAGGTTAGCCCGCTACCATCCCAGACTGTATCATCAATGTCATATCTACCCGATACTATTAAATTCAAAATGGAGTAACTAACTACATCTCACAAAAACAGGTTCAAAAGTCGGCACAATATTCTCGCCGGTGCCGCCCATGATGTAACGCCACGTTTCACAGAACCCCCGATAAAATCGGCATCTGCCAAAATATATTAACCTTTTTAAAAATCCGTTCTGCCTAACTTGACTTATTGAGTTTTTCGTAATAAAAACCCGTAGAGTGTTGATCGTATATGTGGAGCAAAGTGTCTGGTGGGAGCCTTTGGCCGTGGCTAGTTACCACCGACAAAGACGTGTCACCAAGCGATTCAGCGTTCCGGCACGATGTCGTGTAGAAACCAATTAGGAGTATGGGTTAAACCGGATCATCACTTACTATCAGGTGAATTGCCGTCAAGAATTAACTTGTGGTGTATAAAAAAATAACATAATATATGTCTTTCACTTATCCTACAGTCTACTGCACTATGTGGGTCGGTACAGTATGGTCTCTGTATCCACTCACTTCTATATCGTCAACTCACTATGGACAGTGAGTTTACTTCTCCTCCTTTCATTTACTCGCGTAACTATTTTTCATTACCTTACAAATGTACATATTTTGCATGCATACCATTACCTCCGTTCTTAGTGAAGTGTTAAGACCTTGTTAATGTAATGTTACGTCAATCCGACACCCCAACCCTCTCGTAGTTGCGGCATCTTTTTACTCCCCCGACCTAAGCGCTCCTCTCCTTCATGAGCCTGACGATCAGATAACTTCTGACAACATACTCGTACCACCTACCACACAATCATACGCTTCGACACACCGTCTTCGCCGGCGAAGACGAGGTCCCGCTTTCTTACGTCATCCGTACGTGGGCTCCATCCACGGCTTTTCACTTAGTTTCTTCGAGCCCTAGGGCTCAAAATTTCGTCTGGCAGAGCTTCTTTCCGCCAAACAGCCAGTTACGCTGTGGCAACCAATAGGGTTAGCACAGCTAATTCACAGTCCGCAACAAAAAAAAAGGTATGTCACACTTTTTCAAATACTTAAAAACTTGGAACGATAACTCTCTTCATATTTTGTATGTACCCAGATGAAAGTGTCTTTATATCATAATTTTAACCGTTCATCTTTAAAGCTCTATTAGGCGTCTTCAAAAATGAAATTCTTCATTAGTCACGCATTATTTGCAAGCTTTCCTTGACCTCACTTAACAATCGTGCGATGTCGATTGTTAAGTAAATATGTTCAGAATAATCCGGTATTAATACGAGAGAAACGTGTGTTGAGTAAAAAAAAAAAAACAAAATAAAAATCTGGATAAAGTTTTCGCGGATTATAAAGCAAATTCATCTTTATGTACACATTTTTTTTTTAATTTTTTTTCGGACTGTCTATTAGCTGTTCAAACCCTATTGGTTGCCACAGCGTAACCGGGCTGTTTGGCGAGCTTCGGAAAGAAGCTCTGCCAGAAGAAATTTTTAGCCCTAGGGCTCGAAGAAACTAAGGTAACGTCTGCCTAAGGGCGCCTCCTTTGAGGCCGAACCTCGGCTTAGGTGACGTTTTGGATAACGGGGTGGTCGGACGGTATATGTACACAGTGCTATGTAGCGATAAGGCCGCCAAATTGTATACAATTATTTCTGTATTATTTTCTGTCTTTTATGTTTTATTTTTCCTATCTTGTAGTATGTAATAAAAGTCTATGTTTGTTACAATTTCAAAAGTCATGAAAATCTCAATGTTTTTTCAGTTATGTTTGTTACAATTTCAAAAGTCATGAAAATCTCAATGATTTTTCATTTATTTTTGTTACAATTTCAAAAGTCATGAGAATCTCAATGATTTTTTATTTATGTTACAATTGCAAAAGTCATGAAAATCTCAATGATTTTTCATTTATGTTTGTTACAATTTGAAAAGTCATGAAAATCTCAATGCTTTATCACAAGAGTTGTGTGTTGTACATGGCAACACCAGCTTTTAAGTGAGGTCGAGTTTCTAGCGCCTTGAACCAACCTTGATCTGGGCAAACAGGTTGTGACGCCTTGAACCAACCAATGTTTCGATGAAAGGTTTCCAATAAAAACTGGTTCAATTACCGTTTTCCCGGTACTCACACTGTTTACTTGCGAGAGTTGTCCAGATTAAGGCGGTATTGACGTACTTAATTTGCTCGTGGTGTTGGCTTATTTAAAATGAAACGCTTTGCTTTATTCATCATGATCAACCCATTGCCCTCTTACTGCAGAGCAAGAGGCACTCCTCGGGCGTGCAGGTTTCCTCACGATGTTTTCCTTCACCGGTGAAGCAAGTGATATTTTAATTACTTAAAAACCCTCATGATAAACCTTTTCTTAGCTCACTACAGAGCGCGAGTCTCCTCTCAATATGAGAAGGGTTTGGTTATAGTCCACCACGCTGGCCATTTGCGAATTGGCAGACTTCACATGCCTTTGAGAACATGATGGAGAACTCTCAGACGTGCAGGTTTCCTCACGATGTTTTGCTTCACCGTTGAAGCAAGTGATACGTTAATTGCTTAACAACGCACGTAACTCCGAAAAGTTATAGGTGCGTGCGTGCGTGCCCGGGATCGAACACCCGACCTCGGATTAGGCGGCTGACGTCCTAACCACTAGACTATCACAGCATTTTTCACACCGAGATATAACCAAATACAATGGACTGTTTTTTTTATTTTAGAAAAGGTATATCTAGGAAAAACTACCCCCCAAAATACATTTTGTGTTTAAGCCACGTGACTCCACTTACATCAACTAGATCGTTGTTAAACTCAGCGTGTATCGAATAACCTTTAGATTTAATCTCTAACAATGTTATGTTATGTTATACTAACAACACGTAACAAACGTTCGATATTAACTAATAATATTGGCTTTGTTATCCGAACACGTGACTCTTATTGCTGCAAGTAACGTAAGGCAAATTTACACCAGCGACTTTTTGTTTAAAGCTTTCAGACCGACCGTATTGCCAACTTAAGCGCAAACAGTATTGCAGTAAATGTCATTAGGAATGAAATAACTGAAGCAAACCAAACAGACGTGTTATATTAACCGGTTTTATTTTATTTCTGTCTACAGCGGTCGCTATATATCTGTTATAGTTATATTCCATAAAAAATAAATATATATAATGTGTCTAACTCATTCATTTACAAATATATAAAAGTACTTAAACAAAATAACTGCTGAGTAGATACTTGGTAGTACAAATTAAAGTTTATTGTTGGATTTTTCTGTGGTGAGCACGACTGGAACCCTCTTAGTTTTAAGTTGGCGAGTGTATTTATCACCATCACCTCGAAAATTAAAATAGTGCAAATAAATAATATATGAAATCTACATAGATGCCTGTAATAGGTTTACATGAATAAAGCTATTTGAATTTAAGTCTGTATTTTTTTTTGTCCACTACATGTTAGCCCTTGACGGCAATCTCATCTAATGGTAAGTGATGATGCAGTCTAAGATGGTAGCGGCCTAACCTGTTAGGGGTTGGAAAACCCATACTCCTAATTGGTTACTACACGACATCGTGCCGGAACGCTAAATCGCTTGGCGACACGTGCTTGTCGGTAGGGTGGCAACTAGCCACGGCCGCAGCCTCCCACCAGACCAGACCTCCAACTTTATAAAGCGACAGCGCGCTCGCTGCGCCACGGATTTGATAAATACAAAATATAGTTTTATAATATATCGTTACTGCATAAACATTTTGTCGAGCTGCATATCGCTAGTGTGCTAAAACACTTAAAGCTCCGACCCGCCGCGCCGCACTGCACTGTGGTCTGTGAATCATGAGGAATCGTGTAAGTACCAATACAGGAAGTCTGTATTATCGTTTGTGCGTCGCAATAAATGGAAACCTTTATAGAATTACAGCCGCGTTTATAATAATGCGTTATTTTAATGGAAGCATATTGTTTTCTTTGTTATACGTTTTTAAAACACGAGTTACGTCTTTTTAATTGGTTTTGCGTTTTTCCATCATGATCAACCGATTGCCGGCTCACTCCAGAGCACAGGTTTCCTCTCAATATGAGAAGGGTTCGGCCATAGTCCACCACGCTGGCCATGTGCGGATTGGCAGACTTCACACGCCTTTGAGAACATTATGGAGAACTCTCAGGCGTGCAGGTTTCCTCACGATGGTTTCCTTCACCGTTGAAGCAAGTGATATTTTATTTGCTTAAAAACGCACATAACTTCGAAAAGTTAGAGGCTCGGGTTCGAACCCCCGACCTCTTATTAGAAGCGGACGCCCTACAGCTGAGCTATCACGGCCATTAATAAAATACAATAAAATACTAATATTTTATTGTATTTTATTATATAGAAGATAAGAAATAGGATAACAGAAGAATATTTAAAATAACTTTTGGCGCCCTAGAAAACGTTCTGTAAAATTCCCTAACGTGCGTGAAATATGTAATTTACCGACCTACCGACACATAGGTCAGATTTAGAACCTGCCATTTGTAATAATAGGTAAGGTTTAACAAAAAGCATCAACTGCTCTCTGTTTTGTGTGATTAAAATTAATGTGAAGTGATTTTGTTTTATTTTTTAGCGAGAAAAGGACATCGCAGAAAATGAACAAAGACTGAAACGGGACGCTGCGATCTCATTAAGAGCGTTAGTCGGGCGAATATAATTATAATTCACGCGAAAATAATTCACGAGATGTGGCAGTTCACGAATCACGACCAGACCACTTTTAGCAAATTTTAAATGCTTTCATTTTGGTACTGGATTTTCTGAGTACGCACCTCGTAAGTTTTCGGAGCTATGTGCGTTTTTAAGCAATTAAAATATCAATGGCGAAGGAAAACATCGTGAGACTTCTCCATAATGTTCTCAAAGGCCTGTGAAATCTGCCAATCCGCGCATCGCCAGCGTGGTGAACTATGACCAAACCCTTCTCATATTGAGAGTCATTCAGTCGAATGGGTTGATCATGATGATTGGATTTTAATGTTACCCATCTGGAGTTGATAAATTCACACAATTTTTTGACCAGACACAATGCAGAAATAATCTCTATTACTAGTCTTTAGGGTAGGCAGTGCTTTTAAGCATGTAAGAAGTGCAAGCGCTAACAGATGATAATAATCGTTAAGTCCACCAGATCGCAAATGGGCAGCTTGTTTAGTTTGTGCTCTAAAACCCTCCCTCCTATGAGAGGGAAAGCCTGTGGCCAGCGTTGAGACATAAACAGTCAGATTATGATAAAATGCTACCAACATTACTAATCCAAACACGATTCCGAAGTTAATTTTGACCTACCAATGTATAGTTTTAAACAATGAGTTATTTTGACCTATCAATTTATAGACTCAAAATACATTTTCTACAGCCAAGGTTAAAGTATAATGAAATTGATGATTTTCTTAATGTCAAGGTGCTTGAATGCTAACGACTCCTCTTTAACAATATGAAAATCATTGTTACATTGCAAAAGGTTGGTGTTGCAAAGGATCAACTTTAATAAAAAAATTATAAAGAATCAATCACCATTCGAAATTCATTTTAACGCGACAATATACATGATCTATGGAAAGTTATACCTTGCTCAAGCTACCCCAGTACATTTTGGCGGTCTATATATAACCTTGAAATAATATATTATGTGCGATGAAAAGAAACACATCAAAATAACCTCAGTTCATTTCCTAGACAAGGTAATTCTGGTTCTGACTACTTACCGAATAGATTTAGGTAATAATCCAGTAACATTTAAGAATCGAGCATTTTTTCGGAATACAAATTCTCGACTCTAAAAAGAAAAAAAACACTGCAATCCATTGCTCTGTTTATGATTGAATAAAGATAAAAAAATTTAATAACTTTCGCATTTATAGCATTATATACGGTTAAAATCTCCATGATCAACCCATTACCGGCTCACTACAGAGCACGGGTCTCCTCTCAATATGAGAAGGGTTTGGCCATAGTCCACCACGCTGGCCATGTGCGGATTGGCAGACTTCACACGCCTTTGAGAACATTATGGAGAACTCTCTGGCGTGCATGTTTCCTCACGATGTTTTCCTTCACCGTTGAAGCAAGTGATATTTTAATTTAAAAAATCTCACTTCGTTTAAATTCACTCGCCGCCCCAAAATAACTTACTACTTAGTAATTCACGTTTTAATACGAAACGGTATTCGCGAATCCAGTCTATAATAAATTATTACTTTATCCCCAGCCACAATATACATATATAAATGGGATAAACATTCCCATCCAGTCTCAAACAAAACATCCATTGTAATAAATCATATTATCGAGGTGCGATCGAATAGGTTGAGTGAATTAAAAACAATACCGGGGAGAATATTGTGTGTGCTCACCCGCCAAATGGGTATTGAGTTTTTGATACGATATCATATTTTGGGGGGTAAAGTAACCGAATTATGTTTAAATGGTCTATTATATTTAGGGGGGCAAAGTGGTACGAATTATTATTAAATTGTCAATCTAGTTTTACAAGCTTTCACGCGTGAGCTTCGTGCTGAAAGATGACGTCAAGTAGATCGAGAAAAATAAATCAAAACCAAAACAGCATGTCTTTAAATTACAATAAGACATGTGACGATGGGATAATTCCAAGAAGCCTATGGGATAAATCCAAGAAGCCTAGATATTGTGTAAAAAAATGTGCTGATAATCTTATGTACATGTACAAGATTCAATATAGATATCCTATAACCACCGTAAATAATATACGCCACTAAGCAAACAATTTGAATAAAGCTTATAATACGCTGAAGCTATAATAATAGCGTAGGCGTCCCCAAAGAGTGGATATTTCAATATCCATCCCCTCAAAGCGGCAAAATAGGGATTTAAAATTTATATAAATATCTGGTGGATCAACGAGAGCTAAAAGAATTTACCAAGAGCGAATCATCAGGCATAGGGTATTAGAAAATAAGCCGTTTACGCTGCAGTTAATACAATAAGTATTCTTTAAGTTAGAGGAAATATAATAAAACATAAAATATCATGCATCGCCCACACGATTAGGTCGATAAGTTACGTCGGGACGGATCAACATATCCGTACGTATATATATTTATAATAATCTTGGTTACCACGTTAGAAATAAGGACGCGCGTGGGTCAGTCCTTCCGTTGATCATTGCAACAGACATAATCTTCAGTTACCCAAGTGCAGCCACCCAAGTAGTGAATTTGTCTAACGATAATCAGGAAATCCCGTGTACAGTATAGAATTATTAAGCATTATGTAAGCCGTGATAGCCCAGTAGTTAGGGCGTCCACCTCCTAATCAGAGGTTCCTAATCGGGTTCGAACCCGGGCACTCTCTCAGAAGTTTTATTTTATTTCATTTATTTGGTTTACTTACGGCTACACATACATTATTACATTAAAACTAGAACTTATTAATTAAATGTAGTGCTCATTTACAAGTAAACACAACATTTGTATATTATGTTACAAAAAAAGTATAAAAGAAATAAAATATAATAAAAGTGTATATAATAATATTAAAATATAAAGAATAACTAATACTAATTGTTACATAATATGTCTTGATTGACTTGTGATTTAAATATCTTTTCCCGAAACCTACACAAGTTCTAAGAGTCATGTGCGTTTTTAAGTAATTAAAATATTACTAGCTTCAACGGTGAAAGAAGGAAAGAGTTCTCCAAAAATGTTCTCAAAGGCGTGTGAAGTCTGCCAATCCGCACATGGCTAGCGTGGTGGAATATGGCCAAACCCTTCGCATATTGGGAGGAGACCCGTGCTCTGTAGTGAGCCGGCAATGGGTTGATTATGATTATTATGATGATGTATAAGAAACCACACTGAGATCTAGAAGAAACTTTTGTTAATTTAAGATATTTTCTTAGATCCAGGATTTGTTATGTAACATTTAATTATTTACGATTTGCAACGGAATCCTCAATAAAATATGGAAATAAACTCCTATGAAAACACACTTAAAACTTTATTCGTCCATACACGCAGAGCATACAAAATAAAGCCTTAATATCCAATATATATCACGAATTTCCGCAAAGTAACGTCTGCTTCTATACAACATTTACTGGGCACTTAAGCTAAGGTCAAAACAAAACGTCTAGTCTGCGTCTACGTTGGCACGCATCACGACCAATCAAAAGACGCGCTGTTTAAAGTAAGTCTTGTGATTGGTCGATTGAACTTAGCCTTGCCTATACAAAGGAAGCACTGGATTTCGTAAGCATAAAACGAAAATTGTTAAACTAAATTGAATTGAACGCGACCTTGATTTGTAATGTGATTATTCGACCAGTAACTGTTATTAATAGATAACGTTTATTTAATCTCAGACCATAATAGGTATACTGGCACTCTTGTTTCCTTTTTACAGCCGTTAATGGCGACAATTCCAAAACGCGTGTTACTCAATTTAAAGTGCACTTTCACTCTCTTTATCTAATTAATCACAGCGATTGCGATCACGATGACAATCGCGATCATTAAGCTGATGATAATGATTAAAGTTATCCGCATTGTGAGCCGGGGGTCAGACGTTTAATACGATTTAGATCGGCTCTTTGTTGTCTCGGCTGCGAATTAAAAGAAATATTTCGTATGGCCTTTCTCCGCATATTATCTGGATGATGATAAATAAGAATCCCGACTATAATATGCTATTACACTACCACAGAAGCTGTGATAGCCTAGTGGTTAGGGCGTCAGCCTCTTAATCAGAGGTCGGCGGTTCGAATCCGGGCACGCACCTCTAACTTTTCGGAGTTATGTGCGTTGTTAAGCAATTAAAATATCACTTGCTTTAACGGTGAAGGAAAACATCGTGAGGAAACCTGCATGCCTGAGAGTTCTCCATAATGTTCTCGAAGGCGTGTAAAGTCTGCCAATTCGCATATGGCCTGCGTGGTGGACTATTCCAAACCCTTCTCATATTGAAAGGAGACCCGTGCTCTGTAGTGAGCCGGTAATGGGTCGATCATTAACACTACCATATACCACTGGTAAAGCTATGGCATTGCGAGTTGTTCCATACTCCATATCGTATGAGATAAATTGACTCAATTAAAATGTATGTCGCGATATTTTCAGAGCTAGGACAAGAATTTTAAATTAATGCTTTTATAAGTCAATTAATATTACAATACCAGCTACCTTATACCTTTCCTAAAGGGACTCCTCTTAATAATAAATTTTAGTTATGATGTTATATATTTATTTAATTTTTACGATTTTTAGTTCTAGGTTAATCTAAAGTTTAAATTAGGTTGTATATGTATTCTTGAAATATGTGATTCAAAAAAAAATACTAGCTAGTACTTAGAAAAGTTAACAACTCTCGTATTGTGTAATTTTTTTTCAATTAGTTTCATTCTACTAGATAGGGAAATTACGAAAATAAAACCATATAAAGAAGGAAGCGTTTTTCCGAACAATACTACGGTCTCTTCTCAAATTACGGTAATAAAGCTCAAGAAAGTTTTTACAAAAATAAATTGGACTTTTTGTTCGTTTATACTACCAAGTCATGAGCTTACTTAACTTAGAAAGGCATTCAAGCATCAGAACTAATGCGGTTTAAATGCTTAAATGGAATTTAATTCTCACAATATTATTGTATATAAGGTCTCGTAATCCGACCTAATTCACTTTAAATGCACTTTTTAGGGCGTACATAAAATCGGTGTGCAGTAAAAGTTTTATCGTTAAGATAAACAAATATAGGGTTCAGTGGTCGGTACGTACTAAATGGCTGGCCATCTCTGGCAGCTTACGGTTATAAAGGGACGTAAAGAAGTTTTAAACTAAAGAATTGTATTGGTGATGAAATACATATCGAAGAACTGTTGAAAATGACTTCGTTGCGAGGAATTGTTGGTATGTAATTACTGACGTCGAGGGCCTGAAATAAAAATCTATCTCAAGAACCGTAAATTTTCCGGGATAAAAAGTAAAGTATACCAGACATTATTTTTTATTTCACTACAAGTTAGCCCTTGACGGCAATATCTCCTGGTGGGAAGTGATCATGCGTTCTAAGATAGTAGCAAGGTAACCTATTTGGAATATGGTTAACTCATATTCTTAATAGGTTTGTACTCGACATCGTGCCGGAATTTTTAAATTGGCCCTATATGATTTGCTATCTTAATTTATGTACAAATTAATATGCAGTAGGATTTATAATAAGATTTTTTTTATACACCACAAGTTAGCCCTTGATAGCAATCTCACCTGATGGTAAGTGATGATGCGGTCTAAGATAATAGCAGGCTAACCTGTTGGTAAACCCATACTCCTAGAGCGTGAATAGTTCAGTTATTTACCAGTCATACAAATATATAGACAGCTATAACACTCACATGTAACGTGTTTTATGCTAACATTAAGCACACAAAAACTTTTAACCAGTAAGATGTTCAATTTAGTATGCAATTAAAAACGTCTCGAACAACGTCAAAGGAAATTCAACCGTAGAGCTTTCACATTAGATCCCAATGTTGAATAACCGGTGTGTACCGTCTGCAAAAACATCAGATGTGGTTACAGAGTTGTTAGGTACCGGAGACCACAGAACGGGTCGTTGGCCTGCAGTAATTGGGTTGGGCTTTAGAACAATAGATAGGTCTATGCCAGATCATACCTAGGATCTAGATAAACGGTCACGATTCGGCATTATTCACAGCTGGACACGATTTTTAAACGAACATATTCTTTATGTTGTGTAACTCTTATTATCTCTTTGATTTTTTATCTTATTAGTCGAATTACGATTACAATTTAACACACAATACAATAGCCAAAAAAGAAGCTGTAATGGCCAAGTGGTTAGGACGTCCGCCTCCTAATCGGGCGTTTGAACCGGGCACGCACCTCTTACTTTCGGAGTTATGCGCGTTTTTAAGCAATTAAAATATCACTTGCTTCAACGGTGAATGAAAACATCGTGAGGAAACCTGTATGCCTGAGAGTTCTTCATAATCTTCTCAAAGGCGTAAGACCACTAAGCTATCACAGCTTATTATAAATAATACTAGTTACAAATAACGAACATTAGGTAGCAGCAAATAATATAGCTATAAAATGATCATCATCAACCAATCAACTAATTCTCGGCTCACTACAAAGCACGGGTCTCCTTTCAATATGAGAAGGGTTTGGCCATAGTCCACCACGCTGGCCATGTGCGGATTGGCAGACTTCACACGCCTTTGAGAACATTATGGAGAACTCTGAGGCATGCAGGTTTTCTCACGATGTTTTCCTTCCCGTTGTAGCAAGTGATATTTTGATTGCTTAAAAACGTACATAACTCTAAGTTATAGGTGCGTGCCCGGGATCGAACCCCAACCTCTCATTAGGAGACTGACGTCCTAACCACTAGGCTATCACAGTTTCTTAAAATAACTTAGTAAAATGATATAAATATAATTTTTTTTTTTATACACTACAAAATAGCCCTTGACGGCTATCTCACCTGGTGGTAAGTTATGATGCAGTCTAGGATGGTAGCGGGCTAACCTGTTAGGGGTATGGTAAACACACTCCTAATTGGTTTCTACGCGATATCGTGCCGGAACGCTAAATCGCTTTGCGACACGTCTTTGTCGGTAGGGTGGTAACTAGCCGCGGCCGAAGCCCCCCACCAGACCAGACTCGAGCCGGGAATCAATCCCAGGACCTCCAACATTTTTATGCGACAGCGCACGCACTGCGCCACGGAGGTCGTCATATATATATAATAATAAATATTTATAATATTCATCATTTGATAAATCGTGTTATTATTTAGCCATGTTTACGTAATTTATTCACGTTATCTCTAAAGAGTCGACATTACCACCGTACAGTTTTCAATAGGCAGCTATATCTCATCAGCAACCATGTATCAGGTTGCAGCTACTACATTACGGGACATTAGCCCGCTTTGAGCGGCGCCCTACTACCAATAAATGAACGTATCTGATGAAAATCGTTTTCTAATTGCTTACTAAGCTTCGGCCGGCGACATGTTTACGCTCACCGTACTATGGTGCACTGTATTAGTAACCTAAATTTCATATTGTTTTTTTTTTTTTTTTAATCTTTATTTAAAGAGATTAGTCGCTGAGCGAGTATGCCTCTCTGTAAGTTCACAAAAAATAACATAAAAAAAAATTAAGACTGTCCTCGAGGAACATATATTATTGTCTGTTCTCGAGGGCAATCCTAACCAATTTCAACATTTGAGTTGCAGAAGCCGACTCTGGATATGATAACACACTATTGAAATATCCAATAGAAATAAGATCCTTATTGTAGTTATATATAGTTTCATATTGTGGCGGATAAGTTAAGTAATTTTTTGTTCCACTACACGTTAGTAAGTGATAATGCAGTCAGTTGGTGCTGACCTCCGTGGCGCAGCTGCATCTGTGCGCTGTTGCATTTTAAAGTTGGAGGTCCAGCGTTCGATTCCCAGCTCGAGACTGGTCTGGTGGGAGGCTTCGGCTAGTTACCACCCTACCGACAAAGACGGGTCGCCCAGCGATTTAGCGTTCCGGCACCATGTCGCGTAGAAACCAATTAGGAGTGTGGTTTTACCATGCCCCTAACAGGTTAGCCCACCATCTTAGACTGCATCATCATTAACCATCAGGTGAGATTGCCGCCAAGGGCTAACTTGTAGTGGATTAAAACAAATAAAAAAACTTTGAACTTATTGAGAGACATTCCAGAAATTTCATTTGGTAATTTGTTATAAAATTGTATACCTACCTTTGAATGAATTTTTAATTTTTTGTAGTCTAGTAGCGAGCAATGCGTGATTGATTAATTATTGATTCATTGATTAACTTGCCTAAAGATGCCCATACTAACGATACTAATTTACCGTTACTTGGCGCCATGCGACGTGGCCGGTGGCACTAAACATCCGTCACTCTTGATCTTATGGCATTCTTATGAGTTATACCATAAAATATGATAGGTGATAGCCTAGTGGTTAGGGCGTCAGCCTCCTAATCAGAGGTCGGCGGTTCGAATCCGGGCACGCACCTCTAAATTTTCGGGGATATGTGCGTTTTTAAAACATTTAAAATATCACTTGCTTCAACGGCGAAGGAAAACATCGTGAGGAAACCTGCACGCCTGAGAGTTCTCCATAATGTTCTCAAAGGCGTGTGAAGTCTGCCAATCCGCACATGGCCAGCGTGGTGGACTATGGCCAAACCCTTCTCATATTGAGAGGAGACCCGTGCTCTGTAGTGAGCCGGTAATGGGTTGATCATGAGATACCATAAAAGTCTGAAAAAAAAACTAATGATAAGATAACTGTGAAATATCGAAACACGAACCCATTTTGAGCTCGAAATTAAATTCGCAACACAGCCTAAAAATTCCATTAATCCAGATTTTTATACGTGCCATTTTATATTGCCAGAGCGTGTAAATAATTAATGCGATTGTCCAGGTGTCACAGAATTGCTATATATAAATTAAATGCCGTGTATTCCCACCGCAGACTATACATGTTATGTATTCCCTTAATCCCTCACCATTATTCCTATCGCAACCACGTTTAACCTTCGCCAGCGTTCACTGGTAACGTGCAAAAACCACATACATTTCAGCCCAGTAAAACCGGGAAGAAAAATTAAAAAAAAAGAGGTTGCAGGTTCCCTTTTGTCGTCCATAGTCATTAAAGAAATAGAGAAAAGTTATCTTATGCTGATACCAACCGTACAAATAAAGGTAGTCCACAAAGCATCAGCTGCAAAGTTCTCAGTAGGAACCTGAGAATGGGAAAAATCATAGACAACAGTCACAACTTAACAAAATTCAAAGACAAATACTACTACTTAAGCAAAATAAATTTAACCTACCTTAATGTATCTATATATATAAAAATTCAATTGCTGTTCGTTAGTCTCGCTTAAACACGGCTGACCAAATTTATCTTATCTTGGTCTTAAAATGTTCATGGAGGTCTAGGGAAGGTTTAAAAAGTGAGAAAAAATCTAATAATTGCCGGGAAAACCCTACAAACAGCCCATTTCTTTTTCCCATATAAACGTTTTCTAAATACAATGTAGAGTCAATTTGAACAATATTAAATTTTAATTACTCACTGTTGTCTAAGAAATGTTCCTAACTCCAAAGAATCAATTGCAAATTTATTACCGCTACACAAATTTCAAATTCAACCATGTCATTAGTTAATTTCAATTGTTTTATTTAACGCGGTAATCTCGGGAAATACGGGTCCGATGTGAAAAACTCTTTCAACTCGAACAAACTCGATGTGCGATAGTCCATTTATTGAAGACGGCTATTAGATATTTGGCAATATTTTATCCCGGTTCACGGAAACGTGAACTACGCGGGTGAAACCGCAGGTCACAGCTAGTGATTTTATAAAAAGAAAAAAAACCCAATAAAACAAGACAAATTGTAAACATAAAAGCAAAACACATAATTAACATAACAAGTAAAAAATAGAAATATTAAAAACAAACTAAGCCATTATAATAAAAGAGCCAAAAGCCAAAGAACAGAAAGGGTTTATGAAATGCAGAAAAACTGATTTAAAATCGGCCTAATAGGTTTGCGGTAAAAAAATAAGTATTGAATATGCTTGGTTATCTATACCTACATTTAATCATTTGTCGTTTCATAGCCAACATCCTTTTAAGAAAACTGTTCATAACCATAAAACGTTTATATAATGTCAATAAATAAAGCGATCAGCTGACAAGTTCATCGACCTTCCGACGTCGATGGCATTCTATTAATGGTGTTGAGTTAATTGATCCATAAAATGAATCTATCGGTGGGAAAACGTTACAATGCGTGACCAATGTTATCTTTTTGACGGATACGGTGGACAACTATAAGGCCTAATACGAATCACTAACTGTTTTATTTATATTCCATTATTATTTTTCTATTAATTTACGCCTACGTAAACGATAGCCATGTTGTTAGATTTAATTTGGGAAATTAAGTGCTACCATAAAGATAGTCGCCAACTCCAAATATACTCGTACTTATGGGTTAAAGTAATTTACTGAAACATTTTCAAACTTATATTTGACATATAAAAATAAATTAAAATATATTATATACGAACGCTTCAAAGATGCCTGTAATAGTTTTATATGAATAAAGCTATTTTTTTGACTTTAAAAATTTGTATTTATGAAAAGGGTTTGAATACTAGTTTCCTTATATTCAGTTTCCACACCATCCCCAGAATATTACCACGGTAATATTATATAAACAGTATTCCAACTTCATACAAACGGACGAAACGCGAGCTATGCCTACGCGCCTCGATCTCGACGTGCACTCGGCTCACAGACAGCCGCGACTGTGCCGCAGTGATGATTGGACGGTGTTTTGTTTTTTTTCAACAAAAACCGCGCGATTGTTTTCACTAGAAATAAGTTTTAGTACATATTTAATATGACTTTACTTTTTTTGTTATTAATAATAGTTGTTTATTGTACTGTGTGTATGAATAACACTAGAAAAATAAATTTGGCCGTCTGTCTGTCACTACATACATGAAAATTTATCAGAAGTAATTTTCCACTACTGCTATAACAATCTATCAGACGATCGATCAGTCCATCGATCAGTCGATGGATCAGTCGATGTATCAGTCGATGTATCAGTCGATGGATCAGTCGATCGATCAGTCGATCGATCAGTCGATGGATCAGTCCATCGATCAGTCGAACGATCAGTCGATGGACCAGTCGATGGATCAGTCGATCTATCAGTCGATGGATGTGGCGGAATCGTTAAAGACGCCGGTGTTGTGGGAGCGCGCGGTGCTGCTGTGCCGCAACACAAAGGTGTACGAGACGAGTGCGCCAGGAGACGGATAAAGCACTTCCTAATCTCGTGTCGACATACGCAGACGTGAGTGACTTCACCCTTGGTTCTGATAGCGCTGTAGTAGTAGGTAGATCGCGGCAGATACGTTTGGTCGGCTGTGTTCTTGGTTGGACACGTTTCGAGACGAGTTCTCCAGTAGAAGAATTACGCGCTTCATCTCGTGCCGACTAACATAGAAGTGAGTGACTGACTATATCTGTGGGTATGCCAGGTCACGGTAATATTATCTAAACAGTATTGTAACTAAGCCGTATTTTTATATTTTGTAATAAATGCCTATAGCCGCACCACGCCGCACGGTACCTAAGCATGCGATAGTCGATCGATCAGTCGATCAGTCAGTCGATCAGTAAAATCTATATGAAATTACACACTTGAAAGATCACTTATCAATCGATTTAACGTCATTGTCACAACAGAAACAATAACAAACATTTGTAGTCTTTTCTAACACGAACGGGTACATTAAAAATCCGTTAACAAACCTCAGGCAAATGCTAAAAGCTTAGTTCATATTCATCACTACACCAGTACCTATTTGAGATTTAACATGATTACCGTTAAAGTATGGGACATTATAAGAGATAGGATCAAATGCATGCGCCTAAAGATGTGTACAAAATGCGATTTAAAACACTCGGCATGCATAAGTAGGTGCACTGAATAGTAATATAATATCCTATAATATCCCTAAATGTTTCGTGAACATTTGAATGCAGACATTGTAACTTAGCTGCCATTGTATGTTATTTATTTATACACATAAATAGCAAACAATCGAGCTTGAGCCCACATGGTATAAGATTGCGTATTAAAATACGCAGCATCACCCATTCGAAACCGGGTTTTAAGAAATTTGTTTATCACTCCCTTTTATAACCGCAAATCGTGTTTGAGTAAATCATTATAAAGTTGGAGGTCCTGGGTTCGAGTCTGGTCTGATGGGAGGCTTTGATCGAGGCTAGTTACCACCCTACCGACAAAGACGTTTCGCGATTGCGACGATGTTGCTTAGAAACCAATTTGGAGTATGGGTTTACCATATCCATAACAGGTTAGCTCGCTACCATCTTAGACTGCATCATCACTTACCATCAGGTGAAATTGCCGTCAACGGTTAACTTGTAGTGTATAAAAAAAATAGAACCGTACAAAGTAAAGCTACGTTAACCGCGAATTCTATTCCCCTATTCCCATTAGGAAGGGAACTACGCGGGTGAAACCCTAAGCGACAGCTAGTTGGTAATAATTATTAAAAAAGATAATTATACACTGTCAAAATGTCTTATAGCCTTTTGGATGTCCTTCCTCGTAAAAATGTCCTTAATGTCATAGTAATTCATTCAATACTTTGAAAAAGCAGTACAAAAAAAGCAAAAACAAACTTTTAAACGGCAGTTTCTTAATGCGTATTACATAACTGCTGAAGTTTTAAAATACAGGAACGACATTCGCGTGACGGCCATCGCTATAATAATGCTTGCCCGTGCTAATTAAACATGACATCTAACGGTATTATAACAACAAATGACTAACATAAATAACAAGGAAAAGTCCATATTTTTGCTGCGAAGCAAAACCCACGGTATCGAAATACAAATGACTAAACTAAAAAATAAACATGAATAAAAATATTTTAAAGGTTGCAAGATTATAACAAGCGGTCAGCGGCGATAGCCCAGTGAAGCGGTGATAACCTAGAGGTTAGGGCGTCAGCCTCCTAATCCGGGCACGCACCTTTTCGGAGTTATGTGCGTTTTAAAATAAAATTGAAATATCACTTGCTTCAACGGTGAAGGAAACATCGCGAGGAAACCTGCACGCCTGAGAGTTCTCCATAATGTTCTGCCAATCCGCACATGGTCAGCGTGGTGGACCATAGTCAACCACGCTGGCCATAGCCAAACCCTTCTCATATTGAAAGGAGACCCGTGCTCTGTAGTGAGCCGGTAATGGGTTGATCATGTAGTAAAATTTGCTGAACTCGACAGGTAAATGATATATGCACTCAGGACCTGACGCAGCACATGCTGGACATGCTGGAGCGAGCCTTATTCGTAGCACAAGTGAGGCCTGACCTTTCGCAGCCCACCGTGGTTCGCACCATGGTGGCCGGCGAGACGAACCCTTCGGGCGCACGGGACGCAAAATGAATTTAAAGGTGAACCGAAGGAAGCAACAAAAATATGGCTATAAGATGATAAAAATATATATACATGAATAAAATACTAATAATCATCATTATCATTATCATTTCAACCGATTGACGTCGACTGCTGGACATAGGTCTTTTGTAGGGAGTTCCAATGGCCCTGCGACTCGTTTGACTCGTTGGGGGTCGACCAACGCTACGTTTACCGCTGCGGGATCGCCATTCCAGCACCTTGGGACCCCAACGTCTATCGGTTTTCCGATCTATGTGCCCCGCCCATTGCCACTTCAACTTCGCAACTCGCTGAGCTATGTCGGTAACTCTGGTCCTCCTACGGATCTCTTCATTTCTGATTTGATCACGTAGAGATACTCCTAGCATAGCTCTCTCCATTGCCCACTGAGTGACTCTGAGCCTTCTTATGATAATACTAATAACCATAACTCTAAATCGTATTCCATAGCCTAAGTTATAGTTATATAGGGTAGCTATAGTAACTATTGGCTTGAATGTAAAATGCCCTTCACCCCCAGCCTGACATTTGACCTACCACGCTGCGACCACAGAGACTGCATGATGGTTTTCATGAATGCACCATATCATGTAATAGGATTTTTCTATAAGCTTTCGTTTTGATAGATATCTCGAAAATATCAATTGGCAATTTATTATAAATAAAAATACAATTTCGTTTGAATGAGTTACTAATTTTGCACAAAATTAGCTTACTAAACGGTTAAACTACCAGTTTACTTTTACTTCTAATGTTTAGTGAGATTGTAGTCAAGGGCTGACTTGTAATGGAAAAATAAAAAAATAAAGTTTTATTTTAAAACAGACGCGTCCAGTAACGTGTAATAAGCTAGTCTCCCGCAAACGGATACGTGAGCTAGTGACGACACGCGACGCCGCGCACGATCGTGGAAACGCTCGTCCATGATAATGCGTTTCCCGGAAAGAGAAACATTACTAATTACATGGTCTGGTACGGTGGAACGACGTGTTGAATAGTGCCGGCCCAGACGACCGGCCTGACGACGGAGGAAGGGAATCCGGGTTGTATGACGACCTCCGTGACGCAACGCGTGCGCTGTCGCATTTTAAAGTTGGAGGTCCTGGGTTCAATTCCGAGTCTGGTCTGGTGGGAGGCTTCGGCCGTAATTAGAGTTAGTCGTTACCATAAAGACGTGTCACCAAGCGATTTAGCGTTCCGGTCTTGTAGAAACCAATTAGGAGTATTGGTTTTACCATACCCCTAACAAGTTAGCCCGCTACCAGCTTAGACCGCATCATCACTTACCATCAAGTGAGATGCCGACGAGGGCTAACTTGTGATATATAAAAAAAATGCTAGTTAATGCGCTTGAATCACTTGCAATAATATAATGTAGATATAAATAAATTATCGAATACATATTTTGAAGGTGAAGTTCATTCGAATCTTAAATGGTGATTAATTCTTAATCATCGAAGATCAGGACCTTGATTCACAATAAAACATAAAAAAAAAACTAAAATACCCACTGTCTTTAACATATACTGTTTTCGATGCGACAGTGCTGCCATCTCGTAGAAGTCATATAAAATATATCTTTTACTAGTTGATGCCCGCGACTTTGTCCGCGTAACTTTGTAACGGCAGGTATTTCGTTTCTCTAAAAAACTATTATCATAAAAATGTGTTCATCTTTGGTTAGTAATATTATGAAGAGGTAATATAAGTAGATAGGCATAACATAGGTAATACGATAAAATCGATTATGAAAATTCTTTCACCAATGGAAGATAAATTTTTTTCTTTTTTTTAGTATGTAGTTTAAATATACCTTGTTTGACCTACTCCACTTTATAAAATCATCTTACTCACATCTGAAGGTAGCTGGAAGTGATCTCTTATAGAGATAAGCAATCCTTTGTATACTTCTTATAGAAACCGCGGGGCGCAGCTAGGTGATCATAAAACGTGATTTTAAGTATGTATATAATAAAATTACTTGCACAATAAAAACTTTCACACATTAAACAAATACCATCGTGCATACATCACGCGCGAAAGTGTCGCTCTCAATTAAACTATCAGCAACCGACCTCTTAATGGTTGCTTCCCACGGTGCATGATTCTGCGAACTGCTGAATCCTAACAATGTAACCTTAGACTTAGTATCATCGCTTATTTAAACATTTTCGACATTTTTATTTCTGGCACGTGAATGTACGCTCTAAAAGTGTAATTAAAAAAATACCAATAATACTTATTTATGCAATGTTAGTTATGGCAATAGCGGACTTGGCCCCCAGTTAGTAAACGGGTGAACATAAAAAACACCATAGTAATATAGATACCATAGTTTGTCCATAGTCTACCACGCTGGCCATGTGCGTATTGGCAGACTTCACACGGCTTCGAGAATATTATAGAGAACTCTCAGGCGTGCAGGCTTCCTCACGATGTTTTCCTTCACCGTTGAAACGAGTGACATTTTACCGACCTCTGATTAGGAGATGGACATTCTAACTATCTAGCTACTACTAGGCTATCACAGTTTTTATAGCTTTTTTTATTATCTGAATAGCATGGTATTTTAACGTCACACGTCACACCATCGCATCCTGACGTCGCGGTAGTATTGTTCTGGATGATCTTTTATGACAGAACGGTATACTAATGGTACGCGTAAACACGCACCATCGCAGTCCACCTTTACAGCTAACTCTTAAAATAAGTATGCAGTAAAAAATATAATGGCTAATGGAAAGCATTCTACAGATACCAGCAGACGAGTATCTCAGTGGAGACCATTGGCTGGAAACTTAATGAGCAATAAACTCGGTAGACGCGCCACAACAGAACTTTCGTTATAAATCTTTTGTACAAACATCGTAAATAAAATATAAGCAACACATAATATCAAAATTACAAAAATTGGTTAGATATTGGATTTTCTATCAAGAAATTTTGTATACCAACTCGTGTCGTTTGACGACCTCCGTGGAGCTGCGCGTGCGCTGTTGCATACAAGGATACATTGTCATGTACAAATCTATATGTCGTTCAAGCAATGACTAAAGAATTTTATTTTATTTTATTTATTTTTATTATTTATGTACCAAATTTGTGATATCAAACTCTTACAAAAGAAGCATACAGAGGAAAGCTTATCTATATAAGAGATCTCTTCCAGCTACCCTTAGATGTATATGTAAGAATCAACAGACTAAAAAAGATTGGAGGTCATGGGTTCGATTCCCGGCTCGAGTCTGGTCTGGTGGGAAGCTTCGGCCGTGGCTAGTTACCACCCTACCGACGAAGACGTATCGCCAAGCGATTTAGCATTCCGGCACGAAGTCGTGTAGAAACCAACACAGGTGAGCCCGCTACCATCTTAGACAGCAGCACTTACCATCAGGTGAGATGCCGTCAAGGGCTAACTTGTTGTGTATAAAAAACATGCCATTGCCTCGTAGAGACATGATGCCGTCGGTACCGGATTATCCAATATCGATGGTAACAAATCGTTTGCCGACCGTAGCAGTTTAGTCCAGACTAGTAATTCCTCTTCTTATGACATAGGAGGCTTATTCCCAGCAGTGGGGCGTTAAAACGTGGTCATAGCTAAGCTTATATTAAATAGCCGGCTAAGTTTGTTGTGGGCTTCTTCTTAGACCAGGGCGCGTTTGGAACCCTCACAGCTTTAGTTTTAACTACATTAGTTATCACCATCGAATTACTACTATGTAAATTATTGACGCACTTGCAAAGGACTATTTGAATTTTGAATTTTATTTTTGATATTTCGCACTATTCAGCTACCCGTACGTCAGCGCCGAATTTTAGGTATTTGTGAGTGAGCATGTATTTAGAGGAGGACTTTTCTCAAACCTTTGATGAAAATGACTACTCATTCCAGCCATTTTTAGCCGTCTGCCAGCATACGGTAAGCGTACGGAAGCGTCGGTACTGACATCCGATATTTTCCATAAGGGTTTGCCAACCCTCTCCACGAATATGATAGAGGTGTTTATTCTAAATTAAAATTCAAAATTCAAAATAATCTTTATTCAAATAGTCCTTAAAAAGGCACTTTTGACGCGTCAATAATTTACATAGTAGTGATTTGATGGTGATAACTATATTCGTAAACTTAAAACTAAAGCTATGAGGGTTCCAAACGCGCCCCGGTCTAAGAAGAAGCCCACAACAAATTTAGCCGGGTAGGTTTATTTGGGCTGTATGTAGAGATTTCTGTAAAAACAATGCGGTACGGTCAAGAATGGTTGTTTTAGTATAGTATACGCTAAAACCCCAATTCAAGCACGGTCTACGGTAGCACATAAACTTAAAATTCTGACAAATGGGTCGATAAACTCGATATGTGTTTAAATGTTTCCGCTTTTACTTACAATATTAACTTCGCTCGAAGATCTAAACTGGTCTCATTGTTCCAGGCTCGACGCCACATTACACCCGCAAAAAGGGCGAATTCGGTCCGACTGTGCAAGGACAGGTTCGAGAAAGCGGGACGGAATATCTCCAGTGATAGGATCTTGACGAGCGAAGGCGAGACAAATCGATTTGTGCACATCGAAAACGTGAAATTAGATTGGGGTAAGAGAGAGTGCTATACACTGCACTTGGGGGAGAAAGAGCAGGTATGTGGTTCGGAGTTTGATGATATGCCTTAAGAACGTTGCCACGTAAACAAAAAAGCGGTTCTTTTGTTACAGATTGTGCATCTTTAAGGCTTTTTTTGGAGGAAAGGTGAACGTGTTCTTTTGAACTGTAGACGGAGGTAATTTGTTTCGAGGCGCTCATGATAAGCATATTCCGTTATCTCGGACTCGGACCCATCATTTGTTAGTCCCGGGGAAGCAATTAGAGTCCAACGGAACGGCGCACTAAACTCTCGAATTTATGGGCGGAGTTTCTTTGAACAAAATCTGGAATTGAAAAGTTTTTGTCCGGATCAAATTAATATAAAGAAGCGCGGTTTGAAATTAATGTAAGCAATTGCCAAATTATTTGACGAGTGAATTTTTAAGTCTCCTTCCTAATCGAGTAACTCTCGATATGAAAAGTTAGTGTTATGCATTGAATCACAATAAAATCGTATCGCATACGAAAATGATTGATTAATTCAGAGAGTTCAAATGTTTTTTTCGTATCTATTTTAAATGTCATCAACTTAATAAATGCCCAGAACTACAAATATAATTTTAAAAAAATTAGCATCATATATAATTACTAGTAATATAATTTAAAAAAAAAAGAAATTTTTTTTATTGGCGCGACACAATATTAAAATACTAATTTAATGTGTTAACAATAAGGCATTAGATAAGTTACTCTGTTTTGTTTTGTTATGTGTACATTTGTAATTGTGTTGATCTAATAAATAAACGTATTTCTAATCTAAAATCAATGGATAAGAAAATCTGCTACGTGCAAGTTCAACTCGCACACGAAGGGTTCCGATGCACGTCTCTTGCACCCCTTTGATTTTCATAACATGTGTTTGTTATAGCGACGATCGAAGTTATATCTAAGTGAATATATAAGCTCGATCTATTACAGTTTGTACGATCGGTGATAAGGAAACCGACTGACGCACAGACAGGGTCCCGTTAGCACCCTTTCATATACGGTATCCTACAAACGATGATTTGATGCGAGAATCATTTACGAAGTAGTCAACCCTAGATAGACCCCCCTATATAAAAGTTGCATAAAAATTCCGGCTCAGCATAAATTACAGGAATCTTCGCCAACTGGTAACCCTCTGCATCTAACCCTAGTATTCTTTCGGAAGGGCTTCAAGATCGATAAAGTTCAATTAAGACCCTTCCAAGCGCTAGGCAGCGGTCACCCCAGTTAGGTATCAAGGACCCCATCTGGTATAGATATGACGGGGAATACTTTTGGAGGGTGCTGGATATTGATTTTTAAGCATTTCTTATTACTAACTCTTTACTTGTAATGCATTTTTGTTCCTACTTGTTTGCCTGGTATAATTATGCCGCAGATTCAAAAATAAAGCAAAATTTACGTAAGTCCGCAAATATGTAATAAAGCTTTTAATTTCAAATGCTTTCAAACTAATTTCAACAATTAGACGCCATTTTGTCAAATAGAAAAAATAAAAACAAACAGTGTTTAATAGGTTTCTTTAATTTCTTTCATATTAATTAACATATAAAGACATACGGATTTAGAGTTGATTAACAGAAGATTCTAGCTAATTTACTAGCAAAAATCTTTTAGTACGCTTGTACTAAAAGATATAACACAAACAATTTTTTTGAAATAATTCTGTGTTTGTTCAATAATTATTAGGTTTTCAAACAACTAAACAGGTCACAATCAAAGTATAAAGATCAACACAATCAAAATATAAAGATATTGAAATGACTATTAAGGTATATCATTTACATAAAGTTATGGCTTATTTTCCACGTAGTTTTTAATAGAGTTCTACGCAGTCAAATGTTTTTTTTTTTCAGATTCTTTGGAAATACTAATTCGAGATTCAGTTAATTGCACGTGGCCTTTAAGGTATCCGTACTAAGTACTTATCTTGAAAATCATACATATCCGAAGTGAATCGTGTGTTGTAGTTGCATTCACGTGTGAGACTGGGCCAGTGGCGTGTAACAACGGAAACATGTGATGTTTAACACGCTCTATTAATACTCTGTAACTGCGCGGGCGCAGCGTTCGCGATTGGCGAGAACATTGTTAGTGATGTGCGTACAACTTCTCATCGACAAGCACAGCTGGGCCAAATTGACTGTAGCACCTAGCCACCTTACGTATCCAAACTCCTCCAGATAATGAAGAGACTGTTTCACTATGTAGACACAGATTCCCCAATTCCCAAAAATAAGCGTTGTGTTAGATATTTATCTATTTCATTGAAGAAAACTTATGTGGGTACACTCAGATTATAAAGCCGATGAGTTCGTTTTGTTATGTTATTAAGGGTTTTTTTTAAACCTTCTCGGGTTCTATTACTGCATAAGATAAGCCGTATAATAATATGGCTATATAACACAGGAACTGATAACTAACGTATATTTTCTGTGCTATAATCCTTTTTTAATGACAAGTATGCAACTTCAAATTACAACGAGTCAGTAGACTCCTACTCAGTAGTTGATTTGACCGATAGTAATAAATATACCCCGATATCGATATCACATACATTAAGTGATTGAGAACTTTGTTTCGCAACCTTATCATCGTCAACGCTTGACACAATATTTAAGTTATTAGTTAGAGAACAAGCAATAGAGACCATACAATTATACGCATACTATGTTGTAGGTGTTCAAAGATAACGTTATTAAATATGTACTGTATTAAGTACTATATCAAAGTTTATAATACTACCTGTTTCGTCACCGCAACATATGGTTTTAATTTCGCACCCCGAAATAATCGAAGTTTTTGGGTGGAATGGCAACACAGCTTCAATCGGCTGGCATGCACGTCGTGCTCGTCGGAAGATGGAGCTAATGCACACAACTGTGTAAAATCGAAAACGTCAGAGCCACATTGTGAGCCTGAATTCTTAGTGTAACACGGGCCGCCAAGTACAGGATGCTACACTACCCAAAGAAGTAATTTATTTATTTATTACGGAAAACCAACAGCTTATACATTTTTCATGACTTTTTACAGGTTTTCACAACGTTCACAAATACCGCACATAAAAAAAACACAATATAATCAACTACAAAAGAAAGAATCAAAAACTAATCACATGATATAATAAAGTTAAAACATTCAAGTCCAAGATTTCATTTACAAATGTCAATTAGTACTAAACAATAAAAATTCAAAATAATCTTTATTCAAATAGTCCTTAAAAAGCCACTTTTGACGCGTCAATAATTTACATAGTAGTTATTTCATGGTGATAACTATATTCGTAAACTTAAAACTAAAGCTATCAGGGTTCCAAACGCGCCCCGGTCTAAGAAGAAGCCCACAACAAACTTAGCCGGGTTTTTACTATTATAAGAGATGTCAATAATTTTACAAAATAAAACTTATATACAGTATAAATATGACAACATTGTGTGTGCGGTTTTGAATTATTATATACATTTTTTATGAAGGTGTTCTCACTTATCATCACGACATCTCGGCACTGCTACTGTCGATCGTGATAAGTATAATGCTATCATCGATAAAAAATTTAATCGACCACCAGACATCTCTGCGTTTTAATTTTAGTTAGCGACGTATCTGTCTTGAGTTCGGACGTCCTGAATTTCGTGAACGGCGAATATTCATTCGGTAATACGATGTTACGAAACTCATAATGTATGTCCCATTATTTGGCAAGCCTCGTGGTTCTCAGTAATAAATATTCCGATGTATCTTGTAACGTTACCCACGTGATTTGATGTTAAATTTAACTAAAGAGATGGTAAAAGTTAATATGAAGCCGGTAGAGTGCGTGTTAAGAGGCATCATATTTTGTTTTTTAACTGTAGCTGGCTATCAATTAGGGATAGTGGGGGATTCATCATCATCATCATGATCAACTCATTACTGGCTCACTACAGAGCACGGGTCTCCTTCCAATATGAGAAGGTTTTTGGTCATAGTCCACCACGCGGGCCATGTGCGGATTGGCAGTTTTCACACGCCTTTGAGAACATTATGGAGAACTCTCAGGCGTGCAGGTTTCCTCACGATGTTTTCCTTCACCGTTGAAGCAAGTGATATTTTAATTGTTTGAAAACGCACATAACTCCGAAAAGTTAAAGGTATTCCGGATTCGAACCGCCGACCTCTGATTAAGAGGCTGACGCCCTAACCACTAGGCTATCACAGCTTCCATTAGTTAGGAGGATTAGTTATTTGTTATTCTTTGGCATTAGTTGGCTACAAAACCCTATATAACGAAATTTCAACTATATATTATATATACATAATTGATTCATCATTATTTATAAACTAATTATTACCGACTCACTATAGAGCGCGAGTCTTCTCTCAGAATGGGAAGGGTCGCGGCCATATGCTATGTGGCTTCGCACTCCTTTTGACTACATTATGAAGAAATTCTCGAACGTGTAGGTTTGTTCACGATGTTGACTGACACTGACGCCCTAACCACTAGGCTATCACGGCTTCAGTGGTAATTGCTTACATTCAATTATAAACGCACATAAATACGAAAAGATTGCCATCTTGTTGGAGTTTATTTGAGTTATGAGGGTGGAACTCCTCGAACGAAAACAGCTAGTCGCTCGCAGTCGAAAAAAATTTATCACCATTGACAACAATTTATTACCGACGTAGATAGGTTTGTATGGCATACAAACACGCATCGTACTTTACTAGGTTTAAGGTGCAAACCTTACTCTGTTGTTGTGTAAACTGATCGCTGGAATCGTGAGCGCTGGCACCCTTACGTGGTTAAAATCCAACCTACTCGGACGAAACGATTTGAAACAACGTTTCTGAATCGAACCGCTAAAGTGCGGAACTCTCTTCCAGCATCTGTGTTCCCAGCCACGTATAACATTAGTTCCTTCAAGGAAAGGTTGAATAGGCATTTTCTAGACAAGCGCGCTCCAATCTAGACCTCATCAGTGCCTTCTGGTACTGATTGTCGTCAAGCGCAAACCTTTCTCAAAATAAAAAATAAAAAATAAAAAAAATGTTTTTCTTACACTGACAATTTTCTTTTAATCCTACGATGTTTTAATTCGTTTGCGCAATAACTCCTTAAACCTCAAGATTTCACATCGCAAACGCTATAATTGTTGCAGAATTCCGACGATGAATCTTTCAGCTCCAGTTATGTTGTTGTTTTTGCTACTCAATAAGGAAAACCAGTGTAATCTAATCAGACAAAAAAAACTGTCTTAGTAACACAATGAAGGCTAATTATTAATCTTATATTTTAAAAATAACCTCTTATTTACACATAATATATAAACAGTTAACATTGATTATTTCACGACTCCACAGATTTCGATCGGTTCCTTAGGGTCTTCTTTTTGTTTAACGCTCTTACAATGGTCGTTAAATAACTTGGAAAGGGCATTTAAACGTATAGTGTTATCAAATTGCCAAAAAGTTACATAGAAGGCTGATTTCAATTTATGTTAAATATTGTACTCCTTGATCGCAATAAGATTTGCATTAACTCACCTAATATACCAATAAATAATGCATGATCATCATGATCAACCTTTTTTCGGCTCACTACAGAGCACGGGTCTCCTCTCAATATGAGAAGGGTTTGGCCTTAGTCCACCATGCTCGTCACGTGCGGATTGGCAGACTTCACACGCCTTTGAGAACATTATGGAGAACTCTCAGGCGTGCAGGTTTCCTCACGATGTTTTCCTTCACCGTTAAAGCAAGTGATATTTTAACTGCTTAAAAACGCACATAACGACCCCCCCCCCCCCCCCTCTGAATAAGCGGCTGACGTCCTAACCACTAGGCTATCACAGCTTATAGCATGATAAACGCAATATTGTGACTTTAAGCAATGCTGCTACCTTATTAGCATATACTCGTAGGTACTAGGAGAACAGGACAGACGGGGCGTTGCTACGAACCTGCGGCTAGCTATTTTAAGCACAGGCGATTTCATGGTGTATTGATCTTTCAAATAGGTTGTACAATTTGGCAATTCTACGTCTTATAGCGTATAGTCACGGTTTTAAAATCAGGTTGTGTTTATTATTATACATTTATTGAAAGATTTAGAATAAAAAAGTTTAACACGCAGTTATTGGCGTCCAAAAACTTTAAAGCGTATTAACTCTACTGTATTACATTAGTAAAGAAGATATTTGATTTTATAAATTTACTAGCAAAGATGTTACTAATTTAAAGGTTAATTAAAATCTTATTTAAATTATCTCGTTTTAGTTCATCATGATTATAATTCAACGGTGGACTACAGACTATATTAATTTATATATGTATTTCTAACGAAAAGAAAAAATATTAATAGACTTTTGACGACCTCCGTGGCGCAGGGCGCGCGCTGCGCATTATCAAGTTGGAGGTCCTGGGTTTGATTCCCGGCTTGAGTCTGGTCTGGTGGGAGGCTTCGGCCGTGGCTATTTACCACCCTACCGACAAAGAAGACGTGTCGCCAAGCAATTTAGCGTTCCGGCATGATGTCGCATAGAAACGAATTAGGAGTGTGGTTTTACCATGCCCCTAACAGGTTAGCCCCCTACCATCTTAGACTGCATCATCACTTACCACCAGGTAAGATAGCCGTCAAAGGCCAACTTGTAGTGTATAAAAAAAAACATATTGTATTAGTAAAGAAGATATTCTATTTATAAATTGAGTAGCAAAGATGTTACTAATTTAAAGGTTAATTAAAATCTTATTTAAATTATCTCGTTTTAGTTCATCATGATTTCAACGGTGCATTACACGCTATATCATTTTATATATATTTTTCTAACGAAAAGAAAAAATAATAATGGACCTCGACACGATAAACTAAAAATGTCTTTTGTATCACTAAGAAAAGACCGTAAGTAGAAAAATTACCTGTAAAGGTGCAGGTGCTTATAATTCAATCGGCAGGTCATAAGGTGTATATTGAAAGCGTTCTAACAAACAGGTACCAGGAGAACAGGAATTATAGGGCGTTGACACGAATCTTGCCTGTAATGCGGCAGATATTACGTTACAAATAGTCTTTTTCCTTATTTTCTGATTCAAACTCAAGAGTTCGAAGTGACAAAGTGCAGTTCATGGCAGTTTGATGGATTTTGCTAGTGATATATGAAATCGCATGCTATTCTGTCAAGACATTCTCAGCAACAATTGCAAGGTATTAAATAGGTTAGTTAGAAGCGGTGATAGGGCGTCAGCCTCCTAATCAGAGGTCGGCGGTTCGAATCCCGGCACGCACCACTAACTTTTCGGAGTTATGTGCGTTTTTAAACAATTAAAATATCACTTGCTTCAACGGTGAAGGAAAACATCGTGAGGAAACGTGCACGCCTGAGAGTTCTCCATAATGTTCTCAAAGGCGTGTGAAGTCTGCCAATCCGCACATGGCCAGCGTGGTGGACTATGGCCAAACCCTTCTCATATTGAGAGGAGACCCGTGCTCTGTAGTGAGCCTGTAATGGGTTGATCATGATGATAAAATAGGTTAAATTGGCGTTGTCCACTCCCCGTGCTTCGGAGAGGTTAAGGCGTCTGATCTGCTTTAACCATAACCTTGTGATAATAATCAGGATTCAATAGATGATGATGAACCCATAATAGAATTATTTCGGGTGGGACCTTTGCCGTGGCAAATGTTCTGATGAATAAATAAAATCGATTCCCCATTTTGTCCCATTATGTGAAGATTTTTCTAAAATCCTTTTGCTAGCGAGCGCATACATTAAAATAACTGTCCGTATACCAACAAAACTTTTGAAATCCGTCCAGTGGTTTGAGATGAGCAATGAATGAATCAGCCAGTCATTCTATACAGATCAGTAGCAGAATTTCACTAGACATCAAGCAGGTCCAAAAGTTCATAGACATCCCGGCGAGTCTGGTGCCAAGTAGGAACGAGGTGAGGTCAAGAAAGGGCGTTCGTACTGGTCCGTGGCTATTTCGAGTACAGACTTTATCATGGTTTATCGATCGTACGAAATGTTGCGTTACTGGGTGCTTGTTTATTATGAACTTCTCGCTTATTACAGCTTGGAGAAACGTTACCGGTTTTGATGATACTGATAGGGGAGAACGAGACCAGTTTGTGAACGATACGCATCTCATATACCAAGAAACTAGACGAGTACTTTAAACTCAGTCGGACATTAAGGCTAAAAACTAGAGAGCGTAGTTTAACTTAAGCAGTAGATAGCCTAGTGGTTAGGACGTCAGAGGTCGGGGGTTCGAACCCGGGCACGCATATATAACTTTCCGGAGTTATGTGTGTTTTTAAGCTATTAAAATATCACTTGCTTCAACGGTGAAAAAAAACATCGTGAGGAAACCTGCACGCCTGAGTGTTGTCCATAATGTTCTCAATGGCGTCTGAAGTCTGCCAATCCGCACAATGCCAGCGTGGTGGACTATGTTCAAACCCCTTCTCATATTGAGAGGAGATCCATGCTTTGTAGTGAGCCGAGAATGGGTTGATCATGACATGTAGTTTAACTTTGCTTAGCCAAAGTGAGTGTTGGAACGGGACAGATTCATGTAGGGTACATAACTTTGTCTTGTTTCAACTGTATCTTAAGTCAGGGATAAGGCTAAGCGCTTTATAGATCTCACACTAAGTGTGTTCGTTTTATTATACATTACTTCATTACACATGATCCCCTAGTACATTTTGATTTTAAATTGAAGAGAAATTGGTCGGGAGCTAAAATTCTAATGGGCTTTTTTTTTACCGAATTAGCTCGGTTAGTACCTGACAGGTGGTTATCGTCAAAGACTTACCGCCTGCATTTGTATGTATGTGTGTGTAACACATACACTTACCTCTATTAAATGTGCCTTTATAATATTAGAAAATAAAACGTAAGAGCACGTTAGCAGCTAACTAATATTTTAATTACCAGCCAGTGTGATTCTGCTCATGCGAAAATAACATTTAAAAAATCCGCCCCGGAAAATCCACAAATAGCTTAAAAGTTTAAACTTTATGGAGCGGGTTGTGTTCGGTTCGTTTACGACTCCTCGTGCGGGGTGGGCGGGGTTACATTTTAATAGGGGTAAGTTTTAGGGTTAATTAAGATAGCTTTGATGTTATGTTGGTTCGTAAACTGAACATGTGACTTCTTAAATAAAATCTCAGTTGAATGTTTCAATAATGTTACTTGTACCTTAGCTTATACATTTTGAAATAGTTAAGAATGACATGACACTTCTTGCGCACACTTATCCAAAAAAAAAAAACAAATCACCGTTTATTTAGGTTTGTTTTTTTTATATACGGGTCTCTTTCCCGCAATTTCTCCCTTTCTAATCCCTCGAGGAACGTTTGCTTTAAAGTGTTCACTATTCCATGATTTATGCCACAAACTGACAGACCAGTGTCGCCCAGCTTTTCAGTCTCGCGAGAGACAAGGCAAAATATGCCATTCTGACTGCCAACCTTTTCTAGTTGGAGAGACACCTAAAGAAGAAGATTCACTATTCAATGTCCTTCCTTCTCTAAGATGCAATCTCAATGGTTTGCTAAATTTTGTATTTATTATTTCCGTGGTATAGACGTGATAAGATAACTTAAAAATGTCCTCTTCATCCGCTCACTTCTATCAGTCATTACTCCACTATCCACACCTTTAACCCGTTTATCCTCCTTCACACAATCCTTCTATCTCTTCCTTTGTCTTCCTCCACAACTTAAAACATTTGTTTTACGAGAGATAGGACGACCTCCGTGGCGCAGTGCGTGAGCTGTCGCATTAAAATGTTGGAGGTCCTGGGTTCGATTCCCGGCTCGAGTCTGGTCTGGTGGGAGGCTTCGGCCGTGGCTAGTTACCACCCTACCGACAAAGACGTGTCGCAAAGCAATTTAGCGTTCCGGCACGATGTCGCGTAGAAACCAATTAGGAGTGTGTTTACCAGACCCCTAACAGGTTAGCCCGCTACCATCCTAGACTGCATCATCACCTACCACCAGGTGAGATAGCCGTCAAGGGCTAATTTGTAGTGAATAAAAAAATGTTACTTTAAGCACTATTTAAAAGGATCAAGCAGATATGTTTAAAAATATATTCTAGCTTGTATATGTTACATTAGGGCAATTTAAATCTCAAGACGTAATAGACCCATCAAAAACCACTCAAAACTTATTCCGTGAAACAAGCGAATACATGTACGAGTGGAAAGCGAATAGTTCACAAAACTTTCCCCTACTTACGCAACATCATATGATATTCCAAAGATTGATTTGTGTGACTGAATCGGCTGTTCATAAATGAATGCGCTATTGTGACTAAAACCAGTAAGTAGAGGCGGAAGGAATCGATAGGGCGGGAGATGAAAGGAATTTGGCTAAAACATTACGATAAAATATATATGTTATAGACTCATAGTTATATATTGGTCCCATAGATTGATGTTCTGTTTATATATTGGTCCCATAGATTGGTGATCTTATTTTTTAAAACACTACAAGTTAGTCCCTGACGGCTATCTAACCTGGTGGTGAGTGATGATGCTGTCTAGAATAGCTACTATTCTAACCTGTTTGGAGTATAGTAAACCTACGCTCCTAATTTCCTAATTAAATTTCAACGCGACATCGTGCCGGAACGCCAAATCGCTAGGCGACACGTCTTTGTCGGTAGGGTGGTAACTAGCCACGGCCGAAGCCTCTCACCAGATCAAAATAAATTAAATAAATAAACCAAGTAAACGAAATGGCATACTTTTTTTTATCTCTAACTGAAGTCAAATTTAACACATTATTAGTAGGTAACCTATTGTAACGAAAACTTCTGTTATTCACACTTCGGATATTTATTTGTTAGTAGCCTTACAAAACGAACAACCAAACGTCCACCTACAAATCATCGAAAACCTTTCTTTAAAACGTATTCGTAATAGTATGGATATAGGTCACTGCGTGAAAGATATAAATTTAGCGCGTATTCTGTTCCAATAAATCAAGTTATGGCTTCACATTTTCGGAGGGGACAAGCTTAGTACCTTCCTTACCTTACTTTCCTTTGAACAATGGATGATTTGCGAGGCATAAACGTTGTAAAGGGGTAAGGGGGTCTAAATCTCAGCCTTCCAATAGTTTTAGTTCGTGTATCGACGGTTCCCCTACGCGATCGTGGTTATGTTGACAAGTTTGTAAACAATTTTGAAATAGCTTCAGCAACAATGACATTGCGATCTCTCTGACCTTGGGAGGATGACCACTGTGGCACAGCGCGTGCGCTGTCGCATTGTAAAGTTGGAGATCCCGGGTTTTATTCCCTAGTTACCACCCTACCCACAAATTTACCGAGTGGTTAAATTTTCCGGCACGGTTTCGCGTAGAAACCAATTAGGAGTATGGGTTTATAATACACCTAACAGGTACGTCCGCTACCATCTTAGACTGCATCATTATATACGATTCATGCATTTAACATAGTCGAGATATATAATTAGTATCACCGCGAACGTCCATGACACGTTATGTCGTTGGTTACATAATGACAGGTGCATTCGCCCCAGTCTTGTTGGAAGACTCAGACGGCGGCGCAACGCGGAGTCCGGAGATACATCTTGGCGTCTTAAGTAGTTCAAATCGTTATCGTTTAATCCCGCAAATTTATCCAAATTGAAGCAACGTGTTTAATCCCTAATCAAGTTGACACAAAAATTCGCATTAAGTAGCTTACTTTCTGAAGCAGGGCATTGGCCGCACGGGAAACCTCAATCTCACGGGAAATCAGCAATTCACAGCAACAGCTAGTATCTTCATATATTCAAGCAAATAAAGACTAATTCAATTTTTATTTATGTATCAATGCGATATTGTAAAAATCACAAGTCTTACCGCAACTGATAATTTTATTTACTAATTAAAAATACCAGCCAACCTTAATATTACACCATCACCTAGCCCATAGGTGTCCACAGTTGGGCATCATAGTTCATTGGCAAAAATTTCCTACCTCCACCATAATAATTATACAACTATACAAAAGTCTACTTTCAACAAACATAAATAACATAACATTTGATAGACTATTTAGAATCTACAGCGCAATTTCAATGAGACAAATTAATGTTAAAATTAATGGATACAATTAGACGGTAGCAATCAAAAATCGATCCATGCAATTGAAACAGTTCGTGAAGGTTATTATGTTGTAGGACCTTGCGTATTGAAAAACGTTGATTTGGTATCTGAAAACCTGAATCACGATATTAAAACATACTCGCTCAAGCTCGGGGAATAAAGGTAAAAGCGTGTAACATATACAGGATCACTTATAATGGATTTTGCGAACGTTTGTCCAAATTACTAAACTGAAAATGAAGGTCCCACTTTTTAAGTATATATATGTTTATTATAAATTTATCGCATCTCATGCCTGCCATGTCGATAAAACGAAATAACACAAATATTGTTACCATAACAGTATCGCCACAGTGCGGCATTCAGCTGCTGGAGGTGGGGAAGTTTGTGGCCCGTCCAGGTATGGGACTGGTGGGCCTGGATGGATGGCGAGCGTTCGCCGCGCTTGCCGTCGTCGATAGAAGGTCGGGTGCGAGAGAGGGTTCTCTTTTACCTCTCTTGCTCCTGTGCCTTCGGTAGACTTGTGGGCGATGGAAGCGGGGTTGTCCATCAATCCCAACGGTCCTCAAGTTGGCTGGTGTGCTGTTGTTCCGGCACACCTCTAACAGGCGAAACTGGGCACGTAATGCCGTGCCCGAGAAGTGTCTACTGCGGCGGACGCCCGCTGGTGGAGTCGCGGTTGTATGCGAAAGCTTTCCCGTGGCTCCACCATACAGCGGTGAGTAGGAACACGTGGGGGTTTTAGTCAGTAGGAGTCTGACATAACCTCTGTGCCGTATGTAACCTCTGTTACCTATGCCCCATGGCGCAGAGGTACCCATGAGGATTTACCCACGATAAAAAAAATCGCCAGTGCTGCCATCGATGTCGATAACAAACACTAAATAAATCTTACTGCTAATACAAAACAATTCTGCATTGATGCCTATCTATTTTTAGGTCAATTGGTTAGTAATCTGTGAATAAGTAATTGAAAAAAGCATGAAACGTGAAAACGTACATTAAGTGTATTGACTATATAATACATCTTACTGGTCTTTCAGTAGATTTAAAAAAACTACACCTAATCATAATATGGCGTATAATATATATACCTCTCATGATTATACAACAATAACTATAACAGTTAATATCGAAAACTATTCTAAAATCATAGGTATTTTTAATATGGGTAAGGTTTCTGGTAAGGTATTATCTAGACAATCTTATGTACATAGTTTCCCCTCTACAGCATTTAATTTGGATTGTAATCTTGATTTACAAAAGTTGCATATTCCGCAAAAAATTTAAGACCCATAATCTGACGAGCATCGGTTAGTTCCATATAAAATTACCTTACGACTAACTACTACGTAAAAAACTTAGGCGAATCCTTAGTTATATTATAAATGTGAATGTAGGAATGTTTGTTACGCATTCACGCAGTCTACTCAACCGATTGTCATGAACGTTTGTACATATATTCTTGGAGGTATTAGTAACAATACTTTTTAGTAACAATTTTTTTTTACGAAAGATAAAAAAAAAATTGTTTGTTAAAATATTAGTTATCATATTGATTGATGGTCTCTTATATTTATTTAATGGCTACAATACGAGCGAAGCCGCGGGTAAAAGCTAAGGTAAATATATAAAAACTAGATGTCAATTAAATTTAATTGATAACAACCAAACGTTGGATGCTTACAATTGACTTACATATTGTGTGGAATGAAAATTGCATGTCGTGTTCCATAGTAATCTCTGTGATAAGCATCACTTGGAATCATTTAACGTGTGTGGCGTAAAAAATGAGAGCGCGTTCCTCAAGATGTGTATACAAGTTTACGTTGTACTTTTTTTTCTCCACGGAAACTCTTTTTTACAGAACACGGATTACAAATTGTAATCAGTTGGCGAATTGTCGATTAAACTTAACAGATATAATTGAACAGTAACTAGTATTCAGGCATTCAGGTTTGCATGCAAGAGGAGGTCTCGCACGTGATGTGCATTCTTGACCGCATTATTTTGTTTCATATTATAATCGAAGTATTACATGAATACATTAGGTGTGTTGTATTTATAAAACGTATAATATTCCCCACTTAATATAATAAATGTGAATTGAAGTTTGTTATGCTTTCACGCGAAATCTACTAAATCAATACATAGGTTAATTTAAATTTAAAAAAATATTTTTTACGAAAGATATAGTTATATATCTCTGATACCTACTTATTTGATGGCTTCAATGTTAGCGAAACCGCGAGTAGAAGCTAGATCATTATAATTTCCAGCCTATAAGAGTGTTTCCACATTATCCGATCCGATATCGGTATCGGACGCCGATACGATATCGGGGCAAGTAAAATGTATGAAATATGTATAGTTCTTGCAATTCACGACGGCGAGTGAGATTTACTTGTGGTAAAGACGTATCTGTATATGTGTAACAGTGTGCGTGAGATCGAAAGCGGGTATGGTTAGCATAAAAAAGTAAAAAAAAAACTATAATTTATTATACAATATTTTTTGTTGCAAATAAGAAAAATAATAAAAATCACAAAATTTTATCTTCGTTTAAACTATCACTCTTACTTTCAAACTCATCAGTACCACTGTCACTTGATTCACCTACATTAATAACAAACTCAAAGTCGAAATCAAACTACTTCATGTGTTCTATTTCAATTTTTTCTACATGATTGCAGGTATTAAGCCAAGTGTTGCTGTCAATGTTGTTCAAGCTCTCAAAAATTAAATTTTGTGCTTCAGTCATATTTTCTGATATGTTTTTGGGTGTCTTCTCATGTACGACAAAACACCTGGTGGTTGTCGTACGTGAGAAGTGAGTACATATGTTTCATCTGTCTATACGACGGCCTTCTGAACGATATTGATTATTTTTTTTTTCAAAAAATTAAAACGCCATAATTGTATTTCGTGCCTTTCTTGTAATGATTTGCGGTTGTTATAATTTTTTTTCCATTTGTAGCCCATTTCTATGAGCAAAGGGCGTAAAGTGTTCACACATCCGTCAAAACCAATTTTTTCTCTCAAAACTGACTGAAGTTTTGCTAAAGTTGGTATTTGTTTGTGTTCCATGTGAAAATATTGTATTGTAGTTCGAATAATTTCTATGTTCATATTGTCCAGCATGAATTTTCTGTCTCTTATACGTCGTTTTTTCATGGGTGAAGTAAACTTGGAGGAAGATGACGGCAACTCCTTTACTTCTTTCAATATTCTAGTTAAAGTGCGCTCAGAGACGCCAGTTGCTTCCGCAGTACATTTAAGTACGTTAGCCAATGGACTTAAATCACGTTTGTCACTATTATTCACTTTCATAAAATTATATTTTTCTTGAAGAAAGTGAAAGACTTTAGCGATAATTGCTCGTCCCTACAAATAATAAAACATACGATTGATTAAATATCCAAAACAGAAAATTGTTGTATGTCAAAAAACCTTTTCTTACAAAATGACATCTACTGTCTATTATTTCTGACAGATCAAAATAAAAATTAACTTTTTTAAAATTTATCAAAAAACGATTCAACATAAAAAAATGCCTTACTATGAACAACTTTGCGTTTTGACATGCTGACAGTACTTCGTAGCAAAGAGCGTCGTCGTGGAAACAATACGATATAGACACGCACACTGCAGCAATGTGCATATACACGTTCAACCACTAGTAAAGCTCACTCGCCTTCGTGAATTGCAAGAACTATATCTGCGTTTCACATTGTCCGTTCCGATGGAACATCCTTAGGGATGGAATTTCAAAATATCCTTTCTTAGCTGACATCTAAATTTTTTGCTAAAATTGCTAAATTATAGGTTTATACGTACAATAGTTTTTGAGATCTTGTGTTTAATCAGTAAGTAAGTAAGTAGGTACGTCAGTAACCTTTCGCTTTTATATATATAGATTTAACCGATGGTACAGCTGGTAATGGCTCGACAGGATGGATGTGGCGTTAAAGTACAGTGGTTAAAAGGACACTGAATTAATATTCCGCTTGACGAGTCTACATGTATCCATATTTCTATCTAACAGTAGGCCCCTATTTCCCTGATATTTCAACAAGTCGAAGCTACGCGTATTAAATAACATAAAGGTTTTTCCTAAATATATATATAAAGCATATTAGTATATTAAAGGTATATTATAGGTAATAAACCGATATTCCCAAGATCGGATCATCAGACACCGGAGAAATTAAATTTTTAGCTCAATTGTGGTTCATTAATATACGAAGCCTTAAAATTAGTTGGTTGATTTACCTCATGTAAAGATACTCTCGATAAAGACTAAATGGCGATTTTGAACTAAAATGATTGTTAGAGAAACGGATTAACGGATAGACCTAAATTTATTTACGTCTGAAAACCATGTTTGAAGCTGTGATAACCTAGTGGTTAGGACGTCAGCCTTCTAATCAGAAGTCGGGGATTTGAACCCGGGCACGCACCTTATAATAACTTAACTTTTCGGAGTTATGTGCGTTTTTAGGCAATTAAAATATCACTTGCTTCGACGGTGAAGGAAAACATCTTGAGGAAACCTGCACCCCTGAGAGCTCTCCATAATGTTCTTAAAGGCGTGTGAAGTCTGCCAATCTGCACATGGCCAGCGTGGTGGACTATGGCCAAACCCTTCTCATATTGAAAAGAGACCCATGCTCTGTAGTGAGCCGAGAATGGGTTGATCATGATGAAAAGTCACGTTTATAAATAATACCGCACCATTTTAATAGGTTATTCTACGAATTTAGTATTGCATCTTTATTAAGTTACCCTCCTCAAGTAACCTTTTTTCCTTCGCATTGATTAATGGCATAGTCAGGCAAACCCCTCTCAGTAAAAAATACAACTATTAATAACTGACATTTGTAGGACCTAAGTTCAGGCACTTTGTCTAGTCAAGTTTTTTTCCATACCACTGGAACCTGTCTGCGAATGTAACCTGTTATTAATAATGTATACATACAACTATAAAAGTTATAAGAGTAACATTTCTGTGCATAGGAGACGTGTAAGCAATTTAGACTTTTTTCTTCTTGGTAATATACGATTACTCATATTTCAAAATAAGCTTATCGAGTGCGAGAGTTTTTGATGTAATAAAGTCGGAGGTACTGGGTTCGATTCCCGGCTCGAGTGTGGTCTTGTGGGAGGCTTCGGCCGTGACTAGTTACCACCCTACCGACAAAGACGTGTCGCCAAGCGATTGAGCGTTCCGGCGCGATGTCGCGTAGAAATCAATTAGGAGTGTGGGTTTATCTTACTCCTAACAGGTTAGCCCGCTACCATCCTAGACAGCATAAGCACATACCACTAGGTGAGATAGCCGTCGAGGGCTAACTTGTATAAAAAAAAATCAGTCTTTGTTATATTTGCAAGATAATTTGTAGCGTAAAAAAAGAAGATGAGAGTATTATCAACACCTCTTCACTGTTGAACTTTTGGTTTTAAACTCGTATTAAAATTTTACGCAAGCGAGGCGACGCGGGAAAAAAGAGACTAAGTATATTATTAATATGAATTATAATGGTACGTTTTACCCGCTGACGTTTTATTATGCGCTCAATGCCACCGGCTGGGGTCAATTACCTGCAACAAAAAAATAAAGAACATGGTCAAAAACACGAAACACAATGGCCACTGACCACTAAATAGTGTTACTATGAAATATCATAGAACAAAGTGTTTTAAATCTTATTTGTACAGTGAATTGGGTTTCAAATAGCATGAAGTACGTTAGCTTAAGGAATTATGTTAGATGCTGACTTGACTAGTTTTGCCGAGAGTATGTTGAGGAAGCGGTTTCAATTAATACATTGAATAAAAACTGATTAGCTTGTATAAATATATAAATATCCTAGTGGTTAGGACGTCCGCCGCCTAATCAGAGGATGGGGGTTCGAACCCGGGCACGCACCTATAATTTTTCGGAGTTATGTGCGTTTTTAAGCAATTAAACTATCGCTTGATTCAACAGTGAAGGAAACATCGTGAGGAAACCTGTATGCCTGAGAGTTCTCAAAGGCGTGTGAAGTCTGCCAATCCGCACATGGCCAGCGTGGTGGACTATGGCCAAACCCTTCTCATATTGAGAGGAGACCCGCGCTCTGTAGTGAGCCGAGAATGGGTTGATCATGATGATCTTGATGATATATAACAATTTATTCGCGGTATCATTAATAAATTAAACTAATAAATAATAGGTAATAAGTAACGTTGAACTTTGAATTGTCACTCAATTGGCCGTAGAATTTGTATTTGATCGCAGAACAGTTTTTCAATGATAAAATGATTAAAATTAGTAAAAATGTACTAGGAAATAATAAGTCAGTCAAAGCTCTCTGTCCTGTTATAAATAATTGAAAGGGCGCAAATTGGCACAACGAGTTCTCACAAATGTGATCTACCGCCAACGCGCTCAACGAAGAAAGACAGTAAAAATCATATAAAACGATAAAGATACAGCGAGAAAGGTATAAATCAATCGAGACGAGAGACAATAACAAAGGAACGTTTAAAAAGGGCATTTAACTAATAAAAAAGTCATAAGCAAATCACGGGTCGTTTAAATAATGTGTTTTGCCCATAAAATTATGCGTGGAGGATCAATGCGTGTCTGGCATAGGTATGATTCCGTGAATGGACGGTCGGAGAGTCGAAAAGTGGAATATTTACAAATTGATTTTAAACCACATTTTTACGGATACAATTTTGAAAATTATATTATTAATTTATGGGAGCCTTTTTTTAAATCCACTACAAGTTAGCCCTTGACGGCAATCTCACCTGAAATAAGTGATGATGCAGTCTAAGATGGTAGCGGGCTAACCTGTTAAGGGTATGGTGAACCATACTCCTGATTGGTTTCTACGCTTCATCGTCCCGGCACGCTAAATCGCTTGGCGACACGTCTTTGTCGATAGGGTGTTAACTAGCCACGGCCGCAACCTCCCACCAGAAAAGACTCGAACCGGGAATCGAACCCAGAACCTCCATGTTTATAATGCGATAGCGTGCGCGCTGCGCCACGGAGGTCGGTAAACCCAATAACGCCTGGTTACAACAACTAGTTGTACCAGGGAAATAGAGATTTATTCATTTTATATGCATAGCATATTAAAATAAATTGGATATAAATCATACGGGAAACTATCTATGGTTATTTATTCCATGAAACGTGTAATACAACCGAAGGCCACCCACCGGAAGGGGCGACCAAAACCATTGCAATCGCGTGTTATATATTTATTCGTCGTTTAGTAAGATGTAGCCAATCAGAAAGCTCTCTGTTATCTATCCCCTATGGAATTAATAGACTCTGCCCAGCAGTAGACCTTAATAAGCTTAATAGACCTTAAAAAGCTAAAAATAATAAAAATTATAAAAAAAGACTAAAAGCTTAAGAATTGTTAGTATTTATCCATATGATTATGAGATAATCTAACCGAGGGCCAATTTAGTAAATTTATAGTATCCCAAAGATTTGCCCCCGCCTAGAATAAAAAAAAATCTCTCTCTATAAGACCACTGTATTCAACGTTGTAAGAAGGCTCAATATTCTAACATCCAAATAAAAGCTTGTTTGCAGCATGCTTATGACTTCATTATCACAAACTTCCAGTACTGAAAAACTCGTTATTCACAGCCAATAATATAAGTGATAAAAATAACAGACAAGAACTCCTCGAGAAGCACTGAAGCGTTTATAGCAATTTTCACGATGAGTCGCACAGTCTAGACTCCATCGCAGTTACAACGTCTGGTGATGTACCCTCTTCTCTTGGAAGACTCGACAGAACTTACGTAGATAACCAATTCCCCTATCGTGTAACACTATTGTGACTATTCATGATCAACCCATTACCGGCTCACTACAGAGCACGGGTCGCCTCTCAATATGAGAAGGGTTCGGCCATAGTCCACGCTGGGCATGTGCGGATTGGCAGACTTCACACGCCTTTGAGAACATTATGGAGAACTCTCAGGCTTGCAGGTTTCCTCACGATGTTTTCCTTCACCCTTGAAGCAAGTGATATTTTTTTTTTGTAAATGCACATATATCCGAAAAGTTACCTCTGATTAGGAGGCTGACGCCCTAACCACGAGGCTATCACAGCTTCACTATTGAAACGCTATAATTAATACGAAAAACCAGAGAAGTTTAAACCGTTAGTCCTGGTTAACATTTATAAAAAGTCTAACGCCCTTAAACCCATGAGGCCTTTATCCAACATTCAGACATTATTAGAGTAATGATGACGACGACGATATTAAATTGCAAGAAATTTAGTTCTCTATAAATGAAAATAGAGCGATAAACTCTCTCAATGAAAAACTCATCTCAATCTAGAATTACTCGTAATTATCCGCACTTGTCTTATGAGGGAACGCTGGACAAACATATCGAATTGAATGTGTATATGTGTAATCTTCTGTGTATATGTGTAATCTTATTTGCAATCTTACTATGCAACTTTTCCATTATTTATGTTAACAATATATAAAGGAATAAGAATGAGTTAGTCTCTTTGTATTAACTTGTTTGTCTCCTAACGGATTAAACGCTGAAGCAATAAGGATAACATTAAGTAGATTCATAACTCACTTTCTTGGAATACAGAGAACAGTTTAACATAAGATAACATTGCCAGTAAACTGAAAAACCTATTATTTAAACTATTGTATTGGGTGTGGTACCTTGATAGGCTAAACAATTGATATCAGAGGTACCAGGAATTCAGAAATTCAAACGACCGTTAATTCAAACGCCACCAACGCACAAGTCAACATTCAACGACAAAGGCGCGCATGAAAGGGCATAAAGTGGTAGTGAATCAATCTGGCGCATCGTAACAACGTCCACAATGAACCGCGCAGTCTAGACGCTATTGCAGTTTGCGCGACACATTGCGATGATGTGGTCGACGACCCTATACATGTCTTCAACTCTTGCAATATAACAAAATGAAATACTTTAAAGTGGGCTTATACTTTTCAGGTAAAGGGTTATATTATCAAACAAGGAACGTTCCGTTATTATATAAGTTTAACAAGTGACGAATTTTTTGGATAAAAAACTTACTACTACTAAGATAGTGTAGACCCGTCGCTGATTTATCGCTTTCTATTTATTATCAAACCTAATATATAATATTCTAATAATGCTGTGATAGCCTAGTGGTTAGGATGGTTCGATCCTTGTCACACACCTGTTTACTTTTCGGAGATATGAGGGTTTTTAAGCAATTAAAATATAACTTGCTGCAACGGTGAAGGAAAACATCGTGAGGAAACCTGCATGACTGAGAGTTCTTGAAAGGCGTGTGAAGACCCGTGCTCTGCAGTGAGCCGGCAATGGGTTCATCATGATTCTAATAAACTAATACAATTTTAAACTTGCTTTGATATTGGTGCCTAACAGCTAAGTAAATTTTCCGAACGAGATACGAAATTAAAAAATATCTGTTTTAATCAAATGCTTATGCGGAGTAATGGAGGTCGAAGAGGGTTAAATACTCCACGTGTGACACTATACATACATAATAGTTCAAAAACGTACGTACAAGAAACTCGTCGGAAACACTTTCCCTTGAGCCACGTCAACCGTCACGTTTACCGATAGTAAATGATGGAATTTTTTACTCTCCACACGCCATCCATTAGGCAGTGATTAGTAAAGTACACCTCATGTGCAAACCACGCCGTGACGTATTATAACGTGGGCGGACGTAGTTAGGTCGTTCGAGTCAGTGCCTCGGTACATTGACATGGCTTGTCACAAATTATCAATATGTCACTTTGACTCAGTAGCGAGACAGCGTTATCGATAAACTAATTAATACGTCTTTTTTTTCTATCAAGTGTTTAGGCGTTTTATGATGTAGAGAAATGAACAACGGTAGTCAGGTCATTCATAGTAACTTTATTGAACTTATGCTATGGAAAGGGCTATGCTGGGTGTTTCTCTGAGGGATAGAATCCGTAAACAGGACATCCGTAGGAGAACAAAAGTAACCGACATAGCCCAACGGATTAGCAAGCTGAAGTGGCAGTGGGCGGGTCATATCTGCTCGCTGGACCGACGACCTGAAAAGGATCGCTGGTGGCGGGTGGATGAGGAAGGCGGAGGACCGTGTATGGTGGCGCGCTCTTGAAAAGGCCTATGTCCAGCAGTGGACGTCTATAGGCTGATTGATTGATTGATTATTGAACTAATATATATTCCAACTTAAAATATGACACTTTTCCTATAGCAACGACAATATTGTCCGTGAATAATGATGATCTATTTTTAATAGATTTGTTTGCTCACGCACCTAATGAAGGAAATGCTGTGTAAATGAAAAAATGGCTTCGGTTAGATTTTTTTTATTCAAATTCAATCTCACCTGATGGTAAGTGATGATGCAGCCTGAGATTGTAGCGGGCTAACCTGTTAGGGGTATGGTAAACCCATCCTCCTAATTGGTTTCTACACGACATCGTGCCGGAACGCTACACCGCTAGGCGCCACGTCTTTGTCGGTCAGGTAGTCAGATTTATTAAAGTCGCTGTGCGTTGACCTACGAGTAACATATGGTCAATTCAAAATAAGTCACTTGTGAAATAACGTCAAAGTTTTTTTATTTCACAGTGATAACTCGAAACACCTCGAGTGGGAACCGTTTTTCGGGCCGTAACCCAAAATATGCCACTTTTTCTTCAGTAACGGGAACGTCATCTACAAGTGATGGAACTTTTATGATGGAATAGTAAAAAAAATGCCCGAAGTGGAAATCACGTGTCACATGGTTGTGTGGGCGGTCGCGGTTGTCTCAATAAAGTCAGTATCGTTGAACTAGCTTGTCACAACTCAAACCGTGTGTCACATTACTTTACGTTATTGACGACCTCAACTGTTGAGTCGTATTATAAAGATAGAGGTCCTGGGTTCGATTCCCGGCTCGAGTCTGGAGGTTTGTGTGGTGAACAATAACGTGTATTTTCATTTCATTACATACATTATATTAAGTAACCTTTCTCAACATTACTATATAAATCTGACTTCCGTGGCGCAGTGCGTTCGCTGTCGCATTATAAACCTGGTTCGATTCCCGGCTCGAGTCTGGTCTGGTGGGTGACTTCATGCCGTGGCTAGTTACCACCGTACCAAAAACGCGATTTAACTGGAGATTTCCGGCACGATGTCGCCTAGAAACCGATTAGAACTATGGGTTTACCATACCCCTAACAGGTTAGCCGGCCACCATCTTAGACCGCATCATCACTTACCATCAAGTGAGATTGCCGTCAAGGGCTAACTTGTAGTGGATAACAAAAAAAAAACGTTATAATCGGAAAACGATATGATCGTTTACGATCTGTACCAGCGATTTATTATATTAGTCAGTGATTGATTAGTCAAGAACACCTCGTCATGTGAACCATGCTGTGACGTATGGGCGCGTGGGTGGCCGTAGTTAGGTCAGTCATGTCAGGGTGCGGTGCGTTGACCCATCCCGTGCATTGTACGCTATGCCGTTTACTCATTACCATTAACAGTCTGTTTACATTGTGACTGGCGATTAGTAAACGGACAGTTGAAACCACAATCTCTGTGTTTGTATAATTAAGTGACGCCAATGTTCTTCTGTTACATAATATCTAGCGTTCATTATCATCTTCATGATCAACCCATTGTCGGCTCACTACAGAGCAAGGGTCTCCTCTCAATATGAGAAGGGTTTGGCGCTGGCCATGTGCGGATTGGCAGAGTTCACACGCCTTTGAGAACATTATGGAGAACTCGCAGGCATGCAGGTTTCCTCATTATATTTTCCTTCACCGTTGAAGCAAGTGATATTTTAATTACGCACATAACTCCGAAAAGTTAGAGGTGCGTGCCCAGGATCGAACCCCCCGACCTCTGATTAGAAGGCGAACGCCCTAACCATTAGGCGAACGCCCTAACTATCACAGCTATCTAACGTAAATATATAGCTATACAGGGCTAGTTGTCAGTATGTTAGATAGCGGAAAAGGACGTGCTGAGTTCGATACCCAGGTCTGTCAAAATATTGTCACTTCAGATCAGAAAAGTTGCCGTCGCCTATCCCCGTGCCTTTGAAGTTTGAAGTTTTATAACCCTTTCTCTTAAAATAGAGGAGGTCATTATTAAACTAAGCATGATTAGTTATCTGTGGATGAAACAGGAAAATGTGACTGACTGACTAACTCTATCAACGAGTTAGTCAGTCAGTCAGCAGCTTAAACCCTTAAAACGGATTGGGCTCAAATTTGAGAATCAGCTATTATAACATAGGCGACCTAGGCGTAGGAAAACTTTTCGGAAATTCACCCTTTAAGGTAACAAAAGGACAAAAAACGAGCGATTGTTGATTAACCCTAGCGATTCTCCGGGTAAAAGTGTTAATAAATACGTATGTCATCTTCTTTTTATTACCTCACCGTCCGACCCCCCCGTTATCCCAAACGTCGCCTAAGCCGAGGTTCGGCCTCAAAGGAGGCGCCCTTAGGCAGTCGTTCCCTTAGTTCCTTCGAGCCCTAGGGCTCAAAATTTCTTCTGGCAGAGCTTCTTTCCAAAGCTCGCCAAACAGCCCGGTTACGCTGTGGCAACCAATAGGGTTTGTACAGCTAATAGACAGTCCGAAAAAAAAATGTTTTTATTATATTGCTCAGTGTGTATACTTTGACGAGCCAGTAGATACGGTACACTCATCGCTTTCACAATTTCCTGTAAGCATTCGCTAAATTAATAATAATTACACACTCCAAAGTCAAAGAATCTTGGCACAGCCCCATCATTCTTTGAGAAGAAATGCACAATATTATCGAATTACCTTCTCTTTTGATCTGCGAGTTTGCAAATTAATAAGAAAAACTTACAACTGTTATATCGGGTTGCCACTCACGTTGGAAAACATTTAATTTTTAGGATTATCAATATTATTTTTTATTAATTGAGAGTTACGAAGGATTTTGATCATATATTGAAATTAAGATTAACTAGTCGAATAGCATATTCGTGTTGGCGAACTTAACATGTAATTGGAGTTGGTGTCGTAGATAATTTACCTCATGAAATTACAATTGAAAGGAAAAATAAAAATAACATCTATATAATGCTACAACATGAAGCGGTGATAGCCTAGTGATTAGGGCGTCAGCCTCCTAATCAGAGGTCGGCGGTTTGAATCCGGGCACGCACCTCTAACTTCTCGGAGTTATGTGCATTTTTAAAAATTTAAACATCTTTTGCTTCAACGGTGAAGGAAAACATCGTGAGGAAACCTGCACGCCTGAGAGTTCTCCATAATGTTCTCAAAGACGTGTGAAGTCTGCCAGTCCGCACATGGCCAGCGTGATGGACTATGGATCATTCCTATCCTTGACGTTGTTTCTCCTGTCCTAACTCATATTCTGAACTGTTCCATATTTACTAGTGAATTTCCTGAAGCGTGGAAGAACGCTCAAATCATTCCTCTACCTAAAAAAGCTAGTCCTGCTTCTCTCTCTGATTTCCGTCCTATTTCTATTTTACCGTTTCTTTCAAAAGTCCTTGAGAAATTAGTGTACCAAAAACTAAGTCTTTTCATTAATAAACATTTCCTGCTTAGTCCTTTCCAATCCGGCTTTCGTCCTGGTCATAGTACGGTTACAGCATTGGTGAAAGTTACCGATGACATTCGCTGGGCGATGGATCAGAAAGAAGTCACAGTCCTGACATTGCTTGATTTTAGCAATGCTTTTAATACAGTTGACTATGACATCTTGTTGAGTCTCCTACGCTTGATTAACATATCTCCTTCGGTGGTAGACTGGTTTCAGAGTTACCTGCGAGGCTTTCGGCAGCGCATTCGGATTGATGAATCCTTATCGTCCTGGTGCGATGTCGTGGCTGGGGTACCTCAGGGTGGCGTGTTATCTCCCTTACTTTTTGCTATTTTCATAAATGCAATCACTCAACGTATTTCTTCACTCTATCACATGTATGCAGATGATATTCAGATTTATCGTCATTCATCCCTTGATAATCTGGATACTGCTATTGCTGATGTTAATAAGGACCTAGCGGAAATTTCTGAGTGGAGCAGGCAGTATGGTCTTGCAGTTAATCCTGTGAAATCTCAGGCCATCGTCATAGGCAGCCCAGGATTAATTGCAAGGGTTGACTGGGGAATTCTCCCTCCTATTGTGTATAATGGTGTTACAATTGATTATTGTACAACTGTTAAAGACCTGGGCTTACATTTAGACAGAGAATTGACGTGGTCGACACATATTAATGCATTGAGTAGGAGAATGTTTGCGGTTATTGGGTCGCTGCGTCGTTTGCGATTTGTCCTCCCAATTCCTACCAAAGTTATGTTAGCACATTCTCTTCTTCTTTCTATTCTCGACTACGCAGACGCAAGCTATCTTAATTTAACCGAGGACTTTCTTAATAAACTTGAGCGCCTTCAAAATCTAGCTATTCGATTCATATTTGGCTTACGCAAATATGATCATGTCTCTGAATTTCGTGAAAAGCTTAAGTGGCTCTCTATTCGCCGTCGCCGGGATCTGCATGTACTTTCCCTTCTGTACTGTGTGCTATTTGATCCTAAAACTCCTGCTTATCTTAAGGAGAAATTTCGATTTCTTGGTGAGCAGTCGACCTGAGATCGTGTCGTGCGCTGACTTTAAGCATGCCGTTCCATAGAACGAAATTTTATAAGCGATCATTCACAGTGCAGGCAATCGAATTGTGGAACGCGCTCCCATTGAGCATAAGACAGTCAAAGTCACTCACTGTTTTTAAAAGTGCTGTCAAACTTTATTTCCTCACGCAGCAATGACGACTTATTATTTTTTTATTTCTTTTTATTAATATTATAAGGTATATATTAGTATATTTATTTAATATGTATTAATATATTGTGTTATTTATGTAATCTAGTGTATGTATTAGTATGTAGTTATTAGTATGCAGGTTTTTACTTATATATTACGCCACCTATTTTCTTCTAATTTCGGTTTTCCTAATCCTAAGGTTGCCTGGCAGAGATCGCTACTAAGCGATAAGGCCGCCTTTTGTATCCTGTTTCTTTTTGTTTTTCTTGTTATTTATATCTATATGTGGTGTACAAATAAAGAATAAAATAAAAAAAAAAAAAATATGGCCAAACCTTTCTCATATTGAGAGGAGTGAGCCAGTAATGTGTTGATCATGATGAATGCTACAAGTCAGCGATTGGACATAGGATATCCTAAGTTCAAATCCAAACTAGTTAGGAGTCAGATATAAATGCATCATTACCGCGCGTAGCCAAGAACTGCCCGATAAAAAAAAATCTATTAACTAGATACATGAATATTATCAATGGTTTCTGCAAGGAAAACCTATATTAAAGAAGGTGGCAACCATATAATGCGAGGTAAATAATATATCGGACAATAAACTCACTACCTTCAGTGAATCAGTGTTTTACGTATACATATAAATCAAAAAGGTAATTCTTTGTACTGCCAGCGAGCGAGCAAATATTTTTAATAACGTTGCCTAAATGCAGGGTCTACGCGGACGGGCTCAGTAACACTTTTACCTCTACCATTTATTACGAAGATCAATTCGTGTTATCGGGAGCAAGAATAATAGAATTTTATGATCAGGTGTCTTTTGTTTTCTTTTAACTTTTTTTTTCTGGTGGGAGGCTTCGGCCGTGGCTAGTAACCATCCTACCGACAAAGACGTGTCACCAAACGATTTAGCGTTCCGGCCCAATGACGCGTAGAAACCAATTAGGTGTATGATTTTACCATACCCCTAAGAGGTTAGCCCGCTACCATCTTGGACAGCATCATCACTTAACACCAGGTGAGATTGCCGTCAAGAGCTAACTTAAAAGAAAACGATCTTGGGCTTTTCAAAGTTTTTCCAGTCAATGAACCTCAGTACATTTCGGAGGTCATCGCTCCACCTAGCTAGAGGACGCCCGCCTCTCCATTTGCAGAGACGTGGTCTCGACTCGAGGACGCTGGGCCACTTGAAATCTGTGGATTAGCCTCGCAGTCATTTTCCACGTTCCGCTAATGTAAGTCATGACTGGTAGGACATTATATATATATGTTTACCATACCAAATATGTACATCTAAACAAGATCAGACAATATCTGGAAACATGCATTATCCAAAACCTTTTGCATCGCTGCCCGGAACTAAACACTGTTCTGCTCGATTTGGTAACCCTTTTTTATTTTAAAATCCTGCAGAAATAGTTGAGTTGCCAGGATTAAGAATTATTTTATTTACGTGTTTGAAAATTTACAATATCAATATAGCTCCCACGCGTTAGAACGGTTGCAGGATGTTTTTCCGAGAAAAAAATATGATGTCGTGACATATTATATGGATAAAAAAACAGCGGTCAACGAACTAATCAAAACCCTAATTAGGCAGCTATAAAATTAAACGCTATATGTCTAGTTCATAATTTTACCCAACAGTGCTATGTGCGTCCATCATTTCTAAATGGATTCGGGAGTTCCGTGACCCTCAGGCGAAGAATGAAGCGAGTTTAGCCAAATCTCTGGCTAAGACACAGTTAATACGAGACAAATCTGTCTCGTATAACACTAACTTTGGCTGAACAAAGTTAGAGTACGCTCTTTAGAACTCAGCCTCAGAACCCGTACCGGTGAAGTTGGACGGCCGGCCTCGGGGTTCAATGCACCATAAACTTTCGTCATACGTAGAACATCTTAATTAATCTCCTAATCGTGATATTAAGAGTCAATCAAGCGCGGAATTATAAATTCTTAATGCATCGCTAGGCCGTTTGATCCAATAAAAGCAGGCCGTAGACAAACGAAAGAGATAATCATGTGTACATTTTTATGACAATTAAAAATTATGGATACTGTGTATAAAACATAAGAAATATAAAAAAGAATATCGTATGCCTAAATACGATATACAAAGGTTTATACTTTTAAAGTCATTTTTTTTTAAATAGGCATCCGATATTTTGTCATTTGTTTGTTGGTTTCGAAATTAATAATTGTTTATTTTTATTAATGAAAAGTAGAGTATGTATATATATATATATATGTATATATAAAATAGAGTATGTATGAATATATTGGAATTTGTGATTTCATTATATTTATATACTCGAACAAAAATAGACAATATTAAATCACATTTTTCTCGCCAAAAATAATAAGTAAGATCAGATTACCCGAAGATTGCTTCGGGAAATGTGATCTGAATTTTTGAATAAATATTTTGTGGAAGGAATTTGGTATATATTATGTCCCAGCCAAATCCTCGTCTAAGGGGAGACCATTGCAAACGTTGTCTAGATTTCTCCGCGCTAAAGATAGGAACTAGAGATAAAAAGTTTCTTGACAAAGAGTCCCCGGTGAGATTCGACGTTTATCGCCGATACAAGCGAGTAACATCGCAGGTCGCGGACTGTGCGGCCGACGACCCGCTTATATAGGTCATGACGTCAGAGAGCACCCGCCTACTCTATAGCATAATACCTCCATAGTAAATATCGGCCCTAATTTGTTGTGATTTCCATTAACAATATCGCGGCGCTGTCAGTGTTGCAAATGTTATCATTATTGAGTAGAACAAATTAATATTTCAAAAAATCGTCTTCCAAAGTCCTTTACTACAACTCCCACATAATCCTACTAGTATAAAAACAAAAAAAACTCGTATTAAAGAAACATGTTCCCATTTTATATAATCTATGTCTGCTTGAAACCTTCATTATAAAACTTCTAGTACACAAACTAACCCAGTAAAATGGTAAAAAAAAAAATTAATAACTAACTACAAAATAACTTTGATGTCCCTAATCTTAAGTCAAAACTCGTTATTCATCGGAGCTATGAAATATTCGTGTGTGACCAATAAGGTTAACATTAGAGAATTAGAGTCGAATGGAGTGTGTTACAATTTTTTACCATCACGAATGTGGAGCGAACTGTAGTCTCTGCCCACAATGGATATGGTAATCGTATTGTATGGTTTTTCAGCTACGCTCTAACGGTAGTCGATTGACATACAGATCGTGTGTGATTCAGCACTGGGGACAGAGTGCAAAGCGAAGCGGGTAATGTGACACGGTACCCTTAGTAAATACATAGAAATATGTGTAAGATTTATTTATTTATTTATTTATTTATTTGAATAAGGTTTGCTAGCGATTTACACAAATGACTCAAATTATCTGCAGTTAAATTACATGTAAGATGTATGTTAAATCATTTTAAAGCAAACACTACAAGCATAACATAAACCAAGTAAACAGAAAAAAAGTCAAAAACAACTTACTAAAATAAAATAAACATAAAAGAAAAAAAAAGAGATATTAAGTTCTAGTTAAATATTAAGTGAAATCAGCAAGATTGTTGTATGATTAATAAAATTAAAAACACTGTTACTTGTTAATAAGTTGATACATAATCAGTTTGACTGGCTTATTAAGGCACTTATTACTAGTTTCCGAAACGCTGCAGGTGAATTTAAATTAAAATCGATTGACTTACAGAAATTGTGTAAGATTTATACAGGCTTTACTGCTAAATGCTTTTTATTACCTTCCACAAATTAGTTTACAAAGTCACTGAACTCAAGACGAGATATTACCGCATGCACAGCCGAAAAGAAAAATACCGATTTTTGAAGTGAAAACTTCTTTAGCGGCGTTGAGCACTTTTTCTGTAATGGGTATAAAATCTTAAACTCGCGTCAGGACACGTGACCTGATCGAAAAAGCGTAAGACGGATGGAGAGTAGACAGCTATCCCCTCTCTACGGCGCGGCGAAAATGTATGCCTGGGCCTACTGTTTCGTTTAGGCAGCGCAGGGCGCTTGCGCGAATGTTCGTGTATGTTACACGAACATTCGCGTTATGAAAAAGTCGTTGAAATTATGGATGAAAGTTGATTTTTCGGAGAGATAAACTTTTTAATGTAAAATAATTGTAATAGTTTTAAAGTGTTAAATTTTTAATGTAATATAAATTGTCATGTTTGTGTACGATAGCGCAATAAATGAATATTGTATTCTACCACATAAATGATAGTACTTTTATACTAATAAAGCAATTGGTGCAAAATTATTCCCTAACCATTCCAAAATATCAAACATGCTCAACGTTAATAATCAAGTTTTCACTTCTGCCGGCACTCCCGGAGTGCAACCCGTCTTTTTTTTTTTTTTTGTACTACCCGCGTTGCAACCTATAATAAAATATATCATCATCATGATCAACCCATTACCGGCTCACTACAGAGCACGGGTCTCCACTCAATATGTGAGAGGTTTGGCCATAGTCCACCACGCTGGCCATGTGCGAATTGGCAGACTATAAAATTAATACTTCAGTTTTAATGCTATTAAATATTTCTTACTCAATTATTGTGTATGCTAACATAAGGTAGGAGCGTAAAGCGCGAGCAAGGAAATATCAGGCAAAACAAAAACATGAGTGGCACGATTGGATTTTTTAAATGACTACCTACAAATTAAAAATAAATTAGGACTTATCTATGAACGTCTAGAAACAAAGAACATTCACGAAAATGCGAACTTAAAGTTAGTAAAGTCAGTCTTATTACGTATAATGCGAGATTTTAGGATAGATGAAATCTGGCGTGATCGAGTAACCAGCAGTGAATGAATTAACCAGTGACTTAGGCATATAATAGTGTGAATAATGCCGGAATCAGCATTGTTAGGTTAACGAGAATGGGATTACTTTAGCCCTAAATGGTAAGCCCGTAACCATCTTAAGAGTGCAACATCTCTTACCACCAGGTGAGATTGCCATCGAAGGCTAAGTTCAAGTTCAAAGCACAAACACACACAAAGCCTCACCGTATCCGCTGGTACAAGTCTAGTGTATACTGATCATTATACGCTTTCCGCTAGGCATTATGCACCAGAAATCAGGTATCAGATGTGAATACCTGCCCCAAATTCATATTAAACCAGCATTGTATTGCAGCTATGTATCATACATCGCGTAACGGTGCCTGTGATTTTTGTGATTGTCCACCGTGGTATATGCGATTTTGTATTCTGAATTGTACACCCATACGTTGTTCACTCCTGACCAGAATGGACGATGCATCTTCTCTGGCTAATACACCAGATTAACTGGCTAGATAATTCAATTATAACACTCGTCTTTAATATAAGACTTTCGGGAAAACAGTGCTTTTAAATATGTATAAAGTACATTTGCCATCAAGATCTAAGGCAAGATATTTCTCGAGAGTTTCAATTTTTCTGGAGGCTTCTAGGATAAGGTGTACACTGTAATAAATTACCTATTGATATCTGTATGATATAGAGATGTCTATCAATTAGTTCAAAGTTTTTATAAAACCAAAGCTTATAGAAAAATCATATTACGATATCAAGGATTATATAAACGATAAAAAAGCTTGAGTGTGAATTGCTCTATCTCCATAGGTACTATAATTTATTGTGTGTGATATAGTGTGAGATAGTGATAACAAAAAAAAAACCCGGCTAAGTTTGTTGTGGGCTTCTACTTCGACCTGGGCGCGATTTGAATCCTCTTAGCTTTAGTTTTAAGGTGTCGAGTGTAGTTATCACCATCACTTGACAAATAGAAATAATGAAATGACCGATTCATAGATGCTTAATAGGTTTATGTGAATAAAGCTATTTTTGATTTTAATTTGATTTGACTACTATATAAAAAAAAAAACAACAGAAACCCATTTTTTTTACAGACCCTGTAAAAGTTCCAGTGCATACTCATAAATCATTCCCCTACAATTACTAAATCACGAACAATTGAACGTTCAATTAATTCAGTCAAACATGAAGATTGAACAGCTGCTCGAAGCAGCAAAATTGACCGACAATTCAATGTGTCCTGAAGTTTATTACGAACACTTTGTTATAAACAAACAATTGGATTTATTACAATAAACAAGTTTTTTTAGACCGAGAGCTCGTGGTTGCTAATCATACTGAGCGAGATTTCGACGAAAATGTTTTACTTCGGATCTTGTAGACAATATATTCAAAGCTGAAAGTTTTTTTTTTAATTTGCTACAACTTAGCCCTTGACGGCAATCTCACCTGATGGTAAGTGATGACGCAGTCTAGTCTAGATTGTAGCGGGCTAACCTGTTAAAGGGTATGGTGAGGGGTATGGTAAACCTACACTCCTAATTGGTTTCTACGCGACATCATGCCGGAACGCTAAATCGCTTGGCCACACGTCTTTGTCGGTAGGGTGGTAACAAGCCACGGCAGAAGCCTCTCACCAGACCAGATTGGCGCTGGGAATCGAACCCAAGACCTCCAACTTTATAATGCAATAGCGCACGCGCTGCGCCACGGAGGTCGTCAAGCGTATTTATTCAAATCGACGAATAAAATTGATTGCCAAACAGTTTATAAGAGTATGAAGAATTCTAAACAAAGTAATTGTTTTAGGACAAGGGACAAAGAAGTAAAGAAGGCATTTTTGATGCGTACATAAAAAACTAACCATTTTAGTAAGGCGATAGCGGTATCAGCATTCGTTTATTTAAAACCATAATTAAGAGGTTAGCAAAAACATCATTGAAATAATTAATCACGTAAACTCTGAGAGCCAAAATTTAACTAATATAATCTTAAATCTTCAAAACAAACAGATTTAATTTAGTAGTGATGTCCTTTTCTTATCTTAACTGTAGATAAGGGCGGCGCTACTTAATTCAATCAGCAATCTGAAGTTTTTGGACTACAGTGATTATTAACCACACATGGTGGTTAGGTTTCACATTCGAAACACAATATGTTGATTTATCACGTAAATTAAAAATACATTTTTCTTGTATAACAATTGACGATTTATGATACAATTAAGCTGGCATAAAAGATACGTCAATTATGATCACAATCTCTTCGACTACACCAGACTAATAAAGAGTTATTACCCAGCACCTGGGGTTTACATAATTGTAAAGTGCATGGGTTCAGAGGAACTATAAAGTTTATTAACGTTGGTGGTTAGTAATCATATTTATTTAATTCGCTAAGCCGAGACCAAATTTTGAGTGTTGGAAACCAAACTTTCCGGAGACCTGAATCTGGAGGTCCCGTGCTTCCGTTCCATTCATTTTTACAACCAACTTCTGAACAAAGATCGTGTGTTTTTTGACGGCTTACTGCATTATAACTGGTTTTCTTTTATATAAGGTTAATATTTGTTATCTCTTTTAACTAACAAATCAATGATATCTCCCCGTTGCGCAGAGGTAGGTGACTATGAGGATTTACCCACGATAAAAAAAAAATTATATAACCATTAAGAGCGCTCCTGATAGGTTATAGGGATCATCACAATCATCACGATCAACCCATTAACGGCTTACTAAAGAGCATGGGTCTCCTCTCTATATGAGAAGGGTTTGGCCATAGTCCACCATGCTGGCCATGTGCGAATTGGCAGACTTCACACGCCTTTGAGAACATTATGGAGAACTCTCAGGCGTGCAGGTTTCCTCACGATGTTTTCCTTCACCGTTGAAGCAAGTGATATTTTAATTTTTTTAAAACGCACATAACTCTGAAAAGTTCTAGGTGCGTGCCCGGATTCGAACCGCCGACCTCTGATTAGGAGGCTGACGCCCTAACCACTAGGCTATCACCGCTTCCTATAGGGATACTTCGGATTAATTAATATTCTCTCTGTCGGAGAAACCTAGTGTGTGTGTGTGTGTGTTTTTAAATTTAAATAACTTCCTTTTGTATTTTATTTTTAAATTGCACATTAGGTTCATTACTGCAATACCAAAACGATAACCGAACGTGTTTTCGTAAAAATAACACGCACCACGGTTAAGGTCAGCCGCTAACCGCAATAGGAAGCAACGCAAATAGGTATTGTATGCTAGTACCTATTAGTATTTGTTTGTACCGATCCACGGCCTCGGAGACGTACGGACCACTCACCGTCCGACACCCCCGTTATCCCAAACGTCGCCTAAGCCGAGGTACGGCCTCACAGGAGGCGCCCTTAGGCAGACGTTCCCTTAGTTTCTTCGAGCCCTAGGGCTTAAAATATCTTCTGGCACTTCAAACAGGTCGGTTACGCTGTGGCAATTGACAGTCCGAAAAAATATATATATATTTGTTTGTACGCCTTGTTATGTTTTTTAAATTTGATTGCATTCGCAAGGGTACTTTATTTAGTCGACCTTCATTGCGCGTTGCGTGCGCTGTCGCATTATAAAGTTGGAGGTCATGGGTTCGATTACCGGTTCGAGCCTAGTCTGGTGGGATGATTCAGCCGTGGCTCCCTACCGACAAAGACGTGTCGCCAAGCGATCTAGCGTTCCTGCACGATGTCGCCTAGAAATCATGTGAGGATACCATCTACCATCTTAGACTGCATCATCACTAGATGAGAGAGAATAACTTCTACACTTATTTGTAGTGACAAAGCACAGTTAAGAATTAATATGAGAAGGGTTTGACCATAGTCCACCACGCTGGCCATGTGCGGATTGGCAGATTTTAAACGCCCTTGAGAACATTATGGAGATCTCTCAGGCGTGCAGGTTTACTCACGATGTTTTCCATCACCGTAGAAGCATGTGATATTTGAAATTGCTTAAAAACGCACCTAACTCCGATAAAGATAAGAGGTGCGTGCTCTTTTTAAAAGAGCGGACATCCTAACCACTATCTAGGCTATCACAGCTTCATAATACTTATATAGCGGCGAGCTTATTCCGAGAATAATATTCCAGCAACTAATATAAAACTTAGAAGCTTGACAGCTGTGACTTGTACAGGAAAATATTCTCAATATTTATGGGTCATTAAAGTCTCGAGTATGCGGCCAAGTCACATTTGACTGACAGTTTTTATTAGTGTCGCAATAGATACGTTTCTGACCGTATCTTTTGTCTTATGTATAGACTAACGGCCGATGTGTAATAAACTTGAGTTGCACGCTACTAGAGTACAAAAATTATCAAATGAAATTTCTGGAATGTCCTATTATGGTGTAAAGGACTATGTAAATGATAAACAAGCATGGGTATGAAATATTGCACTAATAAAATAGCTCTTAATATAACTTTAAGTGGCATGTGAGATGGTAATAACAAAAAAAATTGTTACCCGGGTAATTTTATTGAGGGCTTCTTTTTAGACCGGGGCACGTTTGGAACCCTCATAGCTTTAGCTTTATATATAATGTAGTTATATCACCATCAAATCACCAATATGTAAATGATTGACGCGTCAAAAGTGCCTTTTTAAGGACAATTTGAATATGAATTTAATATTTGCACCAAAACGACTTGCAACGTTGCTCATACTTAATGAATGCTAATTTCGCGTTCGCATTACGGAAACTGCAACATAAACCGGTTTAAGCAGTGATTAGTTTCGCAATATAGATAGTGGGTGATAACAGACTCTTGTTCCACGCTCGTGGCTGCAATTTATACGCTCAGACCAGACTAACACAGAATAGGTAAAGTATCTAATAATACAGACGGTTCTCTTTGTGAATATATAGCCGCTGTCAACAAGGCGATAAGTTCAAAATCAACTGCGCGCATCGCGTTTTATTTATCTGTACTGCGATTGTGCATGCCAAATTAAACCTTAATACCACAATATAAGGCTCAAAAATAAAGGTTGCCTCGAGCTAGCTGCTGCTGGCACCATTTAATGCAAGGCGCTGGCCGTATGCTCGAGTTTTTTTTTAAATACTTATTATTTATTTGGTAGTAAACGACCGCACATGATAAACTATTTTGCTCTGTCATATAAAATATGAATACGTTCAAAACTCATCTACGTGACCTATGGATTCGCAACTGCAGGTATAATCTCATATTGAAACGTCGCAGTTTGATCTCAGGACTTCGTATGGAACGGGTCTGCAACTACTTAATATTCTCCTAATCTTATAAATCTGTTTTTCTTATCTATGTTTCTACTAACAGTGCTAAGCGATATTGTAAATTGATAATGTAGCTTCTATTTCCTATTTTAATTGGTCAATTAGTAGAGATTGTAGATAGATACTGATACACTTTATTGCACACAAAATATGTTACAAGATTTCAGTACTGAAATTAAAATATTAATTTTAAAAGCTTAGCTTAGCTTATAAATGCGCATCTTACCTCCTTCGCTAAGCAATAAAATTGTGCAAGATGGAAATTATTTTTTATGGCTGAAAGCCGCCAGTAAATAGGTCAGTCTATGGGTCCTATTACTATTTTTAAATGATAACAAATTTCATCGAATTGTATGCGTTATTTTTCTTCAATGCAGGTGCAAATAGATCAGAAAAAGGTACTATTTCCACCGTACTTAAATGCACGATAGTGATAAATACTATCTTCTTCTTCATCGTAATACTCTTGGCAGAGCGATCGTGGTCATTACAAAGCAACATTCTTTAAGGGGAGATGATGTTATACGCTACACGAACATTCGCCAGCTTTTTTTCTGCTGGCCGCAAGCCTGGTGCACTCGAGCAAAGGACCGTCTACAGCAGATTTAATCTGGTCGGTGCATCGCATGGGCGATCTACCTCAGTCTCTAGGACCCTCCACCTTGCGCTTCATGATAAGACACATGAAGAAATCACTCTTACGCCGGGTGACATCATGATCAACCCATTACCGGCTCACTACAGAGCACGGGTCTCCTCTCAATATGAGAAGGGTTTGGCCATAGTCCACCACGCTGGCCATGTGCGGATTGGCAGACTTCACACGCCTTTGAGAACATTATGGAGAACTCTCAGGCGTGCAGGTTTCCTCACGATGTTTTCCTTCACCGTTGAAGCAAGTGATATTTTAATTGTTTAAAAAAAACGCACATAACTCCGAAAAGTTAGAGGTGCGTGCCTGGATTCGAACCGCCGACCTCTTATTAGGAGGCTGACGCCCTAACCACTGGGCTATCACCGCTTCCCTGGGTGACATGTCCGAAGAATTTTCAATACGCGACCCTGTCCTAATGCTTTCTTCAAAATTAAATTAATCACTCATTCAGATACAAGAAAGAGCATATGAAAAAAACTAAGCCAGTTATTCTTTATATGACCTCAATCTCAAGAAACACCTTTACTTTGTTAATGTGCAAATGAGACAAACCAGCGTGTCCAATATCGAGAGTTATACCATTCTCGAAAAATCTAATTAAGTCACATGAAAAAGTAACTGCGAATAATATTAAATAAAAACATGAATCACCTCAACAAAGAACATACAAATAAATACGCAAATGTTTTAACCGGAAAGACAACCCGAGTGTGAAGATACGAACAAAGAACTAATGAGTTAGTTATAAGCTTGCAATAACAATATAATTTTTTTATTTTATTTAATTTATTTGGCTTACTTACGGCTACACTTATATTATTACATTAAAACTAGAACTTATTACTAACATCTTACTAAATGCAGTGCCCATTTACAAGTAAACACAACATTTGTCGATTATGTTACAAAAAACTATAAAAGAAAAAAAATATAATAAAAGTGTATATAATAATATTAAAATTTAAAGAATAACTAATACTAATTGTTACATATGATTGATACTTGATTGACTTATGGTTTAAATATCTTTTCCCGAAACCTATAAACAAAAACTAACATTTATATCTTTAAGTCTGGAAACAGCAGAACAATATGTTATGTTTAGTAAGTTAGTATGGCGTGAGCCAAGCTACGGGATTAGAACTATGGCACCACCATTATCGATGCCACGTCACAGATCTGCAGCATTTCGTCGCAGTTTTTATTTTTCTTGCCACTAAATGTTTTAAATGAAATTTAGTTTTAAAAAAATTATATCGTTCTTACCTACTTGATATTCAAAAAACCGAATGTGGCAATTGTTAAATTTAAGTTTTTAGTGAATATTTCTCTTTTTATTTATTTATTAGGAAGCCCACGTTGTATACAATGTGAATGCTGACTTATATACAATAGTACAATTTTTAACATAATATCTTTTACTGACATTGTATACCCCATTTAAGGGCTAACTCAACATGTTATAACAACCTTATTTTCACTTAGACGACTTTTTTTTTATATAAAGCGTAGTTTTTCGTTTGTTTTGTTTTTCAAACATTTTTTGTTTTTGTTTCAAGAATTCCTTTTTATTGGCGCGACACAGCATTGAAAGTTTAATTTAAAGTGTTAACAATAAGCATTTGATACTAAGTTACTTACTCTGTTTCGATCTCTTATGTGTTATATATATATATTTGTAATTGTGATGTTCTGATAAATAAATATTTTCTATTCTATTATATTCTTATGATAGCATTGAATTTACCGTTAGTAATATATCAGCACTTATGTAACATATAAACACGTGCATCCAATAGTCATTAGAGCATTCAATCATTCTCGTATTCCAAAATGTGGATTGAGCCACGCAAGCGGTCGGCTAGCAGGAGCTAGTGGCGATTTCGGCAAATGATTACTAATACAAGCAATACAATAATTGATAAGCGCAACGAAACCTGGAATAAGAACAACATCTTGGCTAAAAAACTTACGCCAATTACAATAGACTAATTTACTAGAAGTGGTGGATAACTTTTACCTAGGCTCATGTATCACCAACAATGGATCTCGTGAACCGGAAGTGCGCAGGCGAATTGGTATGGCAAACAACGCCATGTCCCAGCTGTCCAAGATTTGGAATAGCAAGAGCATATCAATTCGCACCAAGCAAAGACTAGTAAATGCTCTGGTTTTCTCCATATTTCTATACGGTTCTGGAACATGGACTCTTCGGGCTACAGATCGCAAACGCACTGATGCTTTCGACATGTGGTGCTGGAGGAAAATGTTAAAGCACAACATTATGCCGGAAACAGAACCATCTGGAGAAAAATCGTACGAAAGAAGGTGATCCATGCTAAGGATCGCGACCCTCAGTAATGAGGATGACGATGCAGAAGAAGAAGAAGAATTTACTATATGACTAAGATTATCAGGGACAGACTTCTTATGGCATCAAAAAGACTTACAGAGACAAGAATTCTACCTATGAGGCTATGATTGATGGGCACTGGAATGGTAATGGAACAACACCCGATTGTTGCTTTGGTGCAGGTGCGTCTTATATATAGATAGCCGTAATAGTTGGAACATCGGTTCCCCTGCATCAGAGTCAGCATTGCAAGAAGAAGAATGCATTACAGGTGTGAAACTTAATGTAGATATATTAATCGTTAAGTTGAAGAGGTTCATCATCATCATGATCAACCCATTACTGGCTCACTACAGAGAACGGGTCTCCTCCCAATATGAGAAGGGTTTTGGCCATAGTCCACCACGCTGGCCATGTGCGGATTGGCAGACTTCACACGCCTTTAAGAACATTATGGAAAACTCTAAGGCATGCAGGTTTCCTCACGATGTTTTACTTCACCATTGCAGCAAGTGATATTTTAAATGTGTAAACGCACATAACTCCGAAAAGTTAGAGGTGCGTGCGTAGTAACTTATAGTTAACTTTAGCGGTTTGTTATTCCTAGCTTCGCTACCAAAGTCAACTATAAAATTTAATGATATAAAAATGTCTTCCGCCAGCTCCCCAACTGTATTTGGTTTGTCACGACTCACAAGTGCGTCTGAGGACGGACTCCCGCCGGGCATATAAATACCTAAGATGTCGCCGGTACACACGTGTTACACTCTGAGTAATTCTGACATACAAACAATACACAGACGTGTCTCTACAACTATTGTTTACTAGCAGGAATCACGTTCGCCAACTATGCTTAATAAGATCAGACGTGCATAGGGCTATTGGACCAGGGGATTCTTTTCCAAAACGGGTCTTTCGGGTAAACAGTGCTGCTTTTATGCAGTTCATTTTGACTTAATACTTTTTCCAACAACACCAAGCCCAATTTTCACACGAATATCTCTGGAGGCTCCCAGATTAGAGTATACATCATATTTGACGATTATATGAAGCAAAACCCTCAAACTTCTACTTCTTTCTTCTTTTTGTATTCATACATTTAAAAAAATGATTTATGGTAGATAGTATATATTGAGTATAAAGATTACGCCGCTACTATCTTACGATAGAAGATATTACTATCTTCTTGCAATGACTTCTTTCCCCCTAGGTTGTCTGGAAAAGATTGCTTAAGCAATAAAGGCGCCTTTGCATACTTATGAGTACGAAATTTCCCATATTGTTTTTTGAAAATCATTTGTATGAAATAAAGAGTATCTATCTATCTTCTACCATCCAATTTACAACCGATAAAAAAAATGAAATCCCCCTTTTATGTTTCTTGTTCTAGGTGTTTCTAGGTCAATTATTTCTTGATTCACACATACCGTAACGTCTTTGGTGTCCTTTAATTGTACTAGTGCGTAAAAACCGAAACGCCGTTACACCGAGCGTTTCCGAGAAGGCGAATGCAGGAGTAACGGAATTCTCATATCGGCTTACAAATGCAAAATGACCCACGCAATGATTGAGCAAAATTTTTAAAGATTTTTGTCTCGTTTAACTTGTTCTCTGAATGATTAATACATATTGGTGGAAGTGGAATTACATTTATGTTTTCGCATATTTTAATGTGTCATGGGAGTTACAAATTGGTCAATTGGGTTGTATTTTTTAGAAGCGTACCACTCTCTAGTTGATCCTCTACTTGCCCATAAAATGCAAAACCATTCATATAGTAGCCCGGAAAAACAAAACTTTTAGTAATGAATAGAAGCAGACGTTACTTTGCGGAAGTCCATGATAAACAATAAACAGCAAGTATAATTTGCTACATTCCGCCGACAACGGGGAGATTTGTATAATATAACACCACACAAAATCTTCCACTAGAACCTCTACGCACGTTTCAACCCGACGTCGGATCATCCTCAGGAGATGTTGACTTCACAAGCGAGAAAAGTAAAGAACTAAATCTTTTATATCAAAATCACTGATAGAAACTCCAATTTTGTTCACTTGTTTGTGTTTATGTATTGAAGTACATAATTTTACTGATAATGCGTTTGTTATGACTCCAATAAAAAGTTATTTGTGGCAATGCAGTTGTAATCCTCCAAACTAAAGTATCAAGTCTATAAAATAACTCTATCCTTTACCATAAAGAACAGAACGAAAGGGATTGCTTTTTTTTTCGAACAATCTTTATTCAAATAGTTAAAAGGGGCTTTTGACGCGTCAATAATTTACATACTAGTGATTTGATGGTGATAACTACATTCGTAAACTTAAAACTAAAGCTATGAGGGTTCCAAGAAGCCCACAACAAACTTAGCCAGGTAGGTATATTTTCTTTTTGTTATCACCATCACATGCCACATTATATTAAGAGCTATCTTATTAGAGCAAATTTTTACTTTGAATACTTAGTTCAGTTTAGAGATTTGTGTGCGTACGTTAGTGTTGCACAACAGTGGGATCGAGGGGTCATCGCACCGGCTGTGTACTTCGACAAGTGCGGATTCTTTCCTGTTTGTTTGGCATCGCTCCGAACGGAATACAGACGCACAAACAAAGGCTTTGATCATCGGTATTCTTTCTACAAGCGGTGATAGCCTAGTGGTTAGGGCGTCAGCCTCCTAATCAGAGGTCGGCGGTTCGAATCCGGGCACGCACCTCTAACTTTTCGAAGTTATGTGCATTTTTTAAACAATTAAAATATCACTTGCTTCACCGGTGAAGGAAAACAACATGAGGAAACCTGCACGCCTGAGAGTTCTCCATAATGTTCTCAAAGGCGTGTGAAGTCTGCCAATCCATACATGGCCAGCGTGGTAGACTATGGCCAAACCCTTCTCATATTGAGAGGAGACCCGTGCTCTGTAGTGAGCCGGTAATGGGTTGATTATGATGATGATGATATTTTAATTGCTTAAGAACGCACATAACTCCGAAAAGTTAGAGGTGCGTGCCCGGGTACGAACCCCCGACCTCTGATTAGAAGACGGACGTCCTAACCACTAGGCTATGACAGCTTCTGATGAGCTTAATATGAATCTCAAATAGCCCTTGCCAATGCAGCGATAGAACCAAGAGTCTCCCACTATTAAGAACACAGCGTCCACTGCCCAGGGAGAGCATACAAAAACCTCACCGTCTGACCCCCCGTTATCCCAAACGTTAACGTTAGCCTAAGGCGAGGTTCGGCCTCAAAGGAGGCGCCCTTAGGCAGACGTTCCCTTAGTTTCTTCTGGCAGAGATTCTTCGCGAAGCTCGCCAAACAGCCCGGTTACGCTGTGGCAACCAATAGGGTTAGTACAGCTAATAGACAGTCCGAAAAAAAAAACAAAAACTTGTCATCGAACATAAATAAAACAAATATTTGGACCGTAATCGTGCGAGTTCATACTATCGGCCAACCGAGAGTTCGTATCACGGCCGTTCGTTAGCACAAAATCGCTAAATTCGGCGGACAAAGGTCAAAATACGGGGAGCCCGTTAACGCACGTAACTACGTCGTCGTCGAAACGTTTGGGTGACTCATTACCAAGTGTCAGAACAATGAACGTTTATTCGCGTATTAGCATAGTTTCGAAGTCATTTTGTATTACAGTTGGTCTCCCATGCTTTATCGTTCTCTGTGTCAGTTGAGTGCATTCATTAATGGCGTAAAGGCTCTGTCAACACAGCTGTCTTATAAATGAAACGTCCGGATTCATCTCCTGTAGAAGATAATAGAACTTTTTGATAAAATCTGAAGGCTTCGGTCTTGTCCAATTAAAACAATTAAACGTTTCGGTATGATTCCGCGTAGAAACCGATTAAGGGTAAGGGTTGATGATAAACAGCATCTATGAAGGTAAGTCCGTTAGAATCTAAGAAAACAGAATCACTTACTACTAGATGATTTCGGAAACAAGATCTAACTAATCATGTAAAAAAAATTGTTCTTCTGTTAATTATATGATAACGCAACTAATTAATTCTATCGAGCAGCTAACGAACCTTTGTAATAAACTGATTACATTATTACAAGTACGAAATAATTCCACAAATATTTTAGGCTCTTATATGATCAAGGGTTGAAGGTCATGAGGATAAAGGACGACTCATCAGAACACAGAGAATACCTATTCGTGTTTCCAAACGAAATATAGAATCGATAAATGGCGATAAATTAAATCTATTAGATAAACAAATGTCAAACGGGCGCCCAACATTAACGATGTGAGAGGAAACCGATGCTAATTTATTTAATCACCAAACGCCCGGGGATAAAACGGTATGATGGTAAACAGGATGTCCAATGGCCGTTGAGATCGGTGATTAAAAAACGTAGAAGAAATCTTGTAACATTTTAACCGGTAGCTAAGTACCTACACTCATATCCGGGATAAATTAAATAGTAGTACCAGAGCTTGGGAACCAGGTTTGAAAAATCCACGCACCCGTATCATAAGACAGTAATGGTGTTTTGATAGCACCCAAGCCACTATAGAGAGATAAATACGACAATTTAAAACTAGTCAGTTTAATTTTAGGTTTAAAAAATAATTGTTTAGTGACAAAATGATGCTTTAACATATTCCAAAGTATTGTTTTTTAAACATACGAACTAAAATTTTTCTGGCTAATTTATGACATATTTTTTATTTTTATTAATTTATGTATTTTATTTAAATGTATGTGTAAAATATTGTAAACATTATATTATATTATTAAGTGTTTATATGTATTTTTTTAATTGTACACCCTAAGCCTGCTTATCTATATATTATATCCTGGTCTAGGTTGCCTGGCAGAGATCGCTCTTTAGCGATAAGGCCGTTTATTTTCTCCTTCTTTTCTGTGTTTCTTTGCTATCTTCTTTTTGCTATAGTCTTCTTTTGTTTTCTTTTCTAGTTAAGGTCTAATTTGTAGAGTATAAAAAAAAATCTTCCAGAAGCTTCAGTTAATCTCTGAATTGGCAGTGGCACGCAAGATTTATAAGACTGTCAGTAGAATTATGTTAAGCGAAATGCGTATCACAACTGAAACCCGAGAGCCGGTGTCACAGTTCACTCCACTGCTATTGAGTTCAATTGTATTCAACGGTCCCGTGCCGGAGCCTGTAACGCAACACTATAAATCTGCGTAAAACATTTCGCCCCAGTTTCTGTTGTCCAGACGAACCTCTGTAGTCGGCTGCCGACGTGCTCTAGTTACATATTTATGACTAGCGGTTGCCCGCGACACTTTTCACGTACATTATTTTTTTTTTAAACTATACCATAGTCGTGCGTTCGGCGACAAACCTAAATGCCTATACCATACTTTAAATTCTATTTTAAAATATTTTAAAATTATTTTATATCTGTTAAGGCTCCTTTAATATTTTTTGTAAACTTAAATTATAAGGTTCTATATGGGTCTTTGAACTGTTTTTATTGCATAAAAACAGATATATATTTTTATATTTTTTTATTTTATAATTCCCCTTGAACCTTTTATCCTCTATTATAGACTATTTCGGGGGTTTTTTTATACACCACACGTTAGCCTTTGACTGCATCTCACTTGATGGTAAGTGATGATGCGGGCTAACCTGTTAGGGGTATAGAAAACCCATACTCCTAATTGGTTTCTAAAGGACATCGTGCCGGAACGCTTAATCATTTGGCGACACGTCTTTGTCGGTAGGGTGAACTAACTAACTAGCCACGGCCGAAGCCTCCCACCAGACCAAACTCGAGCCAGGAAACGAACCCAGGACCTCCAACTTTTTAATGCGACTTTTACTTTGAAGCCTGAATGGTCGCAGGACTCCAACTCGAACGCCGCTGCAGACGCCGGTGTGACGCGACGTTTTTGTCGTGCCTTCACACTGACACATATTTGGTTCCCCGCCGATCCTCAGTACTCGGGTAACGGGCGCTATTGTCTTTTTTTTGTTCTCACCGAGTTCGGCGACAGCGCGTGGGTGTCGCTTATTCGCACGTTGTTGCGATCACAATGAAGGATTGATTGGGCCAACATTTTAATATGTATAGACATGCCAACTGCCGACAGTTAGACCCGTAATCGATTTTTCTCATGTTAGACATGACGGACAAACATTCGGTACCATATCGCTGTCATGTCTTTGTCAGAATTATTGTTTTATCGATTCAATACTGAAATATTTCCTTTCTTTTTTATGTTATGATAATTTTTCAAATGTTTATATTGTATTATTATACTCGTATTTATTCTTTCGACATTTGTTATTGTATTTTCACTTAGCATTTGGGATAAAATGGCTTATCATTATATTCTCTCACACCCGTATCCAAAAAAAAAACATATGAAAGAATGTGTCATCAAAAGTGTCGAATTGTTGGCACATCTGGTTTTATTTCGTATGAAGTTGCGATTATAATGACGGATTGATTGGGCCAACATTCGAAATTGGGGACAGTGGTTTGTAAGTGGGAGTTCAGGTTAATGATGTGGACCGTTGTTTTTGGCCCAGTTAGCGCGTGACGCGCGCCATATACGGTTGTGTGTGGAGAGGATTAATTTTAATTGGTTACAATTACGTCGCAAAAGCTTTTAAGTATGACTGTTTTTATTTAGTCATTGCGCTTATTTTTTATTCCACTACAAGTTAGGCCTCGACGGCAATCACATCTGGTGGTAAGTGATGATGCAGTCTGAGATGAGTGCGGGTTACCATACTCCTGATTGGTTGCGTGACGTTGTGCTTGAACGCTAAATCGCTTGGCGATACATCTTAGTCGATAGGGTGGTAACTAATCACATACGAAGCCACGATCAGACTCGAAACGAGAATCGAACCTAGGACCTCATTTTTTTTTAATCGACACACACGCTTTATCTTGTGGTTGAAACGTCGATCTTCCTTTCAGTGGGATCGAATTCAATACTCGGCACGCACCTCTAACTTTTCCTAGTTCCGTGCATTAACGATTGAATATAAGCAGTTTTTAGTATATATCATTATTAAAGGTTAAGGAAAACGTCGCGAGGAGTGGTAACTTAATACTACGAGGGTGATTACGCTGAAGTGAATAATGTGTTTGACGACCTCCGTGGTATATATAAGATAAAAAAATAACAGTTCATTCCTTAAACAATAACTATATAGGCATTGCACATAAAAGTTAATCCCATCCCACTTCTGATGAATAATGCGTAGGCATAAAACAGATAGAGAACAATAAAAACCTGGCGTTGAATCCGTTATGAACGTAATAGCGTTAACGCGGAAGAGTAATTACAAAATTACGCCAAAACAAAAAGAAACCCCGCTACGGCTTAGTTGGCTTCAAAGGATATGCTCATTGTTAGTCACACATCATAAATCTAGGTAATTAGTGAAGCGTAACCGTAGTATGTTCCTTGCATAGCCTTTAATACGGGTTGAATACTTTTTTATCATTACCAGTTAGGCCTTGATGGCAATCTCACCTGGTAGAAAGTTATAATGCAGTCTAAGATGGTAGCGGGCAAATCTTTTAGGGGTATGGTCAATTACCATACCCCTAAAAGATTAGCCCGGTTTCTACACGATATTGTACTCAGTATGCAAGGCCAGAGAAAATTCTGACATTCTTAATTCCCAAACTGATCTCTCACTTGTAAGACCATAGCGCTTACCACTGCGCCGGCGAGCTTAGTTAAAAATATTACAGTGATGATGATTAATTACCATTATCATTATTAACAGCCTATTGTAGTCCAATACCTGGGTAAGAATAGACTCGCCGAGGGGGTTTTAGTGGGTAAAAATCCCACATAACCCGAGCTTTTCCCCAAAGCAATAGTCGGGTATCCAACTAGGAGATTTCCCCCCGTAAACAAAAAAAAAGGGCTTTACTCTTAAACACTTCAATGGACCAATTTAAACGTAACTCAGTTCTCAGTGAGGCAGTTAAAGGATTTAGCAAAGAGTGTAATAATAATACACTCTTTGCTTAGTTGCAAAGAACCTTCTTTGCATCGCAGGAAACGGCAAAACATAATATCTACACGGACTCACTAAACTGCAAGCGGTAAATAAAAATGATTTATTCCCATAATGACACCAGACTTCAATAACCGACACAACCGTTCGACTTATTTAAAATGCATTTCCGTAATGCACTCCACTGTTGATTCCGAGAGATAACTGTCATTTAATACCCTGGGAGAAACTCAATTAAGCAGTGCGATTAAGGTGTCTGCAAATAGGTATGTATGCACAGATATTATACAGATTTACAACCGGAATTCGTGTAACTTGTTTGTATAATGTAGTGCTGTCGATTTCTTACTAGTTCCCTGTCAATAAGGATAGCGTTACTAAATTCAATTTGCTATGTGCAGTTATTGGATTAGATTTATCATTAATTTTAGTACATGAATGACGAATGAAGCTGTGATAGCCTAGTGGTTAGGACGTCGGCCTTCTAATGAGAAGTCGGGGGTTCAAACCCGGGCACGCACCTCTTACTTTTCGAGTTATGTGCATTTTAAAGCAATTAAAATATCACTTGCTTCGACGGTGAAGGAAAACATCGTAAGGAAACCTGCATGCCTGAGAGTTCTCCATAATGTTCTCAAAGGCGTGTGAAGTCTGCCAATCCTATGGACTATGGCCAAACCCTTCTCGTGTTAAGAGGAGACAGACCCGTGCTCTGTAGTGAGCCGGCAATGGGTTGATACCCTACGATACAGGACATCACTTAGTGTCCACTGGCAAGTTTTTATGATAAGAGGCAGTAGGTATTTATGTTGTAAAATTGTAGTAAAATGTAATTGTAATTTAATTTTCATTGAGAACACAGAAAGTCATTATGATTATTGATTTGGGACTTCGAGAGTACCCCTAGTCACCGTCGTGTCTTTCGTCCGATTGCGCTGGCGCACCAGCGTGTCTCACGTAACGTTTATTGGATAAAAGTGACACTGAGAAGTAAAGGCGTAACCGCCTGTGATTAACTAATAAAAACTCTCAAGGTGAAAGATTAGAAGCAAGGTCCGCGCCAAGTGCGGCTGACACCTATACCGGAAGGAGTAGGTAACACACACTCATACATAACGAACGAAATCATGTAATTTTACAGCCCGGTTACGCTGTCGCAACCAATAGGGTTAGCACAGCTAATAGTCAGTCCGAAAAAAGAAAAAGAAAAAAACAACATGTAATTTTTCTGATCCAAATTTAAAAAAGTATTTAGAATAATTTTCATACTGAGTGGTGTTTGTTTAAATCACACGTTTTGTAAACATAAAACTAACTGACGTTGGGAACGGCTTTAACTATGAATAATAACAAAAAGTGCACAACTAAAAACAAAGATAATTAAGAATTTATTATTAATTTTAGTGTTTCAAACTAACATTAATATTCAAAAGACGTTTTTTTTTTAAATATTTATAATTTATACTCCCGGATAGATTGAATTTAACAGTTTCAGCATGATATGTGGTTTCGAGCGTCTCGTAGTGGTTTGGACCAATATTGAATATTTGACGACCAGTGCTCTGTAGTGAGCCGGCAATGGGTTGACCGTAATGATGATGATGATGATTAGTACAGTAGTAGTAAGTGTACACTAATGTCCGATGTTGTGAAGACCTCCGTGGCGCAGCGCGCGCGCTGTCGCATTATAAAGTAGGAGGTCCTGGGTTCGATTCCCGGCTGGAGTCTGGTCTGGTAGGAGGCTTAGGCCGTGGCTAGTAACCACCCTACCGACAAAGACGAGCCAAGCGATTTAGCGTTCCAACACGATGTTGCGTAGAAACAATTAAAAGTATGGGTTTACCATACCCCTAAAAGGTTAGCCCGCTACCATCTTAGACTGCATCACCACTTACCATCAGGTGCGATTGCCGTCAAGGGCTAACTTGTAGTAGATAAAAAAAACAGGTATTACCTTATACCCGCGCGGCAAACTTTATACTGGTTTAGACAAAGCTATCTAAAATTACTTTGACTTCAATCCGTGATCATGAACTCTTGAACAAAATTCCAGGAAAATAATGAATTGCCAAGGTCAAATTAAATGATCGGTTCTTGAACTTTTTGTATGACACCTTTACCGGAAGAAGTCGGAAAACCGAATCATATTACAAATATCAAAGTCACGTCAAATTTTTCGTCTGAATTTCAAGATCCCGGGCAAGGTCTTGCGTTGTATACTGTTTCCGTTTGCAGATAAATTTCAGAGAGTTGACGACCTCCGTAGCGTTATAGGCATTATAAAGTTAGAGGTCCTGGGTTCGATTCCCGGCTCGAGTCTGGTCTGGTGGGAGGCTAAGGCCGTGGCTAGTTATCACCCTATCGAGAAAGACGTGTCGCCAAGCGATTTAGCGTAAAGATGTCGCGTAGGAACCAATTAGGAATATGTGTTTACCATACCCCTAACAGCCCGCTTCTATCTTAGCAATATTTATGGTAAAAAAATCGAGTGTGATATATTGTTATCTCGTTCATCTTCCACTTTTCTATCATCGAATTTGTAACGTATTGTAGGGATTGGCCCCTTAACAAAGATTTAGATAATACATAAAGTCTTGCAATCCAAAGAGGAAACGCTGCCAGTATCTTCGGAACCTTGCCTAAAGGGACTACTCCTTATAGTAATATATTTTAGTTATTATATTTCTTTTTTTAAGATTTTTAGTTTTAGGTTCAATTTAAGGTTTATTTTAAGTTTTTAAGTGTTTATAATACAGTTACGTTGTTTTAAGAAGGTAAGTTAAATGTTTAATCTTTTTATACACTTAATGACTCATGTTCAACAGTTTCGTGTTGCAATCGACTCGTGCGCGAACTCTATGCACGTGGCTTATCTACAAAACCCGCCCAGTTATCGAACCCGCCGTGCTGTCGGAACTTTGTGAAATACATATTAACGAGACAAATGTTCAATTTGGAAATGTTTATTATGATATCGTAAAAGGCGAACTTATGTGCGAAAACATTTGCTTATTCATGATCTACCCATCGCCGGCTCACTACAGAGCACGGGTCTCCTCTCAATATGAGAAGGGTTTGGCCATAGTCATACCATGCTGGCCATGTGCGGATTGACAAACTTTACACGCCTTTGTGGAGAATTCTCAGGCATCCTAATCAGAGGTCGGGGGTCCAATCTCGGTGACCTCTAAATATATCACTTGCTTCAATGGAGAAGATGAACATTTCGCTATTAAAACAATATAAACCTGTATCATTCCACTTCTGGGCTTATAGGCAACATCATGTAATCCTCTGCCTTCCACAACTAGCTAACTCTTCAGGACACTGGTCTACGCTGAATCGGAGTGCAGTTCTTCCCACACTTTGGTTATTAAAACGCGCCCTTGACATCGGACTTTTTGATGTAAGTTTACAAGTAAGTAAACATTAGAATTTTAGAAAACGAGTTCGTGATACGGCAACTCCGTTAAATTATAATAATAATAGTACTAGCCCGATTTGTTAAATTCTTTATGATTTATAATAGACTGTTTATTTATTATCATCCATACAAATATTCTATATGATTATATCGCTTTGTTCCTTTTTATCTATGTCCAGCTAAACCTATCCATCTTGACAAAATTTGGCACAGAGATACCTTGTAATCTTGATGTGACACAAAATATTCTTTATACCAATAAAAAAAATTTAGAGACCGTTACCACAACCTTAACAAAGTAGTCTTTGGCGTTACCACAACCTTAACAAAGTAGCGGCATGGGAGGTACACTGATGTTGACTAACCTTTCCATTAAGAAGCTTGCATCCTAGAGACAGTGTGACGTTTTAGCATAACGATAAGGATCCCGGAATACCGGCTAGTACGCTTGAGTGAATTAAATCAAGCGAATCCGAGGGGCACAGCTAGATGAAATAGAAAAGATTACAAAGGCATACGTAAATTGTTTATCCATAATAAGGGCAGACGTTCGCTTGATAAGATTGCACAAACGGTTATCTATTCAATAATATTGTTGGGTTTTAGATCACGTTTGTTTAGTTTAGACTCTGATAAAGTTGTTGCGTTTCACTTCTTAAGCCTTTTGAGCATCATTTTAATCTTATATATACATATTTGTATATGTCTTAAAGAATATGCTTCTAGTTTCTTCTCAGTATCTTTGGTAAATATCTAAAATATTTTTCTATTTAACCCGTATCTTCGTAAATTAAGGAGTAAATAAGCTTGCTTCTCATTTACACTATCTTAGAAATCGGAAGATATTAATAGATACTGTAACAAATACTAATGGTGAAAATGATTGTATCCCACTTCTGAAAATCAATTCGTTAAAATATCTTACCTTCATACCTACAGGTATGGTTGCTTTTAGTGTAAATATAACATAACATTAATGCCCACACGGGCAATAAAAACATAGCCATAAAAATTCACTTTAATGTTTCCGGAAAGTGTTCTGAATTCGATGCAGGGTTTCGTGATAAAGATTGTTTTCGCCTTTTCTCAATCTGTTTTCGTAGAGTACGCTTTCAATACATTAAAGTTGAGCATTAACATTACTTATGACACGCAGCTTTGACTGGCATGACCTCTAATATCATAAAGAGCATTGTGACTTGCGACCGTAGTGAAGCGTAAAACGTGAACCAGTAAATTGTTTACTTAACCCGTGCAATCAGGTGATTTACGATGAATAACATTGGTCCAAGTCAAATTTATAACATGTAATTATAACACGTATGGTCATATAATGCTGAGGAAAGAAAGTGATGTCACCAAAATAATGTTATATATGAACGTGGAAGGGCAAAAGAGTAGAGGAAGACCAAAGAAGAGATGGATGGATTGTGTAAAAGTGGATATGCGGGTAAAAGGTGTGGTTAGTGAGGTGACGGCTGATAGAAGTGAGTGGAAGAAGAAGTGTTGTGCCGACCCCACATAATGTGGGATAAGGGCAAGAAGAAGAAGTAATACACTGGGACAAAGCCGCGAGCAGAACTAGTTTTCCCATAAATAAAGATGGAAACAATACAAGACTTGATGCAGACACAATTGCCTAGCACTCACGAAACGGAACACCGCAAATCACAGCTCACATTTGAGTTTTTAACACTCCAAGTCGCGACGCAAGTTAATCCTTCTACTCAATTTTAAACCCTATTTCTATAAGTAGAAATGCGAATTTAATTCAGCATGGTGGCGCTGCATCGTCTACTTTTCACGCCGTATCGTGGAATATGATTTCATCTCAGGGAAAGCTGATTGCATTCGTTCGAGGTGCTTTCAATACGTCTGACCTGGAAGTCTAGACTATAGTGGTCTTTTTACTTTAGCTAATCAAATGCTATTGGAAACATAATGGCAATGCAAGGCTTCGAGAACTTTCTTCGCCTATTTCGTAAGATTATTACTTATTGAATGATTGACACCCTTAAAATGAAACCTAATGATATCCTATATTTGAAAAATTATATTTCCGCTACCCATATAAACATTTTCCCAATAATGATAGCGCGACTGACGACTTGTGTTCGAAATTGACGGATGGAGTGTATATTTAATCAAAATAAGAATTAAGAAAATCCGTAGAAGATCCACTGTTTCCGACATACTCAACGAGTCGCGAAACGAAGGTGTCATATAGTTTGGACGAGTTGGACTGGCGACTCCAAACCCCTAAATGCTTGTAAGTCCCCCTAGGTGGACAGAGTTGACCAATCCAGTCGAAGGTAGCGATGGATGCAAACGGCACATCGAATTTGGCACTCCTTACAAAAGAGCTATTTCAGCAACGGACGTCCACTGGTGGATATGAATATGATGACGATGATTAATACGTTGTGATGGCCACTTTGCTATCGCCCGAACAGCAAGGCACAAAAGGTTAAATTGTACAAATCCATCACGTCGATGCCCGTCAATCGTTATCGAATTAAAGATCGAAAGGTAAAAAACCGAAAGGCTTCACCGCCCACTTTCTATAGCACAATACGCTGATCATCTCGCGACATACGAGCAGTACTTTGTTTGCGCAAACCGGATGCGTTTTGTTCAGTTTTGAAAGTGAGTACAATACTGCACGGGTTATAATGGGAGTGTGTCGAAATTTATAATGTAGTTTGCTGGAATTAGCGGTGGCGGATCTAATCTATAGACTTTTTTATCATCGGCTCTTTATAATGAAATTAGCCTACGTAATACATTTACGGAACTGTAATACATTTTGGGGAGATCAACTTCGTTTCGTAAAATGTATTACCGTTGCGTTGTAAACGCGGCGAGATAACAGGCAGAAATCGTCACCTAACGAAATCTCGTTATGCTTCCGCCGTGCGATTCAATTTCCATACATGATAAAAAATATTTGCATTTCATTTACGACAACGGTTGTAATATTTCTACTTTTGGATATTATTTTGTATATACTTTTAGAAACTGTGATAAATAATAATTTACGACGATCATATAAATATAATACGTTATTAGAGTATTCGTATACCGAATGGGCCACCAATTTCTTGTAAACGAGTAAGGTGCTATGTGGAAGCGATGATAGCCTAGAGTTCAGTTCTCGATAATGTTCTCAAAGGCGTGTGAAATCTGCCAATCCGCACATGGCCAGCGTGGTGGACTATGGCCAAACCCTTCTCATATTGAGAGGAGACCCGTACTCTGTAGTGAGCCGGTAATGGGTTGATCATGATAAGTAAGGTGCACCCTAAAACTATATTTGTTGTTGTCAGTACCAAATTTTAACATTGTGACATAGTCACGATACATTCTTTAAATATATCATAGAAGGCATTTTCGATGCATACTTATTTTTCTTGCAGTAAGGTTATTTTGATAACTGCCATTTATTAATTGTATGACAGATGCCCAACTATTGGTGGAGTAACATAATTATGTTCAGGTTTTTGACTGGACTCAACACCTTACACACGTTTAAACAAGTCAGGTAAGGTATTCGTGGACAGGTTCCATAGCGCTGTCGACGAAACCGGGAGTCAATAAACAGGAACAGGTTCTGGGCGGCAGCTGTGTTTGTCAACAATTAAAACTTCCGGGGGTCCAAGGCTTTGGAGCACGCCTACAGCACCACACACGGTTTTTTTTTTTTTTTAACCACCACAAGATAGCCCTTGACGGCAATCTCACCTGATGTTAAGTGATCATGCAGTCTAAGATGGTAGCTGGCTAACCTGTTAGGGGAATGGTAAACCCACACTCCTAATTGGTTTCTACGCGACATCGTGCTGGAACACTTAATCGCTTGGCGACACGTCTTTGTCGGTAGGGTGGTAACTAGCCGCGGCCAAAGCCTCCCACCAGACCAGACTCGAGCCGGGAATCGAACCCAGGACCTCCAACTTTGTAAGGCGACAGCGCGCACGCTGCGCCACGGAGGTTCTCTATACTATGCTGATATATAAAAAAAAAACTACGCTGACATTTGACGACCTCCATATTGCATTATAAAGTTGGAGGTCCTGGGTTCGATCCCGGCTCGAGTCTGGTCTGGTGGGAGGCGTCGGCCGTGGCTAGTTACCACCCTACCGACAAAGACGTGTCGCCAAGCGATTTAGCGTTCCGGCACGATGGCACGTAGAAACAAATTGGGAGTATGGGGTTTACCATACCCCTAACAGGTTAGCCCGCTACCATCCCAGACTACATCATCACTTACCACCAGGTGAGATAGCCGTCAACGGCTAACTTGTAGTGTATAAAAAAAAAACATTAAAGGAATTATTTGTCGATCTTCATAAAGCAAATATTTAGTATAGTTGTATACATCTACAATAATAATAAGCAATTTAAGGAACCAAGCAAACATAAAAACTAAACCATGGTGATATTTCACAATAAAACATGTATTAAGGGGGCCCAAAGCTCTTCTCTTCGCTTGCCTTTAAATGTATAACCTGTGAGATGGTGGTAATTTGTTAAGTTGAACAAACACACTTACAAGTGATATTTTTTTTGCCGCTGGGAAAAGCGTTTACGCATCCCCTCCAGATAGCTGACGGGGTATGTGCACTCCCCGGCGGCCAGACTGGCGACCAGAATACCCACTAAAACCCAGCGATGCTCCTTCGCGTCGCCTGGTGGCTGGGTCACGGGAACACTTGTGCACTCGAACGCAACCCAGCCATGCACTCGACCGCAACCCAGCCAACACTTACAAGTGAACTAATTAAGAAACAAAATTCTAATAACACCACGGTAACTTTTTTGTAATGTTGTGTTATGTGTGTTGTGTGTGTATTTTTTTTTTTGTAAGAATGTACTTTTACACTAAATTGTATTGTTGTACATAGCAACAAGGCTATGCATAGTATAAATTGGGTCCGCCGGCGCGGCGTGCAGCTGCCGACACGAAAGCAATTATTCAATGAACACACACACACACAACCAATTGTTTTATTCAGCGTTGATTTATTATAAACACTTACACTCGTTGATTATGAAAGAGGTTTGAAAAAATCATCATACCGAGCTGCGGCCAACTAGCGGAAATAGTTTTGTTTTACGATAATGCGTGCAACGCCTTGTTCTCAGGACGTGACGATTGAATAATCACAGTCCAAGGCGAGCTAAGTACTCAGTGAGTACCTACTGAACCTATAGAGAGGTACATACTACATTAAACACATTAAAGTTTTGTATGGCGTTGGTACGCGTTAATTCCAATTCATTTTATTTTCGTGATAGCTCAAGAAATAAGTAGACAATGGTTTGTATTGAAAATTTTACAACTAAATTGGCACATTTTTTTTGGTTCCATGACGGCAATCTCAACTCATGATGCAGACTAAAATAGTAGCGGTAACCTTCTTGCTGCGGTTGCTAGGCAACAGCATGAATTTTAAATCGCTTGGCGACACATCTATGGACGGTAACTAGCCACGGCCAAAGTCACATCAGACCATCGGAGATAATTCAGAAATAATAAATTTCTGAACTTCAGATCGGAACTTTCAGATTTTGCCGAGATCGAACCTGGGACCTCCAACTTTAAGACCACAGCGCAGCGCCCAACATTGTTTTAGATGCGAAAACAAGAGAATACGAAATATAATATATCGGTCTAACCCACAGCTGTCCATATCCTGCGGGTAAAGACATGAGGAGTGGGATGGCAATAGTTTTTTCAAATACCTATTCATCAACTTAGGTGTCTGCTATGTCTTAAGAATATATTGAGAACTCTCATTATGCATTCTTGACAATGTTTTTCTGGACCATCTAGGATGTGAAATATAATTGCTTTACTTAAAAAACGCGAAAATTCCGAAAAATTAGATCTGCGTACCGGAGCTCGAACTTGGTTACCTCTAGGCCGAGTTTTAACCCCTAGGCTATTTAATATGAATATATGACTCCAATCAAATTCCTATACGATGTATGTTAATAATAACGTTCTACGATTTACTTAATACCTATATACAGTAAATGGTATGTTACGGCGTACTATGCAGCTGCCTACATAGCAGTCTCATGGTAAAAAATATTTCGAATGCTATCCGCATTTGCATGTATTGTTTCATAAAAAAATAGTCTACAACACATTAATCATAGAGATTCTTGCATTAATCACTACATAGTTTTAATGCAAGGTTTACTACACAACAGTTTCTACACATCACGTGCGTGACTAATTTTTGTATGTATAAACTTATTACGAGAATTAAAAGCGTATATGTTATGTATTTTTCTTTATTGCTAACACTGCATCATCGATTGTGAGTAATACAAGGAGACATTGTCAATTACAAATCTATACGTCGTTCAGGCAATGACTAAAGAATCAACATATATATTTCTATTGTAGATTACTTTTCTTGTTTTGCTAATTTGTCTGCTATTGCATTGCCCGCTATAAGCACGTTCCAGTTTCTTAAATTTCTAATACAATCTTTGAGATACGTCACGATCAGTTGGGAGTGCTTTACGAAGACACTTAAAAGACCTTGGATCACAAAAAAAAATCCTATTTTGATTTATCGGTAAGGATGGGTCTTTATTATTATTAAATACGTCATTACCGTTCTGAAAGTTATGATTGAAGGATTGTTTTATTTGTCTGTATCATACTTTTAAACCATCTTATAAATTGAATACTAGATATACCTTTTGATTCGAAGTCACAATTTGATGTTTTTTTGGCCACAATACATGTTGTTTACATGGGGAAAATCAGATAGAACACAATCGAAATAGATGGCGTTCGGGATTGATAAAATTGCTACGCATGGTTAAAATCGAATTAAGGTGGTACCAAGTACCACATTCAGAGGTCAACCAATTATATATAAAATACACAGAACAAAAGTTTATTTTAAAAACAATTATGTATGCAGATGTAACTTTCCCATGTTGATGTGACAAAGTTATCAGTCAATAAATTTTTACGTCTCTGTTTTTGCTCCGGTGTTGCCATATTTCCATATTTATGAGGCTGACCTTCCACCGTGACGCTATGGGCGGGAAAAGAAAAGGTTTCTTTTTTTAGAAAATGCCCTTGCTATTTAGGCCAAAGAAAGAATGAAGCTTAAAAATCGTGCCGTTGTCATTATCTTTGTCACTAATGAGTAAATTATTTTTAGGATACATCAGTGTATTACACTAACGCAAAATACATATATTATATTTCCAAGTTCCTTAGCATGTGTTTTTTTAGACTGACATATTGTATAAACACACGTGTCTGTACTGAAATAATAAATGCTGAAGTAAATTCGAATGTTTTCTTCGAAGTCGAATTAAAATATTTATTTGCGGGATTGCTGGTTCGCAATTACATATTGTCTAGGTACGTGACATATTCCGTACAAAATGTATGGCATATTGTATATACGTGATATATACAATATGCTGTAAATTTTGTAAAGTGTAAGAAAAATACCATAAATTATTATTCAATAAGCTATAAATGTATTCATTGTATCCAATTAAAAAAAAACTGGTTTTTATAATAATAGAAATTTCAATTCAAATAGTAAGTTCAAATGCAGTCAAAGTTAGTCAAATTGAGTTGAAGTTTCATTAAATCAATTCATTCTCAAAATCACATTCATCAAAATATTATTTATTAATTATTTAGATAATCGTTAACTGTAGAATATTAATGATGGACCAATTGTCCTACTTTAATGCTGCAGAAGTTTATGAATCACAGCCATTTAATTTTAATTATTAAAAAAAAAACTGCACGGTTCTTGAGATAGATCTAAAATACACTTCAAACTTCGGCTTCACTAAAAATTCTACGTTAAAGTAAATAGGAATTGTAATTTTTGTAATTTTATTCAGGATACTGCCACCTCAAAAACCCCTACATAAATGAAGAAATTTACTCTATTTTTCCATTCTTGTTTGCAGCTAGTTCGCATTGAGGTAGATAGGCCTTTCTGTTAGAAATAAAGACAGCCACCTATCTTTTAGGATTTTCTCAATTTCTAGCCTACATTTTTAAAGTTAAACTAATAAAAATGGGAATTGTGAAGAAATAAACACTTTCGATTTGATGAAATAAATTCTTGAGGAGGCAATAGTGTTAGGAGTATTTTGTGTAGAATAGCGAATGAAATTTTTATACGAGGGTAGGTACCTACTTATCAAAATATTTACGCGAACAACAAGACGTGGGTAATTTATAAAGTTATTAATTAAATGATTGGGCATTTAGTAGGTTCTCCTACGTCGTATCTGACTTCGTATACTTTACAACCTACATTAGAAATTTACAATTTCACGGTGAATTTGCCATGGACCCCCACAATCGATAATTTATGTATGCACACTTGTATCGGCAGTGATTACGTACTCTTATAAAATGATGTAACCATGTAATAAATAACATTAGGAATATGGAAAATAAAATAACGCTTTGTACGTATATAACGAAAGAATCCTTTAAGAAACAAAACAAATTCATTTCTCTAACTGAATCAGTGATCTAGTTGTGAGGATGTTCTACAGCAGATCACTAGATCCTGGATTCAGCTGTGTCGGGCAAGAAAGCGGTAGTTACCGAGCCTTTTCATCATGATCAACCCATTATCGGCTCACTACAGAGCACGAGCCTCCTCTCAATATGAGAAGGGTTTGGCCATAGTCCACCACGCTGGCCATGTGCGGATTGGCTGACTTCACACGCCTTTGAGAACATTATGGAGAACTCTCAGTCTGAACATTTTTTTTTAAGTCGAGCTATTTACGCCCTATTAATGTGCCACAGTTAGATACAGTTGGATACACCTCCAGTAGTAAGGTGCTCCTCAGTTATGTTCGCAGGCGCCTCACTGCTCTCACCGTATTATTATATTAGTCAAAACTGGTTCAAACGCCTTAACGTGCTCTCTAAAAAAATCCATTATTGCATTTAAGTTAGATATTAGTCAAGTATTACTAGTACATTTAATTCTGATTATAATTCATTATTCATATTGGATATATATGTGTGCGTAAGAAAAGTATATTAACACGCACATATACAATAGTGCACGTCTAGACAGGTCAAATTATAGGTTGAACTTGTGAAAACGAATACGAATACTCGATCAAAGGAGATACAACTGCTATTACTCGCAAACTTTTTTGGCACACACACCATAAGCCGTATCAATAGTTCGTTCACCCAAACGAAATCAAGATAGCTCTTATACATGTTGAGTATGCCTACCACTCTCGTCGAAAACAACGGACTTCTCGACAGAGACGGGGATTTTCGAAACTACTTCCTCGAACAACAAATTGCCAGTCATTATGACTTTATTTACGTGTTGCGGATTACCGACGATTGGGTTCGTTTCTAACGTTTAAGTTAAGGTCCTTAGCACCCGTTCGATACTTTTGACAGAAAATTGGTGGGGTCAAGTTAATATCAATAATATTTGAGAATAATGATTGAAGCTTGCCAACTTACATTGGAGGAACAGTGGGTCAATGCCCTAATTCCCTCCTATGTCAAATACAAATTCGGTGGGATGGATTTTGACGACCTGTCGCATTATAAATTTGTTGGTCCTGGGTTCGATTCCTGGCTCGAGTCTGGTCTGGTGGGAGGCTTCGGCTGTCGCTAGTTACCACTCTACCGACAAAGACGTGTCGCCAAGCGATTTAGCGTTCCGGCACGATGTCTGACTGATATGATCTAAGACTGCATCGTGACTTACTATAGGGTGAGATTGCCGTCAAGAGCTAACTTGTAGTGGATAAAACATAAAATAAAAAATTGAGGGAGTCTGCTCGATTTTGCTCTATGCTCAGAGCAAATAAAAAAGTAAAGTTTGCGATAATTAATATGTCGTTTTGTATGGATGACCAAACTTTATGATTTGTAACTGTAAAGTCCACTGCCTTCTTCATTATGGTATTTTTGTAAATAAACGCTACGAGGTTTCCATTCTACAATAGTTCTGCGTTAGATATGGCCCACTTCTTATGCACTTTATTCTTTGGATTATATCAGTAACTGTTTCTTCTACGGATTACGTAACAACTGATCGTACCTCTTTGACATACTAAAAATATGGCGCGATGGGCGGGTGTGAATTTGTGAACGAGGTCACCTGTCAGTATCCACGAGACGTATAGGGTTTTGGTAGAGAAGTTTGCTAAGTAAATGAAGTAACTTCACCTACTACTAAAGGCAGTAGAAATCTTGCGGTAAGTATTTTATTTTCATTACACTTTCACAAGACCACAGGCGGATTTTCTAAAATAATACTAGTTTACAACGAAGTATTTTAACTGAGTTTTGTCGTAAAATTTTCATTGGCTACCGAATAGATGGATGATAAAACAACACCAATCTCGAGATTCCTAGAAGTCTATCCTTCTACTGCGGGTCCAAAATGTTCTTTGACCACGTCACGAGGTGCAAAAATACAATCACATATGTTAGTTCAAGGTCAAGTTGTTAGCACGCATCTACTTGTTAGATCACGAATAAGATGGACCGATCTGATTCATATTTTTTTACTCAATATTACTTAATAATAAAACTTACATGTGATTTGCATGTCTTTATATAAAATAAGATCATCATCATCATGATCAACCTATTACCAGCTCACTACAGAGCACGGGTCTCCTCTGAGAGGAGACCCGTATGGGAAGGGTTTGGCCATAGTCCACCACGCTGGCCATGTGCGGATTGGCAGACTTTACACGCCTTTGAGAACATTATGGAGAACTCTCAGGCGTGCAGGTTTCCTCACGATGTTTTCCTTCACCGCTGAAGCAAGTGATATTTTAAATTTCTAAAAACGTACATAACTCCAAAAAGTTAGAGGTGCGTGCCCGGATTCAAACCGCCGACCTCTGATTAGGAGGCTGACGCCCTAACCACTAGGCTATCACCGCTTCAACAAATAAGATATTCCGTCAATTTTATCGCTTTTTCGGACGTACCTTATGCTCGGCTCCTTCACTAGCAATTTATCGAAAATAGCCTTCCAATTCGTGGTGAAATATTTTTTTTTACGAAACGTTTAGATGCCTGACTGATTTTATCTATGTAGTTTTATATTGACAGAAGAGGTAAATAGGAAGAGGTAATAAAGGCCGTTTTATGACACTACTAGTTTTGGGTTGTGTTGGTCCTGGTTTTTTATAACACTCGTGGGAATGGATCGCTTTCCCAGGGTAAAAATGCATTCGTGACAAAGCCTCCAAATCTCCCAGTCATTCCAACTTAACGTGCATGAGGCACGGTTCGACAACCACTTTTTTTTTCTTTTTTCTTCGTAAGGTTATCTCAGAATAGAAGAAAACCAATGTGCAGAGTGCGAAAATAATGGCGAGTGGAAAATGTCACAGTCTGTGTTAAAATAAGCTCAGATTAAAGCCTCATTAGAGATGAAAGCAGGTCAGATTGAATCTTTTATTTATCGCAGTGGCACGTGGTGTTCAACCAGAGGCAGCTGATCATGATGCAGCTAAATGGAATTTAATATGTCCTGCCCCAATAAGTTTCTTATTTTAGACTAGCTGATGCCCACGACTTCGTCTGCGTTGAGTTAGTGTGTTTGTTTGTCTTTCAATCACAAAGCAATAGAATACTTGAACATTGCAACATTACTTTATTTTTCTAAAATAATAGTAGCCAAAGTTACTCCTTATTACATCAGCTACCTGCCAATAAAAGTCCCGTCAGAATCGGTCCAGCCATTTCAGAGATTAGCCGGAACAAACAGACAGACAGACAGAGAGACAGACAAAAATTGTAAAAAAAATTATTTTGGTGTATGTACCGTATACATATTCATATGCATGTAGTAAAAAACGGTTATTTCAATATTACAAACAGACAGTCCAATTTTATTTATTTGTATAGATGAAATATTAAAGAATATTGTGTATGCACAATACTAAATGCATGGCTACTATGAAGTTAAGTACGATAGTGAAAATAAACATATCATAATAATATTTTTTTGTTGTGCCAATGGCAGTGTTTCCGAAACATGCCAATGAGGAGTAAGTAAGTATGGGTGAGGTGGTGGGGTCACGGTTCGGTTCACAAAACTCACCCACTTACCCGTGTAGTAGTAATTGAAGCAGTGTAGGTAGGCCAAAAATCTTAACAGTTTTTCTATCCTTTTTGAACCCCTAGGCCTGGCAGTGGGGCATTTAGGCTGAGGGTGATGATGAAATGAAATGAAAATACACTTTATTGTACACCACATAAACAGAAGAAATACAAGACAGTATAGAAACAAACACAAAGAATAGAAGGTACAATACGCGGCCTTATCGCTAAAGAGCGATCTCTGCTAGACAACCTATAGACCAGGATGATGAGGAAGGATGACATAATTATTTGCCGGTTAGGTAGTAACCTCCAGGCGAAGCAATGCTCCAAACAATGATATTTCAACTGTTCCAGATAAATCACTCAAAGAAGACCCTAGAAAAGTTTCGTAATTATTTTCATCAAAAGTATTTGCATGTATACAATGTATTACTTTTACATTTTAACGAGTATCCGTGTCCTTAAAGCAAATGAATGAGCCTTTCAGACTGCACCGACCCATATAGAATAGATACCATATATGAGAGTTCTTATACAGAAAAATATTCACGTACATAAAAATGGCAACGAACGTTGAAACCTTTTAGATATTATAGAATTAAAAAAAATACAAACTCAACTGAAGTGTACAATTGCAAAGGTTTGAGGATAACACTGTTTAGATAACTATTGTAGTCTCCTTAAGTTTGAATAACGAAATACTTTAATCTAAAATCGACCACATGTACTCGCTTTAGAGACGCAATTTGTGTGATACGGATTTTTAAATGGATTTTTAGATCGCCAAGTGGGATCTATTTGGGATTCTAGTGGTTGTGAGTAATTTGCTGGTGCCTATAATTATGAAATTCTCCTAAGAATCTAGGACACTCCTAAAACTATTGTAACAAACTTGATTGATTTAAGGGTCATATCCTAAAGATGCAATTTACATTCGTGCGTAGCATTTTTGATTAAAATTATATGATATCTTAAGCAAAGAACGATATTGTAAATCTCAAGAAACAATCTTAGGAAGCTCTCATACAAGCAAATATTAGACAATTTGCTCACCCTGAAAACAATCCTAAAATAGATTATATAGGATAACAAAATTCTGTTATCGCTTTCGGCTTTAATATCGTAATTATTTTTTTCTCGGATTTTCGGATTTTGACAGGAATCTCTATAGATGATATTTTTCAATAACATTTGAAATTGTGAAAAAAGTCAAATACTTCTCCTGGTCCAGGCAGTTTCGACGACCACCGTGGCGCAGCGCGCGCTATGTCACATTATAAAGTTGGAGGTCCTGGATTCGATTCCCGGGTCGTGTCTGGTCTGTTGGGAGGCTTCGGCCGCAGCTATTTACCACCCTACCGACAAAGACGTGTCGCCACACGATTTAGCGTTCCGGCACAATGTCGTGGACATTACATGGACACAAACCAAGGATTTACCATCCCCCTAACAGGTGGTGAGGGGCTCTGCCAGACGGTTAAACCACAATATCATCACAAATGAAATCGCTTCGCTCAGTTAAATAAATATGAACGTTATGGTAATCTGTATTCAATTTATTACCAAAGCCGTGATTCTCTATGCATACAAAATGCTCAAGGGCTAAATTTTTACGTGACAGATTAAACGTAATAGAAAATTGGGTTTGATAGGCCCGTTTCGATATAATAGATTGTAGGGTACTACGCGTAATCTATCTAATGGTAAATTACAGTACACGGTTTATTCAAGGGGCGTAGAATTAGGCCGTTCTACTATTTCTGTCCGTCAAAATGTCATGCCACGGTTGCGCAAACGCACCGGGCGGCGGTTACGACACGTAGGTGATCTCAAAAATTGTTGTTGCTACCAAGGATGACGATCTGCAGTTGTGGCTTTCTTCTCGGTATACAAAAGTCAGGGGTACAAGCTTCAGGAGTTTGCCTTCTTAACCAATCTCTGGCTCTGCTATTCTATCTCCCCCGACCTAAGCGCTCCTCTCCGAATGAGGAGACCTTAACATATCCTTCATGACCTGACGATCAGATGACTACTGACAACATACTCGTACCACGAAGAACGAAGACGAGGCGAAGACGAGGTTCCCGCTATCATACGTCATCTGGACGTGGGCTCCATCCACGGCCTTGGAGACGTACGGACCACTCACCGTCCGAACCCCCATTATCCCAAACGTCGCCTAAGCCGAGGTTCGGCCTCAAAGGAGGCGCCTTTAGGCAGACGTTCCCTTAGTTTCTTCGAGCCCTAGGGCTCAAAATTTTTTTTGGCAGAGCTTCTTTCCAAAGCTCGCCAAACAGCCCGGTTACGCTGTGGCAACCAATACGTTTAGTACAGCTAATAGACAGTCCGAAAAAAAAAGCTATTCCAATTAAATCTCACTTGTTTAATGTTGGTACCCGCACTAGTCTAGCCTGTTATTTATAAATGTTCTTTCACTACTACGTACTTTGTTGCCATTGATCGACCATTTCGATACAATTGCAATAGCAGAGTTTTGGTTCTGGGCTGGGATACTTGCGGGAAGATTTAAATTCTCCGGTATATACTTTGCTTAACATTGAAAGGCTAAGTCCTGCTACCTTGCCTTCAGTCCTAGCTGTTTGGACTTAAATCTGTATCCCCGGGCTGTTTACGATGGACTCGCTGTGAAAGAGGGTGGTGCCTTATCCGCTAATATGATATCTACATCGATATGTCTTGATGGTCGAGATGGTAGCACTAAGACATGTACGAGGATGGCGAAACCTAACTAGATTTGCAGTTTGTATTATTTCTTGTGGTAGTTCCGTTTTGAAAGTATGATGAAAAAAGTTAGTGCGATGGGAGGCGAGGTCACACAGTTGGCGATTTTAAATTTTTCAGTCAACTTCCGTGATTCAGTTACAAAGGACCTCTAGCATATAAATAAACTAAATGATTATATAACTATATCAAAATTAAAAAAAATGGACAACACCAGTAGCAGCTTACATTTTGAAACATGGCCAATAAAACCACGGAAAACAGTAATCTAAGCCGTAGATTCATGATTGTGATACTACATAATTAAACACTAAGACAATCTTTAAATAAATCTCACTATTAGATATTATATTAAGCATTAATTTGGCTGACAATGCAGAATAAAATAATAAGCTGTTTAAAAAACTAATGATGATTTAAACACCCATTCTCATAGTAGATGTTTCTACCCAATGGTAGGTGTAAGACGGAGATAAGAGATAAAATCAGCAACATTTAAAGTGCAGAGTGAAGAATGTAGACGCGTCAGTCTAGACATCAGACGCTCGAGTGGAGACGAGATGGAACCTAGATGATTATGCCCTTGTGTGCCCTAAAGTGCACTGCAGAGATGCGGCCTTGATCTTGCAGTGAGAGAGTGAAAAGTTTGCTGTTACAAATCAACCATAACTTTATATATAACTTTGTTGTGGTCTTCTTCTTAGACCGGGGCGCGTTTGGAACCCTCATAGCTTTAGTTTTAAGTTTACGAATGTAGTTATCACCATGAAATAACTACTATGTAAATTATTGACGCGTCAAAAGTGCCTTTTTAAGGACTAAAGATTATTTTGAATATAAATTTGAATTATACCTTTTGTAAACACCATCTCAGAATGAGCGATGTTTTAATTATTCTCAATGACCAGCATGTTCCAATGGGGGTTGTCACCATTTACGATTGTTTATCATGTAATTTTACTAATTTATAAAATTAATCAGCTCGAAGATCCATGAGGGTCACCGCTCCAAATTCCTAACACCGGCTCTGGGCCGGATTTTTTAACAGGAAATAACCTTTTTTTGCACTTTCATTGTTTCGAACCTTTGACTTCGTCATGCGCAGTTGAACATGCTTAAAACTAGACTAACAAGAAAGATTTTTTTTTTTTTTTACTAATGTCTAATAAGTATTTTGTCCGACCGATGGAAAGCTTCGGCCATGGCTAGCTACCAAGTGATATTCCGTATAAGCCGATAAGGAGTATGGCGTTAGTATTTCTGTTGTTTTCCTAACAGTTTAGATCGCAATCAAGCTGAGATTTGTAAAACGTAATAAGTACTAAGTCCATATCCTCTTATTCAAGAGACGAACAAGAACACCACTTGAATTAAATAAAATGAAACAACAATAGTTGTTTCACTCGTATCCAATAGGATACGAATGAAAACGTATACTTTTGAGTGAAAAGTTATATAAAGTATTATTAATTATAAAACTTTATTGCAAAACTTATGAAGGGCATAACATAAATGAAAAAAAAAAACAAAAAAAAACAGCAACTGGCAATCGTATCACTAATAGTGATAACTTCCAGGCAACCATATTAGTGGGGGCAATAAGTTAAAAGTTATACGAGAGGTTGCAATAGTTAAATATACATACACACTAAGGAATTGCAGGAATAAAATCTCTCTTTTTTAATTTTAAACTGTTTTTTTTATCTAATAATAATAATACTTTACAAAAGTAATGAAAAACGATATTCGAATAAGAGTCCATTTTTATTTTGTTTTATAATGATCAAGGCGTACCCAACCACAAAGTTAATTAACACTACAGTAGCTATGTTATAAAATAGCGTCAAAGTTAAGCAAGTAACCAACGCAAAAGTAAACCAATGTAAACAACGAGAAGAGTTTCAACATAAATTCGGTAAACTTTCTACAGTAATTATTTCTACCTTGTTTTGCGTTCCGCTTCATTTATTTCCCCCTTCAATCACCATCAAGGTTCACTGTTAGAGATGTACTTTAATTTAAATTACCTGTAACAAAAAGGAATAGAAATTAATTTTACACTTTATTGATTAGCAGTATGTTTGTTAGCAGTCACTTGAATAGGTAACTTGAGGTTACAAAGAAATACTTCTTTGTCATCAGCATTATTACTGTCGTAACAAATCTCTCCCTTAAGGATGCGGCTCCCTTAAGGTTCAACAGGTGACGAGTTTCGAGCTGATAACCCATGTAAATTAAGTTTGTATATCACACGAGGTTAGATCTTCTGTTCGGACCGCCTAGTTTACCACTCACTACTTCGACTAAATAAGTTGCTAATAATAAAAATACTATAATATTATATATAATCAAAATAATAATATTGATAATAATTAAAATACTATACAAGACAGTCTTAGAGATGTAAAAAAATGAAGAAATATTATACAGATTTGCAAATTGAGCAAACATATATAAAATAGGTACCAGGAAATAATAAAAATGAAGAACTTCGTTTTACAATTTGCATACACATTACGGTTATTTTTAAAACGATGTGCGTAGATGTTAGATATAACTTTATATAATGAATCCCCATTCAGAGCTCCCACGCATATTAATAAAGCATGGAGTAATGAAGATTCCCTTAGTGTATATCTTAGATTTTATTTAGATAAGCTTATACTACGAGTATTACTACTAGAGTAAAATGTGTTAAAAGATTTTCATTTGAGAGTTAATAGAGGTTAGTTCCAATTAAATAAACACAATAAGCAGTTATCCGTAAGTATTGACCTAACACACTTACTACCTAAGAATTATTTCGAATTGAGAAACTATTCCTTTATATTTGGAGTCCATTCAAAATACAATAGAAGTGTTTTTACCAAAATAGGTCTATAAAAACTTTAATTTACAACAGACGGAAAACGTACAAAACCTTTATAAATAGTATGATATTATCAAATGTTGGCACAAATCGACATACTGTGGTGTCGCACAAGAAAAGCTATTGGAAAACCGCACCAAATTGGAGCAAACCTTGGTGCCAACGATGTTAACCGAAATAGTATACGAAGCGGAACGGACTAATGATGGTCCAAAATCAATCACAAACTCGTTAACTTTTTCACAATATAGGTAAGTCGTTCAAGACACTTTAGCAATCTAGAGAAATTTGGAAATCGGTGAGTGTAAGAATTTTAATTTTTTATCCATCGAAAATTAATTAAGTGAGATAAAAACCACTTGACCTTACGTAAGTTCAACCGGAGACAAATTGTCACCTTTCGGATTTTATTTGTCGATGACCTCGTTTTATGTAGCAAAGCGTAAATTTTCCTCGACTACAAGTTCTTGTTCTCTCGAGTTCTATCTTCATTAAAATATTTAATATAGCCGAAATAGCATATTAAAGACCAGCTGCTTCTACGCTACGAATTCTGGGATAAAATATTTAGTTTTCGATTGGTGAAAGAATTTTCAAAATCGGATAAGATTACATCAAAAAATCACAAGCGTTATCGATTTATAATATTAGTATCGGCAGATAAACGGCAACGCTAATGAACTAACTTGTTGACGGGTCTTTTCCCTCACTTCTGTTTTTCGTCGTGTATAGACACACAACAAGGTAGACATTACACGAAGGTCGAACGAGGTAGACAACACAACATAAGGTAACAACTATAGTGAACGTTCTATATCTACTCATAATGATAAAGCCGAAAAGTTAGTTTTACTGTTTGTTTAAGCGCGCAAATTTCTGATACAACTTTAGATTTGAAACATCTTTAAGCACAATTCTTGAGGAAGTTTAAACTTTACTAAGACCACCCATCACAGACGGGTGGATTATGCAACGAGGTGGGTCATGATTTGATGTGTAGAAAAAGCGGATGAGTTTGTGTAGGCCAAAAAAATACTTTAATTTTTTAGGATACCGCTAGTTTAAGAATTTGATGATGATCAAATTCAAATAATCTTTATTCAAATAGTCCTTTAAAAGGCGCTTTTGACGTGTCAATAATTTACATAGTAGTGATTTGATGGTGATAACTACATTCGTAAACTTAAAACTAAAGCTATGAGGGTTCCAAACGCGCCCCGGTCTAAGTAGAAGCCCACAACAAACTTAGCCAGGTAAATTTTTCATTCATGAAAACAAAAAAAAAGTAATATAACTGTACAAGAACATACTGAAAAGGATTCTATATTTGTATACGCCAGCATTACTCATTAAACAAACAATCGAGCAAATACTCGTAGGTACATGATTGATACGGAGTGGACTATAAGGCACATGATATCCGTTTCCGATTATATGACGCACGCTACAATGAGGATCTCATCATAAACATCTAAGAACAGATCATATTCTTCATTATTGGTTATCAAATGATTAAGAACTTATATCATATGGACCTTAATGATTAAGAACTTATCTACACCCACGTTATATAGAGTCAGATAAGCTATTTTTTTTCTTTTATTTACTTATGTTGGTTATTGTGCTCCCATATTATTCTCTTTGACATAATCCACCCATATGTTCATTGGTTTTCCTTTACCCTTCTGTTCTTTCTAGTGCGAATTTATCATTCTTATAGTAATGTGTTTTTTTCCCTCCGCATTGCATGCTCCTATCATACCAGCCAATTACTCGTCATATTTTGTCACTTTAAACATGATGCATTGATTCATAATCTTATCTATTTCTATCACACCAAAAATTCACCAAAACCACATATATAATTCCGATGGATAAATATTGAACTGCTATATTTATTTATTTTCCTTTCACATTCAAACGCGGTTTTTTTTATTAAATTCTAGTCCCGTGTGTAAAGAGCAAAATGCCTATGACAACATTCAAACAAATTTCGGTATCAAATATTATGATTTCTCCCATAAAATCTTTACTTATAATAATACTGGACGATTCCTGTACTTTGAATATATTTTGATCGGAGGAAGCTGTAATACCGATATGTTGCCTATCTATCGTTTCGTACAGTTTCCTAGAATTATTTGATCATCTCCAACCACGAGGCAAACCGCAGGTGCGGTTGGAGACGAGACGATAATACCCCTGCAACCGTCGCTCACATTTGGTGTTGAAAGAGACATTAAGAATGTTGTTCTTAACAACATGGAATAAGTGTTGTTAGCCCTAAACTACCGGATACGAAAGCCCGTACTTTCGCTTGGCCAAGGCCATCCGGAGCAGTCCAACAATAACTTAATCCTAGATTAATTAAACATTAATCACCAGGACATCCACACTCGGCTAGATAGAGTCATCATGATCAACCCATTACCGGCTCACTACAGAGCACGGGTCTCCTCTCAATACGAGAAGGGTTCGGTCATAGTCCACCACGCTGGCCATGTGCGGATTGGCAGACTTCACACGCCTTTGAGAACATTATGGAGAACTCTCAGGCGTGCAGGTTTCCTCACGATGTTTTCCTTCACCGTTGAAGCAAGTGATATTTTAATTTTTAAATTTCAATCTAAGTCTTATTTTGAGTTATATATGTATTCGAGTAAATAAACTTTTATTTGTAAATTGATGCAAGTGATATGTTTTTTTAGATAGAGTAAATTTCCATAAAAAAACGTCCAAAACGTAGCAACTATATAAATAGTCTAAACAAAAGCGATAGTTTAATCAATCGTGAACAATTCCGGTGATTGTCTTTGAACCGGATGGAACAATGGACGGAAAGGACATTTACATTTGAACACTAGACGCAGCACACGGCGATCTCTATGTGAAAGACTTGGAAGCTTATTAATCAAAAACACTCTGAATTTTTTAAGAATTTTTCTGGTTAAACTGAATGAAACACGGTTTCAAACATTTCGGTGAAAGCGCTATTGTTTTTGTTATGAATACCGAATTCCAATAAATAATAATACATTTATTATATATATGTACTTATAATTAAAGTAATAATGGAAAACGACACTCGGGCCATAAGTGTGTCAAGGTCATTAAAAATGTTTTATTAGTGTAGGATTATATTGCAGATTGTTTTAGGATACCAGGGTCGGTACTTAGCTATCTTATAGCCAGATAAATTTAACCTTTATTGACTAATAACTTAAAACTTTATTATATTATATATTGCCATTGTCTGAGCGTATTTTAAGGTGATTTTCCTACCAATAAAATATTTAATAGCGAGACATTCTTATTTTTGCATTGCGATGAAGTCGCAGTGTTTTCCGAAACCGAAAGCATTTTCAAGGAAAGGTTTTGGTGATGAATTACTTTTTAGGTATGAAACAACAGATATTGTTAGCATCATTAGTACAATCCTACGCGTCTACGGAACCCAGACTTCGAAAGCGGTTGGATAAACAACAATACCCGTGGGAGTTAAGACGAATTATTCATTTCAAAAGGACACAGTTCGTTCCGCTCTAGCTTCGTTCTCTCGCACAGCTATTAAGACTTACCGCATCCTTGGTGGAAGGGAAGCTTTAGTTTACTAACGTCCTATGCGGTCATACAAATGAACGCGATACGGAGACATAGATTAATATCGCTCTTAAACATACGCTATAAATGCTAAAATCGCGTGGCATTTGTATTAATTAATGACACTAGAATGAGTATGGACCGATTCAAAGGGACAGACGCAATAATCAATTGGAAGAACACACTTGACTACTTCAATGGGAATAACGTATCTAAGTTTTATTTATATTAGTATATTGGCGAAACTACCTCGTTGGCATAGTGGTTGATATATATATATGCATCAGGAAGCAGGGTTCTTAGGGGAATTAAGCTTCGGCGGAACGGCTGAGAGAGGACGACGTGGACTCTCAGCCGATCCGTCGCAGACGTGTCGGGCGCAGGCGGCTCGCGCTTCACCACCGCCTACCCCCTTGAGAGTAGCACCTCCGGGCGTTGGATACGAGGATCTGTCCAACACCCAGGAGTTAGGTCCTCGAGCTGGAAGACGCACCCTGTGCTCCTGGTGCGTCTTATGGCGTTCAATTGGGGGGCATCTGATATTGCCCTCGAGTTGGCACCGTCCTAAGGACGGACTCTGCCGGCCTGGTTGCGGTTGTGTGCGCGAGCGAAACCCGTGACCCGGCCACCAGGCGGCGGGAAAGGATATGCACCGTCGGGGTTTAGTCAGTAAGAGTCTGACATAACCGCCGCGTCTCCTCGGACGCGGGGTATCCATGAGGATTACCCACGTTAAAAAAAAAAAAAAGGGGAATTAAGCTTCGAGTCAAGAGATTTCGGGTAAAAAGATATAGATTTCGGCGTTAATCTCAGCCTATTAATGACCCACGGCTGAGAATAGGCGTATATTCTTTCAAAAGATTGAGGTTTATAGAGTTCAGTTACCACACTAATCCAGCGCGTGTTACAATTATTGTCGAACTACCCGCGATTTAGTCCGCGTAGATGTATGGTTTTAAAACATTTATTTATTTTTTATAAATTTAATTGCACAAAAGACTATATAAGGCGAACTTAATGCTAAAAGCATTCTCCACCAGTCAACCTTGGAACATTGATAAAAGCAATGGTAGGCGCACAAACAAAAAAAAAGTATATGCATAACATTCCCGGGGGAATAACCAACGTTTGTAATTGGAGATTATCCCATGTCTCATTCCTATTCCTGTTCCCGTTTCTGCTCCCTATGCCTAATATAAATCGTATTTGATATAAGTAATAGTAGTAAATAAGTATAATAGAGGAAGTAAACCAAAGCTATATCGGTAATCCCGCGGGCACCATAGATTTAACTGTGATAAAAGAAGCCTAGTTATAATCCAGGATAACCAATCTCCATTTGAAGTAATGGCAATTTTTTTCAGTAGTTTCGGCGTCATACATTAAAGATTGATATTAAACAACGGTGGCTTATGGTGCTCTGACATGATCCTTAGGAAGTCAGGTCAGTCGGTCCCACCTGGAGCGGTGGCTGAGGCGGAGACATGGCGCACTGACGTATCGTCTCGTTCAGGTACTTACCGGGCATGGGTGCTTCGGTGTTACCACCCCTGTAAGCACTAACGAGTGCACGGATGAGCGCGTCGGGGTGTCAAAGTGCATGCTATCGCGATCCTTTGGCACCCCATCTGGGACGCAGGAGGCTGCGCTGGGTTTTAGTGGGTAGTGTGGTTCGGCGCTTTGACGGTCGGCCTTGAGTGCCACATACCCGCCCGGAGCTTTGTTCCGGGCGGGATGCGTAAATGCATTTCCCAGCAGGAAAAAAAAAATGGTGCTCTGACATAAAGCGAATATATCACGCAAAATTTTACCCGACGCGGAAATCGTTTTATCAAAAGTGTTATATTGAATGCAAAAAATGTTTTCAGTATTTTTTTGGGACACAGTGGCAGTTTTAAGGAACATCGCCAACTTATAACTCCGTGGAACTGGAATTTCTAAGCAGAAAACCCCGATTTATAATCATTTCAGTCTGACCCGAGAATTGAATCTCCTGGTCCGTAATCAAACACGCGTAGCCACGGAACTAAAACAGGCAATTATCTCGAAAAGTTAACATTTAAATGCAAAATGTTGTTTCGCATCTGTGTTTTTTGCGTTGGCAATCAACTATAAGCGATTACGTAGCTAGGTCGATTCGGCCGGAGTCGTGCCTTCGTGACTGAACGGATGGAGTCGACGCTATGGCCATTATAATTGTGGTTTTCAATTATTCAGCCTTGAATGCAATTTTAATATTAGACGCCTAACTACGCAACTGCGGGATCCGACGACCTAGCTTCTGAATGATGAACAGGCACTCACCACCACACAGCACAGGATTCGACACACAATTAATTGAATTAATTTGAAGTCTGGTGGGAGGCTTCGGCCGTGGCTAGTCACCACCCTAACGACGAAGACGTGTCACCAAGCGATTTAGCGATCCGGCACGATGTCGTCTAGTAACCAATTAGGAGTTTGGGTTTACCATATACCTAACAGGTTAGCCCGCTACCATCTTAGACCGCATCATCACTTACCATCAGGTGAGATGGTGAAACAAATATTGAATTTTAAAGGTACGTGTACGCAGGTAAGGATACCCATGTTTTAGCGTCTGTCAGTTGTCCAAATAGAACAATAAGAAAGCAGTTGAAATATCCATGTATAAGCCTGGATATGCATTAAGAAAATAATGTTTTCTAGTTCATTTAACAGTATATTTGACATAATGAGCAGTCGAGTTTACAATGATAATTATTTTTTTGTGCGTAATAAACGGTGGAGGGTATGCATCGTTTTTCAGATTTCGATAAAGCCCTTTCAGGAATCCATTTTCCTTGAAGCTTAGTGGGTAATTTTCAAAATTAACCACTAAGCTAGCTATAGATAGCTCTTAACATAATTTTAAGTGGCTTGTGAGATGGTGATAACGAAAAGATCATTTACCTGGCTAAGTTTGTTGTGGGCTTCTTCTTAGACTATTATCTATTATTAAATCTTAAATATTGCACTAATAAGATAGCTCTGAATATTACTTTAAGTGACATGTTAGATGGTGACAACAAAATGAAAATTTAACTGGCTAAGTTTGTTGTGGGCTTCTTCTTAGACCGGGGCGCGTTTGGAACCCTCATAGCTTTAGTTTTAAGTTTACGAATGAAGTTATCATCAAATCACTACCATGTAAATTATTGATGTGACAAAAGTGCCTTTTAAAGGATTATTTGAATAAAGATTATTTGAATTTGAATTTAATTTTGCAAATATGAGCTACAACAAACAAAAAAAAATGTATAATTATACTTTGCAATCTACAATTGTACGTTCGTTTTCGTTGTTTATCTGAAGGTCTCAATTCATTATTAGTAATTCGAGTAACATGTAGCACGAATGTCTGTCTGTCTTATTAGTTATTACGTGCATCAGACAATCGAAGGTTGCAATAATATAATAGGTGGTAATAATCATTAGGATAACCTTGGCGTATTTACTGCATGCACGCGTCATGCCATTCGGTGAACGATGGGCGTATTCGGAAATAGGCGAAATGCATTAGATAAACTAACTCGTTGGCGTAGCGTGTTAGCTGCTTAAAAAAGCTGGCTTATAAATAAAAAGAAGTATTTTTTTTTATATATACAGCGAGCAAACGAGCAGGCGGGTCACCTGATGGTAAGTGATTACCGCCGCCCATGAACATCGACGACCTCCGTGGCGCAGCGCGTGCGCTGTTGCATGTTAAAGTCGGAGGTCCTGGGTTCGATTCCCGGCTCGAGTCTGGTCTGGTGGGAGGCTTCGGCCGTGGCTGGTTACCACCCTACCGACAAAGACGTGTCGCCAAGCGATTTAGCGTTCCGGCACGATTTCGTGTAGAAACCCACTAGGAGTATGAGTTTACCATACCCCTAACAGGTTAGCCCGCTACCATCTTAGGCCGCATCATCACTTACAATCAGGTGAGATGCAGTCAAGGACAAACTTGTGGTGAATAAAAAAAAAAATTGCAGCACCAGAGGAACTGCCAATGCGTTGCTGGCTTTTGAGTAATTTGTTCATCCGCCCTTTGAAGATCCCCATATTATAACCAGTAGGAAACACATAAGATGGAAGTAGTGCTCGAGACATAGATTTCCCTAAGCTTTTTTAAGTATTGGAATCCTAAGGGCAATAAAGTTAATATATTAAAGTGAGAAAGTGTGACGACCTCCGTGGTAAACTGCGCGCGCTGTCGCATTATAAAGTTGGAGGTCTTGGGTTCAATTCTGGTCTGGTTACCATGCTAACGGCAAAGACGTTTTCGTTACGCAATAGAGCGTTCCATCTGGCGTAGAAACCGATAACGGGTATGTGTATAAGTTTCTCCCATACCCGATACAGTTCACATAACCAAATACAATCTTAAAGTGCAGCATCACTTCTCACTCGGTTAAATAACAGTTAAGGGCTGACTCGTTTATAAAAAAAGACTTTAAAATGACCGCGACACCTAAGATAAATCGATCCCATTATCTCCATCAAAGAACACCTTACATACATACCGATAGAATTTCGAGCGTTCCATTGAAGATGTGGTAGCGACGAAAAAAATTGCAAGTTAATTTATATGCGCCATTAAATCCACGTTAAAATCAATCGATCGAACCGTTCACAATCGCGTTACACGATCCAAAAAGCGACCGAACAAGATCAGGCCAATTAACGGCATTTCGTTCATACGTACCTCATAATTATGATACCAGTGGGTAACTACATACTTATAGTCGGCGAGCTAACGGGATATTCTGAGATGTTAATGAAACATTTAAATTTTTTTTAATACTCTAATCTATCATCATCATCATCATTAATAACCGATTGACGTCCACTGCTGGACATAGGTCTTTTGTAGGGAGTTCCAATGCTCACGGTTTTGGGCTGCTTGCTTCCAGCGGCTCCCTGCGACTCGTCTGATATCGTCTGTCCACCTAGTTGGGGGTCGACTAATAATAATCAATAAACTAAACCAAATTAACATGAATGAAAATTGTGCTTACCTATTCAAAGGCAGCATTAAGACCTCTGTGCGCGTGCGCTGTTGCATTTAAAAAAAAATAATGTTGGAGGTCCTGAGTTCTATTCGCGGCTCGAGTCTGGTGGGAGGCTTCGGCTGTGGCTAGGATACCACCTTACCAACAATGACGTAGCGGCAAGCGATTTAGCGTTCCGGCACGATGTCGCGTAGAAACCAATTAGAAGTATGGTACAACTAACAAGTTAGCCCGCTACCATCTTATACTGCATCGTCACTACCAGGTGTGATTGCCATCAAGGGCTAACTTGTATAGGGAAAAAAACAGTTTAATTAAATTAAAAAATCTTGTCAAAACATATTTAGTAATTTTATATTACTTTTAAATAAACTAAACATTGATTTTCATAAACTTTGTAAAATGTTAAAACACTATTAGCTCAATTTTGACTTCCGGTAGTTCTGACGAAATTAAATATACAAATAGTCAATACGAGTACTTCTTGAGGCAACATTTGGAGTTCAGTAGATAAGATAGGCAGTGTTCATTGAGCTACGAAGTCAAGTGGCTGTTAGAATTACGAGTTAAAAGTATAATAAAGTTCATATAGCAAAGTGAGTGATTCTGTCATTTAAGAACACAGAACAGTTCATCATCATGATCAACCCATTGCCGGCTCACTACAGAGCACGGGTCTCCTCTCAATAGTCCACTACACTGGCCATGTGCGGATTGGCAGACTTCACACGCTAGCCGAGGATCGGTTCGGTTCAAAATTTGTTCTGGCAGAGCTTCTTTCGCCAAACAGACCGGTTATGCTATCGCAACCAATAGGAGTTAGCACAGCTAATAGTCAGTCCAATAAAATAAAAAATCACACGCCCTTGAGAACATTATCGAGCACTCTCAGGTATACAGGTTTCCTTACGATGTTTTTCTTCGTCGTTGAAGCATGTGATATTTTAATTGCTTAAAAACGCACATAACTACGAAAGAGGTGCGTGCTCTTTTTAACGGACGTCCCAACAACTGGGCTATTTCAGCACAAAGAAACGTTAACAAACTTATATTGTTTAAGAATATCCACGACCTCTTGGTTAACTATTCCAAATGCGCTGCCATCTATGGATTAAATCCGCTCGCGAGCAACTAAACCGAGCATTAATCACGGGTTAATACTTTTACGATGGGTCGTCGTAATGGGGTTAAGAGGGTTTGGCGAGTGTAATTTTATTTACGCATTCATTCGTTTATTCGTTTCATGTTCTTTTTGTTTTTCTCAATTATAAATAATTGACCTAACAGCGGTCCGCATTTCGGTATATATGCTCTCTCGTTGTGTTATTTGAATAATCAGTGTACAGCCCAAGGCTGTGTCCCAGTAGACAAACTGAGTATGCGGCGTATAGGTTTAATACGCCCTTCCATATTTTTGACTAGTTACCACCCTACCGACAAAGACATGTCGCCAAGCGATTTAGCGTTCAGGCACGATGCCGCGAAGAAACCTATAAGGAGTATGGTTCGCCATACCCCTAACAGATTAGTTCGCTACCATCCTAGACTGCATTACCAGTTACTACCAGGCGAGATAGCCGTCCAGGGCTAACTTGTTGTGTATAAAAAAGAAAAACATAACTTACCACCACGCGAGATAGCCGTCAAGGGCTAACTTGTTGTGTATAAAAAATATGTACTAAACATATTTGAACCGGTGCAAGGACCCACAAAATGTGCAACGTGTGAGGGATATGCAAAAATTTATAAACGAATCAGTGAGAAGAAGTCATCATCATGATCAACCCATTACCGGCTTACTACAGAGCACGGATCTCCTCTCAATAAGAGAAGGGTTTGGCCATAGTCCAGCACGCTGGCCATGTGCGGATTGGCAGACTTCACAAGCCTTCGAGAACATTATAGAGATCTCTGTGGCGTGCAGGTTTCCTCACGATGTTTTCCTTCACCAAAGTGATATTTTAATTTAAAAAAAAAAAGAGAAGAAGTATTAATTATTTATTTGAGGTTGCTAATGATATAATAATATTGACATTGGTGACGCAACGGAGACTGGCCTACATAGCAAACGAAACGTAACGTATCGGATGCAGTACGGTACCGTAATGCACACCTCTGTGGAAGGTTGAGGTACGCGATAAAAGGCATGAGAACAAGTCTCGGGGGGGAAGCTTTTCACTGGCCCAAGTGGCATTAAGATGTGCACAGCACACACTCTGTTGGAACGTTTTGAGTCAACGTCGCGTGCTCTTTCATTTCCTAGAACACGTTGAGTGAAAAGACTTAGGCATGGAAGCGGTTTAGCAAATTGCGAAGTAAACGATATCTCGTACTTACATGAGCGTATAATAATAGTAAATGCTTGATTATGAAGCGGTGATAGCCTAGTGGTTAGGGCGTCAGCCTCCTTGTCAGAGGTTGGCGGTTCGAATCCGGGCACGTACCTTTAACTTTCGGAGTTTTATTGCACACAAATTTTAGACAACAACAACACGGAACACTTAACACATAAGTATGCAAAGGAAGTTTTATTGCTTAAGCAATCTCTTCCAGACAACCCTTGGAAAAAGTAAGTGATAGATGAGGGTAACGGTAAAAATGAGTCTTCCTATAATATGCATGCAAAGTAGAGATTTGTGACATCCCAATATGAGGTCATATTGCTTTAAACAAAGGTCTCACTTGCTTCTGTTAGGGACGCAATTGATTCCAGGACATATATACAAAGTTATAATATTTTTGTGCGCACAAGCACCCAGCATAAGTTCACATTATGCGCATGTCTCGAAAGCCAAAGGTCCCGAACAAAAGACGATCAAAGGACAAGCAGACATATGCCAGTCAAGCAAGCCGAGGGGGGCACGGGTCGTGTGGGCTTGGCATTAACCCACTTTCGGAAACCGGTGGGAGGCAGTTCTAAATTTAAAATTAGAAAAAAAAAACGCCGACGCGTATTTATTTGCACAGTACTACTACGCAATGTGACCTAAAGCTGCGTGTATATGGAGTGATTCGTAAGTGAGGAGGTCGCATGCGCGTATATTTTTTTTAACCCGAACAAAGTATGAAACTTAATACTCACTATAGATCATCATCAAATTCAAATTCAAAATAATCTTTATTCAAATAGTCCTTAAAAAGGCACTTTTGACGCGTCAATAATTTACATGGTAGTTATTTCATGGTAATAACTAAATTCGTAAACTTAAAACTAAAGCTATGAGGGTTCCAAACGCGCCCCGGTCTAAGAAGAAGCCCACAGCAAACTTAGCCTTAGCATCATCATCATGATCAACCCATTACCGGCTCACTATAGTCGTATCTATCACTATAGATACGACTACCAATTTGCCATTATAAGACGCATTCTTTTATATATGTAGGATGACTACGGGCGGGTGCGTGTCTTTGTCGGTAATTTAGGTAGACGTGGGTAGTTTCGGGCGAAGAGACCAGACACTCTTGGTAGAACAGAGCTACAATTATAAGTATGGTAATTTATAAGGAGCAGACTATACGCTCCACCAAGTACGAATGCACCACCGCAGCTCAACCACCGGTCCGACCCGACCGAGTGCTATCAATGCAATGCGCCGTCCCGCGCCGGTGAGTCTTATAAGAACCTGCATACGTCACTTAGTGTTGCGTAAAGAGAGGGGGTGATGCCACTCTCTTGTCTGTAGTACATGACTCCAAAACTAGATGGCGCTGCTGTCTGATTGCCGTCACGGCCTTCCTGACATTCGACCGTCCTCGGGCGACAACTAGTCCTCAGAAGTCGGTGCATCTAAAACAAAACAGATCAACGAAGCCATCCGTTCGTCCCATCCTGACCCAAATCTTGACAGTACTTCAACACTCAGCATCATGATCAGCCCACTAACGGACCACCACACAGCACTCCCAACACGAGAAGGGCCCGGCCACAGCCCACCGCGCCGGCCACGCGCGGACCGGCAGACCCCACACGCCCCCGAGAACACCACGGAGAACTCTCAGGCGTGCAGACCCCATCACGACGCCCTCCCTCACCGTTGAAGCAAGTGATATTTTAATTTTATCAAAAACGCACATAACCCTGAAAAGTTAGAGGTGCGTGCCGAACCGCTGACCTCCGATCAGGAGGCTGACGCCCCAACCACTAGGCTATCACTGCTTCAACACTCATAGCACATGCTAAAGCTACAAAAAATGGTAGAGAGACCAGTGGTCTCTCTTAAACGCATGCACCAGTGGACCGGACATCAGCGTCCCTTCGACCACTCAAACACACCAGTGGACCGGACATCAGCGTCCCTTCGACCACTCAAACACACCAGTGGACCGGACATCAGCGTCCCTTCGACCACTCAACAACACCAGTGGACCGGACATCAGCGTCCCTTCGACCACTCAAACACACCAGTGGACCGGACATCAGCGTCCCTTCGACCACTCAAACACACCAGTGGATCCGACATCAGCGTCCCTTCCACACACCAGGAGATTTCCAATACGTTACCAACCGTCGTCACCGGCTTATTTTTGATAAACCAGAAACTTCTGATGTCAACATGGAATTGGAGCCTAGCATACTAAGATCAGAAGTAATTACAGCTTTAAAACTCTTAAACTCCAGGAAAGTGCCAAGGCTGGATAAAATAACAGTTGAAACTTTGACCGCCCTTGGGGGGATACAGGGATCGACATATTGCACATGATCTGCAAGCTAGTTTGGCGTATCGGTATATGGCCAAAATACTGGGCTTTTTCTATGAACAGATCTAAGTATTGGCTGTAGATCGTGGTAAGAAACTGGAACTCACTGGTTCACTATATCTCGAAACTGTAGAGAACTTTATATAGCTGTGTTCCAACATCAACGAGGCTGGGTCGTGTGAGATCGAAATTCGAAGGCGCATCGGAATGGCAAAGACTTTTTTTTCGGACTGTCTATTAGCTGTGCTAACCCATTGGTGGCCACAGCGTAACCGGGTTGTTGGCCAAGACTGCAATATTTCAGCTGCATAAGACTTGGAGGGATAGACACATTTCTATCAACACTAAAGTGCGTCTTGTCTGTCTTCGTCTAAGAGACATGAACAATTGAGGCAGCTGATTGGAAATTTGAAACGCCTTCGAGATGTGGTCCTGGAGAAGAATGCTCAGATCCGATGGACAGCATATAGCCAACGCATCGATTTTGTGACAGCTCAGATCGTTGCGACATCGTCCTGAAGAAAATCGTCAGTGGAAGGGGTCACGACCCTCAGAAATGAGGAATACGACGCAGAGAGAAAGAGATTTAACAAGCGAGTAAGCAGAAGCACTACCAAAGAGTAATGAAACGGTCTCACTTAATGATATGATAGGACATTCCGTGTACATCGGCGTTAACACACGTGGACGACTCCTTAATCGTTCCAGTGCCACAAGTGCCACAGGCCAGGTCCTGATGGAACACGCTGAGGTGATTGACCAAATAGGCAGCTCGTTGCCGCTTTCGACATCTTTCTTGGTGGTAGAATATTCTCGGCGTCGACTGCAATCAGCTTGTTTGTGGCCGTAGGCTCCACATCAATAAGAGCAAGCTTTGAACGGGCTCTCGTTTCCCTGGTTTAGCAAAACTTATTGCACACAGGGGGTGTATGATGAGGAATGCTTGTACCAGTCTGCCTTCCCAATTGGCAACCTCACCGATAATAATGGGCAGCAGCACTACCATCGCGAGAGGACCAGCACTGCGATCACCAACCCGCACGCCAAGCGTGGTGATTATTGGAATTTCTCTGTAGATGGTAGAAACAAAACAGCCACAGCCCCTAGTCAGTAGTGGAGCCAGGGATAGCAGCCCCGTTATCCCTGGCTCCGGCAGCGGTTATGGTAACGGCGGAGCAGGCGGTGAAAAGAGTCTCCGGAAGAAATAACGCTGCCACCCCCGTCGACTAGACCTGGCAACTTATAACGCACGCACTTTTAGGACACACGAAAAGGAGATTGAGTTGGGAGAAGCAGTGAGCAAGTTGCGTTGGGATATAATAGGGCCGTCTGAAGTCCGAAGATATGGCGAGGAATCCACAATCTTGAAATCTGGCAACCCACTCCATTACCGGACGGGCGATCAGCAATCTCAGGGCGGTGTCGGATTCATCGTCTACAAGTCTCCGAGAGCTAAATTGACCCGATACTACTCTGAATACATCTCGGACGTCAGGCTATACGAGACTAGGTGGGCCCTCAAACAACCTGAGAATGGCAAAGCGCCAGATGATGATGGAATCACAGCAGAACTCACAAAAGCGGGCGGAAAACCAAAACTTAAAGTCCTTCAGCGATTGCTCAATTCCGCCATTCAGCAAGGCACAACGCCAGAGGCGTGGCACAGGAGCGCGGCGACCTTGCTCTTCAAAACAGGCGACAAAACCACAGACCCGAGCTTGCCGCCGAGCCATGTCCACAAGCTGCTTCCGAAAGCCACCACGAACCGTCTCGGCAATAGATTCGAAGACTTCCAATCTCCCGAACAAGCCGGCCTCCGGAAGAGCTCCAGCACCATAGACTTCATCCACACACTGCGGCTGATCATACAGAAGAAATGAAAGAATGATGAGAAAGCCTACGATTCGGTGGAAACCTGGGCCGTCTCGAGGTTACTGCAGGGATGCCGAATCGACTACCGGCACATGCAAGCGCTAAAACGTCTGTACGAAAATGCCACCATGTTAGCCCGCAAACAGGACCAGACAACGAGGCCGATTCAACTGCAGCGAGGCAGACGTGATCGCCCCTAAGATGCCTCGAAGCCTCCGGACTGAAACGAACTAGACACCACTTCAATGGCGAGAACATCAATCACTCTCGGTTTGCCGACAATGCAGTTGCAATGGCAGAGACTCTGGAAGACCTCGACGCAACGCTCAACGACCTTAGCAGACCCTCTGAACAGGCGGGCCCACGCATGTACATGAGCAAGACAAAGGTTACGTCGAACGCTAAAGTTCTACCTTACCCTGCAATGGTTGAGAGCTCTGCACTGGAAACTGTAGACGACCACGTACACCTAGGACATACGATTCAATTAGGCAAGTCCAATTTCGAGAAGGAGGTCAGCCGCCGAATTCAACATGCGTGGCTGCCCGTTCGGGAAACTCCGCGACATCCCAAAATCGTCCAAAGTCCGTCATCCATCAAAATCCTTAGTGCCTGAAGACCAAAGCCCTCGAACAGTGTGTGTTGCCAGATGACTCACAGCTCAGAAACGTGGTCGCTCACTATGGGCCCCACAAGAAGGCTTAGAGTCACTCGGCGGGCGATAGAGAGAGCCACGCTAAGAGCATCTCCACGTGGTCAAACCAGAAATGAGGAGATCCGTAGAAGAACCAAATTTATCGACTTAGTTCAGCGAGTCGCGAAGTTGAAGTGAAAATGGACGTTGGGATCCCAAGGTGCTGGAATGGCGACCCCGCACCAGTAAACTTTGCGTTGATCGACCCCCAACTAGGTGGACAGGCGACATGAGACGAGTCGCAGGCAGCCGCTGGATACAAGCAGCCCAAGACCGCGGACACTGGAACTCCCTACAAAAAACATGTTATAATATGTGGCCCATACTTCTTTACGGATGCTAATCCTGGTCAGTCAAAGAGGACCCAAGAAAATGTCTAGAGGCATTCGAGATGTGGGCTTATCGATGGATGCCAAGTATCAGCTGGACCCAAAACGCCAGCAATGAGGATGTCCTGCGACGTGCCGGCCGCCATCGCGAACTTTGGAAAACTGTCAAAAAGAAAAAAAAGTTGCTTATCCGGGGCATGCGCTTAGGCAAGACAGATACGGCCTCTTGCTACTCATTATGATGGGCAAAGTAGCAGCAAAGAGGTGTATCGGTCGCAAGAGGAAGTCCCGGCTGCGAAACATCAGGGAACGGACCGGTATCCCAGCTTCTCAGCCTCGCGAGGGACAAGGCAAAATATGCCACTCCGACTGCCAACCCTCACTAGCTGGAGAGGCACCTAAAAAAAGAAGACAAAAAAAACGTATGTCCAGCAGTGGACGTCAATCGGTTGAAATGATGATGATGATGATGACGTCACGCAGAAATCCGAAAGATGTAATCTTAAACTTTGAATCTCCAATAGACTGAGCGGGTCTCTTCATGTGTTGGCCCTTCAGATCCCACTTCTGATGTAGGATGACTACGGGCGGGTGCGTGTCTTTGTCGGTAATTTAGGTAGACGTGGGTAGTTTCGGGCGAAGAGACCAGACACTCTTGGTAGAACAGAGCTACAATTATAAGTATGGTAATTTATAAGGAGCAGACTATACGCTCCACCAAGTACGAATGCACCACCGCAGCTCAACCACCGGTCCGACCCGACCGAGTGCTATCAATGCAATGCGCCGTCCCGCGCCGGTGAGTCTTATAAGAACCTGCATACGTCACTTAGTGTTGCGTAAAGAGAGGGGGTGATGCCACTCTCTTGTCTGTAGTACATGACTCCAAAACTAGATGGCGCTGCTGTCTGATTGCCGTCATATACAAAGTATGTGTAAGAACTATTGTTTGCTGTTATGATTATGTTTTTTAATGTGCAAGCGTGTTTGTGCAAGCCATTTTCGACATGTATTGGTTAGTCTTAACAGGAACGCTTACGAGCTTGAACCATGCATTTATGTTTTGTTATCCACTGTAAGTAAGCCCTTGACGGCAACCTCTCCTGATGGTTAGTGATGATGCAGTATGATGGAAAACTAAGATGGTAGCAGGCTAAACTGTCAGGGGTATGGTAAACAAATACTCCTAATTGGTTTCTACGCGAAATCGTGTCGGAACGCTAAATCGCTTTGTCGGTAGGGTGGTAACTAGCTCTGGTAGGGCATCCGGGAAGTATGCAACGGGTCCCCCGGGTGTCCAGTAAAACCTGCGGAAGGGACATGCCGTGGTGGTTTTTAGTTCGTGAAGCGGGGGGTGGGTGTCCAACCTCCTTCCCACCCAAAGGTACGGAGGTAGCCATAAAGCTTTTCCACCACGACAAAAAAAAGGGTGGTAACTAGCCATGGCCGAAGCCTTCCACCAAACCAGACTCGAGCCAGGAATCGAACCTGAAATAATCGATGTCAAAATAATCTGAAAGGTGAAGGAAGCTTTACAAGCAGTTAAACAATAACACGCGGCATTGAATCCCCTAACCGCGACAGTTTGACTGACTTACTGACTGTCTAAATACAATTGATAACAATAGCCATAGTACGAGCGTGGGCTGATAATGCACCGCGGCATGTATGTCCTGAATACTCGCCTTGATTGACCCAGATCTTCGTATCTAAATTGCAGAATGTAGCTGTCAAAACGTTGATGACATCTGAGTACAAATGATACGAATACTTCAATTGACTTTTGGCCTTATCGCAATTGCTGTTGCAATTGGAGCATGAAATTTAATAAGTAATGTTAGAGATATTGTTTAAACAATTAAAATTTCACTTGCTTCAACAGTGAAGGAAAACATCGCGAGGAAACTTGCACGCCTGAGAGTTATTCGTAATGTTCTCAAAGGCGTGTGAAGTCTGCCAATCCGCAAATGACCAGCGAGGTGGACTATGGCCAAACCCTTCTCATATTGTGAGGAGACCCGTGCTCTGTAGTGAGCCGGCAATGGGTTGATGATGATGAACTTTTCCGTGTTCTTAAATTGATTATGAACATTGTTATACTTTTAACTCGTAATTCTAACAGCCACTTGACTTCGTAGCTGCCTGTCTTTCTACTGAACTCCAAATGTTGCCTCAAGAATTACTTTTATTGACTATTTTATTTATATTTAATTTCTTTAGAAAAATTTCTAGTAGGGAAGTCAAAATTGAGCTAATAATGTTTTAACATTTTACAAAGTTTATGAAAATCAATGTTTAGTTTATTTAAAAGTAATATAAAATTACTGAATATGGCCAGCGTGGTGGACTATGGCCAAACCCTTCTCATATTGAGAGGAGACCCGTGCTCCGTAGTGAGCCGGTAATGGGTTGATCATGAATGTTACAGATAAGGAAATTAGAAGACTTTGTAAGTCCATTAGATGGTTGGATCGTAAGATGTTTTGGCAGTCAGTTTCAAGTCAAGTCATTAAGCGAAACACCTTAATGGAGCATTTTTACGAATGCATGTAGACATCCTCAATCGATGGGCTACCACATGTTGCAGGGAATTTTGCCACCACTTTTTTTTTTATTCACTACAAGTAAGCCCTTGACGGCAATCTCTCGTGATGATAAGTGATGATGCAATCTTAGATGGTAGCGGGCTAACCTGTCAGGGGCATGGTAAACCCACACTCCTATTGGTTTCTACGCGACATCGTGCCGGAACGCTAAATCGCTTGGCGACACGTCTTTGTCGGTAGGGTGGTAACTAGCCACGGCCAAAGCCTCCCACCAGACCAGACTCGAGCCGGGAATCGAATCCAGGACCTCCAACTTTAAAATGCGACAGCGCACGCGCTGCGCCAAGGAGGTCTTCAAAAACGTCACCACGGTCCAGTGTTTCTCTGTGACTTTTGGTTAGGTTAGCCCACCTAGTCCTGTGTTGAAGTTTACCAACACCGATTTCCGTTACCGGGTCGCCACTTCAGAACCTATCCTACCCATTGCCACTTAATCTTCACAAATAGTTGAGCTAAATCGATTCACTCTCGTTCTCATACGGAACTACTCATCTGATTTGATCACGTAATAACGTGACCTATTCTATAGGCTATAGGAGAATAGGTTGCTTTATTACCAGCTGAATAACCCGTAAGTTTTCATGTGAGGTCCATAAGAGACCGTTTCCGAAATCATTACTGGCAACTGAGAGAGATTTTAGACGAGATGATATCACGAACTTTGTCAAAATTACCATCGACGTAGTCAGGTATAATTTTGCTTTACTTGGTCATCAGCTCATTCTATTGCTTAATTTACATATTGCACTTAAAATTACATATATTAATACGTATAATTTATAACTCGGCTCCATTCTCTGCCTGGAGACAATAGGTAACAAAAGTAGGTTAGGTTAGTAAAATATAACGCTAACCCGACCTGGATTTTCAGTGAAAACTATATCGATGGCGTTTAACAAATTCTCTCCCATTCTCAGTATTGAAAGACACATCCACGTAAGGCAATATGAACTCTATACCAGAATAATAAAGTTCTGATTGCTGTGTTGGGTATAATCGCGTGTTAGTTAGTGACTTTACGAGAACAATGTGATAGGTACCGTATACCTATTCGTACCCCTTACGATTTTCAGTAGTAATTTACGTCAAGCCGAAAAGGCACGTCACTATTTGGTACATACAATATATTCTTGATTTAGCATGTACCTGATTTCAAAGCTCACTAAACGCACCCCAAGGGACTATCTTTTTATTCCGTCAAGCATATATTTTCTATAATTTGGAATAAAATCTCAACTAGGATTAAAAAGTATGAGTTGCTGGTCCGTCTTATATAAACTGTTGAAATTAATTAATTAATTTTATATATTCCCTCCCAAGTTACCAAGGTAAAAAGTATAATATAAAAAGCTTATATTAAAATTTAGCTAATTATAAAGAGTTTATTATAAAAAACCCTTAGTACGATCGTGTGGTTTAATCGTTTATTATCATTAAACAAATAACTATACATTTTTATAAAGTACTATTTCAGATTTTTAGTTTCGCAGAGGTTGATTTCCAATTTTGAATAATATTTAGCTAGCAATGTTCTTATCAGAAATGTTTCTTGGTTTAGTAACTTGTGATTTGGTACAAATATTTGGACACTGTACCTTGGTTACGAAATTCGCAAAGGAAAATAGGTTATCACCAAGATAAAGTTTATTTGCTGTGATAACAAGAAATTCCAAACGCGACTGTTACAGTTTACTTTGGTTGCTTGTGAGATAATAATATTATATGATTGGAGTTAACTTACACTTCTTACTCGAATAATATAATATCATATTATATGGGCAGCTGTGGTAGCTTAGTGGTTAGGGCGTCCGCCTCCTAATCAGAGGACGGCGTTTCGAATCCGAGCACGCACCTCCAACTTTTCGGAGATATGTGCGTTTAAAAAAAAATTAAAATATCATTTGCTTCAACGGTGAAGAAAAACATCGTGAGGAAACTTGCATGCCTGAGAGTACTCCATAATGTTCTCAAAGGCGTGTGAAGTCTGCCAATCCGCACATGGCCAGCGTGGTGGACTATGGCCAAACCCTTCTCATATTGAGAGGAGACCCGTGCTCTGTAGTGAGCCGATAATGGGTAGATCATGATGATGATGATTTTATATGGCAACGTATTCATAATAATATGTATAATAAACAAGATTTTGAGCAATATGGTATGTATAAATTTGACGATTGATTCTAATTAGACCAGGGCGCGTTTGAAACCCTCATAGCTTTAGTTTTAAGTTTACGAATATAGTTATCACCCACTACTATTTAAATTATTGACGCGTCAAAAATGCCTCTCAATGGATTATATGAATAAAGATTGCTTAATTGAATGAGGTTGAAATTATGGATGTTTGTTTGTTTTTACATCCGAAGCTAAAACGTCACACAGATATTCCTTAAATTGGTACTGAGATTGCTGTTACCCTAGGGTACTTTTTATCTCAAAAAAGAACCGATAACTGGATAATATGGAAAATAATGCACGACTTCAAAGCAAAATCTTACACTCGTAGTTTTCAAAAAATCTTATTGATAGTCAAAGTAATATAATAAATTTTAGGCCGGCGAAGAAAAGATTTGCCGTGGGTAGTTTAAAAATACAAACAGCTCGCTAGTCCGTGGCTCATAGCAATATCATAAAAATATTGCTTCCGAACTCGTAACCTTTTAATAACATATCCCTAAACAAGATATGTGTCAAGAAAGCTATTAGAATCTAGTTCACTTTATCGATTTACCTTACTTAAATTGAGGGTACCCTACCAAAATACATAGGCTATACGGTTTCAAATGAATTCACATGCCCAATAGCACTCAGGAGATTAAAACGAATCCAATAGCATCTTATACGGTACAAATTTATTGACCGAAATAATCGAAGTCTTAAGAGTTTACTCGGGTGAAATTTCTCTTTGCACATACGGGTATGCTCGCTGCATAGCCAAGTTACGTGTAAATTACAGATTTAAAAGAACGAACTGTATATGAATTTATGATACAAAGGCGCCACGCTATTGGATCCCGTCACAACAGTGGCAAGTGATTGGTCCACGAAAAACAGCAATAACAATTTTCAGCATCGTCATCATCAACTGGCTGAAAAAGTTTTTACGGATATACGATTGAAACGCGAATACAAACATTTGTAACCCAATCCTAACATGTATTTCAATTATTGATGGCATCTGTGCGTATATACTTAGCGGTTGAATAGGTTACTTGCGCAAATTGGGTCATCGGGATCGATAGAATCACGCAATGAGATACGGAATGGTAAGGGTTGTCAAAAGCACAAAGTAAAAAAAAAAATTAAACAGGTTATGACAGCGGCGTTTCCTCGATAGCTAATGTTTGTACTATACCTTTGGCTCCGTCGAGATATTGCCGTGTTATTATGTGATAATAATCGAAAAATGTACCCTAACCGGCACTGAAGCAGTGTTTATACTGCAGTTATAAGTCATTGGGTGTTTAAGAAGAAAATACCAGTCCAAAAAGCTAAATATTTTTGTGTTAGATAACCCATTTATACAAGTTTTTTTTATACAAGTTAGCCCTTGATAACTGCAATCTCACCTGATGGTAAGTGATGATGCAGTCTAAGACGGTAGCGGGCATACCTGTTAGGGGCATGGTAAACCCATACTACCTAATTGGTTTCTACACGATATAGTAAGCGCTAAATAGCTTGGTGACATGTCTTTGTAGATAGGTTGGTAACTAGCCACGGCCGAACGCTCCTACCAGACCAGACTCGGAGTTACGGAGGTCGTCAAAACCTGTATTGAAACCACCCTACACATTTTATTTTCCTCTGTGATGCAAACGAGATAAAAGAGCTCATCTAGTTATTTATGAATTAATTAATGAAAACACTTTTATTTAACACTACAAAAATACAACAGAACTGAATGAATTATAAATAACAAAGGAGAAAATAAAACAGCTGAGAGAATTTCGCGGACATAGCCATCTCATCCAGACAATCAATCAAAGCAAACGCAGACAGTTACAGTACTGAGGTAGATGGTGCATATAATATATATTATAGGTATAATATAATTTTATAAGTAAATAAACATCAACCGATAATAATAGGTTTCAATTGTATGTATAATATTAAATTATAGGTAAACACATTAATAGAGATAAAAGAATCATCATCATCATCATGATCAACCCATATTCGGCTCACTACAGAGCACGGGTCTCTTCTCAATGTGAAAGGTTTGGCCATAGTCCACCATTCTGGCCATGTGCGGAGTGGCAGACTTCACACGCCTTTGAAGCCATGCAGGTTTCCTCACGATGTTTTCCTTCACCGTTGAAGCTAATGATATTTTAATTGCTTAAAAACGCACATAACTCCAAGAAATTAGTGGTGCTTGCCCGGGTTCCAACCCCCGACCTCTGATTAGGAGGCATACTCCCTAACCACTAGGCTATCACAGCTTTTTTAATAAATATACATGTCGACAACTGACAACCCTACGTGAGGTTGTTGCACTGTTTGTATTCCAATTTACAACCGCCACCGACAGATCGTTGGCTCACAATGCTAAGGAACTCCGAAAAGCCGCATTTGTTTTCATAATCTCGCATTAAAAATATTCATCCATTATCGACCGGCATTAGGTACAAAGACCTTTACCTAAGGGCATACATACGCCGGCGATTAGTGAGCGTGTTTCCAGCTAGATCAAACGTGTCTAGAAAACACCAAAAATAAAATGTTACGCTACGAAAAACTGCACGATTACAATATGTGTAAAAACATGCGATATACAATAAACAGCAAGTATAATTTGCTACATTCCGCCAACAACAGCGGAATATAGCAAATTATACTTGCTGTTTATTGTTTATCATGGACTTCCGCAAAGTAACGCCTGCTTCTATTCATTATTTGACTTGCGATATGTTTTTCTTGATTGTAAGTCTATGTTTGCGTGGTTTGAGATTCAAAACAAGGTGAATTTCTTGAGAATACTTGAAGCCATATGATGTAAACATCATGTGGTTTCACGTATGGTTCAAACCATAAATAAAAAAGCATCGTTTTCTACTATAACGTTACGAGTTAATTTGAACGTTCTATTTTGTTTTAATATCCAAATGATGTATGTGATGTAAGGACACTGAGGGCAAATGATTTTGATATATACTCGTAAAACAAAGGTTCTTTAATCGGTGCATTTAGTCGAAAATTGGCTAAAGGAGAGATTTTTCTAACGTCATGCATCTTAAACAAAGATCTTTTGATGTACATATAATATGTAGTATTCAAAGAATTAGTCTAGCCATTCTAAGGGGGAACGCTGCCAGTATCTTAGGGACCTTGCCTAAAGGGACTCCTTTTAATTATATATTTTAGTTATGATGTTAAATATTTATTTATTTTGTAAGATTTTTAGTTTTAGGTTAATCTAATTTTATTTCAAGTTATATGTGAACGAAATATATCTAGCAACAAATGTAGTATACCGATTGATATGCCACCTTGCGATTATGTTATTCCAATACACTGAACTTGAGGCTAGTTTTTTTGAGGCTGACCGTCGCGTCGCGTGGTTTATCTGTGATGGGTCTAAATAATTGTATTAATAAGCAGTGTTACCTAGTAAGATTTCGCAGAATACCCACGCGCCAATGGTTAGACTGAGAATTGAAACACGATTTAAAAAACGCTCACAGCACGCCAGTGTGTAAACAACCTATGATTTCAGTATTACTGTCACGTCTGATTGTGCGTCACACCTTTAATGTAAGCGCTAGCCAAGAACTTGGCTTAACATTAAAATAACGCTGCAGTATAATAAGAATATTGCACAACGGAGCTGTGATAGCCTAGTGGTTAGGACGTCAGCCTCTAATCAGAGGTCGGGGGTCCGAACCCGGCCACGCACCTCTTAACCGGGCTTGAACAGCCCGGTTACGCAGTGGCAACCAATAGGTTAGTACATCTAATAGACAGTCCGAAAAAAAAATTACGGTGGTAAAAATATAATAGAACGCCAATACTCAAGGTTCATAAAGTTCAAGAAGCCACTCAACTTTTCAAAGGTTAAGTACTAAGTCCTTAAAACTGTAATCTGTATTGTAATACACTCGTCTATTGAAGAGTCAGCTTTTTCTTTTTTTTTAAGTTTTATGAAAATGAATCTCTTTTATTATTTTTTTATGAAAATCAATCCTCGACTATCTTCCCACATTCTTCTCCCTTCAATGAAAGATATACTAGATGATATGCTGGCAGCGAAATCGCGGGCAAAACGTACGTACGTACGTTCACAAAATATATTCAATATAATATCGAACTTTACACATAAACTAATATAGTCAGGGACGCGAAGTAAATAAGATTAAACAAAATACTTAATAAAATATCGTGCAAAATAATTATATTTGGGGTTTGAAAATTTCAAGTTAAATTTTATTTTTCAAATCGAATTTGTATTGCGTACACACATTTACAATCAAAAATGAAATAAAAAGTAAAAAATATTAATAAAAAAATCATGTTAAATTATGTATGTATTTCAAGATTTTTAATGCCAATAAGTTTTAACTATTTCATCTACATATACACATTACTGAAATAAAAAAAATAATTTGAAGTGTGATCTTGAAACTTTAATAAGGTTCGAATAAGATAACTTGAATGACAGCTAGACCCACATATAAAAAGATAGTTACTGTGTGTTAATCTGTATGCTAATTTAAACGGCTAGACGACATCTTTCCAGGACGTTCCATCTTTTATACAGTGGTGGTAGGATAGCAAAACCCTCTAAACGGCAAGAGGATTATACAGGGGTGGTTGGTTACATAAAATTAATTATTTGCTCCGTTGCTTCTTGAAAGAAAGGACGCAGAATAACAAACGCAGTTTCTCATTCTTTTCATGCCTAATATGCTTACTCAATTCCTCTAGTTTTAAGCTGTTAAGTTACAGATTAGCACTGAGGACAAACCTCTTCGGTTTTTTCGGTGCCGTTATTGTAATATTAATTATATTCCTTTTATATTAATAATAAAAAATAAAAAAAAACATATATACATTAAACTCGTAAGTAAAGATTAACAACGATGTAAATTTATGATGTGACAAAGTATTGTAATGTGATACATTAGCATCAAATACAATGAATATTCGATACAACGGAGGCCGTATGATAATGTCTATAGTCTACACTGATATTATAAAGAGAACAGTACGCTAGTTTGTTTGTATGTGATCGATACTCTCTAAAACTACGTAGCTGATTTTAATAATTCTTTTACCATTACGAAGCTTGTTTATCCCGAAGATTTCGCCCAAGTATGTACATATTTGTAAAGCAAGGTAGAAGTAGAAAAAGCTTTTCATCTGTGTGCGCTGATTAAATGCTAGTTTGTACTTAATACTATTTACTACATAAGTAAGAGTCATTCGATGATCTAAAATAAAGTTTGCGAAGTCATATGTCTATCTCTTATGAATAAGCCACAAATTGCGCATTGTATGTCGAAAATAAAAATAAAATATCCCAATAAAATATCATTCGCTTCAACGGTGAAGGAAAACATCGTGAGGACACCTGCATGCCTGAGGGTTCTCCATAATGCTCTAAAAGGCGTGTGAAGTCTGCCAATCCGCACATGGCTAGCGTGGTGGACTATGGCCAAACCCTTCTCATATTGAGAGGATACCCGTCCTCTGTAGTGAGCCGGCAATGGATTGATCATGATGATGATCATGTCGAAAATAATGTACGTATATGAAGTTTAGTTCTAAACTTTGGAGCATGTTATTTGGATATAAAGCTAAATAGATATCTAAATACGGACGAGAGGGAATTTAACGTCTACGCGGCTCTTATTCTAAAAAAACATTACATTGAAATTAGTTAACGCGTGGAACAGCTAGTAGAAGATGTTGTACGCATCGAGTAACTACACAACAATGAAACTATTTGGGTATTCAAGGTCATACAAGGAGGATGTGTTACACCGACTCCAAAGATAGGATGTTCTCAATTCGATGGGTTCAAAAGAGTTTGTATGTCTGTTCCCCTTTTAAGGCTGAACCACTGGAGAAATCTTGACGAAATCGGTCCATTTATATGCATCAAAATGGACATGCGGGGATAAAAACGGCCCTAAACAACACAAGAATGAAACTATTTGGGTGTTCAAGGTCACACAAGGAGGATGTTACACCGACTCCAAAGATAGGATGTTCTCAATTTGATGGGTTCAAAAGAGTTTGTATGTCTGTTCCCCTTTTAAGGCTGAACCACTGGAGAAATATTGACGAAGCCGGTCCATTTATATGCATCACAATGGGCATGCGGGAATACAAACGGCCCTAAACCTATGTCCATGTGTGGTCGTCAATGGGTCGATATGATGACGTGTTTAAAAAGATAGTCCTTATCTTTGAGATGTTGGAGTTGTTATTATATTACCGTTTACTTAATCTATATATATAAAAGCGAAATACCACTGACTGACTGACTGACTGACTGATGATCACGATATCTCAGGAACTATAGAACGAACGAACTTGAAATTTGGAAGGTAGATTTCTTTTATGAAGTAGAGGTCAGCTAAGAACCGGTTTTGAGAAAATCCACCCCTAAAGGGTTGAAATGGGGGTTGGAATTTTGTATGAAAGTCCTTTATTTTTGAACTTAGAGACATGAAAATTGGCAACAAATTTTTTTATTATAAATGATAAAGATCTGTATAATCAATGTTACGAAAATCTACCCCAGCGGGGGTGAAATGGGGGTGGGGCGTTTTCATGAGGATTCTATGTTTTCGAAGTTAGGGACATGAAAATTGACATTTAGGTTATTTGTTTTAAATAATAAAAACCTGTATACGCAATATTACAAAAATTCACCCCTAAGGGGTAGAAATGGGGGTTGGAAGTTTGTATGAAAGTCCTATATTTTTGAAGTTGAGACATGAAAGTTAGCAACTAAGTTATTAATTATAAATAATAAAGATCTGTATGACCAATAATGCGAAATCTACTTCAAGGGGGGTGAAATGGAGGTAGAAAGTTTTCATGAGGATTCTAAGTTTTCGATATTAGGGACATGAAAATTGGCATTTAGGTAATTTCTTTTAAATAAAAAAACGTGTATACGCAATATTACAAAAATGGGGGTTGGAAGTTTGTATGAAAGTCCTATATTTTTGAAGTTAGAGACATGACAGTTGGCAACTAAGTTGTTAATTATAAATAATAAAGATCTGTATGATCAATGTTGCGAAAAACCACCCCAAAGGGGGTAAAATTAGGGTTGGAAGTTTTCATCAGGATTCTAAGTTTTGGACATGCAAATTGCCATTTAGTTTATTTGTTTTAAATAATAAAAACCTGTATATAATATATTACAAAAATCCACCCCTAAAGGGTTGAAATGGGGGTTGAAAGTTTGTATGAAAGTCCTATATTTTTGAAGTTAGAGACATGAAAATTGGCAACTAAGTTGTTAATTATAAATAATAAAGATCTGTATGATCAATTTTGCGAAAATCAACCCGAAAGGTGGTAAAATGGGGGATGGAAGATTTCATCAGGATTCTTAGTTTTCGAGGTTATGGACATGAAAATTGGCATTTAGGTTATTTGATTTAAATAATAAAAACCTGTATATACGCAATATTACAAAAATCCATCCCAAAAGGGGTAAGGGGTTGGAAGGTTACATGTAAGTTCTGAGTTTTTGGAATTAGAGAAATGAAAATCGGCAATTATAGCATTACTTTTCAGTAACTATGACATGTAGGTATAAGCTCTTTTGCAAAATCACACATTGAAAGTGGAAACATAAAGAATGAGAAAGAATTTTGAAGTTAGGCCCTGCTTAGGCGTAGACATCCGCTAATAATTTGTGAAAATCCGCCGCAAAGAGGATAATACCGGGGTTCATGTTGGTTGAAAATCTTATAAAGTTTTACTTCTTTGAATCCATTGGAATACTATGTACTCCTTACTATCCAGACAAAATCATAGTAATATTATAAATGCGAATGTGAGTTTGTATGTTGGTTTGTCCTTCAATCTCGGCGCAACAGAGCAATGGATCGACATGATTTTTGAAATTATAGTGGAGGACCTGGAGAGTGACATAGGAGAGTTCCCGTTGGAATTTTTACAACTTATTCTGACTGAATTTTAAAAACTAATTCCACGCGGGCGAAGTCGCGGGCGCCAGCTAGTTTAATATATAGGTGTAATCAAAAATTGTTTTTGCTTATTGTTCAACAGGCATAAATCCCTCAGACAGTGCAGTGGGTCACAGGGAGTTACAGAATAGCGTATTGGATAAAAGCAGGCGTCACTTTGCGAAAGAATAAAATTGCTTAGTGACTGAGATCTCCTACGGATGCTCCGGTGGCAGAGCGCGTTGGGAGCGAAGTTGGAGATCTGTATGGAGTGGTGTGTAAGAATTTAAAAAACTAAAAATCATCATAATCAATCAACAAGCGCGGGTCTCCTCTCAATATGACAAGGGTTTGGCCATAGTCCACCACGCTGGCCATGTGCGGATTGGCAGACTTCACACGCCTTCGAGAACATTATGGAGAACTCTCAGGCGTGCAGGTTTCCTCAGGATGTTTTCCTTCATCGTTGAAGCAAGTGATATTTTGATTGCTTAAAAACGCACATAACTCCGAGAAGTTAGAGGTACGTGCCCGGGTTCGAACCCCCGACCTCTGATTAGGAGGCTGACGTCTTAACCACTAGGCTATCATAGCTTAGCAGAAACTAAAAATAACATCACGCAAATGGTCCTGGTTTTTGCGGATTAAACCCTTATAAAGCTTAATATTCATTGTACACTTCAGCACTAATGCAAATTCTTTGTTCTGCATTCACGTAACTGCACTCGTAAAACATGACAAAAGGAAACAAAAAACAAACATCCTCTTAATCTAAAACTTTACCAGGAAGTCTGTACATTTAGTTCATAAAGGAACCGTTCCACTAAAAGAAGTACTTAACTTGAAACAAAAAAAAAAAAACAGGAAAAAGATCGCAAAGTCGGAAAGCACAGGCTAAAAACTAGTAAGCCCCGGGGACTTCAGTCAAGTCCACTTTACATCCTCCCAACTAGATGGAGCTAGTTGCGAATTTAACCTGAACTTGCTCACGTACTTTCTAGTTTGCACAGCAACAAAGCCTTCGGTGTTCTAGATAAAAATATCTCCGGAGACGATCTCTCGGTTATTTTTAGCCTCCCTAGGTAAAATCTATCGCTATAGTACAAGTTTAAAGACTGTTTGTGATTTTTTTTATACACTACAAGTCAGCCCTTGACGGCTATCTCACCTGGTGGTAAGTGATGATGCTGTCTAGGATGGTAGCGAGCTAACCTGTTGGAAGTATGATAAACCCACGCTCCTAGTTGGTTTCTACGCGACATCGTGCCGGAACGCTAAATCGCTTGGACCCACCACCCTACCGACAAAGACGTGTCGTCTTTGTCGGTAGGTTGGTAACTAGCCACGGCCGAAGCCTCCCACCAGACCAGACTCGAGCCGGGAATCGAACCCAGGACCTCCAACTTGCGACAGTGCACGCACTGCGCCACGGAGGTCGTCGATTTGCAATTCTATATCTTAATGGTCCAGTTTTTCATGTTCGACAATGGACTCGTGTTTTTGGTGCGATTCCCGGATAGCGTCAAACATTTTAAAACATTACGTAAATCTTAGAAACCCGCAGTTAGAAAAAAAAGTGTTGTTTTAATGTGAACGTGTCGAAGAAGGTAAGTAATACAATCAGTCACGTGCTTTACCACTAAACTTGTGACAATCACTTTGACGGAATTTAAACCACCGTAGCGGGTCGGGAAGAAGCGTGGAGGGAAACCAACAGAGAATTAATTTTAAAAATTAACCACCTAGAAGTTAAACCTCTAAATCAAACTCTCCTTTTAGAACTGGCTGCCTGTTCCCAGCATTGGGATAGCAAGCCGAGAAGGAACACACGATAAACTAAGTTACCCAATATAAGTTTTAACTATATAGCATATTCTCTTGCTTTAAGATTAGGTACACTCATGCTTGCTCGCTCGTTTCCCTTTTTATGTTTTTGCATTGTACGCAATCATTTGTCGTGAACATGCATTAAGAACAGTAACACACTATTCAATTTTAACAATAGTATAGCGTTAATCAAGGATCTTAGAACCTTGACTACGTGCAAAATATTATTCTATATTTCTCAAATAGTAAAACTGAAAGCCGCTACCAACCTATTTCACTAAAAGCTCCAAATTATAAACTGCTTTCACCCTGAGGAGGTATTAACGTGGCGTGACGACTGACTTAGCCAAATATTTGAAAATTATTGAAAGTAATATCTCCCTATTCTTATAAATAAAATAAATTCTCTTTTTAGTTTGGTTTGGTTTCTTTAAAGCTATAAATTGCTTTTACGAATATAAGACTGCACGGAACTGGTACCAGGTGTTTCTATATTTAAGATGACTATAGATTTTCCAAGTTTCACGTAACCTAACCCTTCATTAGCATACCTCGTCGAGTCTATTTCGAAGCTCGTTAAGCTAATTACGTGCCTGTTAGACATTGTTGCTAGATAGCTGCTTACACTATGACCTTATTACGGACGTAGGTAATCGCCACGTGTGTGAATTTAGTTTACCTGTATATTATTTATGACATCCTAGCACAAGTAAAATAATTACTTAAAGGATGTCCCAACAACGGATAAATGTTATGTAAAACGTATTTTTTGAATCTTTTTTTTTTCATTATTTCGTTAAGTCCTTGATGGCCTTAGTTTGACGACCTCGGTGGCGTAGTGCGGTTCGATTCCAGGCTCTAGTCCGTCCAGTGGGAGGCTTCGTCCGTGGCTAGTTACCATCCCACCGACAAAGACGTGTCTAAGTGTGTCTGGCACGGTGTCAGGTAGAAATCAATTAGGAGCACGGCTTTACCATAACAACCTCTAACAGGTTAGCACGCTGCCGTCTTAGATTACATCAGCACTTATCACCAGGTGAGATTGCCGTCAAGGGCTAACTTGTAGTGGACAAAAAAGTAAGGCACACAAAGGGACCTGAATCAAAGTGAAATATAAAACTACATATTGGCATTATAAAGATCGCGCAAATTCTTCCAAAAGAAAACCACGGTTCTTGTACAAGAACCCGCTTATCTTATTAATAATATTTGTAGCGGCAAAACAATACAGATTTATTTTAACTATACCTATTACGGATCATGAGATACAACCACTGTAAGACAGACGGACAGATAAGCGGATGGTGAAGACGATTTAAAGAAATGTATGCCCATAAGAATATATCCAAATTCAATGTAGACAAGTCTTATGAAAATTAGATATAAAATTGGATACAAAATTTTGCTCTAACAGGATTGCTGTGAATTGGTTATGAGTGACAATGCAAGATATTGCATTAATTAATTAATGCTTTGTTATGAAAATTTATTAATGCATCATTTCTTCGTACACGTCTTCTTCTTCCACTCACTTCTATCAGCCGTCAGCTCACTAGCCACACCTTTTACCCGCATATCCTCTTTTACACAATCCATCCATCTCGTCTTTGGTCTTCCTCTACTCGTTTGCCCTTCCACATTCATATAACCATACCATGCTAGCCTATAAACTCCTTATGAGGGAATTGGTGAAATTTTTAGACAAATCAAATATCTTTTAGTAAAGTCTGTTTCTAACTTTATCGGCGGTTTACTAACAAACATCTGTTTAGAGGTTTGATTTACAATTTGCACTTAAGAAGTCGTAACTTTTGCTGTCGCTAAACGCACGTGCGCCACGTCATGGCTTCAAAGCAGTTCACGTTGCCACAAAGGAATGTCGTAATAAATATGCTTCAAGTGACAGGCGACTGGCATCTCACTAATATAACAAGTATTTTAAAAAACTGTTTTTTTTTGGGATTTCAGTCTACCGACACAAAATATTATAACAGAAATACAGCTATTTTCATCGAAATTTTTTTTTGTAAATACTATAGAGAGAGTTTAATAAACCTTATGACTTAAGATTATGTGACCTGTATAAATGAGTCTTATTTTAAAACTAAATTTGGCTGTGCAAAGTCAAAGAGCCGTATAGATTACAGCCTAACTTTTTTTGCAATATCGTTTATAACTACTAAAATCAGGGCGCATATTTTGCTTTGCAGATGATACTGTTGCTTTATTTGAGGGAAATAATTGGGAGGAAGTAAAGTCACTCGCTGAAGATGGACTTAAACAAATTACATCTTGGCTAGAGGATAATCTACTTACTATCAACACCGCTAAAACAAAATATGTGTGTTTCAGTATATCTCTTAAAGGCAACCCTGATAATTATTTTAAATTGCCGATACACACTTATCCTTGTAATCGTACAAGTGGCCAAGTCGCTTGTAGCTGTGCTATTTTATCCAAAGAAGCAAACATAAAATATCTTGGCATTACATTAGATGAACATCTTAATTGGACATCGCATATCCTTAACACCTCTAATAAGATAAAGAAACTCATTCCTTTATTCCGAAACCTTAGAGATATTGCCCCCATTGAAACTACAATAATGGTTTATAAGTCTTTATGTCTTCCAATTTTGACATACTGTATTAGTGCATGGGGTGGAGCTGGAAAAACATCTTTACTACAGTTAGAGCGAGCTAATAGAACTATACTTAAAACTATATATAAAAAACCTTTCAGATATCCCACTGACAAATTGTACGATGAGTGCGGTCTACTCAATGTTCGCCAGCTGTATTTGTATTCAATAGTCTTGCATTTCCACTCAAGAATTGACCCCAACAATGTAGATGACGGCAAAAGAGTGCTCAGATTTCCTAAACCTTTATCAAGCACTAGTTTCGCCAAGTCACAATATGAATTTAATTCATTTTGCGTTTATTATAAGTTCTGTAGGTCTAACAAGGGCATTGTCAGGCTGAATAGGTCAGATCTAACTAAAACGCTTTGGGCCTGGTTGTCATCTAAGGGGTATGCTGAAACTGAGGATATTTTAAAAATATTAAAATAATTCACATAACGCACATACACAAACACACATTCACACTCGTTCACACACACATACATACACACACACGCTCATACTATAAAATATTAGCTTTAGTTTAGATAATTTATCTTTAAGATGTAATTTACTATATCCCTGGAAGGAACTACCCTCTGCAATACAGGTTTTCCTAGTGCAGAGGGTAGGGACAAATTATTATTGTAAATCGTTTTTGAACAATAAAATATTATCTATTATCTATCTATTAAACTTTTTTTTACAAAACCCAGTATATATTATCGACTTATCTAGTACAGGGATGTACACTGTGAACTTAGAAGTTGGTATTTCTACTTTCTATAAAGGCATTAATGAATCTATAATTTCTATATTCTCGCTGGCCAGATGTGGTAAGATGCTTCGGCCGTGATTAATTACCATCCTACACCAAAATAGGTGCCGCCAGGCGATTTAGCGACCTGGTGCATACCGCTATTGGCTGTTGATCGGCTGAGCCAAACATAAGTATTGTATTAACATTTTTATATGCAATAAACGTGTATTCATTCATTAACAAACCGATTAATATGTTTACTATTTTGCATTAATTCGCTAATATCTTAGAGGAAGCGGAAATATAATATAAATATGGTCGAGTCTATACGCCTGTGACTTACAACGCGGGCAAAATTTGCGTAAGATGGTAAAATCGATAGGAGCCGTCGCGACCGTGTGACCCAATTTATCTGACAAGGACTGCGAATGTCAAGCTATCTCGACGCGGATTTCGGCTACGGGTCGTTAGATCGGGACGCGATATCGGAACCTATGATAACACTGTTTGTAATTAAGATGATAGGGCAGATGTCAAAACTTACATATATTTTTATAATACTTGGATAACCCATATTTTATTACATTCAACGTATATCTTTATATAACACTCAAAGTTATATCAAAAAACTGATGTGGGTAAGCTCAACACAAAATTTGTAATCCGTTTGCAAGTTGTGCCGTCAGATTATGATATTTGTATGTGGGCGTCCGGTGTGAGCCTCTGGACTCTCCGGAGTATAGACTACGGTCTTGGAGAGATATTCCCGGGAAATCTGTGTCGAATTGGTGTTAGTAAAACGCTTTATCACAACACTGTCAAAGGTCATACTTCGGTCAAAAAACCCGGAGCACGCCAATAAGTACTAACAAGTGAAACACAAGATGAATAGTAGCCATGGAGTAGGTTGTTATGTTCATTTACTAATGAAAAACATTATACTTAATGTTTTTATCAGCCCCAATAGACTACAGGTACCTACCATATTAATCCTAATAATCTAAACTTTTATATAAAGGTGTCCATTTTTGATGTATACTTATGGTAATCTTATGCTAGTCTGTGTTAATAGTTAACTAGTTGAAGAAAAAAAATAGTTTTGAATAAAATTTCGAATAATAAAAATTAATGATTCGTTCCCTTTAGATATTGACTTGAGCAGGGAAATTAAGCTTAAACCTTATTGTTGTTCAAGGACTTCTGGTAGCAAACGCTTCTATCCACTCCAATCAAATCCAATTAAGTGTTTAAGTTCGCGAAGCGCCTAAATCGCGAGTTCAGTAATTCCAAGAAACGCTCAAACAAGTAATAACCTACGCAGTAAAATTACGTAGTACGAATTTTAAACAATTGATAAGTGCTATCAATGAGACAATTAGGTCACAGTAAAAAGATTGCATACAATTTTGTGATTTACATAAACGCAATATGTTTTATCCACCTTCCACCTATCGTATTTATAGGTAAGATAAAAAAACTTAGATAAGGTAACTCTCAGGCAAGCATATTGGCTCTCGATGTTTTCGATAACCGTTAGCAAGTGATATTTAATTGGAATTTTTCTAACATCGTATTAAACACACATAAGTTCGAAACGTTGGACGTGTGAGTCAATTCCGGACCGGGTCGTGTCAAAGGTAGGTCGACGTCTTAACCGCTAGGCTATCACCGCTTCACTAGGCTTTCTCTCTCTGCATCGTCATCCTCATTACTGAGGGTCACGATCCTTAGCATGGATCACCTTCTTTCGTACGATTTTTCTCCAGATGGTTCTGTTTCCGGCATTATGTAGTGCGGCGTGGAATGATGTACCGAGTGCAGTGCTGATCTGATTGGACCAAAGCATGGCTGTGTGTGTTCACACACAGGTAGGCTTTCACAGATACACAATTTTTATTTCGAGTGCTGAGGCAGCTTCAAAACGAGTGAAGGAACCTAAAGGGTCAAAGGGTTACGAACTCAATGGATTGTATACATATAAATAATATATATATAAACTTGTATCGAAACAAAAAAACTTCCGTTCTTATACTAACGACCTGACTAAATGAGAACACGCAATGAAAAATGTCGAAAACTTTGAACTCTGTTTTTTCTTGTAACCGATGTGGTATCGCTTTTATTAGTCTAGTCGCGATAGTTATAATGTATCGATTTCGTTCAGTCAGTAAAATGTTGCTCCGTCTTTCGACTAAATATGTAGAGCGTAGTAACTCTGTTTGCATTATAAGCGTATACTTTACTAACTCTTTCATCACGATCAACCCATTACCGGCTCACTACAGAGCACGGGTCTCCTCTCAATATGAGAATGGTTTGGCCATAGTCCACCACGCTGGCCATGTGCGGATTGGCAGACTTCACACGCCTTTGAGAACATTATGGAAAACTCTTAAGCGTGCAGGTTTCCTCACGATGTTTTCCTTCACCGTTGAAGCAAGTGATATTTTAATTGTTCAAAAACTTTTCGGAGTGAAAAGTTTTTTTTTTTAATTTACATAGCGAGCAAACGAGCAGGCGGGTCACCTGATGGTAAGTGATTACCGCCGCCCATGAACATTTGCAGAACCAGAGGAACCGCCAATGCGTTGCTGGCCCTTGAGCAATTTGTTAATCCGCCCTTTGAAGATCCCCATATTATAACCATTAGGGAACACAGAAGATGGAAGCTGGTTCCACAATTTGCAGGTGCGTGGCAGAAATGACCTGGAATAGCGGGTGGTGGAAGCGGAAAGTTATAGGTGCGTGCCCGGATTCGAACCGCCGACCTCTGATTAGGAGGCTGACGCCCTAACCACTAGGCTATCGCCGTTGTTTTTAACTCTTTATAGTTCTCTGTCTATATGAGACAAGCGCGCAGTAGTGGGACAATTAGGCTTATAACGATAATTGGGATCTAAGTACCACGGACTAGAGAAGAAGTTATCACGAAAGCTATAAATATGAGGCCATTAGTGTATGAGACTGAACAAAAGAGAAAACCAGTTAGTTACTCCTGAACGTGCATTGCAATTATTTTCGATGTAACAATGCAATATATGGCCGATCGTTTACGAGTCTCACGGCGTAAGAAATAGAGTTTGTTTTTGGTTAAATCTCGGATGGGGAGAGCATCCCTTCCTTTCTGTACGGAATAGAACCTGTTTTAGGTTTATTTATAAACGCTACCTGGCTTTGTACAGGTGGTACGGGCAAGTTCGCCTGCGGCCATCTTGGATATTTTTTTTTGTGTTAGCAGGTCAGTTTTAACGAAATTATAAGAATGTCATGTTTTCGCTGGCAACTACATTTCCAATTAGCAGATGTTTACCAGTTTTTTTGTTTACGTTTAAAATTGTTAACACATTTTGGTAAAATTAAACGAAATTTACTTTCGTAAAACAATATATTTAACATCTATTTCAAGAGTTTCATACCTATCACGATCAGTGATAAAAAAGTAAAGTAAATTAATATTTAATGAGATCATCATTAAATATTACCTTACTTTCTGTAAATTTAGATCTATTAAACAAGGCTCAATTCTCAAAAACAAAAAAAAAAACAAAAAATTCTTATAAAATTTAATTTCAAGCTTTAAACTCTTACAGTAAGCCAAATAAACCTCCTAAGCCAGTCCAGTTACCCATAATACCCACCAGGCAACGCGAATGAGGTTTTAGTGGGTATTCTGGTCGCCAATTGGGCATCCGCTGGGTCCGTAATGCTTATGCGTAAAAAATCCCATCCAATTGCCCAATTGAGATTAGTCGGTGATTTTTTTTTTCTGACGGTCTATTAGCTGTGCTTACCCTATTGGTTGCCACAGCGTAACCGGGCTGTTTTTTAAACATAACATTTCACCGGCCCGTCCGACCCCCCCGTTATCCCAAACGTCGCCTAAGCCGAGGTACGGCCTTGAAGGAGGCGCCCTTAGGCAGACGTTCCCTTAGTTTCTTCGAGCCCTAGGGCTCAAAATTTCTTCTTGCAGAGATTCTTTCCGAAGCTCGCCAAACATCCCGGTTACGCTGTGGCAACCAATAGGGTTAATACAGCTAATAGACAGTCCGAAAAAAAAATCTAAACCTGGGCGCGTTAGTAACCCTCTCACTATAATACGTCACAAAGCCTGCATAATATGAATGGCCTACATAAGTGTACTCAGTATTAGATTACCCGCCGTGACGTCATCTCATACTACGTAAAAAAACATCCTAACACAAACACACCTACAGCTGTATTTTGGGCCCGCATCAGCGCCTTATTGACACACCAATTTGCGTCCGAACGCTTAATTTCATTGCGGGCGTGCGGAACCCGACAGCAAATATTTGCAACTATAAATTTGTGCCGAATATTCCGATCAGTGCGATGTTACGCAAAATAGAATTACCGGGCGTATACTCTGATGGCGTTTTCGCGTAAAATAGTTTTTGCTTTATATACATGTAAATTAAGCCCCATCATCATCCTTTATTAATACTTCCCTTATCTATGGCTGCTAATTTGAATTTGCCGCGCACGTGACGTCATTGGGTCAAGAGTACAATGTTATATTACAAAATTAAAATACATAACTGCACAAATTAGTTTTATTTCACCAAACGAGAACACATCTACATAATACAGTATTGTTGAGAATACTACGAAAGTGTTTATAGAAACATTATATACATTTATAGAATAGCGCTTGGTTGCAATAACACGTGATATTAAATGATGACGACGCCATCACATTTTTAACTCGACTCGAGCCTGTCCTGGTAGGAGGCTTCAGCCGTGGATAGCTACCACGCTACCGACAAAGACGTGTCGCAAAGTGTCGATCTCGCGTAGTAACCAATTAGGGTAGGGTAGGGTGTATGGGCTTACCATACACCCTGCATCAGTGAGATTGCTGTCAAGGGCTAAATTGCAGTGGATAAAAAAAACATTGTTGAATTGTGTGGGGAAAACGAATGCCGGAAGGGCATTCCAGAGTGTTAGAAAATCAAAGGAAGCTTTTATATAACTGTCCATCGCGGTTTGAATACTTTTAAAACACGAGGCCTTCAAATATTATGGACTTTTACAATACTTGTATTTTACATGTACAAAAATTAATGTTACATCTATTTCTTTAATTGATATTACTGCATGATCCTCAGCTACCGAATTTATGCCTGCATTGAACCTGACCGGTATTTGGTCATTATTATAACCTTACTAACAATGCGATCTCTAAACGAAATAACATCTCATTGTTTACGATCGACCACTCGATTTATATCATCACTTATTCATGCGTTTCCTATAGAAACTATAGTTAGTTAATAATAATATAATATAAATTAATTATATTCAACTTTTTTCGAAGCCATTGTTATTTATGAATACGATAGACGCAAATAATTACCTATTGAAAACTTATTCAATTTAAATCCAGCCACCTATGAAGACAAAGCATTGAATCCAATTTAAATTCTCGATATGATGATGATACCTCAACTAGCAAGTGCCTTGTCAATTTCTTATCGATTCTTCTTACTAGAAGAGGGTTCATAACTAAAATAATTAGGAATAATTAGGTGAAAATAATAAACATAGCTCAGCGAGTTGCGAAGCTGAAGTGGAATTGGAAAGGGCACATGTCTCGGAGAACCGCCATGGACGTTGGGGTTCCAAGGTGGAAGTGGTCTGGAATAGCGACCCCGCACCGGTAAACGTAGCTTTCGTCGACGACCCCCAAACTAGGACAGACGACATATTTTTTTATGATGGTAGCTGGCTAACTTGTTTGGGGTATGTAAACCCACACTCCTAATTGGTTTCCACGCGACCTCGTACCGAAACGCTAAATCGCTTGGCGACACGTTGACAGAGTAGTTTAAACTAGGCGCAGAGTGCAGTCTTTTCTTTTTTATACACTACCAGTTAGCCCTTGACGGCTATCTCACCTGATGGTAAGTAATGATGCAGTCTAAGATGGTAACGGGCTAATTTGTTATGGTTATGTATGGTTTCCACACGACATCTTGCCGCAACGCTAAATCGCTTGGCGAGACGTCTTTGTCGGTAGAGTGGTTACAAGCCACAGCTGAAGCCTCCCACCGGACCAGACTCGAGCAGGGAATCGAACCCAGGACCTCCAACTTTATAATGCGACTACGCACGCACTGCGCCACAGAGGTCGTCAGGGAGCCGCTGGAAATAAGCGGCCCAAGACCGTGGACATTAGAACTCCCTACAAAAGACCTATGTCCAGCAGTGGACGTCAATCGGATGATGATGATGATAATGAATAAACATTTTACCTTGTCAAGTATCTGAGATAAAAATACTACGAGACACAACATCCCATCACGATGAACAAGTTCGACAATTTTCGTCGAATAGTTACATCGCTGAATTCGACGAAAATTCGGCGTCCGCTCACAGCAATGAAAGTTCACTTTGTCATTTGCGAAATTGTAAGGATCAGTCAGTCCTATTTGAGAACTCGCGTAGCAGACGTGATGACGAACGTCATGGTGGAACCTGGCAATAGTTTTGGGCAAAGCGAAACTGCAGAGCGAGCGGCGAACTCGCAAAGCGTTTCAAATAAAAAAAAAAAAAGAACATATCCGTGCTCGAAAATTTGACGAACATTTCGGACAGGAAAGTTGAAAAAAACGGCAGCACGCCGAACTCGAGATCAACTACCGCACAAAAGACTGTACCGAGAGCAGACGTAAATAGATACCGTGTGATACAAAGTTGAGGGGATTTATCAACTCTGGTTTCTACGTTTAAACTTCGGGGTGTTATGATACTAGAAGGTGAAAAACCGTTCAGTTATTTCGATTACGAACTCGAGATCAACTCTCGCATAAAAGACTTTATTGAAAGCAGACGTAAATAGATACCGTGTGTTACAAAGTAGAGGTGATTTATCAACTTGGGTTTCTACGTCAAAACTTCGCGGTGTTATCATACTTGAAGGTGAAAAACCGTTCAGTAATTTTCATTACGAACTCGAGATCAACTCTCGCACAAAACACTGTACCGAGTGCAGACGTAAATAGATACCGTGTGATACAAAGTTGAGGGGATTTATCAACTTGGGTTTCTACGTCAAAACTAAGAGGTGTTATGATACTTGAAGGTGAAAAACCGTTCAGTAATTTTGATTACGAACTCAAGATCAACTCTCGCACAAAAGACTGTACCGAGAGCAGACGTAAATAGATACCGTGTGATAAAAAGTTGAGGTGATTTTTTAACTTCCTTAAACTGGAAGGTGAAAAATGATTCTGAATTTTTTATTACAAACAAAACTATAGGCCCCACCTTTGGTTGACAGAGTAGTTTAAACTAGGCGCAGTGTGCAATCTTTTTTAATTTTTTATATACACTACAAGTTAGCCCTTGACGGCTATCTCACCTAGTGGTAAGTGATAATGTAGTCTAAAATGGTAGCGGTCTAACTTGTTAGGAGTACCTAAGCTAACCCACTCTTCGGTCTTACGCGGCATCGTGCCGGAAAGCTGAATCGCTTGGCGACACGACTTTGTCGGTAGGGTGGTAACTAGGAAATCGAACCTAGGACCTCCAACTTTATAATGCGACAGCGCACGCACTGCGCCGCGGAGGTCTCAAACTGTTTCAAAATAAATAACGATATAGTATTAAATAATTTCGCTGAATACTATATTGAAACATTCTAAAATATATACAATGACTAAGTAAACTTTATCATTTGGATCACAATCCTCCATTAATCCGCTTATCTTGTACTATCACTGCTATCAATATGTAATTTATTGACGAACTATATACAATATAATAAATATGAAACCAAGTAAATATCGCGGTTTTACTATTTTTATGACGTCCTCATGCGTGCGCATTATAAAGTTGGGAATCCTGGGTTCGATTCCCGGCTCGAGTCTGGTCCGCTGGAAGGCTTCCGCCAGCCAAATATACTCGTATATATACTGGAGTATGGGTTTACCATACCCCTAACAGGTTAGCCCGTTACCATCTTAGACTGCACCATCACTTACCATCAGGTACGATTGCCGTCAAGGGCTAAACTGTATTGTATAAAAAATTGTTTTTAATCTTGTTAAAACGGTTAAACGCATTTTCATGAAATTAGACTTTAGATTTTTGTCGAGTCGAGTAAAAAAAAACAGATGTCACTGGCAAAATGTAGTTTTATACTGTTCTAGCTGTTTATTGAATAATATTAATAATTCGGCTACAATATTATTTACATACTTGTATATGTTGTTGAAGCTGTGATAGCCTAGTGGATAGGACGTCAGTCTCCTAATCAGAAGTCGGGTGTTCGAACCCGAAGTGTTCGAATTCGAATTGCAGCAAAAAAAGCAATCGCGCAGAATATCCTTTGAGTAATTTGAAAAGTATTTACGAAATTATATTAACATTTTTTTAGGTGTTTCTGCGATGTTAGTTTGAAACAAAAAATTTAAAGTTTATTTTGCAAGTCTTTGATTTTTAAACACATAAAACGTCTATCTAATTATTTCAAGGTTATTATTCAAAGATGCAAACATAATATGGCGTCCTAGTTAATTTGTATAGTAAGTACTTTCGTCAAGTAATAAAATAGGGACTAATTCCAAACTTACAATATAACAAAGTATCAAACTTGTTTCGAAACCGGTCGAAGAAGAAATAACCGCTACGTGACTGGCATGAACTGAGGCTAGATCTATCATAGATTCAAAATCTATAACCTGACTATACTAGGTTTACTAGACAAGAATAGACATACTGATATTAATGCTGATTGATTATTGAAGTTCGTACTAAAAAATAGATAGTGTTAAATCATTCTAATTAATGATCGATAATAAAACTTTGTGAAGCGGTGATAGCCCAGTGGTTAGGGCGTCAGCCTCCTAATCAGAGGTCGGCGGTTCGAATCTAGGCACGCACCTCTGACTTTTCGGAGTTATGTGCGTTTTTAAACAATTCAAATATCACTTGCTTCAACGGTGAAGGAAAACATCGTGATGAAACCTGCACGCCTCAGAGTTCTCCATAATGTTCTCAAAGGCGTGTGAAGTCTGCCAATCCGTACATGGCCAGCGTGGTGGACTATGGCCAAACCCTTCTCATATTGAGAGGAGACCCGTGTTCTGTAGTGAGCCGGCAATGGGTTGAACATGATGAATAAAACTTTAATAAAATTAAAAATCTCTTCTGTTTCTTATACTATAAACTCGTCAACTAATAATGTTGGTTGTGGCAGCTTGGGGCATGTAACCGTTTAATGTCTTTACTTGACTTTAGTGACTTTACTTTTCTCGCTAGTGAAGTCAACATCTCCTGAGGATGATCCGGTGTTGGGTCGAAACGTGCGTTGAGGTTCTAGTGGAAGATTTTGTGTGGTGTTATATTATACAAATATCCCGGTTGTCGACGAAATATAGCAAATTATACTTGCTGTTTACTGTTTATTATGGAGAACTCTCAGGCATGCAGGTTATCTCACGATGTTTTCCTTCACCATTGAAGCAATTCGATAGGCATACAATATGAAATAAAAAATACCAATAACCCTTATCAAATACGTGTACCAGGCGCCAACCCTAATCTTATCTGGCATATCAGCTGAATAGATGCCAGCGATGTAGGTCCCCACCTGCCCAAACAAAACGCGCAGTTGTTTAAATTTCAGTTAAATAGGTGAACGCGCTACATTATAACAATTTAATCATTTGCAGGTTAATATTGGTTAACTGCATTTTCGTGTCAGGGTCATTGCTTTGCTAGTGGTTGCGAAATTTGTGATTATTACACTGCGTTTCAATTCATACTTACCAACGAACATGATGACTATGAAAACTCACAGTGCACCTGAGGGTCGCGACTTCGTCTGCGCAGACGAAGTCGCGGACACCAGCTAGTATGTGTGTTTGTCAAAGTGCATGTAATATATTTATGTGCACGTGTTTGGGTATGAATGTATGTTATAAACATATCATAGTTTCAAAATCTATAACCTGACTGTACTAGATTTACTAAACAAGAATCGGTATACTGGCATGAATGCTGATTAATTATTGAAGTTCATACTAAATAGTTAGTTCGTACTAAATAGTTCTTCTGTGTATTTTTTTGTTTTATTTTATAGTATGTAAATAGTATAGTTTTAGTGAAAATAAGGTTGTAATAACATGTTGAGTTAGCCCTTAAATGGGGTATACTATGTCAGTAAAAGATATTATGTTAAAAATTGTGCAATAGTATATAAGTCAGCAGTCACATTGTATACAACGTGGACTTCCTACTATAATAAATAAATAAATAGTTACGTTTAATCAATCTAATTAATAATCGAAAATAAAACTGTATTAAAATTAAAAATCTCTAAAATAAATTACACACGTAAGGATGCATAATGCATATGCAAATTGTATGTGTTCATTTTATTTTAACAAGCTTTTCTGCTATTTCATATGTTAAAGGTTTTTCACGTTTATATTTAACTATAGTGGAGTAAAAATAACAATTAAGATTTTAGACAGGCCGTTCCGATCACCGCGTCAGCCAAATCATCGACTTGTAGGTCAAACTTCGGTAGCGTGCAGTGAGCGGTCGAAGGTTCGCGAGAATTTTCGTATTATTTTTATCTTTTTGCCAGCCACCAGTGACATTGACTCTTTTTTTAATCTCCCAATAGTTTAGATTGGAGTTACAAAACCGCACGGATGCGTTCACTGTTCGGACGTAAATAACTCAATTAAACTGGGCGCGCATTGTATTTATTCATCCAGTTAAATAAATATTTGAATCGACTAAAATGTTTTTTTTTTTTTCATTCATATCTTTCATTTACAAAAAGATAGTCTTCTCCGATAGAAGCCCGTGGAAACAAGTAATCCGCTCGTGGTTGCGAGGACACTAGGACCACGATCTTCAGTAATAAAGGAAAGGCTGGAGAGAGTCTTCTAAATTCCACCGCCAGCGTACTTTTTCCAAAGTACCGAACTGCGAGCCCAAGTTATCAATTAATTTTGACGAATACGAATTAAAAAAAGTGATTTAAAATTTAAAAAAAAAACACGCATTTTGTTGCATTTAAATGTAAGTGCATAGAAAATTCCATGTGTAATCAATTAATTTCCAATCCAATCAGTTCCTAGGCCCTACGAAATGGTTCTTTTTATTGGAAACACTTTAACAACCTTAAATGTTGGTTACTAACAATTATTGCTAACAAAGCTATAGCCTAGTGGTAAAGACGTCCTCCTCCTAATCAAAGGTCGAAGGTTCGAACCCTAGTACGCAACTCTAACTTTTCGGAGTTATGTGCGTGTTTAAACAATTAAAGTATCACTTGCTTCAACGGTGAAGGAAAACATCGTGAGGAAACCTGCATGCCTGAGAGTTCTCCGTAATAGTCTCAAAGGCGTATGAGCTCTGCCTATCCGCACATGGCCAGCGTGGTGGACTATGGCCAAACCATTCTCATATTGAGAGGAGACCCGTGCTCTGTAGTGAGCCGGCGAAAGGTTGATCATGATGAGGTTTCTTTAACAATGTTTGATGGATGATACAAAGGCAAATTCAGTGAACCACAGTGTGCGTTTAGCTTTAACAAGTCGTGTGTTACTAAAACGTAATCGGGAAGCTCTAAAATAGGACTGGATGCGTAGCTCACACGTCGCAGCGCCTTTATAACCCGTTCAGATAACGTTTATCGTTACGTTACACATAACACGAAACGCCTCTGTGCGTATGTGTAACTATTTGTATCATTGCATTACGTTTCTAGAAGCTGAGATTTAATCTGGGTTTGATGTAGGTAGATCTCAGATTGTTGACTTCATTCATAATACTATGAATCTTTCGAACATTTTGCATCTTTCGAACAATTTATTTATTTTATTTATTTAAGAAAAAACATTTACACAATTTTTATAATAATTAGATGTAAACTTGAGTTTTTCTGTACAGAGACAGACAGAGCCTTCGACAATAAGTACTTAAACATACACGCTAATCTATATTCGAATCTCATTCTTTCTTCTTCTTCTACAAGGCACTTTTGTCGCGTCAATAATTTACATATTGGTGATTCGATGGTGATAACTACATTCGTAAACTTAAAACTAAAGCTATGAGGGTTCCAAACGCGCCCCTGTCTAAGAATAAGCCCACAACAAACTTAGCGGGGGTTTTCTTTTTTTTTTCCTTATCACCATCTCACATAATCAATAATAAATTATCCAAGTTTTTTTTATCGTTTATATAATCCTTAATATCGTAATGTGATATTTTGAATTTGAATTTTAGAATCCCTTTTGACCCTTAGAATCTTTCTGTGTTTAACCGAAATCGAACATTTAATGGAATAACTATTCAATAAGTTTTTATAACAACCAGAATACTAAAAAGGATTGAATCGATTTCAATAGAACTTTTTTTGTCGAGAAGGATTAGGAGACTCGGCAAAGAGTGTGTCTAGCCTATCATTAAACCGCTGCCAATTTCATAATTAGTGCTAAAGATATTTATTTACCAATCAAATCACTAGGCTGGACAAATTTTAATGAAATATGGCATCTAGATAAACCATGTCCTGGACTAACAAACTAATTTTCTGAAATAAAACAATTCACAGATTACATTTTTATAGAAAATGGCACCAGCCGGTTATAATAGTGAACAGAGTTCGGTACACGGACGACCAACTGACGTTAGAAAACGCTTCGCAGGTAGGTCACACTACACAAAACCTAACATAACGTCTTCGCCGGCGAAGACGAGGTCCCCGCTATCTGACGTCATCCGTACGTGGACTCTATCCACGGACACGGGGGCGCTCGGACTGACACACCAGTCCAACAAACCCACCATCCCAACGTCACCCTAAGTCGAGGTCCGAGTCTCACAGGAAACGCCCTTAGGGGGACGTTCCCTCAGAAGTCGTCGAGCCCAGGTGCTCCACTCTCAGGCTGAGCTTCATGCTCGCCAAAAACCCCCGGTGACGCAGTAGTAACTATTATGGTTATCTGCAATTGTCAATTCGAAAAGAAAAAATAAGAGTTCGGTGAAATCGCCGATTGTAGGTAATCGTAAACATTTGTTATAGTAGGTAAATATTAGGAAAATAGTCACGCAAAAAATGCTATAGGTATACAAATTCAGTTAAAGTTTGACCTCAAGGTCTAATTTCTTGGCTTTCGCTCTGAGCAAAGGAGAAAAGTGGTCATACGCGGGCTGGTCCGGGTGAGTGAGAGAACGGGTGTGGCCAGCTGATAGGTAAAACTAGGCCCGGCAGCTGTTCACAACAAACGATGCTATCGATTTTGTCCGACCGTGCCGATCTTGTAAACGAAACAGGTGTTCGGGAGATTCGCTAACCTAATAAATTCCATACGCCCACCGATACACAGGTGTTATAAGACGAGTATTCAGTCGCCAAGATTTTTAGATTAATATTCATGAAATGTGAAACTTCCGAAACAAAAATATTTTAAATTTAATACCCTACTTTGGGGAGGAATTTACGATTAATTAAAGGATACCTTGTATTTGTCGCTACGTAATAACAATTGTCATTTTTCATTGTGTTGATATACCTAGACTATAAGACAAGTATTCAGTCGCAAAGATTTTATGATTAATATTTTTGAAATGTGAAACTTCCGAAACAAAAATATTTTAAATTAAATCCCCTACTTTGGGGAGAAATTTACGATTAATTAAAGGATACCTTGTAATTGTCGCTACGTAATAACAACTGTAATTTTTTTTGTGTTAGTATGCCTAGATACTTGTTTACAGTAAGTTGCAGAAAGTTTAAAATAAGCTTGTATTATTCACTTGGTAAGTCAAGAATACCGATTTGTAATTAGGCGGATTCTTATGTTGTCTATTGTAATCTACGTTTTAATAAGGCTGGAAGGCTCATTGTGTATTATCAACGTATTATGGACTTCCGCAAAGCAACGCCTGCTTACGACGGTAGCCTACCTATTTAGTTAGTGGCACAGACTTTTTGAAGGAACGTGTGAGGTAGGCCCAGTTTAAATAGAGAATATTAGGACTCGTATAGCGGTTGAACATAGCTTACCTTAATTCCGGATCGTCCCTGCTGTTTCAGAAGCACGTTCTCGGGCTTCATGTCGCAATGGATGATGCGGTTCTTGTTCAGCGCGTGCAGGCACTGCAGCAGGCTGTGCGAGAACTTACGCACCAGCTGCAGCGAGAAGCCCTGGAACTTGTTCTTCTTGATAAGCTCGTACAGGTTGATGGACAGCAGCTCGAACGTGATGCACGTGTGGCTGCGGAACGTGAACGAGTCGAACATGTGGATGACGTTCATGGAGTTGTCCTTGTCCTGCTCGCGCAGGTGCTCCAGGATGCGGATCTCCTCCTGCGCCTGGCGATGGAAGCGCTTCTCGTTGCGCACCATCTTCAGCGCCACGTTCTCGCGCTTCTTGTGGTCGTAGGCCTTCACCACCTGGCCAAAGCTGCCCTTGCCGATCACCTTGAGCACCTCGTACCGGTACGCGATGTGGTCGTGCGGGATGTGGATGTAAGAGCCCTGCTCGTTGTCGTACTCGCAGTTGTTGGGGAAGCCCACCAGCCCCGGCCGCTTCTTGGCGTTGGCGCCGATGAAGTACACCTGCGGGTAGTCGAAGATTTCGCGGTGCTCGTAGGGCGTTAGCTTGTTCATGTAGAGCTTCATGACCTGCTCGGGACTGGCCGCGGCGGCCGGCGGTCGCTTGTCGGGCGGTGCTGCGGCCGCGGGCGGCGCGGGCGCGCCGGGCTCCAGCGGCGGCAGCGCGCCGTCCCGCAGCAGCGCGCGCCCGAACGCGTGCGCGCTGCCCAGGGGCATGTCGCCGGTCATGGCCGGGCGGCCGCCAGCGCCGCGCGCCTCGCTTGCCGTGGCCGTGCCGACCCACGCTCCGACCGCGCACCCTACACACCACTGCACCGCACCTCACCTCACTGCACTCGCACCGTTGCACTCCACCTCGGGGCGCTACACGACATTTCACGTGGACCGGGACAAGCGACAACCACGCTTCCACTTATGCGGACACATTCCGTCTCGGACACGATACGATGGAACCGTCACAGATGATACCGTGCGACGCGAACGTGAAACGCAAACAAAGACCCCCTTCCTTGCAGGTCGACCCGACGACAGAACCAGAGACAAAATAGAAACTGGTCGCCAGAGTCATTGAACCGTTCGGCTGGCAAAAGTATGCGAGTGCGAGGGAGAGAAAAATACATTTCAATGGTTCCTACGTCTATTACCAGAGGGCGCCAAGCGGTTTTTCTAAATCATTGTGGCAGACCTAAAGAATATAAAAGAAAGTGTTGCCAAGTAATATAGGCTTAACAAAATAATACGGATTGATTTTAAGTTCTTGAAATAATAAATACTCGAAATAATAAACTAATTCGAGGTTTTGAGTTCATTATATAAGAAATATGAAGTTTAATGCTTACTCTTATCAAACACAGTTTGAAAAATTGGAAATTTGGTTTTTGTTTAAAATAGTTTCGAGGTATAAATTCATAGAAGATAAAGAAAAAGAAGATGAGATCGTTTTCCAACAGATAATTCCGTGGAGAATTTCTGGGTGGGTTTAAGCACATTGTCAGTATTTAAAATTAAGTAAACCAATTATTATCATTAATATTGACCATCTTGTAATACCATATGTAAGAAAGCATTATATCAAACTTAAGATAAGTTTAGCCAATATATTTTAATATGTTAATCAGTAAAAAATTTGTTTATATTTTATAATATCAATTTCATGTTCTCTCACTTTATGTTTAAAATCAAACTTTCTAATTAACTAGTTTGATTTTATATTAGTTATTTTCAATTTCGTATGTGTTACATACACGAAACAAAAAAACCAGACATAACTATTATCTTCAGTTTAACAAAATGAACGTATGTTACGGATTAACATCTCAATTCATCAATGATTTAATTTGATTAACAATAATAAGTCATGTTTTTTAAATTTTTGTAATATTAATATTTTAAATATTACTTTTTATTTATTTGGGTCCCTCACCAAGACACTTAATGTCTATGGTTTACTTCGAAGGTGTCGCCATCTGTTGAGTAGTCATTGAACTTTGGTAAAGAATAGTGCATCATCCATCCAATGTAGACGTCTTTTTTTCACTCCCTTGTTTTCTGTCATTTTAGAATCGTAACTATAATAATTTATTTTTGCGAAACAATATGTACAGAGACCATTGTGTAACAAACCAGTGTATTGAAAAGTTATAAGATTAAATTTTGGTGTTGTGAACATGTAAGTTTACTTTTAAGTATTCCTTTGCTGTGATTTCTTTTTGTCATTTTTATACCTCACTACTTTGATGCGATCGAGGAATTGAATCTCTGTATTTCCGGTACATGTATTTATTTAACTATGATTTACGGTAAAACTACTTGCCTGAAGCGATTTATAATCATTAACATAAAGTCGATAATTTAGAACGATTTTCGGTTTCGAGCGATTTTGATGTATATTATTGATTACACACGTCTAAAGTTCACATATAATATCATGGTAATGTAAATAACTCAAGGTAGTTAAGCACATATATAGTGTGCAGTCATATTTTGTCACCTTCTAAGTTATAGGGACATGTCGAAAAGTTTATGTTGCTTGGACTGTAGCCAGTATAATATAGGGAAGTGAGATTATTATTGTTGTGTATAAAACATCATGTTTTATTTAGTATACTTATAATACATGTATAGTACAGTAAAGTACATTACCTTTTTCCCGGCTAAGTTTGTTGTGGGCTTCTTCTTAGACCGGGATGTGTTTGGAACCCTCATAGCTTTAGTTTTAAGTTTAAGAATGTAGTTATCACCATCAAATAACTACTATGTAAATTATTGACGCGTCAAAAGTGCCTTTTAAAGGACTATTTGAATTTGAATTTTCTCACCAAAAATGAAATTCAAGAATGTAAACATTTCAAGCCCATAAACTCCAGTTAGCCCATACAGTTGAGATAAAATTAATCAAGGAGATTTCTACACATCATGCAGGCATAATAAGATGAAACATGTAAAATAATTGAGAACTATACAATTTGTTTATACTTCTGGGGGTAACAGCTTTGCAAGGCCTCGAATTACCCTGTGTCACAGCAATCACTAGCCTATCTATTCTGCTTGGGAATTTTGTTAGATTGGGATCAAATATATTTAATGCTGTATCAAAATTTAAAAGGGATCATCTTCATCAACCCATTACAGGCTCACTACAGAGCACAGGTCTCCTCTCAATAAGAGATGGGTTTGGCCATAGTCCACCACTCTGGCCATGTGCGGATTGGCAGACTTCACACACCTTTGAGAACATTATGGAGAACTCTCAGGCGTGCAGGTTTCCTCACGATGTTTTTGATTACGTTGAAGCAAGTGATATTTTAATTGTATAAAAACGCACATAACTCCGAAAATTTAGAGGTGCGTGCCTGGATTTGAACCGCATAGCTCTGATTAGGAAACTGACGCTATCACTAACCACTGGGCTAGCACCGCTTCTATGTATAAAAGGGATACTGTGAATAAATATATTAATAAAACCTCAGTTTAGGTCTGAACGTATGCACACAACTCAACAGTCCTATTTTAACTAATGGCACTTAAATGAAATTTCAACAAACTAAAATAATTATGGTATGGTATGGTTAATGTGTCAAAAAACATCTCCTTTGTTTATAATCCAGTGTTGAGTCACCCAGTAGATCTGGAGAGTACATAAAAACTGAATTGTGTTGTTGTTAGTCATCTGACAGGTAATCTTAAGGTTATATAAGCAAAACCAGTTTCTTCTACACCGTAAAACTGTAGCTATGTGATTATAAACACCTTTGTTCTCACCCTTAATTGTGTTATTTCTGATGGTCTAAACTTAACAAAATGGCATCCCTTCATTTTCACTTTTTGTATATAATGTTTTCAATGCCTGTTTATTAAAATTTTCCATGCTGAATTTACTAATTTTGCTGTTAAAGTTACATTTAAATTGCAGGTCTATACTGAGTGCTTATCTTAAACTTAAAACTACAATTATTAGCAATATTAAAGGGGTACATTCCCACATTGGAGCAAATTGTGTGTCTATGCAAACACTCCATTAATAGAGGAAGCAGATGCCCAGTAGTGGGTAATAAGCTGAGGTTGATGATGATGATAATTATTAAGGAGCCAAAACAAAGTAATGGGAAAGTTGATGACTTTATAGTTGTTGAGCAAGTTTGATTTACGACTCAAAATTGTGCTAAAATTGTTTTTCAAAATTTTCAAAAAAGTCTCATCCCAGGAAATAGCTTTTGCTGATCTTTGTGCTTACAGATGTATGCTATGGAATGTATTTTACTATAATGTGTCAATGTTTGTTGAAGATTCATTGTACAAGTGCTGAGGAACATATAAGGGCAATAATATGTCTAGAGTTTTTATGAACAGACGCTATGATGATATAGAAAGCAGGTTAGAAATTTGAAAGTCAATTCAAGTTGAAATAATGTAGTGGTAGTAGATTCAAATCTTAAAGCATCACAATTTTTGATAAAAATATTTCGTCGTACAATAATACAGATAAGGTCCACCACTGAAATAGTTGGAATTGTATTTGTATTGGGAAATGAGATAAGATAGAAATTATCAGTTTATTGATGTCTTGCCGTGCTTGATAAATGTATGAGTCAATCAGCCTGGTTTCCTTTGCTTGAGTAATTTCCATGGTATTTCTGGATGAGCATTTTTTTTTAATGTCATATCTGTTCTTAAAATATAAATGAATAGAGGGATCCAGCCCATATGCAGCAATTTATTTTAGCAAAGGCATATATCCTATGGTATATGCTAAAAGATAAAAATGCATAGTACAAAATAAAAAATTATTATAACATAAGAAAAGTTTCTGTGTTTCTTTTGCAATTTTTACTGTGTGGCCTAGTTTTGCATTTTCTTTTGAAAGAATTCGGAAAAGATTTGTGTGTTTATACACAGTTTGGCAATTATAATGTTTACAATTATTCTACTTTAGTTACTCACAAAATCAATAAATTACAATTAGGTATACCTTATCCACCCTACATTTCTACTTTAATCCAATATATTAACAATATGTACTCTATAAATAAATTTACAAAGACTTAAGCAATTAAGTAAGCAGAAGTTATGCATCTATTCGATTAAATTATTAACTAAGTTAACTCTTTGAACCAGATGTTTTATGTCTTTTGGCATGAGTACTGAAAACTTAATGGTCTCAGTTCGGAAACTTTCCCATTGGACTTATGCCATACCCACTTTGCAGTTTTATGATTTTAAGGGAGAAGATTCCCAATATTTTTGATGTTAAGAACTAAAAAGACCAAAGTCTCCCCCTAGTTTTATACAGTGGCATGGTAAGGTACTTTTATAGGGGCCTAGTGCGAGGCCCCCTTTTTATTGACATGACATTATTATAAAATATTCTTTACAATATTCTTCATACACTTATATTTCAAATTGAAACTTGTCAGTAATATTTTGTATATTTATGATTAATATTAAATTATTAATTTTCAATTGGTTGAATAAATTTGTCAACCGATTTGAATACACTGCATAATTTATTACCTCTATTAGTAAGGATATATATATATTTTTTCTTTGATATTAACTTTACTCAAAGGGAGAATAATAGAAAGATTTTTTGATTGATTTGATTGAAATTATATATTATTTTAAGAAATAAAATAAAGAGGCATATTACTTTCCGATAAATATATCGAAATGAAATATTTAACTATTGCCACATAAGTTTTTTTCTCTTTTACTGTTTGTCTCTTACTTTATTTATTTGAGATTTTTCGCTTTGCAAACTTTGGAGATAGTGGAACAAGGAAATAGTAAAAAAGTTATCCTTTAAATTGCTATGACGTTATGATAATATTATACCTTATCTTCTTATCAGCCGCCAGATTTAGTCACTTTCCAACAAGTTCCCAACTGGTCGTCTTATTTCAACCGCATTCAGAGGCAGTTGTATAATCACTGCTTATATAGATTTTTTTTTTAATATTTTTGTAACAGATCTTTTATAGGTGCGGTATAAAAAAGCTTATCTTTATAAAAGATTTATTCCAGCTACTCTAAGATGCGAGTAAGATCATTCACATCTTAGGGTATAAAGTAGAAAAGTTCAAAAGAGGTATATAAATAAAAAGAATAGACAATAATTGTAAAATAAATATTTAATTTAGCCTAGTGGTTAGACGTCGGCCTCTTCATCACAGGTTGGGGGTTCGATCTCGGGCACGCACAACTCTTCAAAGTTATGTGGGAGTTTTAAGCAATGAAAATATCACTCGCTTCAACAGTGAAGGAAAACATCGTGAGGAAACCTGAGAGTTCTCCATAATGTTCTCAAAGGCGTGTGAAGTCTGCCAATCCGCATATGGCCAGTGTGTTGGACTATGGCCAAACCCTTCTCATGTTGAGAGGGGACCCCGTGCTTTGTAGTGAGCCCGCGATGGATTGATCATGATGATGATGATGATATTTTAATAGCTACCTCATCGTATATATCGTATTATATAAATTTGGTGTATATAAAGCCCAAGGCTAACTGAAGTTTCACTCCTCAAGAACTAAAGCTAATTATAGAAAATCGATACTGTTAATGGATACAGTATATGGATTTTCTGTCATTCCAAATAGTTCTATGGAGTTCACATACGTAGTTAAACTCGTTAATATTACTATAACGAACACGTATATATGTACGATTACTCAAGAAACCACTTACTACTACTATTCACTTCACCCTTGTTTTTCTCGGGATGTTCTTGTCAATATGTTATAAGGTATTATTTTATGTTACACTAGCTGACGCCCGCGACTTCATCTGCGTTGAGTTAGTGTGTTTGTTTGTCTTTCAATCACAAAGCAATAGATTACTAACCCGTATTACTTGAAATAATTACTGAACTAAAACAATTGGTGGGAGAAGTGGGAGGCGCCCGAGACGTGATGGCACGGGTGGTGGCATGCGCGTGAGCTGCGCGCGGTACTGGACAGTACTTGGACATTGCAACATTACTTTATTTTTCTAAAATAAAAGTCTTTTTCTAAAATAAATGTAGCCTAAGTTATTCCTTATTACATCAGCTACCTGCCAATAAAAGTCCCGTAAAAATCGGTCCAGCCATTTCAAAGATTAGCCGGAACAAACAGACAGACGGACAAAAATTGTAAAAAATGTTAATTTGGTGTATGTACCGTATACATATTCATATCCATGTAGTAAAAAAATGTTATTTCAATATTACAAACAGACACTCCAACTTTATTTATTTGTATAGATTAAAATATGTGCGTCCTTAATCACTTACTAAGTGCAGAATTAAATCATTCGTTCCTTTAAAAAGAGAGAAACTGTGAGATATTATTGCTTCCTGCACGCTACATAGTCCACTTTTAATTTAATATATAACTGCGCCCGCGGTTACACCCGCGTAGTTCCCGTTCCCATGGGAATACAGTAATAATAAATAGCCTATTTCACTCGCTGATAATACTTTCTATTGGAAAAATATTTTTTTACTATAAAGACATGAATGCCTAACTGACAAACTCAGGTTCGCTTTGATATTAGTAAGATAGATGGGTTCGATTAACGGCTCGAGTCTGGCCTGGTGGGAGGCTTCGGCTGTGGCTAGTTACCTACCGACATAGACGTGTTGCCAAGCGATCTGTGTTCTGCATCTTAAACTGTAGCATCACTTACCATCAGTTGTGATTGCCATAAGCGATAACTTGTAGTGTATAAAAAAAATTGTACACAGATTTATCTGATTATATCATCCGTATAATTTACTTTATCTAAGAATACATTGCAATCCTATACTCAATGTATAAACTTATCCGTACCAGCCAAGGAATTACTGTTATTTCTAGACTAACTTGAAGCAAAGGGGTTCTAGAACTTTCTTACCGTGAAGGTGGGTGTGTCAACTGCAGATTTTATTGCCCTAGGGCTAGTATGTAGGTTTCTACGCGACATCGTGCCGGAACGCTAAAATCGCTTGGCGAAGCCACGGCCGAAACCTCACACCAGACAAAAAGGTTACCATACCCCTAACAGGTTAGCCCGCTACCATATTAGACTGCATCATCATATACACCAGGTGAGATTGCCGTCAAAGGCTATCTTGTAGTGGATAAAAAAAACATCAAGAAAATATATACAAAAAATGCAAGGTTTTTTTTTTTATCTAATCAGTGACGTTAAACTTTATAATAGTGCCAAAATAACGCTAAGCGGACACGTTCTACATTAGCGAATGAGATAAATCTAAATTGCACTTGTCTAAATAATAATCGTGTTTATTCCGGAACACGAGTTCGCAGGAAGAACGCAATTATGTTGACAGTGCAACTAATAATTACGAATAGGCACAATGTAAGTGACTCACTTTACGCATAACGCACTAAGTAGTGCATGAATTTATGTGCATGTCCCTACTATATGTAGCTTCTCATAATTGCTTATAATAAATTACGTATAGGCATAAAATACCCCATGAAGCGGTGATAGCCGATAGATGATAGTTTGGGTGTCAGCCTCCTAATCAGAGGTCGGCGGTTCGAATCCGGGCACACACCACTAACTTTTCGGAGTTATGTGCGTTTAAATGTGTAATAGCTTACCCAAAGATATTTTTTGCGAAAAGTCATTTGCATTGTTCAAAAAGAAACTTAAAAAGCATTGTGTAAATTTATAAACACACTACTTTTGGCCTACTATTTCTTTTTGTAAACTGTTTTATTTTATTAATTTCTCATTAAGTGAAATTGTTTATTCTGGGAATAAAGATCTTTAAACCTTAAAAAAATCAAATATCACTTGCTTCAACGGTGAAGGAAAACTTCGTGAGGAAACCTGCACGTCTGAGAGTTCTCCATAATGTTCTCATAGTCGTGTGAATTCTGCCAATCCGCACATGGCCAGCGTGGTGGACTATGGCCAAATCCTTCTCATATTGAGAAGAGACCCGTTCTCTGTAGTGAACCGGTAATGGGTTGATCATCAGGCATAATACCCTAGTAAGTTACTCATTTTGCGGCAGTCAGTTTCAGTTTACGGCTAAGTCTTTGATCGTTCGATAGCAACGGGAATGAACCGCCTGGGGCGGTCGAATAACGCAATAACGGACCTATTAATTTGTGTGACTGCGCAGGATTGAAAGCGCAAAATTATTGGTAACGGGACTAATCTATAATTCGTGTAAGATTAGGTGTCTGTGTAATTTCGACGATCTCTTTTGCACGTATGAACCTCGAAATGACCTCGAACGAGGTCTGGTGGGAGGGTTCGGTTTGGCTAGTTACTATACTGGCAAAAACATCGTCAATAGAATTAGCGTTTTATTTTGTATAGAGAATAAATAATATATAGATATTTTATATTGCAATTCTTATAATTGTATCTGGTGATTAGTTTATGAATGAGTGGATGAAGGAATACACTTGTATTGTACAGTACTAAGAATACGAAAATATAAATACAGATAATACAAAACATTATTTGTCTAGGAGGACAGCGGGCTAACCTGTTAGGAGTATGAAAACCCACGCTCCTAATTGGTTTCTACGCGACATCGTATTAGAACGCTAAATCGCTTGGCGACACGTCTTTGTCGGTAGGGTGGAAACTAGTAAGCCTTCCACTAGACCAGACTCTAGCTGGGAATCTATCCCTAATTTTATAATGCGACAGCGTACCCACTGCGCCACGGAGGTCGTCGAAACGTCCTCGGTAGTACTTGGAGACGGTACAAATGTTGCAAATATTACCGAGTACGGGCAGTAATGCCACGTATATAAAACCTTTAGAAAGCCTTGTCTATATTTTGATCAAACTCTGAATGAGATCATAATCCGTCGGCATATGGTATTAGCACTGTCTAAAATTCTAATCATAGACTACTTCGTCACTCCTGTCTAGCCGGACCGTGTCTAATCTATTAACTAATTGGTTTATAGCCTCGTAAAAGTTCGATATCGACATATAGCCAGGCAGGCAGCGATTTGATACGTCTACCCCAAAAAAGAAAAATATATAAATGTTTGGAAAAACTCCTAATCGATTCGACTTTTGTTAGGGGAACAATAGTTTTCCGTAAAAAAAATTATCAATTGATTGATAAGGCCGTCAATTTGTAAATCAATTAAAAATAATTTTGATGTTATATATTTTGGTGGGTTGTCCAATTAAAGTGTACCTATTCATTAATTCAAAACTTTAGATGGCTAATTATTAACTTTAGATGGCTAATTATCACTAACTTATTGTAATGATTGTCTGTGTATATATATAATAATCATATTAAACATTAAAAAATTTAACATCGCAAGACAAATTTCATAAAAAAATAGTCTTAAGAAATTTCTGCTCAAAAGGGCTCTAAAGGAGTAATTGTTCTTTTCCTTCATATTTGATCAAATTCCCATCACTTCAATATCAATTAAATAGTGCCTGTTTAGTTAAAAGAGGTTGCATGTTTATTATGTATTGCGTGATCCAGGATTGGAATACCGCTACTTAGCGGATCTCGATAAGGGTTTCTGTGACAAGAAATTCTGAAAACCACTGAGTGATGATTGATGATGCCCTCTCTGCCTCTCGGGATGCAAGTAAAGCTGCGTTTCGCTGTTATTATCAGCAACATGTTATATAACCGTTCAAGCCCTACAAAAAATTATGACAAAAACTGTCATAAAAAATACTCGATACCATTCCTGAGATAGACTGATTTGTTTTCTCTTCCATATAGAGTACATTAGTTGGTTATCAATAAATAATAATACCGTTAAAGCTCTCCAACCCACAATGGAAGCGTCAGGTTCTAAGTTCCAATCCGAATCTTTCATAAGAGAATCTATTCCGATTGTAGGAGGTGTCCTAGCAAGGAGATAGAAATAAGGCGTAAGACGATAATGCGATAAATATGTAGCTTACTTTAAAATTTAGAGTAATGATTGGTAGAATTTTTGTGTGAGTATGATTAGTGAGCCTGATCTCTAAAGAGGAAGATGTCTCTGAATTTACTGTGTTGGATTGCTGCGAAAAGCAGAAGCACGTCTTTATCATTAGGGTGATACTACCGAAAGTGACATGCTAAGCGATAGTGTTCCGGCATTGCTGCGTAGATACCGTTTACGAGTGTGGATTTAATATTATTGTTATAACCGAAACCTCTTTGCCCGCTACCATCTTAAACTGCATCATAACCTATCTATAGCCTTAGTATACAATTTGCACTCTCGCAATCGTAGAGTAGTTTTCAATTATCGAAACAAAGTAACTTCAATGTAAAATGGACATTATGTTTTAGTATTAGGGTCGCAATTTCCTAGTTTTTTTTTACAAACTTGACTAGATAATGACGTTCGTGTCTTTCGATATTCGAAAATTACTGTTATGATTTTGAGCAAACAAATTCTATACTAACGGTACACCGTACTGGTGAGATTGCAATCAACTAAAAAAAAAACTTAATAGGTAATTCCTTTTCAAATGACTACCAAGAAAGATCAAGTGGAAATGTTGATGCAAACAAATGATTATCTTATATATAGTATCGCATATAGTATTAGAATGTTTGCGATCAGGTGTAAACTCATATCCTTAGTAACGGACGATTAAATTTCTGTGTCAAAACTTGTAACACGGTGTAACTAGTTAAGACACGGTGTCAATTTAAACCTAATTAAATAGTTTTTTTGGGCGATAATTTAACAGTCAGCAGCTTACTCGTATATATGACCGAGAACAGATAATCTTCTGTCATCACCATGATCACTATTACTGGCTCAGTACAGAGCACGGGTCTCCTCCCAATATGAGAAGGGTTTTGGCCATAGACCACCACGCTGGCCATGTGCGGATTGACAGACTGACACGCCTGTGAGAACATTATGCAGAACTCTCAGGGGTGTAGGTTTCCTCACGATGTTTTCCTTCACCGTTGAAGCAAGTTATATTTTAATTGTTTTAAAAACGCACATAACTCCGAAAAGTTAGAGGTGCGTGTCCGGATTCGACCGGCGACCTCTGATTAAGAGGCTGACGCCCTAACCACTAGGCTATCACAGCTTCAATAATCTTCAGTAGTTATTTAAAAATGACTAACTGTCATACATATACCATTTACAACGTAGGCGCTTAGTAAAAAAACTTTTTGAAAATTCATCCCCCGACTTTGTTAAATAGGGGTGTAAAAAGTTATAAACTAGAGAATGACGACCATAACCGAACGGCGAAGCATCAAATTCAAAATTCAAATTCAAATAATCTTTATTCAAATAGTCCTTTAAAAGGCACTTTCATCGGGCAAAAGCTAGTGGAATAATTAAGTTAATAAACGGTTAATAAATATACAACTAGGGGTAGCACGTGATATCGTCTGCCTATATAAATGTTCCTCTTCGATAATGTAACTCCTAAACACGCAACGTAACAGAAACGCAATTCATTGCTATGGAAATCGGAATAAAGTTATAGACGTTTTGCCAAAATTAAAAGTACAGGACGAGCAAGCGGGTCATCTGATTTTGGGTGATCAAGAACATGTGCAGCCATAGGAATTGCCGAACTAATTGTTTTAACCGCCCCTTGAACAACTCTAATTAATATGAAGGCAATCAGAGAGCAGCATCATCTAGTTTTAGAATAATGTACGACAGACAAGAGAGTGGGATCGCCCCCTCTCTTTAAGCAACACTAAGTGGCGTATACAGGTTCTTAAAAGACTCACCGGCGCGGGAAGCGCGCATTGCATTCATTGCATTCGGTTGGTCAGGATCGGTGGTCGAGACGCGGTAGTGCATAGTCGTACTTGGTGGAGCGTATAGTCTGCTCTTTATAAATTACGATACGTATAATTGTAATTCTGTTCTACCACGAGTATCTGGTCTCTTTGCCCGAAACTAACCACGTCTACCCAATTTACCGTCGGACACGCCCCTGTTCCTCCTATCAATATAATAGTCATATTAGGCAATTTTAAAGCAAAAATTTGTCTTCATACATACTACCCCAGAGGTCTTTATATATCTGGCCTTATCCCTTGTCCATATTACAAGAAAACCATTGCAAAATTACAGCTTCCTAGGTGCAACAATATTGATCCCGCAAGGATTAATGATAGGAAGCTTTAGCTTTGGCTTGTTACTATAGACGTGCCGCCAAGTGATTTAGCGTTTCGCCACGATGTCGCTTAAAAACCGATTAGGAGTTTGCTTTAATATAACTGTGGCACTCCTAACAGCTTAGCCATTAAGGAGTGTGTGTGTAACAATTACTTAGAACCAGGTCAGATTGCAGTCGAGGGGAGTAGAGGAATAAAAAAGAATGCTGACAAATACCTCCTATGATAAAGGAGGCTTTTGCTCAGCAGAGGCGTTATTAAGAATCTGTAGAATTAGAAACAGTTCTGGTTAAGAATCCCAAAGATGTACAGCATTAACAGAGAATGGTCGATAATAAATAGTGTTAAAAGAAGGAACATAAAGAGGATTTCTTGAGATGCAAGACCGTATAGGTCTATCTAGTAGGAAGAGGAGAAAGTTTAATACGCTCACGTAAGTATTGACTTCAATCCGACACCCCAACCCTCTCGTAGTTGCGGCTTCTTTTTACTCCTCCGACCTAAGCGCTCCTCTCCGAAAGAGGAGACCTAAACATATCCTTCATGAGCCTGACGATCAGATGACTACTGACAACACACTCGTACCACCTACCACACAATCATACGCTACACACCGTCTTCGCCGGCGAAGACGAGGTCCCCGCTATCTTACGTCATCCGGACGTGGGCTCCATCCACGGCCTCGGAGACGTACGGACCACTCACCGTCCGACCCCCGCGTTATCCCAAACGTCGCCTAAGCCGAGGTTCGGCCTCAAAGGAGGCGCCCTTAGGCAGTCGTTCCCTTAGTTTCTTCGAATCCTAGGGCTCAAAATTTCTTCTGGCAGAGCTTCTTTCCAAAGCTCGCCAAACAGCCCGGTTACGCTGTGGCAACCAATAGGGTTTGTACAGCTATAATAGACAGTCCAAAAAAAGGGGAGAAGAATTTTGAAGAATCTTAAAGAGTACTGATAAGATATGCATAATAGTTTGTATTACGCCCAGCTAAAGGGCGTTGGTTAGTATGTGCGTAAGTCTGGACTTTTCTGTTCTTCCAAAAATTGGAACCATATTTTGTCTACTCGAACCGAAAGCGCATCTATGAATATATAATTTCGCAAAATGGCATTATAATACTCGTGCCAAATCTTTATTGCCATTCGTACTCAGTCGGCATAACTTCAGATATATCTCCGTTGAATACAGCTTCTGGCGCTTGGGATGTCGTTAACATTGTAATGGGGGGCATCTGTTTAAGTTAAGACTTGCAGCCGACTTTGAAGAATTAAGGGGGACTCTCTCGTACCTACTGAGGAAGCGTTCTCTATTAGTACCAGGCGTAATTTTGGCCCATCCAACCAGTTTGACTCTAGTAACTGCCTCGTTAGTCCAGTTTTTAGAATGTTGAGTTACAGGATACGAGGATTGGTGTGGTTCCAGGTGGGGTTAAAAATATATTAGGTATTTATTGTCTCTGTCACGGTGTATGTACAATACTTCCATTTTTTATACACTACAAGTTAACCCTTGACGGCTATCTCACGTGGTGGTTAGTGATGATGCTGTCTAGGAAGGTAGCGGGATAACCTGTTAAGAGTATGGTAATTACTCTTAATTGGTTTCTACGCGACATCGTGCCGGAACGTTAAATCGCTTGGCGACACGTCTTTGTCGGTAGGTCTGAGAGACCTGGGCATATAAAACATCGTCAGGCGCCAGAATGCCTGTACTGTTTTCATGTTGTTCTCCAAGCCTTGTTTTTTCAATCCGTACTTGGTAGGTTACGATCCTACTGGTAAAGACATACCGCTCAGCGATTTAGCGTTCCGGTATGATGCTGAGTAGAACAGATGTCCAACCTGCGTATGCGGTTGTGTAATTTTCGATTAATTTGGTTATTAAACTAACAAATATATATACGCATGGGCTATAATGTTAAAGAAATGCGTAACTAAATTGAATGCAAAACTACAAGGGTACAATTTGTAGTAACGAAACCGATTAGGTCCCTCTGTATGGGCCATAGGCAATAGGTATTACCAAACAATTTCCCACGAGAGTGAACATTCGGGTCTGGCCAAGGAGATCATAACATTAGAGCATCTTTTGTACACGAATTTTACTTATTAATATGAATATACGCTAAATTATGTTTGATACCATTTAGAGTACAAATAATTAAACTTCATCATCATAATCAAAGCTGTGATAGCCTAGTGGTTAGGACGTCCCCCTCCTAATCAGAGGTCGGGGGTTCGAACCCGGGCACGCACCTCTTAACTTTTCGGAGTTATGTGCGTTTTTAAGCAAGTAAAATATCACATGCTTCAACGGTGAAGGAAAACATCGTGAGGAGACCTGCATGTCTGAGAGTTCTCCATAATGTTATCAAAGGCGTGTGACGTCTGCCAATCCGCACATGGCTAGCGTGGTGGACTATGGCCAAACCCTTCTCATATTGAGAGGAGACCCGTGCTCTGTAGTGAGCCGATAATGGGTTGATCATGATGATCAGTGCCGGCTCACTACAGAGCACGGGTCTCCTCTCAATATGTTCTCATATTGTTTGTTTTGGTATTGGGTTTGGCCATAGTCCATCACGGTGGCCATGTGCGGATTGGCAGACTTCACTCGACTTTGAGAACATTGCATGCAGGTTTCCTCACGATGTTTTCCTTCACCGTTGAAGCGAGTGATATTTTAATTGCTTAAAAACGGACATAACTCCGAAAAGTTAAGAGGTGCGTGCATGGGTTCCAACACCCGATCACTAATTAGGAGGCGGACGGCTTGACCACTAGGCTATCACAGCTTACACAATCAAACTGACGTATGGACGTTTTGGCAATGGAAAAAGGCGTCGCTGGATTTTGTTTTAATCTCACAGAAAATCACTCAGTCTACGCAGCGTTGCATTAGCTAAACCATTATACAGCGAAAAGTTACACAAAAAGATGTATTTGCATTAGACCTAGTCACATTTCGTTGTAAACTTGTATTTTATTCAGTCGCCCGTGAGGTCTAATTAATCCAAAGAATTATCTTGCGATGTTGTACACTTGACATAGTTACTCGTATATTAAGTTACTAAGTCGCTATGTAGTACTGAAATATACTGATGTTTAAGTTATAGTTATTAAAATAATCATACTTCTATGTACCACTAATGAATGTGTAAAAACTTAGTAATCGACGCCAGTTACATTGAAACCTTTCCTCCAGAAATATCGCTCAAATTATAACAATGTCTCCGTGGCGTCCATTGTTCTTGCTACTTATCGTGGACCAATCACTGACCACCGTTTTAGCGGGATCCAAAATATGGCGACACGACATGATGACAACCTCCTTGATACATTAATAATAGTATTCCAGTCAAATTTTAACATTTTAACCCTTACAAACAACTTGTAAAATATTTATGTCTTAATTAATAAATACATCATAATATATAAATTCATCATGATCAACCCATTACCGGCTCACTACAGAGAACGGGTCTCCTCTCAATATGAGAAGGGTTTAGCCATAGTCCACCACGCTGGCTATATGCGGATTGGCAGACTTAACACATCTCTGAGAACTTTATAGAGAACTCTGAGGCGTGCAGGTTTCCTCACGATGTTTTCCTTCACCGTTGAAGCAATATTATATTGATATTTTATTTATTTTTTAAACATAACTCCGAAAAGTTAGAGATGCGTGCCCGGATTTGAAACGCCGACCTCTGATTAGGAGGCTGACGCCCTAACCACTAGGCTATCACCGCTTCATGATGAACTTATAAATATTTAGCTTCTTAGAATTGCGGCGATAGCAAATATTATTACATTATACATTTTGGTTACGAAATTCATGCATAGAAAAACTGAACACGGAATATTTTAGTGATACTAATGACTTGTCTGTATTGGTATTTCGATTCAACAATCGATGACGACCTCCGTGGCACAGTGCGCTCGCTGTCGTATTATAAAGTTGGAGGTCCTGGGTTCCATTCCCGGTTCGAGTCTGGTCTGGTGGGAGGCCTCGGCCGTAGCTAGTTACCACCCTACCGACAAAAACGTGTCGCAAAGCGATTTAGCGTTCCGGCACGATGTCGCGTAGTAACCCATTAGGTGTATGAGTTTACCATACTAATAACAAGTTAGCCCGTTACCATCTTAGAGTTCATTATCATCACCAACTTGTAGTGCTAACTTGTAGTGGATAAAAAAAAATATTATATCGCGAGCAATTGTCGCCGAAGCGATAGCCTCTCTATCGTTCGGCTAAATCTCTTTGAATTTGACCCACATTGTCTGTTGCCATTCTGACCCCAACCTTCTGCCGTGAACCGTATAACAACCTCTAAACGATTCCCGACCGATTAAAGGAAAATAACACATAATATGTTACACATATGAGCTGAATTTCTATATCCACTGCAAGATTACTAACCAATAACGTTTAAAGGAAAACACATCCTATTGTATCTGGCATAAGTGCTACATTATTGTATGCAGTTGAATAAAATATTCGTATGTTTATCGCAGATACTGTGTGGAGGTAAAAATAGAACGATGTAATGGAAGTACACATTTATTAATACAGCTCTGTAGTACTGTATTAATAAATAATGTATGTATTATATGATAAAAAAAGCGATGATAGCCTAGTGGTTAGGGCGTCAGCTTCCTAATCAGAGGTCGGCGGTTCGAATCCGGGCACGCACCTCTAACTTTTCGGAGTTATGTGCGTTTTAAAAAAAAATATCACTTCAACGGTGAAGGAAAACATCGCGAGGAAACCTACACGTCTGAGAGTTCTCCATAATGTTCTCAAAGGCGTGTGAAGTCTGCCAATCCGCTCATGGCCAGCGTGGTGGACTATGGCCAAACCCTTCTCATATTGAGAAGAGACCCGTGAACTGTAGTGAGCCGGTAATGGGTTGATCATGATGTATGTATTATATTATACTGTACAACAAAGGGGACATAAACGGTATCACTTATAAACTTGCCACAATAACAAATTTTATATTGAAATTTATTAAGAACTAGTTGATAGCCGCGACTTCGTCCGCGTAGATAAGGGGTTTTTAAAAGCTGCTATGGAATAAGCTACCAATTAGAGGAAAATTTCTGTAGCAAGCTGAAACAATAGTTATAGTTCATTGATGTGAAATTCAGTTTTTCATACATCCCGCGGGAAATGTAACAGGATAAAAAGTATCTTATGTCCGTCTCCTGCTTCTAAGCTACCTCCCCACCGATTTTCAGCCAAATCGGTTCAGCCGTTCTTGAGTTATAAATAGTGTAACTAACACGACTTTCTTTTATATATATAGATGAAATCCTTTCTAAAAAAAGTTATTTTATCATCAAGACTATCCTTATCTAAATAATAAACCCTTTACATAACAGCGCGTTATTCGGATGTATAGATATTAGAAAAATAAAAATTAAAATAAAGTGGGTGGGAAGTTTAAGTTTATGTAAGGTACGCGGCTCACATTGTGCACAATAACATTACTTTAGCAGTGAACAGAGCAATAAAATAAGCAAAGGGTACATTATGAAAATTACAATTCTCGATGATAAGATAAAAACTGTGTACTTGTTGTAATCATTAAAAGTGATGAATGATTGAACTTTGACACCCGGCGAGTGAATGATACGAGTTAATGCATCGTTCAGACGGCTGCAGGGAATGAGTCATTGTCCGTTAAATAATAATTTCCTGTGGATACCAATTAAATCTTAACACAGAACAATGGCTTGGGGCAACTCTGGTGTTTCAAGTTTTAATTTGTTTAACATAACCGAGTGGCTTGAAACAATGACCTATTAACTGACTAATTCTAGACATATGATTTTATATTTTATGTTTAAATTCTAATTCATCATCATCATCATCATGAACAACCCATTACCGGCTCACTACAGAGCACGGGACTCTTTTCAATATGAGAAGGGTTTGGCCATAGTCCACCACGCTGGCCATGTGCGGATTGGCAGACTTCACACGCCTTTGAGAACATTATGGAGAACTCTCAGGCGTGCAGGTTTCCTCACGATGTTTTCCTTCACCGTTGAAGCAAGTGATATTTTAATTGCTTAAAAATTATTCTAATACAAATAATCTTTAAAAATTGCGCCGTTACCCTTATCTTTATTTAATTCTTTCCCCAAGGGTTGTCTGGAAGAGATTGCTTAAGCAATAAGACCGCCTTTGCATACTCATATGTTAAGTGTTTTGTGTTGTTTTTTCTTTAAAATATGTGTGCAATAAAGAGCATTTATCTTATCTTATCTTTATTCAAATAGTCCTCTAAAAGGCAATTTTGACGCGTCAATAATTTACATAGTAGTGAATAGATGGTAACTTCATTCGTAAACTTAAAACTAAAGCTATGAGGGTTCACAACGCGCCCCGGTCTAAGAAGAAGCCCACAACAAACTTAGCCAGGTAAATTTGCTTTTTGTTATCACCATCTCACATGCCGCTTAAAATTATGTTAAGAGCTATCTTATCTGCATTGCTCTACAATGTTACATAGCAGTGAGTTGATGGTGATAACTACATTCGTAAACTTAAAACTAAAGCTATGAGTGTTCCATGTTATTTTTAAATTACTAGGGTAGTATAAATATTTTTTTGCTAGAATCAAAAAGTAATATATTCCCCTTTTTTTCGTTACCCAATATCCTTAATTAAGTATTGGGTCTAAGGGCTTAAGAAAATTTTATCAGACTGGTCGATAACCATAGCCTGGTTCAGTTGGCTATTTAAGCGTACATGTGATAATAGTCGCAAAGCCCGTCTTAACGCTTTAAAGCAGCATGGTAGGTAAATGTTCTCTGCTACTAAAGCCTGTCGCATTAGTGAGACATGATAATCATAGATTAGATTACATTTTATAGACAACTCGCCACCCTGTACGAATTCTGCGTGGAGGGTCCTAAACTTTAAAATCTTTTTTTATGACAAAATGTGACACTCCCCAGCATTGGGGCAGTTATGTCTTAGAAAGATGTTTAAAAATGACAATAATAAAAACATAAAAAAATACTCCAAATAATCTACATAGTTACTCATGGTAACCTAATTTTATTATCATTAAAATTAAGTTAACCTTTATGTATGAACTTCTATCGATGTCCTTATCTATACATACATACCTACACAATAACATATACAGACACCTAAATTAGAAGTGTCCATGATATCTGAATAACACTTAACATTATTTTGAGAGGAAAGAATTAACACACGTTTTTATTATCGTCTTATTGATAAACTTTTTTTTATACACTACAAATTCGCCCTGAAGTACGTTAGCGCTGCTTTCCGAAAGAAAAGACCTAAACATATCCTTCATGACCCTGACGATCAGATGACTACTGACAACACACTCGTACCACCTACCACACAATCATACGCTACATACCGTCTTCGCCGGCGAAGACGAGGTCCCCGCTATCTTCCGTCATCCGGACGTGGGCTCCATCCACGGCCTCGGAGACGTACGGACCACTCACCGCCCGACCCCCCCGTTATCCCAAACGGCTCAAAATTTCTTCTTGCAGAGCTTCTTTCCGAAGCTCGCCAAACCCGGTTACGCTGTGGCAACCAATAGAGTTAGTACAGCTAATAGACAGTCCGAAAAAAAAAAACTGGTGGTAAGTGATGATGCAGTCTAGGATGCTAGCGGGCTAACCTGTTAGGGGTATGGTAAACCCACGCTCTTAATTGCACTATGTCGCGTATTAACCAATTGGGAGTATGAGATTACGATACCCTTAACATGTTAGCCCGCTACCATCTTACATTTATTTCTTACCATCAGGTGATATTGCCGTCAAGGGCTAACTTGTAGTGTACAAAAAATATATATATAACTAACGTGTCCAACTACTAGCTAGTAGATAAAGGATCTACGTTTATTACAAGCTTATATTTATGAGAGCTCAGGGCATCTCACGTTAAGTTAAAATTTCTTAAAAATTTCAAAAGCCCTATTTTTCTTAACGGACGCCTACATAATAAGCAATTAAAAGATCACTTGCTTCAACGGTGAAGGAAAACATCGTGAGGAAACTTGCATGCCTGAGAGTTCTCTATAATGTTCTCAAAGGCGTGTGAAGTCTGCCAATTCGCACATGGCCTGCGTGGTGGACTACGGCCAAAATCCTTCTCATATTGAGAGGAGACCCGTGCTCTGTTGTGAGCCGGCAATGGGTTGATCATGACATAATAGCTATCGTTACACGAACTGGAGAGTGTTGGCGCTCGTACTCGATTATTGGCGAAGTATTTGAATCATCATCATTTCGATCGATAGACGTCCACTGGTGGACATAGGTCTTTTGTAGGGAGTTCCAATGGCCACGGTCTTGGGCCGCTTGTATCCAGCGGCTGCCTGCGACTCGTTTGATGTCGTCTGTCCACCTTGTTGATGGTCGACCAACGCTACGTATTTGAATAATTAACACAAATATAACGAACTTTCAGTGTCCGTTTTCTTATTGAAGTTTTATAGTGAAATGTTGTTTAGCGTGGGACCTGCCTATTTATAAAACTTTAGTCAAAATAAAAATATGTATTCTGAATTTCCGTCTAACACTCGTGAGTAAGTTAGCATATACATATAGCTACTAAAGTATTAGTGAACAAAGTAAAATGGATGAAATGTACGGGGTGATAAGCACCTTCGCACCCTAAGCCCTTGGGTCGAGAGCCAAGTGACCTTTGACATGGCACCTTTTATCCGTGAAGTGAACCTTTTCTCCAATTTCAGAATTGCCCTTTTCAGTGTTATCCAAAACCTTTCTTATGTAATATTACTTATTCTTTGTCTAAGAATTCCGAACAGTACAGAAATTTTCACATTTGAAAATGTCGTCATATAGCCGCTATATTGCTTTATTTTCGAAATTTTTACAAACCAGTGTTAAAGACTACATCGTACCAAGTAACACAGTAAAGAGAGTAAGTAACTGAGTAAAGATTTTAATCGATATCCTTAATATCCAAATACGTTCAGATATTTAGAAGCTACGACTTAATTCTTTACTTAAGCTTAAGCTATGCTAAAATCTTTACTTTTCTTTTATGTCTTAAATTGCAATGTTATAAAAAAAGGCTTAGTGCTTTTGTATAAGGATAGAATCAATTTGCGTTGCAAAGTAACTAAAAATAACCTTTTTTTTACACAACTACAAGTTAGCCCTTGACGGCTATCTCACCTGGTGGTAAGTGATGCAGTCTAGGATGGAAACGGGCTAACCTGTTAGGGGTATGGTAAACCCATTCTTCTAATTGGTGTCAAGGCGAAATCGTGCCGGAACGCTAAATTACTTGGCGACACGTCTTTGTCGGTATGGTGGTAACTAGCCACGGCCGAAGCCTACCACCAGACCAAGCAAATGACTAATTTTGAATAGGGCAGTAAACTTAACATTTAACAGTTAATTCAGTTTATTGTTAGCTTATCCTGTTATCATTTTTAGTGATAGGGTTAAAGCTTGAAGTTTTATTTTATTCAAATTTGAAGATTATTCAGGGATTCATTTAATTTAGGGTCTTATACCGATATAGCGGTTCGGTGATAGCCTAGTGGTTAGGGCGTCAGCCTCCTAATCAGAGGTCGGCGGCTCGAATCCGGGTACGCACCTCTAACTTTTCGGGGTTATGTGCGTTTTTAAACAATTAAAATATCACTTGCTTCAACGGTGTAGGAAAACATCGTCAAGAAACCTGCACGCCTGAGAGTTCTCCATAATGTTCTCAAAGGGTGAAGACTGCCAATCCGCACATGGCCAGCGTGGTGGACTATGGCCAAACCCTTCTCATATTGAGAGGATACCCGCGCTCTGTAGTGAGCCGGCAATGGGTTGATCATGATGATACCGATATACGTACATACAGAACGGCGAAAGTAACGGTCTAAAAAAAAACCCGTACGTTTCCTAGCTATAATACCCAATGCTACAACTTGGTGATCAGCCAAAGCGCATACGTAATCCAACACGCAAATATTATGTCAATGTATTATAAAATGTAACGTACTCGTATTGTCTCGAGATGCGCGCATTTGTTCTCGTAGAAAGTTAATCGGAGTAAACATACGAATTATTTTTTCACTTGTCACGCTCCGTTAGCTGGTTTTAAGCGGAATAAAATTGCTTTTAATGGTATTGTGCTTAAAAGTGCTTTTAGTTTAACCAGATACCCATAGCAACATAAAAATTTTTGAGGGTCCAATATTTCTATAAAATTGTTTTTAATTTAAGTGATCACCTTTGCTTATGAACATCGGTGGCACCAGCGGAGCCATCGATGCGTTTTCGGCTGAACCCATTCTCCTAATCGGCCTGCGCGGCTTCATACCGGAATACTAAATCGAGCCGGGATTGAACCCTGGACCTCCCACTTTACAATAGTTTACGTCAATTTAATTTATAAGTGATTACCTTCGACTATGAACATCGGTGGCACCAAAGGAGCCATCGATGCGTTTTCGGCTGAACCCATTCTCGTATTCGGTTTCTACGCGGCGTCATACCGGAACACTAAATCGAGCCGGGATTGAACCCGGGACCTCCCACTTTATAATAGTATGCGTCAAAACGTTCATTAAACATACCAGGTTATTCGCGTTTCATCTTGTTTTATTCTCGTATGCTTAACAGTTAGCCTAATAACAAATAGGCTTACTGTTTTAGGTAAGTACGATACGAAAAATGATCGATAGAAGCAGTCATACCTAATCCAATCTTCTGATGATGCTCCGGTGTCAGCTAAATTGTATGTGTACCTAGAGCGTATTTTGAATGATCTGCCTTGCGTCGTTCGAAGTAAAAAAATTAAATAAAAAAAAATATGAAAGTAAAGTTTTTGACGACCGCTGTCGCATTACAAAGTTCGGCTCGAGTTTGGTTTAGTGGGAGGCTTCGGCCGAGAATAGTTACCACCCCTACCGACAAAATATCTCGCGTTCCGGCACGATGTCGCGTAGAAACCTATTAGGAGTATCTTAAACTGTAGCATCACTTACCATCAGTTGTGATTGCCGTCAAGGGCTAACTTATAGTGTATAAAAAAAACTGCACACAGATTTATCTGATTATATCATCCGAATAATTTACTTTATCTAAGAATACATTGCAATCCTATACTCAATGTATAAACTTCATCCGTACCAGCCAAGGAATTACTGTTATTTCTAGACTAACTTGAAGCTAATGGGTTCTAGAACTTTCTTACAGTGAAGGTGGGTGTGTCAACTGCAGAATTTATTGGCCTAGGGCTAGTAGTGTTATGTGCACTAGATTTCTAGTCATCCGAGGCAATTACTTATCTATTCGTTTACATGAAACAGTTTCTGGTAGCAGGTATTTCGTAAGCATTGAACAGATAAATAAATAAATAATTGTTGTGTTCACTATGGGCCTCATAAGAAGGCTCAGAGTCACTCAGGGAGCAATGGTGAGAGCTATGTTAGGAGTATCTCTACGTGATCAAATCAGAAATGAAGAGATCTGTAGAAGGACCAGAGTTACCGACATAGCTCAGCGAGTTGCGAAGTTGAAGTGGCAATGGGGTCACAAGGTGCTAGAATGGCGACCCCGCACTGGTATACGTAGCGTTGGTCGACCCCCAACAAGGTGAACAGACAACATCAAACGAGTCGCAGGGAACCGCTGGATACAAGCGGCCCAAGACCGTGGCCATTTGAACTCCCTACAAAAGACCTATGTCCAGCAGTGGACGTCTATCAGTTGAAATGTTGATGATGATGATGTTGTGTTCTCATTAAAAATCTTTGCTGAGAACACTAAAGTCATACAGACAAATGGCAAGGACGGCATTAGTAAAAACTGTGTTGCATGAGCTGCCGCCCACCTCAGAACCTTATATTAATAATATTACGTCCTTCTAAAAAAAGTGTGTGTGTGTGCGTGCGTGCGTGTGTGTGTGTGTGTGCGTGCGTGCGTGGTGCAAGATCCACACCGCCGTCTACAGATAAGCAGACGAAAAAAATATGTAAGTAATACGAAGTAACATAGGCTTATTAATTTAAAACTTATTTTTAATATTTAAGGCTGTAAGTTTCCATTTGAATAAATAGAATTCTGGAAAAGCTCGTTTTCTCCAACGTCCGGCCTCCGCCCCAATTCACTGCCCGACTACTCCAAGCCTAATGACTTAATGAGTAACATTTTTATATACCTACTGAATACTTTTATTTACAAACCTTTCAACCTGAAATGAATGCTCGCATTTCTATAACAATCCTTAAGTTTGAACACTCGAACTCGTAGAGTCGATACCGACTATCAAATACTGCAACGTCAGAGTAAAAAGGACTTTATGGACAAGATGTTAAGGTTCAAGTTTATTCACAGACAGTCCAGAGGAACCGATAATAAATTACTAAACCAGGGACACAGGATGTACAATTTCAAAACGAGGTATAATCAAAAGAACTTAGGTCCATTTTACCGTGGCGCAAGAATATTTCGTTATCGTCTGAATCTACGATTGCAATTTGCGGTTTACTGATTAGGGGAGCCTTCATTGTTTATTGGAATTCTCTTTCTTAGTAATAGGTGGTGTTGTATTCTACCTTTTCACTCGATTTACTTCGTGGTATTATTCTTGGCTTTAACCTTTCCAATAATTAATATGGCTAATGACACGTTGAATAAATAAAACACGGTCACACCTAAATTCTGTTGTCTGTCGGTCTGTATGTCTGTTTGTCTATTTGTTACCGATTTTCTGCTTGACTACTACAGTTTTGATGTAATCTGGCATTCAATTTAGCGTTAATCCTAGTAAAGGAAATAGGATACCTTTTATAATTATTATTATTTATATGTATTAGTTAATCTCCCTCTTAAGAGGGGTAAAGGGATTATTATTATTCTTTATTTGTACACCATTAAATTAAAGAAAATAATGAGAAATAATTACGAAATAAAAAGAAGCAGGATGCAGAAGGCGGCCTTATCGCTTATTAGTAATCTCTGCCATGCAACCATAGGATTAGAAAAAATTTAAAAATAAATAGAAAGTAGGTAATTAAAAATGATATATAATAACTAAATATTAATACATAAAACATATTACATACATAACACAATATTAATACAAATAAACAGACTAATATATACATAATATATTTGTCTGTTTATTTGTATTAATATTGTATTATGTATATGATAAAAGTAAAAGTCGTCATTATTACGCGAGATAATGACATTTAACAGAACTTTTTATATCAGGACAGAACTTTTAAATATTAGCGGGCGATTTAAAATAATCTTTTTGTTACAATTAACACAGCTTGATCAATTGTTGGCGAAATTTTGTATCGTGATAGTTTGTGGCCTATAGGCGTTGGATGATGAAAGTCATCAGATGAAAATAAAAATAATTTATACGTTATCACTATTACATTATAAAACTAGGCGAAGATCGCCATTTAAGTTTGAAAATAAAAACCTGTATATGGAGGTCGCGCTCTTGCCAATATAAACTTTATAAATCACATGTAACCAATCTATGATATTATATCTATATGGCCAAGACATGCGTTTTATAAAATTCTCGCTTTTTTATCGTGGGTAAATCCTCATGGATACGTCTGCGCCACGGGGAGGCACAGAGGTTATGTCAGACTCCTACTGATTAAAACCCCCACGTGTTCCTACTCACCGCTGTATGGTGGAGTCACGGGAAAGCTTTCGCATACAACCGCAACTCCACCAGCGGGTGTCCACCGCAGCAGACCAGTTTCGTCGGTTAGAGGTGTGCCGGAACAACAGCACACCAGCCAACTTGAGAACTGTACTGTGAGTGATGGACGGCCCCATTTCCATCGCACACAAGTCCTCCGAAAGCACAGGAGCAAGAGAGGTGGAAGAGGATAAAATTCTCGCTTAGCAAATAAGTTGTAACGTTATTTTTGTTTTTTTTTTATTTAATTAGAACGGACAGTATCCAATAACACTAATTAAATTCACTGATAACACATAATAACATTGTAGCAGAAACGAAGTATAAACAAAACAAACATACATTTAATAAAAATAGACAAAGAGAGACAAAAAACAAAAAAATTAAAAAAAAAAACTTAAACTTAAGCAATTTGCAATATTTTGTAAGCAATTGAAACGGGTATCACATATATATTTTTTTTATACACTACAAATTAGCCCTTTATGGTAAACCCACATTCCTAATTGGTTTCTACGCGACATCGCGCCGGAACGCTAAATCGCTTGGCGACACGTCTTTGTCGGTAGGGTGGTAACTAGCCACGCCCGAAGCCTCCCACCAGACTAAATAAATAACTTATTGATAAATCACATCAGAGCAACTGTGGTGTTAGCGATTGTTACATCAACTGTTGAAATTTAAATAGGAATTTAGAGTCACTATCGACAGTTGGGAAATAGGCATGATAAAAAAAGCGGTGATAGCATAGTGGTTAGGATGCCAGCCTCCTAATCAGAGGTCGGCGGTTCGAATCCGGGAACGCACCTCTAACCTCGAACTGCCAATCCGCACATGGCCAGCGTGGTGGACTATGGCCAAACCCTTCTCATATTGAGAGAAGACCCGTGCTCTGTAGTGAGCCGGTCATGGGTTGATCATGATGATGATGATGGAAGTCCCTCTACTGTGCGAACATTAAATATGAACGTTTTAATTTGGCTCCTGAGGTCTTGCATGCTTTGAACTCAAACATTCCAGTGTGGTTGTGTAAAAGTAGGTCAAGCGAGTAAATCAACTCACTCCAAACCGAGAACTGGTTGATCACTGTTATTCATTATTTGTCAGTGGGTGCTTTTGTTGATTTACCTGTGTTCCGAGTATCAGCTCGATACGTTGATTTTTCATTACTAGCGAGACCTTTAATAATTCCTCAGTATTTTAAGTTTACTCGCATTTAGTTTTACCATCTATCTGTCTATTGTCACTACCTTCTCTTACTTTACTCTCTTCATCATGATCAACCCATTACCGGCTCACTGCAGAGCACGGGTTTCCTCTCAATATGAGAAGGATTTGGCCATAGTCCACCACGCTGGCCATGTGCGGATTGGCAGACTTCACACGCCTTTGACAACGTAATAGAAAACTCCCATTGATGCAGGTTTCCTCACGATGTTTTCCTTCACCGTTGAAGCAAGCGTTATTTTAATTTTTTTAAAACGCACATAACTTTGAAAAGTTAGTGGGGATCATTATTTCTTTTCCTCAATCTCACCGTGTCGCGTGTTTTTCAAGTATATAAAAATATTGTGGGCGTGCGATAACCATTTTTTTCATTTTTCGAATGAACAGTTGCAGATAACCATATTAGTTTTTACTGCGTCGTTGGGGTTTTTTGGCGAGCATGAAGCTTAGTCTGAGAGAAGAGCACTTGGGCTCGACGACATCTGGGGAACGTTCTCCTAAAGGCGTCCCCTGTGAGACTCGGACTTCGACTTACGGTGACGTTGGGACTTGCTGGGTTTGTTGGACTGGTGTATTAGTCCGAGCGCCCCCGTGACTGTGGATGAGACCCACGTCCGGATGACGTCAGATAACGGGGACCTCGTCTTCGCCGGCGAAGACACTGTATTGGGTTTTGTATCGTGTGTGTGAGCTATCTGGGAAGCATTGTCCAAAGTCAGTCGGTCGTCAAGGACGTTTTTTTGGTCGCCTCTTATTAGGGGGCGTTTGCGTCAGGGGTGTAATTGGACGCTTCAACCACTAGAGGGTTGGGGTGTCGGGCTGCTGCGATATCCATTGCTCGTTTTATGGATCCGTTTAAATAATATTTTGATGTCAAGTGTTTATATTATCTTAGTTTTTAGTCCTATAAACTTGACAATGCGGTCTGTCTTTTAGAGGTGCGTACCCGGGATCGTACCTCGACCTCTTATTAGGGGGCGGACGTCCTAACCACTATCTCTATCTCTATCATAATTTCAGCTAGCTATGCAACGATCAGCTAAATAGTTAAGGAAAAATAGACCATTAATATCATATTGCAGGCTTGCTACATCGATTAGCAAGAAAAACTGGGAAATCATTCGCGTACCGGTTTTCTTTCCGCGCGCATTCATGAAGAAATCAATTCTTAAACTTCGCGGTCACGCTCCTTGTAGGGCGTCTGACATTGGGAAAGTTAGACTACCAGTACATTTAGCATAACATTTTAGTACGCATTACATACGCGGCATGATTTCCTAATGACTGGATAATGATTTGCGCAGCAATACCATAACACAGTACGTTAATTAATAGCATGTACGATGATTACAGTCCAATTTGTGAACAACATAGCTATATACTCGTGTATATAAGCGCAGTTTCGTGATGTTTAAACTCATAGTACAGAAGTGCCAATTCTGTTGGACATAAATCTCTGGCCTGATAAAAAAAGTCCTTCGCCAGTGGTTTAATATGAGCTCAAGATAATTGTTTAGGGCAGTAGTGAACAAGATCCAATTAGCTTTAATGATTGCCAATCTCCGGTAGGAGATGGCACTGAAAGAAGAAGAAGATAAAAAAACTAAAAGTAACGGTGTCAGATTAAAAATGTTTGTCGTCGAGCGGGGATACCCTATAGAATAAGTTTAAAGTTCACCCTTTCGGGTCCGAGTAGAATCTCCGACAAGCATCACTAACTTTTCAGAGTTATATGTTGTTAAGCATATTGCTTAAAGCAAATTTAATGTGACTAGGTTTAACGGTGAAGGAAAACATCGTGAGGAAACCTGCATCCCTGGGAGTTTTCCATTACGTTGGTAAGGCGCGTGAACCAGCACTTGGGCAGCGTGGCGGACTAAGAGTCCCGCGTGAGCAGTCGTGACAATTAGACGTGTTTTGTGTCGGTCGCTGCGCATCACCCGGCCGATCGCAAAAATTAATTATCGCAAGTGCAACTGTACTTTTTGACGTATGGCCCAAGTTAATAGATATGGCGGGTCAAAGTGTCGTAATTGACGAATTCTTGTGTTTCGTCCAGAATAAGATAGATGTTTTAGACGAGCTCAGTATCATACAAATTTGTGCAACCAACTTCACGGATGGGGAAGTGGAGGCTGGAAAAAGCACTCTGTACAATGCGTGCAGTGACGGTTCCAGGAATATCCAGAGAAAGGGCGAAGATAAGAAGAAAAAGTGCATTAAGGACGTTATCAAAATATTAAAGGAAGTGGAGCCTCAAAGCTTACCGATCTTTGTTGCGCGTAATCTAGGGCGCCTCCCTCCCGTATCTTTTGACCACGTTGATGTCACGAGATTATTGAAAGACATGACATGTATGAAAACCGAGCTTATGGAGCTTAAAACGCAATTTTGTTCCGAATTAAAAGATATCCGGATTTCATGTCAGAAACGACAAGAGAGTTGTAATACTCCACAGTTCTCAGCGTCACCGAAAAGATGCAAGTCTAAAACGCTTCCGCCTGTATCGGTACCACCGCCGGCGCACACTCAGGCGCATGACGTCACCACAGTGCATACGCCGAGTTATCGCGACATCGTGCTCGAGACCGATCGTCCGAGACGGGCGACTAGTGCCCGTTTGCAGCGAGACAATTCGGGTCAAAATGGCGTAGCAACGACGACAACTCCGTGCGAAAATTTAATAGATCCACCCGCAGAGGACAATACATTTACTACTGTAGTAAAAAAGCAACGTAAAAGTTTGAAAAATATGCGTGGAACATCGGACTCGCACTGTAAGATTCAAGTAGCTGACTCGCACTGTTCGATTTATGTGTCGCGAGCTAAAAAGTCAGTAACGGTTAAGAACATTTTAGAGCATATAGCTGACATGGGCGAGGAATGTGTTGATGTCGAACAGCTTAAACAAAATAAGGAGACTAGTTTCAACTCTTTTAAGGTCACTATACCGACGAGCAAATTGGGAACCTTTATGGACGGCAAATTTTGGCCAGCTGGCTTGGTGTATAGACGGTACAGAGAGCGACACATAAATACCGCCACTAAACACAAATAAATATGTTAGTACTTCCTTCAGGTGACAAGAACAATATTAAAATGATTTCTTTTAACTGTCGTTCAGTCAAAAGATCTATTGAAAGGGTTCGCTCTTTGTGTAAAGAGGCAGACATCGTGGCTCTTCAAGAGACGTGGCTCTGGCCCCATGATCTTGACTTTGTACACCAAATTGACGATGACTTTGACTGCTATGCAAAGTCATCTATCGATACTACAGTTGGCGTCGTGCAGGGTAGACCCTATGGTGGACTTGCTTTGTTATGGCGAAAATCAGTTTTTTCTCGCTCATCTTTAGTAGAATGCCCTACGAATAGGTTGGCAGCGGTGCGACTGGATCTCGGTCTTAATCGCCAGTTACTTGTTATTAACGTTTATATGCCAACGGACAACGATGAGAATTTGATAGAATTCACGACTAATCTGGCACATATAACTGCCATTATAGAGGACAGTGAAACGGAAATAGCCTTCGCATTGGGTGACTTTAACGCGCATTGCACCTCTAGGTTTGGTGACGAGCTTACGTTGTTCTGTGCAGAAAATTCCTTAGAGAGCGTGGATTACGAGTTTTTAGGTAATAATTCGGCTACCTATACATATATCAGTGATGCACATGGCACGACAAGATGGCTCGACCATTGCCTAGTGACAAATGCGGCGCGGAATACAGTCTCTGGTGTGACCGTAGATTACGATGTAGGGTGGTCAGATCACTGTCCTCTGTTAATAAATTGTAATTTTGACGTGGTTGTAAGTAAAACTATCAGCGAGAAAGAGAGTTTAATAAATAAGGTAAAATGGGCTAATCGCAGCCCCCATCAAATTAGTGCTTATAATAAATATTGCTGTGATAATCTTAAAAATCTAACTTTTTCTAGTCAATGTTTCAATTGTGATAATTTTACTTGCACTGAGCATTTGTATTTAATAGATAATTATTATAAAGACATTGTAAGTATTTTAAGAAATGGTGCTATTATGAGTCACGATTCGCACTGTGATGCAAATAGGAAGCGGAAACCTGTAGTGGGTTGGAACTACCACGTTAGTGAAAGTCATAAAACGGCTAAATTCTATTACTCTTACTGGCTGGCAAGTGGCAGACCGTCTTTCGGCCAAATTTATAATGATATGGTTAATAGCCGTAAGATTTTTAAAAATCGCTTGAAATGGTGTCAGAACAACAACGAACAAATTAGAATGAACATTTTAGCAATGCATAGAGCTAATAAAAACTTTCCGAAGTTCTGGCAGGCTACTAAGCGACTTCAGAACAAGTCTAGGCGGCCACAGAGTATCGAAAATGTTGTTGAAAGTAATAGAATTGCAGAATTATTCGCCAATCATTTCAAAGTCAAACCAGTAGCAGTTGAAGTCGCGGAACAGGGTGTGTGTGGTACCCCTCCTTCGGACTCGCTGACTTGCCTACAGTTTTCTCCAAGTGACGTTTTTACGGTTATAAGAAAAATGACGCGTGGGAAGTCTCCAGGTCATGATGGTTTGAGTATCGAGCATATTCTTTACGCTGGTGAGGAGATGAGTAAGGTTTTATGCGTGCTCTTTAATCGCTGCCTTAAGTTGGGATACTTGCCGAAGGAACTTATGAAGACCGTGGTGGTTCCAATTCCTAAAAATAATACAGGAGACCTTTCTAAATTAAACAATTATAGGCCAATTTCATTGGGTACTATAATTGGTAAAATTTTCGAAAAACTAATACATCCGCTTCTTATGAAGAATGTCAGAATAAATGATGCGCAGTTTGGTTTTCGTGCCAATGTCTCAACCGACTCGGCAATTTTTAGCCTGAAAAATACAGTCAAGTATTATACAAGTAGGGATACTAGTGTATATGCTTGTTTTTTGGACCTCAGTCGGGCCTTTGATCTGGTAAATTATAATTTATTATGGTCAAAGCTTAAGGATTATAGGGTACCAATTGATGTCATAAATGTCTTGAGTTATTGGTACGAAAATCAAACTAACAACGTAAAATGGGGCGACACACTTTCTAACGAATATAGGTTAGAATGTGGTGTACGCCAGGGCGGATTGACATCACCGGATCTTTTCAATATCTACGTGAATGGTCTGATAGAGGAGCTGAGAGCCACCAAAATCGGTTGTCATATAGGCGGGCTGTGTGTTAACAATTTTAGTTACGCGGATGATATGGTGCTGCTAAGCCCCTCTATTAAGGCCTTACGGGTGATGTTGGGTATTTGTGAGAAATACGCGTTAAGTCACGGACTTAAATACAATGTCTCCAAAACCGAATTCATGGTTTTTAGGTGTGGGAAGGGTCCGGATAATATCCCTCCGGTGTTTATGAACGGTATCGAAATCCGTAGGGTGGCGAAGTTCAAGTATCTCGGTCACATGTTGACGGAGGGCCTCAGGGATGATTGTGACATTGAGCGCGAGCGTCGGGCACTTGCTGTAAGGTGCAACATGATAGCGCGCAGATTCTTTCGCTGCAACGAACAAGTGAAGAACTCTCTGTTCCGAGCGTTTTGTCAGAATTTATACACATGCCATTTATGGTTTGGGTACACAAAACGGTCGTACAGTACCATTAGAGTGCAGTACAATGATGCGTACCGCATTCTAATGAAATTACCGCGATATTGCAGTGCGTCAAACATGTTCGCCTCGGCAAGAATGCCCGACTTTTTCGCGATAATTCGTTCAAGAATCGCTTCTTTTTGGCAGCGTTTACGTCACTCCAATAATGAGATTCTCCGCGCGATGTGTGACCACTTGGATCCCTCAATCTTGCGGCATTGGTTGTCACAGCATTGTGGTACGAATCATAGATAAGCGGTTATTTGTTATTATTATGTACTTTTTAGTCTGTTTTTATCCTTTTTTTTTTTTCTTTTTTGTTGTTTTTTTTGTAAGTTTGTAAGTGCTTGTTTGTAACTGGGTGAACTGCCTTTAATAAATATATATTATTATTATTATTATATTAAGACCAGAACCCCCTTATGTTGAGACAAGACTCTTGATTTTCAGATTTAACAATTAAGAGGGGGAGGGGGGGGGAGATTTACTTTCTGAATCTTCCTGGGCCGGTTAGGTTGGAGCTTTCGTTGGTTAATCGTTATCGCCCTGTACTTTAATAACAAATAGTTTATATCAATTGAGAGTTTATAAATCTGTTCAATACATGAGAAAATTTCAAACGTGTGTTTCGTAAATCACATGAGAGCTCTATGAAAAAGATTTTCAGAACTAAATAACTAGGGGATGGAACTGCTGGTGAAAGCATGAAGAAATGGTCGGCAACGTTTAAAGTATTAATAGATAGATGGCGCTACAATTTAAAAAAGTACAACGCGTTGTTTCCTGTACTTTTTTAAATTGTAGCGTGAACAGCCTTCGAGGTGAACAACTATTTCTCACGTATTACAAGATGTACCATTCCTAGCTTCCTCGTTGTGTTTATATCTATTATTATTATTCATCGGAATTATATACTGATACTAATAGGTACGAGTATGTAATAGAAACCGACCGCCGCCGACCTTTGATAACATTCGGTTACACAATCGTTTTAATTAGCTATAAAAGCTATCGGAATATTAATTGCACAGTCGTAAAAACATACAATAACAGAATTAAAACTAAGAAAAAAACTCTATACTTGTTGTTGAACGTACAGTTTAGTTTCTAAACTATTGTAGGCTTTGATTTATTTATAAAGTCACTTGCGTGACCTACAATTATTACTTATAAGTGACGTTTTCTATGCTTTTATAAACTTTCATTATTTCACCTGTTACGTTTGTACATCATCATGATCGATCCATTGCCGGCTCACTACGGAGCACGGGTCTTTTTTTTATATCCACTAAAAGTTAGTGTGTATAAAAGTGCTGATGTATACTCCTAATTGGTTTCTACGTGACATCGTGCCGGAACGCTACATCGTTTGGCGACATGTCTTTGTCGGTAGGGTGGTAACTAGCCACGGCGGAAGCCTCCCACCAGACCAAAGTCTCTCAATATGAGAAGGGATTGGCCATAGTCCACCACGCTGGCCATGTCCGGATTGGCAGACTTCACACGCCTTTGAGAACATTAAGTAGAACTCCCAGGAATGCAGGTTTCATCACGATGTTTTCCTTCACCATTGAAGCAAATTATAGCAAGTAATATATTAATTGCTTAAAACGCACATAACTCCGAAAAGTTAGAGCTTCGAACCTCCGACCTCTTATTAAGAAGCGGACGTCCTAACCACTAAGCTATCACAGGTTTTGTACATATGGCGGCTTTATTTAAACTTTCAATTGACCTATCTGAGATTACAAAATTTTATCAAACAATCTTTTCTATTTTTTTATAATAAGCTATATTTAGAATTTCTTGACCGAAAATTTTTACGAAAGTTTTAGTCCAAAGTTTTTGAAGTTATAGTTCTATACCAACAAAATCAAATAAAATCAAAAATAGCTATTTTCATATAAAACTATTCCAGGCATCTATGAATCGTTTATTATACATTTTTCATTATTTCTATTAGTGATGGTGATAACTACACTCGCCAACTTAAAACTAAAGCTAAGAGGGTTCGAATCGTGCCCAGGTCTAAGCAGAAACCGACAACAAACCTAGCCGGGTTTTTTTTTTGTTGTCATCATCTCACATTATCAATAACAAATTATAGTACCTATAGAAATAGAACCTCTTTTAGTCGCGTATGTTGGCACGCTTGTCGCCTCAGATCACTGTTTTCATATTTATAATACATATTCATCTACATGTGTCTAGTTTCTACATTAACAGCACGTGTTTTATCTTTCATACACGTGCTAATTATATATGTACCTAATTAATTATATTCACTTGTGATGTATATTTAATATTTAGATTAGTTATATTATTTACCATTCGTAATTATTAGTGAAAAATATTATGCTTTTATAGTTTTTTTATTGTAATTAATTATTTGTATGTAATTAAAAACTATTTCGCACAATCCGCACATGGCCAGCGTGGTGGAAACCCTTCTCATACTGAGAGGAGGCCCGCGCTCTGTAGTGAGCCGAGAAAGGGTTGATCATGATGATGATGATGAAACAACTGTGGTATGGATATATGTGTACATACCATGTTGTATGTTTGTGTTTTCAGGTTTTTTTTTTCTGTGTACTTTTGTCGTGTTTGTACACGTGTGTATTCATTCGTTTCATTCACTTTTTCGTCCTTTTCAGAACACGAAGGAATGGGGGTACAAATCAGAACACTCCGCTTCTCAACGAATAAGCACTGAGAGCTTGTAAATAGTTCCTATGTCATAATCGCGCTGTGACAAGTCCATGTTAGGTAATAGTTTATAATAATATAATATATATAATATATATTTATAATTATAATAATACTAATAAAAACTCTTTATTGCACTCACAACATTAAAAAAATACAAAATATAAAAAAAAAAACATAAAAACGATGTAAGGGCGGGGCCTTAATTTATAATTATAATAATTAATCACTGCAAACTGATCTCTCCCAGGCATCCGCTATGTAAAGCAAACATATTACAATAATTATGAGAGTAAATAGCATAAATTTAAAGAAAATAATTATATATGTATAAAAACATTTGACTGCACTAGTGAATAAGGAGAATCACTGTACCTTCGTTCGTTAAAATATAGTCTGTAGATAATATATAGATGTATATATAGTAGTCAAAAAGTGTCCTTGTTAAATAAGAATTCACTCACGATTTGGCAGTTTATTTTCGTTAATAACCAAAAGTTTACAATCAAAAAAAAATCGACGGAATATCTTTCATTTTTAGTAAAAATATTAATAAACCATTTATTCAAGTACCAAATCAATAAAATAGTAATTGTAATTTTTTTTTTAACAATTATCTAACGAATAATTTTCTGGGTTATATTTTAATATGGTTATAAGGTTTTGGTAGAAGTCGCCTTTCTGGCGTAGGCCTCCTCCAGCTCTTTCTTACCTCTTCTTTTATTTTTAGTAAGAACATAGAAATTGTATCTTGAATTTTATATTTATTAACACTTTAGTTAATGAAAAGTCATAAATGACGGCTGTAATCTGTACGGTGGAGGTATTTAGTTCGTTATTGAACGAAGGGCTTAAATCAAAGAACAAAATAGCTTTAAACCACCCTTCTCCTGTATCGTAGGAAAGAAGCCTGGTTTCCAATTAGATTTCGCTTTGTTCTAACGTTGCGGTACTCAACAATAGCATTGGTGTTTCGTCTGCCAGCGATACCTGTTTTTTCTTCTCTTTATGGCTGTGCAAAGATTAGTCAATATCAGGTAGCGATACCTATTCAATATGTTTTTTTGATGGTAAATGTACTGGTACCAATTTACCTTTATGAGTTTTTAACTTATCAGATAGCGAAATTTGTCTACTAGGAATTAAAAAAAAAAAAGCTTAACTGCCCTTGTTTGAGTCAGTCGTTTTCTATCACAGTAACGTCAGAGTTAGATGAAAATCATCTATATTGTTTTAAAGCGTAAATTCTTCCACGCGTATCATGTTAGTGAAACGTTTGTAAAATCAAAACAATTATTCTATCACAGTAACGTCAGAGTAAACAGGAATTATTCTATATTGTTTTAAAGCGTAAATTTCCACGCGTATCATGTTAGTGAAACGTTTGTAAAATCAAAACAATGATTATCACAGTAACGTCAGAGTAAACAGGAAATATTCCATATTATTTTATAGCGTAAATTTCCACGCGTTTCATGTTAGTGAAACGTTTGTAAAATCAAAACAATGATTCTATCACAGTAACGTCAGAGTAAAATGGAATGAAAGCCTAAATTCTTCCACGCTTAACATGTTAGTGAAACGTTTGTAGAGACAAAACAATGGTAGAGAATTGACAAATCTACATTGGGTCCATTTTGCTTGGACGGTACATTGTTTCGGTACTCAAAAGTGACTCCTGTATTGCGGTGTACAGAAGAAATACTGGAACTGTAGGTACCTAATCAAGTATCAACTGTAGGTAACAATAATCGTTAAAGCCCACCCATCCGTTATTAGGGACGGGAAGATGATGAAGGTTAGTAAAAGATATGTCAATTCTTTTTTCAGGTTTCCAACGGAAGTTCGGTACTTGTAGTCCGAAATGGATACCTTACAAATAGGGCATGGACATAGCAAGGGATCGAGTAGGAGTCAGTCACCATCGGCCGTGGAGCTACGGGATCCGGCGGTGGTGACTGATGACGTCATCAGATCGAGGGTCCAGTCACCATCTACGGCACACCATGTAAGCAAATTTTTTTATTGTATAAATACATATATTAAGGGTAAATGAAATGAAATGAAAATACACTTTATTGTACACCACACAAACAGAGGAAATACAAAACAGTAAAGAAAAAAAACACAAACAATAGAAGGTACAATAGGCGGCCTTATCGCTAAAGAGCGATCTCTGCCAGGCAAGCTAGGGTACAGCTTCATTCTCGGACGTCTTTCCTAAACTATTTTAAATACTTTAGATATTGGTACTTTTGTATTTATTTATTTGGTCTAGATTAGTGCGAATAGACATTTAAATTAATTGTTTCAGCTTTATAATACTAAAATAAACACAGTTCTCTGTCTGAATTGTCGAGGGAGGCAATTTTAGACTCCTTGTATTAACGGAAAATGCACTATTTAAACCAAGTGAACTGTCTAGATAACAAACAGTTGTTTTATAACTGCAATAAATAAGATTGTACTGGCCTTACTCTCTAAACTCAAGTAGATTTTCGCTACCGACGATATAACTGTTCGCGTCATTTTCATTTATATACTTTAATTAAGGTAACATCTCGCCACTCTTTGGACGAAATCTATAACGCTCGCTTGTTTTTACCTCTGACTTAAGAAACAGTTAAAACGAAACGAAACTATGTGTCTCATATATATCTGTCTCGTTTTAACATTAACTTTGGCTAAGCAAAGTCAAAGTAAAGTTAATAGATTTCAGCCCTAGTGCTAGAAAAATCAGACTTTTTTGAGTTTTGGTCTGCTGAAAGTTACCACCCAAGCGACGTAGACGTACGTTTAAGATGTGGCGATGAAATAAACATCTTTTAGACTATCACTCTTTGTATCCTCGCAAGTTTAAAATCTTATTTAATTATCTCAATGTCCTCGTTCAATTTCCAGGAGTCATCTCGTCACGGCGAGTCTCGAGCCCACCACGTCAAGTCGCATTCCAGAGACCTCGGCAGTAGTCCGCTATCCGGGAACACAACTGTTAACAGTTCTAGAGAGTAAGTATTGTTTTTTATGACACCCGTACCAAGCATAAGTGCGTTCTATAGACGTATGGAGTTGAACCATTACTTTGCGAAAGTCCGTGATATAAATTTTAACGTACAATAGAGCGAAACGTGCGTTAAGTGCGTAATATCGAAGATTTGTATGCTGAAATATAAGGTAGAGAAAATATTATTTATTTAGGAAACATATACCCTAGGGAGACCTTACAGTTGCTCAAATCCTCGGCTTAGGCGACGTTTGGGATAACGGGGGATTCGGACGGTGAGTGGTCCGTACGTCTCCGAGGCCGTGGATGTAGCCCACGTTCGGATGACGTAAGACAGCGGGGACCTCGTCTTCGCCGGCGAAGACGGTGTGTAGCGTATGATTGTGTGGTAGGTGGTACGAGTATGTTGTTAGTAGTCATCTGATCGTCAGGGTCATGAAGGATATGTTTAGGTCTCCTTTTTCGGAGAGGAGCGCTTAGGCCGGGGGAGTAAAAAGAAGCCGCAACTACGAGGGTTGGGGATTGAATTCGAGAGAGCGAAATCCATTCAACGTATAAAAAATAATTATTTTCAGTTTGGAGGACTCGCCACAGAAGAAGAGCATGTCAAACATACTAAGTCCGAGCGACTACGCGTACGCGGTGGTCAGTCCTAATGTTTCGTACGCACTATCCACGGACGAGTACGGCTCTCCAGCGTACAGAGGTATACATTACTGTTTACTATTTACTATAGTACCGCCGTTATCGTCTGTAACAACACCCTTTTATTTTTTATTTGTCGTGATGGAAAAGCTTTATGGCTACCTCCGTACCCTTGGGCAGGAAGGAGGCTATGTTGCCCCCCCCCCCCCCCCCCCCCCTTCTCCCATGTAGGTTACTAAAGTAAAAAGCTATCTAGTTGATATTATTGTGATTAGAACGCCCGAGTTTTATTTATGTTCCTAAACATATTAAAAGGATTATTTAAGTAAAGATTTCGAGTTTTCGATGTCGCGTTAAGACAATTAGGAGTTTACCAAACTAGGAGTTTGTTTAATAATCACATAAGGTATACCGTCAAGGGCTACCTTGTGGTGTATAAAAAAAAAAACTTAAGTTTTGCTTGTCTTTCTACAAACACTTAGCTTTTGATAGTTTACGAATGTAGTTATCGCCATCAAATCACTATTATGTAAATTATTGACGCATCAAAAGTGCCTTGTATGTATTTGAATAAAGATTATTTGAATTTGATAGAGTCTATGCTCGACGTGTTAATTATTTTTATATTCCACCTTCCTCGGGGGTGTATAAAAAAAAACACATTTACAATGCTGTCGATATTTCGATAGTCGATGGAACGTTCCCTTTGTTAGTGACATTTGTAACGGATCTTATGATAACGGCGGTACTATATCTCTGTCTGTGTGTACTGATATTATAAATGCGAAATTTAGTGCATGATTACCTTCTTGCGCATTTGTCCTAAATTAATGCTGGGTCAATTCCAGTCTTGGCTAGTTACCCTATTGACGAAGATTTTTTGTCGCCAATTAATTAGGTTTTTGAAAAATATTTTTTTTTAATTTTTTGCATTAAATATCAATATTATTAATAATTAAATTATTTTAATAACAGCCAGGATGCAAAAAGAGGTCTTGCTGGACTCGGCTAGGATAGTCCGCCGGTTTCTCAACCTGTCGCCCTGACCCCGGCCGTTTGGTCTCCCCTGCCGGGGTGTAATCCTCCGCCCGATTATTAATAATAAAGTTTTTTTTTTCAATAACCTAGTTGATTTAGCATTTCGTAACGATGCGGCGTTAGTATCGATTAGGTTTAATATTAGATACTGTCAGGTGAGATTATAATGAAGACCTAACTTGCGTCCGAACAAATCACAGAATAATATGACTATCTATCAAGTCATATTTGGGATGAAAAGTGCTTGGGTTTTTAGATTGGAACATCAGCTTAATATCAAAGATCATCAAAATTGGTGCCGCCTTCATCATCATAATCATCATCATCATCATGAATATCAGAATTGCAACTCAAGATCATAGGAACCGTTCATTTTTTCGAAATAGAAAATAGCTTTGATTAGGTTACTGAAACGGTATAAAAATAATTTGCTGACAATCCAATAATGACGCATCACTATCACCTTCATCGTCGTCATTAACTTCATCATCGTCACCACCCTTATCACCATCATCACCACCCTTATCATCACCATCATCATCTCCACCACCACCCTTATCATCAGCATCATCATCATGCCCATCATCATCGTGATCATCTCAACTAAGGGACGGGTGAACATAGGTGTAAGGGTTGGCTGAAATTATATGTCTCAGACTAGTGTTGCTTGTGTCCAGCAATTCCATGCGCTTTTAATGTTGTTTATACACACTTACGCATTTATAATATCAATTAATATAGTATTTAAGTAAATCTTTGAAGAAAATCGATCAAGAATACGAAAAACAGCCTATCAAAAATTCTAGCTCCAAGTGAATACGCGAACGCGGTGGTCAGACCTAAGGTGTCTTACACTCTCTCCTTCGACGAGTACGACTCGCCGAGATACAGAGGTATTCGCCATGTTTATTTAACTTTGGTCCAATTAGACCGCGCTTAAATACGTAGCTAGAATGTAGACGGGGTGTGAAGTAATCAAAGATAACATAAACACTCAGTGGCGTGCACTTCATAGATGCGTACAAGCACTGCCTACCTTGAATTTCTTGTATAACTCTTAATTGATAAAGGTTTTTTTTTAGCCAGCCAATCACCAGTGGCTTGCAATAAAATGAATAAATTGACACATAAAATCTCAAACACGTAATCTAATCTTCGTGTTTAGAGAGTTATTTATATATTATTACACATCATCATGATCAACCCATTACCGGTTCACTACAGAGCACGGGTCTCCTCTCAATATGAGAAGGGTTACGCCATAGTCCATCACGCTGGCCATGAGCGGATTGGCAGACTTCACACGCCTTTGAGAACATTATGGAGAACTCTCAGGCGTGCAGGTTTCCTCACGATGTTTTCCTTCACCGTTGAACCAAGTTATATTTTAATTTTATTAAAACGCACATGACTCCGAAAAGCTAGAGGTGCGTGCCCGGATTCCAACCGCCGACCTCTGATTAGGAGGCTGACGCCCTAACCACTAGGCTATCACCGCTTCATTACACAAGTAATATTTATTATTATTATCTTATAAAATGGCCTCTGGTCGTTGGAGCAGACGTGTTCTGGAGTGGAGACCGCGTACCGGTAAGCGCAGCGTAGGACGACCACCTGCTCGCTGGACCGACGACCTGAAAAGGATCGCTGGTGGCGGGTGGATGAGGAAGGCGGAGGACCGTGTGTGGTGGCGCGCTCTCGGAAAGGCCTCTGTCCAGCTGTAGGCGTCTATAGGCTGATTGATTGATTGATTGATTGATTGATTGATTGGCCTCTGGTGGTGGGTTAGACTAGGCACTGCCTTTTATTTTATATCAAATGCTTGCTTGATGCCTACCTTGGTCGCAAGCCCATGTGCACGCCGCTGGCCTTTATGTATTAACGTAGAAGGTGTCTAAATTTGTATAGCGCCTTGATGATTGTCCGTTTATTTTCAGGTCAGGATGGAGAGTATAATAATCTAGGTAAAGTATCAACCAACTAGTGGTTGCTGGGTGGTCGAATTGACCGATTTTTTTATTATTACAAGGTTATTTGGAAGGGGGGTAAAAGGCGAGGTATTACAGTCAAAATGTGATAATTCGTTTTAACGTCAATAATTTTATAGAATTATTTCTCTAAATTTATATTATAACAAAAGAAAATGTTAAAGTATAGTTATTGTGCAAAGTTTTCATAAAGAAATACGCAGTGACAACCATTACATCAGCTGCTGTGTTCACATTTCAAATTGGGTCACGGCACTATAGCAACCGGAAAAAATAATTTAATGTTCTTTTTTACATGAAATTAATAGTATTTTTATATAAGACCTTCTGGTACTCCCTTTCCAAATGACCTTGTATTAAATGTCATGCTTTCTGCACTTTCCCATATAAACAAAACAAAATCTCACGTGTGCTAAAATATGCTGAAAATGAGCTAACATGTTTTTCCATTTCCATACCAATATTATAAAGTATAACCACCTGATAAAATAAACAGAACCCCAACAATGGCGGATTGCGAAATCGGCCAAACTTGATCAGAGATCGTACAGATTCAGAATAGACATCAACAATCTTCTGTATACAGCGGGTAGGTTTTTTTGCTCACTTTAAAAGTTTCCCTTTAAGAGCTTCACTCTTACCACGGTTAATAAGAATCTGACTTATATATATATGTATGTATATATAGTTTCATCATTGGATTTCAGACATTGACAGAAAGGAAAATTAATGAAAAATGTCCAGAAACAACATTCCAATTTGTTCAGTTTTTTTTTTTAATGTAACTTTGCTGATGGTATTAAAACCAGCCAGATACAATAAGTACAGGCAAATAGATTTCACTGTGAATCTCCCCGCACCCTTAATGTCATTTTGGTTGCTCTTTGAGTGAACTCACAAGGACAGCAATGTGGACTATATATTATTAAGAAGTGAAGATATTAAGATAGTTTTAACTCTTTAGATTAGTATAACTATTCACTATCGAATTGGAAGTTCTGTAATGATGGTGTAAATAAAAAAAATATATAACTTTAAACATATAAAAGACTTATCTTTTTTATTTGTGAATGTGGGATTGAAGGTCAAGTCTGGTTCTGGAACTATATCATAGCTTGCCGTCCTCCCTTTGCCTTGTTTCCTTTAATTTAAAATAGTATTATCCCGGAACCGTTCCGTCATGTGGTAATCAGTGTCACTGATTACAATTGCTTAGTATATAGAACAAACATTAACTGACAGAAACAGTACATGTCCGCACATAAAATTCACTAACACATGTTTGGGTGAGCAATTATTGTTTGTTATCTCACATTTTACAATGCCTTTTTTAGAGATATTCTACGTTGCTAAACTATGAGTGTGTGTGTGTGTGAGCAAAAACCCAAAAATAGGATCTCTTGAGATTGACTGATTAATATCTTAGTTTTCTTTACACCCAGTTCTAAGCTTAGGTAAGCTGTGAAATCAAGTTATCCTATTGGCGGATTTTGGGAGTAACGTAGCACATCTCTAATGAAAAGGCGGCCTTCATCGTCATCATGATCAACCCATTACCGGCTCACTACAGAGCACGGGTCTGCTCTCAATATGAGAAGGGTCCACCACGCTGGCCGTGTGCGGATTGGCAGACTACACACGCCTTCGAGAACATTAAGGAGAACTCGCAGACATGCAGGTTTCCTCACGATGTTTTCCTTCACCGTTGAAGCAAGTGATATTTTAATTGTTTAAAAAAATGTTCAGTTACTGATCACGAGGTTGCTCGGTTCGATTTTCGGGTTATGCCAAGAATTGTTAGGTATTGAATTGATAATCGTGACAACCCACTAATCTAATATTGGTGCAGCGTTTAGAAATATCACCAACCTAACTAACAAATGTTCTTACTCAATTTGGATAAATGCCGGTGTGAGGGTTTACTGATGTGGCTCCAAAACCTTAGGGCGTCAATGAGTTCTCCAAATATCTCGCAAGTATGATTAAGGTTTCTTCGTTTCTTATTGGGTCACGACGCAACGATACAAGAACATAACCCTCACCATCGCTCGCTGAGTGATTCTGAGCTTTCTTTTGAAGCTTACAATAAGTGCACATATTTCAGATCTCTGAAGCCTATCTTTGCATAAGCAATACACGATAGACGAAGACTAACCATCAGGCACCGAGCGATTTTGAACGAAAAATACTGCCAATTTTGTTGAACAAAAATATCTTAACTAAACTGAAAGTAATGAATAGAAGCAGGCTTTACTTTGCGGAAATCCATGATAAACAATAAACAGCAAGTATAATTTGCTATATTCCGCCGACAACCGGGAGACACCGGAACTTCACAAGCGAGAAAGTAAAGTTTACTTTTCTCGCTTGTGAAGTCAACATATCCTGAGGATGATCCGGTGTCGGGTCGAAACGTGCGTAGAGGTTCTAGTGGAAGATTTTGTGTGGTATTATATTATACAAATCTCCCGGTTGTCGGCGGAATATAGCAAATTATACTTGCTGTTTATTGTTTAAACTTGAAAGGTCCAAAAGTGTGCTGTGTTATTCCCAGATAACATAGCTAAATATACTTTTAAACCAAACATGTGAAACAGAATTGGCATTATTTTCAGCCACTCAGCATTTTGGTCTCGATGTCGGTGATATGATAATCAGTGACATCGTAATTCCAGATGACGGAGATGGCAGCGGGAACGTGACGTCAGCAAAGGCGCAGGCCGCCATTGCTCACCTGAATAGCAAGATCGAGCGCACCAAGGAGCTCATCCGATTGGAACAGACTATACGGGATGGTATGAATATTTTATTTTTTGCACCACATTTTTGTGATAACAAACATTTACCCTATATAAGAAGTATACAACGTAAAGCTTATCTCTATAAGAGATCTCTTCCAGCTACCCTAAGATGTGAGTAAGATAATTTTATAAAGTGGAGTAGATCAAACAAGGTATCTATATAGTAAAATATACTAAGATAAATTGAAAAAAGGAAAGAAAAAGAAAATACGTATATATACTCTACATACATCTATATTCTATATCATCATCATCATGATCAACCCATTGTCGGCTCACTACAGAGCACGGGTCTCGTCACACGCCTTTGAGTACATTATGGAGAACTCTCCGGCGTGCAGGTTTCCTCACGATGTTTTCCTTCACCGTTGAAGCGAGTGATATTTGAATTGTTTAAAAACGCACATAACTCTGAAAAGTTAGAGGTACGTGCCCGGATTCGAACCGCCGACCTCTGATTAGGAGGCTGACGCCCTTACCACTAAGCTATCACCGCTTCATATTCTATATACTCTACATATTTATCTGTAGTAGGAACATAGTTAACAAGAACCTTTCTAAAAAATTATATTCTCTCTAACTACTTGTTCAAGTTTGTTATATTGTTTGTTATATTTGTGTAAGTCGTTATTATAATTATAGAAGTAAGAGTTACTTTGCGGAAATAGCGTACTATTAAACTTCAGGTTAATTTGCTGTAATTCGCTTAAAATTTGCAAATCTGCACGGTGCATTTGTAATTTCTTCAATCTGTATACACAAACCATACAGACCATCCTCAAGAGATGTTAATTTTACAATGTCAATAGCTCGGACAAGTTTAGTAATTTTCCAAAATACAAATTAAGTAACACCATGAGTTATGACCTTCGTACATTACTTTGATTCGACACCCAACTCTACTCAGATGAAAGCATTGTAATATGATCTTTATTTCATGTGGAATAAAGTTTTGTTTGTAGTAGGTAAGTGATCTTAATCCTAATTAGGTACTCACTGTTTTGGTCCGTCAATAACGAAATGCCATTTTTCCTGTTAGATTATCTATGGGAATTCTTATTTTGTTCATTATGTTTCCTGTAATTCCTGTTGTGTGAAATATTGCTGTAATAAGATAGCTCTAAATATAATTTTAAGTGGCATGTGAGATTGTGATAACAAAAATAAAATTTACCTGGCTAAGTTTGTTGTGGGTTTCTTCTTAGACCGAGGCGCGTTTGGAACCCTCATAGCTTTAGTTTAAGTTTACGAATCTAGTTATCACCATCAAATCACTACTATGTAAATTATTGACGCGTCAAAAGCGCCTTTCAAAGGACTATTTGAATAAAGATTATTTTGAATTTGAATTTGTATACGCGTAATATGCGTATGCGCAGGTCGTTAAGTCCGCCAAGTTTTATACGCTGTTATGATCTTTTATTAGTTCTGTGCTTTATAAGTGTGTCAACAATAAAGTCTAAAAACTAATCATGTTTCCAGACAACGTGAATGAATACCTGAAGTTGGCAGCCAACGCGGACAAACAACAACTACAGCGTATCAAAGCGGTGTTTGAGAAGAAGAACCAGAAAAGTGCCCTGTGCATAGTTCAGTTGCAGAAGAAACTTGATGGTTATAATAAACGAATCAAGAGTTGGGAGGTATGTAAAATCAGAGAGTTTTCAAACCTATAAATTTAAAAAAAGTCATTTATTCAACTACTTAAACTAATTAACTACTTAATTAAAAAAATAATTATGTCATAGTTTTTGTTGTAACAATTATTCATTCAATTATTTGGATTATTACAATATGGTTACAAGGTTTTGGTAGAAGTGGTGTCTGTGGCGCAGGCCTCCCCCAGCTCTTTCCAAGTCTTCCTCTTCTTTCCTTCTTTCGTATACATTGATATAAAAATATGATGATCATATCTGTAAAATGTAATTTTAAAAATGCAATAGAACTCCAAAACCGCGTATTAATCTAAACCAACTGTTTGAACAAGGTTATCATCGTCATACAACAATGGAAATAAAACTGGATGTTTGTGCCTTTCAATGTCATAAGCAATATTATGGCCTTTGATCATCATATGAACTTAAAACCGACTCGACTCAAGTTATAGTATTGAAATGAGAGCTTTAATATCATGTGTCATAAAGTGTGTTTTAAATGTATGACAAGTGACTGGAGCTTGATCAACGCGTGACTCACTTGACTTACTTCTGGCACAAATTATGGAAATGACACAAGTCTTAAACGCTAAAGTTTCAATGCTTGAATCTCAGACGAGTTGGTTCGAGGATGATTATGATTGTTTGTAGAAAATTTGGTTTATGCTAAGTCATCATCATCATCAATCATTATGATCAACCCATTGCCGGCTCACTACAGAGCACGGGTCTCCTCTCAATATGAGAAGGGTTTGGCCATAATCCACCACGCTGGCCATGTGCGGATTGGCAGACTTCCAGAACATTATGGAGAACTCTCAGGCGCGCAGGTTTCCTCACGATGTTTTTCCTTCACCGTTGAAGCAAGTGATATTTTAAATTTTTAAAAACGCACATAACTCCGAAAAGTTGAGGTTCGAATCCGGGCACGCAGCCCGGATTCGAACCGCCGACCTCTGATTAGGAAGCTGACGCCCTAACCACTAGGCTATCACCGCTTATGCTAAATAAAAGTAGACGTTTGCAGACACCTATCAACTTTTACTGAATAACTGATGCTGAACTTTTTTTCCTTGTTGTAGCAACATGGCACGAGCGGGCAGTCGCATAGACAACCAAGAGAAGTTTTGCGGGACATGGGACAAGGTTTGAAGTAAGTTTAAAAAAAATGCTTAGTTTAAATAAACGTCACATTGGGGTTTAGCGTAAATTTATCATTGGATGTAAACGACAATTAAAGTCACAACTCCATAACTATTCAGCAGCCCTATGTCAACTCTAGCCTCACATTTGTTTACTTGCAATTTGTAGTTAACAGATATATGGGTTCTATTTAATGAATTAAACTTTAAATCTGTTTGACTTAGTTTAGTTAGGATAGCAGTCCATCTTTGCACATGTTCTAACAATGTAGTGATCGAAAAATTTAATAAGGTTAAAACAATGTTCATCATCATGAACCCATTGCCGGCTCACTACAGAACACGGGTCTTCTCTCAATATGAGAAGGGTTTGGCCATAGTCCAATACGCTGGCCATCTGCGGTTTGGTACATAAACAACAAACAATGTTAAAACAGTGTTATATTGAAGTAATAACGCAATCCATTAAGGATACTACCCCGAGAACTATTCAGCATGTCTTATTTTTTAAATATTGCTTTAAAATGCATACAAGTATTTTAATTGCATAAATTACACAGGAACTTATTTTTCTGGCCCTCATCCCACATTATGTGGGGTCAGCACAACACGTCTTCTTCTTTATTTATTTATTTAAAGGAATACTAACAATATACATATCATACACTCGCCACATAATTACACACTATTACACACACTGATACGTATATCAATAATAAGTGTACGCAACATTCACAAAGCGCCAAGTAAACATACAACAACAACAACAATTAAAAACAATTACAACAGGTTTAAGATTAACAAAAAAAAAAGCAATAAATCTAATTAAATACAAATAAATTAAAACATAATTAAATAAATTAAAATAAGACATAAAAAACAAAAAAGAAAGTTGAAATGTTCTAAGCACACAATTAACAATTACTGATGGGATAAATGACTTTCACTCACTTCTATCAGCCGTCACCTCTTAGCCACACCTTTTACCCGCATATCCTCTTTTACACAATCCATCCATCTCTTCTTTGGTCTTCCTCTACTGGTTTGCCCTTCCACGTTCGTATATAACATATTCTTTTGGTGAAATCAATTCAATTCAAATAATTCCTTTAAAAGGCACTTTTGACGCGTCAATAATTTACATAGTAGTGATTTAATGGTGATAACTACATTCGTAAACTTAAAACTAAAGCTATGAGGGTTCCAAACGCGCCCCGCTCTAAGAAGAAGCCCACAACAAACTTAGTCAGGTAACTTATTAATTTCTTCCCTCCGCCATTATATGACCATACCATGCTAGCCTATTACTCCTCATCTTTACAGCCTATTAATTACACAGGAACGTGGGCGGAAATATACGTGACGGCATCACCGGTCTCGGCGGCAGCGTGATGTCGGCGCCGCGCGAGTTTGCTCACCTCTTCTCCCGTTCCAACCGCTTCGGGTCAGCCGACAACATAGCACAACTCGCCGGTCTGTATCTGCTATCCATTGTCATACATAGCTAATACTGTTCAAACTTCTAGCAACGTTTTAGGAAACATTTCACGACCTCCGAACGAACCGAACCTGACGAAGCGCGTGAGCTGTTCTGTCATTGTATAAAGTGGGACTGGGTAGAAGAAATACCGCCAATGGATTTGGCTTACATATAAGGCCAAATTGATTAAGAGAATGGGTTCAGCCAGTAACGACGATTATGTGGCACTTCTGGTGCTGCAGATATTCCTGAGCGATCACCTAACATCAGGTGCTTGTTTCCGCGATGGCAGTACGCACTACGTTGTATTTGTTATAATTGTCATGGGAACGTTGTAGAAGCATACCAAATGTACGTTTTTTTATTTTTCGGACTGTCTATTAGCTGTACAAACTCTATTGGTTGTCACAGCGTAACCGGGCTGTTTGGCGAGCTTCGGAAAGAAGCTCTGCCAGAATAAATTTTTAGCCCTAGGGCTCGAGGCTGAACCTCGGATTAGGCGACGTTTGGGATAACGGAGGGGTCGGACGGTGAGTGGTCCGTACGTCTCCGAGGCCGTGGATAGAGCCCACGTCCGGATGACGTAACATAGCGGGGACCTCGTCTTCGCCGGCAAAGACGGTGTGTAGCGTATGATTGTGTGGTAGGTGGTACGAGTTAGGTTAGGTATGTTGTCTGTAGTCATCTGAACGTCAGGGTCATGAAGGATATGTTTAGGTCTCCTCTTTCGGAGAGGAGCGCTTAGGTCGGGGGAGTGTACGTATTGCGACGACAGTATTGGTCGGTATGTTGTACCTTTGTGTTTGCCTCTAATTCTGCCAATTCATGCCCATTTATGTTATTGAAAGCGTTTCTTTGGAGTGCTGGCTGTTTTTCCACATTGCCTTTCTCCGCCGTTTTTTGGTTATACATTTTCAATTTTAAAATACTTTGATTGCGTCGAAGCTTTATCGGCCTAATGTATTCGCAACACGCTTCGAGCCCGATCCCTTATGAAATTCAAATCGTGAACGCATTTTTATTTATGCTGACCTTGACGTCACAAACGTGTACTTTATTATTGTAATCGCGAGTATATACAATTAACAAAGAACCATCTTTCGTCTTAAAGAAAATGTACCTTTTTTTGCTCTTTTTATATTATTATGTTTCTCTTTAAGTGCATTTCATTGCGGTTCTCCCCGAATAAGCTTTGGGTACATGCTTTCGGATGTATTCCTTTATGCGGAGCAATTTTTAATGTTGTCTCATGTCTAAGCCATTTCTCTTATAGACAGATTAATCCGAGTTACATTGAAACCATCGCACGTTATTGGCTGATATAATAATATCATTATATTTCAATAAAACTATTGTCAAAACGCTAAATTTCAGTTTTGAATTTTTTCTTGTTATTGCCGTATGTTTTTAAGTATCGTTTTTTATTTCGATCTTAATTAAAATAGCAGTGAGAACTTTATAATAAATTCAGTCAGTAAAGTGAGATGATTGCTTTGTAAGTTGTGTGACCATCCTGAGAAATAAAGGTAATGAAACATGGGTATTGTTACCAATATGTATTAGTAACAGAAAAACACTCATATAGCCATATATAGCTTTCGTTTCAGCAAAGGTTGATATCGTTCGTGAGTTTTAACGTTTACGCTTAACAATGGAGTTTTTTTATATATTTTACTTAACACGTTGGCTGCCATAGAAGAAAAATTTTTTTTTACATAAAAAGTTTTTGATGAAATTTGGCGCGGATTGTTAAGATATGAAAATTTATCTAATTTAAAGTGAAATCGGTTCGATAGTTTTCAAAATATTTTCAAAAAACCTGACGAGGTCACCGGTGACCTGCATGGCGCTGTGAACCGAAAATATGAAAAACCGTTACGAAGGCGCCGGAGTGACCGCAACCCCGGTCACCCGCTCCCCGCAGTCGTACGCCAACACTGGAGGAGCGCGCACGGTTATATTTTCAGTTTTGTTTCGTTTTTTCGTAACGCTGAACGTTTATGAATCATGGATATTGAAACTTTAGATTTGGAAGATTTTAATATTACCCAAGAAGATTTACGTGACATCGATTTACTTGAAGCTAGTATTTTTGAAAAGATAAGACGGGATTGTGATTTGAGCGAAAGTCAAGATACAGATAGCGAAGAGATTATTCATGTTCCGAGAAAGCGCAGACGTATTTTTATTACAAGTGATTCCGAGACAGAATGCGATCCCGTGAAAAAGTTAGTTACAGAAAACATACCTAGTTTGAGTGGAAGTACATCACAAAAATGGGTTGAACCAAAGGGGCACCAACCATCTGTTATCGCCTTTACAGAGCCAACAGGTAATTGTTTTTAACCAACCATTAATTTTTAACCAACTTTAAAAAAACAGAAGTAACAATAAAACCTTTGCCGAGCTGCGCAATTTTTGTATACAAATCAAAACGCTCTAGCCAACGTATTGATATATCGTCTTAGTTGTGAGAGAAACTTGACTGCTAAGAAAGTTGTTCTTTTTTATTAGAATTTATTCATTTGTTAGTAATAATTTTCGGCTAACATCATTGCAGTTAAATGAAATATATACATAATTTTCTATTATTTTAAAGGAATGAAGGAACCATATGCCAGTCAACTGCGGAATGCTGCCCAAGGAGAATATTTCAGCCTGATGGTACCAGATAACATCTTCGAAGAAATCGCAGTTCAGACTAATTTGTATGCAGAACAACGAGAAAGAAGTGTAAAGCCTTCGTCACGTTCACATAAGTGGAAACCAACTACAAAAGATGAGCTTAAACGATTCTTTGGCTTAATATTATACATGGGTCTTGTGAAGTTGCCAAAAATCAGTCTTTATTGGAGTACAGACCGTGTTTACAGGCAAACTTTTCCTCCAACTGTCATGAGCCGAAACAGATTCGAAATATTATTGCAGAATTTGCACTTTACAAATAACGAAACAGCTGATCCTAAAGATAGAATTTGTAAAATACGACCTCTCATCGACAAATTAAACGAGAACTTTGAAAAACACTATGGGCCTAAGGAAGATGTCTGTGTCGATGAAACGCAGGTCCCATTCAGAGGCCGTATAATCTTTAGGCAATATAATAAGAGCAAAAGACACAAGTATGGAATGAAATTATTTAAACTATGTACAATACCAGGCTATACATGCAAATTGCAATTGTATGCAGGTAAAAATAACGAGGTTTTAAATACCTCACCCACAAAAGTTGTGATGTCTTTATGTGACCACATATTAAGTTTGGGACATACAGTTTCAACAGATAATTGGTATACTAGTATAGACCTGGCAAACCAACTTCTTGACAAAGATACTCATTTGGTCGGAACCCTGAGGAAAAATAGGAAAGGTTTGCCTAAAGCAGTGGCAGAGGCTAAATTAAAACCAGGTGAATCTATTGCAATGGAAAATGAACGTGGCATATGTGTGCTAAAATGGAAAGACAAACGGGATGTGTTGATGCTATCGACAAAGCACTCAAAAGGGTTCTCAAAGGTTACTAAAAAGGGCAGGACAATTCGAAAACCAAGAATGATAATAGCTTACAATAAAGCAAAAGGAGCGGTCGATATGAGTGACCAGATGACTGCGTATTCGTCGCCATTAAGAAAAACAGTAAAATGGTACAAGAAATTAGGAATTGAAGTTATTTTAAATACAGCTGTTGTAAATGGATGGATTATGTACACTGAAAATAAAAAAGTTAAAGAAAGTATAGTAGAGTACAGAAGGCAGTTAGTGGAGTATCTGGTAGATTCAGGAAAGGATAGTGAAAACCCCGAAAATACTGAAAGACCGAAACGACTGAAGCACCAGTTGGAAAAGCGAGAGGGCAATGTTAGAAACACAAGACGTTTCTGTTCAGTATGCTACAAAAAAAACACTGCAATACTCGGTTATAAAATTGCCAAGAATAAAACAAAGAAAGTTGCGACATACTGCAAAGAATGTCCAAATGAACCATATTTTTGTTTGGCTTGTTTTAATAAGTTTCATCGTTATGGTTAAGCTTTTTAATTCGACATTTTAATGTTATTTTTGATTGATACTTTTGAATATAATAATTGATGCGCTGTGATTTTCATACTAAAGTTGTTTTATTTTTCCTTCAACTAAAATTTCAACCCTTATGATTTGAGCTCATAAGTACGTGTAGAACATTTGAGATTGAAATAGTATTATTCTATTATATTATTCTATCATATAAGCTATCCCTATGCTAAGTTTTACTAAAATTAAGCTTATGGATAAGTGATAAAAGCACAAACAAGTTGTTTTTTACTTATCACAAACTGTCATGTTCATCATTTTAGAAATATTTTCGAAATAAAATTAGGTAGGCAGGAACCACGGCAATGAAGTATTCTACAGCGCCACTCCGGTCACTTCAGTACATAAAATGTATTAGAAACGCATCCTCCGGCGCACAAATTCGTTCCAAAAACAGGTTTACCTTGAGGTCACCGGTGACCGTAATGGCGCGTAGATGTAGGTAGGCGTCCGGTCACCGGTGACCGGGGTGGCAGCTAACGTGTTAAGTAGTACATATACGGAATGCATTTTAACAGCGGTTGGTATTAGTAATAAGATTAGAAAAAGAGAAATTTGTTCTTAAACGTTAAGAAAGAAAATGCGTTTTTTTTGTGACAAATTATCATAAAAATTACTGCAGTAGATTATCCAGTTAGGTTAAAAATTGAAACAATTATATTATACCTATTTTTTTCATTATTTTTCTGAATAATGGCAACTGTATATAACAGTCATTTAATATATAAAAGTATTCTAATAACTGTCTAAAAGGATAAAAAACTAAATCTTAAAACCATTTATTATTTACAATATTGCCTTACAGACCGCTGTCAAAATTGCAATCTGTATATTTTACGTATTTTGACACGACCACAAGTCATTTTCATATGATGATGAAATTCAGCTAGTCACCATTTTCCCTATTTTATTTGTAACAATTGTTAATATTCGTGTTTTGTCTCGCAGAAAACACGGGTCCCTGTAAGTATGTCGCGTAGAACCATTTTGTGCCTAACTATACCATCTGTCACTTCCATCTTAACTTTCCAAAACAAGGCCTACAAGCATTGATTTACCACTAGCCGTAGATAGATTATTAACGCTCAAAAAATGGGACGGAAAAGTAGTGCACAAATAGCGACGCGTGCACTCCTTTCCCCCAGTGTGTGACAAGGCTAGACGAAAGTCACCGATTCTAACACTCGACGCGTATAATCCGAATGAATTACAAAGCACTACGCGCCGCTATAGATAATATAACGGCCAGATGTCTAGTGTATTAGACGGGTTGTAGTACATCGATATACCGATATGTAGAAATGTATAGTTAGTTGGTGACAAATTCTCGCCTTGTTTTTGTATGACGCGCTCTATCTACAGCTAGTGGTAAATCAATGCCTACAAGACGTGATAAAGAACTTGGCATTTTTTGCGGAGAGATAAGGAGAGTAAAGCCTCTCTGTGCTTAGAGATATTTTTTTATAAACTTGGCAGATCTCTTTGGTTTAACGTGTGACGCCTTCCCAATAATATGCTGGAAATACAGACATTTCATCCCGACAGCTTCACGAACACACATACATGCACAGACACTGATCATCCTCAGGAGTCCTCCACAACATAAATGTAAACTCTGTAATTGTAAAATGTATCTGTCATTTTGTCTAGCACGCTATATCACGTCTTGTTACCTCTCGTTTTGTAGGATCAGCACAGACCTATTGCTAATACTCTCGCATGTTCGAGTAATTTGCCCTCGTATAATTAAATATAATTAAATTCTTATTAAAAAAAAAAAAAAAATTGATTTAATATAATGTATTATTATAATAAAAACAAATCAGCTGAAATCATTATACAACACATTTTCTATAGAAGAGATCGTATTGTGTAGATTTCATCATCTTACCAACGATATTATAATTTTGTCAAGGAGGTTTAAATTTTACATCCATAATTGAATACCTGTATTTGAACTGGATAAGAATTGCTACCAATTGTTTGTGGTAAAAATGCTGAAGCATGCTTTTGGGGTCTTTTTCGTTATCCCCTGTCCTTGATTCTTCATTCCATTTTGTATCGTACTAATAAATCTGTTCTAATTTTCAAATGCATAATTTAACTAGCTGTTTTTTAATATCTTTTCAAAACTGTTCACTTTAACTCGTAACTTGTATAATTAGATTTTATTAATTTCTTTTATTCTTCCGTAAACGCTAATATATTTAGAATATATATGAGGAAATGGGATTGAAATTAATCTTAGTACGCATTGTAAATTACAAACACAGTATATTATGATACAATCCTGAGTCTAAAGTCCTAATATAACTGAGTACAAGGCATCCCTCATTGGAAAGTTAGGGACGATGGATTAATGCTTCGCTCTACGCCGCTTCCTAGGTAGGTTGGCGGCAAAGAGTTAGATAATATTATCATAATAAATAAAAGTAGAAGTTAAATAGTAACGTTCATAACCTTACCCTTTTGAACCGAAAAGTGGCGGTCATTGCTCCCGGTAAAACATCACCCAAAAAAGGATGACGTCTAAAATATGCAAAAACCAAAATAACGTCGGTTGGTTGGTACATGTTCAAATATAACGTGTTAAGACATTTTGTGCCGACCCCACATAGCGTACGATATTGATAGAAGCAGAATGTAGGATAATAATTGTGTGTGAATTGAATTTCGGCTAGAAAATAAGCAAATACTGGAATTTCTTTAGAAAGAGTGGTTACTAATTCGTGAGGTTTAGAATAGACATCTATAAGTTCTCCATTATATTTTAAATACTTCAGAATGGGTGGACTTTAACGTTGTTATCGTCATGCTAGTTATAATAACTTTGACAACCTCAGGCGCAGCCCGATTGCTGTCGCATTATAAATTCGGAGGGCCTGGGTTCGATTCCCGGCCCGAGTGTGGTCTGCTGGGTGGATTCGGCCGTGGCTAGTTACAACCCTACCGAAAAAGACGTGTCGCCAAGTAGGTGGAAGGTGTATGATTTAGCATACCCCTAACAGGTTAGCGTGCTACCATCCTAGATTGCATCATGACTTATCACCAGATGAGATAGCCGTCAAGAGCTAACTTGTGGTGTATAACTTAGTTTTGTATGCTTGTTGCAAAACATATGCACAAACTACATACGCAAACTATTTTGAAGACATAAAAATAGTTTTTTTACCAAAATAACACACTATTTGGTGTTAAAATCACATTACATACAATTCAAGGTTATCTCGCCGTTCCGTAGCGTAGATAGTCCAAAGATAAAAGACCCGATGTCAAGAACATAGACTAGCCTCGAACTCGCCTACTTGTGACTTAGTTGTATCGAGTCCACTAAAGAGGCTACATTGTTTTATTAACTTAAAACATTGGTACAAGCGATTGTAGTCTTTAACGCTAATAAATATGTGTTTCATTAGCGTGATGTGCAAGAGATTATAAAATGTTACCGTGGGATTTAAACATGTATTATGTTCTTTAAAAAGTGCAGGAAATGCCGACGGAAATGTATGTAAATGTATTTTTTTTTATATTGAATTAATCGGCTTAGCAGTGAGGCGTTTGGTTTAATAACTTAATGTAATAGGATGTCGTACGAAAAAGTACCTATGTAATTCTTGGGTTTGTTTACAGTACCTCGCACCTATATATTTTGTAATAGTTTGTTCGTTGGATTCCTCTTCTTTTGCTAAAAGGATTAAAAAGATTTTGCACAGAAGTAGTTTTCGTTTAAAAACAGGCAATTTTTCTTTTTAGTGCATATTAAACATTATATAATATGTTATTATATTATGTCAACTATTCAACGTCACCTAATTCTCGGCTCACTACAGAGCACGGGTCTCCTCTCAATATGAGAAGGGTTCGGCCATAGTCCACCACGCTGGCCATGTGCGGATTGGCAGACTTCACACGCCTTTGAGAAGATTATGGAGAACTCTCAGGCATGCAGGTTTCCTACGATGTTTTGGGCTTGGGTTTGAACCCTCGACCTCGGATTAGGAGGCTAACGTCCTAACCACTAGGCTATCACAGCTTCTTTATTAAAGTGAAATTCTGTAATCTGAAAAATTTATAAGGGATTATCATGTTTATTTAGTTTAGAAACATTGAAATATTTTGTAAAGTTTTTGTTTAGATTTTTTTTTTTTTTTTTATTTTTTTTATTTTTTTTTTAAATTTTTATTTTTATTTGTATTTTAATGTGGTTGAGGAATTCATAAAGATTTGATTTGGTTTAATTATACAATAGGTTATACAATCAGATAGTAAGTTGTACGGTATTGTAATCATCATTATCGACCTATCACGTTACCTTAATCCAGTAGAACTAGTACAGTAGATTGGTAGTCCATGGACGAAAATTATGGAGAAACCTTAGGCTTGTAGAACACCCTTGAAGTTTTCCCAAGTCGTATTTGATTTAAAACTTGGAAAATATTGCAGTTCGTTCGAACGTCCACTTTTTTAATATTGTAAAGTTAAACAATCATGCCATATAATTCTATTCTTGGCAAGTGTGCATTATTTTCTGAAGGTGCATTGTTTCGAGGACGAGGCGAGGACGTTGCGTCATCGTCACAAACACGTCCATATTTTCTTTATGCAGCATTATGTATTAAACGTTTAGAACCTTGTACATCATACAAACTAAACTTATCTGTTATGTAACTATATGCTATGTTTTTATGTTTCTATATAAGTAAATAGCCTAATAAGGTGTGATAGCCTAGTGGTTAGGGCGTCAGCCTCCTAATCAGAGGTCGGCGGTTCGAATCCGGCCACGCACCTCAACTTTTCGGAGTTATGTGCGTTATTAAAAAATTAAAATATCACTTGCTTCAAAGGCGAAGGAAAGCATCGCGAGGAAACCTGCACGCCTGAGAGTTCTCCATAATGTACTCAAAGACGTGTGGAGTCTGCCAATCCGCACGTGGCCAGCGTGGTGGACTATGGCCAAACCCTTCTCATATTGAGAGGAGACCCGTGCTCTGTAGTGAGCCTGTAATGGGTTGATTATGATGATGATATGCAACAAATACGACACGCGACTTCGTTCGCGTTTTATCTCGAATGAACCATTTATTTTCACGAGCTAAAAATTAGCCAATATGTTTATTTTCTACCAAAAACATGCAAAACCAGCTAGGAGTTTGAAAATTGCACATTTAAAACTTATTGTGAGGAAGTATGCTACTTAAAACGCTATAGCTATAGTTGTAATGTTTCAAAAATCCTGCGGGAACCGTGGATTTTTCACATGATTATGATATTATCTTAACTTTATGTTAATAAATTTAATCAGCATTCAAAGTTTCATTAAAATTCGTTCAGTAGTTCCGGCTAGTAAGAAACATTCACACAATATGTTTTGAATTGTCATTTTCTATAAATAATTTATATATCAGACCTTCCTAAATTCTTATCAATCTGGACTCTACATATATCTACTTAGTTTTTCATATTTATTCACCACTTTTGCTACATAAACAATGTAGCAAAAGTGGTAAGTAAAAAGTAAAAGTAGAATATAATATTGAATATTTACTAAGTCCTAAGTAAGAGTATTCCCAAAGAACTATTGCTATTTAATTAAGATTAAGGCTATTTACTGTTTATCATATACTGTTGCTGAGGATACTATCCATACCAGCTTATGTGACCCTTGTCGATTGAAATCATGGTTTGAAAACTTGATAATTTTTCTCAAGCTAGTAAACGTATTTTATCAGTTTTGTTTGATAAAAGGCCGCTTTAACCGGTTGATAATTGAAATTGGCATCCGGGAACTAACTATTATAGTTTTATCGAACAGCGTGTTTAGTGGGTTGATTGACCGCTCATGTTCGATCTTGCGTTTGAGCGCGTTCATTGTTTAAGTGTTTTTGACCATTTTCTGGACAACCTTATATGGATGTTGGGGAAATCGTTTCCAAGTTATTCGAGTTTTGGTTTCAAGCCTTGACTCAAATACTTCAAGACTCTTCTTGGTATTGTGTGTCCAGGCATATATAAACATGACGCGATAGCACAACACCCCACCCAGTCCAGTGTCGGGTCGGGTGTTGGATATGTATTTGTAGCATTTAAGTGATTAATATTCATTCATATGTCTCGCAATCTAACGTGTACGCTTATATCATCCGTCTCATTCTTGCACGCCAGCCCCACAACACGCGGAGTTGAGAGGTAAATAAAATGCTAGTTCTTATTTTTTTCTATATCTATTTGTATACTCCATTTTTTTTAAACTTGTAATAATAGAAAAAAACAACTAGACTGTTAAATAAACGAATAAAGAAATTTGAATTCATCTCTGATATTATTATCTATTATTTTTTGAAACAATTAACTTAAGACATTTGAAGACAAGAAGAAATGGAGTATGCATACAGTTTTGCTATTCTATACTCTTTGTCTATCTGTATAATATAGGAAAATATAAATAAGTTTATAAGTTGTATCACGTAAAAAGAGCGCTGGGTTATTGTGATAAGAGTGTGCGAAATGTGCGAAAGTTTTTTCTTTACACGATTACACAAAACGACTTGATACAAATGAATCAATGAGTATATTGACGTTAAGTATCATAACAAAAACTTGATATTTATGTCACAAATTAACACAGTCGCATGTGTAAATTTTGACGACATCCGTAACGCAGAGCGTGAGCTGTCGCATTATAAAGATGGAGGTCCTGGGTTCGATTCCCGGCTCGAGTGTGGTCTGGTGGGAGGCTTCGGCCGTGGCTGGTTACCGACAAAGACGTGTCGCCAAGCGATTTAGCGTTCCGAAACTAATTAGGAGGTTTATTATACCCCTAACAGGTTAGCCCGCAACCATCTTAGCTCGCATTATCACTTACAGGTGAGATTGACGGCTAATTTGTGGTGTATAAAAAATTGGCTTCTATATAGGTGGAATTTCAGTGCTCTTTCTACGCGAAACCTTTTATATCTAGTGTTTGGTCTTTTGCTGTTGATGTTTATATTTATTATAAAGTACGCATTGCTCATGATAATACTGTTATTTAATTTCACTTCAATAGCACGTTCTTATGGTTTTTCAGTTACGAGATCTTATTGTTTTGCATTTGCTTATATTACCTTGTATGTAATGAAGGTATTCATTAAGGAGTATTATTTAGTGAGTCACTGTAGCTTTTGATGCATAGTCAATTATCACATCATGGCATGCGAATCTTGTATACATGGTTAAGTTGTTTTTTTTTTCAATGTAATTTTTTTCAACGGCCAAAATGCTTGGCTTTTTATGATCGACAGTCTATGAAAGAGCAGGAATGAAGTAAGAAAACTAATCTATACGATCGAGTATCATTAGGAACAATATGTGTTTGCAATTTTATTTTATTTAGCAAAGAAATCATTTGTGTGAATTATTAGTCACCGAATAGAATAGAATAACTTAATTTGCTGGCATGTGGTACATATTTTAGTCTTATGATTATATGTGGCTCCAAAACATTTAGTTAATTTGATAGCATGCAATCATTATAAAAATAATGGTCAAACATTCTAAAATTTAATACAAAGAATATATGGACTTTGTTAATCAGCAACGACACTTACATATGTTGAGAATTAGAAATTTATAGCTTAATATTAATCTTGAGGTCCAAGAATGACTTACCGTTTTACTCCCATTTTTTATTAGACTTCATAAGATTTCTTTCCATAAGTGAAAAGGCACTAAATGTAACAAACGAATTAATGTTATAAATTAAGGGCCGATTTCAAGTTTTTTTTTTTTTACTTTTAGTAAGCTTATAAAGACTAAAGCCTAGACTTGGAGGAAATACTAAGAGATATGCAAAGTTTTCTACGGGCGCTAAAAGTACAGTCTTTAGCTCTTAAAATTTCGCATCGTTGGTACAAAGACCTTTCCTTATTATATACAAAAGCACCTAGACGAAATATAAATCCGTAACGGTAACCGAAATAATCGGACATCCGAAACCGTAACCTACTGTTTATTATTAGGAATATATAATAATTGTAAACCTATTTATTACACACACATAAAATAAAAATAATTCAATAATAATAACAATGTGTGATAGGGTGCTAGGGCGGCATTATCGACAATATATATATATATATATATATATATATATATATATATATATATATATATATATATATATGTATCATACAACTGTATATGCAGATCCGATATATCATTTCCGTAACTGTTTGGAACTTAGATTTGCATTTTAAATATATGTGTGACGTACAGTCATTATATGTGTATTGAGTGTTGCTACAACGTGCAGCGAACGCGTCGTCGGAAGGTTCTCGCGCGTCGGAGGCGGGCGAGGGCGGAGGCCGGGGCTCCACGCTGCCCCGTGCCGCCACCAGCGCCGCGTCACCCGCGCACAAGTACTCCCCCGACGCTTCACCCTCGTCTTCGGTCACGAGTGAAGGAGCACCGTAAGTGTAAAGATATATTATAACTAAAGGTCTTGACCGACGATCTGCATAAAACAACACGATAGCTGCAAAATTTCAATTTCGGTTCGGTTCTAAATTGTAATGCAATGCAAATAAAACTGTACGACAAACGTGATGTTAACCGCACCAATGGTAACCGAACCGATGGTAACCGAACCGATGGTAACCGAACCGATGCTAACCGAACCGATGATAGCCGAACCGATGGTAACCGAACCGATGCTAACCGAATCGAGGTTAACCGAACCGATGGTAATCGAACCGATTGTAACCGAACCGATAGTAACTAGCGGGGCAAGTCGTCGAAAGCTTAACAGAATAACGCTACGTTAAACTTATTCGATGTTACTTGCTTATCGTTACTTTACAACTTGCTTATCGAGCAGATATTGACAGGGGCACAAATTCTATAAATGTGATTGATTCCATTGTTTAAGTTTGTTAGTTATAAAATTTATATTCTTTAAGTCATAGGTCGATATTTATATGATTGAGCTCGATTGATACCGAGATAAAGAAAGGAATAAAAAGTTAAAAGAAAACTATGATTTTAGTTTTATTGCTTTGGTAGATAACCGAACTAAGTAAAGGTTCAAAGGTTCCGTTGCATACATACATAGATATATAATAATTTAATTGTAGCTCAGCTCAATGATATATTATATATGTATATATATATATATATATATATATATATATAACTATAAAATAATACTACTTTACTATTACACTTACTACAAGTTAAAGTGGCTAAATTTTTAGACAATACGTATTTGTGTGTATATCTTCTTGCCTTTATCTTACGTTATGTGTCAGCACAACATTTCTTCACATATTCTTTTCGAACTTGAAGATATATTGTTTTTATATGGGCTTGACGATATGTTATGACTTGAAGATATATTATTTTTTACGACCGACCTGACTTCAACCCTCTTTGGGTATATTTACTGGTGCACTGGCTTAGAGGGGTAAGGTTTATTTATCCCTTTTTATCCCTATTAGTTTTCCTTTTTTTAACAAAGTATATGTCCCCTTGTCTTCACATTAGATTCATTGCCTATTTAAATATACATTAATATCACCATCATAAGTTCATTATAATTAATGATGTCCCATTTCCGGGCTCAAATCGACTCTGTTGTCAGGATGTAAAGGCGGGTTGGTATGCTTAGTTAGTAAACATAGCATAGCTAATTCATCATCACCATGAACAACCCATTATCGGCTCACTACAGAGCACGGGTCTCTTCTCAATATGAGAAGGGTTTGACCATAGTCCACCACGCTGGCCATGTGCGGATTGGCAGACTTCACACGCCTTTGAGAACATTATGGAGAACTCTCAGGCGTGCAGGTTTTAAAACGCACATAACTCCGAAAAGTTAGAGGTGCGTGCCCGGATTCGAACCGGCGACCTCTGATTAGAAAGCTGACGCCCTAACCACTAGGCTATTACCGCCGTATATATAGCATATATAGCTTATTATTATAAGTTATTTGTGATAAGGTAAAGGCCTACTTCAGCCCCCACTAAAGCCTTTATACATACTCGTACATCAGTCTTAACTATTATACAATTAACATATTATATATTCAGACACCAGTTTTGCTTGATATTAATAATATATTAACACCAAAAGTATTTGTAGTTATATATCATCTTCATTTGAGAAATCTACTCATGGCTAATTATAGCGAAAGTTTTGTAGAACTGTATCTTAGAAATCTCAACCTACAATAGCTGTCGTGTCCAGTATAGTCTATATGAAGTTGTAATTGCAGACAAAAATTAACATAAAATGAAGATTTTTACTATGTAACAGATATCCAACACAGTCGGGCTCTAACAACATGTCGGAAGCGAATTTCAGCATCAAACCGATCCTCAACGAGCTGCGCGAGCGACGGGAGGACTACGAACGGTTGGCTGTGAAAATGGAGGCGCTCAAGGTATATTAGCAACCCATTAGAATAAAAAAACTGTCGGCTCATGTATAAGATCCCACTTCTGATGGCAATATCTACTCTCAAAAATGAAAATTAAAAAAAAGTTCAGTCAGGGTTAATGCTGAGATAAATATATCCGTCTAAATTTATATAATACCAACCAGAACACAAAGTAAGACAAGAATACCAAGTTGCGTTTAAGGTATCATAAAACTTCTCATCACTCAGCTTTTTAGCTGAGTAAATAATAATAAAACCATCGCACTTTATATCACTGCCTTTTAACCTATCAACACCTTTACACCACTATGATGGTTTTATTGCCAAAGTGGCATAGCTTGGTTAATGGAACTGATTGATGTTAGACACAATTGAATGCTTTTGACAAATCGCAAACACCCCGTTGTGGTTACTGCGAACGTTCCCAGACATCCTTTTGTTTTTTATTATAAGATCTACCTTTTTATCAGTTGAACCGTTAGATATAATATCCTCGGTTTCCTGGTACGGTTCTTATTTATATAAGAAAACCTTGTAAGTACTTATAATGCATCATATATCAATAATGGTTTAACATTAAAGACAATGCTTACTTTTCAGTCATAAGACAGTTATAAATAAGAGAACGTTGAGTAGGTAGGTACACAAATTCAGATTTATATAATAAGATGTTTAAATGATACAAATATATATATATATATATTTATTTATTTATTTAATTTATTCATTTATTTCGAACGGACAATATCCAATAACACTAATTAAATGATTACACATAATAACATTATAAGTCTAAACAAAACAAATATACACTAAAAACAAAAAAAACAGACAAGAGACAAAAAGAAATATTTACGATCTTTGACAGAGTCATAGTGGTAGTAGTATCTATTATTATACTTTTCGGAAAACTGCAAGCATTGGCTTACGATTGTATTCCATTGGCCTGCAAATATGTCACAGTGAGTATATAGAATATATAGAAGAGAGTTAAAAGAAATCTATATCCTACACAAACTCAGAATTTTCTGTGAATAAACTAGACGAGGTCACTCGAGCAATAAAAATCATGGCTCAATGCTAAAAATCACGTTAATTCCCTCTTAAATCTTACTCTTTTTCTGAGTGACCGAAGAACTAACCCACCAACACATTCACGCATTCAGAGTATTACTGAGGATGATTATTGTGGTTGCAGAATTTATCACAAGAGGTGTCGTTCTTGTCGGCGGCGTTACAAGAGGAGCGCTTTAAGACTGAGCGACTGGAGGAACAAATCAATGATCTCACTGAACTTCATCAAAACGAGGTCAGTAACAGAGCCTTTATATGGCCTGAGCCTTCTTCTTGGACCGGGGCGCATTTGGGACCCTCATGGCTTTAGTTTTAAGTTTACGAATGTAGTTATCACCAGCAAATCACTAGTATGTAACTTATTGACGCGTCAAAAGTGCCTTTTAAGGGACTATTTCAATAAAGATTATTTAAATTTGAATTTGAATATGCAGCGGCATGCGCAATGCTTTTGTCGAGTGTATCTTGTCCGGTCTTTCAAGTGGGACAATGGCCCTTTAAGGAGATGGCAGCGCAAGCCTTGCTTGATGATAATACTATCATATTTCAGTGACTATCATAAACAGCTTAATACTGTCCCGGATGTACGAGAAAATTTGTAGATATTAATTAAGGGGAAACCAACCAAGCAAATATAGAGAGAGTCCATGTCCAAAACTCGTCCAAAAAATTTTGGCAGCCCAAATGATATATACTGTTTTCAATATTAATTACACAAGTTCTACATTAGGACAAAGTTGTCTGCCGGTCTGTTGATTATTATCCTTCACCAATTTTGTTTTGTAACCGAGCAAGCAATTCTGGCAATCTATTAACTGGGCCCCGATACAGGTCGCCTAGTGTGGGGTCCACGGGGTATCAATAAAAATTGCATTTAAAATTTATGTTTTTACATTTAGATCTCCATGAAATACAAAATGTGATAGTGTGTATAAGTTAATTTAAGAAATATGTAAATTAATCATTATTGAATAGTAAAATGTTGATATAGGCGAAGATTGCAGAATCTGATAAAAAGTATACGGCTGTGTTTACTAATTTATGGAATAGATTTATTTATTTATTTATATAATCCATGATAAATTGATTTATATTTTATACCATCTACTGCGCCAAAATTAGATAACTTAGACTACAAGGGTATATATATCTCCTTGTACTCGTCTGTTTCGAATATAGCATAAACTATTATAAAACGCGTAACACGTAAATTTATTTGTCCACAGGTAGAAAATTTAAAACAAGCACTAACAGACGTAGAGGAAAAAGTACAATATCAAAGTGAAGAACGGATACGAGATATACACGAAGCGTTAGATTTATGTCAAACTAAAGTGAGTGGATATTTTTATATGTATTAATTCTAAAATCCCGTTTCATCATCTTCATGATCAACCCATTGCCGGCTCACTACAGAGCACGGGTCTCCTCTCAATATGAAAAGGGTTAGACCATAGTCCACCACACTGGCCGGACTTTACACGCCTTTGAGAACGTTATGGAGAAATCTCAGGCGTGCAGATTTCCTCACGATGTTTTCCTTCAAGGTTGAAGCAAGTGATTGCTTAAAAACGCACATAACTCCGAAAAATTATATGGGTTCGAGCCGGGTTCGAGCCCTCCGTCCTCTGATTAGGAGGCGGACGTCCTAACCACAAGACTATCACAGCTTCAAGTATCACAAAATCCCGTTTACCTGAGGTTAAAAATGCAGTCGGTGACAAAGTTTTTTCTACCTTTACATATAGTATACCTGAAATCGTCTTCTATATACACAACATATATCATCATACTGCTTATAACAATAAACCAATTTTAATGAATATTTTTTTATATTTTTGTTCGCCTAAATACAGTTTCAAAAGAACAGCCTACAAATTTACGTGCAATAGATGACTTTCTTTGATTGGTACGAAATTCATGGAGTCTTCCAGTTTAATCAATATAACTAATCGAAAGTATATTTAAAATGTTTATATATTATATAAGACTCGTTACAAGATAATTATATCTTTACTATAATCTCGTCTTACACCATAGAAGACTAGTAAATAGTTGAGATAAATAGCTCGTGGAGCTCATCTCGGCCCTGGATACATTTTTCGCTTTAATTCTTTGGGGATGGACTTCTTATAAGCAATCACAGAATTGTTGAAACTTTCTTACAGACATTGGCAGTTCTATCCTATGATATCGTATCCTAAATAAATAATAGTTTAACTATGTACAAAATACTCAATGTTTAATTAGTAGATATCCTTCTAGTGTGGGTAAAACACTGGAATACATATAGAAAATTTAACTTACAGATTAGCAAATTAGAGCAATGGATGGCGGGTGGCGGGGGCGGCGGAGGGGCGGGGGGTGCGGGTGGGGATACGGGAGGGGCGGCAGCGCTTCCCCCGCGGTTACTACTGGTCAAACTCCTCAACGTGGCCATCACGTTATTGCAGCTAGCGTTGCTGCTCGTAGCTACGGTCGCCGGGGTCGCCATGCCTTTCCTACGCACCAGGTACGTTGCTACTGGCATAAAGCTCAAGAAACGGTGACCTTGACAAAGTTGTTCTTCCCAACCGCCGAAAGTGCATCTACCGTTATCAAAAAGTCGGGCACCGACTCGCGTGCTGACTGGACATGGGCGGTTCAGCTATTACCTAAACAGATTCATATGTAAGGACAGCCACGAATACCATAATAATTTTACCAGTTTAACCTGTTAGGGGTATGGTAAACCCACACTCCTAATTGGTTTCTATGCGACATCTCGCCGAAACGCTCAATCGCTTGGCGACATGACTTTGTCGGTAGGGTGGTAACTAGCCACGGCCAAAGCCTCCCACCAGACCAGATTCAAGCCGGGAATCGAACCCAGGACCTCCAACTTAATAAACTCCAATTTTGTTATTTTGCATGGTGTCATTGTCAATTGTATTTTCATTTGATTGTCACCAATCTCCAAGTATGACGAATGATTTCTCGCGCAGAGTACGGGTTCTAACAACGAGTTTAGCGCTAATGGTCGGCGTGATGGTCCTAAAGCAGTGGCCGGAAGTGACACAACTGTCAGAACACCTGCTGCGGCGGCTCAAAGAGTACCTCCTCGACAAACACCACGAGAGGTAATGCACAACGCCATCAATATAATAATAAATTACGATAATTAATAATTACATCCCTTTACGGTGTTATTATATAATGGGTGGAATTTATTATGGACTGATACGAAATCTTCTATGGAGACGTCATCGTTGATTGATAGTTTCATAACGAGTAACTAAATTTTTTTTATATACCGCCCGTAATTTGCCAGGAGAACTTTTAATAAACATCATAGGTTCAATAGGGTAACAGGTTAGCCCGCTACCATCTTAGACAGCATCATCACTTACCATCAGGTGAGATGCAGTCAAGGGCTAACTTGTGGTGAAAAAAATATATATATATATTATCAGCTAGATTTTTTACGTGTAGTGTGTACGTACGATTTCCATTGACTAATGCAATGAATTGAATGCAGTAATTTTCTAAAATAAAAGAAATTTTTGAATACTTGTTTCTAGTTATTTTTCCAGTCTTAAACGTAACTAAAGCAAAGTGGACCCGAACTAAAACTAAGTGGACGGGTCTCACACGTTTAAAAAATATATTTCAAGAGTTTTGCACCAGTGAGTCTCTATATCACTTTCCTGGAGTTAAAACTGTTCTAGATAATCATTTATCAGTTGTTATGAATGTTAGTTACGCGGTATAAAACCACCAACGACGATTTGGAATAAGGTAGACGTATCATAATTTTTAACCCCATTTTTTAACCTTTATTTCTTGTAACCGAGGACCCTATCTGATTTGCTTCGTGTTTGCGTATCGTCTGTCATTCATTGGTACTTATGGTTATTGCAAAGAGAGGCAAAGAAAAACCATGAGATTTTAAAATACACAGTGTTTTAGTTTCCCCGAGTCAAAATGTGAATCAATCGATGCCACAAACTTACTATTGAGTGCCTTTATATTTCTTTTTTTTTGTTGGTCATCTGTACAGAATAAAAAAACATTAAAATCGCATATTTTTTTATAACAATATACTAATGTCACATTAGATTTTTCAAAAGGTTTATAAGTGAAGAAAAATAGAAAACTATCATTGAAGTTCCGCGTCCTCAATATTATGCTCCGTCTATCTTTTTCCATACTCCTGGTATAGATCTAAATTGCTTTTATCTCGTATTAACAAAAAAACAAACAATTTGTTTAAAACATTAGTTTTTTATAAAGTAATCCCACTTCTGCTCAATGTTCATTTTCACCCTAACTTACCACTACTAGGATAATCAATCAAATGTGTACCTTAATACTAACGATATATGGTGTCTTATTGCAATAATTGACGGAGTGGTAGACAAAGAATTGATTGAAATATTTTGATGGTTATGAAAATACACGATTCTAAACAAAAACGTATTTCATTATTTTTCCTTCCTTATTACAAAGAGTTTGTTTTATGGTAAGCGCACATGACAGCCTGTCTGGTCGTGCTGCCTAGGTCAATAATAACAAGGTTTTTCTTCTGCTACCACTATCTTAAGTAGAAAGAGCAACCACGTTTTGCTACCATGTAATGTAAAATCTCTCTCACTCTCATTTCTTCTCAGCATGGTTTTGGCCGTAGTCCAAGTTGGCCAAGTGCTAAGTTGACTTGCACGCTATTGAGAACATTATGGACAATTCCAAGGCATGTCATTTTCCTCACGATGTTTTCCATCAACGTTAACGTTGAATGTTGAATTTAGAGTTGTTTTAATTAAATTAAAAAGGCATAAAAACTCTGAAAAGTTAAACTGTCAGATTCTGTTGAACCAAGTTAACGCAAGATGACGGTTAAATGTAAATTGCGGCATCTAAGCCTTTAAAACATGACTGATATTTTTTCAATGTGTTGTCAACTAAAATGGGTCCAGTATTTTTGTAGGAAATTAGTAACACGATTTCAATGACCCTTTAAAGGCTAAAAGCATCAATTAGTAAACTAATTGAATTTGAAAAACCAATTGAAGCATGTCATCAGTTCTTTGACTACCCATCTGTATATGATAAAATAAAAAGATAGAATAAGTTATTTTATTTATTATATATTAACAAAAAAAATCTAAGTATTTATATTTGTAACACGCTTTGTTATGTACGGTAGTACAATGTATGTATTGTATTATAGTTAACAAGAACCATATCAATGGGAATGCTGGATCATATTACATGTATTTGTATGAAAATTATTGTATTTACTTATATAAAGGTACGCGGCTCATCGTGATTAACTTTACATGGATAATATCAAGGCTAAAATCTATTGGGCTCCATATATAAATTGTAAAACGAATTACTAGACAATCCTTGGTTGAAGAATCGTCTAATGGATTGTTAGAGGCGGAAATAATTTAGTTAGTAGTTGCCACTAACTAAGCCGAGAAAAAAAAATAATATATAATTTTGCATTAGCTCATTAGCTGGTAAGGTATTTTAGCCTCCTCGGGAGAGTTGGACAAGTACTGAAAGCACCAGGCATTGATTTACCACTAGCCGTAGATAGAGCGCGTCATACAAGAACAAGGCGAGAATTTGTCACCAACTAACTATACATTCCTACATATCGGTATATCGATGTATTACAACCCGTCTAATACACTAGACATCTGGCCGTTATAATATCTATAGCGGCGCGTAGTGCTTTGTAATTCATTCGGATTATACGGCTCGAGTGTTAGAATCGGTGACTTTCGTCTAGCCTTGTCACACACTGGGGGAAAGGAGTGCACGCGTCGCTATTTGTGCACTACTTTTCCGTCCCATTTTTTGGGCGTTAATGATCGATCATCTCCCTAAGGAGGTTTTCGATTACGTTGCGACGGAAAAATGTTAGATAGGACTATTTTTATTTGACACTGTAATTATGAAATTGGCATACAAATAAAACATAGTCATATAACAGAGATTATAAAATTTTTCAGATTTGTGATCAGACTATCCGACTTTAAGGTCAGATGACTTGTCGTAACTTATAAAAAAATAAAATATCACTTGCTTCAGCGGTGAAGGAAAACATCGTGAGGAAATCTGCACGCCCGAGAGTGCTCTATAATGTTCTGGCGTCTAAATTCAAAGGCGTGTGAAGTCTGCCAATCCGCACATGGCCAGCGTGGTGGACTATGGCAAAACCCCTCTCATATTGAGAGGAGACCCGTGCTCTGTAGTGAGCCGGTAATGGGTTGATCATGGTGATGATAACGTAACGTTTCAACAAGAGCCACTATATTTCAACGTTTAAGTAATATAGAGACGATTCTGTTGGTAAGATAACTAAAATAATCACTTTGGCATTCTGACTTCATTATAAAAAACTAATACTTTTTTATTTAGGAACTATTTTCTCCGTGGCAGTTGGATAGTTAAAATAAAGAAAAGAAAAGATACACCAGTTAATTAATCCGTAGTTCTCTAATCAGATAGACGGATAGACCATCATAATCGTAAAAGAGCGTCACCACTACATCGAATTTTCTGATTTAGATTAATATTTTGCAATACAAAAAGAACTACCGTCAATTTTTAAGATAAATAATATATTGTTTATAATATTTTACTAACTATTCTTATTATTGATGTAAACAAGAAAATATTAAACATTTATTTATACGAAATTATTTTACTATTGAAAAAATATTTAAAGCTTTATTTTAAGGGGTATACGAATTTGACATTTTTAGCCTAAGGATTTTAGCCGTGATATTTTTATCAAATGTTAGCATTATTTTGTAATATTGGATTGGAAGTTATTATTTATTATATGCCTCAATATATTTTATTATATTTACTTACTTATTTTTATTTAAACTACCTTCCTTCTCTTTGTTTAAAATTTTTTTTTTATTTTTGTTTTAATTTCCATTTTTGTTCAATTCAGGTATGAATGCAAGTCTTTGTGTGGTTGATTTGTAAATGGCGTTTTGGTGGAAACAATGATATTGCAATTTTGTCCTGATGTTTTTATAACTTTATTCAGTCCAAGACTGAAACATTCTCAGTTATTAAGCTATTGATTCATATTTTAAGTTTTTTTTTTTTTGAGAAATCAATAAAATGTCATGACAAGATAAATAAGTCTAATTCTTCGAGACGAGATGTAAACAAAAAAAAAATGTCTATTGTCTGTAAAAATTGTCTATGCCCTATACTAAAGTATACAGTTTAGACAATTTTCTCTTACCTGTCTTAAAATGTAAACAATATATTTTATTACTTTTTTTTTTTTTGTGGAAAAGTTGGAAACAATGTAGTAGGATTACAAAACAAATTGACGGAAGTGATTTGTTTTTATAAAATATTCGTATTATTTGTAAAAAATTTGAATTACGTATAATAAAGAAATGCGAATTTAGCAAATGCACAATTTTTTTCTTAACATTCATTGGACATCTTTAATAAAAAAAAAAAACTTTATGTTATCAAAAAATTACATAAGGTTTTTTCCTTTAGGTATATTATCATCATACTTTATACTAAAAAGTATTGCAATAATTGTTTGCATTATAAGACAGGTAACAATGAATATAATATTATGTTATGTAATTTCAATTTGTAGAATAATTTACACCACTTTCTGGATTTAATTATCTTGATACTGGATATTTCACGAAACAGGTGGTGATTTTTATTTTTTTTTAGTAAATTTAAATAATTTTTTTAGACATTCTCGTAGTTGTATGTAAGATGAATATTATGCTGTGATTTTATGTAACTTTATGTTATTACGTGTATAAAAAAAATGATAAAATGTTCGTATATATATAATTTTAAAATTTAATTATACTTATTTATCTTGAGGTTTAGTTTATATATTTAATACTGTGTAAAGGTTTTGAGCAGTTCTGCCTTGATTTTCAATTAATTAGTTTTACAAAGTCATATTTACTTGGCGATATGCAATGTGGCACAGTTTACCTAAACATAACCTTACCAATGAATATGGAATAATTCTTTGCAAAACCCATGTAAATATTTTCAAACGTTCTCGTTTAAAGCACATTCAAGGATCTTAAAAAAAATTTAACTACTAGCGGTTATAAAAGTACTGAATCTGTCAAACTGTCACACTATATATATATCACCAGTCACACTTTTATCAGCGCCAGATGTTTTTAAATGTTTAGTCTACAAAACTACTCCATATACACAACCTTACTATGAAACCTGCTAACTCTTTTGTTTGAACTTCGGATATAGTAACATTACGTGACGTTGTTTATGTTCGCAGTGTAATTTCCAACAATCGAATAAGAATTTCTGTGATGTTTAGTCCCGCGGGAATACCAGGATTAGGGATTTCTTAATAAGAGACGTTGGCTTCATTTTAAAACTATATTAACCACCGGGCTGACATAGCTGACATTCCCAACCAAAAGACATATAAAATATATAGAATAAACGTATACGTATACTACTACATATATTATCAACATAATGTCCACGTCACCCCTCCACACTTAATTAAAACATATTATAAATATATAGAACCTACATACATCATAATTTCTATTCATAGAACCCACATTGCAAACATAAGTTGCTATTGGGTTAAACCACTAACCAGATTAGATTTGAGGCAAGCTGGATTTGCCCCAAGGTTGGGTCTGTATTAGGTATAACCCGAAATACATTTTCTCATTCCGAGGTATAACTGCTTAAAACCTTATTTGTACCAATTGTCCCTGATTCTGCCTTTAATTCTGTCACACACACGTTTTTGTCACAAATTGTCATTTATCAGGGCCCAGTGTAAAAGTTTTTCTCGCGATTTGAACGTGCTTTAAGTACCCCTAGTATGGGTCAAACTCGCTCGCAATTGTAGTAGTTTCCGATTATCGAAACATTTCTTTTTAAATCGGAGTATGTATATAAAAAATCTGAACAAGCCACTTATAGAAGATCATTAAAAAAAGACCATACGATTGCGAGTGGGCATACCGTATTCCAAGGTTGATATATTTGTGAAAATGGGCTGGATCCCTCAGTTACGAATGTCAATTTTGAGTTTATTTTTCATAGTATAAAATTAAGTTTCAAAGCTCCATAGCGATTGCAAAACTTGTAATTGCAATGCGATTATGGCATTGGCTAAATTTGTGTCACTTAAATTTTGTATTTTATCCAATTGTGGAAATGGTGTTAGCAAATCATAAAGAATTGCACTTTTCATAATGTCGCTGACTTACCACCGGTTTCACATTCGACGGTATGTGTATTATAAAGCAGACTACAAATTATAACTCGCACGCATGGATTATTACTCCATTAAAAATGGTTGTTGAGTCGTTAGGGTTACTCAGTAATGCTCAGACGCATCTGTCATGTGGATGTGAACAGCTCCTCGGTTCATTTTACTAATGCAGAGTAAAATAAATGATTGCTTAAATAGTTCGTTGAGTTTTCATAACACAACATTGTGAACTGGTAGTATTTGAATCTGCATTTCAGATTTAACCATGAACAAACAGTAAAACCCACAATTTAAATTGATAATTATAACCAACGAAAACTTTATGATTGATTTACAATTGTTGTTAAATTTGTTTTGCATGTGTGTAGAGTATGAGTTTGCAAATTTACGCAAAGGTTTATCGACAACATATATATAATAAAGTTATACTAAACTTTCTCAGTATGTATCTCTTTCTTTCTACAACCTTATTTAGTCGAAATATCGACTTTAATGTCCCACATAAAGAAGTAAGCATTTTATACTGTTTTCGTCACGAAACCATCGTAGATTTTAGGATGTGCAAACTCATGCTTGGGTTTCTGGGTAACTACTTTTGGGATGGCACACATTTTATTGGAAGGTGTATTTAGTAAAATATACGAATGCAATCTAGAATATTGTAAAATATTTTATTTATTGAAATTCGTTTGGTGAATTATTTTTATAGGAATAATCAGATTGAATTGATATTTTGCCTTCGGGAACGAAACGATACTACCTTTGTCGATAAACATAGAACAAAAAAGTTTTAACTAAATCTTAACTATTCAAGTCTCACACAAAATGTAAATGTCAATCTGTGTATTTTAAGAAAAAAAATATTGATCGGTTCTGTCTACGAAAGCATGGACAATTCACACATTTTTCTGGATAAATTGACAGACTTACTCATATATATATATATTTATGTTCTGTTTAATTTGATCTATTATTATTAAATCATCATCATAATTCTTGCAAAATGTTTTATTGTACGTTTTATTAATAAACACTTACAAACGAGGCCATTATGTTTTTAAATTGATATTCTATATAAATTAGGCTGGAAAATAATTCAATAACGTTAGAATCTGTGTTGAAAATAAACTGTTTTTAAAGTAATGGAAGAAACTGTTTTTCACTTAAAACTTTATTGGTTTAAATATAAATTTGTAAATGCATATTTAAATATGTATGAACCAGAATTTTGTTTATTAGAATCTTTTTATGTTTTTCCGATGGATATAGTTAAAATCGGAAAATGATTTTTATCCCAAATACAACAGACCAATTTTTATTTTTTATCTAACTTGATACCAATTTGAATAAAGCCGAAGTCAAATCGCAAGTAAATTGTATAGTTTCGAATAAAATGTTTCCTAAATAAATTTAACAGAAAACTTATATTGTACCAAAACTGTGCATTTTTAAAAGCACTCGATGAAAATATTCTATCAAAAAAAGTTGTAAAAGAACAACAATTCCACTCACCACGGATATTGAAACGTTTCATTTAGGTGAAATCTCTTTTCTAACAATATTGATGTAATTAAAGTAAACATTCCAAATTTCTTATCGATCGAATATAAATTGGGACGCGTCTTATAATTTTATAGATATACCGATATACTTTCTACTCAAACAACGCAATGGTACGATATACAAAACTTTTTAAAATTGTGTTATTTTATCTGTATATTATGTAAATGTTTTTTTATTATGTGCGGTAGTTATTTCGTCGTTTTAGTTTTTTTTTATGTGCATTTAATTTAGCTGTTTCTGCGCGACTTCAGCACGGATTTTTAAATCCATGGAAGCGGCGCAGTTATGCCTGTGTCCATGAAAATTAGCTACGTAAGGAGGCAGATCCTTGCGATGCATTTGCCTTGCAGTACGTTAATAAAAAGAGGGATAATCTAGATCCTATGTGCGGATTGGCAGACTTCACACGCCTTCGAGAACATCACGGAGAACTCTCAGGCGTGCAGGTTTCCTCACGATGTTTTCCTTCACCGTTGAAGCAAGTGATATTTTAATTACTTAAAAACGCACATAACTCCGAAAAGTTAGAGGTGCGTGCCCGGATTCACCTCTAACTTTTCGGAGTATCTAGATTAGAGGATCTAGATTATCCCTCCCTATTATTATAAGTAAAACAAAAAAATCTTGAGCACACGCTCCGAAACACATCTTGTAGAATACCGATAAAGCAACCTTTCGATGATGCTTCGAGCTCTAAGTTATTATTATTATTCCACTACAAGTTAACCCTTGACGGCTATCTCACCTGGTCATGTCTAGATGGTAGATCAGTATTGCCTGCGACGCTTCCGGACTGAATGCTTAAACGCATTTACCAGCTATAAAAAAAAAAAGGGGCAGGTGAATAAATGGGGCATAAGACCACATATTCAGCAGTAGACTTCATCAGTTGATGATGTTTTTAAACACAGCCTAGCTTTAGTATGGATTTAAAAATCCGACCTTTTGTCGCTCAGTTTGTAGCGGTTAATTTAAATGGCTCCTAATGATCACCGATATTCTCGAAACTCGGGCTATATTATGTAATTTGATCGGCCAATGTTATCTTATTTTGTGTGAGCATAAGTTTACTATTTAGTTAACTTTTGTTATTCTGATATCCACAATACTGTTTTATTGGAATAGATTTTTGCTACGTTGCGATGAGCGTGCATACCTTTCATACTGAGTATTAAGTTTTCTAGTAAGCTAATTGTTTCAAACGAAGAGGCATTGCCATGATTAAAAAGTGCCTAATATATTGTAATGATTTAAAACAATGAGTATTTTTCAAAAAACCATTAGAAGTACTTAATGTTAAGAGAAACGTTGCCATATTTGGATACCGTTCAATGCTATATCAATACATATTTAAATGGATCAAGATAATTGCCATTTGTAAGCAGTTATTGGTATTTAAATTTTTGCGTTGTAAAAATTTAAATACCGTGTCGTTTAAAAATTAAAATATCATTTGCTTCAACGGTGAAGGAAAACATCGTGAGGAAACCTGCACGCCTGAGAGTTCTCCGTAATAAGTTCAAAGGCGTGTGAAGTCTGCTAATCCGCACATGGCCAGTGTGGTAGACTATGGCCAAACCCTTCTCATATTGAGAGAAGACCCGTGCTCTGTAGTGAGCCGATAATGGGTTGAAATTTTTGCGTTGTAAGTATAAGATTATTTGCTCGGATTTCTGAAGAAAAAAATATCAATAAATGTATGAGCAACAGAACTTTGTGAATAAATGGTCCGAACATGTACAACTGGGCAAAATTTATTGTCAATGTGTTTCTATTCTCGCCTCTTTTTATACTAATGTTTGCGATCATGATCTCACGCAGCATAGCAAAAAGGCCAACTAGTAAAAACTAAATATGGGATAACTAAAATGTAAAGAACACAGTAAATATGTGTTATAAAACTTGAATATATTGTTGTTTGTTTTGGAGCGCTACCATATATATATGTATGTATGAACTGTGAAGTGTATGAAGTAAAATATTTCATTTTCTGTTGCCGGCTATGGTTTGAATTAAATCATCACAATTTTATTCAAAACACTTTTATTTCTTATTACCTATATACCATTTCTTATACCCTTTGTTATGAAATAATTAAATATTGAAGCTGTGATAGCCTAGTGGTCAAGACGCCACCTAATCAAAGGTCGAGAGTTAGATCCCGGGCACGCATCTCTAACTTTCGGAGTTATGTGTGTTTTTAAGCAATTAAAATATCACTTGCTTGAATGGTGTAGGTAAACATCGTGAAGAAACCTGCACGCCTGAGAGTTCTCCATAATGTTCTCAAAGGCGTGTGAAGTCTGCCAATCCGCACATGGCCAGCGTGGTGGACTATGGTCAAACCCTTGTCATATTGAGAGGAGACCCGTGTATAGAGATAGTGAGCTGTCAATGGGTTGATCATGATGATGATGAAAGTCGAATCAGAATTTTTTTCTGTATAAGGCAGTCTAATCTCGATACCCATCTTGTCGTTCTGGTATTAGCCGAATTGCTGCTGTCCAGCTAAGGACCCAGTTTCTGCACGCTAGCCGGCCAAACCTTTTGTAGTTCCATGTCAAGAAATCGAGTAAAATGATTCAAGTATCTAAATATATAGTTAATAGGAGAATATTTCTATAATAATACACGATTTCTAGTACTTGTGTGTTTTTTTATTTAACCAAATGCAAGAGTCTAACAGTCTTAAAAAAATAAAATAAAACAGATATTCGGTAAACACATTTTTAATGTAAACAAAATATACAAAAAACAAACTCGTACAAAAATAAAATCCCAAAGGCTTACAATGACTAACGTCCCAATACTGAAATAAATAGTCGAAAGGTAGTGTTACTTTTGTGGTTTCTCTCGCGCATATTCCCCTTTATCAGAACACTTGACGTTAGCTGAATGTATCTGATTAAACAGCTACAAGGCTATGTATCAAATCCCATGGCTAGTAATTTGTTAGACGCTTTATTCTAGATGACCTTACCTTTGTTTCAACTTGCATGATAAGTTTATTTGAATACAATCTCTTTTCCATTCTGCAGACTATAATCAGTTGTAAAATTCATTTCGAAATACAGAAATGGTTTCAATTATGTAATAAAAACGTTCATTAAAGTTAGCAAAATAAAAATATTCACATATTTTGTAATGATTTGATATCACATTTACAAATTGTGTTTCAATATAATCTAGGACATTTTTTCTTTTCCTGACCTCAAACTCAAAAGTTGATGAAAAAGTATTTTTAATGAAAATTTTAATAGTGTCTTTTCTCTAAGCTTTGTAAAGTTGTGGAAAAAATGATACCATATCGGCATAGCTCTCTCCAACTAGCCTCATTTTTAATTAAACCTTTGTTTTACAGTATTCGCCTACTAAACTACAGTTGAGACGAAAATTAGTCAATCTCCAATTTCGTGAAAACAAACCATCAATGTATTGTATAAATTATATCTATTTACAGTCAAATAAATATCTAATAAATAAAAAAACTGATTGTCAATGAAATAAAAAAATATAAAAATTAAAACATCAATCGTCTTTAGCGTTAACTGATATTGAACGCGCTAAAGGCACTAAGTTATCGGGTTTTGGAGGCAGCGCGGGTTTTTCCGTAATAATTGGACCAGATATGAAATTCGGGTCCGTATTCTCGTCGGTTGGTTCGTTCACTTCGAAAACATAATTATCGTTTACGAATACCGGAGAGTGCAATTCACTTTGCACGAACGCAGACTCCAGTTCACTTTGTGCAAAGTTATCCTGCACGAATACAGTTTCGTGTTCCAAAATGCCATCCACGGTGATTGGTTCGTCGAATTCGCTGTTTTCTACAACTTGGACTGCTGTGATGTCTGACCTGGTAGATAGGTAATAGGTTTTAAAACATCGCAAAATCTCTTAAGTTTAATATGCCACTACTGGGCATAGGTCTCTCTCATCGAAAAGTGGATGTAGGGCATAGATGTTTTTTTTTATACACCACAAGTCAGCCCTTGACGGCATCTCACCTGATGGTAAGTGATCATACGTTCTTAGATTGTAGCGGGCTAACTGTTAGGGATATGGTAAACCCATACTCCTAATTGGTTTCTACATGACATCGTGCCGGAACACTAAATCACTTGGCGACACGTCTTTGTCAGTAGGGTGGTAACTAGCCACGGCCGAAGCCTCCCACCAGACCAGACTCGAGCCGGGAATCGAACCCAGGACCTCCAACTCTAAAATGCAAATGCGCCACGGAGGTCACCAAATCCAATGGCATTTCCATTAGGCAATGATTCGACTAAGTAATTTATTTACGTACATAAAATAAATGAGATTAATATCACCTAAAAATGTATTAACAATATAATAAGTATAGTTTTTGAAGAAATTTATGTATAGACATACCTTAGCTGATTTTCCTTCAACCAATAAAAAGCATACTGACACCAAACACAAGAAACACTTGAGAACACGTTTTAAAAAGCATCCAAGTATATAAATATGCCTTCCCAGACAAAACACGTTGGCATAAAAGTGTCTCGAGTGGCATAATCAATCTGATTTGTATAATGAGATTTATTTAGCCACTTCAGACAATTTTTTACCTAATTATTTTAGCTATGTATTATTTTCTGAATAAAAATAAGTAATAAAAGATACTAAAATATATTCATATCATTTGGAATAGGCATATCTATAAAAATCGATGTAAAAAGCACCCAAGGGCCACATATAACAGACAGTGTGCAAAATAATCCAGCTGAAAAGAAAATTGTGTTTATAGCAAGATTCCAGTAGACAGTAAAGTTTTTAGAATTTTGTATACGAATGAAAATATCTTATAGTCTATAATTTCTTGTCCTATAATGTTAACATTTTTTAATAACTTTTTTATAAGAGCATAGACCACAAAAAATAAAAATACTGTGACACTAGTCTTTGACATGATCTTACGTCCTTGTTGCACTTATACAAAATTATATATGCTATCTAGCTCTCCCGTAATATTGCATTATTTTTTCGATGTTTTACCTATTTATAGGTTATGTTAGTTTTTTTTTTGTTTTCTCGAAAAAAGTGCATTACCTTGTAATGCGAGTGCTATTGTTACAATCCGGGACCAAACCTCTACCAAATAAAACATCTTTCTCCCCCAAACTCCTGCCGCACGATTCTAAATTTTAACCTAGATAAGTGTTGGATATCTTAAAATTTAAACCATATCAAAATATTGGTTACCTTAACTGATCTTAGACAGTTGACGTTCAAATTCAGTATGAATTTGAACCTAATCCTAGAAACAATTGATTTTTAACACAGGTATATTATAGATAAAATGAAAAATAAGTTTCAATTCCGATTTATTTATTTATACGCTTACATTATTATTTTAAACATCATTGACAGCTAGCATATCGCTAAATAGTGTATGTATAGTATATAGGGATAATATAGCTCATACTATTACTTTGATTCATATATCTTACGCTATGTTATGAAATTAAGGACTTCAGTATTAATAATTGATTTGTTAAAAAAATAAATCTAAAATCGATAAAAAAAATATAGACGTACGTACGTAAACAACATTAAAATATGTTTAACAAAATAAAAAATTTACATTTAAAAATTAAAATATTGTTATATTAAAAAAAAAATCGTTGTATCCCACGGGAATGTCACATAATATCGATAACGAAAATATTAACTTATCATAAGGAATATACAATTTGTATATTTTTTTTATTCGTGGAAAATCTTTCATCAAAATATAATTATTTTTAGTTTTGACATTCAAATTCGTGACCGAAATTGATGACAGCTCTTACAGTGTCATCACAGATGTCACGAAATAAATTTCGAGCCTCGGAAAAGGTAAAATAAATGGCATAGATAGATAGCTACTGTTAAAAAATGCTGATCGGGAATGATATATTCGAGGAATGTGGGCTAATAGAAACATTTATTGAGACGATCTTATTATTTAAAAAATACATGCGCCTAATCAACATAGTCTGTGGTGCTAGTTCCGATGTATACAAATCACTGAAATAAATAGGCAGATTAGGCGCTGGTTTTTCCCGTGACCCAACTACCAGGCGACGCGAAGGAGCATCGCTGGGTTTTAATGGGTATTCTGGTCGACAATCCGGCTGTCGGGGAATCCCACATATTACGAGGGAAACGGCGCAGTTCTGCCTGCGTCGATTCCGGAGGGGATGCGTAAACTTATTTCCCAGCGTTTTATCCAAATACAATCCAAGAGCACATGCCTACTACTGAACAGATATAATAAATTCCGAGATACAGTCTTAACTAGTTCGGAAAACAGGTGCATAATGGTAGTGTAATATATTAGACAATTTAAGTTATAAGACTTCTTTTGTAAACTATATATATGTTCTGCTGGAATAAATAAACTTTTTCTTTTCTTTTTCAAATTGATAATAATACTATGGAAAAGAAGATAAAGAGTACCAAGTAAATAAATCAAGGCGATAGATCAAACTCTGTGGTAGGACATTGCCTGGGCACCGGAAATGAAATGGCATGGCCTTTTTTGTCGATTTTGTTTGCAGATATACCCATAACATTGAAGTTTAAAATCCTTGACGACCTTTGAGATTGGTATACAACTGAAATAACCACCAATTAACTAATTTTCCTTAGTATACAAGGCGAAAGGGAGCACTTATCGAAAACTTTGGGAAAATGTTTTCAATTCATGCCTACAGCAAACCACAAATTCAATTGATATCGGGAATGATAAGGTTAACGAATTTTTTTGATTCTGCAATTTTAAGACGCGTTGTATCGCGAACAATGCGTTTAAATTGATTCGCGAACTACTAAGCTAGTATGTATGCATGGGGAATGAATTGGCGTAGATTCTTTACTACTCAATTCCTGTTCAATGACAGAATCGCGCGAGCTTTAGAAATTAAATGGCTTGTTTTTATATAATAACCGTAATATTTTTTTTAATTTAAATCGAATTGAGATATTCTACATGTTAGATTTCATGCTGTAATTTGTTGAAAAGGCCTTGAAAAAAAATAGCTATATTCATAAAACGACCGACGAAAAATTCCATCGCTGGACGATTCAGAATCATGTCCCGAATCTCGGTTACAATTTTCGTTAGCATGTCCCTTACATGCTTTATAATACAAAAGTACGTGAAACGCCGCTGCATTATTTATCATAGCTTTCCACTTATCAAAAGCAATATTGAAATATAAGATCACATATTATGGCGTGTTAAGATCATTTTTCGTGGTAATCTACCAAAAAATTAAAACTTAAGTACCCAAATCATTTCTACCTAACACACTATAATTATTATAAGACTATCCATGCATATCACAAGTTAAGTAAAAGGTAAAATGGTGCCGGTCCTGTTAAATACAAATCTTTAAAGTTAACTAAATTGACAAGTGTCAAAATATTGACAATCCAAACATTGTGATAAAATGGCACTATTTTTAAATCCTGCCAATTTGGTTTAGTTGAGAAACAATTGATAGATCCCGGAACCTCTCACTGTTTTAGCTGATGATGGACACCGAGGGGGTTCTAGTGGGTAAAAATCCCTCATACGATCTTCCCCAGAGAGTCGGGTATTTCACTAGGAGATTTCCCTACCAAAACAACTAAAAAACAGGCCTTATTTGATATATATAGATTATTTGACTGTGAAAGAATGTTAAGAACAGATTTTTAAATAAAAAAAATATACAGTATGTCTGTGCTATTTTTTATCCACAAGTTAGCCCTTGACGGCATTCTCACCTGATGGTAAGTGATGATGCTGTCTAAGATGGTAGCGGGCTAACCTGTTAGGGGTATGGTAACTACACTCCTAATTGGTTTCTACGCGACATCGTGCCGAAACGCTAAATCGCTTGGCCACGGCCGAAGCCTCCCACCAGACCAGACTCGAGCCGGGAATCGAACCCAGGACCTCCAACTTTATAATGCGACAGCGCGCGCACTGCGCCACGGAGGTCGTCAAAAACCTCTAAATAGGAAGCGGACGCCCTAACCACTAGGCTATCACAGAATTACCCAGCGTTAAAAAATAATGTTACTTTACTTAACGTGTGACACATTTGATGGATAGTCTCACAAAAGCCGTTCCGACGAACGTCCACAAACATTCCAATTGACTCACAAAGCGATTATTATTATTATTTTTTTGATTCGTTGTAAAAATTTATAAAAAACATTGACACTTTATAATACTAAACGTCGATAAGTACTAAATAAGCCTGGATAATTTATTATCGTTCGTTTCCAATGTTCAGCAATAAACAGCAAGTATAATTTGCTATATTCCGCCGACAACCGGGAGATTTGCATGATGTAACACCACACAAAATCTTCCACTAGAACCTCAAGGTTCCACTAGCTAGGCGGAATATAGCAAATTATACTTGCTGTTTATTGTTTATCATGGACTTCCGCTAAGTAACGCCTGCTTCTATCCATTATCCAATGTTCAGGCTTGAAAGCAGGAATGAGATGTACCGCTTTTGGGACACGTGGTCCCCCCCTCCCCAAATTTAATTTTAAACCCGGTTTTGACACCAAGAACAGAACCTTGGAATGGAAAATACATGAAAGTGTATTTAATCTATTTCAACAGTGTATTAAAACATGTATATTAAAACAGTATGGGCCTCATAAGAAGGCTCAGAGTCACTCAACGGGCGATGAGAGAGCTATGCTAGGAGTATCTCTACGTGATCAAATCAGAAAAAGAGGAGATCCGTAGAAGAACCAGAGTTACCAACATAGCTCAGAGAATTGCGAAGTTGAAGTGGCAATGGGCGGGGCACATAGCTCGGAGAACCGATGGATGTTGGGGTCCCAAGGTGCTGGAATGGCGACCCCGCACCGGTAAACGTAGCGTTGGTCGACCCCCAACTAGGTGGACAGACGACATCAGACGAGTCGCAAGGAGCCGCTGGATACAAGCGGCCCAAGACCGTCAGCATTGGAACTCCCTACAAAAGACCTATGTCCAGCAGTGGACGTCAATCGGTTGATGATGATGATGATTAAAACATAATTTTTATCGAACTATCCTATTAAAACACAGTAAGTAATAAGAAACTAGACCAAAAATCCTGTATATCTTTGCCCCTAGTATTTTTTTACGTTCTGTAGCGTTGAATTCATAATTATGCGAGTAAATCTCATTCCTGCGTGTAAGGACTAAAACACACACGCGACATTCGATTGGTATGCGTAGCGACGCGTGTGTGTTTTTGCACTTAAATAAGTTACCCTTAAAACTACACGTGTTACGTACACAATTATTTATTACAATCTTAACTATAATATTCCCACCCGGATAGCGACACGTTTATGCTCACATCGGGACATCACAATACAAAAACAATTCCTTCACCGGGCTACAGTATAAGAGAAGCCAGTATACCAGCCGAAAGGAGAAGCTAAATTATTTACACAGTATATATACTATTTTGCCGTGCAAATTTGTAAGGTATGCACACAGATAGATTAAAAAAACATCTGGGATCATCTTATTCGCGATGAAATCGTAAAATGCGTTATTGAATTTCGTGCTGTCGAACTTAAACGTTTTAGTCATTGATTTACCACTAGCCGTAGATAGAGTGTGTGAGAGAGAGAGAGAGAGTCATACAAAAACAAGGCGAGAATTAGTCACCGACTAACTATACATTCCTACATATCGGTATATCGATGTATTACAATCCGTCTAATACACCAGACATCTGGCAATTATAATCCTTTGTAATTCATTCGGATTATACGGCTCGAATGTTAGAATCGGTGACTTTCGGCTAGCCTTGTCACACGCTGGGGGAAAGGAGTGCACGCGACGCTATTTGTGCACTACTTTTCCGTCCCATTTCTTGAGCGTTAATGATCGATTTAGTGGTAAATCAATAGTTTTAGTCTAAAGTTTTGACGGCACAAAGGGGGATTGAATAACGCGCAGTATTAATTCCAATGGTTAAGATGACCCAGTACATCGAAAATTGCAATAGCGTCCTTACAAATATAGCGGATAAAGCGTGCAAATGTATCTTACAGTTCAAATATCCGTGTGCATGAGATTGATTTAGCAAAATGACAAAAGTGGATGCCTTTCGGTTAACACACTGTTTCGTCTATACTGTGACCAACACCCGTTCACACAATAATATATATGTATAAAAAGGTACACGAATACACGGAATGTACGGACAGTCTGTGGTTTTAAAACAAAAACAAAATTTAAAAAAAAAAAAAGCAACTTTAGGCCACGTCATTGGAACCTTTTTTTTTTGTATAAATTTTAAAAAAGAATGTTAGGTGGGTTTAAAAATGTCTTTTTATTTATTGGCCTCCCAAAAATAACTTTTAAATTATATTAAAACTTAGTATTGTGTTTGTTCTCGAAAAGTAAAATAAATTTGCAAGATTTTCTTTTGTTGCAAGAATTCATTGGAAGGGTCAAAAAAAAAATTAAATTGCTGATATAAATTTTAACGTTAAAAGGGTCCAAATAAATGAGGAATATTTAAGAGAACAAACACATTTATTCTATAAAATAACAACTATGAATATTTTGTACCACAATATATATAGTAAGGTACAAGATATAGTAATAATTAAGATTCAGGCAATGTGTTCTGATAACTATTATCCTTATAAATAATTATGTATATAGTATAATAATATATAAATAGTAGGTTATATAATCATTATGGCTTGCATAATCACAAAATAAGCTCAAATCGAAACCTAGAATCTTGTAACGTCGCGCTATGATTTTTTTATTTATCAAATAGTGTATAGAAAAATAAAAAAAATAAACCAATGTTTTATGAAAACTATTAAAAAATGATACTTCTACAATAGATTCGATATAATAAAAATTCTAATTATTTTTTTGTTGGTTCGGTTGTATAATTTTTTTTTTGTATGGAGTTTTTTTTTTTTTGCTTATTAAGATTAAAATCCATCAAAGTTTATTTATTAATCGCAGCGATATTTTCTTATGCTATTAAGGCGAATCAAACTGTATAAGAGAGTCAGCGCGCATTTGCGTAAAAAAAAACCTCGTTCACACTTGGCGAATAAACGCTCGTAATATCCGCCGGCGGAAATAAGATTAGTGGACTCGCCTGATTAAGTACTCGCAAGATTTGTGAGATGCAGGTGTTTTAGCACGTCACGTTAAATGTAAACGAAATAGGACCAGCCGTTTCCATTTACACGTAGATATTATACACGAAGAGATTTTCTTCTTCTGAAGGTAAATTCGTCAGGTAAGTAACGCATTGTTACTAAAAAATTTGACGTTAATATATTTTTAATCACGAACATGTGTTTAAACGATTGTCATTTCGATTTCGATTTGAATCCCACAGATAATCAAGCATTTGTAGACTAATTATCGCTGTTAATAGTCGCAGCGGTTATTAGCTCCGTGTGAACGAGGCTTAAACGGTGTAGGTAGATAATGTGCGATTGGCTTAGGGGTTAAGAAAGAAGGGGGTGTTTTGTATATCGAGGGTGTTTTTGTCTTACGGGTGTGTCGGCGCATCCATAGTGGGGATGTAGTCGAGGGCCATGAGGCACGCGAACACCGTCATGATCATCTTCGGCTTCCTCTCGGTGATGTCCTCGGGGAGGGCGTACACTCTCGCGCCGCAACGCCGAGCCATCGATACCGCGTATTTCGCGTTTGCAAGGTTCTCCTGTGAAACCATTGAGGTTCATTTTTTATGAGACAACAAGTTACAAGTACCCTCGACTACAGTCATCATGATCAACCCATTACCGGCTCACTACAGAGCACGGGTCTCTTCTCAATATGAGAAGGGTTTGACCATAGTCCACCACGCTGGCCGTGTGCGGATTTTCAGACTTCACACGCCTTTGAGAACATTATGGAAAACTCTCAGGCGTGCAGGTTTCCTCACGATGTTTTCCTTCATCGTTGACGCAAGTGATATTTTAATTGTTTAAAAACGCACATAACTCCGAAAAGTTAGAGGTGCGTGCCCAGATTCGAACCGCCGACCTCTGATTAGGAGGCTGACGCCCGAACCACTAGGCTATCACCGCTTCAATATGTACAGTCCGACTACAGTAATACAATGTAACTAATTGGTTTCCAAAATCGCTTGACACTGACACATCTTTATCAGTTGGGTGATAATTGGTCACGGCCGAAGCCTGGCACCAGTACAGATTAGAGCCGGGATTCGAACCCAGGAACTCCAAATTTATAATAGGACAGCAATAAGCGCTGCGACCACGGATCCTAGTTTAAGGTTGGCGATTATTGAATTTAAAGGCGTAGGAAGAAATGGACTTGTTATCTGGCCTTGAAATAGAAGAACAGAACTCACCTCTTGATTGCCTCCAGGCAACACGAGGTCGTAGTTGATGGCGCCGGGTTTGATGGAGTCGATCAGATCCAACACCACCTTGCCATCAGCCAACACTTCATCCTGAAATTAATTCCAAAACAACTCATCATCATATTTGTTTTAGCTTCATCGATAAAATATATTATAGCGATCTGATACAGGCAACCAATGGTGTTAAAGACAGCTGAAAGTTAAATATACAAAATGCATAAGAATGGAATATAAACTATATTTTTATTTAATCTTCTCGTTTAAGTACACGCTTGCTTAATAGCTTAGTGAGAGCTCATTGATTGGCTCACGATTCGACCAATCAGAGCGCTTCTTTTATTTCTCATACAAGTCCAATAAGATTCTAGTCCGAAGCGTTCTGGCAAACTGTTCCACCTGTACTTAACTATTAGCTGAATATAAACAAAACTAATTAAAATTAATTAACAATTAAATCAAAATTTAGTTACATAAATAATAACCCTAAATCTGTTTATTTTGCAATTAGAATAATATTAACGAGTTTTCTAGTTTATTTAGTCGTCATCTCGCACTTATCCAATCCTTATGGTCATAGAAGTTAGTCCTTGTCGGCTATCACACCTTGTGGTAAGTGATGATGCTGTCTAAGATGGTAGCAGGCTAACCTGTTAACCTGTTAGGAGTATGGTAAACCCACGCTCCTAATTGCTTCCTACGCGACATCGTGTCGGAACGCTAAATCACTTGACGACACCACTTTGTCCGTGAATAGCGGCGGCAAAAGCCTCCCACCAGACCGGACTAGAGCCGGAAATGGAACCTAGGACCTCCAAGTTTATGATGCGTCGGATGGATGGACAATGGCTTACCTGGAAGCTCTTGATAGAGGATGTTTTGCCAGCGGACTGGAGTTTATTGTTGACCCATTGCACAATTTCCTTCTCTATGATTGGGTTGCCCGTGTTGGCAAGCCGCGTCAGAACCGACAACGTGTATGCTCGCATCAACTGCCATATTAGAGCTAAATAAAATAAAAAAATAATCTATAAATTTCTCTGTAAGCTTTCACCCCCGGGGTTTACAAATGATGACATGATGATCATCCGAGCCCAACCTTTGAAGATGTGGCTTTTTTAGTCAGTTGTTAGGGGGTGACAACTTATTGTAGTTTTAAATACAAATTGTATTTTGGGCTCCTTCTTAGACCAGGGCCCAAGTTTACGAATGTAGTTATCACCATCAACTCACTACTATGTAAAAAGGATTATTTGAATAAATTTTATGACATTGATTGATTGATTGATTCACTGTCTGACTGATTGACTGGTTGATTGTACACTAACAGATCTTTTTATTTTAATGTTTTCTCTGTACTGCGTGACTTTCTTAGATTAAAGTAAGTTTTAACCACATTTCAAACCCAAAATGGTATCCCTAAGATTCGCCAAGCGTGATGTTTATGTAATATTAGTTTACGAGAAAAATATACTTTTTTTTTTATACAATGGGTTTCTTACCTAAGGTGAGTGTGGCGTTTCCTTCATTGATGTCCGCCCCTGCGATGCCGACGAGCGAGAAGCCAAGTTGTCTGCCCAGTTCCACGGCGTAGTTGCAGTTCTCGAGGCGTTCCATGAACTTCCGCAGTTTCGAGAATTGACGGTGCACCTAACGCGATAATAAATATTATTTTATTTTATATTGTTCATTTATTTGTAATCAGCAGCGTTTCATGTAATATGTTAAGGTCAAATATGATTACAATATATTTTGTGTGTGTGTGTGTGTGTGGGTGTGTGTGTGAGTGTGAGAAAGAGAGAGAGAGTGTGAGAGAGAGTGTGTTGGTTATGATGCATGTATTTATGTATTATTATAGGAAGGTACAGAGTGGAAGGCTTTAGTTACCAACGTGACGGAGGCACCTTCATGTGGACACGACCTTCAGCAATGAAGGTTGCGACCAAGAAGAAGATGGAAGCATTATTGACGACCCCCGACGAGCCGGGGCTCATTATTAAGTAGATCCCGGGTTTATTTCCCAGCTTTGGCGATTATTTGATTATTTGACGACCTCCGTAGCTCAGCGCGCTCGCTGTCAGTTTATAAAGTTGGAGGTCCTGGGTTCGATTCCCGGCTCGAGTCTGGTTTGGCTTCGGCCGTGGCTAGTTACCACCCTACCGACAAAGACGTGTCGCCAAGCGATTTAGCGTTCCGGCACGATGTCGTGTAGAAACCAATTAGGAGTATGGGTTTACCATACCAAGTTAGCCCGCTACCATCTTAGACTGCATCAGGTGAGAGAAAAAAAAACTCGAGCCTGATCGGATGAGAAGTTTTCGCCGCGGCTATAGTTGTAAAAATTTAATAGGCCCGTTTGGACACATGTCAGAAATGACATAAAAAATCTACAGCATAACCTTGTTATGGACACACACAATATTATTTATTTCTAAATAGTTATAACATCACGATTACATATCTTTTTTCAGATAAAAATACATAATTATTGTAATAATTACTAAAGAAGGCAATTTTACTATTTATTTTGCCTAATAAACCATTTTATTTAAACATAACCATTTTTGGCCCATAATACTGGACATGGTTACAAGGTTACGTCGGTGGACTCTTTTTCTTTTTAATTACTAGGGATGTTACCAAAAAAATCGATATTAATCAGACAAAACGTATAATTGATTCAATGATTACTTGTAAAGGAATGTTGAACTCTAAATTAATAACCACATTGTGATTGTAATAAAACATATTATTCTTTTAATATAGTATAATTTTGTAAGTTTGTAAGCAAACAAAAGGTGGATTTAGTGGCAAGTCAAAGGATGCCACGCCACAATATAAAGCCGCCGTTCTCCACAAAAAAAAATATGAAATTGTTGAAAGAAGCTTGTGCCACAATTACACTAGAAGACTGGATAAAAATGGTAGAAAGAACTCGAAAAATAATAAAAGAAGATTACGACAGAAACGTCTATATTGATTACATCCTTGAAAATGAAATGATTATATTTACATGTGACGATTTTGGCTCATAATCCGAAGAAAATCAATAAAGAGTTATTCATGGCAACTAAAAATATTAAACTAAAAACCAATTCTACCATTTCAAAATATCTGCAGTATTAAATTTAAAGTTAAATTTTCTAAACAAAATTTTTATCCACTGTTCTTAGCAATAAGTATATAATCAAATGAGAAATATTCAAACTTGAATCGATTTATTGTAAGTATCGAGTACTGAGTCGTATGGTTACATAACTAGTTCCGTCACTATGACATATGTCCAAACGGGCCTATTACATTTTTACGACTATAATAAGGGCTCTACTGCCAAAGACATACCGCCAAGCACTTTAACGTTCCGGTATGATGTTGAGTAGAAAGCGATGGGATGCGTTGGTAATCATTCAACATCAGGTGATCCGTTTGTCCGCAATGAAAATAATAAAATAAATGGATACCTTCTTCCAGTTGACGATGCCTGGTTTAATGATATCGTAAAGCTGGAAGATGACCAGTCCGTCTGTCAGATCTGAGTACAGCCAGTTGACGTGTGGTGCCACACCCATCGAGTTCATCCAGTTGCGGTATGCTGGAAACATTTATGAGCATTATACGCCAAGCGAACATGAAATATCCTGCGGGTACATCATCATTGTTATAAACCCTTTCATAATCATCATGATCAACCCATTGCCGGATCACTACAGAACACGGGTCTCCTCTCAATATGAGAAGACTTCGGCCATAGTCCACCACGCTGGCCGTGTGCGGATTGACAGATTTCACACGCCTTTGAGAACATTATAGAGAACTCTCAGGCGTGCAGGTTACCTCGCGATGTTTTCCATCACCGTTGAAGCAAATGATATTTTATTTTAAAAAAAACGCACATAACTCCGAAAAGTTAGAGGTGCGTGCCCGGATTCGAACCGCCGACCTCTGATTAAGAGGCTGACGCCACTAGGCTATCACCGCTTCCCACTAGGCTATCACCGCTTCAAAACCCTTTACCAGCCCACTATTGGGCACGGGTCTCCTCTCCTAACGAGGTTTTAGATCGTTCGCACGCTGGCCAAGTGCGAATCTTTTGGCTTTACATGTTTTTGAGAACAGTGTACAAAAGTCTCAGGCAGGTTTCCTCATTACGTTTGCTTCATCTTTATCATCGTCATCATCATCATCATGATCAACCCATTACCGGCTCACTACAGAGCTCTCTCCTCTCAATATGAGAAGGGTTTAGCCATAGTCCACCACGATGGCCATGTGCGGATTGGCAGACTTCACACGCCTTTGAGAACATTATGGAGAACTCTCAGACGTGCAGATGTTTTCCTTCACCGTTGAAGCAAGTGATATTTTATTTTTTTTAAAACGCACATAACTCAGAAAAGTGAGAGATGCGTGCCCGGATTCGAACCGCCGACCTCTGTTTAGGAGGCTGACGCTCTAACCACTAGGCTATCACCACTTCATCTTTATAGCAAGTGATATTTAATTCCTGCAGGTAGGTTTAATGAAAAAATCATTTCGTTTAGATAAATTTGTACAAATATTGTTTATTGTTTCGATATATCAAATTGAAAGTAGCTGCCAATCAAGAATGGCCAATTAAGGCCAATCCCGCTTAATAATTTTGGTCTTGCTCTAGTTTAACTTCTTTAATTGAACAATATGAACGCTTATGTATTTAAAGCGATGACAGTTCTTTTACTCATCTCCTGCTGTCCAACTAGAATAGTGCCTGACCTTTACAAGCTTGATTTTTTTATACAGATCGGCTATAAAGGCCAAGTTGATCATTGACCATCTGACACCTGAACTTTCAAGTATATGAAATATTTATATTTTTTTAATCGGTACGAAGTTAGCTCACAATCGCAGAGTCCTTTTGAATACAGCACAAACTAACGTCATAGTAAATTGTAACGTATGTCACTAGTTTTAAAACTCAACTTCGTCCATACTACCACAGCCAGAACAAGATTGTAAAAATATATTTTTTAGAGTGTACGAAAATTGCGCCTCTAATCTTTTTGGACTATACGTATGCTAGTGTACGAATCTAATATGCTTAAGTAACGAGAATCTTACTCTTCTCCTCTCGGGTTTCGTCCAACTGATGGTAGGTATCATCGCCAGTGTCGGCTCTTTGCAAGCCAGGGTGTTGGTTGAAGAGATTGGCAACGAAGGCCAAGTTGAGCTTGTAAACTCCACCCACCACATCAGCGGGTGTGACGAACGCACGACACCTGAGTTTGGCGGCTTGTTGGAGCATAACTTCCGCACGGCGGATGAGGTCGGTCTCCTGTAAAATTTTCGGTGTATTATGATTATTGATATTTGCGCCGGATATAGATATCCTAGTACCATGAATTTATAAATCGATGACTTTTTTTTTTTTTAAACCAGTATGTTTTAATAAACCCACAGGTTTTGACTCAGGCATGTGTCAAGGCACTGATACACCCTTCGCAAGATCAAGGTCATACCTGAATTTTGGTATGTGTACATAGTTCTGTCTAAAATGTAATGCGTTAAGATGTGTTTATGAAAATTGCCGTTGCCATTGCCGGCTCACTACAAAGCACGGGTCTCCTCTCAATATGAGAAGGGTTTGGCCATAAACTACCAAAATGGCCATGTGCGGATTTTCACGCCTTTGAGAACATTATGGAGAACTCTCGGGCGTGCAGGTTTCCTCACGATGTTTTTCTTCACAGTTCAAGCAAGTGATATTTTAATTGCTTAAAATCGCAGATAACGGAGATTGAACCGCCGACCTCTGATTAGAAGGCGGACGTCCTAACCACTAGTCTATCACAGCTTACTGTACATAATTTTCTTATTTTTATATATTAATTTTATTTTTATTATACTTACAACATATTCACTTTAATTTTAACCATGTTAGTTTTGACCGGTCACCGAGTTTAGATTTGTAGTACCAGGATTGCATAACTCATTAGACGGTTTCATGTTATACTTGGATATATAGCCTTACCCGTAAAGCGTCAAGAGTAACGCCCGCATCGTCGGGCGCGATCTGCTTAAGCAGGTATGAGTAGATCTCAGAGTCGGACACGTCTTGTTGGAAGTTGGTACAGCGGCGGGTGACCCCCGCGCTCTGCAGTTGATGGTTGACCCAGCGGAGTAATATCGCTTCGGGTGACAAAGCCAACAGATCTTCGATTCTCTCCTGAAATATAATGTAATATAGTTTCAAAATTGTTCCATACAAAAAAGGCATAACACAGCCCGGTTACGCTGTGGCAACCAATAGGGTTAGTACAGCTAATAGACAGTCCGAAAAATTTCCGGGTATAATTAAAGATACAGAACAGTATCAATAGTGGGGCAATGGCTCGCTTCCTTAAACTACAAGGAAGCGAAGAAACTTTTCTTGCATTTAACACAAGGGCGTTTTATACATGTTATATATAAATAAAGAAAGATATATATATATTTCTTTGTAACAAAAATATATTTAAGCAACCAAGCGTCAGTATTGTATAATTTAACTGTTATAGCGATATAAGGTACCCACGAGACAGGATTACCTAGTGTGGGTACCATCGGAATATATAAAAATGTGTATCTGTATTTTTGGTGAAATAATTTTTTTCAGTATGAATAAATAACTGAAACGATTTCTTTCATTTCTACTATTACAATCAGGATCAAAGACAATGGATCTATAATGCTCCTATAAGGATCTGGCGCAAACTGCCAAAGCGAAAACCGACGCAATGTTGCCTGATCATCACTTTTTACAGGATACACTTTGGTGTGTGACCTTGACAATTTCATTTCCTTTACACATTGTATAGTGGCCAATTGTGTTGTAGAAATAAAATAACTAAATTTACAATTCCTTCCTTTTCACACCGTATTACCATGAAAAGGATAGCACTATTTTTAGTCATTTAATTTAATTTATTTATTATTATTGATACACTTACAATATACATAAAAAAAAATACATTGCAGCAAGCAAAAGTGGCACATTCACCAGTATGCATATCGGATATAAGTGTACACGACATTGGCAGCAAAAGTAACATGTAAACGGCATGTTCGGTTTAGTTTAATGCTTAATGTAAAATGGCGATCTCAATTTTAGTCTATGTGCAAAACGGTTTCTCACCTGGTCGTTAAGCAGTTCTGTCAGGCCTGGACAGTGTTCTAGGGTGATCTGGTTGAAGAGACCTATACGAATGATCTGCCACAATAGACCAAGCACCAAGTGCGGTTTACCTGTAAATCAAACGAATATGAACTAAAATTCTTAAAACAGAGTGTGTATACATATGAGCCGTAAGGACATGCGAATTTTTTTTTTTTTTATCCACTACAAGTTAGCCCTTGACGGCAATCCCACCTGATGGTAAGTGATGATGCAGTCTAAGATGGTAGCGGGCTAACCTGTTAGGGGTATGGTAAACCCACACTCCTAATTGGTTTCTACGCGACATCGTGCCGGAACGCTAAATCGCTTGGCGACACGTCTTTGTCGGTAGGGTGGTAACTAGCCACGGCCGAAGCCTCCCACCAGACCAAACTCGAGCCGGGAATCGAACCCAGGACCTCCAAGTTTATAATCCGACAGCGCGCGCGCTGCGCCACGGAGGGCGTCAAATAAAAAATAAATGCATTCGTAAATTTAACTTCTAATGTTTCGCACGTAGTTTAATTAGATATTAATGAAACTGATGGTCGCCGCTATCTTATCACATCCGGACGTGGGCTCTATCCATGGCCTCGGAGACGTACCGACCAATCTCCATCCGACCCCCCCGTTATCCCAAACGTCGCGTAAGCCGAGGTTCGGCCTCATAGGAGGCGCCCTTAGGCAGACGTTTCCTTAGTTTCTTCGAGCCCTAGGGCTCAAAATTTCTTCTGGCAGAGCTTCTTTCCGAAGCTCGCCAAACAGCCCGGTTACGCTGTGGCAACCAATAGGGTTAGCTCTGCTAATAGAAAGTCCGAAAAAAAAAATTAAACTGTTTTTAAATCAACGTCAGCAAAAATGATTTCAAGCTTCAAATTGCATTGATGGTTACAAAATATTTTGATTCTATATAGAAGCAGTTAAAAACGGATCTCCATGTCAGTTGCTTACAAAAATAATGGTTTATGTACGATTAATGAAACCGCAGTTTAGCAAGTGTCCTTAACGTGTCCTCACCGTCAGTTAATACTAACATTCCATTGCTTGGCAGACGGCTCCTTTCTCATGGCTGGGTTTTAAGAGTTAGGACGCCTTTCAAATGCAAGTTGGCCACTTTTAAAGATTTTCATTCGGTTTAATGCTCTCTGGGATGGGGGGGGGGGGGGGGTTGCGGAGGTCGCAGCATAGCACGTAGAGAGTTAGTTATAATGAAAGCATTCCCGCACGTTTCGCCACGTGTGAAATTGATCAAGAGCGGTCAACAACCCCAGTAAACGGTTGCACAAGCAAACCGCTCAGCATTGACTGGTGGATTTTTTAAAATATCACTGTTCTATTATTAGGTTAGACTCTGAAATAAGTATCTGTTATCAATACGAACAATTAATCTATGAAATAACCTAACCTTACCGTATTTCAAAGGTAGAGGTAAAAGTAAGATAGGTAAGTATTGTTATTTACCTTTTGCTAAATCATGCGCGTCAATGTTGACGATGTTGCAACCAATCGCCTGAGAAGATACCAGCGCAAGCGTTAAGTTCTCATGTTTAGTATACAGCGTGAGGTTCTTTTTGTTGATGGCGCGCTCGTCTATCGTGTCCGGGCATGAGTGGTTTATGACCTTGCTGGAAAAAGAACAAAAACAAGGTATTAGATTAGTTCACAAAATTATACGCCATACGCTTCTTTCAATTGCTAAAAAGCATTCATCATGATCAACCCATTACCGGCTCACTACAAAGCACGGGTCTTCTCTCAATATGAGAAGGGTTTGACTATGGTCCACCACGCTGACCGTGTGCGGATTGGCAGACTTCACACGCCTTTGAGAACATTATGAAGAACTCTCAGGCGTGCAGGTTTCCTCACGATGTTTACCTTCGCCGTTGAAGCAAGTAATAAAGTGACAAATACAATGATATTTTTTTGTATACAAATACAATCATCATCATCATCATCATCATGAGCAACCCATTACCGGCTCACTACAGAGCACGGGTCTCTTCTCAATATGAGAAGGTTTTTGGCCATAGTCCACCACGCTGGCCATGTGCGGATTGGCAGACTTCACACGCCTTTGAGAACATTATGGAAAACTCTCAGGCGTGCAGGTTTCCTCACGATGTTTTCCTTCACCGTTGAAGCAAGTGATATTTACAATACAAAGCATTAATTAAGAGTTAATTGATACACTCATTGACTTAAGACTTTATCAATTAAGTCTTACTCATTAAAAACACAGATTTTTGCACGGCGCTGGTGATAATATCAAAGGAGTTCTAAGGCCTCCATAAATATATCCCAATCTTTTGGTCATTCAGATCTCAGTAAACATTAGTTTGGACTTATTACTTAAGCAACCATAGTAGGTCATAACGATGGACATCCATCGGTGAATATAGGAGTTGCGAATTTCTGGCAACGTTATTAAATGGGCAGCAGAAAGCCTAAACGAAATCGAACTTAAGAACCTAAGATACAATTAAGTTATGACAGTATTTGACCCATGCCTTACAACTCTGGTTCTTCTTAACTTCAGCTTTAAACTCTGGATCTCCTCTTTCTTTATATCTTCTCCAAGTATACCTCTCTCCATCGCCCCTTTTAGCCTTCATACATGTAAACTTACCACAAAATGAGACCGTCTTTGAGCTTCTCATACAGCTGTTTGCCTTCTGGGTCTATGGGCAGCAGATGCTTTAAATCTGGATCGTGCTCCAGGTTACTGTTGATCCAGCCCGAGAAGGCCATCTGTTCCTCCAGGCGTACTGAATGTGTTGTGCCTATACAAAAACGTAGGTCATTTATGGCTACCTATAAAATAATTTGTCAATAAATTATTATTAAGTGCTTGTGTACTGCAATCGGATCCCACTTCTGTACTGGGAACAATACTATAATATTACTGAATAATGTTGATCTAAGCGGTAAAGTCTTTAACGAGTAGAAAATCAAAACATACCATCACTGGAAGCCTCGCTCATGCCACCCAGATGTTCAAGGTTCTCCTTTTTACTGACAGCTTGTTTGAATGTGCTCGAGACCTGGAATCCAAAAATCCATTGTTTTATCCTTATCTATGCATATAATACAGGAAGCCTGCAGGTAAAAACAAGTCCTATTAAAATTAAACATACAAGGTAAAAACTGCCTTAGTGCTTTTGCTGCTGTATAGGCTAAAATCGCTGCTGTGCTGCTGCCGGCAACTATTTTAAAATTAACTAAATTGCACGAAACTAAACAGAATTATTCTAGTTTAGTTTACTCATAGTTTAGCATAAAATGTACCCAATTACAATCAATATTTCTTTGATTTATAGTTTCTCACTTGACTTGCTAACTATTGGCTATTCGTACCTATGAACAATTGATTCTGAATCTTTACTAATATTATAAATGTGAATGTAGGGATGTTTGTTACGCTTTCACGCAAAAATTACTCAACCGATCGTCATTAAACTCTGTACGCATATTTTTGGACACAGACTACTATTTATTACAAAAGTAAAACAAAAATTTTACGATACAATTTTTTTTTTTATATATAGTGATCATATTGATTCATTTATGTTGTTATGATCTCTAATACTGATTTCTGAAATTTAATGACTTCAATGCCAGCGAAGCCGCGGCTAAAAGCTAGTCGATTTATAAAGGCGAGTACAAGCTAGTCGATCTATAAAGCAAGTCGAATCACACATTTAAGACACCATTGAACCAGCATTACTGTTAATTCTGATCGAGGCGTTTAACCCTATGACCTGCCGTCACGATTTATCTTCGTAAGTGATTACTGAGCTGCGAGTACGGATAAAACGACTACAATAAAAAATTGTGTGCTATAAAGATCAAGTTTAATAAACAAGCTACAATAAATCTAATGACCATAATAAATGCCCATTAACGGCCTATTACTACAAACAAATTTGCCCTACCAAATTGGCAATGTTATTAATAATTTTATTATAGGGTTTTATTATATATTGTAAAGTAAACTTACTTACAGGATTACAAACCTAATTTGCTAAAGTAGCCTAATATAAAAATTATATGAACTTACGAACCTAACTTAGTTACCACCCTAGTGACAAAGAGGTGTCACAAAGCGATTTAGCGTTCCGGCACGATGTTTACCATACCCCTAACAGGTTAGCCCGCTACCATCCTATACTGCATCATCACTCACCACCAGGTGAGATTGCTGTCAAGGGCTAACTTGTAGCGTAAAAAATAAACGGAACTGATAAGAATAAGGAATAAATATAGTTTTAACCCCGAATTTTGATATAAAGTCCATTTTATTCCCGAAAATTCGAACCTACCACTGGAATAACTATAACCAAAGATCACGAGTTAGTTATTTTGTAAAGACGCAATTGTAAGGTAAAGTTATCAACTGTACTAACTACAAGAAAATGTTAGAAAAATATCACACCTTCTTAACCAAACTATCTTCATTAAAAAAAGGATAGTTTTCAAAACTCCGTAGACAGCTTGTTTGAGTGATAATAAAACGTAGTTTTATTACTCTATTAAATTTAAAACCAACTCTGCACAAGTTACATTTATCATGTTTATAAATTAACGTGGAATAAGTATATAGACGAGTCGGTCTTCTGACTACAATGCACACAAAAAAATTATGTACGCATCAAAAGCGTCAATTTGAATAGAGATAATTCTGTAATGGTTAAATAAAGTGGTTACACGCGTTAATCGATTACTGAGTCAATACAAATCAAGCTAAAAAAACTTTCCAATCAAAGGGCCGTAACAAATCTAATAGGGACTATTTGAGATACGTTAAACGAACAATACTTTTATTACTAAATGATGCGTGACCCTTATGGTCCATTTATATTTTCTTTATTGACCAATAATGCTATTGAGATGATTATCAATGTACTGAGTTGCCAAAGTATAGAAAAAATACAATCAAAGGTTTTTGAAAAACGAGACGCCTATCTCTTATGGATAAACCGAAATTAGCCATTAGATATTTCAAAAAATGGACAATCTTATGTCGATAAAACGTGTCCTGTGCCAAATTAAAATAGGTAGGGCAGGGGATTTTGCGTGTCTATAACTAACATAACATATTTTTAAAATATGGAATGTAATGGTCTAATATCACTTTCTGTCTGCGGGTCAATGTTAGTGTAACTTTTGATGATTAATTTATTTATACTTTATTTATTATATTATGATTTGTTTATGTATTATATTTTTGTATATAATATATTATATAAAAATGTTTTTTTTTTCCTATCTTTTGGTGCTTTATAAAAGTGTATTCATTCATTACGTCACGACCAATAGCTAAGGCTGGTGAAACCGCGGGCTAAAGTCATTATCAAATACCAATAATGACCTTGTTTATATGCTTATAATTACGCTCTTATGTCATATCGTAATTAAGTTTAAATTAAAACTAAGTTTTTAAAGTTTTATTGACTTGACGTGCTTCGTTAATTGATATAGGCGCCGACAAAGATAATGCTCCTATGTTAAAGGGATTACACTGCACACTACATGTGCTGTGATTGAACTAAATCGGCTTATGATTCAGAAGCGTTTTGCTTCCACACTTCTCTTACATCGTGTTCTGATTTTATCTATTACAATTGAATCAGTTACCCCGGCTAAGTTTGTTGTGGGCTTCTTCTAAGACCGCTGCGCGCTTGGAACCCTCATAGCTTTAGTTTTAAGTTTACGAATGTAGTTATCACCATCAAATCACTACTATGTAAATTATTAGTCTTTTGGTGTTCTATAAAAGTGCATTCAGTCAACGTCAACGTCAACGTCACGTCACGTCACGTCACGACCCTTGTTAACGAAACCTGAAGCAACAGCCAGTATCAAAAACCAATAATGACCTTTTTATATGCATATAATTACTCTCTTATATTCAACTGTCACCGAAGGACTATTTTCTAATGCAGATAATTTGAATTTGAATTCAGTTTCCTATGGTAAGTGTTGTACCTTTAATGAATTACATTGATTGCGTTATATATGACGTACTTTGACGTCCCTAAGCAAAGGATGATCGTTCGTTAAAACAAATTATAATACTAACCTGTTGTGCTTTAAGATTTGCGCAAAGCTCCTCAAATTCCGTTAGGGAGATGCCGTTCTTCCTCGTGTCGCCATTCATGCTGCCGTTGACTGCCCGCCCCGCCTTCCGGCCGTTGTCGTTATATTCGTCGATCATGCATCGTACCTGAAGATACAACAATGCTTTTCTTACCATCGATGTTATCTCATCTTTATACTCTTACGTTATTATTTGACCAAAAAAATAATGTTTTTTTTTAACCAATAAGGTTCTCACTTGTCTCAAAGTATCTATGAAATGAAAACTTTGTTGCACATCATACAAAACAGAAGAAACACACAACACACAAATAAAAAAATAGGTGCAATAGGCGGCCTTATCGCTAAAGAGCGATCTCTACCATCATATCATCATAGCACAACCTATACTTGTATATAATCTTTTCATTACTATTTAGAGTGGAATTTGTTACAAAAATTTACGAGAAAGTGTTAAAATAAATTAATAAACAAAAAAATTGTCTATTAATATGCGAGCAAATGTGTAGGCAGACACGTTATTCATATTGGCATATGCGAACTAGACCAACGAGGCTGTCCTCGGTATCATAAGACATTTCATCATCATCATTATGATCAACCCATTGCCGGCTCACTACAGAGCACGGGTCTCCTCTCAATACGAGAAGGGTTTGGCCATAGTCCACCACGCTGGCCATGTGCAGATTGGCAGACTTCACACGCCTTTGAGAACATTATGGAGAACTCTCAGGCGTGCAGGTTTCCTTACGATGTTTTCCTTCACCGTTCAAGCACCGTTGTTAGCCTAGTGGTCGTCAGCCTCCTAATCAGAGGTGGGCGGTTCGAATCCGGGCACGCAACTCTAACTTTTCGGAGTTATGTGCGTTTTTAAAATATTAAAATATCACTTGCTTCAACGGTGATCATAAGACATTTATAACAAACAAAATCACAGATAATATATTTCTCACCTTCCATTGTGGGATTTTGTAACCAACGCCATCGAGAGCGTCTTTGAGCTCCTTCAAATCAATGAACCCGTTGCCACTCGTGTCCAGCTGTAACAAGATAAATATACGGTAAACAAAAAGCATTAGAACTGATCTGGATTGATATAGTACCTCAATACAAAATTCAAATTCAAATAATCTTAATTCAAATAGTCATTCAAAAGGCGCTTTTGACGCGTCAATAATTTACATACTAGTGATTTGATGGTGATAACTACATTCGTAAACTTAAAACTAAAGCTATGAGGGTTCCAAACGCTCCCCGGTCTAAGAAGAACCCACAACAAACTTAGCCAGGTAAATTTTCTTTTTGTTATTACCATCTCACATGCCACTTAAAATTATATTAAGAGCTATCTTATTAGAACAATATTTCAAACCCATGCTTGTTTATCATTTACATAATCCTTTACACTATAGTAGGACTTTTCTACAAGCTTAGAATCTCTCAACAAGTTGATCAATGTGGCCGAAGGCATGCTTTTACAGAAAACGCAAGTTCTACCTTACACCCTTATTTATACTGTATCGTAGTCGAATATCAAAATGAACCAACATTACAGTAAATAGAAACTAATATGCCTTTTAAAGCTCCAATTCGTTAGCACAGTCACCATAAGTGTGTACGGTAATTCCGACTGTAGCTATATATATCATAAGGTCCATTTTACAATGACGTTCTAGTGATCCGATACTTCAAAACGTCTCTTCTATTGCGAGCGTGTTTATCTTTTACTAAGGGTACCTCAGGAAAGGAGCTCGACAATACAATCTCGTTATCATTAAGCCCATTTATGAACCATACCGGCGCTTTTTCATAGGAATTAGGGATTTAGAGTATTGATATTGCATGACACTATAGGTTTTCAATGCAGGTTAACAGGCTTTAAACGATTGACTGACGCGACGGCTAATGTGCTCTCTGAGGCATGGGGGTGGACACCCTGCGGCACAAAGTTAAAAGAAATAGAAATATAGTACTGAAATTTAGTATATAGAAATATAGTAACGAAAGCGGTCAATAAACCCAGTAAACACTTACACAATAAAACCGCTGATTAACAGATTAGCGTCCAATAAGCTCCCGTTATCTATTCTATACTATATTCATCTACAGTTGTGTTGCCAAAATATAAGAAACTGTATGCAATTATTGTTCTTTGTCTTGCAAAAGCATATGTACGCGACGGAAACCGAATATCAACATCATTAAGTATTAGCATATTAACATTCCAGTGCTCGTTACACAAATCCTCCCTTACGCATGGGATCTACCTATTGAAAGCTTCGATATCTTGAATGATTTGATTGGAAAGGGACTGGATGGACCTGAAGTAAGGATTTGATATTATTTTCATACATTGCATATATTATTTGTAAAACAAAAAATATATATTTGTAAAAAAAAACGTTCAATGAATGTGGTCGTGTTTTCTAAACCGGAAATAAAGTAATTAAATAATGAATAACAAAAACTACAGAAATAAAGTGAAAATAGGTTAACATGGTAAAAGAAAGCCTTTCTTTTCCTTGTTTAACGGATTCCATTTTTTTTTTAATTAGACACTGTAGTGTCCACACAAAAAGTGAGAAGATTTCTTAGAATAAAACAGCTTCTATAACGTGCAATACCTTATTTTTGTTTTATTTTTTATTTTGAGTTTATTATTTTATTGCTGCGCAAGGTCACTTATTTAATTCCGTTCTTTTAGTATTGAGCAGCGGGTAGGTCTAGGAGACGAGTATACCTTAACTAACTAAGCTAATTATAATAATTATCGTATTTCATATTTTTCGAAAGTTTCTTGTAACAATGGTAATATCCTGTCATTGCAGGAAATATATTTACTTAGGGATAAATAAAACCGTGTACGAAATAATTATTAAATTATGCAGTTGTAATGCAGGTAATGGCGTCTTAATAACTTTCAAATGATATTTTTACATATATACATATATGTATGCTATAGGACATGATTCGTTCCACTCGCTTTGCCAGGTAAACAGGCATGTAACTACAAACTGTTCTTCCTACGATGTAGGTCATAACTCATAAATTATGCATTGTAGATATACATACGTAATGCGAGGAATAAAGGAAATCGATATGAGTGTTTCATGTACAATGTGTGCGGTCGGTAATAAAAAAGTATGCATTATTTTTTTACAAGAACAAAGCATGTTTTTTATTTTTATTTTTAATCTATAATAACGTTCCTAAAACAAATACCTATCTACTGTGGATGTTGTGGTGAATATAGAATCTAATTTCTCATCAGCCTGTGATATTTCTATCGATGAGCAAGGTCTCCTCGATCATATGAGAGAGAGAGACAGAGATAAATGCGAGTTGATGGGCAAATAATACGACTCAAAAGTAATGAATGATAAGTCATTGAGAGGCCACATTAAAAATGTCTTATTTACAATCGTATACACCAGTAGATATTACATAAAGCAATATCATATAAAGGGTTATTGGGCCAGTAACCCTTAATAAAGTTTCATCACAATCCGCTCAATGGTCTCGAAAAAACTGTGATAAATACACTGCAGTAATTTATGTCTGAAAAACTACCCATAACGTCTATATTTCACATTTTAAAGTTCTGTTTGGCTTAAAAACCGGCCTATATTAAAAATAATTTTCTTTTATTATATTAAGATTGAATGCGTGAGTTAAATAAATAATTATATTGTATACAAATTCGTATTAAAACCTTGTTTATTTCCGACGATGTCCAAGATCACTTGAAGGTTATATATAAAATGATGAAATAATTCAATGCACTTCATTTTGGCGCCGGTTAAGCTTACCCGTAAGGTTAACAGGACAACTATATTTGGTTACGATTGTAACCGATTGTTTACTGTACCATATAAAGCATATAGCTTTGAATGTTTGCGCTGGATTCGTTTCTTTCTTATTTATAACTTCGCGTTTAATCACATAGGGACTAATTCAGCAATCTTTTGCCAGGTTAGTGATATGAACAATTTTTTATTTAAACGCACATAACTTCGAAATAAGCGGTAATGACCTTGTTGGTTAGAGCGTCCGCCTGCAAATCAGGGGTCGGAGGTTCGAAACCGGGCACGCACCTCTGGCTTTTCAAAGTTATGTGCGTTTTAAGCAATTAAAATATCACTCGCTTCAACGGTGAAGGAAAACATCGTGAGAAAACCTGCACGCCTGAAACTTTATAATGTTCTCAAAGGTGTGTGGAGTCTGGCCAATCCGCACATGGCCAGCGTGGTGGACTATGGCCAAACCCTTCTCATATTGAGAGGAGACTCGTGTTCTGTAGTGAGCCGGCAATGGGTGATCATGATTAACTTCGAAAACGCCGAAGGTGCGTGCCATTGAAGTCGAAGTCTCAATCACTCTACTATACACGTAGCCAGCAGTAGAATGATTATTTGAATAGCGACAGTCGATTATATGATAAGCAAACGTTCGCGACACAAACTATCGATTATGGTTCCTAAGGTGTAGACAAACGAACAATCAGTTATTTATCTTACTTTAAATTCACCGTAATCAAATTAGTCATCGGTGATATAACGCGTGATACCAGTATTTAGTAAGCCATTATTAATTCATCAGCAGTAATCGTAGGTTCTAGAAATTGTCAACATGTTTACAAATTCGAGTTGTTATTTTTTTGTATAACGAGCTGGTATAGCCAGCGTATAAGGCCTTAGGTTGTTTTACAGATTAAAGGTTTCTAAATTCTTTGGAATATACAACATATATTTACACAGCGTTACATTTTCATACACATCATCATCATCATCATGATCGACCCATTCTAATAATAATATGAGAAGGGTTTGGCCATAGTCCACCACGCTGGCCATGTGCGTATTGGCAGACTCCACACGCCTTTGAGAACAGTATGGAGATCTCTCAGCCATACGCACATAACTCCTAAAAGTTAAAAGTGCACGGGATCGAACCTCTGATCTCTGATTAGGAGGCGGACGTCCTAACCTAGGCTACCACAGCCTGGAGGGTGAAGAATATAAGGAACTAAACGTAAAAATCTTTACGAAAGTGAAACACATTGAATTGTATATATTTTTTCAACATGGCCACGGTACGTTAGCGCCGAAATGTGGTAACAAGGTCGATCATATGCTATGTACCATCTAAATAGACATTAGTGAAACACCTGTTATAATTACTGTGAATAGTGTTGCATAATGTATGCAACATCGGATAGGAATTTAGAAAAAAACGTTTAATGATTCCGTTTTACAATCAATTTTATTTTAAGCCTCAACTAGACAAATCGAAGAATTAGCAAGTTTGGTTTTCATAACATTTCTATAAATAACAATAAAGATACGTCATTTCAATTCAAAATATGCCGGAATTCCTATATCCTATATTTATATTATAAATGTAAAAGTGTGGATCTCTGTTGCTCAATCACGCAAAAACGGCTGAACGGATTTGGATGAAATTTGGCATGCATGTAGCCTTTGACATGAAAAGAACATAGGCTACATTTTATCCCGATTCCTTAGGTAGTTATCCAGGGAAAATTTAAAATTGTTGACGAGCTAAGCCGCGAGCAGATAGCTTTGAAATATGCTATGCATGTCACCTATGTTATGGAAAAGGACATGTATTTTCTATACCGATCGCTCTAATAGTTCCCGTGGGAAAAGTCTAAAAGTCCACGCAGACGAAGTCGCGGGCAGAAGCTAGTAATAAATAACATTATACCTCAATATTTGCCAACAATGGAAAATAAAGAATAGCAATCCTTAACGTTTACCTTTTCTGGGTTCCATATTCAGGTTAAGGTCCATGGAGGATCATTGACTCATAAAAAATATCATGATGGCTTGATAAGCAGAGATCATCTTATAGGTCAACTAGCTGATGCCTACAAACCTACAAAATCCTATTGTAATATAGTATGAAATCTACATGTACACACTAATTGAGATTAAATATAAAGAATTCGCACAAACAAAATAATTGACCACACTGCATGGAACTGATAACCTTCACACTGTATAAGCTTAATTGAAAAGAGCAGTGACCCATTAAAATGGCCGGACGTGTACGCTCACTGGCATTTACTTTTTAAGGTCAGGGTCACGATCTATTAGAACTAGACCTAGAGACCTAGAGAGACTAGGTGGAAAAGCTTTATGGCTACCTCCGTACCCTTGGGCAGGAAGGAGGTTATGTGGGACTCCCACCCCCGAAGAGGGCTATACCCAAACTAAAATCCACCACGATATGTCGCTCTCGCTGGTTTTACTAGACGCCCGGGGGAAACCAGACCTCCCCTGTCAAATGTTGAGGTATTACATTTATTATTGTTTTCTTCTTATTTTTATTGAGGTGCCCTATTTTAACGTTAAGATTTGGTCTCCTCTGTCCTCAAGTAAAAATATGTACAATCGACGTTTTTTATTTTGTCCTGCAAATATAAAATTCCTTCTTAGCTGGTTCCTTTAGGGTTAATATAATATACGTTGGCGTGAATATACGAGTATGTTTCATGTCCAGGGTATTCAGATGTTTGATATATAATATAGAAAATTTTCTTATACGAGTAATATGAGTTTTTAAGGTAGACGAGAAATAGGAAGGTAGTAATGAAAGTCGACATAAGTTTTTCAAAAATATGTTTCCATTTTTCCGAAAGCTCTTAGGGTATGCTCTGCTTCTGTGCATGTATGAAGTGCACACCGCTGGGTATATTAGGATTGTGTTTAAATCCTTTCTTAAACATCTAAAAAAAACCTACCCTATCAAGAATTGCCTGCCTTATTTCAAATCATTTCAGTTACAACATTTCATATTACTCGAATACATAGCATGACAAATGTTTTAAAATGACAAATCGATATTTTAGACCGCATCTACATTAGTCATACTTTGGGTTGCCCAATTCAATCAAAATTTTAGATTTCATCCATTGTTTCATGATAAACGCACGAATCGCCTTGGAAATATTCAGATGTAATTTTTTATGACACGAAGCTTACGGCAATTCATTTGATAACGTGTAGGCGTTATTACGTTGTATTATTTTGTTGATATGCTTTAGGGTCTGCCTAACTTTTAGAGTTGTATAGAGTGTACCATATACTTAAATAAGTAATAAACACGCGGATTTTTTTCGGTATAGCCGTGGAGTTTATCTAAGTTTACAAAACAAGAATACTTAGGGTGGAAAATCATCATCATCATCATCATCATGATCAACCCATTGCCGGCTCACTGTAGAGCAGCGGTCTCCTCTCAATATGAGAAGGGTTTGGCCATAGTCCACCACGCTGGCATATGCGGATTGGTAGACTTCACACGCCTTTAAGAGTATTATAAACTCTCAGGCGTGCAGGTTTCCTCACGATGTTTTCGTTCACCGTTGAAGCAAGTGATATTTTAATTGCTTAAAAACACACATAAGTTTCAAAAGTTAGAAGTGCGTGCCCGGATTCGAACTACCGACCTCTGATTAGGAGGGGGACACCCAAACCACTAGGCCATCACAGCTTCGAGGAAAATATATCCTCTAAAATAATACGAATATGCTGTGGGCGAAGTTCACTGTCAATATGACAACCTACTTGAACTACCGAGTATCATACTAAAAGTCAAATGGAAGGATAATTGTTATTTCTAGACGAGCATAAGAGGCTATGTTAGTCGTATGGCCTCTATTTGTGGTAACTCTGTTACCAGTTTGGCATGATACTGTGAGAAGCCGGCATGATAAGTTTATCCTACTTTTTTAAGCACAATAACCCTTTTGTATTCCGCATGAATTGGATATCTTTTGTACGCAAAGAAAAAAAACAATGCGAACTAGTTCTAGGAGCCGAGTCTGGAAAAAAGGTCGCCTAAAACCAGGTCTGCAATGGCCGCTGGCAGGCGGTTCTTTTTTCTTTTAAAGATATAAGAAATACTTTTTTTTTATGATTGCAGGATTTATTTTTTCAAAACAGCTTTTATAATCCTGAACAAAAAAAAAGTAATTATAAAGAGTAGTTTTTTTTTAAATCACAGACATATTAATTTTATTTACATATTTATATTTTTAACGTTATGTCATATGATACTATAGTATTATATTTAAGTCTTATAAGAGTATGTGGTACCCATGTGAGTTAACTAATTGATAAGCGTGTTTTGTTTACGAAAAAACACATGGTTCGATAAAAGTATTACCCTCATAAAAAAAATTATGTTTTACCCTCGTAAATTATTTGTCTTTGTGACTGGATTTAGTAACAACGCTTATACTCTGTCAATATGGGATGACCTACTTAAGAACTTAATTAACCGCAATTTATAATTTATAGTTTATGATTCATAGGCTAGGTTTTGACAAAATAAATCCCCGAGTTTTGTTCCGAGGGGGAAATTTTCAAAATGACCTTGATTTTTCATCTCGCCTAATCTTCTGCAATTTTTTTGTTACTTTAAAATAACCGCTACGAAATAATCAATAATTGGCAATTATTTAGATTTAACTATTAAGTTTGGCATGCCTGAGCATCTTTACATGAGCATATGCTTTGAGCTTTAACTAGAAAATACATACTTTCAAGTTAGTTATGATGAATATACAACCGGTAACAAAACCTAAAAAGGTCGTAATAATAAGTTACGCATCGGCGACATTCAGCCGCGTTCTCACTATATTACGTATGATAAAAGTTATGATACCAAATACAAGTAGTCGACTACTTAATGAGAATTTATTACTTCATATTTGGATGTCTTTATTACTGAACTGCGCAGTGTACTGCCCGTGTCATTAAACCCCTATTAAATTCTGAATGTACATAATATAATCTATCACCATTAAAATTTAACTAATAAAATGTTTTATTCGTGTAAGCCTAGTACATTCAAATTGAAATTCAAATAATCTTTATTCAAATAGTCCTTTAAAAGGCACTTTTGACGCGTCAATAATTTACATAGTAGTGATTTGATGGTGAAGCTGTGATAGCCTAGTGGTTAGGATGTCAGCCTCCTAATCAGAGGTCGGCGGTTCAAATCCGGGCACGCACCTCTAACTTTTCGGAGTTATGTGCGTTTTCAAGAAATTTATTTTATCACTTGCTTCAACGGCGAATGAAAACATTGTGAGGAAACCTGCACGCCTAAGAGTTGTCCGTAATGTTCTCGAAGGCGTATGAAGTCTGCCAATCTGCACATGGCCAGCATGGTGGACTATTGCCAAACCCTTCTCATATTGAGAGGAGACCCGTGCTCTGTAGTGAGCCGATAATGGGTTGATTGTGATGATTTGATGGTGATAACTACCTCCGTATACTTAAAACTAAAACTAGGAGGGGTTCCAAATGCGCCCTGGTCGAAGACGAAGCCGCAACAAACTTCCTTGTGACTCAATATGATTGGAAACAAATACAAACGACAGCCCCGGCGGGTCCGTTATTTCTGGTTAACAAACATCTCGAGCAGATATTCAACCGGGCATCTCGGGCAGATATTCGGGCAGACATTCTGGTTTACAAATATCTTGGGCAGATATTAGGAAACCTCTATGACATGACCTGTCAACTTACAACGCACGAAATTTGAGGACCAGGGGATCATAAATATCCCAGTCCAGTCTCGGTCAATAGCTACTTACATATGTGTATTTCCAACACATGATTACGTTATCACAGTGGACTTAGCGAATGAGTCACGGTTTATAGATGACGCACCCAAGACAAAAACGTGTTTACATAACACGGGTATTGTGGTCTGTACTACACGGACAAGTTACGGCCATTTTTGGTTAGTTGATAACCACGAAATCGACATTAAATCGGATTGTGATCGCACTTTTATAGACTAATGCGATCGCACAGTGATAAGAAAGTAGTTTTAGTTATATCATACCTTACCTCACCTCTAATATATATATATATATATATATATATATATATATATATATATATATATATATATATATATATATATATATATATATATATATATATATTTTTATATACTAAAAGTAAGCCCTTGACGGCTATCTCACCGTGGTAAGTGATGATGCTGTCTAGGATGATAGCGGGCTAACCTGTGGAGTATGGTAAACCCACGCTCCTAATTGGTTTCTACGCGACCTCGAGCCGGAACGATAAATCGCTTGGCGACACGTCTTTGTCGGTAGGGTGGTAACTAGCCACGGCCCAAGCCTCCCACCAGACCAAACTCGAGCCGGGAATCGAACCCAGGTCCTACAATTTTGTAATGCGATAGCGCCACGGAGGTCGTCAAACATGCGTGTTAATAAATAATTATGTCACCTATTTGCTCGTCTATCTCACAGAAAAATGATAAGAGAATAGTATTTATTTATTTATCTCGTAGTTTACATGTATGTAATACCTTGTTGTTGTATCGAAGTTTATGTTACATTATGAATTTATATAACATTTAAAAAAAACTGTCGATAATATCCGGAATAAGCAAGACCAAATGGTTATTCTACGTTTCATATGACACTAGTTAGTCAGAGATCGGAGGTTCGAATCCGGGCACGCACCTCTAACTTTTCGGAGTTATGTGCGTTTTTAAGCAATTAAAATACCATTTTCTTCAACGGTGAAGAAAAACATCGTGAGAAAACCTGCATGCTTGATAGTTCTCCAAAATGTTTTCAAAGGCGTGTGAATTGTTTGCTGTAACTAACGCATCGGCGTGACTTTATAATATATACAAAATAGCTTTATTTATGTAAACCTATTACTTATTATGAAGCGTTCATATAAAATATATTTTCCATTATTTTAATTTGTGAGATGGTGGTGATAAAACTACACACGCGAATTCAGAACTAAAGCTAGGAGGGTTCCAATCGCGCTCAGGTCTAAGAAGCCCGCAACAAACTTAGCCGGGTTTATAGGTGGGGTATTAGGGTAGATAGTTGCTATGGTTTATAGGCGGGGTATTTATTCCCTCAAGCAGTAGGGTAGATAGTTGCTAAGGTTTCGAATACATTAGGATAGAGATGTAAGAAATCTACATTAATAAGAAGGGTTAGGGCTTAGCCTAATTGCAATGAAAAATTTTGGTTATGACCGCAGCGATTGATCTATTAGCGTCATATTTATACACCAGAGTATTTTCTTTCTTTCTATTTGTTTCTTAGACAAATGCAAACCATGGATCGATAGAAGCAGGCGTCATAGCAAGCAAGGTGGGGATGGAGAAATCATTTCTTCTAATTTGTTACAAAACACCATTTACCTAAAATTTCCTTTGTTGATATCATCATGAACAAATCCATTACCGGCTCACTAAAGAGCACGGGTCTCCTCTCATATGAGAAGGGTTTGGCCATAACCCACCACGCTGGCCATATGCGGATTGGCAGACTCCACACGCCTTTGAGAACACTATGGAGAATTCTCAGGCGTGCAGGTTTCCTCACGATGTTTTCCTTCACCGTTGAAGCAAGTGATATTAATTTTTTTTTAAACGCACATAACTCCGAAAAGTTAGAGTTGCGTGCCCGGATTCGAACCGCCGACCCCTGATTAGGAGGCTGACGCCCTAACCACTAGGCTATCACCGCTTCAATGATACGCTTTGTTGATATAAGCAATCATAAATCCAATAGGCAGCGGTGCTCATAACAATATTAGTCCGTAATCCGATTGTATTAGTTAAATAACATTAGGTTGTTAAGAAGATAGAAGGGTGTCTGTCTAGACTCCAGACTAGTGCTTATATTATTAAGTTTCCCCAACCTCCGTTCTTCACGAGACAACCTAACCCTGATTATTTATATCAATATCAAGGAATTACAAAATCGATTATGTGTGAAAAGCGAATACCTATAACTTTTTCTCGTATATATATATATATATATATATATATATTGCCTTTTATAATATATGTCGGCGCGAAGGAGTTATTAAATTCATTCAGCGGCGCCAAGAACCTCAAGAATTCAATAATTACCCCCATTTGAACTCTTGATGATTTTGCTAACATAATTTAGAGGGTAGCAATCAATTTTGTACAAGCATGCTTTGCTGTAAATACGGGCGGTCGATGCCATTCAAGGTGTCATTTTTGCCCCGAACTGTTACCCCGAGACCCGATAGGGTCTGCGTGGATATCCAGGATACATTCGTGGCATTCTCGCTCGAGTCATCGGACCGTTCGGACCTCTTAATTTTAGTCGCAATAAAAATTTAAACCCGCATGCTGTGGTTTTAATCACTATGAGCGAAAGTTAACAAAAGCGTGACGTAAGCAATGCTGACGTCACTCTTCCTAAAAACAACCCCGACGGCCTTAACTCGACATATAAATAATTAAATATAAAAGCAAAAAAACTGACTGACTGTCAAGGCACATTTCAAATCACTGGAACAATCTAGCTGAATTTTTGCATACTGTCGTTAAATATTCATAATAAATAGCGGTTTTAAAATGGTGTAAAAGTCCGTCATTTTTGAACTTATAACTCCGGATCATAACTTGTAAATGCTATTAAATTAGAAGTGTTGGTCTTATTATTTATTTTAAGCTAACCGTTTAGTTAAACTTTTCTAAACTAAATTGTGAAATAAAATCAAGAATATCGGTACATATTTATAGTAACGTCAATACAAATACAATGTTATTATATATATTAATAATTTCGTTGCTAATTTTAGCGTTCCTATCTAGTACACACAGCAATATTATGTACAAAGTGTACGTGTGCGAAGTGTCATATTCACGTAGAATAACCATTTGGTCTTGCTTATTCCGGATATTATCTAGTTTTTTTTTAAAGTTATATAAATAATTCAATTAAAGAACCATTCAGCCGCATTCTCACTATATTACGTATGATATAAGTTCAAATACAAGTAGTCGACTACTTAATGAGAATTTATTACTCCATATTTGGATGTCTTTATTACTGATTTGCGCAGTTACTGGCTGTGTCATTACACCCCTATTTAATTCTGAATGTAAACAATATAATCTATAACCATTAAAAATCAACTAATAAAATGTTTTATTCGTGTAAGCCTAGAACATTCAAATTGAAATTCAAATAATCTTAATTCAAATAGTCCTTTAAAAGGCACTTTTGACGCGTCAATAATTACATTGTAGTGATTTGATGGTGAAGCTGTGATACGCACCTCTAACTTTTTGGCGTTATGGCCGTTTAAAAAAAATTAAAAATATCACTTGCTTCAACGGTGAAGGAAAACATCGTGAGGAAACCTGCACGCCTGAGAGTTCTCCATAATGTTCCCAAAGGAGCGTGAAGTCTGCCAATCCGCACATGGTCAGCGTGGTTGACTATAGCCAAACCCTTCTCATATTGAGACGAGACCCGTGCTCTGCAGTGAGCCAGTAATGGGCTGATCATGATGATGATGTGATAATACATGATATGATATACTGTATGTGAATAAAAGAAATCACAATATTAAGTCTCTTATTTTGTGTTCGCATAGTCACCGTACCTAGAAGTCAAGGACCTTAACGCCGCTGATTCGATTAGAGGACTGTTGACCCAGTCGATGTGGACGGCTTTGATTTAATACACACCCGATACAAATACAATATGTCTGTGTGAAATGTACGCAGAGATAAGGCAGATTATCATACCTACTTCATGTTGAGAGTTACAACTTATAATAAAGAAAGTAGGTTTGTACCTACTTTATTATAATTCTTTAATTTTCATGCAAGTACGGAGCGAATGATCGTCGTGGTTTTTACAAAGTGGTCAATAATACGTGTTATCTACTCATATATATACTTATGGCTCACGAAACAAAGAAACGTAAAGTTTTCGAACAGTGCGTGTTGCCAGTGATGACTTACGGATCCGAAACGTGGTCGCTCCCTATGGGTTTCATAAGAAGGCTAAGAGTCACTCAGCGAGCAATGGAGAAAGCTATGCTAGGAGTATCTCTACGTGATCAAATCAGAAATGAGGAGATCCGTAGAAGGACCAGAGTTACCGACATAGCTCAGCGAGTTGCGAAGTTGAAGTGGCAATGGGCGGGGCACATCATGATCAACCCATCGCCGGCTCACAACAGTGCACGGATCTCCTCCCATTATGAGAAGGGTTTGGCCATAGTCCACAACGCTGGCTATGTCCGGATTTGCAAACTTCACACGCCTTTGAGAACATTACGCTCACAGCATATTATATTGTAGTATTATATATAGTTAGGGGTTTTCCCGGTTTATTGGAAATAGGAGAACGTTTCTGCTTACCTCCTCCACTTAATTGGCAGTTGTTACTAAATTCTGAGTTTCCAACTAATCTTTTATTGGAATCCAATAATTGCGTTCATCAATAGGACGTTTAGTCACCCTACTAAAAGTACCGCTGGATTTACTAACTAGAATGAATAATAGCAACGTCATGAAATAACCACAAGAAAAAACAATCTATGAATAATTTAATAGGTATTAAAATGTATAGCCGCAAAATTTTATAACGATAACGTAGACATTTAGCCCAGATGCGCCGAGACTAATCCTAAGTATGAGTTCAGACACAAAGCTTTAGCGAGATCTTCATGGTACTGATATTGTGTATAATAATCTTAATGACCCTTAATCTCATCGCCGAGAAGAGTGATATTTACGGTTGCTCTTTGAGTGAACATACAAGGACAGCGATGTGGACTATTTGTTATACCTAAGTGTAGATGTAAGATAATTTGAACTCTTTTGATTAGTACAACTCCACTTTAGTGTCATTCGCATAAAGCCTCAGTGCGGCTTTTGGGTTGAGACACGTTGTCTTTAGATAAAAATAACATTTCATTCCATTGTCTTCGTGTCTTAGTTACACACTTGTGTACATAGAGTATGTAATATGTAATAGATTGTTGAACACATGCATAAAAAGCGACCGACACGACAACTACATATCTACAAATTTATTATATTATACTTGAATTTAATGAATAACGTTATCTATTATTGTACCTACTTTGATTTATTTACCAGCTAGCTTCTGACAGCGTGGATTTTGATAAAAAGGAGCTAGTGTTGCCAATTACGTGATATATACACCATACATGGTATCCCTAAACTAATATTGATAATACTTATATTAATAACTAAAAACTTTACCCTACCTACGCTACCCTTTTCAAATTTAGTAAGATTGAGAAAAGGGCATGTTTAGACCTGATAATTTAATTTAGTTTCATGATCAACCGATTGCCGGCTCACTACAGAACATGGGTGTCCTCTCAATATGAGAAGGATTTGGCTTGATTTTGAGTACATTATGGGAAACTCTCAGACATGCAGTTTACCTCACGATGTTTTCCTTCACCGTTGAAGCAAGTGACATTTTAATTGCTTAAAAATGCACATAACTACGAAAAGTTAGAGGTGCGTGCCCGGGATCTAACCGCCGACCTATGTTAAAAGGCGGACGTCCTAACCGCTAGGCTATCACAGCTTCTTGTGAGACATAACCTATTTAAATTAATTCCATAACATTAACTCCATGACGCCAGCATTGTACGCCATGACTCACGGTATACAATATCACGGAAGGGGCCCAAAGTGACTAGGAATCCGTATAACAGGATTGCAGTATAAGTTAATAACTTGCGTGGTTTATGAGTATGATGTACACATATGGACTTCAGTAGATTACTGATTAATTTCTCATGCGCATTTTATTAAAAAACCGACGCCCGCGCAACCTTAATTGGAAACAACATAATATGTATATACAAGTATGGCTAATATGGATAACACGAGATAATTATGCACATTATATCGACTTATCGGTATATCGACCTAATGATAGACATGATTACGTACACAAATTCAAGTTCGTTGATTGCAGGAAAGTCGTACATACATAAACAAATATAACATAACATAACGTAAGCTTGTAGAAAAGACCTACTATAGTATAAAGGATTATGTAAATGATAAACAAGCATGGGTATGAAATATTACTCTAATAAGTAAGATAGCTGTTAACATAATTTTAAGTGGCATGTGAGATTGTGATAACAAAAAGAAAATTTATCTGGCTAAGTTTGTTGTGGGCTTTTTCTTAGACCGGGGCGCGTTTGGAACCCTCATAGCTTTAGTTTTAAGTTTACGAATGTAGTTATCACCATCAAATCACTACTATGTTAATTATTGACGCGTCAAAAGTGTCTTTTAAAGGACTACTTGAATAAAGATTATTTGAATTTGAAATTTGAATTTGAAACTTGAATAAAGAATTTGAGAAGTTACTACAGTTAAATTTCTCAATCACAATCTCTAGTTAACAATTCACCAAGTAGGTCGTAGGTTAACCAGTCCCGGACATCGTGTACCTGTGACACCGGACGCGTTAAGTGGATCACGCACTGCCTGCCTCTAATGTTACTCACATCCTTTCGGCTCTACCACTGCGTCATCCGTTTAACGGAGTGTTTGAAGCACCTACTGATTTCGTTCATTCGGTGATGTAAGTACGGACGGAAGTAGGTGTAACGATAAAGGGAGGAGGCCCTTTTGTAATAACCGCCATCCTCGGTTCGAATACGGAGTTGTGAAACTCAGGGTCGAGGAAATAAGAAACAATGTAAGTTTTTTAAGGATGAGGGTTATTATATTCCAAAATAGGGTAATATGTGCGTTTACAGTGCAATGTTTGCGAGAGTTTCTGGGTAGGTCCTAGTAATATTGTCGAACTAAACATAGTATGTTCAAATAATAAACTATTGAAGTGGAACGAAAACTGGGGGTGAGAAGCTACAGGTCGTGTAGAACCACAACCAGAATAACCAACTTTCTTGATGCGAGCATTGGAAGTTTTGAATTTTATTATTTTCAATTGTTTGTAATCACAATCTCCTTTTTATATAATCTATTTAATTTAATTTTCAGTCCTTTAATGCTACATAAATACATTTTAGATTTTTTTTAATGTCTGGCCGGTTGCTGATTGATTAATTAAGAATGCACAGTAGGTACGCCCGGCGCAATCAATTTATAATAAAATATAGAAAGCACTGTGGCAATTGCCTATTTTTTTAATTCAGAGAATATACTATTGTGATGCCTAGTTGACATTTTGGGATGTGGGACAACTGACAGCCCTAGATTTCAATACTGGTAAAAGCAATATTTCTTAATTTTTTTGTTGTAATTAAATATTGTTATATGAATATTTACTGTCTATATATAACGGCATATTTATGTTGGAAGAGATGCGCTTATAATTTCTTTGTTATACCTACATTTAAACTAACTCATTCATAAATCTATTTACGTGAATAAATATTAAGATCGAGGTTTTGATATCACGTCTAGTTGTAAACGTCAAAGAGTATATTAGGAACGCAACGTCATTGAGAATACAATCTACTTTGATGCACTCATAGTTTCTATCCTCTCTGACTTATCAGAAAAGTTGGAAAGTTGCTTTTACTAGGGTTTTTGTCATTAACACCCAACGTAGGACCTTAGTGTTGAGGTGTCTGAATAATGAGTTACCTCTTTATCACGTGTCAAGTAATTAACTGTAATGGCATACAGTGTGATGAGCTCTCGACGCCTAGATGTCTGAATAAGCCACAAAGTTCGGAATTCCAAGAAGCGTCGAGAATTTGTATTGCGTGTTCAAGTCCTGACTTATGATGCTCTAATGAGTCATCTCGTAACATAATAGATGGATACCCTTTGCTCTGAACCGCGTGCGGCGTAGTAAAAGAGGTTAATATAATGCATTTCTAATTGGAGTTAGTTTATTGGCGTGACACTTACGTTTAACGCCAAAAGTATAGTTGCTATATGTTTTTTGTACATAAGAATGTACGAGTAAAAACAGTCTATATATTGTAAATGAATTTTACACAGTATTATAGAATTTTTTATTGGAGAAGTGTTATTACACGGTAAACGATTTTTTAAACGCAAGTAAAAATAAATAAAATCGGTCTGTCTACTACGATCGATTCCAGACCAAGTTGCAACACCCAAATATGTGTATGGGTATGTGTACACAATATGCAACGAATAAATTAATAAATAAAATAAATAAATAAATGATTATTTTTTTTTATTTTATATACCACAAGTTAGCCCTTGATGATAAGTTATGGTAAGCGATGCTGCGATCTAAGATGGTAACGGGCTAACCTGTTAGAGGTACGTTAAACCCATACTCCCAATTGGTTTCTACGCGACATCGTGGCAGAACGCTAAATCGCTTGGCGACATGTCTCTGTCGGTTGCCAAAGGCTCCCACCAGACAAAAATACATAAAGACCTCTGTACAGAATTAGCGAAGTATTAATTCTTAATAATCTAATTCTTAGATAATTTTTACGTTCGTTAAGTTCGTAAGTATCGTTAAGTAGATAGTTAAATCTGCGCTTGCTTTCTCGGTGTCTATTCGTAATTATAATCACTAATGTATGACTAACGACAGAAGATAAAACTTAGCATTTCCTGAAAGCAGCTTCGTTGGTCTAGTTGTTAGTTGATTTGACAACAGATCTCGAGTTGGGTAAGGCAACATTTTATTTTAAAAATTTATAATTATCTTGATATGGGTTTACTGTCAAGAGATTGAGTAATTTTACCCAGTCGCTTGGATCTAACCGTAGTCTTTGATACCCTTAACCGAACAAAGTTTACAGATTTTCGACGACCTCCATGCATTATAAAGTTGGAGGTCCTGGGTTCGATTCCCGGCTCGAGTCTGGTCTGGTGGGAGGCTTCGGCCGTGGCTAATTACCACCCTACCGATAAAGACGTGTCGCCAAGCGATTTAGCATTCGGGCACGATATCGTGTAGAAACCAATTTGGAGTGTGGATTTACCATACCTCTAACAGGTTAGCACGCTGTCCTTGACTGCATCATCTCTTACCACCATGTGAGATAGCCGTCAAGGGCGAACTTGTAGTGTATAAAAATAAAGAAGATTGAATGAAGCACCCACCTCTATTAGCAATTATCTCAATTTAGGATAATGGTGATAATGAAGGTTTAACACGCCGCGTAGGTTTTCTCACATCTACCCGCACAATCAGAACTTCATTGTGTCACCTCGTGGAACACTTAAAAGATAATTATCTTTAGCCTTCAGACCCTCGACTCGACTGGACCGGGCGACAATGAGGATATGTATCGTAAATATTGCTCTTATAAACTGTAAATTATTTTGTCGCGTCTGGCGTATATTAGTGAAATGTACAGAATTGGGCATTGTGTCGAAGGTCTTCTTTGAGGTCACATATACGTTTTTAACAACAGCGAATAGTAAAGAGGGCTTGGATTTTTCAATATTAAGTTTATGACTAAAGACTAGAGTTCTTGACTTCCATACATGATCCATCCATCAAAGGTCAGGTCACGATGATTAACTTACAATAACGCGATGCTGAGAAACAGAGCATGGGAAGTGAGCGAGCGGTACACCGTAACAACCAACTGTGTATGCAGGGTTACCACATAATATATATATATATACATATAAGCTGTGATAGCCTAGTGGTTAGGGCGTCAGCCTCCTAATCAGAGGTCGGCGTTTCGAATCCGGGCACGCACCTCAAACTTTTCGGAGTTATGTGCGTTTTTAAAAATTAAAATATCACTTGCTTTAACGGTGAAGGAAAACATCGTGAGGAAAACCTGCACACCTGAATGTTCTCCAAAATGTTCTCAAAGGCGTGTGAAGTCTGCCAATCCTCACATGGCCAGCGTGGTGGACTATGGCCAAACCCTTCTCGTATTGGGAGGAGACCCGTGCTCTGTAGTGAGCCGGTAATGGGTTGATCATGATGATGATGATATATATATACTGACCCGACTTTGCAGCCAGGAGAGGATTTTAGACAGTAGGCGTCCGGCGCCTAATAAAAAAGCTGACACTATAAACTTCCTATATAAGAGCGAGAGCGAATAAGAGTTGTTAGAATATCTATATGAATAAAAGAAACTCTGCTTAGTTGGCTATTATTTATTTTGAAATTTGGGGGTGATAAATCCGGCAAAGTTTTAAACAAATTAATCTATTTCTTTACATTTTCAACATTCCTTGGACGAGTTTTTGAGAGAATATAAAAAAACATCTATTCAATCATTTATATATTAAGTTCATTATTACGTAATCATTCCTTGCATAGCCTTGTGCTTTTTCTTTTAAAACATAAAAAACTGATTGTTCATAAATTTGGACTTCCGCAATGTAACAAATGTATGGATAGTTTATCAATACAAATTACACCACATATTCGTACAATTGTTCAAAAGTAAACCTGAATTAAGATTCGCATCAAGATTCAAATTTTTATTTTCATGATAAGATGTTGCATGCATGTTATTCTAAGCGAGTGATAATGAGAATTCTTACATATTATATTTGTTAAAATCCGTCTGATTCTCGTTATTACATGGCAACCCTAAAGCTAGCCATGTATGGCGAATGTGCGCCGGCGCATGGAAAGTTCGCACGGTATTTAAATTAATGTGGAATCTGGCGGTTGCAACGGATTTGCTAGCAAATATGTTAGGGCATTGAAATGCAAATGAAATAGTCCTAGTTATATGTACTTGGATCAGATAACTGATCTGCTAGTAAGTATCCATGTTTTTGTCGACCTACGTGCCGCAATGCGTGCGCTGTTGCATTATTAAGTCCTGGGTTCGATTCCCAGTCTGGTGTTAGACTTCGGCCGTGGCTAGTTACCGAACCGACAAAGATGTATCGCCAAGCCGATTCCGATACGACGTCGCATTGAAACCATATAATAGTTTAAATGTTATCATTAAGTATTAGATAACAAGATTCATTAATCTGTTGGTTTGTTTCGATTAGATCACTTTTAATGATAAGGTCGCCCTTTGCTTTTGCCAAATATTTTCTATTATATTCTAGTTGAAGCTGTGATAGTCTAGAGGTTAGGGCGTCAGCCTCCTAATCAGAGGTTGGCGGTTCGAATCCGGGCACGCACCTCTAACTTTTCGGAGTTACGTGCGTTTTTAAGTAATTAAAATATCACTTGCTTCAACGGTAAAGGAAAAAATCGTGAGGTAACCTGCACGCCTGAGAGTTCTCCATAATGTTCTCAATGGCGTGTGAAGTCTGCCAATCCGCACATGGCCAGCGTGGTGGACTATGGCCAAACCCTTCTCATATTGAGAGGAGACCTGTGCTCTGTAGTGAGCCGATAATGGGTTTTTTTTTTTTTTATCCACTACAAGTTAGCCCTTGACGGCAATCTCACCTGATGGTAAGTGATGATGCAGTCTAAGATGGTAGCGGGCTAACCTGTTAGGTGTATCGTAAAGCCATACTCCTAATTGGTTTCTACACGACATCGTGCCGGAACGCTAAATCGCTTGGCGACACGCCTTTGTCGATAGGGTGGTAACTAGCCACGGCCGCAGCCTCCCACCAGACCAGACTCGAGCCGGGAATCGAACCCAGGACCTCCAACTTTATAATGCAACAGCGCGCGCGCTGCGCCACGGAGGTTGATCATGATGATAACCATACCACCAACAGGTTAGCCCGCAATTTACCCCCAGGTGGGATTTCCGCCAAGGACTAACTTGTACATTAAAAAAATCTACGAAGACTGTATATGAACGCGAGATCGTCGACACATCACATGATCGCTAACAGCTTGTTAAAAGTCCCACAGTTGGATGCATGTTGTCCCACCATATTACTTTATTACGGATGGATTCTATATGTGTAACATATTGCCGATTATTATTTGCATGCTAGTGTTATTACAATAGGCATCTCATGATCAACCCATTACCGGCTCACTACAGAGCACAGTTCTCCTCTCAATATGAGAAGGGTTTGGCCATAGTCCACCACGCTGGCCATATGCGGATTGACAGACTTCACACGCATTTGAGAACATTATGGAGAACTCTCAGGCGTGCAGGTTTCCTCATGATGTTTTCCTTCACCGTTGAAGCAAGTGATATTTTAATTATTTTTTAACAAACCTGTGGGGTTTTTACCCTATTATAGTACCCTTTAATTTTATTTTTATATTTTAAGCTGTGAATTTAACGTTTGATCGCTAGTATATGGCAGGTATATGTTTGCGGAGAAAATCGCAAAAAAAAACATTCGATAGATATACGATCTATTTGACACGTGCACAATTCATAAAGAATTCTTAAACCCATTTCTATAGAGAATGGACAGCAGCTTATATACATATATTTGAGATCGCCTTGTGATAGAAATTCGGCCAATCTATATGTCTATACTGATATTATAAAAGGGAACGTTTGATTTGTTTTATTTGTAATCGATTATCTCTGAAATACCTAAATCGATTTTCTTCATTTTTACCACACCATTACAAAGCTAGTTTTTTCAGGAGAAACATAGGAGATATATATATATATATATTTAATGAATAGAAGCAGGCGTTACTTTGCGGAAGTCCATGACAAACAATGAACAGCAAGTATAATTTGCTATATTCCGCCGACAACCGGGAGATTAGTATAGTATAACACCACACAAAATACTCCACTAGAACCTTAAGGTTCTAGTGTAGTAGTAGAACCTTAAGGTTCTAGTGGAGTATTTTGTGTGGTGTTATACTATACTAATCTCCAGTCAAATATTATAATTCAGGGCAAATATTTAATGACCTACTCACCATATTCATTCATGTTATTTTTTTTTTTGTAGTATATGTTAATAATGTTTTAATACAAACTAAGCGTTTTACACTCATATAAATATTAACGTAAAACGGAAGCAAAGCGATAATGTGTTATTAAAATACCAGCTATCAGTACAGCTTCCTCGGCGCTCTTGTAGTCAAGTTCGTTTAGGATCGCGAATTCGTCGCAGAGAAATAGAGAACTATTCAATTACCATGCCAGGCCAAATAATTTAACACAACAGGCATTGTTTTCTGTGACAAAATATTGGAGTTTGATGATGCTCAAACACCGCCAGTCTTTTAAGTTAACTACATAATAAACAGACAAAATAAAGTAAACAGCACATGGAGATCTTAATTTCTGTTTTATAAGAGGGAAAGGGAAGAATGAATGAAAGAGATGGCCTTTGCACTCTGTAGTACGTAAAAATCGATAGCTTAAATTATTCTCTTAGCAACGGGTGAGCAAAATTTCCTAATTCCTACTGAAACATGATTTTTATCCAAAAACCAATCGAACCCAAGACCTCCCGTGAGCTGGGCTAACGTGCAGATCAACGAAGCAGCTTCTGCATTTCCAGTTTATTTAATCTACTGTCATTCAATATTGATTATTATGATTAAGTATAGTCACCGAAGCTGTGATAGCTTAATAGTAGTAGATAGGAAATCCGCCTCCTAATCAAAGGTCGGGGGTTCGATCCCGGGCTAACTAACTAGCTATCTTTTAACTTTTAAACAATTAAAATATCACTTGCTTCAAAGTTGAAGGAAAACATCGTTAGGAAACCTGCATGCCTGAGAGTTCTCCGTAACGTTCTCAAAGGCGTGTGAAGTCTGCCAATCCGCACATGGCCAGCGTGGATGGACTATGGGTTGATCATGATGACGATGATAGTCACCGAGAATTTGACTATCTACACTTAACCAACGTAAAAAATAACTGTATTTATAACCTGTCAAGTACCACGTTAATTATCATTACAATCGCGATACTTGTATTCGTTAATGTTTTTATCCAGCACTTACGTATTTTTAAACTCAATAAAGTATTGTTCCTAGCATGGTGATTGATCAAGTGGACACGGCTCCCATAGAAATTGTTAATTAAAGGGGTTCATTTATTAAGTGTCTACCGCCCTTTTGATTTATCGTGGGGATAAATGAGCAAACTAGCAATGTTGGTATAACCATGGGGCTATGTCTATTTGAATGACTGTTTAAAAAGGATATTGCAAAAATAAACATAAAGAGTTATTAGGAAAAGATTTTTGTGACGCTATCGCCGTTTGTTTCGCCCGCTATATTTTGTTTAGCAAAATATAAGACCCGGATGTATGTTAAGTTTATTTTTGCATTATCTTCTACTAATCATCTTAACTATACATTCAATTTTACATAGGTATGTGTTGATAATGAAATTACATTTTTTCAGTAAGGATAATGTCCTTACGATAATGACGTCTTTTTGACGAACTCCGTGGCACAGTGCGTGCGCTGTCGCATAATATAGTTTGAGGTCCTTGGTTCGATTCCCGGCTTTAGTCCGGTCTGGTGGGAGGCTTCGGCCGTGGCTAGTTACCACCATCCCAACAAAGACGTGTCGCCAATCGATTTAGCGTTCCGGCACGGTGTCGCGTAGAAACCAATCAGGAGCGTAGGTTTACTATACTCCTAACAGGTTAGCCCGCTGCCATCCTAGACAGCATCATCACTTACCACCAGGTGAGATAGCCGTCAAGAGCGAACTTGTAGTATATAAAAATAATATCATATATATTTATGTGGAAGTTGCTATTTAGTCAGCGCACGCGGTGAAGCACCTTGTTAACGCCGGCTTGTATTACAAATACAATTATTTCAGGCTGAAATCCTATTACTACACTACACTACAAAATACTCCACTAGAACCTTAAGGTTCTAGTGGAGTATTTTGTGTGGTGTTATACTATACTAATCTCCCGGTTGTCGGCGGAATATAGCAAATTATACTTGCTGTTCATTGTTTATATATATATTTGTAGTAATAGGATTTCAGCCTGAAATAATTGTATTTGTAATACAAGCCGGCGTTAACAAGGTGCTTCACCGCGTGCGCTGACTAAATAGCAACTTCCACATAAATATATATGATATTATTTTTATATACTACAAGTTCGCTCTTGACGGCTATCTCACCTGGTGGTAAGTGATGATGCTGTCTAGGATGGCAGCGGGCTAACCTGTTAGGAGTATAGTAAACCTACGCTCCTGATTGGTTTCTACGCGACACCGTGCCGGAACGCTAAATCGATTGGCGACACGTCTTTGTTGGGATGGTGGTAACTAGCCACGGCCGAAGCCTCCCACCAGACCGGACTAAAGCCGGGAATCGAACCAAGGACCTCAAACTATATTATGCGACAGCGCACGCACTGTGCCACGGAGTTCGTCAAAAAGACGTCATTATCGTAAGGACATTATCCTTACTGAAAAAATGTAATTTCATTATCAACACATACCTATGTAAAATTGAATGTATAGTTAAGATGATTAGTAGAAGATAATGCAAAAATAAACTTAACATACATCCGGGTCTTATATTTTGCTAAACAAAATATAGCGGGCGAAACAAACGGCGATAGCGTCACAAAAATCTTTTCCTAATAACTCTTTATGTTTATTTTTGCAATATCCTTTTTAAACAGTCATTCAAATAGACATAGCCCCATGGTTATACCAACATTGCTAGTTTGCTCATTTATCCCCACGATAAATCAAAAGGGCGGTAGACACTTAATAAATGAACCCCTTTAATTAACAATTTCTATGGGAGCCGTGTCCACTTGATCAATCACCATGCTAGGAACAATACTTTATTGAGTTTAAAAATACGTAAGTGCTGGATAAAAACATTAACGAATACAAGTATCGCGATTGTAATGATAATTAACGTGGTACTTGACAGGTTATAAATACAGTTATTTTTTACGTTGGTTAAGTGTAGATAGTCAAATTCTCGGTGACTATCATCGTCATCATGATCAACCCATAGTCCATCCACGCTGGCCATGTGCGGATTGGCAGACTTCACACGCCTTTGAGAACGTTACGGAGAACTCTCAGGCATGCAGGTTTCCTAACGATGTTTTCCTTCAACTTTGAAGCAAGTGATATTTTAATTGTTTAAAAGTTAAAAGATAGCTAGTTAGTTAGCCCGGGATCGAACCCCCGACCTTTGATTAGGAGGCGGATTTCCTATCTACTACTATTAAGCTATCACAGCTTCGGTGACTATACTTAATCATAATAATCAATATTGAATGACAGTAGATTAAATAAACTGGAAATGCAGAAGCTGCTTCGTTGATCTGCACGTTAGCCCAGCTCACGGGAGGTCTTGGGTTCGATTGGTTTTTGGATAAAAATCATGTTTCAGTAGGAATTAGGAAATTTTGCTCACCCGTTGCTAAGAGAATAATTTAAGCTATCGATTTTTACGTACTACAGAGTGCAAAGGCCATCTCTTTCATTCATTCTTCCCTTTCCCTCTTATAAAACAGAAATTAAGATCTCCATGTGCTGTTTACTTTATTTTGTCTGTTTATTATGTAGTTAACTTAAAAGACTGGCGGTGTTTGAGCATCATCAAACTCCAATATTTTGTCACAGAAAACAATGCCTGTTGTGTTAAATTATTTGGCCTGGCATGGTAATTGAATAGTTCTCTATTTCTCTGCGACGAATTCGCGATCCTAAACGAACTTGACTACAAGAGCGCCGAGGAAGCTGTACTGATAGCTGGTATTTTAATAACACATTATCGCTTTGCTTCCGTTTTACGTTAATATTTATATGAGTGTAAAACGCTTAGTTTGTATTAAAACATTATTAACATATACTACAAAAAAAAAATAACATGAATGAATATGGTGAGTAGGTCATTAAATATTTGCCCTGAAGAAATAATCATAAAATATAGCTTAATCAATAAAATCATCATCATCATCATGATCATTCGATTGACGACCACTGCTGGACATAGGTCTTTTGTAGGGAGTTCCAATGTCCACGGTCTTGGGCCGCTTGTATCCAGGGGCTCCCTGCGACTCGTCTGATGTCGTCTGTCCACATAGTTGGGGGTCGACCAACCCTACGGTCACCGGTTCGGGGTCACCATTCCAGCACCTTGGGACCCCAGCGTCCATCGGTTCTCCGAGCTATACCTGCTCATTGTCACTTCAACTTCGCAACTCGTTGAGCTATGTCGGTAACTTTGCTTCTTCTACAAGAACAAAATACTCACTTACATTTTTCTAAAAAAAAAGTAATGTTCATGATAAAACTACTTTTGACTATGGAAATGGACTTTTAATTTTTGTTTAACCCTCTGACAGTTTAGCTCGATTTTACTTCTATAGTCACAACGCCAACATCTGAATCGACATTAGATGAGTCACATAAAAACATACATACATACATCGATACATGTATACCCACGATATAATATTCTCATGCGCGTTCACCGTAAGGACTTGAGCAACATCGAAGCTACATTCTAGCAGTGCGTACAAAAACTGGTCAAGTGTGAACATGCTTCCATATAACGGTTATTACTATTAGATACACATCTATTCAATTCCTGCAGATGACAAGACGATTATGCTGTAGATGATGATAAAACAGTGTCAAAGTAGGCATCTAGAACTAATTTGAGAAGAACACATTTAAATGTAGGCATTGCTCTCCTTCTTGCTCTTATCAGGGGTCGGCAGAACATGTCTTCTTCTTCCACATACTTCTACCAGCAGTCACTTCGCTATCCACAACTTTTACTCACATATCCTCTTTCACACAACCCATCCATCTCTTCTTAGGTCGATTGGCTTAGAATTACTGAGACTGTTGAAGATCGCAATGTTAATAATCGTTAAGGTCCTTCAACTCTCATTTGCACAGCGAGACCCTAAATGCTTTTCTTTTATGAGAAAGTAGGCCTGTGCTCTCAAGTGGAACATTAATATTCTGAGGATGATGAGGATTCATTGGGCAGACGGATTTGTAGCCAAGACCATTCATGACGTCCTGGATATAAAAAGAGAACACGAAAATACAGCCAGAAGTAACCCAAATAACTGATTATTTGCGTATTATACAAATAATAGAGTCCACACTTCATTAAATAACCAAAGGCTGATAATGAACTGTTTTGTATAGTGGAAAGTTTCGTCTGTGGCTAGTTCCCTACCAATTTCGACGTGCTGCAAAAACGATTTAGCATTCTGGTACAATCCTGCGTAGAAATCAATTCGGGGTAATGTCTTAATATACCTGTCATTTGTAACAACTATCTTGAAATAATGATGCATCATTACTTCACCAGGTTATTTAACAGTCAAGGGTATACTTGTAGTGGAATAAATATAACAATATTTAAAAATAATTAATTTTAAGTGTTGACTGTAACAAAGAACTAAAGGCAGATTTTACCAAGAATAGGCCGGCCTGCATTTTACTACACTCATTTATCTTTAAGTAAATATGTATGTAGCATGAACTAATTATAATTTATCATCGCTAATATAGGTATTTGTAGATGTCTTCCAGCTGCTACTTCAATTATTATAATTTCTCTTTATCATTCCTCAATGTCACATTAATTATTATCAGACTCGATGTTACAATAATTGACATCACGAATATTCTGTCCATCATTCAGTTTTCACATCTTACTAGTTCTTTTCTTCTCGTTTTCATCTGGTACCCATCCATTCAAATTTGCATTGACTCTATAGTTTCTATTTCATTGATCTTAAAGAGTACTGTTGCTTGGATGTATGACTTTGCATGTAAACAATGGCAACGCTTATAATAATTAATGAGATCAACACACGCGAAGTTAATTAATACACAGTGTTGAGAAAAGCGACGCTATGTTTAGTTATATACCAAGATGCGATTGAAGATAAGAACGTGAATACACTCAATTAATTATTGTTTTACTGTTATAAAATAATTCTTGATTGGATATGTAACATCAGAATAATTTGTTACGCTGTTCCGCTTGAATTGCAAGTACGTGTTCTTGACAATGAACAATGAAATATTGAAGACTTGAACGCTATTAATAATGAAAGTTTGAAGTAAACATTGTCGGAGGAAAGTAATTTGAAGCAGTAAATTAAGAGTTAATACGATGTTAATGTATGAATAATGAATCAAGAATAGTCAAATTAAAGTCATAAGAATGATGCATTGAGGGGCAATAGTAAAGTTTTTGTACCTAATTGCACTTCATTGAAAATGAGTTGGCATTAATAATTTAGCCCATCGACCGTATTGTAGGAGCGTAGATATTTTGCTCATTTACGTTGCCTGTATGTGTTTATATAAGTGGGAAAGAATAATCAAAAGAGAAATAATCTTACACGCGCACTCTAATCCAGGAAATCAGCATAGATGAAGAGCGCGATGTAAATTATGAAAAGTCTGATGAACTTTAAAAGAATTTTGAAAGCCACCCGCAGGTCACAGAACAAACATAGAATTAGCTCGAAAAGCAATTAACGGAACCGCCGGTTACGGAGTGGTAATAAACAAACGTACGAGTATGTATGGGCTAAGTACACGCAGCTTGCTATTTGTGGAGCGAAACCTGCGTGCGCACGTGCAATGTTCCCATTCGGAGCTAATGGGTATACCAAAGCCATGGTGCGGAATTTTAGACTAACCTAACCATGATTATCTATATGTAATGGTAGAAGCTTAAAACTGGCAGTAAACAAATCTAAAACCTTTAGACAACATTAGTGGGTCTAATGTCAAATTTAGAGACAATTTTACTTGTTCTTCAAGTAAATAATGGCGAACAGAGCGGAAGGCTTTAGTTACCAACTTAGCGAAGACACTTGCATGTGGACACGACCTTCTTATTCTTATATATATATATATATATATATATATATATATATATATATTATATATTAAATGTTTAAATATTTTTCCACGAAACCACGTTAAAAAAAACGCGCTAAGTACACTACCTCATAGGTGGCGTGAAACGTGTGCATATTATGACGATAACAACTTTTACAACTTTTCGGTGGCTCGTTAGAAAAAAAGTATTGATACATTATTTATAGATAATTTTATGATCTACAATTTTTGTCTGAGGTACTTTTATGATAAAACTTACCGTTTTGCAGAAAATAGCGAAAAACTCATTTTTTTGACCTTTGACCTTGAATTAATTTTTTTCCTTACAGGGGAATGATGGGGAACTTCTAGACATTGTTTATAATTATGTTTTGAACAACTTCACAGAAATTCAGCGTGTTGGGACTTTATGTAACTCCACTCTCATTTTTTGGTCTAAATTGACCGGACTAAAAGGTCTAAACGTAGTTTAATCAAAATACAATTGTCCGATTAAAGCAGTGTAGTTGTATTCAATATGATCAGCGCCATTTTTTGTCAGCTAATATCCAATGAGGTTCTGTTCGTGTCCAATTTAACTATTAACTTAAAACTGATGGTTAAAAGTGACGATGCAGTCTTTTAGGTCAACTAGATAACTTAGAAGCAGTACTATAATAAACCACTACCCCGAATCGGGTTTATCGGAATCATAACACCGCAAAGCCAAATCGCTTAGCGGTTTGATTAATGATTGCATCGGAAGCGTGGTACCATACAACGGTAGAAATCTTTTAGACCAGACATTGATCGGTTATACTATACATATGTATTGGAAACTAACTGAAATAACTGTAACACATGCAAAACGAAGCAGAAGTATGTTATTACTGTGTATTATTGAGACAGCTGTATAGTTCAAATAAGTCGTTTAAATAGAAACGAATTTCACGCGTAATATGCCACACGTGTTATACGTACAGTTGAATCAGCTATTGACAAAGCAAATCTTTGAGAAACGCAAACAATACTAAAATATGACATAAATACAGTAGAAATACGTGGATTAATCTGATTGCAGGTGTCTCTCGCAAAAATTCGATACCTATAAATATTTATTTTTGTTTCCAAAACCTAGAACATCCGAAAAATCTAAAAATTAAATTGCTATTTTTTTATGATAAAGGCCAGTTAGAATTACTGTCTATAGATGGCGCTAGGTTTGAAAATAATCGCTTATAGAAACTACATATCAATGTTAGGTGCACAAAGTTTACTACCTTTCTACACCTACCTAACTACGTATAAAAAATTAGGGCTGGTTAGGGGGTAAGTCGTAAAATCACCCAGGCAAGATCAGAAAATCCACTTATGAGTTGCAGACTTTTGAGAAATTAGTTAATAACTCCTAGAATAACTCCTTAACGGAAAGACGTAAGAGTTTTAAAATATGCATATAGATATATAGATATATCTTGCTTTTTAAATTAGGAGATTGCGAAACAGACTCCAATCATCCCTAGGTTGGGATCAGTTTCACCATCTCCTAATAACAGATGGATTTCAAGGCTTGTTCCTTGTTTTTAAAATCTGACAGGATGTTACTTCTATTCAGTACTTAAAGTTTAATATATATAATTGATCGAACCATCTGTTCAAAAACCATTGTACAAAGAACTCGCAACGTAACGTGTTGTGTACTTTCAGTTAAGGAAGTTTCATGGACAGAGACTGTTTAATTTTTTCGTATGAATGACCTTCATAGTAATTTGTTTCTTTCAGTACTAAGACAAAATGCTTGAAAACTTAATGAAATTTTACTGATTTGAGAATACGAGGGAGATGTATTTCGTATTCATAATTTTGTCATAATCTATTGTCATATTTTTGTTTTCCTTTTATTGCAGTAGGAAGTTTCATACAGTAGCATGTTTGAAGAGAAATCATGATAGATTGTTCTTGAATATCTGTACAAATTATACGGCGTACAAATAAGGAAGTTTAGGCCATTGTTTTGCTATGATTCATATTAAATTCGCCTCCATGCCTTGAAATAACCCAACATTTAAGTGCGCACACGCCTTTGTCTTATGTGTATTCTTTGTTTGTCATTTTAATGTCAATTTGTCACCCCTTAACGAGCATTAGTCTGTCATTTCTAGAGGTCACAGATTAGCGAGAACCACTACGGAGATGTTATTTAAACCATATGCCAACGCAAATGAAAGGCTCACCTTTCGGCGAATGCGCTGTGATGAGTCACCGACCAGCGTGTGTTGACCTAAACGTACCGAACAAACGATACGAATGTGTATACTGACTACGTTCACGGGACAGACCTCCTTTGTGATTGTGCATACACCGCCTTTAGAGTTATGCACGCTTGGTACTTTTAAGCTCATGGCGATTAAAAGGATTTAATAATTATCTGGTTAAATACTCCTTTGATATCATGGGAAGAGACGTTCAATTATGCAGTCTAGACATGTAAAAACTGTTCGAGCTCGTCTTGAATTTTATGAAGGTATGCCTTTGTCGGGTTACGCTCATCTGTTCGGCATTAATAACCGTTATACGTTATACGCATAAAATCTACGCTTACAGCAATAACTATTTAAACGGTTACTTGATCTATGAGCTAGTTAATTGATAAACAAACAACTTGCTTCCAGCGGTTTCCAATTAATAATATTTTTCTTCGTTTTATAAACTAGCAGAAATGTGTAGTTCAGAACTATCTAAAGTTATTAAACAACATATGGAGAGTCCTTATTTTTGTCTGACAGATCTATTTAAGAAAAAACAGAAGTATTAATTGATAGAGATAAATTATTCATGACTGAACTCATACGAAGTACCAACTAGTTTCGAACCCATTTTAGGGCTTTTCTTTATCGTCTATCTTAAATATACTGATGCATCAGACTGTACGCATCATCGTGTACCGTACTGCGCACCGGTAAGATCATGAATAAGAGCCCCGGACGGGTTCGAAACTAGTCAGGCAAAATTATATATTCGGCATATTTCTCGTAAGTTAATTCGTGTAATTTAATATGAGTTTCTCGCGGCGAATTAAATTCTGAAAATAACGGTTTAAAAACTCACCCTCGTTAAATGAAATACTATAGTTAAAAAAATAGGTACGTAATCAAAACTATTTTTGCATAACCTATCTGTTATCTGTAGCGTGCGACGTCCATTTAATTAAAAGGGGATAGAACCCTTTTGCATGACGAACTATTGATTTTAACCAGTTTTCAACCCTTTCGCCTGTTATCTTTGTTCTGATTGGACAGCAACCGGTCAGAATGGACTATGGGGCAATGCGTGCTATTTACAAACTTGTTAGAAAGGCTATGTGTGACTCACCCATTGTGGTCTGATTATGCAAGTATACTTGAAAATATTTTGAACTAGAACCAGTTGTAATGCATTTTATATGCGTAATATATCTTAAAACTTACAATAATTTGTATGATTATCTGAATTTCTTAGAACCGCGAATAAAAGTTGTCCGATTATCTATAAATATAAAAAAAACAAACTCAAATTAATTAGTTATTTATTCTGCAATTATGGGCGGAGACGAATCCAACACAGTTTCAATTAAGTTAGTCAATATTGAAATTAATTTGTATTTTCTCACCTTTTAAACCATCCTTGAACTTCTACAAATATTCCAAAACCTAAATTGGCAAAATCGATCCAGCTGGTCTCGAGTATTTGTGACTATCAGACTACACATGAATTTTTCAAATAGATTTTCTTCTATTATTGTTTCTAATCCAGTCGAGTTCTAATACATATTCGTCAATGCATTTGGGCATGCTTGAGGTCGCTTTTAATATGACCACCAGGTGTGGGCTACTCGCTCTTTAAGACTAACCACATCATGTTTGCGGGTATATACGAAATGGCTTTAATCAGAAATAATACGAAGTTACTGTACTCGAGATTAATAAGTAACTTTTTTGACAAAATAGATGGCATTGCTCGCTTATACTTAACCTAACTTGTTTTCTCTTTGCACGTATGCAGGAACGTATGTGCGCTACCCTCGGCATCAGTGGAATGTCTCGGTAGCTGCCGGAATTCTGCTGCATGCCTCAGTAGCTGCCGGCATGCCACTGAATGTCTCGGTGACTGCCGGCATACTACTTCATCTATTAGGCCACTGGCGGCATCAGTGTAAGCTTGCCGGTAAATTTCCTGCTCTTTAATGCACCACAACTGGATTTACGCCTCATGTCTAACAAGAGAGGGTTACGAGACCTTCCCAATCTGCTCCAATGCGGGTCGAGAGCCGTTTTCTATCCAGCTGATACTGCAGGCTTAAACCCAAAATGTTCGGGTCATATCATTTAATATCTTATCAGTGTTGATATTGTAGATATGATAATAGTGATACCAAGAAATTGTTATGTCGGCGACGAGTATAATTATTTATTGTGAAATTTATTTGTGTATAATAAAAAATGTTTATATACCACCGATATTGGTTCGTAGATAGATAAGCAATCTTATCATTACGGTGCACAGTTATCTATGACGTCTGGAAAATGGCCCGTTAGCGCACAATGATTTAGAAAGTATACTGACACGTCTGCAGTTTCAATTAAAACATATAAGGATTTCAAAGACCAATGCCGTCTACTAGCTGGACTCATATACCAGGCTCATACTCATCACCAGGCTGCAATATACAATATTTTATTGGCATGAGTAAGTTTAAAAAGAAACCATTATGACAACCGAAGTGACTTATCTGATAATAATCCTCAACTAAAACCAAATCGAAACTGAATAGTGGGATTAGTGTCCCCCACTCTTACTGGAGATGTGTAAGACTACCTTGCATTATAAAGTTGTAGGTCCTGGGTCTAGTGGCAGGCTTCGCCCGTGGCTAGTTACCGCCTTACCGACAAAGACGTAACGCCAGGCGATCTAGCGTTCCTGCACCATGTCGCGTAAAAAACAATGAGGAGTATTTACCATACCCCTATCAGCATAGCCCGCTACCATCTTAGACAGCATCATCACCACAGGTGAGATAGCCGTCGACGGCTATCTCGTCATGATCAACCCATTACCGGCTCACTACAGAGCACGGGTCTCCTCTCAGTATGAGAAGGGTTCAGCCATAGTCCACCACACTGGCCATGTGCGGATTGGCAGACTTCACACGACTTTGAGAACGTTATGGAGGACTCTCAGGCGTGCAGGTTTCCTCACGATGTTTTCCTTCACCGTTGAAGCAAGTGATATTTTTTTTTTTAAACGGCTATCTTGTAGTGTATAAAAAAGCTGATGATAATGATAACTTTACTGTGTTCCATGAGTGCAAGATCGTTTTCACCATCGAGCAATTGTTCTAAGAATATGCATGAGCCTAATCACTGTCGCCACCAATTGAGTGTCGTTAGAGAAATCAGAACACGGCTGCTGAATCACCGATGTAAGACGAATTGAATACGGACTTCACATAGTATACGATATCTACCATCTATTTATATTTTCCTGGTATTTTAACAGTACCTGCTTCAACTAGAACGGTGCTAGAATCCTAACAAACAGACATGACGTTTCAAAGTGCCAAGTGATCCTATTTGAAGTACATATATGAATTTATAATTAGAAACAAATGGGCGATCACTTTTCATCACCTACCATTAGGTGATATAGCTGTCTTTAAACTAACCTATTTAATAAACAAAAACTTAGAAGTATAACAATTCTACACACGCTAACTTAGAATCGTTTTCGAATATCGTAAACACTATAACGTGAAAGTCAAAAGGCCCTATTTCTTTAAAGCTTAACAAAGGCGCCATCATCATCATCATTAGCAACCGATTGACGTCTACTGCTGGACATAGATCTTTTGTAGGGAGTTCCAATGCCCATGGTCTTGGGCCGCTTCCTTCCAGCGGCTCCCTGCGACTCGTCTGATGTCGTCTGTCCAACTAGTTGGGGGTCGCCCAACGCTAGTTTTACCGGTGAGAGGGCGCCATATTTCCACACAATTTTAAGTGTTGTTTTTGCTTCTATAAAATACACCTGATTACATTGCGCCTAGTAAAAGTTAATCCTTTCCAACAAATCAGCATTATCATTACTTTCTTAACCGCATTTTAATATTGTCTCGAGATTTGTGAAAGTCTGCGGTAACTAAGTAAGTATACAGTTAGCGGTAATACGTTAATTTTTTGATTTATATTATACAGAAAACGTTGACCCTAAAAACGAGATTGGCGAAATACGAGTACATTAACATACAAAGATACATGCTTAGTACGTACAATGGCATATAACTTAGCAATTGCGCGCTGTGAAGTCAAAATAGAACGGCTCCGGTGTCGGAGCGAAACGTAAGCACCTATAAGAAGATTAAAGAATATAATATAAAATAGAGCGTAAAGATTAGCCTGACAGTCGTGTATTTTAATATAAAATATATATTTGCGTCTATCCAATTTATTATTACTTATATGCGTTACTGATTTTCACTCCTTCTTTGTTAAAATTAACAAAATTCAATTTGACCTTGAAGAAATGAAGATAGATTTGTTACTTGTAATTAATTTTGTATTGAACTTAAGACAACATCCGGATGCAGCATTTTTCACACATTTTCGCTCAATTCCTTCCCAAATCCTCTATGTTGTACCGATCTCCCTGAGCAAGTATTAGTTAGAGCTTTAGAGGCTGGGTTTTACAAAGCTCGAGAGTACGAAAACATAAAAAAGCCTACGTTAAGAATGCATTGACTTCCGCAAATTAACACTCGCTTCTACGCAGTATTTAGAAGGATGCCGAGTTAGTTGGCAGCTTATTGTGGAGTGCGCTGTGACTGGGGTAACGTTAGACTCCCAGCTTCATTCGCGGTCATTGCCATTCAAAACCGTACCGAGAAGAGAGGTCAAGCGTATTCGTGACATATCGAGTTACGAATCCATTCGCTACTACCGTTTCATATGTGTTGTTGTTTTTTTATTTTTATTGCTCATACCAATATTATTTTTTTGGTATTGGCGCCTCGTGAATCATAAAGTTTTAGGTTCCAAAAGTTCCCGAAAACATTATGATGAATAGATTAAACTTAATATAAATTACATTTTTATTACGGTAAAATCCACTTGGACAATAAAATTTGGTCGACTATACCATTTAATACATGTGAGAGCTGAACCAGCTGCTTCCAAGCCGCGTTTTCTTTACGGGCATTCCAACAGGGCTGGACGAATTTCGTTGAAATTTTCAAGCAATCCTTAGATTAGCTTAGCGAGTGATCCTGTTTGTTTGGGATCAAATGTTGAAACACAAAAAATAAAACGAAATATTTAGTAATATTTCAATAAGAGAAACTTTCATCGTACGGTTACTTTAGCAAAGCCGCGTGTATGTACTAGTAGCGTAATAATTTGATGGTCGTGACGAGATTCGCTCCGCGGCTCATCTCATTTCATTAGCCGTAACGGTTGCTTGGATTAATTCAATTTCGAATGTTTTGTTACGTGCTAGGGGATTCCACGCTTTGAAATCACAACACCTGATGACTTGGTGAGACTTTAGTCAGTCACTTTAGTTGAGTTTCAGAACACGCTTCGAGTTAGGAATGAAGAATAGTATCCAAGGTCAAAAAGGAATTACTCTTGATCAGCGCGAAATTGCTTCGCTTGGCCGTACAATGTACAACGAACATGGGCCATTATGCCCTTAATTTAAGGTCCAGAACCTACTTTATTAAGTATTAGTGGTTCTGATAATCAGTTTGTTGAGATAACTACTCTTTAATGAACTTTTAAGCCACTAGTAATAAAGTACTTTGTAACAATATTTCAATTGTTTATTTTAATTGTTCGGTAAGTGCGGTGGGACGCATTTGAGTCATATAACAGTTTGAGCTTTGCTTGTAACATATGTCAACCAATTTGTTGTCATCATCAGATTTACTAAAATGCCAACGCTCTCTTATAGGAGCGATGATGAAAGCACGTAGCGCTATTCTATTCAAGAGGTTTTTGAAGTAAAGGACAGAACCACCTGGTTCTGTCCTTTACTCCAATAGCTCCATATAGCCTGACCTGTCAGTTTAGTTTTTAGATTTATGTAGAACAGAATTGGGTTAGTATTTCTTTGTGAACTGGAAATATTGTTTACCGATTTTATTGGTCAATTATCCTACAAAGTAAAGATAAAGGTTATCTTATTAGATTAGAAAATGAAAACTATGCAAGTGAATGTTTTGTATATTTGAATGCTTGCTTGTGTGAGTGGTCACATACAAATGTGATGCATGCGCACACAAAAATACTGAAGGAGTGAGTATAGTACGCCCTAAGCCGCAGAGTTGCGTCATAAGGTAGGGACAAAGGCTTGATCGGGCGCATTCCTCGCGAGAGCCAAGGTCGATGCACATCGCACGGTGGATAGTTGCATTTTAAGATGTGACGACGATTACGTCTCAGTATAATTGGATTGCATTAGCGACACAACAACTGCAATTGCACAATTGAAGATTATAACACTACTTATATACTCGTAATATGTGTAATGTCGTAAATGCGGTGATAGCCAAGTGGTTAAGACTTCCGACTCGCTTTCGAGGGAGCGATTTCGATCAAAAATTTGAAGATTAATATCACTTGCTGCAAGGAAATCCTCACTTGGCAGCGTGGTGGACTAAAACCACAACCCTTCTCAAGCTGAGAAGATAATTGAGCCCTGTACTGGACCGACAATGTTTCTTTTTATGCACTACAAGTTAGCCCTTGACGGCAATCTTTTGCCAATAATTTCAGCAGCCGTGGGTATAACTGGCTTGATTATTTCTGTATCAGTTTACTTCCGTGAGTTGTTCAACATCGTAAAATCTTTTAAACGATCTTACCGTTCCTTTAATTCTGAGTCACATACCGGAAAAGCTTTAACCTCGAAGGGTCATATTGAACTCTGGTGACCGCATTCTTCGTTGACATAAATTTATTTTAAATATTAAAATTTTAACCGATTACCAATAAAATTGTATATCAGTTATTATTTATAGCAACTGCCCAAAAAATTGAGAGGTCAATGGTAAGATATCTTATTTATTAAAGACAGGTACACCTTTTTCCTATTTATTAGCCTAGTGGTAAGGACGTCCGCCTACTAATCAGAGGTCGGGGTTTCGACCCCGGGCACGCACCTCTAACTTTTCCAACCGTCCGACCCCCCCGTTATCCCAAACGTCGCCTAAGCCGACGTTCGGCCTCAAAGGAGGCGCCCTTAGGCAGTCGTTCCCTTAGTTTCTTCGAGCACTAGGGCTCCAAATTTCTTCTGGCAGAGCTTCTTTCCAAAGCTCGCCAAACAGCCCGGTTACGCTGTGGCAACCAATAGGGTTTGTACAGCTAATAGACAGTCCGAAAAAAAAAAACTTTTCGGAGTTATATGCGTTTTTAAGCAATTAAAATATCACTTGCTTCAACGGTGAAGGAAAACGTCGTGAGGAAACCTGCACGCCTGAGAGTTCTACATAGTGTTCTCAAAGGCGTGTGAAGTCTGCCAATCCGCTAATGACCAGCGTGGTGGACTAGGGCGAAACCCTTCTCAAATTGAGGAGACCCGTGCTCTGAAGTGATCTGGCAATGGGTTTATCATAATAATGATGATGACACCTATTTCTCTATACTTTATAGCCGTTTTGTGTCATGTTGAGGATTTATTATTAGGTGAATTTCGTTGAAATTTTCAAGCAATATCTCAAGATTAGCTTAGCGAGATCCTGATTGTTTGGAATCGAATGTTGAAACAAAAGAAATAAAGAAAAAATTGAAAGAGATCGCGCAATATTTAGTAATATATAAGAGAAACTTCCGTCGTACGGTAACTTTATTTCTCTATACTTTATAGCCGTTTTGTGTCATGTTGGGGATTGCTTGGGGATGCTAGACGTATCTATTACCTACTTAGTGTTGGTTCAGAGTTGAGATCCAGTTAAAACGAACAATTGTGTAACTGACATAAATCTGTCTGGGCATAACATTAAGTAAAGTCTTAGCAAAGTCTGAGTACGTACGCTAATATTATAATTTAATTAGAATGAAATAGGATTTTAGTTTTGTTATCTAGACAAACTTATCTATTTTAGACTGTGACATGCGTAAAATATTAAGACGGTCAATACTTTATTATTAAGATAGAACGACTGAAAAAAAATCAAAGAGGGTCTTAGTTAACGTTTACCCTACGCTCTTACAAGGCCACATGACTACTGTGGATTACCAGACTTCACACGCCTTTGAGAATATTATGAAGAACTCTCAGGCGTGCAGGTTTCCTCACGATGTTTTCCTTCACCGTTAAAGAGCAAGTGATATTTTAATTGCTTAAAAACGCACATAACTCCGAAAAGTTATAGGTGCGTGCTCGCGTTCGAACCCCCGACCTCTGATTAGGAGGCGGACGTCCTAACCACTAGGCTATCACAGCTTGAAAAGGTAAATAGCAACATGAATTAAAATTAGAGTGAAGCTGCAAGTGTGTTAATATAAACAAAGCTAAGTGCGGGCCAGTACCATAAAATCAGGTCATGTTTATGTATATTTTTTACAGTTTTCACTGCATTTGAAATTCCACATGGGGAAATATTTTTTATTTACTAACTAGCTGGTGCCCGCGACTTCGTCTGCGCAGGTATTTAGAGTAGCTTATATAAGCGTGGCGTAGAAAAGAACTAACATTATGACTTCAAAATTATCACGCGGATGGCTTTTCCTACTTACTTGACACTTATCGTCATATTTTGGTCAATTCACACAATATCTTAAGCGATGATAGCCTAGTGGTTAGGGCGTCAGCCTCCTAATCAGAGGTCTGCGGTTCGAATCCGGGCACGCACCTCTAACTTTTCGGAGTTATGTGCGTCTTTAAAAATTAAAATATCATTTGTTTCAACGGTGAAGGAAACATCGTGAGGAAACCTGCACGCCTGAGAGTTCTCCATAATGTCGCACATGGCCAGCGTGGTGGACTATGGCCAAACCCTTCTCATATTGAGAGGAGACCCGTGCTGTGTAGTGAGCCGGTAATGGGTTGATCACGATGATGATACAATATCTTTATAAATTGTAGCCTATGTGTTATTCTGATGTATTATTGAAAAGTTTCATTAAAATCCATTCAGTAGTTTTTACGTGAAAGAGTATCAAACATCCATCCATCCATCCATCCATACTTACAAACTTGCGCGTTTATAATATTAGTAGGAAGTAGGACTGGTATTGTATATGATATATAGGATAGGATATGGAATGGTATACTAGTGAAAGCTCATAAAATCTTCCCTAATAATAGTATAAATGGGCGTTTGTTAAAAAAGCGCTATTATTTCAACGTAAAAACAAAAAAATGCGCTAGGCAAAAATGTCTATATTGAAAGTGTACTTTCAGTTTTTTCTTTTCCATTCAACCAGACCGAGCTCTGCTGGTACAGCCTAGTCCTAATTGGAAAAACTAGTCCGTGTAACAAATCCTAACCCCTGCGCCATATAAATAACCCTACCAGTGAAACGGTTGGCTTTTTTGGGCGATATAAATTACTGCACGAATACAGCCTATTTCTATATATACAATTTTTATAGCTTATACTAGCTTTTGCCCGCGACTTCGTCTGCGTAGACTTGCTGATTTCCCTTGAGATTGAGGTTACCAATGTGCGGCCAATGCTCTGCTTCAGAAAGTAAGCTACAGGCAAATGTCAAATTGCCGATTTTCGTGTTTCTAAATTAAAAACATAGGACTTTCATACAAACTTCAAACCCCTATTTTAGGGGTGGAATTTCAAAATACCCTTTCTTAGCTGACATCTTTTAACTATCAACTACTTACTTGCTAAATTATAGCTTTATACGTACAACAGTTTTTGAGATCAGTGATCTTTCGCTTTTATATATATATATATTGCGTAGTGAGAGTAAGATATCATGAATTTGGAAACATTTTTAACTAGGCAACATACAAATGTTTTTCTGTGAATTGTTTGGCGGTGTGAACCATTTTTTATGATATATACCAATTTTATACTGACTCATTATCGGCTCACGTTTAATTGCAAACTTTTTGCATCTTCGTGACCTTTTACAATTTTCTGGTGGGAGGCTTCTGCCGTGGCTAGTTACCACCCTACCGACAAAAACGTGTCGCAAAGCGATTTAGCGTTCCGGCACGATGTCGCGTAGAAACCAATACCGAGTGTATTAGCCCGCTACCATCCTAGACTGTATCATCACTTACCACCAGGTGAGATCAAGTCAAGGGTTAACTTGTAGTTTATAAAAATAAAAAAGTTTTCTTTTGTGGCGCATTGCGTGCGCTTTCGCATTGTAAACTTGGAGGTCTTGGGTTCCATTCTCGGCTCGAGTCTGGTCTAGTGGGAGGCTTTGGCCGTGGCTAGTTACCACCCTACCGACAAAATAGTGTCGCACAGCGAATTAGGGCACCGACACGATGTTGCGTACAAACTAATTAGGAGTATGAGTTTACCATACCCCTTGCAGGTTAGCCCGCTACCATCTTAGACTGCATCATCACCAGGTGAGATTGTCGTCAAGGGCTAACTTGTAGTGTATGAACAACCCATTACCGACTCACTACAGAGCACGGGTCTCCTCTCAATATGAGAAGGGTTTGGCCATAGTCCACCACGCTGGCCATGTGCGGATTGGCAGACATCACACGCCTTTGAGAACATTACGGAGAACTCTCAGACGTGCAGGTTTCCTCACGATGTTTTCCTTCACCGTTGAAACAAGTTGCAGTGTAAAAATAAAAAGAACTATATCCTCAATTTAATGTATTGTGTATAGCTTAGTATTAGCTTATATATAGGTAGATACTCGGTTAGCTACTGATGACAAATTGCTTTCGCCGATGTCAGAGCCAGACGATGAGATTGATTCGCTGCTTCATCAAACATAGGGTCCCTACCTTAAAAGCGGTACACTGAACAAATCAATAAATGCCAGACAGCATAGAGCGTTGACATAAACTTAGATTGCAGTGTTTTTCGTTTATCTGTATTCCAATATGTACTTTTATAAGAACACAGAGAGTATATAAACTCTTAATATAATGCAATTTATTTAACGACCTCAAAGTACGCTGTCGCAAATTCAAATTATCTTCATTCAAAGGGTCCTTTAACAGGCACTTTTGACGCGTCAATTATTTACATACTAGTGATTAGATGATAACTACATTCGTAAACTTAAAACGAAATGAAATGAAGCGGTGATAGCCTAGTGGTTAGGGCGTCATCTAATCTAATTCTCATCAACTCCTTCGGAGTTATGTGCGTTTTAAAATATTACTTGCTTCAACGGTGAAGGAAAACATCGTGAGGAAACCTGCACGCCTGAGAGTTCTCCATAATGTTCTCAAAGGTGTGTAAAGTCTGCCAATCCGCTCATAGCCAGCGTAGTGGACTATGGTCAAACCCTTCTCATATTGAGAGGAGACCCGTGCTCTGTAGTGAGCCGGTAATGGGTTGTTCACGAAACTTAAAACTAAAGCTATGAGGGTTCCAAACGCGCCCCGGTTTACGAAGCCCACGACAAACTTAGACAGGTAAATTTTCTTTTTGTTGTCACCATCTCACTTGCCACTTAACTGTCTGTCTTTGTCAACAACAACACAACAACTGGCTTCTATTGAGCCTTGCCTGTCTGTCTGTCTGCGAGCTGTATCTCTTGGACCGTATTAAGGAGAGTTGAAATTTTCTCAGAGTTCTTCTATTGCCATAAGAGAAACGCGTTTTTTGATATCTCTTCCATACTCATAATGAAACGTGGTACGGAACCTTTGTTTATGAAAATGCCACTCGCACTTCCCGATTTAAATGACATGTGTTTAATTTATAATATTTCCCGGTTTTTGTATCACATATACTACATGAAATATACTACATATACCTAAATGTATTTTTATTTATAGTATATTTTATTCTTTGCGGTAGGAAGCAATTGTGAAAGTGAGAGCTGACATATTGCATAGACTAAATACCTTCCATCACCTAAAAAAAATAACTGTGTAAATATCGTAAACGAGTAAATATCGTCAGCTTAAAAATTACTACCATGTGTGTACCACCTACTTAAAAAACCTCTCTAGCATTAAAAAACTCAGTCATTTTTACTATTGTAAAAGTTAAAGTATTCGGTACTAATATTCATCATTATCATCATCACAATCAACCTAATTGGGTTGGTTTGGCCACATTCCACCACGCTGGCCATGTGCGGATTGGCAGACTTCACACGCCTTTGAGATCATTACGAATAACTCTTAGGCATGCAGGTTTCCTCACGATATTTTCCTTCACTGTTGAAGCAAGTGATATTTTAATATTGCTTAAAAACGCACATAACAACGATAAGTTAGAGGATCGAGGGATCGAACTACCGACCTCTGATCAGGAGACGGACATCCGAACCACTACGCTGTCACAGCTTGTCGATAATATTATATGTTATATTAAATGTTTATTAGTATCAATAAATAACAGTTTGTAATCACAAAAAAAAAAAACAAAAAACCGTAGTCTCTAGAGTTCAGATTTTGCATATCTAGTAAATTATTGATCGAAGATCTTAGGTCGTTTGAATAATGTATCGATTTGGTGACTGCAGCGTCGCGTTCCTGAACGACACCGTGTCAAGGCAAGACGGCCACGAGGTTCGAATACTAAGCTGGGATTCGTGTCGTAACGCTGGCAACGCGAAATTCTCTTGGGCAATGGGTAACATTAAACGCATACGAAATATATGGCAAGGCCAGTTCGTTTAGAAATGTCCCGCTAAGTATCTATAAACGCTACTCCGAAGTAATGCGTGTAAAGAAAATGTGTGAGAATGCCCCTGTGATAACTTCTTATTCATCACCATCATCATCATTTCAACCGATAGACGTCCACTGCTGGACATAGGTCTTTTGTAGGGAGTTCCAATGGCCACGGTCTTGGGCCAGTTGTATCCAGCGGCTCCCTGCGACTCGTTTGATGTCGTCTGTCCACCTTGTTGGGGGTCGACCAACGCTAGGTTTATCGGTGTGGGGTCGCCATTCCAGCACCTTGGGACCCCAATGTCCATCGGTTCTCCGAGCTGTGTGCCCCGCCCATTGCCACTTCAACTTCGCAACTCGCGATAACTAATTATTTATATTATATTATTCAATTTCAAACCATACATTTCTAATAAGATATTCAAAATTTCAAATAGGACCATTGTATACATTTACACAGTCTAACACAGACTATTTGACGTTTCCGAAATTATGCATTTAACGTTAAAAACGTTAGCCGACTTAAAATAAATTTAGCGTGGATTTTTTTTTTTTATTACTAAATATAATTCATTTACACAAGAAATACCTGCGCTATAGGATTTTTAGGATAAGATAAATATCTACCTACTTATGTCTCTGATTGTAAGCACTTGAATAGATGAAACTGGTTTCTGTACATAGTTGGCAGTTTCTAAGTGTTCAGACTATACCCTGATCATGATTGAGTCATGTTTGTTCAACAGTTACATAAATACTTTGGGTCCCGGGCCTCTCAAACTATCGTAAGGGTATTGTTTTTGAATAACACGTTATTTCAAATATTACAGTGAACATTCCCTACATCTATATTTATATCTATAAGAATATTTATGATCCACTACCAGCCATAACCTTCCTGAAATATAATTGTGGATTAGGTCAAAAATGCACCACGCTAATCCAATATAGGTTGACACGCTTAGGTAATGAACTCAAACGAAGAGTCAGGTAAAATTGTGCACTGGTTTACTAAGGACTGACAGATTTACTTGCTCTGTTTACGAGACTTGCTTGCCCAGATTGTTCTACTAAGTTCTTATATGAAGATTTAACATTAATAGTGGACGTACCCCTTTGACACATACACTTGTAACATTGCAGATATAGCCAGAAACAAAGTAGCGTAGTTTTCAAGGCTACATACATGCCCAGGGAAAAGTAATTACTAAATGGTGAATATTAACTTTGTATTAGTAGAGAATAATAAGGTGTAATGCATTACCAATATCACTGTCTTATTTAAAAGCTTTATTACATAAATTTTGACATTTCAATTTCAAAAAAATCTAATGAAATTTTATTCAAATACATATGAAACCTTTATATATTTTTCATTATTTTAATTTGTAAGGTGATAACTATTTTCACTATCTTAATACTTAAGCTTGTTATGAGGGTTTTAGATGCACCCAGGTCTTGGGAGCCCAAAACAAACTTAGCTGGGTTTTTTGTTATCACTAACACACATAATCAATTGTTAATTAAAATAAACTGTAAAGTTAAAGCACAACCAATCTTTTTTACACTTTATGTGATCTAATAGGATTTATCTATAAGCTTACATTATTAAAAACTTTGAACTTATTGAAAGACGTAACAATAATGCTTTTACTCCATATCTCTCTCTCCAGTTGTTTCTTCATTACTGGAGATCGTGGTCCTGGTGGTGTCCTTGCAACCTAGTGTGGATTATTTGTTTCCACTGGCTTCTATCGGAGGCTAGTCTCGCTATTGTGTAAAATTTGCACTTAGTGGATTCCCTCAGCTGGTCTGTCCAGACAGATGGACTCCATATATACACTTCTAATAAATAGAATATTTTAAGAAGAGAAGAAAGCAGTGATAGCCTAGTGGTTAGGGCGTCAGCCTTTAATCAGAGATTGGCGGTTTGAATCCAGGCACGCACCTCTAACTTTTCAGAGTTATGTGCGTTTTTAAACAATTAAAATATCACTTGCTTCAACGGTGAAATAACATCGTGAGGAAATCTGCACGTCTGAGAGTTCTCAATACAGTGGACTCCCGGTAATCCGGCAAACATTATGCAGGGCAGTGTCGGACTATCGAATTTGTCGGATTATAGAGCACTGCCTAAGACCCCTATAGTCCGGATTTTTTTACGAAAGAGTACCTTGTAATCCGACAGATTACATATCTGATGACAAGAATCTATATATTATACGTACATATGTATCTACATTGAAGTAAAAATCGTTAATTTATGTAAGTCGAATTTAGTAAATTAAATAACAATTGAGAGCTTACGTTTTATTATAAAATTAAGCATAAATGCACATACATATCTACCAAAATAATCAAGAATTATTAATCAAAATCATGTAGTGAATACTATATCAAATTATGAAGCTTTGAAATATTCATCAATTTTTTTTAGTCGTCAAGTAGTAATTCTAAGTCATGTCGGATTACAGGGGGCGCCGGATTAGACAGGGCCGGATTATCGGGGGTCCACTGTAATGTTCTCAAAGGGGTGTGAAGTCTGCCAATCCGCACATGGCCAGCGTGGTGGACTATGGCTGATCCTTCTCATATTGAGAGGAGACCCATGCTCTGTAGTGAGCCGGTAATCGGTTGATCATGATGAAATAGAATATTTTATAAGTATGTCTAGCAATTATTATAACAGTTGTTATATAGATAAAAGGAAACATTAAGAACTACTAACTGAGGATAAGATAAAATGTTATAGAAATATTTGTAATTGAAAATGTTGATAAGATATTTATAATATTTAAAGATATAAATTTTGGATTCAACATGTCTGATATAAAAAAACTGTCTTGTTTTAACATTAATTGAACTCTGAGCTAATACATAAACGGAACAATGTTTCCCATACATAATATTGGTTATTAGGTCTTCTTCTTATTTTCAGACTTGGGCACGTTCTTTTGTATTTAATTTGATACTTACTGAGTATCCATTTATTTAGAGTATAGAGAACAGCCTATAGAGTCATTTTCGAACAACACAATGGACATTAATAAAATTTAATCCACAGACTTCGACCTGCAGTTTTACACTTCCGAATATTGGCTTGAAGTCACATCAATCATTACTGATCTATAGTGGCCTCTATCTATATTATCTTATACTTACTTAATGTTTAGTTCGTTCAAAACATTAAATAAATAATTAAATCTTTTTATTCTCATTAAATAGCAGTAAATAATTAAATATGTTTATTCTCATTATAAATAGCAGTAAATTATCTTATAGTGAAGTTAGCATAAATTTTAAAATATAACATGGATGTTGAATATTTTATTGATTTAATATTAACTAGGCTATAAATACTAGACCGAGTCAATCAACGATTTTTGTCTCAATAGTTTTTCTGATAGTACATCTAAGTGGTCAACTTTAAGTCAGCATATCGAAGTTTATATTGGAAATAACTAAACTTATAATTGGACCACACACAGTCCCAAGGCTGTAAAATTGCTCTCCTATATCAGGCGTAGGTACTACTCCATAATTATTTCATATTAATGCAAAACTCAGCATGTGGGCTTCGACAAATCGAGTATTGAATAGGTACACATTCCACACAAACTTGCGTATTGACGTTGTACCATGCCGGTAAGACATTTTATTTATTTAACATAGTTTGGTATACATACCTGAGAAAACTGTTCCCTGATCTCCACCAACTCCTCGTCGGTCAATTTTGAATTGTCTGCCATTGTCGCACTAGTAATATCACAAAAACAAAATTCACAACATCTACAAAAAGTACTGCGAGCGTAAAAGGCAGCGTAACACTTTTCTCTTACACTTATCTGTATAATTAAAAATGATATAAAAAATCACAGCACACCTAGCAACTTTATTCAGAAACGACCACAGTTTCACAGTCTATATTGCTTGGCGTTAATGCTTTTACTAGTCAGTAGTGAAGTAGGTACGATCGAAAACTTATGTCGACGATTCGACGACCAATGAACAGCCAGAAGCCACCTTGAGAAGTTGAGTCACTCGTCTCTTGGTAATGCCGTGTCTAAATTTCTAAGTTGTATTTATCAAGTAAACAAAAGAATATTATTAAAGACATAATTAAATTTACTGTATTTATGATTTTATTACAACTATTCTATTGCTGATATTTACATTTTTTTCAAACTGGTAAATGACGTTAAGTTTTAAGTAATGGCAAACGTTATCATATTAACTAGTGGCAATACTTTTGTTTATGTTATTTTAAACTAGATGGCGCCTAACAATACCAATTTTGTGCGACATCTATTTTATAGAAAGTAAACCATTATTACATTTTGGGAGCGCTAGTTTATCTACTCACCAACAGATGCCGCATTTTTTCTAGATTTTTCTGGAAACGTGTACAATTTTTATACAAATATGTCAGCGGTTCTCAAGTGAAAGGGCTGCAACAATATTTTATCAGCAGAATAGATTAATAAATAGTTATATTTCAACCCTGCTCCAATGCGAATAAGTCGGACTTTTATGTAAATTAAGAACGAAAAAAAAGGAGTAAATAAAACCTAACGACGACGAAAGCAGTAAGTAATATTGTGCTATGAGTATGAGTTTTTTTACAGAATCATCATTGCGTGAATTAAGGGCATTGAAACGATGGTGACTGAGCAAACAAAATGGAAATTTGAACAAGCTATAATAAACTTTTAGCTTAAAGGTTCTCCGTTCTGAAGACGAGTATATACTACTAAGAGAACTCTTAGTTAATCTCACGTTACCTGTAACTACAGGAAACTAAACCTAACAATATAATTATATATCATTAAAAAAATTTAATGATATATAATTATATTGTTTTTATAACATTTTACATATGAACATCATCACCTTCATTATGACGAAAATGACTATGATACAATACCTATAAAACGGCAAATTATTCTATGAATTTCTCTGAAATATTCTCAAAATAATGTTAAAATAAATAAAATTAATAAAAACACAAAGTCATTTTAAATAGCCAGTTCTAAAATCGTTGAAAACAATGACTTAACTAAAGCGACCCGCACCTAGAAACCCCTGACATCTCGAACATTCCACCCTTGTCTCGAAACGCACTGGCCGGTTTAAATACGCGGAGTTTGTGCTACTCGCCGTCAGTTGAAAACAAGCGACTGTGAGAGAAACACATATTGCAAGCGATCTGCACTCTTCGCCGGCATTCTACGGAATTGCGATATTATAATAAACATTCGTTGTGAACTGAGAAGCTAAATATCAAGAAAAATGTCTCTTCTACCGTTCCTGATTGACTATGAAATGGAGCGCCCCCGCCGTTTGCTCGACCAGCATTTTGGGCTTGGTTTGACTCCTGACGATCTGCTAAGCGTCATCGCTGGCGGTCCCGTCGTGAGCCGCGACTATTACAGACCTTGGAGACACATGGCTGCCGCTACAAGAGACCTCGGCTCCAGCATCAAAAGCGACAAGGACAAGTTCCAGGTGAATCTCGACGTCCAGCACTTCGCCCCGGAGGAAATCAGCGTTAAAACGACCGATGGGTACATCGTGGTCGAGGGAAAACATGAAGAGAAGAAGGATCAGCATGGTTTCATATCCCGTCAGTTCACTAGAAGGTACGCGTTGCCTGAAGGTTGCACGGCGGATACTGTGGAATCTAGATTGTCTTCTGATGGGGTATTGACTGTGACGGCGCCCAGGAAGGTCCCCCTGGCGGTGCAGGGCGAGAGGAAGGTACCAATCGCGCAAACTGGTCCCGTACGTAAGGAAGTCACCGATCAATCCAACGGAGATAAAGCTTAAGGTTTTTAACCCTCAATTACTTGGCTAGATGCCCACATACCAGCGAGTTTTAATTTTTTTTCATTCCAGTGATTTTGTTTATAAGACTGATAATTTTAGTTCTTTATTCACAATAATAAAGGATTTGTGTTAATTTTATAGTTTTATTTTCAAATCCAGTAACGTTAGCTTATTTCACACAATATCTTACGTACCTTACAAATGTAGGTGCCCTTTTCTACTCATTATAATATACTTATAAGTTTTTAACAATCCTCATAACAAACTGAGCAGTCTTCGCTCACGTAGGTATACCCTGACAATATATTCAAAAGCACTGACTCAAGGTACACTAGAACCCTAACGTAAGATGACTCTGAAATTATTTTATTATTATTATTATTATATTTTAAATCTATTTAGGTAATTTCTTTCATTTGTATTCAACTTTACTTTTAGTATGTTTTCATGTGGGTCCCTGACCTGAAATAAAAAGATTTTATTCATTTATAAAAGGTTAGTGTTTTTTCTAGTGTACCTAACCTAAGTAGGTACGAACTTGGGATATGGCTGTAGATTTATCTATTCAGTTAGACCACGACCTAGCTATTCAGTAACTTGTCAGCTCTGGATCAGCTCCAATAGTCATTTTGATTACTATAATAAGCAAGATATAAAATTTCGATGTTATAAGTAGATAAATATGTCATACATATCTATATCTTCACCAATAAATTGGAGGTTGTCTGACTTTATAAACTTAAATTGGGAAGGAGCATCACCAAAATAATTTGGGTCGATTCACACATAATGGCAGCGGCGCGGCCAGCACTTTCAGTGCGAAAGAATTTTAAACTTTATTTACAAAAGTAAAAGACCAGTATCGCTTGAAAAGCTCGTAAAGGTCTTGTCTGTGTTTGGGAAAGAGGTTAACCGTTGAACCTAACTCTGTTGGGCAGCGTTTGGAAAACTTCGATATATTTTCCCTTCCAGAATCTCTTGATTCGTGAGGAACCAGATTTCGAACAGCACCGCGATTCAGGTTGCCTGACATGATTTGTGGCTTTAAAAACTATAGACTACATAAGAAAGCCCACACAAAGAGATAACCTTGTTACGCGCTCTTCTGTCTCTTTTATCTTCTGATTTCTGCTTCGATAACCAAAGCAAGCTGTAATAGCCTAGTGGTTAGGGCGTCAGCCTCCTAATCAGCGGTCGGCGGTTCAAATCCGGGCACGCACCTCTAACTTTTCGGAGTTATGTGCGTTTAAATTATTATATCACTCGCTTCAACGGTGAAGGAAAACATCGTGAGGAAACCTGCACGCCTGAGAGTTCTCCATAATGTTTTCAAAGGCGTGTGAAGTCTGCCAATCCGCACACGGCCAGCGTGTTGGACTATGGCCGAACCCTTCTCATATTGAGAGGAGACCCGTGCTCTGTAGTGAGCCGGTAATGGGTTGATCATAATGATGATGATGTACGAAAGCAGCATAATGAAAAGTTGATGAATTATATATATATAATATGAGAGTACCACGCATTTTAAAATTAGGCATAATACAATTCAGCAGGTAGTTTTTTAACCATTTTTATCCACTTACAAAAGGGGCCAAAAGGGTGGTTGGAAGATTATATGAGTTTTATCTTTAAAAATAGCTTAAATCTTCTGTTAGATTATTAATTACAAGTTATTCCCGTTGTTCCGCTCAATAAAATAATTTAAAGAACTACTACTATTAGTTGTATTTGTTGACTGCGTTCTACCTACCTACTTATTCTATTTTTATTATAGATCGTTATGAATTCTTGAATAATTAATATCTATCGGCTTTTATGCCTGAAAATGATTCATTTTACAACTGTTCAAATATCTTTTATTTCATTTTACATACCTACCAATTAATTTTGTTCACGGATCAATTATTTTGTATTTAATGTATTTCGCGTGCCATTATGTGTTGATAAAAATTCGAGTTTTAGAACAAGAATTTAATGAAGTTTCAATACAATCGTTGTTTAGTTATTGCTGAATTAGTATGCGGAGTGGCTGAATGCGTCAGTGTTTTGTTGTGAAAATTACAATTAAACGATATTGTTAATATGAAAAGTGTGATTACACAGTTTCAAGTGCAATACATTTTGAAACAGGTAGGTACTCTAGAAAAATGAAACATCTATCAGTGGTCCAATAGACATTGAAATGTATAAAAACCGCGTGCCGTCACGGCAAATGGCATAACGCTTCCCGACCTTCATTCTCGACTCCCTTATGTACTTTCCGTCACAGGATACTAAAGTTGGAATCCTCGTAGCTTTCGCGTTAAGTTAATGAAGATTTTATTTAGTTTTATTTCATTACAATAAAGTCCTTGACTGCAATCTCACCTGGTGGTAAGTGATGATGCAGTCAAAGATGGTAGCGTGCTAACCTGTGAGAAGTATGGTAAGCCCATATCCAAATTGGTTTATACAGCGACATCGTGCCGCAACGCCTAATCGCTTGGCGACACTTCATTGTCGGTAGGGTAACTAGCAACGGCCGAAGCCTCCCACCAGACCAGACTCGAGCCGGGAATCGAACCCAGGACCTCCAACTTTATAATGTAACAGCGCACGCACTGTGCCACGGAGGACGTCAAATATTGGTCTATGGATACACAGAGAACTAAATCCCTTTTAGTAATTAAGAATTGATTTTATTGTTTATCATATATGTGGATTCAAGATGTCGTGATAAATAAATAAATGGGAATAGTACTTCTTCCATGATTAAATCTATACAAAACACTGACTTAGTTACATCTGCTCAGAAAATAAATAGTCTCATTATTTTAATGAATTTCAGTTGTATGCAACAGTGACATCAGGATGGTTGACTGTGACAGCGGGGTTTGCTTTCGGGTTCAGTGCAGTTCTTCTACCGGAGCTGGAAAAGGACGAGGACTTTGCTTACGACGTTGAAATGGCTTCTTGGATCGGTAAGAGAAGATTTTTTAAATTATTACTTGAGCAGATGAGGCTAATGGAGGGTCATAGACGGGATTAGGGTCGCAGCCCAAGGGGATCGAGCTTTCGATCAAAGATAATAAAGAAAGTGTACTTCAACGAAATAGTTTATTTAACTTTCCAATTCACAACTACAAGTCAATGTGAATTGAAATGTTAATTGGGGTTTAAATTGCCCAGATGTTAAGCTGTGTCTCACTGATAAGACTGTGATATCATGAGAGGTCATCGAAATTAAATATTACTTGTTTTAACGGAAGAAACCTACTTGCATGAGTTTCTCCATAATGTTCTCAAAGTCGTGAAAATCAAAATCCGCACTTGTTTGTAATCGTGGACTACGGCCAAAACCCTCATGCTGAAAGCAGAACCGCGCCCTATTTAGAAATGGAATGGATAGTGAGCTGTTTAGTCCCGCGGGAACACCAGGATTAGGGATTTCTTAATAAGATACGTTGGCTTCATTGTAAAACTATATTCACCACCGGACTGACATAACTGACATTACAAAAACAAGAGATATATAAAATATATAAAACCTACATACGTCACACCCCCACACTTAATCAAAAACATAACGTCCACGTCACCCCTCCACACTTAATTAAAACATATCAATATATATAACAAAATAAAATAACAACTTAATTACTAGTCTATATCTAAGGGAAATCTAACTACTGGTTTAACTAACCGTCCAGAGCGAGTTACGCGTAGTGGTGTTGCATTAGGTGCAGCGTCAGTTGCCGACTCGTGCTCATGCGCCCCTCTGGCGTCTGCGCTGTTCATCGCGCTGGTAACGTATTCTATATCGTAGTTATATCCAGAGAGAATGATAGCCCAGCGCTGCAACCTACCCGCGGCCATAATCGGTATGCCGGTCTTGTTGCCAAATATTGCGACGAGTGGTTTGTGATCCGTACGTAATGTAAACTTCCTTCCATACAAATATTGATGGAATTTTTTTATGCCATATATAATCGACAACGCTTCCTTTTCTATCTGCGAGTAGCCTTTTTCAGCTCGATTCAATACACGCGACGCGTACGCAATAGGTTTCTCTATGCCCGCCGCCGTGACTTGCGCTATGACCGCCCCGACACCTAAATTACTCGCGTCTGTAGTTAATATCAGTGGCAGTTCGGGGGAATAATGCGCCAGAATTTCTTTAGATTCTAACAAACCTTTAATTTTTATAAATGCTTGCTGACACTCGTCCGACCACTCGAATCTACAGTCTTTTTTTAATAATCTATAAAGAGGAGCTAATATAGTTGAAATATTTTTTATAAATTTGGCATAATACATGATCATCCCTATAAATGATCGTAGCTCTGTTACATTTCGGGGTGCCCGAATCTCTTTTATTGCTTGCACCTTCTTAGGACATGTTTGAATCCCGTCTCTGGAGATTATGTACCCCAAATAAGTAACAGAGTCTTGAAAGAAAAAACATTTTTCTTTTTTTATCTTCAACCCGTATTTTTGTAGTCTACTAAATACTTCATGTAGGATTTTAAGATGTTCGCTATCCGTTTTTGCCGTTATGATAACATCATCTAAATAAACTCCCACTGTAGGCAAATCTCCAAATATCTGATCTAATTTCCTCTGAAAAATTCCGGGGCTCGAGGCCACCCCATAGATCAGCCTGTTGAACTGAAACAGCCCCTTATGCGTGTTAATAGTAGTACATATTTTTGAGTCATCCAAGGGAAATTGAGCGTACGCCTGGCTAAGATCAATTTTGGTAAATTTTTCCCCGCCGTTTAATTTCACTAGCAAATCATCTATGCGTGGCACGGGGTATCTATCTACTTCCAATTGTTTATTTAAAGTTAGCTTAAAATCCCCACATATCCGGATAGTGCCATCTGACTTCATGACGGGCACGATTGGTGTAGCCCAATCTGACGTCTCAACCGGAGTAATAACGCCGTCCGTTACCATTTGTTCAAGCGCGTGTTCTACCGGTTCCCTCATAGCAAAAGGCAACGGACGGGCGCGCATGAATACGGGACGTGCACCTTCACGCAGACGCAGGCTCACCAAGCCACCAGTAAATCGCCCTAGCCCGTCAGCAAACACATCAGAGTACCTGGCACTGAACAGACCGATGTCAAACTTCTCGTCATGCCCTACATAATTATTAGTATGTTCCCTAGAAGGCAATGCAATACCTAATTCTTCTATCCATTCCCTACCTAACAACGAAGTTGTGCCATTATGCAGGACATACAAATTTAATTGACGCGTCGTGTCCTTATATCTAACGGTAGGTTGTAACCTCCCTATGACCTTTACCTTCTCACCTGTATAATATCGTAAAAACAAATCACATTTTCTCAATTTACAGCTCCTGCTAAATATCTTTTTAAAACAATTATAACTTATACAGGAGATAGAACTACCGGTATCGATTTCCATTTCGAGTGCCTTTCCTTCTACATTCAATGACATCATATAAGGTTTATACCTACATAACATCCTTAAATTATAACATACACTAACCTCGTCTCTTTCCGATTCCACTTTGTTACTAAGCATTTCGGTAACATGATTATGTCTTACTTGAGGTACTTTGGGGCATACCCGCTTTAAATGACCCTGTACGTTGCATATTCGACATACATAGAACCGGAACCGGCACGAATACGGATCGTGCGAGCCTCCACACACTCGGCACGCCGTATGCTGTACTTCTGAGCTGGCACCACCTGGAGATATCCCTGCCCTTGAGCTGACTCTGCCGCCGCTGCTCAAACACATGGTTCTGTCCCCGTTGCGCCCCCGTTCTCTCGCCGCCAACGGGTAACCACGACTTGTCCCTGGTCTCACTCCCATCTGCTGTTTCTGCGACATTGCTGTCTGTTCCTTTCTTGTCTGAAAGCTATCGTTGAAAAACAACTTGCCCGACTTTAATGAACTGCTGTCCCGCTGTGACCCGCAGTCATTCACCTCTGCCGCATCCTTCTCTGCCGCTTCTAAAACAGTTGCCAACGAGAAAGCTTTCCGGAAATCTATCTCGCCCTCAGCGAAGAGCTTCTGTCTGATATTATCATTCAATAAACCACAAACCAACTGATCCCTTAAGTTTTCATCAATGCCCGACTTGAAATCGCAAGTCATGGCCATTCCCTTTAAAACTGCTACATATTCTGCTATCGTTTCCCCACTCTTCTGTTTACGCTGTCTAAACTTATATCGCTCAGCTAAAATACTTGGCTTTGGCTGTAAATGGTCTATCATTATTTTCACCAAGCCCGTAAAACTAATAGCGGTGGCCTTCCTTGGTGCACACAACGTCACCAACAGTTCATAAGCTTGGCTTCCCATAACCGTTATTAAAGTGGGCACTTTCAAATTTTCTTTCACATCATTTATAAGAAAATACTGTTCCAAACGTTCACTATATAAACGCCAATTACCGGAAACGGGATCAAACGTCTCGATCTTTCCAACAGCCATTATGAATTTCAATGTTCAGTATGCCAATCCACTATTTTCTTTCAGTTGCATTCGATCAAATTAACCGAATCCCTTTTTGCAAACATGAGTCGTCCTCGTCGCCAATGAGCTGTTTAGTCCCGCGGGAACACCAGGATTAGGGATTTCTTAATAAGATACGTTGGCTTCATTGTAAAACTATATTCACCACCGGACTGACATAACTGACATTACAAAAACAAGAGATATATAAAATATATAAAACCTACATACGTCACAGATAGTGATGATGATGATGAAATGCGCTTTTTTGTAGCCAATTATTTACCTTTTCTTTTCTTATTAACAGAGTTTAGATATCATACCTTTTAATAAATGTGTGTGGTCTACCAAGGTGATGCTGAAAATAAAAAAATACTAATATTTCCTTCTTTATTTACTTATTATTAAAATAATACGCATTCGTTGTAATACTCCTTTTTATGAATAGCTGTGTTGTTTATATTTTAACGCTTTAACTCCTTGGCAACTGAGTTCATGAAAGTTGTCATGAAATTCCGTGGGAAAACTAACAGCTCCTCTTGGATTTAATACGCGCTAGAGAAGCTAGTCTTTATGCTACTTAGAGGCGTCAATAACTTGTTAAACCTCTTCGTGTATTTGGTCGTGGCTAGCTTCAACCCTACTGATAAAGACGTAGCACAAAGCGAAATAGCGTACCGGTACAATGTTGCGTAGAATCTTGAGTTCATTATACCTTGCCTTGACGACTATTTCATGGTATAGATGGTAGCGGGCTAACCTGTTAGGAGTATGGTAAGCCCGTGGTAAACCCTTGGTATACCTTGGTTTTTATGAAACATCATGCCGGAAAGCTACCTCGCTTGGCGGCACGTCTTTCTGTGTTTGGTGGTCACTGGCTTCGGCTGTATCCTCCCATCAGACCAGCCCAGAGAAAAAACATAAATGTTGAATCTTCTGTTTGTTTTCAGCTTCAATAACCCCTCTATCTATGGTGTTTGGATGTCTCGGTGCGGGCTATCTTATCGACAGCGTTGGAAGAAAAACCGGACATATAGTGCTCGCCGTTATATCCTTCATAAGTTGGATAATTATAGCATTCGCTAACAACAACTCTTACATGCTTATAGGAAGGTTTATAGCCGGATTATCCGTTGGCTCCAATAGACCCGTTTCTTTAGTATACATAGGAGAAATTACAGATCCAAAATACAGAAATTTGACGCTTATCAGTCCTTCTATAGCTCTGGGTTTAGGAATACTGATCAGCCATCTTCTGGGAGGATATGTTTCATGGAGACGCTGTTGTTACATTTATGCAGCTGTAAACTTTTCATGTGTGATATTATTGTTATTTTTACAAGAAAGCCCTTTATGGTTGATATCGAAAGGGAAGATTGCTGAAGGTACACAAGCTTTTAAATGGTTTAGAGGTGAAAATATTGACTCGGAAAAGGAGTTGCAGTTGGTTTTACTACGACAGAATCAACAATGTGACCAATACTATTACAAGGACATCATGAGCATGTCATTCCTTAAACCACTATCAACTGTTTTTCTTTTGTCCTTTGTTCAGTTTAACGGGGTGAATATTTTCAGTTTTTACGCATTACAAATGATTGATGTTACGTTCAAGAGCAGTATTGATCCTTTCGCATTTATGCTTGGCATTGACGTTTTAAGATTCGCTATAATATTTATTATATTAGGATTTAATACATTTGTACCCCGCACGATTTTCTTCTTAGTTGTAAATTTTGGTTGTGCTTTTTCCTTATTTATATTAGTCGGTTATCTGTTACATCTTGAAAGCTTTGGGTGTGTATGGCTATCTATAACAATCACAGTTTTCTTTGTATCATTTGGTGGGTGTGTAGTCGCATTGGCTTGGTCATTTGTACCCGAATTATTTTCAGCAAATATCAGAGGATTAGGGTCAGGAATCGGTGCAGCTATGTCGTACTTTATGTTGTTTGTTTGTGTTAAAATCTCTCCCGCATTTATGGCGACATATGGAGAAGCGGCAATGTATGCCTCGTATGGTGTTATCACATTAATTAATACCGTCATATTGTGTTTTATACTTCCTGAAACGAATGGTCGTACTTTGCAGGATATTGAAGATAGTTATAAGGAAAGTAAAACTGCTGTATCACCTTTATAATCATTTTATACAACCATTCATTGTAAATTCTAAATGAGAATGTGTAGGTGTCTTGTCTGAACGGAATATAAAAAGTATTAACGATTTATGTAGGCATATTAAAGTTGGTGATGTTACCCTTTCTTATTTGTACACGAGAAATATTTAGACCAAAATCTTCGCAAATAATTTGATTTTGTAAATATATATTTTAGGAAGCGGTGATAGCCCAGTGGTTAGGGCGTCAGCCTCCTAATCAGAGGTCGGTGGTTCGAATCCGGGCACGCACCTCTAACTTTTCGGAGTTATGTGCGTTTAAAAACAAAGAAATATCACTTGCTTCAACGGCGAAGGAAAATATCGTGAGGAAACCTGCACGCCTGAGAGTTCTCCATAATGTTCACAAAGGCGTGTGAAGTCTGCCAATCCGCACATGGTCAGCGTGGTGGACTATGGCCAAACCCTTCTCATATTGAGAGGAGACCCGTGCTCTGTAGTGAGCCGGTAATGGGTTGATCATGATGATGATGATGATGAAATATATATTTGTACTAACTTATTTTTGTTTTACTATTTCTTTGTACTTTTATGTGTATTTTTGTTGTTCGTGTCTTGTTAAACGATTGTTATTGTAGCGGTAATACGTTTCTATTTACTTTTCAGCTTCAATAACCCCTCTATCGATGGTGTTTGGATGTCTCGGTGCGGGCTATCTTATCGACAGCGTTGGAAGAAAAACCGGACATATAGTGCTAGCACTCATATCCTTAATAAGTTGGCTTATTATAGCGTTCGCTACCAACACGACGTTTATGCTACTAGGAAGATTTATAGCCGGATTGTCCGTTGGCTCCAATAGACCCGTATCTTTAGTCTACATAGGAGAAATAACAGATCCTAAATACAGAAATTTCACACTCTTAGGCCCCTCTATAATGCTTTGTGTAGGGATATTCATCAGCCATCTTCTTGGAGGATATGTTTCATGGAGACAATGCTGTTACATTTATGCAGCTGTAATTTTATTGTGTGTCATATTATTGCTATTCTTGCGGGAAAGCCCTCTGTGGTTGATAACGAACGGGAGGATTGACGAAGGTAGCCGAGCTTTTAAATGGTTTAGAGGTGAAGGTGTTGCCGCGCAAAAGGAGCTGCAGTTGGTTCTACTGCGGCAGAATGAAAAATCTAACCGATACATTCACAAAGACATCGTGAGCATATCATCAAGCCACTGTTGACAGTTCTCCTGTTATCTTTAACACAATTTACCGGGGTGAATGTTTACAGTTTTTACGCAATAGAAATGATTGAAGGTACGTTTAAGGGCGGTGTTGATCCTTTTGCATTTATGCTGGGCATTGATGTCTTGAGATTTGTTAGCATATTTTTCATTTTCGCTTGCAACAAATTCATGCCGCGCAAAATGTCCTTCATTCTTTTCAATTTCGGCTGCACTTGTGCCTTATTTATTTTAGTCGCCTACTTGTTTTATATAGAAAGCTTTGGGTGTGTGTGGTTATCCGTAACAATAACAGTGTTTTTTATATCATTTGGTGGATGTGGAATAACATTGGCTTGGTCATTCGTGCCCGAGTTATTTTCGGCTAATTTAAGAGGATTAGGATCGGGCATTGGCGCAGCTATGTCGTACTTTATGTTGTTTGTATGTGTTAAAATCTCTCCCGGATTTATGGCGAATTATGGTGAAGTGGCAATGTATGCCACTTATGGTGTGATAACATTAATTAATACCATCATATTGTGTTTTGTATTGCCGGAAACGAGTGGTCGTACATTACAGGACATAGAAGATAGGTATAATAAAACTAAAGCTTCTATTGAATCTACTGCTTTGTAAGAATTTATTAGTAATAATATTTTCGAATGTTTAAATAGTTTCGCTGGTCACTTACTATAAGCTAAATTTATCGCAGTACCTATTCGTTGTGTTTATGCTAATTGCTTAGGTTTTGAAGAGATAGAAAATTACAAATATAATAGGGCACAATATTGAAAAATGCCATTGATTGTTATTATTAAACGATACCTATTTGTTGTTTAAATTGTACTGTTGGCAGTTCATTTACCTCTACTATAAATGTTTTCAAAAATATGTAATTCTTTTAGATATATACATATGTATGAATCTCAACTGTATAGTTGATTTTAATGAGATATATTATTTATAAATTTGTAAATGTATATAAAAAAAATATATATAAAAAGTACCGACTTACAACTCTACCCAACTAGTGGGCTTTCTCCCACATTAAAGTCGACCTAGTTTTATTCTGAGCTTGAATCAATCTAGATATTTATAAACTTTTAATTATAGGACTGGAGTACGATTGTGAGAGTCATTAAAAGATAAATTTAAAGGTTATAAAATAATAACAGTGCATAGCCAATATATATATGAAAATTTAATGTATATTCATAAAAATATTGATAAATTCAAGAAAAAAATGGACTGTAACGCACTGAACATCAGAAGTAAAAGTAAACTTGTAATATCGTTTAGTAGGCTGCACAATATAAGTAACTCATTCAAAGGAAATTGTATTTTATTTTATAATAAATTACCTATTGATAGACATATAGATGAGTGTCAATAAGTTCAAAGTTTTTATAAAACGAAAGCTTATTGAAAAATCCTATTACGATTTTAAGGATTATATAAACGATAAAAAAGCTACGGTGTGAATTACTCTCCATAGGAACTATAATTTATTATTGATAATGTGAGATGGTGATAACAAAAAAAAAGAAAACCCGGCTAAGTTTGTTGCGGGCTTCTTCTTAGACCATGGCGCGTTTGAAACCTTCATAGCTTTAGTTTTAAGAAATGTAGTTAACGAATGTAGTTATCACCATCAAATCACTGCTATGTAAGTTGTTGATTCGTCAAAAGCGCCTTTTAAAGGACTATTTCAATAAAGATTATTTGAATTTGAATTATAAAGCAAACACTTATAGAAAAGTCCTATTACAAAATTGAGGATTATATAAATGATAAAAAAGCTCCTCCGTAGCAAATCAAAAAGCTAACTCCGTAGCAAATCAAAATTTATTATTGATTATGAGAGATGGTGATAACAAAATAAAACCGGCTAAGGCTACTTCACAGAGGGCGCAATTTGAACCCTCTTAGCTTCAGTTTTAAGTTGGTGAGTGAAGTTTTATGAGTGAAGTGATGGTCACTTCACGAATAGAAAAATAGTGGAAATTGGGTTATGAACGATTCATAGATGCCTGTAATAGGTTTTCATACATAAAGATATTTTGATTTGATTTTGATTTAGAGATTCGTGTGCTACTGATGATATGAAGCTGTAATAGCCTAGTGGTTAGGACGTCCGCCTCCTAATCAGAGGTCGGGGGTTCGAGCCCTGGCACGCACCTCTAATTTCTCAGAGTTATGTGAGTTATTAAGCAATTTAAATATCACTTGCTTCAACGGTGAGAGAAAACATCGTGAGGAAACCTGCACGCCTGAGAGTTATCCGTAATGTTCTCAAAGGCGTGTGAAGTCTGCCAATCCGCACATGGCCAGCGTGGTGGACTATGGCCAAACCGTTCTCATATTGAGAGGAGACCCGTGCTCTGTAGTGAGCCGGCAATGGGTTGTTTATGATGATGTGCAACTGAACTAGCATCAATGAAGACTTAAAATAGATCGGTAGTTTAAAAACTTGTATTTGAACTTATTTAGCTGACTCATTATTTTTTTATTACTATTTCTGTCATAATCAAAATAATATTTATGAAATTAATGCAACTTTTGTAACCCTTTGAGCACAATTTAAAACTACTGTCAAGGATTTTTTCTTAAATAAATTCTTAATATTCTCAAATCTACATTGAAAATTTGCATTATCCGGATATTACCTGAACGATAAAGGTTTTAGTGTACCTAAAGTACTTATGTTTTAAAAATATGTATAAGCAAATTAAAATGTACATTAAATGATTTAAATAAAGATTTGTTGTTTTTCTGGTATTCCATGTCCTTTTTATTACATAATATATTTTAACAACAATTTACCTTTACCTCTCTACAGTTTCTAACACTTTGAAGAAAACACAGCCCCTTTCTTTAAAAGTAATTTATTTTGAATAAAAATTTAGAAAAACAAATCACAGTCTCACATTAGGCACATAATAATTCAATTAAATAACAAAAACTATTCTGACATAACTACTTCTTCTCTGTCACAATATCTTCTTGAACTTCCTTCCTGACTGGACCCGTGTGAGTTATAGGAACGTTCCTCTCACCTTTGAGGGTATCAGCTTTTCTAGGCGCTAAAACGGTCAACACACCATCAGATGAAAGCCTTGATTCTATTGCATCAGCATCCGTATCTTCTGGGATCTTGAATTTCCTCACAAAATGTCTCGAAACGAATCCATGCTCGTCCTGCTTCTCTTCGTGCTTGCCTTCGACCACAATATTGCCATCAGCTGTCTTAACAGTTATTTCATCCGGCGCAAAATGCTGAACGTCGACGCTTATCTGCCATTTATCTTTCTCCAGTTTGATTGATGAGCCAGCGTCTTTGGGCCAGAAGATTCTGTATCTTGGAACGACTGGGCTCGTAGTTGCAGTGAAGAGGTCCTCCGGTGTCAAAGCCAGGCCGAAGTTCTGGTCGAGGAGACGACGCGGCCACCGTGGGAGGTCGTAGTCGAAGAAGTACGGTGCGAGCGACATTTTCGTATTATTTAACATCCAATGTTCAACGCTTCTAGTTTTAGTTTGTGTATGTTACAGTTTCGTCGCCGTCCTATTTATATAGACCGCGCACCGACGCGAAGTTCACTACGTACGTTACGTCTGTGCAATCGAGAAATTTCTCGGTGCAGACTAAATCTGCCGTACAAAATAATGAATCATTTCGTATTATCGTGTGTTTATCATACTCTAAACTGAGGATCGACGTTTAAAAATAGATCTCATGTATTTTTAATCACTATTCATGTACAGAATTAATACCGTAGATATATTCAGGTGTTTACCTTATTTCTAAGTCATCATGTTATAAATAGTCTAATGTTTTGAGTACTTAGCAATATTGTTATTTATATAAATGCAATTCAGAAGATAATAGAAACACATAGAAATACAATGCACAAATAGATTTCACAATAAATCAATAGCGTTCTACATATCTGACCTATTTTTCCTTTCTTTTTATATGATATATACAAAAAATATTTATATTTTTATGACTGTATCAAATCCTTATACATCTTTCTTATTCATTTTTCCATTCCCATCATTGACATATTTAAATATCTTCCGGGCTGTACTTTGGGGTTTTTTTTTGAATATAAATTATTAGAGCAAGGTACAATAAGCCATTACTTATCGGGTGGTTGGCTTGAAGGTTTGTCTTCGATTGAGCACACAGTTTCATCTGGTTCAGCTTTTTTAGAGGTGCAGGAAATCGGTATTATGGTTTCGCAAGGCCAGTTCTGGTTGCAAGTTTTTCTATGCGCTGTTATAGTCAAATAGCCATCGGGAGATAATTTTGATTCAATCCGATCGGCACTGCATCCCTCTGGGAGTTTAAATTTCCTAGCGAACTGTCTCACAAGGCAACCTCTCTTGGTCTTCTTTTCTTGCTTCCCTTCTATGATAACGTATTCCGAACGCGCCTTGATTCTCAACTCTTCTTTGGCGAACTGGTGAACGTCTATACATAGCTGGAACTTTTCTTTACCTATCTTTACCACTGGTCTTATGTTCCTGGTTTGTTTTATCCAGGAATACAGTTTTGGACGGAGGCTTGCATTGAATAAGGGACTGAGTATCATGTCTAGATGTATTACAGTTGTATGTTTCTAATAATTTTCATTTTATTTAAGGTATTGTTATGTAAATATACTGCAAATGTCACATATGACCAACGTGAATATTTGCATTGAATGACACTGAAATTGACATGATAGGTACTCCTTGCTGAATATATCAATCTCCTTAGTGACTTATCTCCATCGACGTCCTACTACTTTATGTCCAATTGGCACAGATGAACGCCATAAACAAGAATTGAATTGGATTTAATAAACGCCAAACCGAAAAAAAAGGCGGGAGACTTCGTATATGGCGGACGCGGTTTTATTCTCGCTTTTCTTTAATTAATGTTTGCTGGCTAATTTTTTAAAAGGACTGGTGTTGGTTGTGTCGTGGACATTATAGTTTTGGTGTCGTTTATGTAGTGGCTAGTTTTTTGAATGGTTAACATGTATTCATTTGGGATAAGTTTGAGGGAGCCGCGTCCGCAGAGTGCGAAGTTTACCGCCATTTTATCTAACTTCAATTCTGCATTGCTATAAACTTGACATTGGCTAATTTAAAGCCATAAAAAGAAAAGACACGCGACATTGACGAATTAAATTTTGTTGTTGGAGCAAAACAGAAAGCCTTTAAAGATAAAGAATATTATTAATTTAAAAGTGGGTTTGTTGGTTTATACCAGCGTGATGCGTAAACGCATTGTCCAGCGTGAAGAAAAAAAAAAATCCCTGACGAACCTACATGATCTATTATTTAATTCACGAATTCATATTAAAAGAAAGGACTAGTTCCGTAGAGCAACGCTGTTATAATGTGGGAGTCCCCATTAATCTAATCTCGTAGCTTTCTTCGGCTTCGGCTAGAGAAACCACCCTACTAGTATAGACATACCGCCGATATATCATAACAGATAAACGACGAAAAAAAAATTTTCTTTGATAAACTGTTACTTATTACACAGAGACAGCACTAGTGGTTATTTGCAAAGTAGAGAAGATTAGATAAGTCGTAAAGTGATATTTGCACGGTTGCGATGTAGTATTTCGACATCAAGCGGATTATAATTATTATCTTAAACTAGATTCTTTATGTTTAAAATTATGTACAATATTAACTTCATTTTGTTCTAACTATCGCTATATTGCAGTGTAACTTAAACTGCATGTTGTGTTTACTTCAAGACGATTTTACATACAATAAGCATGTAAATTATTATGTAACTATTTATTTATTTATTTATTACAGGATAAACATTAAAGTATCGCCTTTCTAAAAAAAAAAGAATGAGTGAAATCGGATATTGATTCGTTGGTGGGAGAAGTTGTGGGAGGCGCCCGAGACGTGATGGCACAGGCGGTGGCATGCGCGTGAGCTGCGCGCTTTACTAGACAGTACTTGGACATTGCAAGATTACTTTATTTTTCTAAAATAAGACTTTTTCTAAAATAAAAGTAGCCTAATTTACTCCCTATTATAGTAGCTACCTGCCAATAAAAGTAAAAATCGGACCAGGCACCAGCCATTTCAGAGATTAGCCGGAACAAACAGACAGACAGACATACAAAAATTGTAAAAAATGTTATTTTTGTGTATGTACCGTACCATATACATATTCATATGCATGTAGTAAAAAACGGTTATTTCAATATTACAAACAGACACTCCAATTTTATTTATTTGTATAGATTACTAAACCTAAAACGGTTTTGTTTATTGGTCTTATACACAGCCAAAAAATATAACAATAATAAAATAAACCTCTTCATTTTGACGACCTCCGTTGGCGCAGTGCGTACGCTGTCGCATTTTAAAGTTGGAGGTCTTGGGTTCGATTCCCGGCTCGAGTCTGGTATGGTGGGAGGCATTGGTCGTGGCTAGTTACCCCCCTACCGACAAAGATGTGTCGCAAAGCGATTTAGCGTTCCGGCACGTTATCGCATAGAAACCAATTAGGAGTGTGAGTTTACCATACCCCTAAAAGGTTAGCCCGCTATCATCCTAGGCTGCATCATCACTTACCACCAGGTGAGATAGCCGTCAAGGAGTAACTTGTAGTGTACAAAAAAAAACAAGGTAGTTTTTATTCTGCAAAACGTAGGTTTGCAATATGGACTACGGAATTTTTTGGTTTGTCCTTCTTTAACTCGCCAACTTTTGCGTTATATTATTTTACGTAGGTTTGTTTATACCTTGGTACCGTGCCTTGGTTGTCATATTTGATTTAGTACTTTACTATAGGCTATTATTTTTATGTCGGTCAAAGAGGATACAGACACAATGAATGTTGGAGCTAGCGTAAGTATGCGACAAATAATTTTACTGAAATCATGTTAATATATATTTTACAAGTTTGCCTCGTTAGAATCGTCGCCCAGTCGTAAGAATATTCAACAAAGGATCGCGAGTTCTTGGGTTCGATTACAGAGTGGGGTCTAAAATTGTTAGACGAAACAGTTGTTTACCGTCATTTTATCTGTACTACCCTGGAGAGGGACGGAAATCGGCGGTCCCAGTTATTATTTTTATTCACTAGCATGTGATAGTTTTAAACCCATTATCCAGAATTGAATCAAGATGTTGGATCAAATGCTTTTAAACCCCTCAAGGCATGTCTTCAGCTTTGGTTTTTTAGTCTCCTGATAGGTAATTAATAATTTTTATCATCCCAACGAAATCGGGACTATTTTATCTTAACTCTTCAGCTTTGGTTTCATGATAATGAATTTTTATTTATTATCCCAACGAAGTCTAGACTACTATAAACTTCGTTGCATTTTTCTAAACAACGTAAAAAGAGTTCGTATTTACCTAAGCATATAGGTACCTACGTTTATAGTCTGCTTTACAGTAGATAGTAGGTAGTTAGTTAAAAAGAAACACAATTTAATAAACTTAAAACGATTTATTTAAATAAAACTTAATAAAAACATAAAATCAGTCTCGCAGTTTCTTTGCAGTGGAAGGGTTCATAAATATTAACATGTTAATTACTTCTGGTCTTCTACTACATCACCTTTATCCATAATTTCTTTTTGAATGGGGCCAGTTTGCTGAATTGGGACGTTTCGTTCATCCTTCAGAGCCGAGGGTTTTCTCGGAGCAATAACCGTCAACACACCATCTGAAGAAAGCTTAGATTCAACTGTATCAGGATTGCAGCCTTCAGGAAGAGCGTACCTCCTCACGAATTGCCTAGAAATGTAACCATGCTGGTCCTTCTTCTCCTCATGTTTACCTTCGACAATAATAAAACCGTCGGCCGTCTTCACGCAAATTTCTTCTGGGGCAAAATGTTGCACGTCCAAATTCACTTGAAATTTATCCTTATCCGCCTTGATATTGGATTCAAGCTCGCGCGCAGCATTGGCCAGTTGTTGCCACGGTCGGTAATAGTTCTTGGTGAGCATAGGAACAGTTGCCACCGTCAGCACGTCGTTTGGAGTGATGGTTAGTCCAAAATCTTGGTCTAGCAAACGGTTTGATCGGTAACCTGGCCAGTTGTAACGAAATACGTACGGTAGAAGAGACATTCTTTCAAATGATTCACAGAACTTCAGATAATATAACGAATATCAACTTTGCAATTCAAAAGTTTACAAAACTTGACTCGCACTTCGCAAGATCGCAGTGTTAACTCTTCGTTAGTTCAAATTCAAATACTTGAGCCACGCACGCTCGCTCGCCTTTTTATACCGGCCGCGCCATCTATTGAGGAGTAGAAATTTCTCGAAAAGTATCGACAACGCATGCGCACCTTGTACCTACATAGAATCAATGAATGTTCCCGAAATTTGCCGGCCGGCTTTATCATATTTTGTATACAATACGCATACAATAGAAATATTTACGTACCGGCTTCATGTTTTTATCTGTTATACAGCTGTTTTTGATTACTTAGGCATCACCTGGTGTTATTTTCGTATGAATTTGTGTCTATGACATATAGGTATACTATAAGTTAGATATTACGGCGGCGCTATGTATAAAAAACTACAATATCTGTCTACGTAGGTTTTACTACAGTCTGCACTAGATAGTATGTACCTAAGGGCGTATTGACGGTCATACTAAAGGTCAAGAGACACATTTATTTTCAGGTTATTCAAGCACCGGTAGGTTAGATATGCCTGTAGTATATATACAAATTTCTAAATGAAACAAAAGTCATTAAATTATCCCCGAAGCACGGGCTAGGAGACCGCCTATTTCCTAACTCCGGCCTAGTACTTACCTACCTACTAAGATATTCAACAGAAAAATCCAATACCTAACAATTGTTGGCCTACCCGGTACATGGATATCGGGGTTCGGAACTGACCATGATAACTACTAGATCAACGAGGCAATCTAATATGCTTACTACTACTCTAACTACTCTTAAAAGTTCCTAGTCTTGAAGAATTGATAAGAGAGATGAACGTATGATGAGCAAGAGTTATAATCATCATCACCATCCTTAAGGTTTAAGTGTCTATCATAAGAAACAACACATTTATGGGCAGAACTATAATTCAATAAACTGTACGTCATTCTTTTTCAGTATTTTAATTAGTATTAATTAGGCATTGGTATTTTTACCTGCCTATTACTAAGTTAAGAACTTGCAGTCTAAAATATCTGGTCCTAAAAATATGGCAAATCTACAGGCAGACGATAAAATAACTTCTTTAATTTTCATATAATCGCATACTTTATTACCCAAATCAACATTCCATCAGGATAACATGTCATAGACAATTTTTTTTATTCACCTTTTCCAAAACGCATAAATAAACTTGGGTGTTCATTTTAAAATCCTATTTCTAATCAAAAAGGTTACATATTTTCATAAAACTCAAGATTCCTAATTCGAAAATTCGAGTAGATATACAAATGTAACCTTGAAGTTATGTATACTGACCTACACTAAAGCGAAAGTTCCAGAAAAACTCGCGCAGACAGCTGCTGGGGGCGGTCGCTGTACGAAATTCTAGAATCGACGAGACGGGTCGATAACATTGTGCGTGCAGGAGTCCTCAACTGGCTACGTGTAGCTTTATTGAATTTATTTGATGAAATTGTAACATTACCATCAATTTACATGCATTTTATATTTTATTAAAAAAAATTATATATCACTAACATGAAACAAAAACAACTAATTTCACTTAAGGAAACTTTTTATGTTACATCTCTAGTGTGTTTTGTACGTATTGTGTTAGTAACATAGTATGTATGTAACTTTTTTTTATCAAATTAAAATTAAAATTCAGAATAGCTTTATTCAAAATAGATTTATTATTGATTATGTGAGATGAAGCTGTGATAGCCTAGTGAAGCTGTGATAGCCTAGTGGTTAGAGCGTCAGCCTCCTAATCCTAATAATAATGATGTTTAACTATTAAAAAAAATCGTTATTTATATCTATAACACCAACAAATAAATATACAAACAGATAAAAAAATTAAGTTATCGTGGGACTCCTTTTTTTCTTCTTCGTGGGAAGTTAGGCTGAAGTTTTCATCATAGGTGAAATAAATATGGTAAAAACATCATATTCAACACAGATTATTACATGTAATACAAATTATAACTGGTACACGTCATGGGTGTCAAATATCAATCCCTATACCGTTAAAGCATCTCTTAGGTGAAAGACCCGGTCCTATTCCACCGTTCTAAACACCCTCATTTAAGCAATATAAAAATAAGAAATTTATTTTCACTCAACATTACTCGTATCAAATATAAATTCTACCATGAAGTTATTTGCACCAGAACAAATAAAATAAATATAACCTTAAAACATACTCATTAATATATAACAAGTAAGATAAACACATGAATGACAGAAAAAAATCCTTAGGTTTTTAGCTTTAGTTTCATCTTAACGATGAAAATTCTTTAATAGGAAATTCTGTTAAAGAGTAGATCGATTTTTATCCATTTACCGTCCGCGTCACCGCGATAGCTGTATTGACAAAGAATCATTTTAACATCACATAATAAATTACATATTACAATAGGTTTTCAGGAAAATCGTGACGAAAAAAGCTCAGAAAAACAAATCAAAGTAAAATACATGTCTTCATTTGGTCTATGTTTAAGGCAATTTTGTAACTGCGAACTAATGGTTGGGAACCCCTGACTATTATGATTCAATCCATCTAGAATTTTCTACTCGCTACTAGATGGCGCTGCGCCAACTTTAATATAAAAGCGGCGCGACGCGAGGCAGGCGTCAGTTTTGAACAGAACTTTGATACGAAAGTATTCTCTTAGCGACACTACGCTAAACGAACAAACTAGTCTACGTGATCTTAACTACAAAAAATCAAATCCAAGATGTCTCTTCTACCGTATTTGTTGGAAGACTTGCCGTTTGTGCGACCCCGCCGTCTCATGGACCAGCATTTCGGCTTGGCGTTGACCCCTGATGACCTTCTAACCGCGGTGGCTGCAGGACCTATGCTAAGCGGTGATTACTACCGCCCTTGGCGCCATCTTCAAGCTGCTGCGAGAGATTTGGGCTCCAGCATCAAATCTGATGCGGACAAATTCCAAATCAACCTCGACGTCCAGCACTTCGCGCCAGAGGATATCAGCGTCAAAACCGCCGACGGTTACATCGTGGTCGAAGGTAAACACGAGGAAAAACAAGACCAACACGGCTTCGTCTCCCGCCAATTCGTAAGGAGGTACGCTCTGCCTGAAGGAACTTTGCCTGAAACTGTTGAATCGAAACTTTCTTCTGATGGAGTGTTGACTATCACCGCGCCACGGAAGGTTCCAGAAGCCATCAAGGGCGAGAGGAAGGTTCCTATTGCGCAGACTGGGCCGGTCCGGAAGGAAATCAAAGATCAAAACGAAGGTACCAATGAGAAGCCTGAATAAATGGTGTATGTTCGTGGTCTGAGTTTAAAACCCAGGCGCTTTCCAATCATTATCCAAAGAGTTGGCAGTGCCATTTGAGACTGATTTTTTTTTGTGATACTGTGTATCTACATAACCCGAGTTTATGTATCGTTATGCATTTCTTTAAAGTATTGTAACGTGAAAGGTAATTTTAATAAATATTAAGTTTATTCACTGTAGTTGTTTTCTTTTTCATCCTTGTACCATGCCATCTTATTACATATATTTACTTACATAAATTTGTTACAAAAAAAAAATTATAAAAAAAAAACTTCCTCTATTTGCCGAAAAATATGCTAACTAACCCTCCCACCATCAAAGCTAAAACACCAAATAAGTAATAAGTAGGAAAATATATAATGGTCTGCCAGACTGCATTCGAAACTTAGAAAAAGAAAATGAACTTTACAAAGTATTAAATAATTTTTTTTTGAAGAAGTGTTCTTAGTTTATTAAACAGTACACGATTTTTTAAACGATAAGTAAAAATAAATGAAATCGGTCTGTCTACTGCGGTCGATTCCAGACCTAGTTGCAAAACCCAAACTGGGTATGTGTACACAATATGCAACGAAAAAATAAATAATTTGGTTTTATACCCAGGAAACAAGGTCTATATCTATACTCGTAATGTCTTTTCAAGATCAACGTGGCATTTTACTATCATTTCCTCGTAAACATGGTGATAATATATTGTTTTACAGCAAAAAGAATTAAATTCGATCTGAACGAGCAGCTTGAGCCTTGACTGGAAGATTGTACTGTATATATATATAAAAAGATACGCCATGAGACAAATATAGATACGGCTAGGTTTGTGTATTTTAGTTATTTTCATAGTATTACTTGTCATATGGTATTTTATTATGGGGTAATGATGCCGATATTGACATATTCGCGCTACAGAGGGCTTTTCGTGCAATTTATAATATGGCTTCAAAAGAGTCACTTAAAGAGAAAAAATTTAGTCAAAATAATGACATTGCATGGCCAATAAATATTTGAGAATTTAACGTATGTCCTTCGGATTATAATAAAATTCAATCTTATTCGCAACTAAGTCCGCGTGGACTTCGGAATTTGTTGTAAATTTGCTCGTTAACAATTTTTAATCTTCCCATGGGAACTATAGAACGGTATAGAAAGTACATGTCCTTTTCCATAGCATAGGTGACATGCATACCAAATTTCGAAGCTGTCTGCCCGCGGCTTAGCTCGCAAACAATTTTCAATTACCTCGCGAACTGCTTAAGGATTTAAGATGAAAAGTAGCCTATAATCTTTTCCATGACAATTTTTTTGCGTGATTAAGTGGCGTGTGAGATGGTGTTAACAAAAATAAAATTTACCTGGCTAAGTTTGTCGTGGGCTTTTAGACTTGTGCGAGTTTGGAACCTTCATAGCTTTAGTTTTAAGTTTACGAATGTATTTATTACCATCAATTCACTACTATGTAAATTATTAAGGCGTCAAAAGTGCCTTTTAATGAATAAAATATGGAATTGAAATATTGATTGATTGATTGAATAGGTTGTTCCAGGTTGCATTATGATTAAAAAATTTAGTTCAAAAAAAAAATTTTTTTTGAAGAAACAGTTGTAGGTACCTACATATATGTATATATAAAAAGAGCTCATACGAGCAAACACCAGCCACAGATGAGTCACAAGGCGTTGCCGACTTTTGACAAGTTAGTTTATCTACCCATCAACCCAAAATCGTAGTTCACATTTTGCAAGTATGATCTGGCATTATGGATATATAGTAGAAGACAACTAGGCATACAGATGATGGGGGGATGAATTTGTTTCTAAGTAGGTATAAAATGCCTGTTAAAGAACAAGTGAGAGTAAGCAGGTACATTAAATTAAATAAAACACACATTTTTTTTATATACGAAACATTTTATTAGCTACAACAAAATTACAGAACCTTGTAGGTGGGTAAATAATACAATATAATAATTATATTATGATTTTACGTACTCGTATGTAATAATATGTAATAGTGTATAAAACAGTTTAACTTTAGAAGCTCAGTTATTGCATATCACTACAGTGCTGTATTCACATTTTTCTTTTTCTTCAATATCGGCTTCGAATTTTAATAATCTAATATGCATTTTCTCCTATTTACATGAAAATGTAAAATAGAGATCGTACCTACCCATTTATGATTCTGCATTTATATTTTAATCGCTGCCTAAGTTTCGTAGATTTCTGGCCGGACACGAAATTAAATTTTGATCTGTGGAGACTACATAGCGAAGATCCAATGGAACACTTGTATCCAGGGCCGTAATTTAAAAAAAAAAGAAAAAAGAAGTTCAAAATCATGGGGGGTCGTCTCATTGGGTGAGCTTTGGAATACCTACGGGGGCTAGAACTGTGTTGCCAAAATTCTTCTGTACTTAAGTGAGACCCAAATTTCGGTCTCTCATTAGGGTTTTTTAGAGCTGGCAAATCTGAAAATGTGGCTATATGTTAAAAAGCTACCAATTAACTATTTCTTAAAATTTATTTATCGATGTATTAGCTGATATCTGACATAATATTTGGCTAATCAAATCAATGTTCAATGGTATTATTATTAATACAATATAAATACCCTTTTTCAGCGTTAATAATATACAAAATTAGATAGTATTTTACAAAATTAGATGGTATGATTTTGCTTTTGTATCCGGCAACCCCAATTACAATAGCTGTCACCTGGTCTGTTAGTGTTTTGCAATTTTTTGTGGTTGTGATCTACTTTTGCAACGTGAAGTGTTTTTTTTCGCCTTTAAATGACGTAAGTAGAGCCTAGGTTCCTCCGTCCGTTTTATGCAGACTCCCAAACACCTGAGTGTTGTGTGCGAGACTTTCTAATTCGTTTTCCTCCATAGTTATTTTAACAAACGTTTTTTTCCTTCATAACTTTTCTTTTATTTTCCTCATAACTATGAAGGAAAAGCAAAGAAAATGTTTTTGGTGTGGTTCCTCACTTGCCGAGGATCCCGAAACCACATTATTTAGGTTTCCGAAACCTGGTTCCTCAAATGTTAGTCGGTATGCCTACTCTCAATACTATAGATACCTAAATAAATCCCGCCATGCTTTGTTAACTTATCTGTTATGGTTTATTTTGTTAATTAAACCTCCTTACTTGTGATTGCATTGCTGAAACTAGCAAGCTTTGTATGTTGTTGAGCGAGTAACTATACAATAGTGGCTACTATTGTTAGTTACTAAACTCATTCTATTTATTTCAGTCAGTTTCTTTACAGGTGCTTCATCAGTGTCATGAACATTGCATTAATGTAGCTGCCATGGTGTGTGACATGAATGCAGTGAACAGAAGGGCTCCAAACATTTTATTAGCCACTGCTAACTGTCCACAATTTGAATTAAATAATAAAAAAAATATTACAATTTTCGACACACATTCGACACACTTAATAAAGTGTTTCAGAAGTTTATTTTTGAAGTATGATATAGAATGCCCAATAAATATAACATTTGCTACTGGAAACCAGGGAAAAGGTAAATGTTACTTTTTATATATAACTATCAGTTCTTTATGTAATAAGAAAGCTGTCTGATGTGGCAATATATTGATCATGATGTATATATTTATACTTATTGTTTCAGGTGTAACCAAATTGGGGTCACATTGTCAAATTCTATGAACTGTGGACAACTCTTATCCAAATTTTGTATTTGCACCTCTAAGGGTAAAACTAGCAGTTCAAGTGCTGAGCCACACAGTTGCTGCTGACATGTTTGCTAAAATAGCCCAAGGTAACTTGGTTTTTTCTTATCCATCTAAAGGGCTTAGTAGCCAAATGACAGAAAAAGAACAGTTTTTTCCTACCTACTTACCTTGATAGTATTTTGGAAAACTTGTATTAAATAAAGTAATACTTTATTATAATACTGATGCCTGTGTGAAATTAGGCTTTTAAAGTCCTTCTTGAGAACTTTACTGTTCTGGGATAAAGAACAGAATATATAATCTCAATAATAAAATATAATGTTCTATTACAGGTGATTTAACTGCTGAAGCGGCTTGACTGCAGATATTATATTGAAAATGGACAAACTGTTTGACTCTCTGAACAGTGACACAGTGGATCTGCAAAGAGGAAAGCCATTTTCAACCAATTTAAAAGATAAATCACCTCATTTAGTATTTATAAATGAAATGAAAACATTTTCACAACCACTCAAATTTATAGGCTTCAAAAGCACCCCACCATCAAAAAGGTTGGTAGTTATACAATGATTATAAAGATTCTTTAAATTACTCTAACAAAAAATTTGTCCTAGAATAAATTTATTAATAAATTCTTTCTTTACTTGTGAAAATGTTGGCCTACAAGGCTGCCTCATAAAATAATTCATAATATTAGTAGTTGTAAGATTCTATGTTTTATAATAAAGCTATTTTGACGAAAATACAGTTATTTTAAATTTCTTTTAACCAATCACCAAGTTATATAATTTAAAAATTAATAAGGCTGTTTGTCTACCAAAGCAGAGCTGGAAAATTGTAACACATAAATATACTGAGCGGCACGGAATGTGGCCCAAACATAAAAAACCGATAACATGCGATTTTGGTGAATCGTGAATGAGAATTTCAAGTGGAGGTTGTCGACACGTTTGTTTTTGTTGATTTAAGAGGTTAAGCATAAAAAAAAGGTAATTTTTTTTACTTCTGTGACGTTTAACGTTAATTTGTCGCTAAATCGCATGAAACACGGGTGAGTTAAAATTCAATATTGCATTTTATTGCTGGTGCATCTTTATTCATTTTGTTTCTTAATTAATGTGTCATCTTTTTTTACGTTCAGAATCGGAACACTAAGCCTTTAACTCAAGCTCAAGTTGCTCAAGCTGTGTTGCTTCGGAGTCAAGGGCGAACGGAGAGAGAAATTGCTGAATTTTTAAATGTACCGCGTACAACCCTTAGATACGCCTTGAAAAGGTACGATCAGGCCGGCCTGTGCACGAGGAGACCAAGAGGTGGCGGAATCAGGTGTACATCAGCGCAGGACGAGCGATTTATCACTCTCGCAATTTTAAAAAATTGGGTACTTACTGCAGTTGAAATAAGCCAGCGACTGCAAACGGCAAGAGGGGTCAATGTTAGTGAGCGGACGATAAGAAGGAGAATGGATGAAAGGAACGTGCGTGCTCGAAGACCAGCGCGAGGTCCAGAACTGCTCAGACAACATAGCTAGCACGACTTCGGTTCGCTCGAATTCATGCGAATTGGACTCACGAGCAGTGGAGTAGAGTTTTTTGGACAGATTAATGCAGAGTGGCCTTAAGAGCTCCGGAAGACCGTGAACGTGTATGGAGACGGCGTGGAGAGAGATTTCTGCCTATCACCACCAGGCAAACCGTAAGTTTTCACGGTGGATCCTTTGTGGTTTGGGAGGGATAAGTACAGGCGCACGTACAGAGTTGGTGGTAGTTGAAGATCGTTTGACTGCAGTCCGATACATTGAAGAGATCCTCAAAGATCATGTTTTACCTTATGTGGAATTCATTGGGCGCGAAGAATTTAAACTAATGCAAGATAACGCACGACCACCCACTGCAAGACGTGTCAACGATTATCTTTCAGAGGTAACAATTCCTAAATTGGTGTGGCCATCTCGAAGCCCAGACATGAATCCAATAGAACACGTCTGGGACATGCTTAAAAGATGCATCCGAGGCAGTCCCAATCCCCCAGAGTGCTCTGAAAGACTCTCAGTGCTCTGAAAGCCGCTCTGGTGGCCGACTGGTAAGAAATACCCCAAGTGGACATTAAAAACATTATCCACAGCATGCCTGATCGCATGCAGGCGGTCACCAGGCCCCGAGGAGGTAACACGCGTTATTAATTTTAAGTAATTTTAAGGTTTAATTTGTAAAATTCATTAATAAACATTAGTTAAATTTGGAGTTTAATGTCTTTTTTTTTTATTTAACAAAAATTATAATAAAGTTATCATGATTTTTGTTTAATAATCATTGCATTTAGGATTTCAATAAACAATTTAGGTTTTCAAAATAAAAAAAACAGCCGTTTTGCGGTTTATTTTGATAATAACCCACAAAATGCATTTGGGCCACATTCCGTGCCGCTCAGTGTAGGTAAATTAGTGTGCAATTTTTATTTACATTGGTTACGATTTTTCAGTTCTGCTTTTGTGGACAGGTAGCTTTATTAAATTCTTGAAAATAATTAGATTTTGAATTTCCCGCGTAAATTCGTATTATCGGCTCATTTTGAATTTCCCGCATTTGCGAGTTTTTAGGGGGCTGTACAGAGATGGCGCTCATTTCAGGAGAATTTATTTGTACGTAGTTGTCATTCTTCTCCCTAGAGTATAAATGTTCCTTGTCGAATAGTGTGACAGAACCAAATCGGCCAACCCCTACTCCACGTAGTCTTGTCCGCCCTACCCCTAGAGTGTTTTTATGAAGTGCGAAGCCAGAAGCTCGCGAAGGAGGTCCTGAATGAAGCGAGCCTACGAGGCCGAGTGGAGCGAAGAGCGAAACGAAGGTCGAGTAGGTGAAGCTGAATGAAGGGGCGACGGAGCGAGTCGTCTGGCGTAGCCCATTTGATTTGTAGCTCTCCCGTAATATTGCATTATTTTTTCGATGTTTTACCTATTTATAGGTTATGTTAGTTTTTTTTGGTTTTCTCGAAAAAAGTGCATTACCTTGTAATGCGAGTGCTATTGTTACAATCGGGGACCAAACCTCTACCAAATAAAACATCTTTCTCCCCGAAACTCCTGCCGCACGATTCAAAATTTTAACCTTTCCATGTTTTACCTATTTATAGGTAATGTTAGTTTTTTTTGGTTTTCTCGAAAAAAGTGCATTACCTTGTAATGCGAGTGCTATTGTTACAATCTGGGACCAAACCTCTACCAAATAAAACATCTTTCTTCCCGAAACTCCTGCCACACGATTCTAAATTTTAACCAATAAAAGTTTTACTATTACCGAAAATGTAACCGAAACGCATAACACCCACAAAAAATACACCGTTTAATGGGCGCTACATACCTTCAGTTTTAACTGTGCGATTTAACTGTACAGTCAAACTGTACAGATAAATCGTTAGGTGTGTGGAACATACAGTTGAACTGTACAGTTTAACTGAGATCTAATCAAAATATCAATAGATAAATCTGTACAGATAGAACTGTACAGTGTTAACTGAGAGTGTGTAGTCGAAAACTGCAGTTTCGTTAGTTTTGTCGCAGCGAGCGTGAAGTGAACACGTATTTTGTCTTTACTCATCGCTTCTACGAAAACGCTCGACCATGGCACAACGCGAATGGCTCGAAGAGTTTATCCAACTATACCAATCGGAGCCTTCATTGTGGAAAATCAAAAGTAAAGAATACCATAATAGAGTAAAAAAAGATTCAGCTTATGAGAAGCTCATTTTAAAACTACGGGAAATAGATCCTAATAGTAATAAAGAGGCTGTTATAAAGAAAATTAATAACCTACGCTGTACATATAACAAGGAGCACAAAAAAGTCATGGCCTCAAAATCTGGATCAGGCGCCGAAGACATATATGAACCGAAGTTATGGTATTACTCATTATTACGTTTCTTAGACGATCAAAATATACCAAGGCCTAGTCGGTCTAATTTGGAGGATAGAGAAGATGAGGTAGGTAAATAAAATTTAGTCGTAGCTCTATTAATTTAATAATAATCTAATTTATTTTATTAATTTTCATACAAAAGTTATTTCATTAAAGGTTGTAGGCATCGATATTTATTAGAGATCGATGATTATAGGTAGGTATATCAAACAAACCCGATAATTCTAGAATGTTATGTAGACAAGTTTATATACGAGGAAGTTTACAAGTGGATTTACCTACTTTATATATCGTCGGCCTAATTTGTTAACCTGCTAAGTCCATTTTTGAGCAATTTATTGTGAACGAACTATAACTTTATTTAATCAAATAAAATTATTTTGCCAAGGAACCTGACCTTCATTGTTAAAATAGTTCATAAATTCTTCTCTAATTATTTTGGGTGCCCGACTTATGTTTCCCGTATTTCTTCTCTCTATAGGTTCCATAGTCGAAATGTCTGTTGTACATCCTGAGATTATGGTTCCAGTATCAATTTGTTCTCGATCAAAACAATCCGGATTAGTATAAGAATTAGGCATTTTTTAAATTAGATAGTTATGCAATGCACAACATGCCATAACGACGGATTCAATTTTATTTGGCTGTAAATTTATAGCTGTATGAAAGATTCTGAAACGTGAGGCCAGAATGCCAAAGGCATTGTCTACAATCCGACGTGCTCGTGAAACACGATAATTGTATATTTTTTTATCTATAGAAGTCAATTCTGCTTGTCTGAACGGTTTCATTATATCAGATCTCAACGGAAAGGCGTCATCAGAAACAAAAACGTATGGCAAACGTCTCTGACTATTTCTTACAGCTTCTTCGCTTGGAATTTCCAACTGGTTATTCTGGAGCATTTCAAAAAATTTTGTATTTTGTAATACGCCTCCATCTGAAACTCGCCCGTTCGTACCGAAATCACATAGTAAAAACTGATATTGAGCGTCAACAACAGCCATAAGTACCATGCTGTGGTGTTTTTTATAGTTGTAAAATTCCGATCCACATCCTTTAGGTGGAATAATAGCAATATGTTTTCCATCTATTGCTCCAAGTAGATGTGGAAAGTTCCACCTTTCTTCAAATAACGCACTAATTGCTTTCCATTCATTGCATGTTCGTGGAAACTGAAACAAAGAAAATGTTACAGATTAACGTGATGGAATCATCGGGTGCAACATCAGTGTCTGAAAATGAGGCAGCGCATTCGGAGTTAGATGTTTCTGAAAATTTTTCTGCTCCGAGTCCTACGGCTTCCATCTCAACCATTGCTTCAACTTCGACTGGTCATGGTTTGGCACCTAAACGGCTACCGAACTGAAAGAATAATGAAGATTTAACAAAAGAAGTTTTGCAATCTGTTCAGGACCACTTTAAACAGCCGACATATAAAGAGGATCGCTACGATATTATTGGAAAACTGGTAGCATTGAAACTTCGAGAATTTAAAAATAAACAACAACAGTTGTAAGCGGAAAAAATAATAAACGAAACGTTATTCGAAGCTGAGATGGGAAATCTTACAATGTCACATAGGGTAATGGCTCCAAGAACAATGATATTAAATGATATTCAATCACAATCAAGTACTTCAATTTCTATGCCATCACCATCTCATAACTCTATTCCATCACCGTCGCAAAATATAAGTACTCCAAATCAGTCACCCATAACTCAGCCTCAGTATTATGCTGTCACACTAGCTCCTCAGACGCCAATAATAGATACTATGAGTGCTACTACGGTACAACTGTCAATTCCGGACTGGACAGAGGATACAGCTGGATCATATGTATCGCGATTTGTAACCAACACCGATGTGATGTGATGAGAAGATGATTTATTTCATTAAATAAATTTATAATAATAATAATATGAGTAATTTTATTACTTACCTTTAAGTAGTCCTTGTGTAAAACCTTATAAATTGCTTCACAGGTTTCTGGTATGATGGCGGAAAGTGCTTGTGGCGATATTATTGTAGAAAATTTTAAACATTCATAAGATCTCCCTGTAGCTAAAAATCTTAAAGTTGCCGTTAATCTTTCATGAGGTGTTATAGCATTTCTCAATATGGTGTCTTGCTTTTTTATTAATGGTGTCACTAAAGACAGAAGGTGCAAATAGGTATTCTCATTCATTTTCAAATAATTATTGTAATCTTTTGGAGTAATTTTCAATTCATTTATCAAGGAGGTGTGTGAATATGATTTTCTCAACAGAAGCCAGTGTTTACACCACAATTCGCGTTTTTTTCGTTTTCTTCTATTTTCTTTTAACACACGCATTAGCCCTACGATCGCTAAAGCGTCGTCTCTGGAGGCCATATTGATAAAAACTGAAAGGTCGCGCGTTTTTGCTTGAAGGTGTGTAGGCTGTATGGACTTACGATTTATTTGTACAGTTGGACTGTACAGTTAAATCGCACAGTTAAAACTGAAGGTATGTAGCGCCTGTAAGTTAGAATTTGAAACTTGACCAGAACTTGACTGACAAGTGACAATTGACGTTTGATAAATATAAGCTCGACCCTGCCATCTAGTGTTATATTTTTACACAATTGCTAAAAAGTTATGCCACCAGGGACACAAGAGGTGGTTCGTTTATTTGAATATTAGCAAGACGGGATTTGTATGACTCTTTCACCCCATTGACTGTTATATAATTTCAAAACCGGTTGCGCAAAGTGACTTTTTTAATTGTTAGGGATGGAAATATCCGCCACGAAATCGCTATTACATAGTTGGGCCACGGTAATATTATGTATACAGTATTGTAACTCGGGCTTATCTTTGAAATAAATACCTACAGCCGCGTGGCATCTAAACATGCGCTTGAGCTGCCCGCCTCCAGCATTTTAATTACATTTGCCTACTTTGTACTCAAATTTCAACTATCTAGTAACAGACAGACGGTCAAATTAATTTTTTCTGGTATAGTTCATACAAACTGTACAATAAACAACTATTGTTAATGCAACCAAAAAGTGCACAATATATCCTACTTGTCATATTAAAAATATACTTGAAGTAATTTTAATTGTAAAAATCGCGCGGTTATTGTTTAAAAAACAAAACATCGTCCGTTCGTCACTGCGGCACAGTCGCGACCAGGGTCGTCAATCTTAACAAATAGCCTGGTACTACTATACATTTAGGAAGGCAATTACAGATCGCGCTTTAATATTAATGTGTTGTCGTCTGTGGAAGTCGCAACCTATCTGTGGTTGCAAAGGCGGCAAAATTGGACCAGTGGCGCGCGTTTTTTGAAAAAAGAAACAGGAATGAAGCAGTTTTTCAAAGAATGGTGGCGACGCTGAATTGTTATTAACTTCTTGCCGCCGTTTTTATTACACACTTTTTTTACTGACTGTGAACAATATACAAACTTGACAAAAAATTTTTGATTTCACGATTTCCGAAAAATAACTGTTAGCGGTCGTGTTATTTTTCTGATTTTGTTGTTTCAATACCTCTTGTAAATTTTTAGTGCTTTTCACGCTAAGTTAAAGATTTTAGTGTTTTGAGATAGGACTCCATTATAGTTGTAGTTAAGTTTAGTAAACATGTCTTACAAGAGGTGCTGTATTTCAGGCTGTTCAGGAACTGCAGGTTAGTAAACGCCGTCATTGTTGACTTAATCTTTGAAATTTGTGACATGGGTTATGCATAGGTTCTTCTCCATCGGGCGTTCCGAACCCGTGATAGATTCACTTATTGGTTCGTACTGTTACAAGTTTATTTGAATATACAGTTTTCTCTAGTTTTTCTAGAAGAAATTTCTATATAATATATACAACTATTAAATTATCACCCCTAAATGATCACTTCTAAAAAAACGCCTTATTAAAACGTTTTATAAAAATAATCTTCTCTTTATTATTAGATAGCTGGGTTCATAGACAAGGTATATTGTAGCTTAAACTTTAAAGTATATTAAAGCAGATTAATGATAAATTCAGCTAAAAAGCTTCCACAGAAAAGTGAATCGAGTAAGATCTACTGAACATGTTCTTGTGTCCAAACTTGTGTCCAAACTAAGATATTTTTTACTTTTCAGAAAATATACTTCCCAAATCCCGCAAAAGATTTGGATCATTCTATGACCTGGATTTATAATGTTGGTGGGGATATCTTGAAATCAACTAATATACTACTATAATAGACTCTGCAACATAGCTGTGCCAAGTTTAAACATGCCATGTAAGTTTATTAATTATTGAAGTACATATGTTAAAAATAAAGGGAGTATAACCTCATATTAGAAATAATATGGCATAGTTAGATGTTGGAGCTGATTACCAAAGTCATTTACAAAAGTGATAATAATTATGTTACAATATTATTGTACTATTTTTAAATTTTGTTTTACTTTCAGGCTTGAATTCAACCACAAGTAAATCACAGAATCTATTAGAGGATTTGCCATCAGTATCATCTTTGCCTATGAATAGATCATCATCTCTTACTACATGTATGTATAATATTTGTTCATTCATGACATATGTTTGCACATTGTTTGTCAAATTGAGTTGAAATTTTGTTTCAGTATGTCATACAGTTGCTGTCTTCACTTGCGTAAAAGATTCTGACCTAATGACTTACTGTATCAACATACAATAAGTTATTATTTGTGATTACATGGCACATGCCAGAAATCATTATTATATCAAATTATCATTAACAAACTAACTCGTTAAAATGTGTGTATTTGTAACAAAGGTTTATCTGAAACATTAGAAAACCATGCACAGTGTACTTCATTTAAAATTATACATAAACTTGTGTCAATGTCATATTTTTATTCTCTTTTCCAGCTGATAATTGGTCCATTGAGATAGAAGTGTCAAAACAGTGTGAGCTAACTTTTGATCCAAGAAAAAGAAAATATTGGTGAGTACAAAAAGATACCTATAAATTTTATTGATTTTAGGTAGTGTTATTCTCAACAACATTCTTTTTTAGGTTCCATAGGAACCTTTTTATAAAAAATTAAGTGCTTACTATTGGCTTATAATGTTCCTATTCAGAAATTAATTTGATTATTACATATTGAAATATTTTTTACAGCACCAAGCTCCAAGCATAGTCTAGCCCACAAATCAGCCACTAATAATTAAACAAGAGATTTACAGAAATCAACAGAAAGGTAAGTTTTAAAATATTTTTCCATAATGACACCTATTATAATAATTATAATCTTTTTTCACTGTTTTAACTATTTTGTAGAATGTAGATGATAAATGATAAAATGCAATTTTTTTTTGATTTAAATTACACCAATAATATATGTTTAACATTATAATATTATGTTAGTCAATATAAAGATCTGTGAAGTGATTGTGTATTATAATTTTTTACATCTATATATATATATATATATAATGACTAACTGACTGGCTGACTTACTGATCTTAATTATCCTAGTTAACATCAATTTATCTGTTTTGTATCACATTATGCATTGTCACTTTACAAAATTAAATATATTTTTAAACAAAACATGACACATAAACCTACATAAACCTTGTATCCTAATTGTAAAATAAATGACTTAATATCTGGCAATGAAACAACTAGATGGTTAATTCCTTATGATTCAATAGTGTGTCATTATAAATTTTACTAGACTCAACTAAAATTGGTTGCTTCTTATCGAGTCACTTAGTAACTTTTTGAACTGACATGTTTATTCAATAAACAATTTATATTCATCTCCCATAGGAAAACAAATGTAAATGTAGATCAATATAAGACCATAATGGTTCTGCTTTTAGCATTCTGTCTTAATTATTAGTCTTAAGGATACAAGGGTTTATGCGTCATGTTTTGTTTAAAAATATATTTAGTTTTGTAAAGTGACAATGCATATGTGATACAAAACAGATAAATTGATGTAAACTAGGATAATTAAGTAAAAACAAGAAACCATTATTTAAAAATAAGTGCAGTTTTGGATTTTTATAGGCAACATTTTATAAGGAGAAACTCCATATTTACCCCTGGCCTTGTGAAAAGTTGAATTTCACCTAGATGATTTACAACTATAGCTATAGTTAGCCATATCACACTGCCTCAAAATTAGATTTATATGTTAGGAGGAGAACCGCGATTGGAAATAGTATAAGATATGGTATAATCTTCAATTATAAATGTTGCTTGTTCCACAATATTTTAAAACCCTTAATCTACCCATACATTTCCTGGTACTGAAATAAATCATACACATTTATTCCCTTGCTCTTAGGATACTATACACTCACAAAATCTATATTATACTCACAAAATGTATATATTTTTTTGGTCACAACACCTTAGCTGCTTCAGAATATAGAAGAGCCTAACGCCATAGTAAATTGAACTGCAATTAATCAAATTCATCTACACTTCCCATACCAACACAAATTTGTACAAAATATATAAGTAGCGCGGTAATTGCGACTACACGATTGTGAGTGTTCTTATACAAACAAGTAGAAATCAATTGATCAAGTAGTTGATTGAGTTAGGCAACATTGACTGAAGCAGATTTTTGGATGTCAGAATCTAGTTATAGCTTTCCTTCCTTTTTAACTTACCTCATGTAAAAATAACTAGATCAATGATGCCAAATGTCCTTTATTTTCAGCTTGAAGTTCTGGTGGATTTTGGTCCTAAGACTGACACACAACTAATCAATAAGACATTGAATAGTCTTAAGTCACAGGATGGCGTAACACAGGTATGCTTTTTTTTACATTTTCGCTATTGAGCTACATCATGATCAACCCATTACCGGCTCACTACAGAGCATGGGTCTCCTCTCAATATGAGAAGGGTTCAGCCATAGTGCACCACGCTGGCCATGTGCGGATTGGCAGACTTCACATGCCTTTGAGAATATTATGGAGAACTCTCAGGCGTGCAGGTTTCCTCACGATGTTTTCCTTCACCGTTGAAGCAAGTGATATTTTATCATTTAAAAACGTAAATAACTTCGAGAAGTTAGAGATGCGTGCCTGGATTCGAACCGCCGACCTCTGATTAGGAGGCTGACGCCTTATTCATATTAATATGTAGGAAACATGACTTAACATTTGGCAATGAAACAACTAGATGGTTAATTCCTTATGATTCAATAGTGTGTCATTATAAATTTTACTAGACTCAACTAAAATTGGTTGCTTCTTATCGAGTCACCTAGTAACTTTTTGAACTGACATGGTTATTCAATAAACAATTTATATTCATCTCCCATAGGAAAACAAACTTAAATGTAGATCAACATAACACCATAATGGTTCTGCTTTTAGCATTCTGTCTTAATTATTAGTCTTAAGGATGCAAGGGTTTATGTGTCATGTTTTGTTTAAAAATATATTTAGTTTTTTGTTTTGTACAAAATACATAAGCACAAATTTGTACAAAATATATAAGTAGCACGGTAATTGCGACTATAACTTGTGACACATTAGATCCATTTTACTTTGGCTTATTAGTCTTTTGTTACTTTTGCGACTACACGATTGTGAGTGTTCTTATACAAACTTATTTAAGATTTCGATTTTGTTTGATCACCAGGCTTTATATAAAGATGGAGCAGTAAAGGTTGAGACCACATTGCCTAGTGCAGTTGTATTGGACATGATAGCTAAAACTTCTGGGAGGAGGACTGTGTTGCAGGGATTTGGAGGTGAATTTACCAAGTCCAATATTCTTTATTTAAATGAAGTAACTAAAACTTAAGTAGGTATTTTATTGATATGCTAACCCATTAAATACCTACTTAATGTTCACCGATTCACTCGGTATTTTGAACTTGAAAGGGTCTAAGTGAGATAATGAAACTAATATAAAAGGTTTAACTATGTTCCTCATATTACCAGGGTTGATATTCAAGTTTTTCATAGTTGGGCCATAACAAACCATCTCAGTACTTATGTGGTCCTGGTAGTTTGCTTTGGTCATCTTTTAATAACTCTTTCTAGGTTAAAAAGTATCTTATGACCAATGTCAGTATTCAAAGTATATTTATGTGAAAACTTCACATAAATATACTCCCATTTGCTTTTATAATATAGGATAGCATAATATATTGGGCTAGTAGGTTCTTTTATATATATATATATATATATATATATATATATATATATATATATATATATATATATATATATATATACTTTTATATTAGGCTACGCTAGCAAATTAGGTTTTTATCTTGTAAAGCTAGAATATTCTTGATATATTCTTGACGACCTCCGTGGCGCAGCGCGTGCGCTGTTGCATTTTAAAGTTGGAGGTCCTGGGTTCGATTCCCGGCTCGAGTCTGGACTGGTGGGAGGCTTCGGCTGTGGCTAGTTACCACCCTACCGACAAAGACGTGTCGCCAAGCGATTTAGCGTTCCGGCACGATGTCGCGTAGAAACCAATTAGGAGTGTGGGTTTACCATGCCCCTAACAGGTTAGCCCGCTACCATCCTAGACTGCATCATCACTTACCATCAGGTGAGATTGCCGTCAAGGGCTAACTTGTAGTGGATAAAAAAAAAAAAATAAGAGGAGATCAATAAATAAAGTAGAAATCAATTGATCAAGTAGTTGATTGAGTTAGGCAACATTGACTGAAGCAGATTATTGGATGTCAGAATCTAGTTATAGCTTTCCTTCCTTTTTAACTTACCTCATGTAAAAATAACTAGATCAATGATGCCAAATGTCCTTTATTTTCAGCTTGAAGTTCTGGTGGATTTTGGTCCTAAGACTGACACACAACTAATTAATAAGACATTGAATAGTCTTAAGTCACAGGATGGCGTAACACAGGTATGCTTTTTTTTTACATTTTCGCTATTGAGCTACATCATGATCAACCCATTACCGGCTCACTACAGAGCAAGGGTCTCTTCTCAATATGAAAAGGTTCGGCCATAGTCCACCACGCTGGCCACGTGCGGATTGGCAGACTTCACACGCCTTTGAGAACATTATGAACAACTCTGCGTGCAGGTTTCCTCACGATGTTTTCCTTCACCGTTGGAGCAAGTGATATTTTAATTGCTTAAAAACGCACATAACTCCGAAAAGTTATAGCGTGCCCGGGTTCGAATCCCCGACCTCTGATTAGAAGGCTGACATCCTAACCACTAGGCTATCACAGCTCTAAGTGAATGTATGACCCATTGTTCATTAATTGGTTGGTTGAACATAAGTGGTAACTATTATATGCATTCAGGCACACTGAGACTTTATAGTCTATAGTCTATATATATAAATAATAGTTTAAAAAACTAAAAAAACACGCTACTGCACGCATGCGTAGTTCGCGCACTAGCTCTGTCTCTCTTACTCGCATGCAAAGGATGCCGAAAGAAATTAATTAATCCTGGCGAATCTAATTAGGATAATCGGATATTTTGATCGGATTATTGCATTGTCATCGACCTTTGACAGGTGTGCAAAGTTTGAATCAAATCTGATCGTTCAAAGTAGGGCAAAATCGAGCTCAAAGGAGTCGGTTACAAACAAACAAACAAACAAACATACATACATACATACAGGTGAAGCTAATAAAAGCGTGTTAAAATCAATTGCCGTTCGTTGGTCTCGCTAAAACTCGAGAACGGCTGAACGAATTTGTCTTATCTTGGTCTTGAAATGTTCGTGGAGGTCTAGGGAAGGTTTAAAAGGTGAGAAAAATTGGAATAATTGCCGGGGAAACCCTAAAAACAGCCCTTATCTTTTTCCCATATAAACGTTTTCTAAATAAAATGTGGAGCCAATTTGAACTTTATTGCTATTTAATAAAGTTCATATTGTCAATGTTGTCTAAGAAATGTAGGTGTGTTCCTAACTTCAAAGAGTCAATTTGCAATTAATATTTAGGCAATATTTCATCCCGGTATTTCCACGGAAACGAAAACTACGCGGGTGAAACCGCGGATCTCAGCTAGTAACAATATGAATATAGTTGTTACTATATTATATAATATATAATATATATTTATGTAGATAACAATAATTGTTTTTTTTTTAGTTATTTTTTTAGGACGAGTTAAAAATATTTTAAATCACGCAATTCCCGTTTTCTGTTCCAGATAAGAAAATTCTTTCAGAAGAATGCAAAGGAACTGCAGATGTACTCCTCTTCTTTGGCAATTTATTCGACTCTGTCAATGGCAGTTTCACGAAGAAAAAAAAAAGCTACGGAAAACCACTTTTGGGGCCTGCGACACCATCATCAGTACATCACGAAAAATGGAGGGAAGCGAAGAAGATTTTAAAATCAATGAAATTTATTATCTATAAATTTCATTGATTTTAAAAAGCAGACAAAAAAGAACGAACAATAAACAATTGGGTGTGGACATTGGAAGGAATTGAGGTTTTATTAAAAACAGTTAGAAACTAAATTTAATATAACTTCAGTAAACCAGGACCCCATTGAAAACTTTTTTGGGGCTATTCGATCACACGGTTGCCGCAACACAAACCCTACGCCCGAGCGTTTTGTATCAGTGTTTACCACATTGCTAGTCAACAGCCTAACCAGTGTCCACACCCCAGGAGGATATTGTGAGCATGATTTAGGCGAGGCACTGCACCCTCATTGTCGCAGATTGTGAAGCCGATGACGACTCGACCTGTGCACCTGCTTTAGATGATATTTTAAGTATTGAGCTGAGCCAAGAATATTGGCCCCCCTTACAGTATGTAACTGGGTAGGTTATAAAAAAAAAACATAAAAAATATATAAGTCCTGTGAAACATGCAAAAAAGAATTAGTGTCATCAAAAGAATTAGAATATATAAAATACAGGGAATATGCAGATCGTCGTTGGCTTTGCAGTCCGACTCACTCAATCTATATATATAAAAGCGAAATACCACTGACTGACTGACTGACTGACTGACTGATGATCACGATATCTCAGGAACTATAAAACATACGATCTTTAAATTTGAAAGGTAGACTCCTTTTATGAAGTAAAGGTCAGCTAAGAAACGGTTTTGAGAAAATCTACCCCTAAGGGGTAGAAATGGGGGTTGGAAGTTTGTATGAAAGTCCTATATTTTTGAAGTTAGAGACATGAAAATGGGCAACTAAGTTTTTTATTATAAATGATAAAGATCTGTATAATCAATGTTACGAAAATCTACCCCAAGGGGGGTGAAAAGGGGGTGGGGCGTTTTCATGAGGATTCTATGTTTTCGAAGTTAGGGACATGAAAATGAGCATTTAGATAATTTGTTATAAATAATAAAAACCTGTACACGCAATATAACAAAAATCCACCCCTAAGGGGTAGAAATGGGGGTTGGAAGTTTGTATGAAAGTCCTATATTTTTGAAATTATTCACATGAAAGTTGGGAACTAAGTTGTTAATTATAAATAATAAAGATCTGTATGATCAATAATGTGAAAATCTACTCCGAGGGGGGTGAAATGGAGGTAGGAAGTTTTCATGAGGATTCTAAGTTTTCGAAGTTAGGGACATGAAGATTGGCATTTAGGTTATTTGTTTTAAATAATAAAAACCTGTATACGCAATATAACAAAAATCCACCTCTAAGGGGTAGAAATGGGGGTTGGAAGTTTGTATGAAAGTCCTATATTTTTCAAAGTTAGAGACATTAAAGTTGGGAACTAAGTTGTTATTTAAAATAATAAAGATATGTTTAATCAATGTTACGAAAATCTACCCCAAAGAGGGTAAAATGAGGGTTGGAAGTTTATATGAGGATTCTAAGTTTTCGGAGTTAGGGACATGAAAATTGTCATTTAGGTTATTTGTTTTAAATTATAAAAACCTTTATACACAATATTACAAAAATCCACCCCTAAGGGGTTGAAATTGGGGTTGGAAGTTTATATGAAAGTCCTATATTTTTGAAGTTAAAGACATGAAAGTTGGCAACTAAGTTGTTAATTATAAATGATAAAGATCTGTATCAATCAATGTTACGAAAATCTACCCCAAAGAGGGTAAAATGAGGGTTGGATTTTCATGAAGATTCTAAGATTTCGAAGTTAGGGACATGAAAATTGACATTTAGGTTATTTGTTTTAAATAATAAAAACCGGTGAGGGTGAGGGGTTGGTAGGTTACATGTAAGTTTTGCGTTTTTGGAATTACAGAAATGAAATTCGGCAATTAGAGCATTACTTTTCAGTAATAATAGATGAAGGTATAAGCTCTTTTGCAAAACCACACCTTGAAAGTAGAAACATAAAGAATGAAAAGGAATTTGGAAGTTAGACCGTAGAGCCGTAGACATCGCTAAGAAAATAATTTGTAACAGTCCGAATAGTAACATTATAAATGCGAAAGTGTGTTTGTATATTGGTATGTCCTTCAATCACGTCGCAACAAAGCAATGGATCGACATGATTTTTGAAAGTATAGTTGAGGACCTGGAGAGTGACATAGGAGAGTTTCCGTAGGAATTTTTACCACTTATTCTGATTGGATTTTAAAACTTATTCCACGCGGACGAAGTCGCGGGCGCCAGCTAGTTGTGAATATAATTTCAAATATACAAGACATAGCAATGTCTATATTAAAAACAGATTTAGAGAAAAAGAACCTAAAACAATATATCAAAACCATTGTCTATATGTTAGTCGATTTAAAACATATCTGGTGTCCTAACCATAAAAACAAGTTGATAAATTTCTTGATTAATGCAGTTTGTCGCTTTTTTATACATAATTATTGTAAAACAATTAATAAGATTTTATATGGAAGAAAAGACGTCAATAATAATTTTAATTGTAAAAATCGCGCGGTTATTGTTTAAAAAACAAAACATCGTCCGTTCGTCACTGCGGCACAGTCGCGACCAGGGTCGTCAATCTTAACAAATAGCCTGGTACTACTATACATTTAGGAAGGCAATTACAGATCGCGCTACTGTGTCGACGTATTATTCTGTGATGAAGGCATCCCATGTTTAATTTTTCTACCAATTTGGTAGTTTAGTTTGCATTAAAATATTTAAGTATTTTAAATCAAAAAAATATTAATTTAATATTAATGTGTTGTCGTCTGTGGAAGTCGCAACCTATCTGTGGTTGCAAAGGCGGCAAAATTGGACCAGTGGCGCGCGTTTTTTGAAAAAAGAAACAGGAATGAAGCAGTTTTTCAAAGAATGGTGGCGACGCTGAATTGTTATTAACTTCTTGCCGCCGTTTTTATTACACACTTTTTTTACTGACTGTGAACAATAGACAAAGTTGACAAAAATTTTTTGATTTCACGATTTCCGAAAAATAACTGTTAGCGGTCGTGTTATTTTTCTGATTTTGTTGTTTTAATACCTCTTGTGAATTTTTAGTGCTTTTCACGCTAAGTTAAAGATTTTAGTGTTTTGAGACAGGACTCCATTATAGTTAAGTTTAGTAAACATGTCTTACAAGAGGTGCTGTATTTCAGGCTGTTCAGGAACTGCAGGTTAGTAAACGCCGTCATTGTTGACTTAATCTTTGAAATTTATGACACGGGTTATGCATAGGTTCTTCTCCATCGGGCGTTCCGAACCCGTGATAGATTCACTTATTGGTTCGTACTTTTACAAGTTTATTTGAATATACAGTTTTCTCTAGTTTTTCTAGAAGAAATTTCTATATATATACAACTATTAAATTATCACCCCTAAATGATCACTTCTAAAAAAACGCCTTATAAATACGTTTTATAAAAATAATCTTCTCTTTATTATTAGATAGCTGGGTTCATAGACAAGGTATATTGTAGCTTAAACTTTAAAGTATATTAAAGCAGATTAATGATAAATTCTGCTAAAAAACTTCCACAGAAAAGTGAATCGAGTAAGATCTACTGAACATGTTTTAAACTTGTGTCTAAACTAAGATATTTTTACTTTTCAGAAAATATACTTCCCAAATCCCGCAAAAGATTTGGATCGTTTTATGACCTGGATTTATAATGTTGGTGGGGATATCTTGAAATCAACGAATATACTACTATAATAGACTCGGCAACATAGCTGTGCTAAGTTTAAACATGCCATGTAAGTTTATTAATTATTGAAGTACATATGTTAAAAATAAAGGGAGTATAACCTCATATTAGAAATAATATGGCATAGTTAGATGTTGGAGCTGATTACCAAAGTCATTTACAAAAGTGATAATAATTATGTTACAATATTATTGTACTATTTTTAAATTTTGTTTTACTTTCAGGCTTGAATTCAACCACAAGTAAATCACAGAATCTATTAGAGGATTTGCCATCAGTATCATCCTTGCCTATGAATAGATCATCATCTCTTACTACATGTATGTATAATATTTGTTCATTCATGACATATGTTTGCACATTGTTTGTCAAATTGAGTTGAAATTTTGTTTCAGTATGTCATACAGTTGCTGTCTTCACTTGCGTAAAAGATTCTGACCTAGTGACTTACTGTATCAACATACAATAAGTTATTATTTGTGATTACATGGCACATGCCAGAAATCATTATTATATCAAATTATCATTAACAAACTAACTCGTTAAAATGACCTAAGAACTTGAAAGATACATTTCTTGTGTGGTGTATTTGTAACAAAGGTTTATCCGAAACATTAGAAAACCATGCGCAGTGTACTTCATTTAAAATTATACATAAACTTGTGTCAATGTCATATTTTTATTCTCTTTTCCAGCTGATAATTTGTCCATTGAGATAGAAGTGTCAAAACAGTGTGAGCTAACTTTTGATCCAAGAAAAAGAAAATATTGGTGAGTACAAAAATATACCTATAAATTTTATTGATATTAGGTAGTGTTATTCTCAACAACATTCTTTTTTAGGTTCCATAGGAACCTTTTTATAAAAAATTAAGTGCTTACTATTGGCTTATAATGTTCCTATTCAGAAATTAATTTGATTATTACTGAAATATTTTTTACAGCACCAAGCTCCAAGCATAGTCTAGCCCACAAATCAGCCACTAATAATTAAACAAGAGATTTACAGAAATCAACAGAAAGGTAAGTTTTAAAATATTTTTCCATAATGACACCTATTATAATAATTATAATCTTTTTTCACTGTTTTAACTATTTTGTAGAATGTAGATGATAAATGATAAAATGCAATTTTTTTTTGATTTAAATTACACCAATAATATATGTTTAACATTATAATATTATGTTAGTCAATATAAAGATCTGTGAAGTGATTGTGTATTATAATTTTTTACATCTATATATATATATATATAATGACTAACTGACTGGCTGACTTACTGATCTTAATTATCCTAGTTAACATCAATTTATCTGTTTTGTATCACATTATGCATTGTCACTTTACAAAATTAAATATATTTTTAAACAAAACATGACACATAAACCTACATAAACCTTGTATCCTAATTGTAAAATAAATGACTTAATATCTGGCAATGAAACAACTAGATGGTTAATTCCTTATGATTCAATAGTGTGTCATTATAAATTTTACTAGACTCAACTAAAATTGGTTGCTTCTTATCGAGTCACTTAGTAACTTTTTGAACTGACATGTTTATTCAATAAACAATTTACATTCATCTCCCATAGGAAAACAAATGTAAATGTAGATCAATATAAGACCATAATGGTTCTGCTTTTAGCATTCTGTCTTAATTATTAGTCTTAAGGATACAAGGGTTTATGCGTCATGTTTTGTTTAAAAATATATTTAGTTTTGTAAAGTGACAATGCATATGTGATACAAAACAGATAAATTGATGTTAACTAGGATAATTAAGTAAAAACAAGAAACCATTATTTAAAAATAAGTGCAGTTTTGGATTTTTATAGGCAATATTTTATAAGGAGAAACTCCAAATTTACCCCTGGCCTTGTGAAAAGTTGAATTTCACCTAGATGATTTACAACTATAGCTATAGTTAGCCATATCACACTGCCTCAAAATTAGATTTATATGTTAGGAGGAGAACCGCGATTGGAAATAGTATAGATATGGTATAATCTTCAATTATAAATGTTGCTTGTTCCACAATATTTTAAAACCCTTAATCTACCCATACATTTCCTGGTACTGAAATAAATCATACACATTTATTCCCTTGCTCTTAGGATACTATACACTCACAAAATCTATATTATACTCACAAAATGTATATATTTTTTTGGTCACAACACCTTAGCTGCTTCAGAATATAGAAGAGCCTAACGCCATAGTAAATTGAACTGCAATTAATCAAATTCATCTACACTTCCCATACCAACACAAATTTGTACAAAATATATAAGTAGCGCGGTAATTGCGACTACACGATTGTGAGTGTTCTTATACAAACAAGTAGAAATCAATTGATCAAGTAGTTGATTGAGTTAGGCAACATTGACTGAAGCAGATTTTTGGATGTCAGAATCTAGTTATAGCTTTCCTTCCTTTTTAACTTACCTCATGTAAAAATAACTAGATCAATGATGCCAAAAGTCCTTTATTTTCAGCTTGAAGTTCTGGTGGATTTTGGTCCTAAGACTGACACACAACTAATCAATAAGACATTGAATAGTCTTAAGTCACAGGATGGCGTAACACAGGTTTGCTTTTTTTTACATTTTCGCTATTGAGCTACATCATGATCAACCCATTACCGGCTCACTACAGAGCATGGGTCTCCTCTCAATATGAGAAGGGTTCAGCCATAGTGCACCACGCTGGCCATGTGCGGATTGGCAGACTTCACATGCCTTTGAGAATATTATGGAGAACTCTCAGGCGTGCAGGTTTCCTCACGATGTTTTCCTTCGCCGTTGAAGCAAGTGATATTTTAATCATTTAAAAACGTAAATAACTTCGAGAAGTTAGAGATGCGTGCCTGGATTCGAACCGCCGACCTCTGATTAGGAGGCTGACGCCTTATTCATATTAATATGTAGGAAACATGACTTAACATTTGGCAATGAAACAACTAGATGGTTAATTCCTTATGATTCAATAGTGTGTCATTATAAATTTTACTAGACTCAACTAAAATTGGTTGCTTCTTATCGAGTCACCTAGTAACTTTTTGAACTGACATGGTTATTCAATAAACAATTTATATTCATCTCCCATAGGAAAACAAACTTAAATGTAGATCAACATAACACCATAATGGTTCTGCTTTTAGCATTCTGTCTTAATTATTAGTCTTAAGGATGCAAGGGTTTATGTGTCATGTTTTGTTTAAAAATATATTTAGTTTTTTGTTTTGTACAAAATACATAAGCACAAATTTGTACAAAATATATAAGTAGCACGGTAATTGCGACTATAACTTGTGACACATTAGATCCATTTTACTTTGGCTTATTAGTCTTTTGTTACTTTTGCGACTACACGATTGTGAGTGTTCTTATACAAACTTATTTAAGATTTCGATTTTGTTTGATCACCAGGCTTTATATAAAGATGGAGCAGTAAAGGTTGAGACCACATTGCCTAGTGCAGTTGTATTGGACATGATAGCTAAAACTTCTGGGAGGAGGACTGTGTTGCAGGGATTTGGAGGTGAATTTACCAAGTCCAATATTCTTTATTTAAATGAAGTAACTAAAACTTAAGTAGGTATTTTATTGATATGCTAACCCATTAAATACCTACTTAATGTTCACCGATTCACTCGGTATTTTGAACTTGAAAGGGTCTAAGTGAGATAATGAAACTAATATGAAAGGTTTAACTATGTTCCTCATATTACCAGGGTTGATATTCAAGTTTTTCATAGTTGGGCCATAACAAACCATCTCAGTACTTATGTGGTCCTGGTAGTTTGCTTTGGTCATCTTTTAATAACTCTTTCTAGGTTAAAAAGTATCTTATGACCAATGTCAGTATTCAAAGTATATTTATGTGAAAACTTCACATAAATATACTCCCATTTGCTTTTATAATATAGGATAGCATAATATATTGGGCTAGTAGTTTCTTTTATATATATATATATATATATATATATATATATATACTTATACTTTTATATTAGGCTACGCTAGCAAATTAGGTTTTTATCTTGTAAAGCTAGAATATTCTTGATATATTCTTGACGACCTCCGTGGCGCAGCGCGTGCGCTGTTGCATTTTAAAGTTGGAGGTCCTGGGTTCGATTCCCGGCTCGAGTCTGGACTGGTGGGAGGCTTCGGCTGTGGCTAGTTACCACCCTACCGACAAAGACGTGTCGCCAAGCGATTTAGCGTTCCGGCACGATGTCGCGTAGAAACAAATTAGGAGTGTGGGTTTACCATGCCCCTAACAGGTTAGCCCGCTACCATCCTAGACTGCATCATCACTTACCATCAGGTGAGATTGCCGTCAAGGGCTAACTTGTAGTGGATAAAAAAAAAAAAAAAAATAAGAGGAGATCAATAAATAAAGTAGAAATCAATTGATCAAGTAGTTGATTGAGTTAGGCAACATTGACTGAAGCAGATTATTGGATGTCAGAATCTAGTTATAGCTTTCCTTCCTTTTTAACTTACCTCATGTAAAAATAACTAGATCAATGATGCCAAATGTCCTTTATTTTCAGCTTGAAGTTCTGGTGGATTTTGGTCCTAAGACTGACACACAACTAATCAATAAGACATTGAATAGTCTTAAGTCACAGGATGGCGTAACACAGGTATGCTTTTTTTTACATTTTCGCTATTGAGCTACATCATGATCAACCCATTACCGGCTCACTACAGAGCAAGGGTCTCTTCTCAATATGAAAAGGTTCGGCCATAGTCCACCACGCTGGCCACGTGCGGATTGGCAAACTTCACACGCCTTTGAGAACATTATGAACAACTCTGCGTGCAGGTTTCCTCACGATGTTTTCCTTCACCGTTGGAGCAAGTGATATTTTAATTGCTTAAAAACGCACATAACTCCGAAAAGTTATAGCGTGCCCGGGTTCGAATCCCCGACCTCTGATTAGAAGGCTGACATCCTAACCACTAGGCTATCACAGCTCTAAGTGAATGTATGACCCATTGTTCATTAATTGGTTGGTTGAACATAAGTGGTAACTATTATATGCATTCAGGCACACTGAGACTTTATAGTCTATATATATAAAAATCAATTGCCGTTCGTTGGTCTCGCTAAAACTTGAGAACGGCTGAACGAATTTGTCTTATCTTGGTCTTGAAATGTTCGTGGAGGTCTAGGGAAGGTTTAAAAGGTCAGAAAAATTGGAATAATTGCCGGGAAAACCCTAAAAACAGCCCTTATCTTTTTCCCATATAAACGTTTTCTAAATAAAATGTGGAGTCAATTTGAACTTTATTGCTTTTTAATAAAGTTCATATTGTCAATGTTGTCTAAGAAATGTAGGTGTGTTCCTAACTTCAAAGAGTCAATTTGCAATTAATATTTAGGCAATATTTCATCCCGGTATTTCCACGGAAACGAAAACTACGCGGGTGAAACCGCGGATCTCAGCTAGTAACAATATGAATATAGTTGTTACTATATTATATAATATATATTTATGTTGATAACAATAATTGATTTTTTTTTTAGTTATTTTTTTAGGACGAGTTAAAAATATTTTAAATCACGCAATTCCCGTTTTCTGTTCCAGATAAGAAAATTCTTTCAGAAGAATGCAAAGGAACTGCAGATGTACTCCTGTTCTTTGGCAATTTATTCGACTCTGTCAATGGCAGTTTCACGAAGAAAAAAAAAAAGGAACGCAAAACCACTTTTGGGGCCTGCGACACCATCATCAGCACATCACGAAAAATGGAGGGAAGCGAAGAAGATTTTAAAATCAATGAAATTTATTATCTATAAATTTCATTGATTTTAAAAAGCAGACAAAAAAGAACGAACAATAAGCAATTGGGTGTGGACATTGGAAGGAATTGAGGTTTTATTAAAAACAGTTAGAAACTAAATTTAATATAACTTCAGTAACAAATTGAAAACTTTTTTGGGGCTATTCGATCACACGGTTGCCGCAACACAAACCCTACGCCCGAGCGTTTTGTATCAGTGTTTACCACATTGCTAGTCAACAGCCTAACCAGTGTCCACACCCCAGGAGGATATTGTGAGCATGATTTAGGCGAGGCACTGCACCCTCATTGTCGCAGATTGTGAAGCCGATGACGACTCGACCTGTGCACCTGCTTTAGATGATATTTTAAGTATTGAGCTGAGCCAAGAATATTGGCCCCCCTTATAGTATGTAACTGGGTAGGTTATAAAAAAAAATCTTAAAAAATATATAAGTCCTGTGAAACATGCAAAAAAGAATTAGTGTCATCAAAAGAACTAGAATATATAAAATACAGGGAATATGCAGATCGTCGTTGGCTTTGCAGACCGACTCACTCAATTGTGAATATAATTTCAAATATACAAGACATAGCAATGTCTATATTAAAAACAGATTTAGAGAAAAAGAACCTAAAACAATATATCAAAACCATTGTCTATATGTTAGTAGATTTAAAACATATCTGGTGTCCTAACCATAAAAACAAGTTGATAAATTTCTTGATTAATGCAGTTTGTCACTTTTTTATACATAATTATTGTAAAACAATAAATAAGATTTTATATGGAAGAAAAGACGTCAATGACACCAATGACAAATTTCAAATGATGGCAAAAATTTCTTTCCAAATATGTCTCAAAATTAAAAATAAGTATACTTAATATCCTCAATTAAAAAAAAACAGTCGAGTAGAGTAGAACTCTCACATGAATGGTGTTGTACTAATGTACAAAAATACTTTTTTATTCTCATAGTTGTCATTTTGAAATACCGTTGTTAAAGTGGCATAGTGATATATATTCTGTGAAAATTCCAACTACCGTTTCCAGTTCACTATAAACAGCCCATTGTCAGACAGATAGTCTTAGTGATAGGGCTCCATTTGCACCCTTTAGGTGCAGGGAGACTGGTCATACATTACAGTTTTTATTAGAGGCAAATCTAAAGGCCCAAAGTACAACCGAGTTATCTAGAGAAGTATAGGAGTTCCTATGCAAGAGAAGAGAAGTTCTCTGTATCAGTTGGCGGCAACTGCTCTCAAATTGTGTTGCAAGATTTGACCACCTTAGTCTGAGTCAGCATCAGACCCCAGTGGGCCACTCCTCGGGGAACTTTATCAACTGTTTTTATTAGGATAAAGAAGTCATTAGAATGTATTTTATGTGAAAATAAAGAATAGAAGCCAAAAATTTGTATTATTTAAAAATATGTGTTCGGAATAATTATATATATATTTTTTAATTTGGATGACTTGCCAAATTGTTAGGGAATCAAATATTAAATAATTAATCTGAACACAATCCTACCTTCCATCAGTCATACATACTATCTATAGACACGTACAAGTGTAGGTATGAACCTATACCTAAGCAGTCTGTATATACCATATGTATATTAGCTTGCGAGATTGTACTCTATTTCCGTATGTAAAAAGTACTCTGTGGTCGCGACTGTCTGCATCCCGAGATCGAGGCACGTAGGCATGGCCCGCGTTTCGTCCGTTTGTATGAAGTTGCAATACTGTATACATAACGGTAATACCGTGTCAGATGTTTGTCACTGTTGCTTGTTGTGCAACAACTTGTGTGTGTACAGGACGGCTGTGTGAGAGCAGTGCGTGCAGCGGAGAGGCCTCTTTTCCGGTGTGTGTGCGGAAGTGGGAAACGAGGATCGTCGACGACTGGAATAGAACATGTTTCATGACACTCATGGTCATGGGTCGATTTTGACGACCTCCGTGGCGCAGTGCGCGCTGTCTCATTATAAAGTTGGAGGTCCTGGGATCGATTCCCGGCTCGAATCTGGTCTGGTGGAAGGCTACGGCCGTAGCATGATGTATAGTAAACCCATTCTCCTAATTGGTGTCTACGCGACATCTTGCCGGAACGCTAAATCGCTTGGCGACACGTCTTTGTCGGCAGGGTGGTAACTAGCCACGCCGAAGCCTCCCACCAGACCAGACTCGAGCCAAGAATCGAACACCTCCAACTTTATAATGAGACAGCGCGCGCGCTGCGCCACGGATGTCGTCAAATTATGCAATCTGTACTTATAATTCTGTATAAGTATCACGGAGATTTCAATGACTAACTATATTTTTTGCTGTTAATTGTACTTATACAACCCAAGTTACTTGCCGGGGTGATGGACTCAAAGAGTATATAATCACTACTTTTGTTGGACTGCAAAGAGGATGTAAAAACTACGTTGCTGCAATTTATTTGCTATTCAGTGTTTGTATTCTCATTTTTGCTAATTAATATAGGAACCTTGTTTTTATATGAACTGTCACTTGTAATTTTGTGATTGGTTGACGGCTTCAACGGATGTGACGAATGTTTTTATTTTCACTCAGTGATTGGTTGACGACTGTTGTTGCAAAATGGCGGGAACCAATCAGATTTGTATTCTCCCACCAAGACTATTGTAAGCATGGCCTGAGATCTTCGGATTTCAAGCCGTGTTTATTTTCGAGTGAGGTGTGGAGGAAATAGGAGCCAATTGTAAAATAGTGTTAACGATCATAGTAAAGTTAATTAATGGAAGCATATATTATTTTGGTTAGATTATCTGCATCTTGTCTGGTTTTAAATTCATCGCCAATAGTAGGTTGTTTCTTATAAATCAGAAGTGGTATAGGAATCCAAAAATAAAGGGTACGTAGCTAATCGTTGCTTGTAAAGATAAATTTCTTTTAAACTAGATTGCTAAACGTTTTAAAGACATTATCAAGATATTATTATTTTTTTATTATTTTTTAATACTGTTACGATTTGTTGGTAACGTGTCGTTGCGCATGAAGCCTGATAACGTGGTGTTGTTAGATTACGTGTAATATTGCGTGCAAGCATGGGATGTGTTTTGAACAAATTAAGAGCTTAATGATCGTGATTTTCCGGTCTTTATCTATTTTTAAGGAACCTGGCGAAAGAAAGCTTTCAATTAAATGTATATGAATTAGTTATTTGTTTAGTTTTTATGGTTTCCGGCAAATTTTCGGTCAACATTTTGTTACAAATACTAGATGTATACAATATTTGCATACGAATGTGGGTAATTTAAGAAATGGTGATAGCTTATAAATTCTAAGCAAATAGAATTCTCTCTTCATTTATATTTTAGCTATTCTTAGCTGTCTACATTTCAACACCTTTTATGTGATTACGTGTAATATTGCGTGCAAGCATGGGATGTGTTTTGTACCAAATAAGAGCTAATGATCGTGATTTTTGGGTATTTATCTAAATTGAAGGTACCTGGCGAAAGAAAACTTTTAATTAAATATGTATGAATTAGTTATTTGATTAGTTTTTATGGTTCCCGGCAAATTTTCCGTCAAGATTTTTGTTAGAAATATTAGATGTATACAATATTTGAATACGAATGTGGGAAATTTAAGAAATGGTGATAGCTTATAAATTCTAAGCAAATAGAATTCTCTCTTCATTTATATTTTAGCTATGCTTTGTTGTCTACATTTAAACCTTTTTTTGAATTGATACCTAATTTGTTTCCCTTTTTTGCTTAAGTCGACAGAACATGGAGTGACGACTCGAGACACCCGATCCTGTGGAGCATCGTAGTCGGAGCCGAACGAAGGAACGCAGCCCTTCCCGGATCCTGAGACTGGAGCCAATGCAGTGCATCATGCTGAGCGTCTTGGCGTCGCGGAACATGCTAAAAGGTGACGTAGTCCTTCTGTTACGATTTGTTGGTTACGGTCGTTGCGCATGAAGCCTGATAACGTAGTGTTGGTAGATTACGTGTAATATTGCATGCAAGCACGGGATGTGTTTTGAACCAATTTAAAGCTAATTATCGTGATTTTCTGGTAGTTATCTATATTACAGGTACCTGGCGAAAGAAAGCTTTCAATATATATATATATATATATTACTCATTTGTTTAGTTTTTATGGTTCCCGGCAAATTTTCCGTCAAGATTTTTGTTAGAAATACTAGATGTATACAATATTTGCATACGAATGTGGGAAATTTAAGAAATGGTGATAGCTTATAAATTCTAAGCAAATAGAATTCTCTCTTCATTTATATTTTAGCTATGCTTAGCTGTCTACATTTCAAAACTTTTTTGAATTGATACCTAATTTGTTTCCCTTTTTTGCTTAAGTCGACAGGTCGAAGGAAGGAACGCAGCCGTAGCCGGCTTTGTATCCGCAGCCCTTCCCGGATCCTGGGACGCGAAGGCGAAGGCGAAAAATAAAGGGTACGTAGCTAATCGTTGCTTGTAAAGATAAATTTCTTTTAAACTAGATTGCTAAACGTTTTAAAGACATTATCAAGATAATTATTATTTTTTTATTATTTTTTAATACTGTTACGATTTGTTGGTAACGTGTCGTTGCGCATGAAGCCTGATAACGTGGTGTTGTTAGATTACGTGTAATATTGCGTGCAAGCATGGGATGCGCTTTGAACAAATTAAGAGCTTAATGATCGTGATTTTCCGGTATTTATCTATTTTTAAGGAACCTGGCGAAAGAAAGCTTTCAATTAAATATATATGAATTAGTTATTTGTTTAGTTTTTATGGTTCCCGGCAAATTTTCCGTCAAGATTTTTGTTAGAAATACTAGATTTATACAATATTTGCATACGAATGTGTGAAATTTAAGAAATGGTGATAGCTTTTAAATTCTAAGCAAATAGAATTCTTTCTTCATTTATATTTTAGCTATGCTTTGTTGTCTACATTTCAACACCTTTTTGAATTGATACCTAATTTGTTTCCCTTTTTTGCTAAGTCGACAGAACCTGGAGCGACGACTCGAGACACCCGATCCTGTGGAACATCGTGGTCGGAGCCGAACGAAGGAACGCAGCCCTTCCCGGATCCTGAGACTGGGGCCAATGCAGTGCATCATGCTGAGCGTCGTGGCGTCGCGGAACATGCTAAAAGGTGACGTAGTCCTTCTGTTACGATTTGTTGGTTACGGTCGTTGCGCATGAAGCCTGATAACGTGGTGTTGGTAGATTACGTGTAATATTGCATGCAAGCACGGGATGTGTTTTGAACCAATTTAAAGCTAATTATCGTGATTTTCTGGTAGTTATCTATATTACAGGTACCTGGCGAAAGAAAGCTTTCAAAATATATATATATATATTAGTTATTTGTTTAGTTTTTATGGTTCCCGGCAAATTTTCCGTCAAGATTTTTTTACAAATACTAGATGTATACAATATTTGCATACGAATGTGTGAAATTTAAGAAATGGTGATAGCTTTTAAATTCTAAGCAAATAGAATTCTCTCTTCATTTATATTTTAGCTATGCTTTGTTGTCTACATTTCAACCTTTTTTGAATTGATACCTAATTTGTTTCCCTTTTTTGCTTAAGTCGACAGAACATGGAGCGACGACTCGAGACACCCGATCCTGTGGAACATCGTAGTCGGAGCCGAACGAAGGAACGCAGCCATTCCCGGATCCTGAGACTGGAGCCAATGCAGTGCATCATGCTGAGCGTCTTGGCGTCGCGGAACATGCTAAAAGGTGACGTAGTCCTTCTGTTACGATTTGTTGGTTACGGTCGTTGCGCATGAAGCCTGATAACGTGGTGTTGGTAGATTACGTGTAATATTGCATGCAAGCACGGGATGTGTTTTGAACCAATTTAAAGCTAATTATCGTGATTTTCTGGTAGTTATCTATATTACAGGTACCTGGCGAAAGAAAGCTTTCAAAATATATATATATATTAGTTATTTGTTTAGTTTTTATGGTTCCCGGCAAATTTTCCGTCAAGATTTTTTTACAAATACTAGATGTATACAATATTTGCATACGAATGTGTGAAATTTAAGAAATGGTGATAGCTTTTAAATTCTAAGCAAATAGAATTCTCTCTTCATTTATATTTTAGCTATTCTTAGCTGTCTACATTTCAACACCTTTTATGTGATTACGTGTAATATTGCGTGCAAGCATGGGATGTGTTTTGAACCAAATAAGAGCTAATGATCGTGATTTTTGGGTATTTATCTAAATTGAAGGTACCTGGCGAAAGAAAACTTTTAATTAAATATGTATGAATTAGTTATTTGATTAGTTTTTATGGTTCCCGGCAAATTTTCCGTCAAGATTTTTGTTAGAAATATTAGATGTATACAATATTTGAATACGAATGTGGGAAATTTAAGAAATGGTGATAGCTTATAAATTCTAAGCAAATAGAATTCTCTCTTCATTTATATTTTAGCTATGCTTTGTTGTCTACATTTAAACCTTTTTTGAATTGATACCTAATTTGTTTCCCTTTTTTGCTTAAGTCGACAGAACATGTAGTGACGACTCGAGACACCCGATCCTGTGGAGCATCGTAGTCGGAGCCGAACGAAGGAACGCAGCCCTTCCCGGATCCTGAGACTGGAGCCAATGCAGTGCATCATGCTGAGCGTCTTGGCGTCGCGGAACATGCTAAAAGGTGACGTAGTCCTTCTGTTACGATTTGTTGGTTACGGTCGTTGCGCATGAAGCCTGATAACGTAGTGTTGGTAGATTACGTGTAATATTGCATGCAAGCACGGGATGTGTTTTGAACCAATTTAAAGCTAATTATCGTGATTTTCTGGTAGTTACCTATATTACAGGTACCTGGCGAAAGAAAGCTTTCAATATATATATATATATATATATATATATTACTCATTTGTTTAGTTTTTATGGTTCCCGGCAAATTTTCCGTCAAGATTTTTTTACAAATACTAGATGTATACAATATTTGCATACGAATGTGGGAAATTTAAGAAATGGTGATAGCTTATAAATTCTAAGCAAATAGAATTCTCTCTTCATTTATATTTTAGCTATGCTTTGTTGTCTACATTTAAACACCTTTTTTGAATTTATACCTAATTTGTTTCCCTTTTTTGCTTAAGTCGACAGAACATGGAGTGACGACTCGAGACACCCGATCCTGTGGAGCATCGTAGTCGGAGCCGAACGAAGGAACGCAGCCCTTCCCGGATCCTGAGACTGGAGCCAATGCAGTGCATCATGCTGAGCGTCTTGGCGTCGCGGAACATGCTAAAAGGTGACGTAGTCCTTCTGTTACGATTTGTTGGTTACGGTCGTTGCGCATGAAGCCTGATAACGTAGTGTTGGTAGATTACGTGTAATATTGCATGCAAGCACGGGATGTGTTTTGAACCAATTTAAAGCTAATTATCGTGATTTTCTGGTAGTTATCTATATTACAGGTACCTGGCGAAAGAAAGCTTTCAATATATATATATATTACTCATTTGTTAAGTTTTTATGGTTCCCGGCAAATTTTCCGTCAAGATTTTTGTTAGAAATACTAGATGTATACAATATTTGCATGCGAATGTGGGAAATTTAAGAAATGGTGAGAGCTTATAAATTCTAAGCAAATAGAATTCTCTCTTCATTTATATTTTAGCTATGCTTTGTTGTCTACATTTAAACACCTTTTTTGAATTTATACCTAATTTGTTTCCCTTTTTTGCTTAAGTCGACAGAACATGGAGTGACGACTCGAGACACCCGATCCTGTGGAGCATCGTAGTCGGAGCCGAACGAAGGAACGCAGCCCTTCCCGGATCCTGAGACTGGAGCCAATGCAGTGCATCATGCTGAGCGTCTTGGCGTCGCGGAACATGCTAAAAGGTGACGTAGTCCTTCTGTTACGATTTGTTGGTTACGGTCGTTGCGCATGAAGCCTGATAACGTAGTGTTGGTAGATTACGTGTAATATTGCATGCAAGCACGGGATGTGTTTTGAACCAATTTAAAGCTAATTATCGTGATTTTCTGGTAGTTATCTATATTACAGGTACCTGGCGAAAGAAAGCTTTCAATATATATATATATATATATATATATTACTCGGAGCCGAACGAAGGAACGCAGCCCTTCCCGAATCCTGAGACTGGCGCCAATGCAGTGCATCATGCTGAGCGTCGTGGCGTCGCGGAACATGCTAAACGGTGACGTAGTCCTTCTGTTAGGATTTGTTGGTTACGGTCGTTGCGCATGAAGCCTGATAACGTAGTGTTGGTAGATTACGTGTAATATTGCATGCAAGCACGGGATGTGTTTTGAACCAATTTAAAGCTAATTATCGTGATTTTCTGGTAGTTATCTAATTACAGGTACCTGGCGAAAGAAAGCTTTCAATATATATATATATATATATATATATATATATATATATATATATATATATATTACTCATTTGTTTAGTTTTTATGGTTCCCGGCAAATTTTCCGTCAAGATTTTTGTTAGAAATACTAGATGTATACAATATTTGCATACGAATGTGGGAAATTTAAGAAATGGTGATAGCTTATAAATTCTAAGCAAATAGAATTCTCTCTTCATTTATATTTTAGCTATGCTTTGTCTACATTTAAACACCTTTTTTGAATTTATACCTAATTTGTTTCCCTTTTTTTGCTTAAGTCGACAGAACATGGAGTGACGACTCGAGACACCCGATCCTGTGGAGCATCGTAGTCGGAGCCGAACGAAGGAACGCAGCCCTTCCCGGATCCTGAGACTGGAGCCAATGCAGTGCATCATGCTGAGCATCTTGGCGTCGCGGAACATGCTAAAAGGTGACGTAGTCCTTCTGTTACGATTTGTTGGTTACGGTCGTTGCGCATGAAGCCTGATAACGTAGTGTTGTTAGATTACGTGTAATATTGCATGCAAGCATGGGGTGTGTTTTGAATCAATTAAGAGCTAATGATCGTGATTTTCTGGTATTCATCTTTATTGAAGGTACCTTGCGAAACAAAGCTTTAAAAAAATATATATATTAATTAAATAGTTATTTTGTTTAGTTTTTATGGTTCCCGGCAAATTTTCCGTCAAGATTTTTGTTAGAAATACTAGATGTATATGACGGCGGCGGTAGTTTTAACGCTAAAACAAGACAGCGAAACAAGTCGCTAGTGGCACGTGCACCTGACGTCATCACCCCACTACAACTCAATAGTATAAGACCGGCTGCGCCGACTACAAGGCACGCATTTCTTGTGGATGCGTCTAGGTGCACGGACCACTGTCTTATAGTCGGACCGTCACTATTCTCATTTATAATAGAGTAATTGTGTAATTTTATATTACATCAATTATACTATTATTTTTAATTAAATAAGTCATATTGATCAAATTATAATTAGATTAATCGTGTAATTTAATGTTACATCGATTATTATTATTAACTTAATTATATAAATCACATAGAATTAGATATTCAAAATTATTATTATATATATTAGTTATTTGTTTAGTTTTTATGGTTCCCGGCAAATTTTCCGTCAAGATTTTTTTACAAATACTAGATGTATACAATATTTGCATACGAATGTGTGAAATTTAAGAAATGGTGATAGCTTTTAAATTCTAAGCAAATAGAATTCTCTCTTCATTTATATTTTAGCTATGCTTTGTTGTCTACATTTCAACCTTTTTTGAATTGATACCTAATTTGTTTCCCTTTTTTGCTTAAGTCGACAGAACATGGAGCGACGACTCGAGACACCCGATCCTGTGGAACATCGTAGTCGGAGCCGAACGAAGGAACGCAGCCATTCCCGGATCCTGAGACTGGAGCCAATGCAGTGCATCATGCTGAGCGTCTTGGCGTCGCGGAACATGCTAAAAGGTGACGTAGTCCTTCTGTTACGATTTGTTGGTTACGGTCGTTGCGCATGAAGCCTGATAACGTGGTGTTGGTAGATTACGTGTAATATTGCATGCAAGCACGGGATGTGTTTTGAACCAATTTAAAGCTAATTATCGTGATTTTCTGGTAGTTATCTATATTACAGGTACCTGGCGAAAGAAAGCTTTCAAAATATATATATATATTAGTTATTTGTTTAGTTTTTATGGTTCCCGGCAAATTTTCCGTCAAGATTTTTTTACAAATACTAGATGTATACAATATTTGCATACGAATGTGTGAAATTTAAGAAATGGTGATAGCTTTTAAATTCTAAGCAAATAGAATTCTCTCTTCATTTATATTTTAGCTATTCTTAGCTGTCTACATTTCAACACCTTTTATGTGATTACGTGTAATATTGCGTGCAAGCATGGGATGTGTTTTGAACCAAATAAGAGCTAATGATCGTGATTTTTGGGTATTTATCTAAATTGAAGGTACCTGGCGAAAGAAAACTTTTAATTAAATATGTATGAATTAGTTATTTGATTAGTTTTTATGGTTCCCGGCAAATTTTCCGTCAAGATTTTTGTTAGAAATATTAGATGTATACAATATTTGAATACGAATGTGGGAAATTTAAGAAATGGTGATAGCTTATAAATTCTAAGCAAATAGAATTCTCTCTTCATTTATATTTTAGCTATGCTTTGTTGTCTACATTTAAACCTTTTTTGAATTGATACCTAATTTGTTTCCCTTTTTTGCTTAAGTCGACAGAACATGGAGTGACGACTCGAGACACCCGATCCTGTGGAGCATCGTAGTCGGAGCCGAACGAAGGAACGCAGCCCTTCCCGGATCCTGAGACTGGAGCCAATGCAGTGCATCATGCTGAGCGTCTTGGCGTCGCGGAACATGCTAAAAGGTGACGTAGTCCTTCTGTTACGATTTGTTGGTTACGGTCGTTGCGCATGAAGCCTGATAACGTAGTGTTGGTAGATTACGTGTAATATTGCATGCAAGCACGGGATGTGTTTTGAACCAATTTAAAGCTAATTATCGTGATTTTCTGGTAGTTACCTATATTACAGGTACCTGGCGAAAGAAAGCTTTCAATATATATATATATATATATATATATATTACTCATTTGTTTAGTTTTTATGGTTCCCGGCAAATTTTCCGTCAAGATTTTTTTACAAATACTAGATGTATACAATATTTGCATACGAATGTGGGAAATTTAAGAAATGGTGAGAGCTTATAAATTCTAAGCAAATAGAATTCTCTCTTCATTTATATTTTAGCTATGCTTTGTTGTCTACATTTAAACACCTTTTTTGAATTTATACCTAATTTGTTTCCCTTTTTTGCTTAAGTCGACAGAACATGGAGTGACTACTCGAGACACCCGATCCTGTGGAGCATCGTAGTCGGAGCCGAACGAAGGAACGCAGCCCTTCCCGGATCCTGAGACTGGAGCCAATGCAGTGCATCATGCTGAGCGTCTTGGCGTCGCGGAACATGCTAAAAGGTGACGTAGTCCTTCTGTTACGATTTGTTGGTTACGGTCGTTGCGCATGAAGCCTGATAACGTAGTGTTGGTAGATTACGTGTAATATTGCATGCAAGCACGGGATGTGTTTTGAACCAATTTAAAGCTAATTATCGTGATTTTCTGGTAGTTATCTATATTACAGGTACCTGGCGAAAGAAAGCTTTCAATATATATATATATATATATATATATATTACTCGGAGCCGAACGAAGGAACGCAGCCCTTCCCGAATCCTGAGACTGGCGCCAATGCAGTGCATCATGCTGAGCGTCGTGGCGTCGCGGAACATGCTAAACGGTGACGTAGTCCTTCTGTTAGGATTTGTTGGTTACGGTCGTTGCGCATGAAGCCTGATAACGTAGTGTTGGTAGATTACGTGTAATATTGCATGCAAGCACGGGATGTGTTTTGAACCAATTTAAAGCTAATTATCGTGATTTTCTGGTAGTTATCTAATTACAGGTACCTGGCGAAAGAAAGCTTTCAATATATATATATATATATATATTACTCATTTGTTTAGTTTTTATGGTTCCCGGCAAATTTTCCGTCAAGATTTTTGTTAGAAATACTAGATGTATACAATATTTGCATACGAATGTGGGAAATTTAAGAAATGGTGATAGCTTATAAATTCTAAGCAAATAGAATTCTCTCTTCATTTATATTTTAGCTATGCTTTGTCTACATTTAAACACCTTTTTTGAATTTATACCTAATTTGTTTCCCTTTTTTTGCTTAAGTCGACAGAACATGGAGTGACGACTCGAGACACCCGATCCTGTGGAGCATCGTAGTCGGAGCCGAACGAAGGAACGCAGCCCTTCCCGGATCCTGAGACTGGAGCCAATGCAGTGCATCATGCTGAGCATCTTGGCGTCGCGGAACATGCTAAAAGGTGACGTAGTCCTTCTGTTACGATTTGTTGGTTACGGTCGTTGCGCATGAAGCCTGATAACGTAGTGTTGTTAGATTACGTGTAATATTGCATGCAAGCATGGGGTGTGTTTTGAATCAATTAAGAGCTAATGATCGTGATTTTCTGGTATTCATCTTTATTGAAGGTACCTTGCGAAACAAAGCTGTTTAGTTTTTATGGTTCCCGGCAAATTTTCCGTCAAGATTTTTGTTAGAAATACTAGATGTATATGACGGCGGCGGTAGTTTTAACGCTAAAACAAGACAGCGAAACAAGTCGCTAGTGGCACGTGCACCTGACGTCATCACCCCACTACAACTCAATAGTATAAGACCGGCTGCGCCGACTACAAGGCACGCATTTCTTGTGGATGCGTCTAGGTGCACGGACCACTGTCTTATAGTCGGACCGTCACTATTCTCATTTATAATAGAGTAATTGTGTAATTTTATATTACATCAATTATACTATTATTTTTAATTAAATAAGTCATATTGATCAAATTATAATTAGATTAATCGTGTAATTTAATGTTACATCGATTATTATTATTAACTTAATTATATAAATCACATAGAATTAGATATTCAAAATTATTATTATATATATTAGTTATTTGTTTAGTTTTTATGGTTCCCGGCAAATTTTCCGTCAAGATTTTTGTTAGAAATACTAGATGTTTACAATATTTGCATACGAATGTGGGAAATTTAAGAAATGGTGATAGCTTATAAATTCTAAGCAAATAGAATTCTCTCTTCATTTATATTTTAGCTATGCTTAGCTGTCTACATTTCAAAACTTTTTTGAATTGATACCTAATTTGTTTCCCTTTTTTGCTTAAGTCGACAGGTCAAAGGAAGGAACGCAGCCGTAGCCGGCTTTGTATCCGCAGCCCTTCCCGGATCCTGGGACGCGAAGGCGAAGGCGAAGGCGAAAAATAAAGGGTACGTAGCTAATCGTTGCTTGTAAAGATAAATTTCTTTTAAACTAGATTGCTAAACGTTTTAAAGACATTATCAAGATCATTATTATTTTTTTATTATTTTTTAATACTGTTACGATTTGTTGGTAACGTGTCGTTGCGCATGAAGCCTGATAACGTGGTGTTGTTAGATTACGTGTAATATTGCATGCAAGCACGGGATGTGTTTTGAACCAATTTAAAGCTAATTATCGTGATTTTCTGGTAGTTATCTATATTACAGGTACCTGGCGAAAGAAAGCTTTCAATATATATATATATATATATTACTCATTTGTTTAGTTTTTATGGTTCCCGGCAAATTTTCCGTCAAGATTTTTGTTAGAAATACTAGATGTATACAATATTTGCATACGAATGTGGGAAATTTAAGAAATGCTGATAGCTTATAAATTCTAAGCAAATAGAATTCTCTCTTCATTTATATTTTAGCTATGCTTAGCTGTCTACATTTCAAAACTTTTTTGAATTGATACCTAATTTGTTTCCCTTTTTTGCTTAAGTCGACAGGTCGAAGGAAGGAACGCAGCCGTAGCCGGCTTTGTATCCGCAGCCCTTCCCGGATCCTGGGACGCGAAGGCGAAGGCGAAAAATAAAGGGTACGTAGCTAATCGTTGCTTGTAAAGATAAATTTCTTTTAAACTAGATTGCTAAACGTTTTAAAGACATTATCAAGATCATTATTATTTTTTTATTATTTTTTAATACTGTTACGATTTGTTGGTAACGTGTCGTTGCGCATGAAGCCTGATAACGTGGTGTTGTTAGATTACGTGTAATATTGCGTGCAAGCATGGGATGCGCTTTGAACAAATTAAGAGCTTAATGATCGTGATTTTCCGGTATTTATCTATTTTTAAGGAACCTGGCGAAAGAAAGCTTTCAATTAAATATATATGAATTAGTTATTTGTTTAGTTTTTATGGTTCCCGGCAAATTTTCCGTCAAGATTTTTGTTAGAAATACTAGATTTATACAATATTTGCATACGAATGTGTGAAATTTAAGAAATGGTGATAGCTTTTAAATTCTAAGCAAATAGAATTCTTTCTTCATTTATATTTTAGCTATGCTTTGTTGTCTACATTTCAACACCTTTTTGAATTGATACCTAATTTGTTTCCCTTTTTTGCTAAGTCGACAGAACCTGGAGCGACGACTCGAGACACCCGATCCTGTGGAACATCGTGGTCGGAGCCGAACGAAGGAACGCAGCCATTCCCGGATCCTGAGACTGGGGCCAATGCAGTGCATCATGCTGAGCGTCGTGGCGTCGCGGAACATGCTAAAAGGTGACGTAGTCCTTCTGTTACGATTTGTTGGTTACGGTCGTTGCGCATGAAGCCTGATAACGTGGTGTTGGTAGATTACGTGTAATATTGCATGCAAGCACGGGATGTGTTTTGAACCAATTTAAAGCTAATTATCGTGATTTTCTGGTAGTTATCTATATTACAGGTACCTGGCGAAAGAAAGCTTTCAAAATATATATATATATATTAGTTATTTGTTTAGTTTTTATGGTTCCCGGCAAATTTTCCGTCAAGATTTTTTTACAAATACTAGATGTATACAATATTTGCATACGAATGTGTGAAATTTAAGAAATGGTGATAGCTTTTAAATTCTAAGCAAATAGAATTCTCTCTTCATTTATATTTTAGCTATGCTTTGTTGTCTACATTTCAACCTTTTTTGAATTGATACCTAATTTGTTTCCCTTTTTTGCTTAAGTCGACAGAACATGGAGCGACGACTCGAGACACCCGATCCTGTGGAACATCGTAGTCGGAGCCGAACGAAGGAACGCAGCCATTCCCGGATCCTGAGACTGGAGCCAATGCAGTGCATCATGCTGAGCGTCTTGGCGTCGCGGAACATGCTAAAAGGTGACGTAGTCCTTCTGTTACGATTTGTTGGTTACGGTCGTTGCGCATGAAGCCTGATAACGTGGTGTTGGTAGATTACGTGTAATATTGCATGCAAGCACGGGATGTGTTTTGAACCAATTTAAAGCTAATTATCGTGATTTTCTGGTAGTTATCTATATTACAGGTACCTGGCGAAAGAAAGCTTTCAAAATATATATATATATTAGTTATTTGTTTAGATTTTATGGTTCCCGGCAAATTTTCCGTCAAGATTTTTTTACAAATACTAGATGTATACAATATTTGCATACGAATGTGTGAAATTTAAGAAATGGTGATAGCTTTTAAATTCTAAGCAAATAGAATTCTCTCTTCATTTATATTTTAGCTATTCTTAGCTGTCTACATTTCAACACCTTTTATGTGATTACGTGTAATATTGCGTGCAAGCATGGGATGTGTTTTGAACCAAATAAGAGCTAATGATCGTGATTTTTGGGTATTTATCTAAATTGAAGGTACCTGGCGAAAGAAAACTTTTAATTAAATATGTATGAATTAGTTATTTGATTAGTTTTTATGGTTCCCGGCAAATTTTCCGTCAAGATTTTTGTTAGAAATATTAGATGTATACAATATTTGAATACGAATGTGGGAAATTTAAGAAATGGTGATAGCTTATAAATTCTAAGCAAATAGAATTCTCTCTTCATTTATATTTTAGCTATGCTTTGTTGTCTACATTTAAACCTTTTTTGAATTGATACCTAATTTGTTTCCCTTTTTTGCTTAAGTCGACAGAACATGGAGTGACGACTCGAGACACCCGATCCTGTGGAGCATCGTAGTCGGAGCCGAACGAAGGAACGCAGCCCTTCCCGGATCCTGAGACTGGAGCCAATGCAGTGCATCATGCTGAGCGTCTTGGCGTCGCGGAACATGCTAAAAGGTGACGTAGTCCTTCTGTTACGATTTGTTGGTTACGGTCGTTGCGCATGAAGCCTGATAACGTAGTGTTGGTAGATTACGTGTAATATTGCATGCAAGCACGGGATGTGTTTTGAACCAATTTAAAGCTAATTATCGTGATTTTCTGGTAGTTATCTATATTACAGGTACCTGGCGAAAGAAAGCTTTCAATATATATATATATATATATATATATATATATATATATATATATATATTACTCATTTGTTTAGTTTTTATGGTTCCCGGCAAATTTTCCGTCAAGATTTTTTTACAAATACTAGATGTATACAATATTTGCATACGAATGTGGGAAATTTAAGAAATGGTGATAGCTTATAAATTCTAAGCAAATAGAATTCTCTCTTCATTTATATTTTAGCTATGCTTTGTTGTCTACATTTAAACACCTTTTTTGAATTTATACCTAATTTGTTTCAGCCAATGCAGTGCATCATGCTGAGCGTCTTGGCGTCGCGGAACATGCTAAAAGGTGACGTAGTCCTTCTGTTACGATTTGTTGGTTACGGTCGTTGCGCATGAAGCCTGATAACGTAATGTTGGTAGATTACGTGTAATATTGCATGCAAGCACGGGATGTGTTTTGAACCAATTTAAAGCTAATTATCGTGATTTTCTGGTAGTTATCTATATTACAGGTACCTGGCGAAAGAAAGCTTTCAATATTTTTATATATTACTCATTTGTTTAGTTTTTATGGTTCCCGGCAAATTTTCCGTCAAGATTTTTGTTAGAAATACTAGATGTATACAATATTTGCATACGAATGTGGGAAATTTAAGAAATGGTGATAGCTTATAAATTCTAAGCAAATAGAATTCTCTCTTCATTTATATTTTAGCTATGCTTTGTTGTCTACATTTAAACACCTTTTTTGAATTTATACCTAATTTGTTTCCCTTTTTTGCTTAAGTCGACAGAACATGGAGTGACGACTCGAGACACCCGATCCTGTGGAGCATCGTAGTCGGAGCCGAACGAAGGAACGCAGCCCTTCCCGGATCCTGAGACTGGAGCCAATGCAGTGCATCATGCTGAGCGTCTTGGCGTCGCGGAACATGCTAAAAGGTGACGTAGTCCTTCTGTTACGATTTGTTGGTTACGGTCGTTGCGCATGAAGCCTGATAACGTAGTGTTGGTAGATTACGTGTAATATTGCATGCAAGCACGGGATGTGTTTTGAACCAATTTAAAGCTAATTATCGTGATTTTCTGGTAGTTATCTATATTACAGGTACCTGGCGAAAGAAAGCTTTCAATATATATATATATTACTCATTTGTTAAGTTTTTATGGTTCCCGGCAAATTTTCCGTCAAGATTTTTGTTAGAAATACTAGATGTATACAATATTTGCATACGAATGTGGGAAATTTAAGAAATGGTGAGAGCTTATAAATTCTAAGCAAATAGAATTCTCTCTTCATTTATATTTTAGCTATGCTTTGTTGTCTACATTTAAACACCTTTTTTGAATTTATACCTAATTTGTTTCCCTTTTTTGCTTAAGTCGACAGAACATGGAGTGACGACTCGAGACACCCGATCCTGTGGAGCATCGTAGTCGGAGCCGAACGAAGGAACGCAGCCCTTCCCGGATCCTGAGACTGGAGCCAATGCAGTGCATCATGCTGAGCGTCTTGGCGTCGCGGAACATGCTAAAAGGTGACGTAGTCCTTCTGTTACGATTTGTTGGTTACGGTCGTTGCGCATGAAGCCTGATAACGTAGTGTTGGTAGATTACGTGTAATATTGCATGCAAGCACGGGATGTGTTTTGAACCAATTTAAAGCTAATTATCGTGATTTTCTGGTAGTTATCTATATTACAGGTACCTGGCGAAAGAAAGCTTTCAATATATATATATATATATATATATATTACTCGGAGCCGAACGAAGGAACGCAGCCCTTCCCGAATCCTGAGACTGGCGCCAATGCAGTGCATCATGCTGAGCGTCGTGGCGTCGCGGCGTCGCGGAACATGCTAAACGGTGACGTAGTCCTTCTGTTAGGATTTGTTGGTTACGGTCGTTGCGCATGAAGCCTGATAACGTAGTGTTGGTAGATTACGTGTAATATTGCATGCAAGCACGGGATGTGTTTTGAACCAATTTAAAGCTAATTATCGTGATTTTCTGGTAGTTATCTAATTACAGGTACCTGGCGAAAGAAAGCTTTCAATATATATATATATATATTACTCATTTGTTTAGTTTTTATGGTTCCCGGCAAATTTTCCGTCAAGATTTTTGTTAGAAATACTAGATGTATACAATATTTGCATACGAATGTGGGAAATTTAAGAAATGGTGATAGCTTATAAATTCTAAGCAAATAGAATTCTCTCTTCATTTATATTTTAGCTATGCTTTGTCTACATTTAAACACCTTTTTTGAATTTATACCTAATTTGTTTCCCTTTTTTTGCTTAAGTCGACAGAACATGGAGTGACGACTCGAGACACCCGATCCTGTGGAGCATCGTAGTCGGAGCCGAACGAAGGAACGCAGCCCTTCCCGGATCCTGAGACTGGAGCCAATGCAGTGCATCATGCTGAGCATCTTGGCGTCGCGGAACATGCTAAAAGGTGACGTAGTCCTTCTGTTACGATTTGTTGGTTACGGTCGTTGCGCATGAAGCCTGATAACGTAGTGTTGTTAGATTACGTGTAATATTGCATGCAAGCATGGGGTGTGTTTTGAATCAATTAAGAGCTAATGATCGTGATTTTCTGGTATTCATCTTTATTGAAGGTACCTTGCGAAACAAAGCTTTAAAAAAATATATATATTAATTAAATAGTTATTTTGTTTAGTTTTTATGGTTCCCGGCAAATGTTCCGTCAAGATTTTTGTTAGAAATACTAGATGTATATGACGGCGGCGGTAGTTTTAACGCTAAAACAAGACAGCGAAACAAGTCGCTAGTGGCACGTGCACCTGACGTCATCACCCCACTACAACTCAATAGTATAAGACCGGCTGCGCCGACTACAAGGCACGCATTTCTTGTGGATGCGTCTAGGTGCACGGACCACTGTCTTATAGTCGGACCGTCACTATTCTCATTTATAATAGAGTAATTGTGTAATTTTATATTACATCAATTATACTATTATTTTTAATTAAATAAGTCATATTGATCAAATTATAATTAGATTAATCGTGTAATTTAATGTTACATCGATTATTATTATTAACTTAATTATATAAATCACATAGAATTAGATATTCAAAATTATTATTATATATATTAGTTATTTGTTTAGTTTTTATGGTTCCCGGCAAATTTTCCGTCAAGATTTTTGTTAGAAATACTAGATGTTTACAATATTTGCATACGAATGTGGGAAATTTAAGAAATGGTGATAGCTTATAAATTCTAAGCAAATAGAATTCTCTCTTCATTTATATTTTAGCTATGCTTAGCTGTCTACATTTCAAAACTTTTTTGAATTGATACCTAATTTGTTTCCCTTTTTTGCTTAAGTCGACAGGTCAAAGGAAGGAACGCAGCCGTAGCCGGCTTTGTATCCGCAGCCCTTCCCGGATCCTGGGACGCGAAGGCGAAGGCGAAGGCGAAAAATAAAGGGTACGTAGCTAATCGTTGCTTGTAAAGATAAATTTCTTTTAAACTAGATTGCTAAACGTTTTAAAGACATTATCAAGATCATTATTATTTTTTTATTATTTTTTAATACTGTTACGATTTGTTGGTAACGTGTCGTTGCGCATGAAGCCTGATAACGTGGTGTTGTTAGATTACGTGTAATATTGCGTGCAAGCATGGGATGCGCTTTGAACAAATTAAGAGCTTAATGATCGTGATTTTCCGGTATTTATCTATTTTTAAGGAACCTGGCGAAAGAAAGCTTTCAATTTAATATATATGAATTAGTTATTTGTTTAGTTTTTATGGTTCCCGGCAAATTTTCCGTCAAGATTTTTGTTAGAAATACTAGATGTATACAATATTTGCATACGAATGTGGGAAATTTAAGAAATGGTGAGAGCTTATAAATTCTAAGCAAATAGAATTCTCTCTTCATTTATATTTTAGCTATGCTTTGTTGTCTACATTTAAACACCTTTTTTGAATTTATACCTAATTTGTTTCCCTTTTTTGCTTAAGTCGACAGAACATGGAGTGACGACTCGAGACACCCGATCCTGTGGAGCATCGTAGTCGGAGCCGAACGAAGGAACGCAGCCCTTCCCGGATCCTGAGACTGGAGCCAATGCAGTGCATCATGCTGAGCGTCGTGGCGTCGCGGAACATGCTAAACGGTGACGTAGTCCTTCTGTTAGGATTTGTTGGTTACGGTCGTTGCGCATGAAGCCTGATAACGTAGTGTTGGTAGATTACGTGTAATATTGCATGCAAGCACGGGATGTGTTTTGAACCAATTTAAAGCTAATTATCGTGATTTTCTGGTAGTTATCTAATTACAGGTACCTGGCGAAAGAAAGCTTTCAATATATATATATATATATTACTCATTTGTTTAGTTTTTATGGTTCCCGGCAAATTTTCCGTCAAGATTTTTGTTAGAAATACTAGATGTATACAATATTTGCATACGAATGTGGGAAATTTAAGAAATGGTGATAGCTTATAAATTCTAAGCAAATAGAATTCTCTCTTCATTTATATTTTAGCTATGCTTTGTCTACATTTAAACACCTTTTTTGAATTTATACCTAATTTGTTTCCCTTTTTTTGCTTAAGTCGACAGAACATGGAGTGACGACTCGAGACACCCGATCCTGTGGAGCATCGTAGTCGGAGCCGAACGAAGGAACGCAGCCCTTCCCGGATCCTGAGACTGGAGCCAATGCAGTGCATCATGCTGAGCATCTTGGCGTCGCGGAACATGCTAAAAGGTGACGTAGTCCTTCTGTTACGATTTGTTGGTTACGGTCGTTGCGCATGAAGCCTGATAACGTAGTGTTGTTAGATTACGTGTAATATTGCATGCAAGCATGGGGTGTGTTTTGAATCAATTAAGAGCTAATGATCGTGATTTTCTGGTATTCATCTTTATTGAAGGTACCTTGCGAAACAAAGCTTTAAAAAAATATATATATTAATTAAATAGTTATTTTGTTTAGTTTTTATGGTTCCCGGCAAATTTTCCGTCAAGATTTTTGTTAGAAATACTAGATGTATATGACGGCGGCGGTAGTTTTAACGCTAAAACAAGACAGCGAAACAAGTCGCTAGTGGCACGTGCACCTGACGTCATCACCCCACTACAACTCAATAGTATAAGACCGGCTGCGCCGACTACAAGGCACGCATTTCTTGTGGATGCGTCTAGGTGCACGGACCACTGTCTTATAGTCGGACCGTCACTATTCTCATTTATAATAGAGTAATTGTGTAATTTTATATTACATCAATTATACTATTATTTTTAATTAAATAAGTCATATTGATCAAATTATAATTAGATTAATCGTGCAATTTAATGTTACATCGATTATTATTATTAACTTAATTATATAAATCACATAGAATTAGATATTCAAAATTATTATTATATATATTAGTTATTTGTTTAGTTTTTATGGTTCCCGGCAAATTTTCCGTCAAGATTTTTGTTAGAAATACTAGATGTTTACAATATTTGCATACGAATGTGGGAAATTTAAGAAATGGTGATAGCTTATAAATTCTAAGCAAATAGAATTCTCTCTTCATTTATATTTTAGCTATGCTTAGCTGTCTACATTTCAAAACTTTTTTGAATTGATACCTAATTTGTTTCCCTTTTTTGCTTAAGTCGACAGGTCAAAGGAAGGAACGCAGCCGTAGCCGGCTTTGTATCCGCAGCCCTTCCCGGATCCTGGGACGCGAAGGCGAAGGCGAAGGCGAAAAATAAAGGGTACGTAGCTAATCGTTGCTTGTAAAGATAAATTTCTTTTAAACTAGATTGCTAAACGTTTTAAAGACATTATCAAGATCATTATTATTTTTTTATTATTTTTTAATACTGTTACGATTTGTTGGTAACGTGTCGTTGCGCATGAAGCCTGATAACGTGGTGTTGTTAGATTACGTGTAATATTGCGTGCAAGCATGGGATGCGCTTTGAACAAATTAAGAGCTTAATGATCGTGATTTTCCGGTATTTATCTATTTTTAAGGAACCTGGCGAAAGAAAGCTTTCAATTTAATATATATGAATTAGTTATTTGTTTAGTTTTTATGGTTCCCGGCAAATTTTCCGTCAAGATTTTTGTTAGAAATACTAGATGTATACAATATTTGCATACGAATGTGTGAAATTTAAGAAATGGTGATAGCTTTTAAATTCTAAGCAAATAGAATTCTCTCTTCATTTATATTTTAGCTATGCTTTGTTGTCTACATTTAAACACCTTTTTTGAATTTATACCTAATTTGTTTCCCTTTTTTGCTTAAGTCGACAGAACATGGAGTGACGACTCGAGACACCCGATCCTGTGGAGCATCGTAGTCGGAGCCGAACGAAGGAACGCAGCCCTTCCCGGATCCTGAGACTGGAGCCAATGCATTGCATCATGCTGAGCGTCTTGGCGTCGCGGAACATGCTAAAAGGTGACGTAGTCCTTCTGTTACGATTTGTTGGTTACGGTCGTTGCGCATGAAGCCTGATAACGTAGTGTTGGTAGATTACGTGTAATATTGCATGCAAGCACGGGATGTGTTTTGAACCAATTTAAAGCTAATTATCGTGATTTTCTGGTAGTTATCTAATTACAGGTACCTGGCGAAAGAAAGCTTTCAATATATATATATATATATATATATTACTCATTTGTTTAGTTTTTATGGTTCCCGGCAAATTTTCCGTCAAGATTTTTGTTAGAAATACTAGATGTATACAATATTTGGATACGAATGTGGGAAATTTAAGAAATGGTGATAGCTTATAAATTCTAAGCAAATAGAATTCTCTCTTCATTTATATTTTAGCTATGCTTTGTTGTCTACATTTAAACACCTTTTTTGAATTTATACCTAATTTGTTTCCCTTTTTTGCTTAAGTCGACAGAACATGGAGTGACGACTCGAGACACCCGATCCTGTGGAGCATCGTAGTCGGAGCCGAACGAAGGAACGCAGCCCTTCCCGGATCCTGAGACTGGAGCCAATGCAGTGCATCATGCTGAGCGTCTTGGCGTCGCGGAACATGCTAAAAGGTGACGTAGTCCTTCTGTTACGATTTGTTGGTTACGGTCGTTGCGCATGAAGCCTGATAACGTAGTGTTGGTAGATTACGTGTAATAATATTGCATGCAAGCACGGGATGTGTTTTGAACCAATTTAAAGCTAATTATCGTGATTTTCTGGTAGTTATCTAATTACAGGTACCTGGCGAAAGAAAGCTTTCAATATATATATATATATATATATATTACTCATTTGTTTAGTTTTTATGGTTCCCGGCAAATTTTCCGTCAAGATTTTTGTTAGAAATACTAGATGTATACAATATTTGGATACGAATGTGGGAAATTTAAGAAATGGTGATAGCTTATAAATTCTAAGCAAATAGAATTCTCTCTTCATTTATATTTTAGCTATGCTTTGTTGTCTACATTTAAACACCTTTTTTGAATTTATACCTAATTTGTTTCCCTTTTTTGCTTAAGTCGACAGAACATGGAGAGACGACTCGAGACACCCGATCCTGGGGAACATCGTAGTCGGAGCCGAACGAAGGAACGCAGCCCTTCCCGAATCCTGAGACTGGCGCCAATGCAGTGCATCATGCTGAGCGTCGTGGCGTCGCGGAACATGCTAAACGGTGACGTAGTCCTTCTGTTACGATTTGTTGGTTACGGTCGTTGCGCATGAAGCCTGATAACGTAGTGTTGGTAGATTACGTGTAATATTGCATGCAAGCACGGGATGTGTTTTGAACCAATTTAAAGCTAATTATCGTGATTTTCTGGTAGTTATCTATATTACAGGTACCTGGCGAAAGAAAGCTTTCAAAATATATATATATATTAGTTATTTGTTTAGTTTTTATGGTTCCCGGCAAATTTTCCGTCAAGATTTTTGTTAGAAATACTAGATGTATACAATATTTGCATACGAATGTGGGAAATTTAAGAAATGGTGATAGCTTATAAATTCTAAGCAAATAGAATTCTCTCTTCATTTATATTTTAGCTATGCTTTGTTGTCTACATTTAAATGGCGGTAGGGCTAGTTGTGTCACGGCACGCGAGGCAAAGGCCTCATGGCGGTAGGGCTAGTTGTGTCACGGCACGCGAGGCAAAGGCCTCATGGCGGTAGGGCTAGTTGTGTCACGGCACGCGAGGCAAAGGCCTCATGGCGGTAGGGCTAGTTGTGTCACGGCACGCGAGGCAAAGGCCTCATGGCGGTAGGGCTAGTTGTGTCACGGCACGCGAGGCCAAGGCCTCATGGCGGTAGGGCTAGTTGTGTCACGGCACGCGAGGCAAAGGCCTCATGGCGGTAGGGCTAGTTGTGTCACGGCACGCGAGGCAAAGGCCTCATGGCGGTAGGGCTAGTTGTGTCACGGCACGCGAGGCAAAGGCCTCATGGCGGTAGGGCTAGTTGTGTCACGGCACGCGAGGCAAAGGCCTCATGGCGGTAGGGCTAGTTGTGTCACGGCACGCGAGGCAAAGGCCTCATGGCGGTAGGGCTAGTTGTGTCACGGCACGCGAGGCAAAGGCCTCATGGCGGTAGGGCTAGTTGTGTCACGGCACGCGAGGCAAAGGCCTCATGGCGGTAGGGCTAGTTGTGTCACGGCACGCGAGGCAAAGGCCTCATGGCGGTAGGGCTAGTTGTGTCACGGCACGCGAGGCAAAGGCCTCATGGCGGTAAGGCTAGTTGTGTCATATGGGCCTACCGCCAATCGTCCTTAATACTAATATATTTAATACTTATATACATAATATATACTAATGATAATAGACCGTTTCATCGAATAGTTCCTATGGCGTTATGTTGGCAACGATGTTTTCTAGTGTTGCCACATTACCTATAATAATCTACCTCAAAGTAAGGTAGATTTCAAGTATGTATTTAGTATGTTACACAGAATGGCTGTACATGTCTGGATAAAACTTTATTTTTAGATAGATTTGCGTTTGACGATAATCAGTACCAGAAGGCATTGATGAGGTCTAGGTTGGAGCGCTGTCGCCTAGAAAATGCCTATTCACTCTTCCCTTGAAGGAGCTATGGTTATATGTGGCTGGAAACAGATGTTGGAAGTGAGTTCCACACCTTAGCGGTTCGATTCAGAAACTTGCCAACAGCTTATAATCCAGATACATTGATAGAGATAGTCTGGAATAGCACATAGACGTATCCCAGAGAAATGTATACTACCCTGGTGAATGTTTTTTTTACAGGGTGTCTTTACTAATACACCTCAAATATCCACAATAATGCTGTACTAAAGCGGATATTGTGGCTTGTAACCTATAGTTTTTTTATGTATTAAAATACTATTTATAATATCCACAAATGCCCCTTAAACTTAAGGGGAAAATTTATAAAACTGTCGCAAGACCTGTCGTGTTGTATGGATCAGAATGTTGGGAGGCAAAAAGAACGGATGCAAGAAGAGTACATGTGACAGAAATGCGAATGTTGAGATGTATGTGTGGTGTGACGAGAATGGATAAGATAAGAAATTAATATATAAGGGGAAGTCTAGGGTTGGATTTAGAATCGTGTGGCAGGAGTTTCGGGGAGAAAGATGTTTTATTTGCTAGAGGTTTGGTCCCCGATTGTAACAATAGCACTCGCATTACAAGGTAATGCACTTTTTTCGAGAAAACCAAAAAAAACTAACATAACCTATAAATAGGTAAAACATCAAAAAATAATGCAATATTACGGGAGAGCTAGATAGCATATATAATTTTGTATAAGTGCAACAAGGACGTAAGATCATGTCAAAGACTAGTGTCATAGTATTTTTATTTTTTTGTGGTCTATGCTCTCTGTCAACTGTCAAATCATATGACGAACTACTAATTTCTAATGGTAAGAAAACTTCACACTTGGAAACGACATGAGCTGATGTAGGTCGAATAGCAGGGGGGGTCGTCTCATTGGGTGAGCTTTGGAATACCTACGGGGGCTAGAACTGTGTTGCCAAAATTCTTCTGTACTTAAGTGAGACCCAAATTTCGGTCTCTCATTAGGGTTTTTTAGAGCTGGCAAATCTGAAAATGTGGCTATATGTTAAAAAGCTACCAATTAACTATTTCTTAAAATTTATTTATCGATGTATTAGCTGATATCTGACATAATATTTGGCTAATCAAATCAATGTTCAATGGTATTATTATTAATACAATATAAATACCCTTTTTCAGCGTTAATAATATACAAAATTAGATAGTATTTTACAAAATTAGATGGTATGATTTTGCTTTTGTATCCGGCAACCCCAATTACAATAGCTGTCACCTGGTCTGTTAGTGTTTTGCAATTTTTTGTGGTTGTGATCTACTTTTGCAACGTGAAGTGTTTTTTTTCGCCTTTAAATGACGTAAGTAGAGCCTAGGTTCCTCCGTCCGTTTTATGCAGACTCCCAAACACCTGAGTGTTGTGTGCGAGACTTTCTAATTCGTTTTCCTCCATAGTTATTTTAACAAACGTTTTTTTCCTTCATAACTTTTCTTTTATTTTCCTCATAACTATGAAGGAAAAGCAAAGAAAATGTTTTTGGTGTGGTTCCTCACCTGCCGAGGATCCCGAAACCACATTATTTAGGTTTCCGAAACCTGGTTCCTCAAATGTTAGTCGGTATGCCTACTCTCAATACTATAGATACCTAAATAAATCCCGCCATGCTTTGTTAACTTATCTGTTATGGTTTATTTTGTTAATTAAACCTCCTTACTTGTGATTGCATTGCTGAAACTAGCAAGCTTTGTATGTTGTTGAGCGAGTAACTATACAATAGTGGCTACTATTGTTAGTTACTAAACTCATTCTATTAATTTCAGTCAGTTTCTTTACAGGTGCTTCATCAGTGTCATGAACATTGCATTAATGTAGCTACCATGGTGTGTGACATGAATGCAGTGAACAGAAGGGCTCCAAACATTTTATTAGCCACTGCTAACTGTCCACAATTTGAATTAAATAATAAAAAAAATATTACAATTTTCGACACACATTCGACACACTTAATAAAGTGTTTCAGAAGTTTATTTTTGAAGTATGATATAGAATGCCCAATAAATATAACATTTGCTACTGGAAACCAGGGAAAAGGTAAATGTTACTTTTTATATATAACTATCAGTTCTTTATGTAATAAGAAAGCTATCTGATGTGGCAATATATTGATCATGATGTATATATTTATACTTATTGTTTCAGGTGTAACCAAATTGGGGTCACATTGTCAAATTCTATGAACTGTGGACAACTCTTATCCAAATTTTGTATTTGCACCTCTAAGGGTAAAACTAGCAGTTCAAGTGCTGAGCCACACAGTTGCTGCTGACATGTTTGCTAAAATAGCCCAAGGTAACTTGGTTTTTTCTTATCCATCTAAAGGGCTTAGTAGCCAAATGACAGAAAAAGAAGTTTTTTCCTACCTACTTACCTTGATAGTATTTTGGAAAACTTGTATTAAATAAAGTAATACTTTATTATAATACTGATGCCTGTGTGAAATTAGGCTTTTAAAGTCCTTCTTGAGAACTTTACTGTTCTGGGATAAAGAACAGAATATATAATCTCAATAATAAAATATAATGTTCTATTACAGGTGATTTAACTGCTGAAGCGGCTTGACTGCAGATATTATATCGAAAATGGACAAACTGTTTGACTCTCTGAACAGTGACACAGTGGATCTGCAAAGAGGAAAGCCATTTTCAACCAATTTAAAAGATAAATCACCTCATTTAGTATTTATAAATGAAATGAAAACATTTTCACAACCACTCAAATTTATAGGCTTCAAAAGCACCCCACCATCAAAAAGGTTGGTAGTTATACAATGATTATAAAGATTCTTTAAATTACTCTAACAAAAAATTTGTCCTAGAATAAATTTATTAATAAATTCTTTCTTTACTTGTGAAAATGTTGGCCTACAAGGCTGCCTCATTAAATAATTCATAATATTAGTAGTTGTAAGATTCTATGTTTTATAATAAAGCTATTTTGACGAAAATACAGTTATTTTAAATTTCTTTTAACCAATCACCAAGTTATATAATTTAAAAATTAATAAGGCTGTTTGTCTACCAAAGCAGAGCTGGAAAATTGTAACACATAAATAGGTAAATTAGTGTGCAATTTTTATTTACATTGGTTACGATTTTTCAGTTCTGCTTTTGTGGACAGGTAGCTTTATTAAATTCTTGAAAATAATTAGATTTTGAATTTCCCGCGTAAATTCGTATTATCGGCTCATTTTGAATTTCCCGCATTTGCGAGTTTTTAGGGGGCTGTACAGAGATGGCGCTCATTTCAGGAGAATTTATTTGTACGTAGTTGTCATTCTTCTCCCTAGAGTATAAATGTTCCTTGTTCAAAATTCAGTACTGGAATCATAGTTGCGTATAAATCAGTACCATACTTTCGTCGAAAGTACGTAACCTTGAGGGTAAAGGCCAAACCAGCTCTAGGGATGACTATCTTTTGTGGAAGGCCTGAAGTTTATAGAAATGTGTGCGTGTCCGCTGAAATGTCCCAATAAACATAAGACTTTCTTCACTATACCCCGAGATGGAAAAGACTATTTCAGGCCCTAAGAGAATCCAATTAAACAAATATTAAGATCCTATTAACCGCGTATTTAATCTTGCGTGCTTTAAGTAAGTTGGTTAATAGGACTACAGCCCGACCCCCCCCGTTATACCGTCCGACGCCCTGTTATCCCAAACGTTGCCTAAGCCGTGGTTCGGCCTCAAAGGAGGCGCCCTTAGGCAGTCGTTCCCTTAGTTTCTTCGAGCCCTAGGGCTCAAAATTTCTTCTGGCAGAGCTTCTTTCCAAAGCTCGCCAAACCGCCTGGTTACGCTGTGGCAACCAATAGGGTTTGTACAGCTAATAGACAGTCCGAAAAAATTAATAGGGCATGTCCTTTTAAGTCCCGATACTTTATGAATCAGCGTCAAGCGCATAATATATCTTCAGGTGTTTTTCTCTATCGTTAATTCCAAAAAAAATTACTTAATATAAATAAAAATATTAATAAAATTAATATTATTAATTTAGTAACACGTCGACGAGAGGATTACAAATGCATTTGAGTTTAATTGGAAAATGACCTTGAAATCAGGACAAAAATTGGGAGCCACATTCAGTTCTTTTATGTATATATTATACTATGTATATTGAAATTTGTGAATTAGATTACTTTTCCAAGCCGATATTAAATTTCTTCTACAATAATTAAAATGTATTGCTATATTATGATTGCTATACATTGAATCTACACAACTTTACAGCTGTTTGTGAACTAATATAAAAAAAAAAGTGAAGAGTCTGATCTGTCATATTATTGAAAATGAAGAATTTATGGTAGTTATATTAAGGAAATAGGAATTAATGTTTCCTGATTTATTAATAAATTAAAAATTACCTAAAATTAATTGAATGAAATTTTAATAGATTAGCTATGCCAAAAAACTAACAGTGTATATAATTCAAGGGGTCAACAGAAATATAAAACAATTCTAGAACATTAATCAACATGTTATCTCTTTACATTCAATGTTGACTTGTCTGTAATGGACAGATCGTACAATTCAAATAAATCACATTAATATAACACAGTGCTGAAGCTGTTGTACACTTATTTCTAAACAAAACTAAGAAAGGTTAAACAGTTTGTTTAGCTCGAGAGATCTATAATTTTATTGCTATGCCTTCACAACATTCAAAATAATTTCTGATGGAAAGATCTACGAAAAATAATGCTTAGTTTAGGTTAGAGAGTGTACAATTTCCTCACCACTTTTTTATCTATGAAGCACAATTTATTACATATTTTAACGCTCAGCTACCTAGTGTTCATAAGAATGAATACTGAGCGATAGTGAAGAGCTGTAAAATACATAATATTATAGCTATAGGCATATTATAACATAGTGAGCTGACACTGAGTCCTAATTCACCTAACACACAAGTTTAAAGCGATAGGTAAATTAAAAAAGTAAAAATTCAATAGTTATTTGGTTTCTATGTTTTGAATTAACTACATAGTTTGTTTTCTAACATAATCATAAATTATATAAAACGTCAATACTCAATATTTTAATAAGACTAAAGTTTTAAGATAAAATCAAGTCTTCATAACAAGTTCATAATTTAAAATTAACATGCCGGCAAAAAAATCTGTTTGAGAATATATTTCTGTACATAAAATTGACTTTGCATTTTGATAATAATTATGAATGAATGAATTAAATATAATTTTTATAATTAAATTGTGAGCCATTAATAAAAATAGCAATTTATTTCCTTTTGATTCTGGATCTTATTGCTTTTTTGTTGTTTTTTGCTTATTTCTTGGTTAAATCATCATTATATTTTTAGATGTTTACTGACGATTCCAGTTGGAATTTAGGTGGTGTACATAAATTCCAACTGGAATCATATGACATTGGAGATTTTACTAATAGTGTCAAGTATTTTGATAACTTCATACAATAAAATTTAATAATAAGAGAATTGAGTTACATACTTCACTTAACTACAAACGCTTGATAGAAATCCATATGTATAATATAAATAGGATAGCTTTGTTAGTAACATATATCTATATGATATATATAGTTTTTATATTGCTTAAGCGTCGACGTTTAAAATTAATTTTGTTATAATTAATGAATACTGTATGTTTAAATCGTTGTCGAATGTTTACGTGCTTATTTTAATTTACAAATACATTGTAACACAATATAGCTTATTATTTCACTGTAAAGATTTTTTTTTTATTCTTTCAACATTTGTTATAATAAATATCTAATTGATTCATATAGAGTGCAGTGCTTTGTGTAAATAATTATCAATTTTATTTAAAGTTTATATGAATTAAATATTTTCAGATTTTTGTGTCCATAAATATTGTTTATTTCTATATATTTATCTATTTACATGGAAGGCATGAGGCGTGCATTTGATTAATAGGTATATTTTATTTAAAAATACCTCTGCTTAGAACATAATATTACTCTAAATAAAATCCATATATAATAAAGATATCAAGAAATTTTCATATAAAATAACAAGGAATTACAATAAACACTTGAAATAAACAAGAACATTTAAATTTAGAAACATTGTACCTATTTTTAATATAATTATAAATACCTAAGTACATTTTTTTCTATTTTTCTAATTTACGACACCTTGCTTTGCAACATCTAACGCTAGAAATATAAGTATAAAATTGAGCTTTATTGATATGTATCGTTAGATCAATTTAGCTAGATCGTGTTAACAGTGACATTTACAAATTTTTAGAAAATATTTTTAACGTAAGTATTAAAAACAAATATTATTTTAATAAATATATATATATATATATATATATATATATATATATATATATAATAACTGTAGGAACGTATTGCCCAAAATAGAAATCATTGGATATGCAAAAAAACATAAGATGCTAGTAATATATGAAGCGGTGATAGCCCAGTGGTTAGGGCGTCAGCCTCCTAATCAGAGGTCGGCGGTTCGAATCCGGGCCTCTAACGTTTCGGAGGTGCGTTTTTAAAAATTAAAATATCACTTGCTTCAACGGTGAAGGAAAACATCGTGAGGAAACCTACACGCCTGAGAGTTCTCCATATGTTCTCAAAGGCGTGTAAAGTCTGCCAATCCGCACATGGCCAGCGTGGTGGACTATACCCAAAACCCTTCTCATATTGAGAGGAGACCCGTGCTCTGTAGTGAGCCGGTAATGGGTTGATCATAATGAATAAACCTACCTATTATGTTGAATTTAAAAAACATCTGATTTAAACGACATTAAATATGATCAATTAGTTAACTACCCACGGTTTGTTTAAAACACAAAAATATTACACGAAACTTTTTTTTACGCTGTAAAAAAAAGTTTTCTTTTCAAGCAACATAATATGTATTTCTTAATAAGGGCTAGGGTGCCCTAACGATCGGCCCTTGAAATAATAATTTAAGCAAGCTGATACGCACCTATAGAATATTGTTTTCTAATTAACTTATTGTTTAAGTAAAATAAAGTAAAAAAATTAGGTTTTGTTTACCTTTTATCAGCAATAATGAAATAGGATTAAAACGTAGTTGATTGACAATGTCTTATATTATATAAATATTTTTTAATTACTAGACGATAAGTTATAATTAAGGCATTATTATTATGTAATATAAATTATAAAATAAAAATAATTATAACGAAAAATAAATAAAATTGTTACAAATTCTATTATTAAGGATTTGAGAACAATTTTAAGTGACCCAGAACAAATACTCTCACCTTGCCGGACTTCCGGACAAGTTTGAGGTTTAATAAATCAAGACTGATAAAATATATAACATACATTCAGATTTGTCATTTACAATGTTTAGTTATGCTGAAACAATTTCCTTTTTAATACAAAAATATTTGATTAAAATGAATTTAGCTTCTATTTTAAAGATAGTATCTTGGAAATCACCCACTTTTATTTTATTTGACGAAATATGTTCACACAACCTTATTAGGTTTCCTGACAATATATCAAAACGTAATTTAAATATATACCGTCGCAATTTATTTTAACATTCAGAATAAGGTTGATGATAAAAAAATAATTTACCAACCAACCATCTGTAGCCATATTTTATGGCTGGATATTGGAAAAATCTAAATTTGCGGAAATTCATGATATAATATGATGAACGTTAAGCTTAATTTGCTGTAACATTGATGTCTAATAGAATGAACGTGGATCTGATAATGTGGCATAAGAGTATTATCTCATGCCACTTTATCAGAACACTTTATCAGATTGCTTTTACTTTGCAATTGTGCGTTACATCTACGAGCATGAGACGAATCTCCGGTTATGTATTTTAATTATGTTGCACAGTTGTTGTAATTAAACTTAATGTCCATTGTCCTTTAAATAGAATGCCAGAACACTATGGGTCTACAATATTCAAGTTGACATCTATTATGTCAACTAACATAACATGGGCGACGTGATCATCACGGTAGTTACAAGCTTCATTTGAAGAAGCGTGACGAATACATCAATAGCATTTTCAATCAAGAACAGACGTACGAATAACAGGTCAGATCCATCAGATATAAAAATCAAAAAGCTTATTAATAAATATAACAGTATAACATTTTCTCATGATGCCGTGAATGTTACTACTAAATCGAGGTGGGTTAATTACAGAAGCTTAGATCGGCTGACCTTGAGCTCATCTAAAATGAGCCGTCAGAAGACTTTCAGATCTGCCATTGTATAATATATATCTTTATGACTTTCAGATCTGCCATCGTATAATTATAAATCTTTATTTAATAATACAGAATAGTGTCCAACAATTTCTCCATGAAGAAAGAAAACATTATAAATCTTTAGAAGAGTTTTATCTATAAGAGTTTGTACATCGAATAGTTATTTAGATTTTAGACATTGTATACATCCTCTAAAGACGTCACTAACATTGTTAAAACTCTTTAGAACACAAGAATCTATGTCTACTTCAAATTAAAGCTTCAATCTTTACCAACAACGCATTACCAAAGTAATGTACCTGATATATATTTTGTCTAAGTGATGCCTACTTATGTAGCTAATGTGACGGACAAAATTCTGCAACTTTTGTTCTACCAGCAGAAACAGAAGTTTATAAAATCATATTTAATTTAAAATTCAGCAATTTACGAGTACGCTGGAAGAAACAGAACTTTATAAAATCATATCTAACCTAGATCTTCTTTGGATACGCATACGTATTTGCGTACACGCATGTTTAGTAGTGCGTACCGTTTTTAATAGTTTAATATGAAATCATTGGTTAAGTTAAGAGGGGATGAGCTGGTATCGTGGAAGCACAGTTCTCACAAAACGAGCCAACTGCACTTTGTAAACTAAAGTACATGTACTTTTGGTTTTAGCATATTTTTGCGACCGACCATTTGCCTGATGTCAAAAATAATACGGAATAATATTAAAAAAAAATTGTTAACTTTTATAATTTCATGAACGCTATATTAAAATATAATAAGTAATTTACAAATATTTGCCAATAATTTTGTCCGTCAGTGTGTCCTAAACGTGCTCTCACATTGATGATTATATCCTCTAGTTACACTTATCTAACAGAAAGGCGCATTTTCTACAACAGACTACACCTATATACGAGATCCAACATTATCCTTACAGATAGCACAATAAATATCTGCGAATATAAACGAATTCATCACTAAACGTAAAACAATTATAACACCAAAGGTTCCAATAAATGGCAATCCCTATAAAGTGGAAAACGATTATAAAGACGATAATAAATTTAGGATTAAAGGTAAAGAATCTAGAAGCTATTTATAAAGAAACAACGAAGGAGAGGAAACCAAGATTGGAAAAGGCGTAGTACACTTATTTACAAAACCCAGCCTTTACCTACAAGCACCAGTCGAAAGTAAAACGAAATACACTTAACTATGATATGTTTAGTTATCATCTCAGTCTTCATACTACTACTAGAGTCAGTCCTAAGCTAACGGATTTAACGATCCCATAAGAAGAGGACGCGATTTTTTCAAAACAGAATTCACCATAAAGCTTCTTAGTACATCCAATTTCGTAATACACATCTCTAGAAAAATATTTAGGTATAATTGCATTAGCAACGAGTTCTTTTAAATTAGTATATATTGTAATACTCACAGCTTTTATGATATGTTTCGTTACCTTAAATTTATCTATATCTAATTCACTTACATCTATCTCTTCTGTGATATGTGTTGTTTGTGCGTTACCTAAAGCGAGTGCATTGTGCGAAGTATCAATACAATTTACAACAACTACATCATAATATTCAATAAATTCTTCGTAACATTTTAAAATAGATACAAAATCTTTTACGATAACTCTCATTTTGTAATCAATCTCTATCGAATTTGAAGATGATTCAGGTACCTTACCGATATCGGATAAATTCGATAAAAAATTGACGATAGTTGTTTCAATAAAGGCGGTTATTAGAAACAAAGATTTAAATTCCTTGAAATAATAGAACAGTGTGATAAGGGTGATTATGATGTACAGCTTGACGTCAAGTTTGTTGGAGTTGATGGCCGAGCTAGGCGGTGTAGGGTACACGACGTCCACTTCAGCGATTTTAAATATAGAGAGGAGCAGATGGGACGAAATGTCTTCGTGTTGCGAGTTGATACGACTCTTTACAACCTTGAGAACATCAATACACGCCTCCTGAAAGAGATAGATACGGGTGAGAACCAGTTTTGGGTAATTTTGACTTTTACTGGAATATTTTTATAGTTTTATGTTAGCTTTTAATTGAATTCTTATATTATACAGTTATTTACATGAAATCCAATTTTTTGGGTAACTTTTAGAACGAAGTGTCGACTTAAATTGATGTTTAATTAGGTTCACCTTTTCTTTATCCAGCAACGCTTCGCCGGCCTCCTTCAGCGCTTCTTGTTCTTTCGGAGGCACGCTTGCAGATATGATGACATTTTCATTGCTGATATTGAAGAGCGTTAGGGTACAATTCATCTGAAACGCAACGTTTAATATGTTATTTTTTTATAAAGATAATCAGAACCGACAATAGATCAGAAAGTTTATAGCAACAAATATGTGACATCTTTGCACTGATTTGTACAAAAAGATTTCCCCATAAATAGTTATAATTAAAACAAGATTTAGTTGGGAAGTATCATATTTAAAAATAGAGGATTTCTTGTTTTAAACCTTAGTTGGAATCATTATAGTTCTAATAATATTTTGTGATATCATTATTGTACTTGTACTAAGGAAATAGATTAAATTAACGTTGTTTTTTTTTATTCACCACAAGTTAGCCCTTGACGAAAATATTTCTAGATTTACGATGATTATTAAGTAAGAGTTAGAGTTAGTGTTTGCTATCATAAAATTTTGCTTTGTGCTTAATAGTTTTTTGTATTGTATCAGGACTCAAGAATATAACCAAAATGGTCACAGGTAGTCCTACAAAAGGCATTCGACTTGTTCGGCACTACAAGTAAGCCCTTGACGGCAATCTCATCTGATGGTAAGTGATTATGCGGTCTAAGATGACAGCGGGCTAACCTGTTAGGAGTATGGTAAGCCCACACACCTAATTGGTTCCTACACGACATCGTGTCGGAACGCTAAACGCTTGGCGTCTTTGTCGGTAGAGTGGTAACTAGCCACTAGGTAGACCAGACTCGAGCCGGGAATCCAACCCAGGACCTCCAACTATAAAACGCAACAGCGCACACGCAGCTCCAGGGAGGTCGTCAAAGTGGACTAGAAGATTTTAGCGATGCACGGATGAAGTTAAGTGGGAATGTTTTAGTTCACTGTTAACCAGGTTTAGGTGATTTTAGGATAAGTTAACTATAAAAAATATTTTAAATTGACTTATTTTTCATGTCATATACTAATGGATTTTAATACCTCTCCATGATGAACCACGTGCAAGTACTGCTGCAGTATTCGAACAGCATCTTCCGCTTCCAATCCCGTATGAGGTCGTAGGAGTGCCTCATCTACAGCGCTGAAGCCGAGCAACAGATAAACACCCTCCGGTAGCTTGTATTCTCCTGAAAGAAGATTATATTATACTTGATAAAGCTCTTCCTTTTTATCTTGTATTGGATGTATAGTAAATATTTAAGGTAAGAAACATCTAGTTTCTCGATGGGGAATTACCTTAAGGCGTCATTACATAACAAAATTCTATTACGTCAGTTCAACTTTACGCGTAAGTGATTGGTATTCTATCTTCATCCTAATAGTCATTTCTACTTTGGAAGCCTCCCACCAGATCAGAAGCGAGCCGGGAATCGAACCCAGGACCTCCAACTTTAAAATGCAACACCGCACGCGCTGACGCCACGGAGGCTGTCAATCTTATATTCGACTTTATCGCAAGTGTTATGTAATCAGATGTATTTACCAGGGTTGGGCCTCATGCAGATGAAGGAGCCGGAGTAGCAGTAGCATCGGCCACGGTAGGCCTGGTAGGCGGGCGCAGCGTGAGAGTAGTGCGCGAAACGGGAAGAGCACGGAGCACGCGGAACACAGGCCACCTTGCACGACACTTGCAGTGAAACCTCACATACACACAGATCCGTGCATTCTGCTAATTCCGCTGAGCGGTAAAGCTGTGGAAGAGATATGGCATGAGTTATTTCTAGAGACTAGTGAGCTTTAATTTCAGAACTAGGCACACAACATAAATGTTGCGCAATTCACACTTTTAATTAAACTGATAGTTGTTAAAATACGGTAATTTTTTGAAGTGAAAACTTCTTTAGCGGCGTTGAGCACTTTTTCTGTAATGGGTATAAAATCTTAAACTCGCGTCAGGACACGTGACCTGATCGAAAAAGCGTAAGACGGATGGAGAGTAGACAGCTATCCCCTCTCTACGGCGCGGCGAAAATGTATGCCTGGGCCTACTGTTTCGTTTAGGCAGCGCAGGGCGCTTGCGCGAATGTTCGTGTATGTTACAGCGTGCCACGCGCATCCATGGATGGTGACAGCTGATGGCTCGACCGTCTGTGTAGTGATCACATTGTTGTGTATTCGTAAAATTCGTGAATGTAAAGTGCTTAAAATATGGAAATTGATATAGATAAACTTTTTAATGTAAAATAATTGTAATAGTTTTAAAGTGTTAAATTTTTAATGTAATATAAATTGTCATGTTTGTGTGCGATAGCGCAATAAATGAATATTGTATTCTACCACATAAATGATAGTACTTTTATACTGATAAAGCAATTGGTGCAAAATTATTCCCTAACCATTCCAAAATATCAAACATGCTCAACGTTAATAATCAAGTTTTCACTTCTGCCGGCACTCCCGGAGTGCAACCCGTCTTTTCTTTTATTTTATTTAAATACAGCATACATTTTAAAATTCACATAATAATAACAACTATACGGTGTCACAAATACCCAATTAGGTTTATCCGTACACCGTCACTCGTCACAGAGCGCTCGGTAGAACCGGTTTAGCACTACAGTCCGCAGCGTTTCAATAAATTTTAGACAGGATGTTACAAACAGATAATACAAATTTTGTATAAAGAATGATTTGAGTTTTCCCTTAATGTTTTTCGAATTGATTTCCTGCCTCAGCTTGTATGGTAAGCTGTTTAGTAATTTCGGTACCAGACAATCTAGGGTCTGCCTACCATACAAGTTGTTAGCTCGAGGAATCCTAAGTTTCGCGTTAGATGCACTGCGTGTTTCTATTTCGTACTTTATTGGTTTCTGTAAATTTATATTAAAAAAGTTTTCTAACAGTAGTGTAATACACCAGCTTAGGTTTAATATCGATGGGACAGTAATTAATTCAAGCCACGCACCTTATTTGGAGTTTTGAGCGTTTTAATATAAGCAATTTTAAATTTAATATTACTTGATTTAAAGGTGAAGGAAAACATCGTAAGAAAAACCTGGAAGTTATCCATATTGGCGTGTGAAATTACATCGGCCTAATCCCACTTTATGCTGAGAGGAGACCCATGCTCTGCAATGGGCAAGTAACTGGTTGATAATGATGATGAAGACGTTGATGAATCAAATTATGAGTGCTTCCATAAGTCCTCCCTCTCACAAACAATAAATAGGTAGTGAAACTAAAGTTGTCATAAATAAAGGTGTTTAAAATTATATAAAAACCAATATAAACCGGAAAATGCTGAGTTTTCATCATCATCATCATGATCAACCCATTGCCGGCTCACTACAGAGCACGGGTCTCCTCTCAATATGAGAAGGGTTTGGCCATAGTCCACGCTGGCCATGTGCGGTTTGGTAGACTTCACACGCCTTTGAGAACATTATGGAGAACTCTCAGGCGTGCAGGTTTCCTCACGATGTTTTCCTTCAGCGTTGAAGCAAGTGATATTTTATTTTTTTAAAAACGCACATAACTCTGAAAAGTTAGAGGTGCGTGCCCGGATTCGAACCGCCGACCTCTGAATAGCAGGCTGACGCCCTAACCACTAGGCTATCACCGCTTCAGTTTTAAATGTGCATAAATGTTAAATTTTAGCTAAGGCCTTTGACCCTTCAAAACAGATTAAATAAAAGTTAAAGGTTTACATGTGGTCCTGGTGAATCGATTTACTAGAAAAAGCTTGATTATTAAAAATAGTTAATTGCTCATGGGTGTAATTACAATTCTTGTCATGACTTTTTCAGTATTAATGTAAATTGAAATGTAAGATAAAACAAGTGGGAGATAGAAGGCTCATTTAGTGAATAGCGATACAAACTCACACGTCTCGTTTCTCCCATTTTGATGTACTGTGCCTGGTCATCACTCTCCGGCTTCTTCAAGATACAATACTTGGCTGGCTCCATTGTTGTCGGCCTTGGCGTTGTTGTTGTTGTGGTTGTTGTCGTTGTTGTTGTGCTGGTTGTTGTTGTGCTGGTTGTTGTTGAAGTGGTTGTTGTCGCCACAGTAGTTGTTTCTGTGCTCGTCTCGATTACAGGTTCTGATATTTGCGCGATTTCATTAGGTCCGACCGTTTGTTCAGACATCGTTGTTATCGGGCTTAGCTCTTCGCGGTTTTCCTTTAGAAGTACGAATATATTAAAAAAATACAAGCAGTAATTTTACGGACTAAATTATTGGTTTAAAAAAGATAAATTTAGAACTATATATCTTATTTCTCGGAGAGGTAAATAAATGTTTGATGCAAATTTCTAAAAGGATTCTATTTCCTGATGATCCTCCAATCGACGATAAATAGAATTGATTGATCCCATCTTAAAATTACATTTTTTCGTGCAATTTATAATATGGCTTCAAGAGAGTCACTTGAAGAGAAAAAATTTAGGAAGTCCATATAATGACATTGCATGGCCAATACATATTTGAGAATTTAACGTATGTCCTTAGGATTATAAAAAAATTCAATCTTATTGTTATCATAGACTTCAAAAATTAGCCGTAAATAGGTATAATTGTCAGAAGGCTGGTGACTAGCCACGGCCGAAGCCTCCCACCAGACAAGACTCGAGCCAGGAACCGAACGTATTTATTTACGAATGTATTTATCACAATCAATTCACTACTATATAATTATTAAGGCGTCAAAAGTGCCTTTTAAAGGATTATTGGAATAAAGATTATGGAATTGATTGATTGATTGATTCAATAGGTTGTTTCAGGTTGGATTATGATTAAAAAGTTTAGTTCCAAATTTTATGTTTTTTTTTTTAGAAACAGCTGTAGGTACCTACAAATATATATAAAAAGAGCTCGTACGAGCAAACAACAGCCACAGATGAGTCACCAAGGCGTTGCCGACTTTTGACAAGTTAGTAGTTAGGTATATACCCATAAACCCAAAATCGTAGTTCACATTTTGCAAGTATGATCTGGCATTATGGGTAGTAGAAGACAACTAGGCATACAGATGATGGGGGGATGCATTTGTTTCTAAGGAGATATAACATGCCTGTTAAAGAATAAGTGAGGGTAAGCAGGTACATTAAATTAAATAAAACACACATTTTTTTTATATACGAAACATTTTATTAGCTACAACAAAATTACAGAACCTTGTAGGTGGGTAAATAATACAATATAATAATTATATTATGATTTTACGTACTCGTATGTAATAATATGTAATAGTGTATAAAACAGTTTAACTTTAGAAGCTCAGTTATTGCATATCACTACAGTGCTGTATTCACATTTTTCCTTTTCTTCAATATCGGCTTCGAATTTTAATAATCTAATATGCATTTTTCTCCTATTTCCATAAAAATGTAAAAGAGAGATCGTACCTACCTAGGTATTTATGATTCTGCTTTTATTTTTTAATTGCTGCTTAAGTTTCGTAGACTTCTGGCCGGACACGAAATTAAATTTTGATCTGTGGAGACTACATAGCGAAGATCCAATAGAACACTTGTATCCAGGGCCGTAATTTAAAAAAAAAAAAATCAAAATTCATTACTGGAATCATAGTCTGCGTGTAAATCAGTATCATACTTCCGTCGAATGTAGGTAACCTTGAGGGTAAAGGCTAAACCAGCTCAAGGGATGACTATCTTTTGTGAAAGGCCTGAAGTTTATAGAAATGTGTGCGTGTCCGCTGAAATGTCCCAATAAACATAAGATTTTCTTCTCTATACTCAGAGGTAGGAACAGACCTGGCCCTAAGAGAACCCAATTAAACAAATATTAAGATCCTATTTACCGCGTATTTAATCTTGCGTGCATTAAGTTACTTGGTTAATAGGACATGTACTTTTGAGTCCTGATATTTTAAGTCATGAATCAGCGTCAAACGCATAAGACGTCTTCAGGTGTTTTTGTCTTTCGTTCATTCCAAATTCCTTTTATTAATAAAATTTATATCATTAATTTAGTAACACGTCGACAAGAGTATTACAAATGCATTTGAGTTTAATTGGAAAATGACCTTGAAATCAGGACAAAAATTGGGAGCCACATTCAGTTCTTTATGTGATTACTTTTCCAAGCCGATATTAAATTTCTTCTACAATAATTAAAATGTATTGCTATATTATGATTGCTATACATTGAATCTACACAACTTTACAGCTGTTTGTGAACTAATATTTAAAAAAAAAAAGTGAAGAGTCCGATCTGTCATATTATTGAAAATGGAGAATTTATGGTAGTTATATTAAGGAAATAGGAATTAAGGGTTGGGTATAGATATCCGGTACTCGATTTTACTTATGTTTGTAGCTTAGGAGCCTTGTCTGGGCTAAACTCGAACCTTATACACTGTTTTTAGATGGTGGAAATTCATTTTAAATTAATTACGATAAAAATAAATTTCACTAAAAATTGCGTATAACGACATGCAGCCATATGTTTTTGGTATGGTTTGTGAATTAGTTACAAAAAAAAGTGTGTAACAGAACATTGCAACGGTCATTTTGTTAACGTCCGTCAATGTCAATCATCATTCCGTTTCTTATAGTGGTCACGTCAATGTTATTTGTTATGTTAAGTGTTGTGTTTTCACTGTTTTTTCGACGACTTCTGCTCTGTTTTTGGACTTATTTGATAACTTCCATTTTTTCATTTACCACTATCATAGCAAAAAGGTATATTTAACATAGGATAATTAACACAACCATTAAGCTGATAAACCATTGGAGCTGAGCGGAGCGAGGCAGGATTTTTAATACATAGGTCAAAATCTATTTTAAGAAGCTAGGTTAGGTTAGAGCATAAAAACCCATTGAGAGACGAGCAGAGCGAGGCGTCCCCTGCAATTTGACATGAAAAAGTTATATTTAACATAGGATATTTAATATATAGGTCATAATCTGACAGGAAAAAGTTATATTTAACAGAATATTAAATACAATGGTCAAAATCTGTTTTAAGAAGCTAGGTTAGGTTAGGTTAGAACATAAAAAACCATTAAGCCGAGCGAAGCGTAGCGTAGCGAGGCGTCCCCTATAATCTGGCACGAAAAAGGTATATTTAACATAGGATATTTAATATATAGGTCAAAATCTATATTAAGAAGCTAGGTAAGGTTAGGTTAGAACATAAAAAACCACCAAATAGGTATATTTAACACTGGATAAGTATTAAATAGGTCAATATTCCCATGTAAAAATAGTAAGGTTATGATTTATAAAAAAAAAACATTACTCAAAAACTATAATTTTCCGCCAAAGGGGAAAAGTGGAGGGGGGCTTACCATATCTCCCCCCCTCCCCCCTTCCCCTATCATACCCCTACGCGAGTACCGGATATCTATACTTTACCCGGAATTAATGTTTCCTAATTTATTAATAAATTAAAAATTACCTAAAATTAATTAAATGAAATTTTAATAAATTAGCTATGCCAAAAAACTAACAGTGTATATAATTCAAGGGGTCAACAGAAATATAAAACAATTCTAGAACATTAATCAACATGTTATCTTTTTACATTCAATGTTGACTTGTCTGTAATGGACAGATCGTACAATTCAAATAAATCACATTAATATAAAACAGTGCTGAAGCTGTTGTACACTTATTTCTAAACAAAACTAAGAAAGGTTAAACAGTTTGTTTAGCTCGAGAGATCTATAATTTTATTGCTATGCCTTCACAACATTCAAAATAATTTCTGATGGAAAGATCTACGAAAAAGAATGCTTAGTTTAGGTTAGAGAGTGTACAATTTCCTCACCACTTTTTTATCTATGAAGCACAATTTATTACATATTTTAACGCTCAGCTACCTAGTGTTCATAAGAATGAATACTGAGCGATAGTGAAGAGCTGTAAAATACATAATATTATAGCTATAGGTATATTATAACATAGTGAGCTGACACTGAGTCCTAATTCACCTAACACACAAGTTTAAAGCGATAGGTAAATTAAAATAAGTAAAAATTCTATAAGTAGTTATTTTGTTTCTATGTTTTGAATTTACATAGTTTGTTTTGTAACATAATCATAAATTATATAAAACGTCAATACTCAATATTTTAATAAGACTAAAGTTTTAAGATAAAATCATGTCTTCATAACAAGTTCATAATTTAAAATTAACATGCCGGCAAAAAATATGTTTGAGAATATATTTCTGTACATAAAATTGACTTTGTATTTTGATAATAATTATGAATGAATGAATTAAATATAATTTTTATAATTAAATTGTGACACATTAATTAAAATAACAATTTATTTCCTTTTGTTTCTGGATCTTATTGCTTTTTTGTTATTTTTTGCTTATTTCGTCCGGTAAATCATCATTATATTTCTTTGTGGATGTTTACTGACGACTCCAGTTGGAATTTATGTGGTGTGCCCTAATTCATATGACATTGGAGTTGTTACTACTAGTGTTAAGTATTTTGATAACTCTTCATACAATAAAATTTAATTTAATAGAGAATTGAGTTACTTCACATAACTACAAACGCTTAATAGAAATCCATACGTATAATATAAATAGGATAGCTTTGTTAGTAACATATATCTATATGATATATATAGTTTTTATATTGCTTAAGCGTCAACGTTTTAAATGAATTTTGTTATAATTAATGAATACTGTATGTTTAAATCGTTGTCGAATGTTTACGTGCTTATTTTAATTTACAAATACATTGTAACACAATATAGCTTATTATTTCACTGTAAAGATTTTTTTTTTTATTCTTTCAACATTTGTTATAATAAATATCTAATTGATTCATATAGAGTGCAGTGCTTTGTGTAAATAATTATCAATTTTATTTAAAGTTTATATGAATTAAATATTTTCAGATTTTTGTGTCCATAAATATTGTTTATTTCTATATATTTATCTATTTACATGGAAGGCATGAGGCGTGCATTTGATTAATAGGTATATTTTATTTAAAAATACCTCTGCTTAGAACATAATATTACTCTAAATAAAATCCATATATAATAAAGATATCAAGAAATTTTCATATAAAATAACAAGGAATTACAATAAACACTTGAAATAAACAAGAACATTTTAATTTAGAAACATTGTACCTATTTTTAATATAATTATAAATACCTAAGTACATTTTTTTCTATTTTTCTAATTTACGACACCTTGCTTTGCAACATCTAACGCTAGAAATATAAGTATAAAATTGAGCTTTATTGATATGTATCGTTAGATCAATTTAGGTAGATCGTGTTAACAGTGACATTTACAAATTTTTAGAAAATATTTTTAACGTAATTATTAAAAACAAATATTATTTCAATAACTATATTTATATATATATAATAAATGTAGGAACGTATTGTCCAAAATAGAAATCATTGGATATGCAAAAAAACATAAGATGCTAGTAATATATGAAGCGGTGATAGCCCAGTGGTTAGGGCGTCAGCCTCCTAATCAGAGGTCGGCGGTTCGAATCCGGGCACGCACCTCTAACGTTTCGGAGTTATGTGCATTTAAAAAAATTAAAATATCACTTGCTTAAACGGTGAAGGAAAACATCGTCAGGAAACCTGCACGCCTGAGAGTTCTCCATATGTTCTCAAAGGCGTGTAAAGTCTGCCAATCCACACATGGTGTCCACAGCGTGGTGGACTATGCCCAAAAATCTTCTCATATTGAGAAGAGACCCGTACTCTGTAGTGAGCCGGTAATGGGTTGATCATAATGAATATACCTACCTATTATGTTGAATTTAAAAAACATCTGATTTAAACGACATTAAATATGATCAATTAGTTAACTACCCACGGTTTGTTTAAAACACAAAAATATTACACGAAACTTTTTTTTACGCTGTAAAAAAAAGTTTTTTATTCAAGCAATATAATATGTATTTCTTAATAAGGGCTAGGGCGCCCTAACGATCGGCCCTTGAAATAATAATTTAAGCAAGCTGATACGCACCCATAGAATATTGTTTTCTAAATTAGAAACGAAGTCACATTCAACGGCGAATATACATAGTTTGTTGATGGCTTATAAAATTAAAAGGTAGTATTAATAAAACCCAGTAACTTGAATATGGGTAAATACTCCTTTTTAGTCTAGTAATAATTAATGACCCACTACAGCACGAAGCCTTATGAGGCCTTCAAACGATAAGGAGGATGGGAAATGCGAGTTGAATAACTAGACCAAATAGGAATCTGGTAATATCAACCTATTCATTTTAGGCTCACTGCTTTTAAGACACCATCCATGTCTTTTTCAACGCTCAACGAATTATTTGATAGTGATGTTTATTTTTATCTCCATAGGTTTTATATATTTTTTAATTTGAGATTTGATGTTAAATTAAATAGAAATTATTGTATTTATGATCCTAAGAGTGGGTTACAAATAATTTGATAAATTTATATAGTCTTTACATTATTTAACTAATGTATAGTTAATCAAATCATATATAAACTAAATAAACTTATTGTATAAGCAAAATAAAGTAAAAAAATTAGCAATAATGAAACATGATTAAAACCTAGTTGATTGTGACAATGTTTTGTATTATATAAATATTTTTTAATTACTAGACGATAATTTATAGGTAAGGCATTATTATTATGTTATATAAATTATAAAATAAAAATAATTCTAACAAAAAATAAATTAAATTGTTACAAATTCTATTATGGAATACTATTAAGGATTTAAGAACAATTTTAAGTGACCCAGAACAAATACTCTCACCTTGCCGGACTTCTGGACAAGTTTGAGGTTTAATAAATCAAGACTGATAAAATATAAATCATAGATTCAGATTTGTCATTTACCTTTAAAGTTTAATTATGCTGAAACAATTTCATTTTTAAGACAAAAATATTTGATTAAAATGAATTTAGCTTTTATTTTAAAGACAATATCTTGGAAATCACCCACTTTCATTTTATTTGACGCAATATGTTCACACACCCTTAATAGGTTTCCTGACAATGTATCAAAACGTAATTTAAATACATACCATCGCAATTTATTTTAACATTCAGAATAAGGTTGATCATAAAAAAATAATTTACCAACCGACCATCTGTAGCCATATTGTATGGCTGGATATTGGAAAAATCTAAATTTTCGGAAATTCATGATATAATATAATGAACGTTAAGCTTAATTTGCTGTAACATTGATGTCTAATAGAATGAACGTGGATCTGATAATGTGGCATAAGAGTATTATCTCATGCACCTTTATCAGAACACTTTATCAGCTCGCTTTTACTTTGCAATTGTGCGTTACATCTACGAGCATGAGACGAATCTCCGGTTATGTATTTTAATTATGTTGCACAGTTGTTGTAATTAAACTTAATGTCCATTGTCCTTTAAATAGAATGCCAGAACACTATGGGTCTACAATATTCAAGTTGACATCTATTATGTCAACTAACATAACATGGGCGACGTGATCATCACGGTAGTTACAAGCTTCATTTGAAGAAGCGTGACGAATACATCAATAGCATTTTCAATCAAGAACAGACGTACGAATAACAGGTCAGATCCATCAGATATAAAAATCAAAAAGCTTATTAATAAATATAACAGTATAACATTTTCTCATGATGCCGTGAATGTTACTACTAAATCGAGGTGGGTTAATTACAGAAGCTTAGATCGGCTGACCTTGAGCTCATCTAAAATGAGCCGTCAGAAGACTTTCAGATCTGCCATTGTATAATATATATCTTTATGACTTTCAGATCTGCCATCGTATAATTATAAATCTTTATTTAATAATACAGAATAGTGTCCAACAATTTCTCCATGAAGAAAGAAAACATTATAAATCTTTAGAAGAGTTTTATCTATAAGAGTTTGTACATCGAATAGTTATTTAGATTTTAGACATTGTATACATCCTCTAAAGACGTCACTAACATTGTTAAAACTCTTTAGAACACAAGAATCTATGTCTACTTCAAATTAAAGCTTCAATCTTTACCAACAACGCATTACCAAAGTAATGTACCTGATATATATTTTGTCTAAGTGATGCCTACTTATGTAGCTAATGTGACGGACAAAATTCTGCAACTTTTGTTCTACCAGCAGAAACAGAAGTTTATAAAATCATATTTAATTTAAAATTCAGCAATTTACGAGTACGCTGGAAGAAACAGAACTTTATAAAATCATATCTAACCTAGATCTTCTTTGGATACGCATACGTATTTGCGTACACGCATGTTTAGTAGTGCGTACCGTTTTTAATAGTTTAATATGAAATCATTGGTTAAGTTAAGAGGGGATGAGCTGGTATCGTGGAAGCACAGTTCTCACAAAACGAGCCAACTGCACTTTGTAAACTAAAGTACATGTACTTTTGGTTTTAGCATATTTTTGCGACCGACCATTTGCCTGATGTCAAAAATAATACGGAATAATATTAAAAAAAAATTGTTAACTTTTATAATTTCATGAACGCTATATTAAAATATAATAAGTAATTTACAAATATTTGCCAATAATTTTGTCCGTCAGTGTGTCCTAAACGTGCTCTCACATTGATGATTATATCCTCTAGTTACACTTATCTAACAGAAAGGCGCATTTTCTACAACAGACTACACCTATATACGAGATCCAACATTATCCTTACAGATAGCACAATAAATATCTGCGAATATAAACGAATTCATCACTAAACGTAAAACAATTATAACACCAAAGGTTCCAATAAATGGCAATCCCTATAAAGTGGAAAACGATTATAAAGACGATAATAAATTTAGGATTAAAGGTAAAGAATCTAGAAGCTATTTATAAAGAAACAACGAAGGAGAGGAAACCAAGATTGGAAAAGGCGTAGTACACTTATTTACAAAACCCAGCCTTTACCTACAAGCACCAGTCGAAAGTAAAACGAAATACACTTAACTATGATATGTTTAGTTATCATCTCAGTCTTCATACTACTACTAGAGTCAGTCCTAAGCTAACGGATTTAACGATCCCATAAGAAGAGGACGCGATTTTTTCAAAACAGAATTCACCATAAAGCTTCTTAGTACATCCAATTTCGTAATACACATCTCTAGAAAAATATTTAGGTATAATTGCATTAGCAACGAGTTCTTTTAAATTAGTATATATTGTAATACTCACAGCTTTTATGATATGTTTCGTTACCTTAAATTTATCTATATCTAATTCACTTACATCTATCTCTTCTGTGATATGTGTTGTTTGTGCGTTACCTAAAGCGAGTGCATTGTGCGAAGTATCAATACAATTTACAACAACTACATCATAATATTCAATAAATTCTTCGTAACATTTTAAAATAGATACAAAATCTTTTACGATAACTCTCATTTTGTAATCAATCTCTATCGAATTTGAAGATGATTCAGGTACCTTACCGATATCGGATAAATTCGATAAAAAATTGACGATAGTTGTTTCAATAAAGGCGGTTATTAGAAACAAAGATTTAAATTCCTTGAAATAATAGAACAGTGTGATAAGGGTGATTATAATGTACAGCTTGACGTCAGGTTTGTTGGAGTTGATGGCCGAGCTAGGCGGTGTAGGGTACACGACGTCCACTTCAGCGATTTTAAATATAGAGAGGAGCAGATGGGACGAAATGTCTTCGTGTTGCGAGTTGATACGACTCTTTACAACCTTGAGAACATCAATACACGCCTCCTGAAAGAGATAGATACGGGTGAGAACCAGTTTTGGGTAATTTTGACTTTTACTGGAATCGTTTTTATAGTTTTATGTTAGCTTTTAATTGAATTCTTATATTATACAGTTATTTACATGAAATCCAATTTTTTGGGTAACTTTTAGAACGAAGTGTCGACTTAAATTGATGTTTAATTAGGTTCACCTTTTCTTTATCCAGCAACGCTTCGCCGGCCTCCTTCAGCGCTTCTTGTTCTTTCGGAGGCACGCTTGCAGATATGATGACATTTTCATTGCTGATATTGAAGAGCGTTAGGGTACAATTCATCTGAAACGCAACGTTTAATATGTTATTTTTTTATAAAGATAATCAGAACCGACAATAGATCAGAAAGTTTATAGCAACAAATATGTGACATCTTTGCACTGATTTGTACAAAAAGATTTCCCCATAAATAGTTATAATTAAAACAAGATTTAGTTGGGAAGTATCATATTTAAAAATAGAGGATTTCTTGTTTTAAACCTTAGTTGGAATCATTATAGTTCTAATAATATTTTGTGATATCATTATTGTACTTGTACTAAGGAAATAGATTAAATTAACGTTGTTTTTTTTTATTCACCACAAGTTAGCCCTTGACGAAAATATTTCTAGATTTACGATGATTATTAAGTAAGAGTTAGAGTTAGTGTTTGCTATCATAAAATTTTGCTTTGTGCTTAATAGTTTTTTGTATTGTATCAGGACTCAAGAATATAACCAAAATGGTCACAGGTAGTCCTACAAAAGGCATTCGACTTGTTCGGCACTACAAGTAAGCCCTTGACGGCAATCTCATCTGATGGTAAGTGATTATGCGGTCTAAGATGACAGCGGGCTAACCTGTTAGGAGTATGGTAAGCCCACACACCTAATTGGTTCCTACACGACATCGTGTCGGAACGCTAAACGCTTGGCGTCTTTGTCGGTAGAGTGGTAACTAGCCACTAGGTAGACCAGACTCGAGCCGGGAATCCAACCCAGGACCTCCAACTATAAAACGCAACAGCGCACACGCAGCTCCAGGGAGGTCGTCAAAGTGGACTAGAAGATTTTAGCGATGCACGGATGAAGTTAAGTGGGAATGTTTTAGTTCACTGTTAACCAGGTTTAGGTGATTTTAGGATAAGTTAACTATAAAAAATATTTTAAATTGACTTATTTTTCATGTCATATACTAATGGATTTTAATACCTCTCCATGATGAACCACGTGCAAGTACTGCTGCAGTATTCGAACAGCATCTTCCGCTTCCAATCCCGTATGAGGTCGTAGGAGTGCCTCATCTACAGCGCTGAAGCCGAGCAACAGATAAACACCCTCCGGTAGCTTGTATTCTCCTGAAAGAAGATTATATTATACTTGATAAAGCTCTTCCTTTTTATCTTGTATTGGATGTATAGTAAATATTTAAGGTAAGAAACATCTAGTTTCTCGATGGGGAATTACCTTAAGGCGTCATTACATAACAAAATTCTATTACGTCAGTTCAACTTTACGCGTAAGTGATTGGTATTCTATCTTCATCCTAATAGTCATTTCTACTTTGGAAGCCTCCCACCAGATCAGAAGCGAGCCGGGAATCGAACCCAGGACCTCCAACTTTAAAATGCAACACCGCACGCGCTGACGCCACGGAGGCTGTCAATCTTATATTCGACTTTATCGCAAGTGTTATGTAATCAGATGTATTTACCAGGGTTGGGCCTCATGCAGATGAAGGAGCCGGAGTAGCAGTAGCATCGGCCACGGTAGGCCTGGTAGGCGGGCGCAGCGTGAGAGTAGTGCGCGAGAGGGGAAGAGCACGGAGCACGCGGAACACAGGCCACCTTGCACGACACTTGCAGTGAAACCTCACATACACACAGATCCGTGCATTCTGCTAATTCCGCTGAGCGGTAAAGCTGTGGAAGAGATATGGCATGAGTTATTTCTAGAGACTAGTGAGCTTTAATTTCAGAACTAGGCACACAACATAAATGTTGCGCTATTCACACTTTTAATTAAACTGATAGTTGTTAAAATACGGTAATTTTTTTTATTTAAATACAGCATACATTTTAAAATTCACATAATAATAACAACTATACGGTGTCACAAATACCCAATTAGGTTTATCCGTACACCGTCACTCGTCACAGAGCGCTCGGTAGAACCGGTTTAGCACTACAGTCCGCAGCGTTTCAATAAATTTTAGACAGGATGTTACAAACAGATAATACAAATTTTGTATAAAGAATGATTTGAGTTTTCCCTTAATGTTTTTCGAATTGATTTCCTGCCTCAGCTTGTATGGTAAGCTGTTTAGTAATTCCGGTACCAGACAATCTAGGGTCTGCCTACCATACAAGTTGTTAGCTCGAGGAATCCTAAGTTTCGCGTTAGATGCACTGCGTGTTTCTATTTCGTACTTTATTGAACTACCCATTACCGGCTCACTACAGAGCACGGATCTCCTCTCAGTATGAGAAGGGTTTGGCCATAGTCCACCACGCTGGCCATGTGCGGATTGGCAGACTTCACACGCATTTGAGAACATTATGGAGGACTCTCAGGCGTGCAGGTTTCCTCACGATGTTTTCCTTCACCGTTGAAGCAAGTGATATTTTAATATTTTAAAAACGCACATAACTCCGAAAAGTTAGAGGTGCGTGCCCGGGTTCGAACCGCCGACCTCTGATTAGGAGGCTGACGCTCTAACCACTAGGCTATCACCGCTTCAGTTTTAAATGTGCATAAATGTTAAATTTTAGCTAAGGCCTTTGACCCTTCAAAACAGATTAAATAAAAGTTAAAGGTTTACATGTGGTCCTGGTGAATCGATTTACTAGAAAAAGCTTGATTATTAAAAATAGTTAATTGCTCATGGGTGTAATTACAATTCTTGTCATGACTTTTTCAGTATTAATGTAAATTGAAACGTAAGATAAAACAAGTGGGAGATAGAAGGCTCATTTAGTGAATAGCGATACAAACTCACACGTCTCGTTTCTCCCATTTTGATGTACTGTGCCTGGTCATCACTCTCCGGCTGCTTCACGATACAATACTTGGCTGGCTCCATTGTTGTTGTCGGCCTTGGCGTTGTTGTTGTTGTGGTTGTTGTCGTTGTTGTTGTGCTGGTTGTTGTTGAAGTGGTTGTTGTCGCCACAGTGGTTGTTTCTGTGCTCGTCTCGATTACAGGTTCTGATATTTGCGCGATTTCATTAGGTCCGACCGTTTGTTCAGACATCGTTGTTATCGGGCTTAGCTCTTCGCGGTTTTCCTTTAGAAGTACGAATATATTTAAAAAATACAAGCAGTAATTTTACGGACTAAATTATTGGTTTAAAAAAGATAAATTTAGAACTATATATCTTATTTCTCGGAGAGGTAAATAAATGTTTGATGCAAATTTCTAAAAGGATTCTATTTCCTGATGATCCTCCAATCGACGATAAATAGAATTGATTGATCCCATCTTAAAATTACATTTTTTCGTACAATTTATAATATGGCTTCAAGAGAGTCACTTGAAGAGAAAAAATTTAGGAAGTCCATATAATGACATTGCATGGCCAATACATATTTGAGAATTTAACGTATGTCCTTAGGATTATAATAAAATTCAATCTTATTGTTATCATAGACTTCAAAAATTAGCCGTAAATAGGTATAATTGTCAGAAGGCTGGTAACTAGCCACGGCCGAAGCCTCCCACCAGACAAGACTCGAGCCAGGAACCGAACCCAACTCAAACTTTAAAATGTGACAGCGCGTGCGCGCTGTGCCACGGAGGTCGTCAAATATTCTTAGACCGGGGCGCGTTTGTAACCCTCATAGCTTTAAGTTTACGAATGTATTTGTCACAATCAATTCACTACTATATAATTATTAAGGCGTCAAAAGTGCCTTTTAAAGGATTATTGGAATAAAGATTATGGAATTGATTGATTGATTGATTGATTCAATAGGTTGTTTCAGGTTGGATTATGATTAAAAAGTTTAGTTCCAAATTTTATGTTTTTTTTTTAGAAACAGCTGTAGGTACCTACAAATATATATAAAAAGAGCTCGTACGAGCAAACAATAGCCACAGATGAGTCACCAAGGCGTTGCCGACTTTTGACAAGTTAGTAGTTAGGTATATACCCATAAACCCAAAATCGTAGTTCACATTTTGCAAGTATGATCTGGCATTATGGGTAGTAGAAGACAACTAGGCATACAGATGATGGGGGATGAATTTGTTTCTAAGGAGGTATAACATGCCTGTTAAAGAATAAGTGAGGGTAAGCAGGTACATTAAATTAAATAAAACACACATTTTTTTTATATACGAAACATTTTATTAGCTACAACAAAATTACAGAACCTTGTAGGTGGGTAAATAATACAATATAATAATTATATTATGATTTTACGTACTCGTATGTAATAATATGTAATAGTGTATAAAACAGTTTAACTTTAGAAGCTCAGTTATTGCATATCACTACAGTGCTGTATTCACATTTTTCCTTTTCTTCAATATCGGCTTCGAATTTTAATAATCTAATATGCATTTTTCTCCTATTTCCATGAAAATGTAAAAGAGAGATCGTACCTATCTAGGTATTTATGATTCTGCTTTTATTTTTTAATTGCTGCTTAAGTTTCGTAGACTTCTGGCCGGACACGAAATTAAATTTTGATCTGTGGAGACTACATAGCGAAGATCCAATAGAACACTTGTATCCAGGGCCGTAATTTAAAAAAAAAAAAAAAATCAAAATTCATTACTGGAATCATAGTCTGCGTGTAAATCAGTATCATACTTCCGTCGAATGTAGGTAACCTTGAGGGTAAAGGCTAAACCAGCTCAAGGGATGACTATCTTTTGTGAAAGGCCTGAAGTTTATAGAAATGTGTGCGTGTCCGCTGAAATGTCCCAATAAACATAAGATTTTCTTCTCTATACTCAGAGGTAGGAACAGACCTGGCCCTAAGAGAACCCAATTAAACAAATATTAAGACCCTATTTACCGCGTATTTAATCTTGCGTGCATTAAGTTACTTGGTTAATAGGACATGTACTTTTGAGTCCTGATATTTTAAGTCATGAATCAGCGTCAAACGCATAAGACGTCTTCAGGTGTTTTTGTCTTTCGTTCATTCCAAATTCCTTTTATTAATAAAATTTATATCATTAATTTAGTAACACGTCGACAAGAGTATTACAAATGCATTTGAGTTTAATTGGAAAATGACCTTGAAATCAGGACAAAAATTGGGAGCCACATTCAGTTCTTTATGTATATTGAAATTTCTGAATATATATATATATATATATATATATATATATATCTATTAGAATTAGATTACTTTTCCAAGCCGATATTAAATTTCTTCTACAATAATTAAAATGTATTGCTATATTATGATTGCTATACATTGAATCTACACGACTTTACAGCTGTTTGTGAACTAATATTTAAAAAAAAAAAGTGAAGAGTCCGATCTGTCATATTATTGAAAATGGAGAATTTATGGTAGTTATATTAAGGAAATAGGAATTAAGGGTTGGGTATAGATATCCGGTACTCGATTTTACTTATGTTTGTAGCTTAGGAGCCTTGTCTGGGCTAAACTTGAACCTTATACACTGTTTTTAGATGGCGGAAATTCATTTTAAATTAATTACGATAAAAATAAATTTCACTAAAAATTGCGTATAACGACATGCAGCCATATGTTTTTGGTATGGTTTGTGAATTAGTTACAAAAAAAAGTGTGTAACAGAACATTGCAACGGTCATTTTGTTAACGTCCGTCAATGTCAATCATCATTCCGTTTCTTATAGTGGTCACGTCAATGTTATTTGTTATGTTAAGTGTTGTGTTTTCACTGTTTTTTCGACGACTTCTGCTCTGTTTTTGGACTTATTTGATAACTTCCATTTTTTCATTTACCACTATCATAGCAAAAAGGTATATTTAACATAGGATAATTAACACAACCATTAAGCTGATAAACCATTGGAGCTGAGCGGAGCGAGGCAGGATTTTTAATACATAGGTCAAAATCTATTTTAAGAAGCTAGGTTAGGTTAGAGCATAAAAACCCATTGAGAGACGAGCAGAGCGAGGCGTCCCCTGTAATTTGACATGAAAAAGTTATATTTAACATAGGATATTTAATATATAGGTCATAATCTGACAGGAAAAAGTTATATTTAACAGAATATTAAATACAATGGTCAAAATCTGTTTTAAGAAGCTAGGTTAGGTTAGGTTAGAACATAAAAAACCATTAAGCCGAGCGAAGCGTAGCGTAGCGAGGCGTCCCCTATAATCTGGCACGAAAAAGGTATATTTAACATAGGATATTTAATATATAGGTCAAAATCTATATTAAGAAGCTAGGTAAGGTTAGGTTAGAACATAAAAAACCACCAAATAGGTATATTTAACACTGGATAAGTATTAAATAGGTCAATATTCCCATGTAAAAATAGTAAGGTTATGATTTATAAAAAAAAAACATTACTCAAAAACTATAATTTTCCGCCAAAGGGGAAAAGTGGAGGGGGGCTTACCATATCTCCCCCCCCTCCCCCCTTCCCCTATCATACCCCTACGCGAGTACCGGATATCTATACTTTACCCGGAATTAATGTTTCCTAATTTATTAATAAATTAAAAATTACCTAAAATTAATTAAATGAAATTTTAATAAATTAGCTATGCCAAAAAACTAACAGTGTATATAATTCAAGGGGTCAACAGAAATATAAAACAATTCTAGAACATTAATCAACATGTTATCTTTTTACATTCAATGTTGACTTGTCTGTAATGGACAGATCGTACAATTCAAATAAATCACATTAATATAAAACAGTGCTGAAGCTGTTGTACACTTATTTCTAAACAAAACTAAGAAAGGTTAAACAGTTTGTTTAGCTCGAGAGATCTATAATTTTATTGCTATGCCTTCACAACATTCAAAATAATTTCTGATGGAAAGATCTACGAAAAAGAATGCTTAGTTCAGGTTAGAGAGTGTACAATTTCCTCACCACTTTTTTATCTATGAAGCACAATTTATTACATATTTTAACGCTCAGCTACCTAGTGTTCATAAGAATGAATACTGAGCGATAGTGAAGAGCTGTAAAATACATAATATTATAGCTATAGGTATATTATAACATAGTGAGCTGACACTGAGTCCTAATTCACCTAACACACAAGTTTAAAGCGATAGGTAAATTAAAATAAGTAAAAATTCTATAGTTATTTTGTTTCTATGTTTTGAATTTACATAGTTTGTTTTGTAACATAATCATAAATTATATAAAACGTCAATACTCAATATTTTAATAAGACTAAAGTTTTAAGATAAAATCATGTCTTCATAACAAGTTCATAATTTAAAATTAACATGCCGGCAAAAAATATGTTTGAGAATATATTTCTGTACATAAAATTGACTTTGTATTTTGATAATAATTATGAATGAATGAATTAAATATAATTTTTATAATTAAATTGTGACACATTAATTAAAATAACAATTTATTTCCTTTTGTTTCTGGATCTTATTGCTTTTTTGTTATTTTTTGCTTATTTCGTCCGGTAAATCATCATTATATTTCTTTGTAGATGTTTACTGACGACTCCAGTTGGAATTTATGTGGTGTGCCCTAATTCATATGACATTGGAGTTGTTACTACTAGTGTCAAGTATTTTGATAACTCTTCATACAATAAAATTTAATTTAATAGAGAATTGAGTTACTTCACATAACTACAAACGCTTAATAGAAATCCATACGTATAATATAAATAGGATAGCTTTGTTAGTAACATATATCTATATGATATATATAGTTTTTATATTGCTTAAGCGTCAACGTTTTAAATGAATTTTGTTATAATTAATGAATACTGTATGTTTAAATCGTTGTCGAATGTTTACGTGCTTATTTTAATTTACAAATACATTGTAACACAATATAGCTTATTATTTCACTGTAAAGATTTTTTTTTATTCTTTCAACATTTGTTATAATAAATATCTAATTGATTCATATAGAGTGCAGTGCTTTGTGTAAATAATTATCAATTTTATTTAAAGTTTATATGAATTAAATATTTTCAGATTTTTGTGTCCATAAATATTGTTTATTTCTATATATTTATCTATTTACATGGAAGGCATGAGGCGTGCATTTGATTAATAGGTATATTTTATTTAAAAATACCTCTGCTTAGAACATAATATTACTATAAATAAAATCCATATATAATAAAGATATCAAGAAATTTTCATATAAAATAACAAGGAATTACAATAAACACTTGAAATAAACAAGAACATTTTAATTTAGAAACATTGTACCTATTTTTAATATAATTATAAATACCTAAGTACATTTTTTTCTATTTTTCTAATTTACGACACCTTGCTTTGCAACATCTAACGCTAGAAATATAAGTATAAAATTGAGCTTTATTGATATGTATCGTTAGATCAATTTAGCTAGATCGTGTTAACAGTGACATTTACAAATTTTTAGAAAATATTTTTAACGTAATTATTAAAAACAAATATTATTTTAATAACTATATTTATATATATATAATAAATGTAGGAACGTATTGTCCAAAATAGAAATCATTGGATATGCAAAAAAACATAAGATGCTAGTAATATATGAAGCGGTGATAGCCCAGTGGTTAGGGCGTCAGCCTCCTAATCAGAGGTCGGCGGTTCGAATCCGGGCACGCACCTCTAACGTTTCGGAGTTATGTGCATTTAAAAAAATTAAAATATCACTTGCTTCAACGGTGAAGGAAAACATCGTCAGGAAACCTGCACGCCTGAGAGTTCTCCATATGTTCTCAAAGGCGTGTAAAGTCTGCCAATCCACACATGGCCAGCGTGGTGGACTATGCCCAAAAACCTTCTCATATTGAGAAGAGATCCGTACTCTGTAGTGAGCCGGTAATGGGTTGATCATAATGAATATACCTACCTATTATGTTGAATTTAAAAAACATCTGATTTAAACGACATTAAATATGATCAATTAGTTAACTACCCACGGTTTGTTTAAAACACAAAAATATTACACGAAACTTTTTTTTACGCTGTAAAAAAAAGTTTTTTATTCAAGCAATATAATATGTATTTCTTAATAAGGGCTAGGGTGCCCTAACGATCGGCCCTTGAAATAATAATTTAAGCAAGCTGATACGCACCTATAGAATATTGTTTTCTAAATTAGAAACGAAGTCACATTCAACGGCGAATATACATAGTTTGTTGATGGCTTATAAAATTAAAAGGTAGTATTAATAAAACCCAGTAACTTGAATATGGGTAAATACTCCTTTTTAGTCTAGTAATAATTAATGACCCACTACAGCACGAAGCCTTATGAGGCCTTCAAACGATAAGGAGGATGGGAAATGCGAGTTGAATAACTAGACCAAATAGGAATCTGGTAATATCAACCTATTCATTTTAGGCTCACTGCTTTTAAGACACCATCCATGTCTTTTTCAACGCTCAACGAATTATTTGATAGTGATGTTTATTTTTATCTCCATAGGTTTTATATATTTTTTAATTTGAGATTTGATGTTAAATTAAATAGAAATTATTGTATTTATGATCCTAAGAGTGGGTTACAAATAATTTGATAAATTTATATAGTCTTTACATTATTTAACTAATGTATAGTTAATCAAATCATATATAAACTAAATAAACTTATTGTATAAGCAAAATAAAGTAAAAAAATTAGCGATAATGAAACATGATTAAAACGTAGTTGATCGTGACAATGTTTTATATTATATAAATATTTTTTAATTACTAGACGATAATTTATAAGTAAGGCATTATTATTATGTTATATAAATTATAAAATAAAAATAATTCTAACAAAAAATAAATTAAATTGTTACAAATTCTATTATGGAATACTATTAAGGATTTAAGAACAATTTTAAGTGACCCAGAACAAATACTCTCACCTTGCCGGACTTCTGGACAAGTTTGAGGTTTAATAAATCAAGACTGGTAAAATATAAAACATAGATTCAGATTTGTCATTTACCTTTAAAGTTTAATTATGCTGAAACAATTTCATTTTTAAGACAAAAATATTTGATTAAAATGAATTTAGCTTTTATTTTAAAGACAATATCTTGGAAATCACCCACTTTCATTTTATTTGACGCAATATGTTCACACATCCTTAATAGGTTTCCTGACAATATATCAAAACGTAATTTAAATACTTACCATCGCAATTTATTTTAACATTCAGAATAAGGTTGATCATAAAAAAATAATTTACCAACCGACCATCTGTAGCCATATTGTATGGCTGGATATTGGAAAAATCTAAATTTTCGGAAATTCATGATATAATATAATGAACGTTAAGCTTAATTTGCTGTAACATTGATGTCTAATAGAATGAACATGGATCTGATAATGTGGCATAAGAGTATTATCTCATGCACCTTTATCAGAACACTTTATCAGCTCGCTTTTACTTTGCAACTGTGTGTTACATAATCATCATACATGAGACGAATCTCCGGTTATGTATTTTAATTAAGTTGCACGGATCTTTTTCCCTATATAATATTTGAAATTAAACTTAATGTTCATTGTACTTTAAATATAATGCCAGAACCCTATGGGCCTACAATATTCAAGTTGACATGTATTGTGTCAAATAATAATAATAACATAACATAGGTGATGATCACATCACGGTAGTTACAAGCTACATTTCAAGAAGCGTGACGAACACATCAATAGTATTTTCAATCAAGAACAGACGTACGAATAACAGGTCAGATCCATCAGATATAAAAATCAAAAAGTTTATTAATAAATATAACAGTATAACATATTCTCTTCATGAATGTTACTACTAAATCGAGATGGGTTAATTACAGAAGCTTAGATCGGCTGACCTTGAGCTCATCTGAAATGAGCCGTTAGAAGACTTACAGATCTGCCATTGTATAATACATATCTTTATGACTTTCAGATCTGCCATCGTATAATTATAAATCTTTATTTAATAATACAGAATAGTGTCCAACAATTTCTCCATGAAGAAAGAAAACATTATAAATCTTTAGAAGAGTTTTATCTATAAGAGTTTGTACATCGAATAGTTATTTAGATTTTAGACATTGTATACATCCTCTAAAGACGTCACTAACATTGTTAAAACTCTTTAGAACACAAGAATCTATGTCTACTTCAAATTAAAGCTTCAATCTTTACCAACAACGCATTACCAAAGTAATGTACCTGATATATATTTTGTCTAAGTGATGCCTACTTATGTAGCTAATGTGACGGACAAAATTCTGCAACTTTTGTTCTACCAGCAGAAACAGAAGTTTATAAAATCATATTTAATTTAAAATTCAGCAATTTACGAGTACGCTGGAAGAAACAGAACTTTATAAAATCATATCTAACCTAGATCTTCTTTGGATACGCATACGTATTTGCGTACACGCATGTTTAGTAGTGCGTACCGTTTTTAATAGTTTAATATGAAATCATTGGTTAAGTTAAGAGGGGATGAGCTGGTATCGTGGAAGCACAGTTCTCACAAAACGAGCCAACTGCACTTTGTAAACTAAAGTACATGTACTTTTGGTTTTAGCATATTTTTGCGACCGACCATTTGCCTGATGTCAAAAATAATACGGAATAATATTAAAAAAAAATTGTTAACTTTTATAATTTCATGAACGCTATATTAAAATATAATAAGTAATTTACAAATATTTGCCAATAATTTTGTCCGTCAGTGTGTCCTAAACGTGCTCTCACATTGATGATTATATCCTCTAGTTACACTTATCTAACAGAAAGGCGCATTTTCTACAACAGACTACACCTAAATACGAGATCCAACATTATCCTTACAGATAGCACAATAAATATCTGCGAATATAAACGAATTCATCACTAAACGTAAAACAATTATAACACCAAAGGTTCCAATAAATGGCAATCCCTATAAAGTGGAAAACGATTATAAAGACGATAATAAATTTAGGATTAAAGGTAAAGAATCTAGAAGCTATTTATAAAGAAACAACGAAGGAGAGGAAACCAAGATTGGAAAAGGCGTAGTACACTTATTTACAAAACCCAGCCTTTAAGATCGACCTACAAGCACCAGTCGAAAGTAAAACGAAATACACTTAACTATGATATGTTTAGTTATCATCTCAGTCTTCATACTACTACTAGAGTCAGTCCTAAGCTAACGGATTTAACGATCCCATAAGAAGAGGACGCGATTTTTTCAAAACAGAATTCACCATAAAGCTTCTTAGTACATCCAATTTCGTAATACACATCTCTAGAAAAATATTTAGGTATAATTGCATTAGCAACGAGTTCTTTTAAATTAGTATATATTGTAATACTCACAGCTTTTATGATATGTTTCGTTACCTTAAATTTATCTATATCTAATTCACTTACATCTATCTCTTCTGTGATATGTGTTGTTTGTGCGTTACCTAAAGCGAGTGCATTGTGCGAAGTATCAATACAATTTACAACAACTACATCATAATATTCAATAAATTCTTCGTAACATTTTAAAATAGATAAAAAATCTTTTACGATAACTCTCTTTTTGTAATCAATCTCTATCGAATTTGAAGATGATTCAGGTACCTTACCGATATCGGATAAATTCGATAAAAAATTGACGATAGTTGTTTCAATAAAGGCGGTCATTAGAAACAAAGATTTAAATTCCTTGAAATAATAGAACAGTGTGATAAGGGTGATTATGATGTACAGCTTGACGTCAGGTTTGTTGGAGTTGATGGCCGAGCTAGGCGGTGTAGGGTACACGACGTCCACTTCAGCGATTTTAAATATAGATAGGAGCAGATGGGAAGAAATGTCTTCGTGTTGTGAGTTGATACGGCTCTTTACAACCTTGAGAACATCAATACACGCCTCCTGAAAGAGATAGATACGGGTGATAAGTCATTTATTTATAGAATTGCGCTGTTCTGGTCTCGCATTCGAAATCCTTAATGTTCTTAGGACCCAGACAATCCTTTCGTAAGGTACTGGTTTGCCGTGACATAGCGACAAACATTGTAAATAGGTTTTTGCGAGCCCAGTTTTGGGTAATTTTGACTTTTACTGGAATGTTTTTATAGTTTTATGTTAGCTTTTAATTGAATTGTTATATTATACAGTTATTTACATGAAATCCAATTTTTTGGGTAACTTTTAGAACGAAGTGTCGACTTAAATTGATGTTTAATTAGGTTCACCTTTTCTTTATCCAGCAACGCTTCGCCGGCCTCCTTAAGCGCTTCTTGTTCTTTCGGAGGCACGCTTGCAGATATGATGACATTTTCATTGCTGATATTGAAGAGCGTTAGGGTACAATTCATCTGAAACGCAACGTTTAATATGTTATTTTTTTTTATAAAGACAATGAGAACCGACAATAGATCAGAAAGTTTGTAGCAACAAATATGCACTGATTTGTACAAAAAGATTTCCCCATAAATCGTTATAATTAAAACAAGATTTAGTTGTGAAGTATCGTAGTTAAAAATAGAGGTATTCTTGTTTTAAACCTTAGTTGGAGTCATTATAGTTCTAATAATATTTTGTGATATGATTATTGTACTTGTACTAAGGAAATAGATTAAATTAACGTTGTTTTTTTTTTATTCACCACAAGTTAGCCCTTGACGGCATCTCATCTGATGGTAAGTGATTATGCGGTCTAAGATGATAGCGGGCTAACCTGTTATGGTAAGCCCATACTCCTAATTGGTTTCTACACAATATCATGCCGGAACGCTAAATCTCTTGGCACGTCTTTGTCGGTAGGGTGGTAACTAGCCACGGCCAAAGTATCCCACCAGAGCAGACTCGAGCCCAGGACCTCCCAATTTTATAATACACAGCGCGCTGCGCCAGGGAGGTTGACGACCTCAGGGAGGTTGAGTGGATTAGAAGATTTTAGCGATGCACGGATGAAGTTTAATATAATATTTCAGTTCACTGTAAACTAGGGTTAGGTGATTTTAGGATTACCAGTTAACTTATTTTAAATTGATTTAAATTTTTCGTGTCATATACTAATGGATTTTAATACCTCTCCATGATGAACCACGTGCAAGTACTGCTGCAGTATTCGAACAGCATCTTCCGCTCCCAATCCCGTATGAGGTCGTAGGAGTGCCTCATCTACAGCGCTGAAGCCGAGCAACAGATAAACACCCTCCGGTAGCTTGTATTCTCCTGAAAGAAGATTATATAATACTTGATCAAGCTCTTCCTTTTTATCTTGTATTGTATCGTAGTAAATAGTTAAGGATGCTGTGATAGCCTAGTGGTTAGGACGTCCACCTCATAATCAGAGATCGGTTCGAACCCGATCACGAACCTATAAATTTTCGGTGTTATGTGAGTTTTTAAGCAATTAAAATATCATTTGCTTTAACGGTGAAGGAAAACATCGTGAAGAAACCATCTGAGAGTTCTCCATAATGTTCTCAAAGGCGTCTAAAGTCTGCCAATCCGCACATGGCCAGCGTGGTGGACAATGGACAAATCGTTGTCATACTGAGAGGAGACCCGTGCTCTGTAGTGAGCCGAGAATGGGTAGATCATGATGATGATGATGATGATTATGAATAAGTTAGGGTTTGATGTTTCTCGATGGGAAATTACCTTAAGACGTCATTACATAACAAAAATCTATTCCGTCAGTTCAACTTGACGTGTAAGTTATTGGTGTTCTATCTTCCTAACAGTCATCTTATTTTCACTTTTTCATGTGGACACGACCTTCAGCAATGAAGTGTGCGACCAAGAAGAACGTTGTTTTTTTTATCCACTACAAGTAAGCCCTTGACAGCAATCTCACCTGATGGTAAGTGATGATGCAGTCTGAGATGGTAACCTGTTAGGGGCATGATAAACCCACACTCCTAATTGGTTTCTACGCGACATCGTGCCGGAACGCTAAATCGCTTGGCGACACGTCTTTGTCGGTAGGGTGGTAACTAGCTACGGCCAAAGCCTCCCACCAGACCAGACTCGAGCCGGGAATCGAACCCAGGACCTTAAAATGCAACACCGCACGCGCTGCGCCACGGAGGTCGTCAATCTTATATTCGACTTTATCGCAAGTGTTAAGTAATCAGATGTATTTACCAGGGTTGGGCCTCATGCAGATGAAGGAGCCGGAGTAGCAGTAGCATCGGCCACGGTAGGCCTGGTAGGCGGGCGCTGCGTGAGAGTAGTGCGCGAGACGGGAAGAGCACGGAGCACGCGGAACACAGGCCACCTTGCACGACACTTGCAGTGAGACCTCACATACACACAGATCCGTGCATTCTGCTAATTCCGCTGAGCGGTAAAGCTGTGGAAGAGATATAGCATGAGTTATTTCTAAAGACTAGTGAGCGTAAATGTTGCAAAGTTCGCGCTTTTCATTAAACTGATAGTTGTTAATACGGTTAATATTCCAACTAAGGTTTAATTATGAAGGGACAGTAATCAATTCATAGCACGCACTTTATTTAGAGTTTTGAGCATTTTAATATAAGCAATTTTAAATTAAATATTACTTGATTTAAAGGTGAAGGAAAACATCGTAAGAAAAACCTGGAAGTTATCCATATTGGCGTGTGAAATCACTACGACCAAACCCCGCCTTATGCTGAGAGGAGACCCATGCATTGTAGGTCAGTAGTAATCGGTTGATAATGATGATGAGGACGTTGATGAATCAAATCATGGGTTCTTCCATAAGTCCTCCCTCTCACAAACAATAAATAAGTAGTGAAACTGAAGTTGACATAAATAAAGGTGTTTAAAATTATATAAAAGATCAATTTAAACCGGAAAATGCAGAGTTTTAAAAGTGCCTTAATGTTAAATTTTAGCTAAGGCCTTTGACCCTTCAAAACAGATTAAATAAAAGTTAAAGGTTTACATGTGGTTCTGGACCCACTTACTAGAAAAAGCCTGATTATTAAAAATAGTTAATTGCTCATGAGTGTAATTACAATTCTTTTCATGACTTTTTCAGTATTAATGTAAATTAAAATGTAAGATAAAACAAGTGGGAGATAGAAGGCTCATTGAGTAGCGAATAGCGATACAAACTCACACGTCTCGTTTCTCCCATTTTGATGTACTGTGCCTGGTCATCACTCTCCGGCTTCTTCACGATACAATACTTGGCTGGCTCCATTGTTGTTGTCGGCCTTGGCGTTGTTGTTGTTGTGGTTGTTGTCGTTGTTGTTGTGCTGGTTGTTGTTGAAGTGGTTGTTGTCGCCACAGTAGTTGTTTCTGTGCTCGTCTCGATTACAGGTTCTGATATTTGCGCGATTTCATTAGGTCCGACAGTTTGTTCAGACATTGTTGTTATCGGGCTTAGCTCTTCGCGGTTTTCCTTTAGAAGTACGAATATATTTAAAAAATACAAGCAGTAATTTTAGAGACTAAATTATTGGTTTAATAAAAGATCAACTTAGAACTATATATCTTATTTCTCGGAGAGGTAAATAAATGTTGCAAATACTCCATGTAATTTAAGATGAGAACATCTATCCTATTTTCTGATGATTCTCCAATCGACGATAAATAGAATTGATTGATCCCATCTTAAAATTACATTTCCAAAATATTATTTAAACATCCCGTTGAAGTAATCGTATGGAACGCCTAAATAAGAACTACACCTACTAGTTGCTTTTGATCTATGGATATTGGACTTAGCATATAAAATAAACATAACATATCATGAAAAATATAATCAAATGACTTTATTACTGTAATTTAACCCACTACAATAAAAATAAACAAACGATATGCCACTTGCTATATACTAATAGATTAGAAATAATACAGGTCCTAGTGGTGAGCCTTGGTGAACACTTTTAGGTTTTAAATAAGAAATTATAGATGTTGGTTACCTGCATGACATCAACTTGCGAAGTCCCATGTTGGGTGGTGTGACGGTGGTGGTGGGTGGTGGTGCGGTGGTGGATAGGCGGCTCCGGGGCGACAGTGATGTATCGGATACCGTTGTCGAAAGGCGTAGTCGTGAGCAAGGAGCCGTAGGTTTTTACGTGGTAGTCGCTTTGAGATTCCACTGAAAATCATACGATTATTTTTAATACGTAGTTATTATGTATTTTATTGTATGTATTTATGTAAAATAAAACAATTATACAGCGTTGTAACAAATGCTTCGTACATTGTTCTTTATTTTTTTTTTAAACGAATAAATAGATTATTGAGTTATTTTTTCGAATTTAATTGCTTGTTAAAATTTAATTCTATTAATAATTTGAATTAACGTGGTCTGCAATTGAAATGAAAAACATAAGTAACCAAATGTGTAACCCGGTCATAAATATAATTAATATTCTCGAATTAAACATCTCGGTGGAGAAATGTTTCGTATAAAATGGCTTGTTTTATGCTCTCGTGCACAATATGATACCTTTCATTAAATTAACCTTATTTTTAGTTATCATTATTGTTATGCCATTACTTTTTCAAGGAAAGTAGAACTGGTTTTTTATACACTACTAGTAGGCCCTTGACGGCTATCTCACCTGGTGGTAAGTGGTGATTTGGAATAAAATGGTAGCGACTAACCTGTGAGGGGTATGGTAAACCCACACACCTAACTGTTTTCTACGTGACATCGTGCCGGAACGCTAAATCACTTAGTGACACGTCTATGTCGGTACGGTGAAGCCTCCCACCAGACCAGACTCGAGCAGGGAATCGAACCCAGGACCTCCAACTCTAATGATGCGACAGCGCACGCACTGCGCACGGAGGTCGTCAATATTATATCATCATCATCATCATCATGATCAACCCATTACCGGCTCACTACAGAGCACGGGTCTCCTCACCACTGGACTATCACCGCTTCATACATAATATAATCATACATAATATAATCGTGTACTGTTTTTGGTAGTAACTCACCAACGCATGGGTTAAGCCACAAAAGCCTCTGCCAGCCGAGACAGTCGTACAGCTGAGCGAAGTCGGTTCCCCTGCAAGCGCACGCTGCCCTGAGCTGGGTTCCCAGCACAGCAACTACAGCCGCTCGGCATGATGCTGGGGAGCCAGCGCAGCCCTGAGTGACGGCATCAACTGCACACCACTGTTCGTAGTTCTCCAGGCGGATTCTGTAATAGGTTCAAACAAAATCAAACTTAATATCACTCTTCACTTGTCATGATCTTAAACTGAACATTTATAATATTTATATCAGCTGGATAAAACCGCTTCTTCTGAGGGGTCGAATTATACGAAAAGCGAACATAATATATATGTCGGCGATTAAAAGACTTAAAATTGACTAAAAGACTATCAATTGATTAAGGTACGCTCAATTGCCTAAAAGAAACTCTCAATTGATTATTGTTGTACCGGAACGGAGTGAACGGCGTGACGTCACGTGAGCGGAATCGTGTTTTTATTTGCCTGATACCTACGCCATGAATCCTGTGAACCCTGTACCAGAAGGCCCTACAGCCACCAGTCCGCTCATCCATCCCTGGCGACGACATATATATTTCACTCGCCGAAGCTATAGAACCAGTCTGGGTCGTTATTCCTTGATACCAAGTTTAAGTAGATTATACAAATAATTTTTACTAAAGGATAAGTCATTCGATTTGTTGATAAATTAGTTGTATTTTATAAGCTGTGATAGCGTAACGGTTAAGGCGTCCGTCTCCTAATCACAGGTGGGGTTCGAACCCGGGCACGCTCCTCTAACTTTGCGGAGTTATATGCGTTTATAAGCAATTAAAATATCACTTGCTTCCAACGGTGAAGGAAAACATCGTGAGGAAACCTGCATGCCGAGAGTGCATAGTGTTCTCAAAAGGCGTGTGAAGTCTGCCAATCCGCTCATGGCCAGCGTGGTGGACTATGGCCAAACCCTTCTCATATTGAGAGGAGACCCGTGCTCTGTAGTGAGCTGGTAATGGGTTGTACATGATGATGTTGATGATGATATGTGTTATTCTGTTGGCGGTTCATACTATACGATAAATAAATAAATGGATATGTAATATACACACGCATATATATATAAAAATTAATATTCCGGAAAGACGGCGACGAAATTCGTCTATTTCACCGCGTGATCTTTCGCATTATAAAGTTGGAGGTCCTGGTTTATATTTTGGACTCTAGTCGGTTAAGGTAGGTGGCTTCGGCTAGTTACCACCCTACCGACAATGACGTGTCGCGGAGAAACCAATTAGAAGTATGGGCTTCTATGCCCTTAACAGGCTAGCCCACTGCCATCTTAGACTGCATTATTTACCACCAAGTGAGACGTCAAGGGCTTACGTATAGTGGAATAAAGAAAAAAAAACGGTATAAAAAATTATTTACTAACAAAATCCCATTTTATTTCCTCGCAATCGAAATGAAAACCAGAAGTAACCAAATGTGTAACCCGGTCATAAATATAATTAATATCATCGAATTAAACATCTCGGTGGAGAATGTTTCGTATAAAATGGCTTGTTTTATGCTCTCGTGCACAATATTATACGTTTTATTAAATTAACCTTAACCACAGCTTTTAGTTATCACTATCGTTATGTCATTATTTTTCTAGAAAAAGCAGAATTGTTTATTTTTTACACTACAAGTTGGCCCTTGACGGCTATCTCACCTGGTGGTAAGTGGTTATTTTTGAATAGGAATATTTTTGAATAGGTAGCGGGCTAACCTGTTAGGGGTATCGTGAACACTCCTAATTGGTTTCTACGCGACATCGTGCCGGAACGCTAAATCGCTTAGCGACACGTCTTTCTCGGTCTAAAGAATGTTGAGTTGCTGACATAGTCACGTTGACGAGTCACATAGCTGAAGTGGCATTGGGTGGGGCACATAGCTCGGAGTTAACTAGCCACGGCCGAAGCCGAATTAATACAGTATATTATTAATACTTTTAATAGGTATTTGTGGCCTTCGGAAAAAAAAACAAAGGATTCTATTAAGCTTTTTCTCGGTTTGTATTTTTTTCACGCAGACTGTCTCTTTAAGAACATTAACAGAGACCAGGGATGCATATATAGGTAGGAGTCATCATCATCATGATCAACCCATTACCGGCTCACTACAGAGCACGAGTCTCCTCTCAGTATGAGAAGGGTTTGGCCATAGTCCACCACGCTGGCCATGTGCGGATTGGCAGACTTCACACGCCTTCGAGAACATTATGAAGAACTCTCAGGCGTGCAGGTTTCCTCACGATGTTTTCCTTCACCGTTGAAGCAAGGCCTACCTTGCTTGTTGAAGCAAGGTAGGAGTACACTAGCGTAAAGTTATTATAGAAATATAGAAAATATTTCGCAAACTCTATCAATGCATACATAGCCAATAATTTTGTTTATCCTAAAGTTTTCACAAACAAACTAAAAAACGTTCGTATGCTACGGCATAGTCGATCGATTTCCTCGTTCCTTACGCCCGTTGGGCTTCCAAATAATTGAAAAAATATAGGGCTTCTGAATAAGGCAAAGCTTTTAAAAATACTATTTTCACATATAGGGTATATGTTTTTGAAGTGAAAACTTCTTTAGCGGCGTTGAGCACTTTTTCTGTAATGGGTATAAAATCTTAAACTCGCGTCAGGACACGTGACCTGATCGAAAAAGCGTAAGACGGATGGAGAGTAGACAGCTATCCCCTCTCTACGGCGCGGCGAAAATGTATGCCTGGGCCTACTGTTTCGCTTAGGCAGCGCAGTGCGCTTGCGCGAATGTTCGTGTATGTTACAGCGTGCCACGCGCATCCATGGATGGTGACAGCTGATGGCTCGACCGTCTGTGTAGTGATCGCATTGTTGTGTATTCGTAAAATTCGTGAATGTAAAGTGCTTAAAATATGGAAATTGATATAGATAAGCTTTTTAATGTAAAATTATTGTAATAGTTTTAATGTGTTAAATTTTTAATGTAATATAAATTGTCATGTTTGTGTACGATAGCGCAATAAATGAATATTGTATTCGACCACATAAATGATAGTACTTTTATACTGATAAAGCAATTGGTGCAAAATTATTCCCTAACCATTCCAAAATATCAAACATGCTCAACGTTAATAATCAAGTTTTCACTTCTGCCGGCACTCCCGGAGTGCAACCCGTCTTTTTTTATTGTTATATACGTCTATCGTCTTATATATCAATTTAGGCACATTTACATATTATTCACTTAAAGTTAACTATCTCAAGTAATATGTTACCCTATGGAGTAGCAAGCGATTAACAATTCCCAGCACAAAGATTAGGAATAACTTACCTTATATAACATTATATATAGCAACGTTAGTATAAGGTATATTTGCTTACAATCGTAGAGCGTTTTCGAGTAACGAAACACTAACGCCATAGTAAATTATAACGTATCTATCTAGTTGTAAAATTCAAATCCATCTACGTTTCCATACCAAAGCAAAATTATAAATAAAAATAAGTTGTACAGAAATTGCGGCTCTAGGCCAACAGCTTAAGACCCATTTTACTCTAACGTTATATTGTTTCGATGTTCGAAAGCGACGCCACGTTTGCGAGTGTGCAAATCTTATACTTAGGCTACTTAATTTGTAGAGTAATAATGAAATAAAAACTACTCCTGTCTTATTTGCTTTACAACTCATCATGTATAGACAGACAATGTTGTTAATAATTGAGCGAAAGAGCGAGAGAGATGTTGGGCGGAAGGAGCACACTGTAAGCTTTCGCCTGTAGTCAGGAACCAAAGTAGAAAGACTTCGTGTTGTTAAAATACTATTAATAACATACTGTAAGCTTTCGCTTTCGCTTAGAAAGACTTCGTGTAGTTAAAATACTTTTAATAACGTTTCTATAAATATTCCATTAACAATATTTTCCGTCAAGCGCTTGAACTCCAACCGCCATCATGTCATCTGTCAAAAATGACCGATGGCCACAGATCATATACAAAAGTCAAGCAATACTCCTTGTTACCTTTCAATACGTAGCTTGAATACGAAAAGCCGAAACTAGGGATGCAGAAAGTCTCATTGCGGTCAACTGTTAATTGATTGGACGCCTGTCAGTTAGTTTAGTCAGCGAAAATTCGCGAAAATTCGTCCATTTTGTCCCTAGAGGCCGCGTCAAATACTAGACGCGTTACCTAACGGGGATTTTGGATGAAAAAAAATTTAATATTTTTCACAATGACTTTTGGGTTACCAAATTTAGAGTGAATGACATCATCATCATCAACCCATTGGCGAGCAGGGATCTTCTTCTCTATATGAGAAGGGTTTGGCCATAGTCCACCACGCTGGCCATGTCCGGATTGGCAGACTTCACACGCCTTTGAGAACATTATGGAGAACTCTCAGGTATGCAGGTTAACTCACGATGTTTTCCTTCACCGTTCAAGAAAGTGATATTTTAATTGCTTAAAAAGCACATAACTCTAACCTCCGACCTCTGATTAGGAGACGAACGCCTAAACCACTAGGCTATCACAGCTATACGATTTTAAACACTACTAAAGATTCATCGTATTTATAGCTTATATAGCTTAAATGTTAGCCATTTATTAGCTCTACAAGAGCTTTAACTCTTCGTGGTTATTGAGTATCTAGTCTACGTAGTGGTTATAACGAAGAGCTACACGCCCGGGAATCAATTATGCGAGTGTGGTCGACTGCAAATTGTTTGGAACGACCTGCCAATATGGCGGCACATTGGAACTGCCGCTGCAATTTTGTAACCCATTAAAAGATTAAACGACGTGCGCTTTATGATAAGCTGTGACAGCCCAGTGGTTAGGACGTCTGCCTCCTAATCAAAGGTTCGATCCCTGGCACGCACTTTTAACTATTCCGAGTTATGTGTGGTTTTAATTAAAATATCACATGCTTCACCGGTGAAGGAAAACCTGTTTGTCTGGTGGGAGGCTTAGGCCGTGACTAGTTACCACCCTACCGACAAAGACGTATCGCCAAGCGATTTAGCGTTCCGGCACGATGTCGTGTAGAAACCCATTAGGAGTATAGGTTTACCAAACTCCTAACAGGTTAGCCCGCTACCATCTTAGACTGTATCATCACATACCATCAGATGAGATTGTCGTCAAGGGCTAACTTGTAGTGGATTAAAAAAAAAAAAAGAAAATTTACCCAACTTTTAATTCAGCAAAACATACATATATACAATAGAAATTGTAAAAATAAAATTGCCTATTAGTACACTAGCATTATGCACTTGAATTACGAACTAGTTGAGACTGTATCTCATAAAACAGGGCCACTAGCGAATCACTAAGATCTGAAGACAATTACAAGCGTCTGCGAGTTTAAAGAGTGTATGCAAAACGCGTATGCATACGATATGTGTGTGTGTGTGCGCGTGTGTGTGTAACTTTTTGATTACACTAGAATATCCAATAGTCCTTCAGTAGCCGCGTAAGTCTGCCAAAAGCCATTCTTTAAGAGTGATTTTGAATTTATTGCTATTTAGAGAGTGTAGAGACAGAATCCTATGAAATTATTATAAATAATAATTATTATAAAGGTAAGGTCCAAGGAACACAAAAAACCTACGACTAAGAGCTGTATTATTACGTTATTTATTTTTAAGACAGCTAAGCTACCTAACGGGGATTTTGGATGAAAAAAAATTTAATATTTTTCACAATGACTTTTAGGTTACCAAATTTAGAGTGACTGACATCATCATCATCAACCCATTGCCAGCTCATTACAGAGCAGGGATCTCCTCTCAATATGAAACAAAAAATTTGAAATTCATTTAAAGGTTATTGTATACAATTTTATAACAAATTGCCAAATGAAATTTCTGGGATGTCTCTCAATAAGTTCAAACTTCACACGCTTTTGAAAACATTATAGAGAACTCTCAGGCGTGCAGGTTCCTCACGATGTTTTCCTTCACCGTTGAAGTAAATGATATTTTTTATTTAGTTCAAGATATCATCTTATTACTTTTTAAGGTAATTTACTTTTAGTCCATAATGCGTAAAACAATACTTGCGTAAAGTAAGAAGCTTGTTTTTGTATGCCTATATAAGATGTATGATAACCGAACAGACTCTTTGCTAGTCTTATTACAATCTATGAATCACGTGGTCCTAGTTAGATTCCCAGATGGGGCAACCAACAACTGTGTAAAATAGGAAATTATCTGTGTCTACCCTCGGCGTCGGAAAATACGGAATTCCGTTCTGGTTCCACCTAGACCTCATTATAACTGTCCACCAGGCATGATTGTAGTCGAGCGCAATTCTATCTTCGATTTAAAAAAATGTTCTTATTTATTCTTACAAACTTATTGGGTTAAATATAACTGATAGACGATAAGCCCTGAATTAATATCGATAATTACTTATCGTGACATACAAAGTCATTTCGTCCATATCATGGCTAAGAAGTTCGCCAGTCAAATCAAATCAAAAATAGCTTTATACATACAAACCTATTACAGGCATCTATGTATCATTCATATATAATATTTTTTTTCATTATTTAATTTATGATGTAATGGTGATAACTACATTCACCAACTTAAAACTGAAGCCAGGAGGGTTTCAATCGCGTCCAGGTCTAAGAAGAAGCCCACAACAAACTTAGTCGGAGTTTTTCTTCTTTCGAAATCACCATCTCAGCTTGCATCAAGCTTTTTTATGGTTTATATCATCCTTAAAATCGTGATATGATTTATCTATTAGCCTACTTTTAATGAAATCTCTAAACTTATTGATAGACATCTGCCAGATTTCAATATGTAATTTATTATAAAATGAAATACAATTTCCTTTGAATGAGTTTCTAATTTTATGCAGGCTACTAAACGGTACTACAAGTTTACTTGAACTTCTAACGTTCAGTGCGTTACAGTCTATTTTTCTCTTGATTTTCTTGAACATACAGTTTATCGACGAAACTTCATTGGGAAAATCCTTTTGTGTCTAAAAAAACTCTTAACGAAACGGATTTAACATTCCTAAAGTACTATTCTTTTGTAGTGTTCTTTGTGGGAAAAACAGCACAATTTTCGACCAACTTTACAGTTTCCTTTGTGGGGAAAAACAGCACAATTTTCGACCAACTTTACAGTTTCAAGGCAACTGGAATGGGCATCAGTGTCTCGGTATATTTACTCGACACGCCGCGTCGCGTGGAGCCGTCAGTGTGAATTCAAGCTAACGAGGTCCAGGAATCAATTATGCAAGTGCGGTCGATGGCAAACCGTTTGCAATGACCTGCCAATATGGCGCTATTGGCGGGAACTGTTATTTCAACGCCATGGAATCTTTAAAGAAACTGCGTCATGGGTGTTAAAATATATATGTGGGCGCCAAGAAAATCAAGAATTCAATAATTACCCACATTTAAACTTTTTTAATCACTAATTAATCATCTCTTTGGTAATCAGTGTATTTAGACGGTAGCAATCAATTTTTGCACAAGCACACTTTGCTATAAATACGGGCGGTCGTGGCCTTTCGTGGCATTCTCGCTTGGGACGTCGGATCGTTCGTAAAGCGTGACGTCACCCTTACTAAAAACAACTCTGACGGCCTTAACTCGTAATATATGATAAAATAATACTTTTGTTCAACAAATTTTGCTTAGGTCCAAGACTAATGTAAAAAGTCTCCATTTGAGTTGACGACCTCCGTGGCGCAGTGTGTTCGCTGTCGGATTATAAATTGGAGGTTCTGAGTTCGATTCTTGGCTCGAGTCTAGTCTGGTGGGAGGCTTCGGCCGTGGCTAGTTACCATCCTACTAACAAAGACGTATCGCCTTAGTGTTCCGGCACGGTGTCGCGTATAAACCAATTAGGAGTGTGGGTTTATCATACCTCTTACATTTAGCTTACGGTTAGCCCGCTACCATCCTAGTATCATCACTTACCACCAGGTGAGATAGCCGTCAAGGGCTAACTTGCATTGTATAAAAAAAACATTGTGACATCGCCGATAGTGGAAAGGTTGTTATGTAATATTATAATATTTCATAATGTAAAATAATATTAATTATATTTGTAATAATAATTATATTTAATTTAACATGTGCTGTATTTTAAGTAAAATACGTGGAGTATTGTCATTTTAATTGCAACCGTATCACAATGGAGTAAGGTTCGTTTAAGGTTCAATGGTTACAGAACAAATATCGCTTTAGGCGAAATGAACTTTCCGAAAACAAATGGGCGACGAAAACAAAATATTCCGCTTGTTTCATATTTGCATTCTCGTTTTAATTTATTTAACAACCTATTTCGTAATTGAACCACAGTAGCGTTAATTGTACAAGTTTTAATACCTGTTTAGTAAACTAATATAATATAAAAAAAGGCTGTGATAGCCTAGTGGTTAGGACGTCAGCCTTCTAATCAGAGGTCGGCGGTACGAATCAGGGCATACCTCTAACTTTTCGAAGTTATGTGCGTTTTTAAGCAATTAAAGTATCACTTGCTTCAACGGTGAAGGAAAACATCGTGAGGAAACCTGCACGCCTGAGAGTTCTCCATAATGTTCTCAAAGGTGTGTGAAGTCTGCCAATCCGCACATGGCCAGCGTGGTGGACTATGGCCAAACCCTTCTCATATTGAGAGGAGACCCGTGCTCTGTAGTGAGCCGGTAATGGGCTGATCATGATGATGATGAAATGCTCTCAAAGCAGTTTCTTTAAAATTTCCCTGCTTTAGTGATAGTTTTGGACCGACGATGGCTGAAACAAGGTTTCAATTTTAACTCCTTTAACCAAATATATAGTTATTTTGTATTGTACTCCTATATACGCATAAAAAACACGTTCTTTTCTTTATATATTTCGACAACCTCCGACTTGCAGTGTACAAGACTCTGGGTAAAAATAACTCTTAAATTATACCTAAATGGATTTCTTAAGGCGAACAAAGATGAAGCCAATTTTGAGTTTTTGCACGATTTATATATTAATAGAAAGCATTAATAATGTACCATTTTATTTTTAAAAATCATCGTAACAAATCACGCGTACTGAACATACGAGTAGTTGTTTGTACAACCATCGTAATCCAATCCATTGATGGAATAGAGCAAATGCAATTTTTCAATTTACTAACTCCAGTTTTATTCTTTGTCAATATTAACAATGGATTTGCTTTGTATACAATCTAGATTTATTTAATATTTCGCTATTATTGTTATACAAACGTTTCGAAGGTACCTTTTGTCCATCTGGATGAACAATAAATGTCATCCGGTTATCCGGTTTTTATTTATCAAATCTCGTAAAAAATATTACGTGGAATCACTTTTGCGAAGTTGAAACTGACGAACCATAAACAATTTTTGTCTATGTTGTGTATTACACATGGTCATTTGTTAAGGGGACATGGTGACAGAACCTCATAAAATACCACAATTTCTAAAAGCTTTAGAGAAGCGCGAATTTAAGCGATAGATCAGTGGGTAAAACCTCAGTTTTTTTAAATATTTTTTGTTATCACCATCTCAGATAGTAAATTAAAGCCTTAAAATAATTCATAAACAAGCTTAGTTATCGCTTTTGTAATCCTTAATATCGTAATAGGATTTTTCTATATGCTTACGTTTTATAAAAACTTTGAACTCATTGATAGACATCTCAAAGATATGATATGATATATATGTAGGATCGGGCGGATTTTGACTTGATCCGTCCGACATCGTGTGGGCAATTTGCAGGTATCGTGCAATAAGAACACCTTTAGATTTGTCTCGATTTGTTCAAACACTGAATTTAACTAATATCGTAAAAGCAGAACGATATTAATTAAGATAATAACCACTAAGAGAAACGTGGGACAGTTCCGTGACCACGTCTCTTTTCTTTCTCCTTTCGTTGACGACTCTGTCGAAGCACGCCAAAACTCTTTACGCTTGCTAGCCAGCGCGCTTGCGTTTCATTTAGTGTACGAACTCATTTCCGGCTGCGACACTGCCATCCTGCATGACACACGCCCTCGTGTGTTAATCTGAAATAGATGGTGATAAAAAAAAAAACACACACACACACACCAGCGCTGTTATCGTTCGGCTCATCCTACTTCTAACTAAGTTTACCACGCTTCAGAAACAAAAGTATGGTCTTTAGTTTGCTTATTTTTACTAACAACATTTAGTTGACAAGTTTAACCCCCATCACCAACAATATCTTTACTGCTTACCCTCTAAATTGGAAATCAAATATCAACTAAAACTGAAGTTAAAATCTGTCAACCATGTTTCTTTCACTTTAGCTAGGCAAAATTATTACAAAAGCTCCAAAGATTACTGAGTCCATGTACCATTGAGCATTGGTAATCAAAAATAACACAAATCTCAATAAAAAAACCATCAAAATAATTTGATCAAGCACCAGGTTACACATTTGCGGTCCACACATAGCTCTAGCAATCACATTTGCTAAGCCCTTCCCCACGGGAAACCAGAGTCTACCATCGACTCTATGATCTTCGCTACAAGGCAAGATCCGACTGTACTACCCAGAACTACCGCCTACCGCTTACCCACGGACTACTCAAAGAGCAGACACCGATTTCTACTAGGCTACGGCTACAGCATTCTGGTACAGTCTCCGACCCAACAAATCGTGAACCTGTGCATTCAATTAAGAAGATTCTTCTTCATCTATCTCGTCTTTATCTATAATCTCAATAGGTACTTGGCCCTCAGGCATCTTCCTAATTCGATCATGAGCGTACTTGCGCGCTTATTAATCATTGACTTCAGCACATATCGGTCTCCATCTATGACTTCTAAGATTTGAAACGGACCTTTAAATTTAGCATCTAGTTTTGTTTGATTTATGATTGCGTTCTTCATTTTCAATGAAAATGAATTCACTGACGAACTCGCGGTTTCAAGTCGATATTATTGCGTGATAACTTTAGCTAGTTACAGTCGGTTACAAATGTAAACTTCCTACCATGTAGGTACTGCCTAAAATACCTTACTGAATTGACAGCGATGAGCGTTTCCAATTCATATGAGTGGTATCTTGACTCAGCCGGCGTCGTACATTTGCTAAAATAAGCCACTGGCCGACGCTTGCCTGCTACAATTTGAAATAATATTGCTCCATAGCCTTTTGCACTGGCGTCCGTATGAAGTTCAGCCGGATGCAAAGGGTCAAAAATCATAAGCACTGGTTCATTAGTCAATATGTCGATTACCTTTCGTCGCACTTCCTCGCATTTGAGCGTCCATTCGAATAGACACTTAACTGAGGTGAACTTATAGATCGGACCCATGAGGTGCGATAAGTTTAGCACGAACTGGCGAAAGTAAGAAGCCAAACCTACAAATTGTACCTGCGTAATAGTTTGGGGTGAAGGTAATGACGATAGAGCTTCTATTTTACGCTTATTAGGATTAACCTCACATGCTTCTACCTCATACCCTAAAAATTCTACTCGCGTCTTGAGGAGAGAAGTCTTTTTCAGGTTCAGCGAGAACCTAGCTTTTGAGAGCTTATCGAGCACAATGTGCAGCTTCTTTATACCTTGGGAAATTGAGTCTGATACAACTAAAATATCATCGACGTATACTACCACGTTTTGATTAGCGAGGTCACCGAGAGCATTAATGATTGCGCGCTGGAAAACACAGATTGCGTTACGGAGACTAAAGGGCATCCGTCAGATTTTTCCACTAAAATGGCAGGGCTAGCAAAAGGCGAGTTACTAGGCCGAATTATTTTTGCTTGCAATCATTCATTAACCCTATCCCGCATAATTTGACGTTCATCCGGAGACAACCTGTAAGGTCGTCTTTGTACTGTTCGACTGGGGTCTATCAGCCTAATCGCTAACTCTCCAGTATTAAAGTGAGTAGTTGAAAAACCGTTAATGAAATATTCAGAATACAGTTCTAAAATATTCATTGACTCACTAAGCCTGTCGGTTGAAATATCAGTGTCCATACGATCAAAATTATTAGAAGACACAACAACATTCGTCGAGTTACACGCGTTTACATTTTTATCTCTCGCCAAAGTAAGTTTCGTTGCAGTCAAACTAACACAAAACCCATTATTTAATATTTCACGGCCAATCAAAATGTCACTACGTAAATAAGAATAAGGAATAAGATTTCAGTCGCGAAGTTATTAATTTTTACCTGATTTGCAAAGTACCGTGTACATTTTGTTTTTTACCCATACCAACTAATGAAATCAAATTATTAACTCGTTTGCCTCTCAATTTACACGCAACAGTCTCTTTCACTATTGAGCACTCAGCTCCTGAGTCAAAGTCAAATTTGAAACACTCACCAAAGCACTCCGAATGGGGACTTTACCTCGCACAGGTCAACACGTTTCTCCACCGGGGTTGTGACACTGGGTCCGCTGGCTGTGCAGCGGCTGGCGATGTGGCCCTGAGTTCCGCACTTATAGCATACCACAGAGCTACCATTGAGTTGCCGGCGTTGATCAGCACTCGTTGAAGTTGCCACAGGAGTTGGTTTCCTTGCTTCGGTCTTCCTCGTACGGCAATCCGCTTGTTTGTGCCCGATCTTACCGCACGCATGGCACTTGATCACCGACTGCGATGAAAACTTTGGGCGTTTATTGTTTTTATCGTCTGTCTAGGTACCCATAGGAGCCTTTCGCTTCAAGTAGGAAAAAGCCTGAAGTTCTTGCTGCAGCTGGTGACGCGTTGTAATTTCGGTTGTGAAAGCAAGTCGCTGTAGGCGAGTATCAAATTGAGCCAACTGAGCGACAACCATCGATACTGCAATTTGCTCAATGCTCGCGTTTTTCCATCGGATAAGTAATGACGTCACAAGACGACTGGCGTAGGCGGCATAGGTCTCATTTTCTTTTGGCTTTTCGTTATTCAAATTAATCAGGGTAGCCGCAGAGGTTTCCACGTTGACGAATCTAGCCGTAAATAATTCTTTAAATTGGTCCCAAGTCATACCTGGATAGGTTATCTGTGCTAACCACGTTGATGCCGAACCTCTTAACGCCTTGCTGATCATCACAATAAGCTGGCCGCCATTCACTGCATTCCCGTCCAAACACAAGTCAGCGGTTGCGCACCACAATCGCGCATCACAATCGCGCTTGTCGGGGTTGAATTCCGGTAAAACTATTTTGTTATTGTTACTCGGTGTCTTCAAAGTTTGTATCAATTCCCGCATTTGCTGGGTTTGGGATTCAAAGAGTAATCGCCACTGAGTTTCATTGTTTTCGGTGTGATTCTTATTTGCACGATGCGATACCACTTCTGATGTAGGATCGGGCGGATTTTGACTTGATCCGTCCGACATCGTGTGGGCAATTTGCAGGTATCGTGCAATAAGAACACCTTTAGATTTGTCTCGATTTGTTCAAACACTGAATTTAACTAATATCGTAAAAGCAGAACGATATTAATTAAGATAATAACCACTAAGAGAAACGTGGGACAGTTCCGTGACCACGTCTCTTTTCTTTCTCCTTTCGTTGACGACTCTGTCGAAGCACGCCAAAACTCTTTACGCTTGCTAGCCAGCGCGCTTGCGTTTCATTTAGTGTACGAACTCATTTCCGGCTGCGACATATATATATATTTTGACGACCTCCGTGGCGCAGCGCGTGCGCTGTTGCATTTTAAAGTTGCAGGTCCTGGGTTCGATTCCCGGCTCGATGTTGTGTAGAAACCAATTAGGAGTATGAGTTTACCATACCTCTAACAGGTTAGCCCGCTACCATCTTAGACCGCATCATCACGCCATCAGGTGAGATGCAGTCAAGGGCTAACTTGTGGTAAATAAAAAAAAATAAAAAAATATAGGTAGTTTATTATAAAATAAGATACAATTTTCTTTGAATGATTTACCAAGCAAGCTTGTATCGTGGTGACTATTTAGGTTTTCGCTCGGCAATGACTATTTAAACCAAAAATATTTCATTGTTTTTTCTTTTATTTTCTAGTGTTTTCGTCATTACCATGGTTTCATAGATCAACTAGTTAAATATAGTTGGCCTTGACCCCCGAAATTTAGGTTTTCACTGATTTAGAAACAGATTTAAAATTTTCACGTATTGTTTTCATAGATCTTGTTTTATTTGCTAATATTCTGACAAACACGGTGGCATAGCGCGTTCACTGTTATAAATTTACTGGGTTCGATTCGAGTCTATTCTGATGGGAAGCTTCGGCCGTGGCTAGTTACCGCCCTGTCGACAAAGACTGCACTTTCTTCTGCATTCCGGCACGAGGTCACGTGTGTATGTAACAGGTTAGCTCCCTACCATTTTAGATTGCATCATCACTTACCACCTGATGAGCTTGTCGTCTAGGGCTAACTCGTGGTGGAATAAAAAAAACATACAAATTTTGCTACGAACGTTTAGTTAACAATACGTACGGCGAGCGAACGACCGCGTATTTGCTTCCACGATTCATGAACGAACTACCTCCAGCATTCCAAAAATTACACATTAAAAATGTCAAACACAAATGAAAAGAATATTTTTTGGCTGAGTTGGACGGTTGACTCATTTGTGTCGACCGTCTAACTCAGCTAGGAAATGTTCTTTTCATGCCTAATATGCTTACTCAGTTCCTCTAGTTTTAAGCTGTTAAGTTACAGATTAGCACCGAGTACAAACCTCTTTGGTTTTTTCGGTGCCTTTATTGTATAATTAATTATATTCCTTTTATATTAATAATAAATAAATAAATAATAAATAATTAGTTACCCGTTATTTGAACAACTTGTGAAAATGAAATTTTTGTCCCATTCACACTTTAGTACTACGACACACCGAGTCACATCACCCTTTTTGTTCTATTTCGATCATGACGTTCTCAACAATTGTGTCATCAAATCTCACTTTACTTCGTTAGATTTATTAGTTCAGTTGTATTAGTTGTATTTTAATAATAAATGAATAAATAAATAATAAATAGTTGATTTTAACGAGAAGGCTTTTAGTGACACATCGCTAAATGCAGTGAATTGACGTTACCTGCATTCAGGTTCTTCACGGCAGGCGTGCGCCAGGGTGTGGCAGGCGGGGAGGGGGGAGCCGACGGGGGGTCGCTGGGCGCAGGATGGGTGCAGCCTCTCCTGTGCGTTCATGCATGAATCTTCTTTGTTGTCCGTTTTCCTGTAAACATAGTTTGTATTGTAGTTTTCGACTACCGAGTCTGCAAAGTTCTGCAAATAATCAGCATGCATTAAGGTTATATTTGGGTAGTTTTGGGACGTCATCCAATTAGGTTTGTACACTAAATGACTTGTTGGTTTATCGTTAACATGACGCACTACTGATCACGGGATCATGGGATAGGATCGCGATTAGGGCCATTCTGAATAACAACCCATACATTAAAAAAAAAATGTGGTGTTCCTCCCCGTTCCTCGAAGAGCACTTAAATTTCCTTCATGCACCATAAAGACACAATTCAAAACAATTAAAAGTGAGTTTAACATCTTGTGTCTTACAGTGTTATTTTAAGTACGAGATGAAAGGGCAATGCGTGGTCTATGCATTATTTTCAAAACTTCAACCTTTAGACGTTCATTTCTGGACATAAGGCTTTTGTAGTTCCAGAGCTCATGGTTTTAGGCCACTTGCTTCCAGCGGCGGTCTATGATTCGTTTGATGTCGTTTGTCCAGCTACTTGGTCGACCAACGCTGCGTTTACAAGTGCAGAGTTGCCACTCAAACACTTTGTTGTGATAGTCCAACAACCAACGTCAATAGGAACTCCGAGCTATTTGCCCCACCCAATGCCACTTCAGCGGTGTGACTCGCCAACGTGACTAATTCAATTCTAGATTCTTTGGATCGACAAAGACGTGTCGCAAAGCGATTTAGCGTTCCGGCACGATGTCGTTAGAACACAATTAGGAGTGTGGTTTACCATACCTACCCCTAACAGGTTAGCCCGCTACCATCCTAGACTGCACCACGGGAAGCTGAAGAAGACGTGTTGTGCCGACCCCACATAAAGTGGGATTAGGGCAAGAAAAAGAAAGAAGAAGTTTTCATTCACCATTAAATCAGGCGATATTTAATTGGAATGATCAGAACGTCAGTCTGAAAAGTTAGTTTAGTAATTGTGAGAATAGTTTTAAACGACTTTTGAGCAGTTGAATTTAACTTACTTGCAGAGACAGAAGGCTATCTCGGTGTTCCACGGGACGCCTGGCTTCCTGTAAAAACCTCGCAACGCCGCCATGCATCCCTCGCGGTCGCAGTCGGTTGAGTGACACTTCTGCAGCACGGGTGTCAGTGACGTCACACACTCCTTGTCCTTGATGCAAGTGTCGAGGGCCGTGTGGCACGTGGACTGCAGTGCCACCTTCTCGTCACCTGCTTTACCGTTTTCCTTGGCTATCCTCTCTGTTGGTTCGTGGGTTTTTTGTGTTAAATGTGTTTCTATGTTTGTGTCATTTTACAATGACGCCATATTTTCATGTAAGTACACTGAACATTAAATTAATCGCTATAATCCGTGGAAACCGACGAAGGTCAACGTGAGTTTCAAGTTAACATGTGATCGTATTATCTGGTTAAACTAGGTAAGCTAGATGGTCAGAATACTAACATTTTGATGCATAGTTAAAATGTTAGTATTCTGACAGTAATTTTCTCTAAATTATTGAACGTTGTAGTTTGCTTAAACAGTAATGGACTCATGATAGTCATTTCAAGTTCGATGTTTTACCTAAAGATCTCAAGTCCTAAAACCTTTGGTTAGAAGCTATGACATTCGAGTTTATGCTTAGTTAATTCTAGATCTTCTTATGTTTTTTAATAAGCCGTATTCTACGCTTTTGTGTGATCGGTAATACAATATTCTATTAAAACTTGAAGACATGTTGTTATGGTTTTAAAATATTTCTTACAACCGTCCGCCTAACGTCTTGTCTTGAGGTATTAGGACAAATTATTATGGTCCCAGTCTAATCTATTTAAATTTATTTCTGTATGTGTAATTTCTATTATATTCTATTAGCTATTGCACTATCTCCATCTCCTTTTAACTCTTTCCTTTCACAAAAGGTTGTCTGGAGGAGATCGCTTTTAGCGATAAGACCGCCTTTGCGCATTATGTTTGTTTTTTTATTTAATTTTTTTGTTTTAGTTATTTTTAATTCATGTTTGTAGTGTGCAATAAAGAGTATATCTATCTATCTATCTATTTTATTAAATTGAACAGTACATTTCAAGAGAAAAGAGCGCTTACGATCGTTTTCTGGACTGGACATATCAAGTCACGATTGTTTCGTTTATTAATATTTCTTTACTGTTTTCTTTGTACATAGTTATCGTATTACGTCGGCACTCCTTCAATATATGTGTGTATATATCTTGGCAATAAACACTCAATTGATTTTGCCGATTTAATGTTCATATTATTTAACTGAGTATTGTTTTTCTTCAGATATGAGTAATTTAAAATGATATAGAACCTAAAGTTTGTCAACTTTTAGATACCACCCTAGCCTAGATATTCGGGAAAAACACCTATTTTATTTTTTATATCTGTTTTTTTAGCTTTTTTCTTGTGTGCAATAAAGAGTAAACGTACAATTTTAATGTTTAGTTAATAGTTATTGGAAATATTAAATACTTCGCTGTCGTAAGATAAGATTTTTTTAAGGAAAATTGCATGTATAACAGCGCACTTTAAAGTTTCAACTCTATATTTCGTTATAGCAAGAATTTCCCAATAAGGCAAAGCTAGTGGAAAATTTAAATTGTTCATTTAAATGTGCTTAAATTAATTCGTAGTTTCAATCAGTTTCTGTATAAAAGATTTATTTCGTCGGAGAAAATCTCGTAACTAAAATGTACTTGAGTTCCTACTGTGTCACGTAACGGAATTTAACGGAGACCAGTGTCTACATTTGGAGATCGATCAAGCTGAAACTTGGCACAAAAATAGCTTAGGTGGTAAAGTAGTTGCACTCTCTGAGATTTCGTCTCAAAATAGCGCAAAAGTATACAAATTGTTCTTGACGTCCATTACGCCTGTAAAAGTAAGGGGCTACCTTGAATCACGTGAAAATATCTGTTATAAGAACACCAATGAAGCGTTTTACCTTTACACTAAAATATTCTTACAGAGAGATGTTGTTGGGTGTGTCGACTATAAACTTGTTATTAAAAAAGAAAATGTCGTCATCACACACACACGTCGTACACATTTCGGATAGTGCAAACCGATACACGCTGCCTGAGCCAACGAAACGCCACCCGTGTTGAGTCAAAATGACGGACACAAAATAGGTTTCATTGAGTTCCTGTATATATATATATATACAGTGGACTCCCGGTAATCCGGCAAACATTATGCAGGGCAGTGTCGGACTATCGAATTTGTCGGATTATAGAGCACTGCCTAAGACCACTATAGTCCAGATTTTTTTACGAAAGAGTACCTTGTAATCCGACAAATTACATAACTAATATCAAGAATCTATATATTATACGTACATATGTATGTACTTTGAAGTACAAATCAGACATAATTTATGTAAGTCGAATTTAGTAAATTAAATAACAATTGAGAGCTTACGTTTTATTATAAAATTAAGCATAAATGCACATACATATCTACCAAAATAATCAAGAATTATTAATCAAAATCATGTAGTGAATACTATATCAAATTATGAAGCTTTGAAATATTCATCAATTTTTTTTAGTCGTCAAGTAGTAATTCTAAGTCATGTCGGATTACAGGGGGCGCCGGATTAGACAGGGCCGTATTATCGGGGGTCCACTGTATATATACTATGATTTCATCTATCTCAACTGTGATTAATTTTCTTGTCACATATTGCTATTGTGTTTATGGCTGCATATTTTTTATATCACCTTAAAATGTATGGCAACTGATAGGCTTATAAATTGCACCACGCATTAACAAAAGGAAGACTATGCGAAAAATTGTTAAATTCTTACCTATGTAACAGAAAAATATTCCTCGTCGAATATGATAAAGAGGAGTTCATTTTAACTTGGTCTCTAATATTTTCTTTTCTGAAATAAGACGCTAGCTTCGAGTTATTTTATATTTGAGCATCCGAAAATGGTTTATTAATTGTATATACTTGAAAACCTACTTACGAATTTCTTCTTCCTGTGTCTTCTTTAAAATAATATTTTAATATACTTATTACTTTAACTCAACGTCAGTGTTCAATTGTGATACATAAAATAACGTGTATGATAAAAAAATATTGTTCATTAATCAAATTTATTTTATATGAAAATTTATCACAAAAATAATAACAAACAAAATAAAAATATAGTATCAACATAATAAGACAGATTAATATATAAAGAAAAAATATTAGTGTGGGGGGTAAATACTCTTATATACTCATGCTTAAGAAGAAAAGTATAAATTACATTGTGATTATAATGATATAATATGTAGTATACTTATATGATAAACATACGTGAGGGAGAATTGTTGGTGTTTTCAAAGAACTCAAAGGTTTTCCGATGAGTGATATGGTATACATGATTAATGATCGCGACTGTCAATTACCAAGCAATATTATTAGAAATATATCATGCTAATTATAAATATATTATAAGTATTTTGGTAACCGCAAATCCATGTCACGAACACGTACAAATATTGTTTATGTAAGATGATCATAATGATGAATCCCTCGCAAGCAATAACTTACCGTTTAAAAATATTCTATAACATGATAAAGAACTAACTGTTTCTGATAAAAACCAAACAAATCTTTGTGGTTCAACATAAAGCATGCTGATTGGCGCCGATATTTGTAACGAAGCATACGAAATTCACCGTGTTTCGAAGAGTCAACATCTATTTTATTGCTCGGGTTTAGATTATTTTAGAAGATCTGTGTGGTATTGCATAACATCAGTAAGTAGAAGTACCGTTTGCGTGTGTTTTTGGACACACATATGTCTGTCTGGTTTTTGAGGAGCATATTTGGGCTGTTTATAATGTAACACGCACACCCGCAATGTTACGCTCGCTCGCATCGAATATTATATTAATCTAACAGAGTCGGAACACAAAATAAATCATGACGGGTGAATGTTTGAATTTTTAGCGCAAATTGCAAAGCTTCGCGAAGATTTACGCTTCTAAGCGCCTTCCGTGAATCGCTTCTTCAGAACTAATTCTTTTACCTTACGTCGGAGGTGGGAGAGGGAAGCAGATTTCGAGATGTTTCTAAAGCGCTAAATTAACCTCTCTAAGTGTTTCACTACGCAAAGCTTTACTCATCTCTCGGTTAATATCGCCTCTCTGGGCTTCAATATCTACTAGACTAAATCCAGTCGTGAAACGTCTACTAGTGTATTACTGGGGGTTGAAATGGTTAAAACAAAGGGGATGATATGAGACTCGGGCTCTTGGGAAGTGCTATGATAAGGAAACCACAGGGTTCCGATGAATTTGTTGAGGGATCTTCTAATAATGTACAATTTCGAAGCTGGAGTGTCGAATACGATATCTATGGTTAAATTGTCTGTTTAAAGTGTACCTATGTGATTTTAAATCGCTGTAACACTTTGCTATTTTGTTAACTATTATTTAAATTTTAAATCTGACCTTAACTTTTGTTCTATTGTTTGTCACTAAACATTATTAAACTTGTGATACGTACGGTTATCATCAATGTATCCGGGGCCGTAGACGGTCTTGGTCGCGTATAACGGGTCTTCACTCCCCCCCGGTTCGTGGTTCCAGCGGTGATAGTGGTGCCCGTGGGGCTTGTAGTGCGGACTCGCGTACCGGTGTACGTGCGTCATTATTTTGTCCGGGGCGATAAGGTTGCCGTCCTGCGTTATCGACATACCGCCAATCCATGACGACACCCCAGTGGCGTTCCGATTGGCGGAGCGTCCGTCCGACATCAGCTTTACTGGAATGGCATCCGTATCTCTTAGCTGTGGAAGCGACGGCCGGTCCAAGCCGCGAATGTCTGATACAGGCGATCGCGCATGGCCGGTACGGTGCAACAATAATCAAAAACCCTACTGAGTTCAAAACGACAGAAAAAAAAACGATATCGACAAAATCACGACATACAACGGGCAATGGTAAAATTTGCGTTTCGAAATCGAGTTCGGTCTCTGTTAATATCATTCGCAAAGCCTTCCCGTTAGGCAGCTTTGCTGAACTATCGTCAAAGCCAAGTCTATGCCGCGCAGTAACCATAGAGATCGTAGAAATATAGAAGATGCAGAAAGAAAACATGCAATCATGCTCGAATTAAGAGTGGAAATCCATTTTAGACTTTCAAAGCGGGCTTTAACGGCCTTTCTAATTGGCTTTAAATCCCTCCATTGAAAATCTAGAGTGGTTTAAAATTAAGGAATAAAGGAAAATACATTGCAGAATTAAAAGCATGCGGGCATAAAGTAGGAGCGAATTATTACTTGTACTCGTACCTATTTATGATGGTTCGTTACAGATGCATCTATCTAAGGGAAGTTTCTGTTTATTCTTACTGAACTTGAAAATGAAAAATAAACACGTAACTGATGTTTCTCAAGAACAACATCCAACAAATAAGTTCAATGGATACTTTCGTCATAGATTCCTTATCTTTGGTTTTATGTTTTCGAATATCTCTTTCGATATTCATTGTTCTAGTGGCGATTAAACTATATTTGTCTGTAAATTAAAGCTGATATCTATATAGTGACAGTTAAAACCACAGAAATTCATACTTGGTACAAATCCGTTATTTATGCCAGGCGTGAATTTTTGATCAACTTAAATTCTGGCCAAAGACGATTTCAGCCTGTGTTAGATTTTCGAACTAATAGAGTCACTTACGAGTATCGTATCATTTTAATCACGAGTGAAACGAAATGAAACGTCAGAGTAATATAAAACTTATGTCATTTGTTTAAAGCTCAAATTCATCCACACGTCTACATCCAGAGCTCGTGGCGGAATGTTAGATAAATAAAAGTTCGTAGCACTGAATTTGCGATTCTAAGACGAGTAATATAAGGTCAATTTTGTGTTACCGTTATAATGTTTCGTTTACGAAACGAGCTTCTCGAACAAATCTATAATACCGTTTTAAATATATACAACAGCGCTGGTTCTCTCTGTTACAATCACGCCTGATTCTAACAGATCTTAGTCTTAGATAGACTGAGTTTGTTTAGTTCTTGACTATTCATTCTGGAATTGAAGGTGCCCATATGGAGGAGACGGAAGCGGGAAGCCGTAAGGCGTCTCACGCTGTGTGTGCCACTGTAAATAACGCTCCTACCTTACGAAGCATAGCGAAGCGTGCAGTGCTAGAGGCGACGGAATCCGATAGACACATAGAGAGGTGCGGGGGCGGCTCACCAGGACGGGGCCGAGGGGGGCGCGGGGAGAGGAGGGCGGCGCGGAGAAGGCTGGCGGCGGCCGCACGGGTCATCAGCCGCGTGCCGTTCTCGGTGAGCAGCAGGATCGTACCATCGGGCGCGGCGTACCGGGTGAGTGGGGGCGCGCGCGCCGCGGGTCTTCGGGGCTCGAACAGCGCGCGCACCGCCGGCGGACAAGCGCCCCACGCCGCCGCTGCCCCACAACCACGTTACCAACAACTGCCGCCCCCGTGCCGAGCCGCGGATTCGGAACACACTTAATGGACTCATCCGCACTGCTATTGCCAAACTTTTGATCCGATCGATGCTATCATCGCAACCCTTCTGATTGGCTGATTTAACTACTCTACTATAGGCCTATTATCTTCGCTTCATAACTTGCTACATATGCATTCACGTCTAAAGTTAAATAGAAAAAGTTTTTTGTTTCGGTGTAATTTACCTATAATATTTTTTTTATTATAAATTACACTATAAAGGCTTGTGTGGAAACCATAATAAAAATAAAAACATTATTCTGTTTTATTTGTTTACAGCTGTTACACTGCACCGAATAGAAATGTCTGTGGGTAGTCTTTCACGGTATATGTACGGCACCCAAACATTTTATTTCCATAGAAGCAATCTAACAAAAATGTTCGAGAACTTACTTATTCACAGCTTGACTGACAGCATATTTAATCTACTATTCGATCGAACATTTGTACACGGTTACAATAAAAGAACCGTAATCGTAAAAAAGGAATTGGTTCGAATACCAGCAAAGAAAGAAAGAAACTAAGATACTATTAAAATATAACATTTTTAAGCAGTACCGGGGCACCATAAATTCAGCCAATTAAAAAAATTACGTTAATTGCAATGTAGTAAATCCCAAGTTTTACAACACAGCGGCGTATGTGTTAGATCACATTAATTTAACAATCGACAAACAATGTACAATAAATATAAATCTCAAGACACGAAATAATATTAAGGACAAAAGACTTCCAGAAGCCAAAGATGACAGACGACCCCAATTTGCATATTTATGTCAAGAAAAGCAAGAGGAGTAGAAGTCAGTCGTCTTCCGTTAACAGAGGTTGTCGATTGCAGTGTGATAGTTGAAGCAAACGTCTATTAAGAGTATTCCTTTAAAGACGAAGTAGATCGTAAGAATTAGGGTGATGTACGCCGCCGACTATGATCTATCAATAGCAGTCGCAGACCATTCACCGAAGGCCGAAGGTGTGAAGCCAAGAGTTGAGGTAACTGCGGGCATATGTACGGTGTATGAGGTCAGGAGTACACTAAAAAAAAGCTCAGTGTCCGTGAAACATAAAGGATAACAGCCTTGTGTAGTTAATCTGTGATCTAATTCAATCCTAAGGCCTAGGCATCTAATCGGTGTGGAAATAATAAAAGGCACGTATACGAAAGGAACATGAAAAACAAAAGATACGGAACAGAACTAATTGAACACGTTGACGACTATTTTGTACCGAGTCTAGTACTCTTCAAAGCGCTTTATCAGTAAGGTGTTGAGCATTTTGTTGTTCATAAATAATAATATAATTATGTTGATAGCAGGATATTTTGTGTTGTTTTTAAGTAAAATTGTTTTTAATGTTTAGTAAAGTAAAAAATACACTAGTACTAGGTGTTTGTATATATGGGGTCCCACAAGGAACAATCGCAGGTACAATATTAATGATAATATATATTATTGTTGACGATTCAAATGTTTTAATGTGTCACTTCAAGTTATATGTACCTAAGCGTAAACACTTAAAGCTAAATAATAATCAATTAATAGGGTTTTGAGCGAGAAAGTGCATACGATAAAATATTAGGCAATGACGAAAACATTATACGTATGGTTAACAATATTAAAGTTCTATGACGTCATCTTTGTAGTAGACAATTTTAATAGTAAAGGAACAAAGGCATTTGACTAAGAAACATTTAGGATAATTGGTTAACATATAAAATATTTCTAATCCCATTGTAACTTATGCTTAGTACTGACGTATTTCTTCAACAATATTATAATCTTTCTATAGTTTAAAATTTGTCAAAAACGGGCGATTTTAGTTTATGCGTACTTTACCATTATAATACACCACTAGAATTACCTTGTACTGCTACCATGCGATAAGGATGTCTTTTATAGCCTTAATCTTTACGTTCCTACTATTCTCGTTGAGGTCGTTAACTTTTTGCTGTGTATCAAATAAAAGTGTTAAGGCCTTTTGCTGAATGTTCGATGCTTTGTATCTTAAGAATAAAATTGAAGATTTGGTATTATCTGTATTGCACATATTATGTCAATATATAAAATTCATCCACTACAAATATAAGGCTCGTTAAAAAAATGTGAAAAAGATCTAAAATCTTATAAAATAATAAATAAATTATCCTTAATCTTCAATATCAAAAAATGAATTAAATAGAATTTCAGGACTCATACAATTTTGGCAGATCATGATACTCCAGAGACCAATTTTTATCTTGAGATATTCAATGTAGAAAAACTTCAATGTGATTTTTTGAAATAACTATAATGTAAAGATACTTCATCGTAAATTAAGACCGATATTTGCGCTCCAATCTTAATTGAAAATTCAGAAAGGCGGGCGAAGGTACCGTTTAGTGGGTATTTTTCAAGCGGGAATATTTTCCGCTGGTAAGTTAGGAGCAATTTGAACAGTTGTGTGCTTTCCCACGTTTCGGAAGCGGCCCTGAACCGGACTCATTGTATGGCCAATGTTCTCTATGGCTTTGTTAAAACTAATGTAGTGTAGAGTAGATGTGTTTACAACTAAGGCTATTGTTACATTTTCTATGAGCTTTTTGTACCTAATGTACGAACCTAAAACTAGTTTTCAAATGTTATAAGAATTATTATCCCAATGAAGTGTGAAACAGCAATTTCTTTGTGATTATTGTTGGTATTATAATATGGCACGTTCGTTTTAAACCTTTGATTAATTTCCCTTTGTTACCTTATTGTTAAAGGTACCTGGGTGTGGACGGTGCATGCTTTTTATTACCAACTATAAAATATTTTCTTCTACTACACTAATATAAGAGTTAACCTTTTTCTAATAAACAATATGAATACATATTACATCACAGATACACAATGTTTTGACTTCTTCTTTTGCATGCTCAGTTACCGTTGTTAGAAAGAGAGAAAATGTCTTACTATTCACCTATTATCTAACGTTTATTATGTGTTCCGTTCGACGTCCGAAGTCCATAATGAAGAGAGAGTACGTCGCTTGACTTACGCCGTTTTCGCTAGATGTCATGATACTCAGTCACGTGACCCGTACCACCAGCGCCCTCATCGGCCGATCTGAGAATATTTAGCCGCCATATTTCGCCATTGTTGCGTTGTCTTTCGACCACGCCAAGTCGTTAGATTTGTTTTTTAAAACAAATTTGAGATAGAAGTAAAAAGTTTTATAAAATTACTAGCTGACCCGGCAAACGTTGTTTTGCCATAAATTATTTCTAATTTTAGTCGAATTAGAGTGAAAAACATTCACAATAATTGTTCAGTTATCGAGCGAGATGACAAATTATTAAATTACGAAAATATATAATAAATAATAGGGTTTGGCGATAGAAGGATGAAAATTTAGGGTTGTATGTATTTTTCAATGCCACATAATACAAAAATAAAATTTTAAAAAATTATCCAAAAAATAAAAACATGTTTTTTTGTGGTGAATACCCCTTATCGCTTAGGGGTTTGAAAAATAGATAGTAGCCGATTCTCAGACTTACTGAATATGCATACAAAATTTCATAAGAATCGGTCGAGCCGTTTCGGAGGAGTTAAATTACAAACACCGTGACACGAGAAGTTTATATATAAGATTAAATTTACTTTTATTAAGTTATTATGTTTGCCGTTACGTGTGTGGTGTATCTGTATAATATGGATAGTTATCCGGGGCCACCGGAGCCCGACATAATAGTTCGGCCGGATGAAGAATCTTTGAGAATTCTTTGAGATTTATCACACCTCACATTTATAGGTAGATATCAATATCTGTGAGAAGTTTTACAAAATTCAGTCTTATTTCCGAACTAGCCGATGCCCGCGACTTCGTCTGCGATGAGTTAGTGTGTGTGAAAATGTGTTTGTTTGTCTTCCAATCACGAAGCAATGGATTACTAAACCGACAACCATGAAATAATTACAGGATAAACATAAAAGTATCTCCTTTCTAACAAAAAATAAGAATTAATGAAATCGGAGTAGATAGGCGTTAATGAATGACCACTAAATACACATTTTGACTTTCATCCCCTCTCCCAAGGCAACCGTGCTGAAATCTGGGATAAAAACTATCCTACATAACCGGAGTATCAGCTACTCCTATACCAAATTTAATTAAAATCCATCCAGTAGTTTCAGCGTGATGCGCGGCCCAGATATAGACAGACATACAGACAGACAACCAAAAAAATAAAAAATAAATTGATTTGGACTCAGTATCGATAGTAAAGCAACCTCCAATTGAAATTTTCAAAATATATTTAATGTACAGAATTCGTCCTGTTACAGTTTTATTATATTATAGATAAATAAGAAACAACAATTTAGTTCCGCCTTTAGGCGATATTATGGTTTCATGACGCTTAAATTATGCCTGATATTGAACTTAACAGGCTACCTAAGTCAACACGTGTAGATCCCGGACACGTCTGCCTGTTTATTTGTATTACCAACTGGCTTTTGACTTCGTTCAGGTTAACTCGCTCGTCGTTCGCGTCGAAACATGACTCACATGAATTTAAAACTGACAGACTTTCAAATTTTTTTTTCCGGATTGTATATTAGCTGTGCTAACCCTATTGGTTACCACTATTGTAACCAGGCTGTTTACAATAGTTTCGGAAAGAAGCTCTGCCAGAAGAAATTTTGAGCCCTAGGGCTCGAAGAAACTAAGGGAACATCTGCCTAAGGGCGCCCCCTGTGAGGCCGGCTTAGGCGACGATTGGAATAATAATGGGGGTCGGACGGTGAGTGGTCCGTACATCTCCGAGGCCGTGGATGGAGATGACGTAAGGTAGCGGGGATCTTCGCCGGCGAAGATGCGGTCGGTGTGTAGCGTATGATTGTGGTAGGTGGTACGAGTATGTTGTCAGTAGCCATCTGATCGTCAGGGTCGTGACGGATTTGTTTAGGTCTGCTCTTTTGGAGAAAAGCGCTTAGGTCGGGGAAGTAGACTTGCAAACCTCTTTTGGCCCCATACGGTTAGAAGTTACATGAATCTTGTAACCTACATATACTTGTGTGTAAGGCAAATTTTAGTCTGATCCTTGCAGTGGATGGGACAATGTACACATTGATAGGTTAGACAGTCAGCCACTTTCAAATTTTATATATACCGAAGCCCAATCGAATAAAAGAAATATAATTGCTGAATTTTCAAAAAGTTGTTAGCTAAATTGCCCTCCGAAAACCCTATCAACATAATCACGGTAAGAAAAGACGAAGTAACTGTGTGTCAAAGGCGAAAAAGAAATCTTCAAAAAGGTTTTTTCCTTCTATAGGAGAAAGTACCCTCACCACAAAGGGCCAGGAAAGTGAATAGATTCCTTTTGTTTCTTTGCTGTATCGACTCTTGACTTTTAAATTATAATTCGATTGATGTTAGGATGACTGAGGGCCGCTGACCTTTATCGGGGATGTACGTATGGATTTAAGTTAAGAAATGTTGTTATGCAAATCTAACCTAGTAGCTAGCTAGGAGGTCAGTTTAAGGCGTCTTACCCCTAGCAATGCCGTAACCAATTTATTCGTAACGTCGAAAATATGTTGCTGATTTTACTATATTTTTTGGATCTGTCGTATTCCCATTACACGTTTTTTAGGCCCACAAAAAAAGAACCGTAATAAATTGTTGATAAATGAAATGAATTAGAAATTAACCTCGTTACAATTGCCACTAGTCAAGAGATCGACTCCCTCTCGATATGTTCTTTTCTATGGTCTTGATGCAAGTTACTTTGAAACATTCAAAGGTGACGGTTCCTTAAAGTTCCTTGCAGGCCTTGGTTTTTAAGTTCACGAAGAGTACCATAAAGTCAGAAGCGGTGATAGCCTAGTGGTTAGGGCGTCAGCCTCCTAACCAGAGGTCGCGGGTTGGAATCCGGGCACGCACCTATAACTTTTCGGAGTTATGTGCGTTTTTAAGTAATTAAAATATCACTTGCTTCAACGGTGAAGGAAAACATCGTGAGGAAACCTGCACGCCTGAGAGTTCTCAATAATGTTCTCAAAGGCGTGTGAAGTCTGCCAATCCGCACATGGCCAGCGTGGTGGACTGAGGCAAAATCCTTTTCATATTGAGAGGAGACTCGTGCTCTGTAGTGGTAATGGGTTGATCATGACCATAAAGTCACTGAAGACGGAGGCGTTGGTAGAGACACTGTGTGTAATCTATACATATAAAATACGATTAAACACGAGATCTCAAAAACTATTGTACGTATAAAGCTATAATTTAGCAAGTAGGTAATAATAGTTAAGAGCTAAGGAAGGATATTTGGAAATTCCATCCCTAAGGGGGTAAAATAGGGGCTGGAAGTTTGTATGGAATTCCTTTGTTTATAGAGTTAGAGACACAAAAATTCGCATTGAGAGTAGCTTACTGTCTGAAGCAGGGCATTGGCCGCACGGGAAACCTCAATATCACGGGAAATCAACAATTCTACGACGAAGTCGCGGGCAACAGCTAGTTACAATAAAAAGCGGCAATGCGGAAGTTGAACCCATGCGAACAGGGGTCAATCGTACGTATTCCCAAACAAATCAGCCATCATCATCATGATCAACCCAATACTGGCTCACTACAGAGCACGGCCGTACTCCCAATATGAGAAGGGTTTGGCCATAGTCTACCACGCTGGCCATGTGCGGATTGGCAGATTTCACACGCCTTTGAGAACATTATGCAGAACTCTCAGGCATGCAGGTTTGCTCACGATGTTTGCCTTCGCCGTTGAAGCAAGTGATATTTTAATTTTTATTAAACGCACATAACTCCGAAAACTTAGAGGTGCGTGCCCGGATTCGAGCCGCCGACCTCTGATTAGGAGGCTGACGCTCTAACCACTAGGCTATCACAGCTTCAATCAGCCATTTTTATGGTTAAAAAGCGAAATGTGCCGACAAATGTACTTTCACCCACGATAGGCGTAACAATTCCAACCGGTTGAGGTTTAACAAATATTTAACGCAGTAATTGGAGTGTGTGGCCAAAATAGACAAAGGAAATGATTTAGCTCCGTAACAGAAACGTTGTACAAACGTGGGTTTATTGCCGTTTTGAGTTAATGTAGGGTTGTCACTAGCCGAACGAGTGTTCAATGAACAATAGTAGTTTAAGGATTGAATACGTGTATTCAATCCTTATACTACTTTAGAAACGTGGCGGGTATCGTCCATTTCGAAGCTTCGATCTGTGTATTATTGCTGATAAACTTTGTTACTATTATTGTACGAAATTCTTTATTCCTTTTTTACGTGATAAAATTATACAGTAAAAACCGATTACTCTGTGCGGTTTCTTGTTTTTTAACATTAACCATTAATACCTAGATTGGATCTGGAGCCAATCTAGAAATTGAATAATGAATAGAAGCAGGCGTTACTTTGCGGAAGTCCATGATAAACAATAAACAGCAAGTATAATTTGCTATATTCCCTGACACCGGATCATCCTCAGGAGATGTTGACTTCACTTTTCTCGCTTGTAAAGTCAACATCTCCTGAGGATGATCCGGTGTCGGGTCGAAACGTGCGTAGAGGTTCTAGTGGAAGATTTAGTGTGGTGTTATATTATACAAATCTTCCGGTTGTCAACGGAATATAGCAAATTATACTTGCTGTTTATTGTTTAATCTAGAAATTGTATATTCCCTAGCCCCTCTCTGGTAAATGAATACAGGTCCTTTCACTTAGAGGAACAGAGAGTTGCCACAGGATTGTTTTGATATAGTTGACTTGGTTATTGCCAACCCTAAGTAGATCTGACTTAACTCATGCAAATGACAGCTTAAAAGAAATTTATTTAATGCGGGATTTACTCAGCATCTTGCGGCGATTGTTGGGCTGGAAACTTGTACTTTTGTTGCGTAGTTATAACGTGTTATTTTTCGTGTTACAATTTTACCCATCGTAAAAGAAATCCTGATCACTAAGAAAATGTATTTTTTTTCATTCGGTTAAATTACTACGAGTAGAATCAATTGTTCAATTAATTAATTTTAAATCATGTAAAAAAAAATTTGTCTGTTAAATATTAGGCAAATTATACCAGTCTAAGATGGTAGGGCTAACCTTTAAGGAGTATGGGTTTTGGTAAACCCATACTCCTAATTGGTTTCTATGCGACGTCGTGAACGCTAAATCTCTAGCTCATCGGTAGAGTGGGAATTAGACACGACCGAAGCCTCCCATAAAAAAAGCGGTGATAGTCTAGTGGTTAGGGCGTCAGCCTCCTAATCAGAGGTCGGCGGTTCGAATCCGGGCACGCACACCAACTTTTCGAAGTTATGTGCGTTTTTAAATAATTAAAATATCACTGCTGCTTCAACGGTGAAGGAAAACATCGTGAGCAAACCTGCACGCCGGAGAGTTCTCCATAATGTTCTCAAAGGCGTGTGAAGTCTGCCAATCCGCACATGGCCAGCGTGGTGGACTATGGCCAAACCCTTCTCATATTGAGAGAGGAGACACGTGCTCTGTAGTGAGCCGGTAATGGTTGATCATGATGAAGCCTCCCACCAGACCAGAATCCCAACCCAGGACCTTCAACTCTAATGTCGTACAATAGCCCAGAAATGACATGTTCTTACCGGATACCTACTTTTTAAGTGATAATGTGAGACGTTGTTAAACAAAAGAACATTGTAAGTGCGTTAGGAGATCATTATGTCTCCCATTTTATATATTTACGTCATAAGGACGAAAATTCGTAAACTCAGGCTAAATTATTTTTGAGCTTCATATCACACCAGTAAGCTTCTTGGCATCATACCGGAACGCTAAATCGCTTGGCGGTATGTTATTGCTATTAGGATGGTATCTAGCAAACCACCAGAGAAGACGCGAGTTGGGAATCGAACTCCAAACTTTTAACTTTATAACACGATAGTGCATTGCAACCGAAGGTCTTCAAAAATGCTTTGAGTAGTATTTCCATGAAGCACTAAAAAGCCTCATAAATTAAATAAACATTATTTAAAATTTCAATTGATATTGATTCCTAAAGAGTAAACTCCAAAAACTATGTACATGAATCCAGTTAAAGTTTAACAACATGTAAGTGTAGATAGGACTATTAACCATGTGAGACAGTGATAACATAAAAAATTTGTTTTTGTGGGCTTCTTTTTAGACCGAGACGCCATTGAAACCGTTAAACCTTCAGTTTTAAGTTAAAAGAATGTAGATCACTTCACGAACAATCAAATATTTGATAATAGCGGATGTTTTTACTGTAATTCTGAAATCGTGAAAAGGTAGGAGAAAGTATTAATCATCATCATCATGATCAACCCATTACCGGCTCACTTCAGAGCACGGGTCTCCTCTCAATATGAGAAGGGTTTGGCTATAGTCTACCACGCTGGCCATGTGCGGATTGGTAGCCACACGCCTTTGAGAGCATTACGGAGAACTCTCAGGCGTGCAGGTTTCCTGACGACGTTTTCCTTCACCGTTGAAGCAAGTGATATTTTAATTTAAAAATAAAAGTTTTAATAGCTAGTGTATGATTGGATGTTTTAAAACTATTCGTTGCGGTCAGATGTGTGGAAAGTAAGGCAGGGTGTTTTAGGGTGGCCCGCGAGGGTGTCGCCCGCCGGTCACAACTAGTACCAAATAATTAAAAACCTTCATAAACAAACATTTGGCTCCACTATAATATAAATAGGCACCGCGTAATTGTTATTTTGTTTAACTTCAGCGATTTTAAGGCTTGTTTGCGTAGGTTAACGGGTTTGTGTGCTTTTTAAATATTTGAGTTGTAATTCGTTTATGATGTACCGAATAAAGCGGATTTTGGTATTAACATCGCGTCGGGGCATGGATATTTGTCGAGTACAAAGTTTTCTATAGATTGTTAATGCCTGGGACATTTGGCTTTCTCTGTTATGACAGAGGCTTTAGAGCTTGGACCCATCACGTTGATACAAGCACATGGGATCTCGGCTGCTATTCGCCGCTCGTTAGCTTCTCTTGGGAGGCGGCGGGTAGCTATTTTTTTTTTCGGACTGTCTATTAGCTGTACAAACCCTATTGGTTGCCACAGCGTAACCGGGCTGTTTGGCGAGCTTTGGTAAGAAGCTCTGCCAGAAGAATTTTTGAGCCCTAGGGGCTCGAAGAAACTAAGGGAACGACTGCCAAAGGGCGCCTCCTTTAAGGCCGAACCTCGGCTTAGGCGACGTTTGGGATAACGGGAGGTCGGACGGTGAGTAGTCCGTACGTCTCCGAGGCCGTGGATGGAGCCCACGTCCGGATGACGTAAGATAGCGGGGACCTCGTCTTCGCCGGCGAAGACGGTGTGTAGCGTATGATTGTGTGGTAGGTGGTACGAGAATTTTGTCAGTAGTTATCTGATCGTCAGGGTCATGAAGGATATGTTTAGATCTCCTCTTTCGGAGAGGAGCGCTTAGGTCTGGGGAGTGGGTAGCTATTGGGCTAGCTACCCGCCATTGCGCGAGTCTCTATATTGTCTAGGGGGGATCGAGCTGTCCCGATCCCCTCTCCTTTAGCGCTTGAGCCCCGTTGCTAAGGCTAGGGCAGCTGGTAAGTATACAGTGGGCTGCCTGGGCGTATAGCAATTCCAGCGAGAGGGACCTGCCGTGGTAGATTTTAGTTCGGGTATACCCCGGACCGACCGTCCTACCGGTTTGACAACCTACATGCATTTTAAAGTTGGAGGTCCTGGGTACGATTCCCGGCTCGAGTCTGATCTGCTGGAAGGCTTCGGCCGTGGCTACTTACCACCCTACCGACAAAGACGTGTCGCCAAGCAATTTAGCGTTTCGGCCCGATGTCGTGTAGAAACCAATTTTGAGTATGGGTTTACCCTACCCCTAAGCGCGCTACCATCTTAGACCAACATCACTTACCATCAGGAGAGTTGCAGTCAAGGGCTAACTTGTGGGGTATACAAAAAAATACTCCACCGACGAGGAGGGGAGTCCCACAAGACCTCCGTCCTGCCCAATGGAGTCATAAAGCTTTTCCCTCATGATAAAAAGGAGACTAATGGAGTCTAGCGATTATATTGCAGAATATTAGTGATTTTAACTTGAATTGATGAAGACAGCTTAACGTGTTTTACGGGGGTGGTCAATGCCCAAACTTCGAGTTGACAGGTATTTTACCTGTAAAGGAATGTATAGGAATGCAAATCGTATATATACATATTTATACACTATTTTTGTACCCAATAATAAAATAAGAGAACCTTTATAGGGTACCCTTTGTAAACCGTATATCGAAGTCCTTAATTTAATTATACATAATTTATTTAGAAGCAAGGAACTGATTACTTAATGTTAAAGTCAATGGACATCAATTGCTCTGAACATTTTAATTTGAATCATTATTTCGTACCTACATCTTCTTTTTCATCGTGCCTTTCCTAAAATCAATCCAATCTTTTCATGACTTTATTAGTGTACAGTTTTTTTTTAAACATAGTAATTAATCAAGGTTATTAAAATATATAAAAGAGATTAAATTTAAAAGAGCATTTAATACATCTTCATTAAACACTTACTTTCATAAATATGCCTTTTAATTTAAGTGTATTCTCGTACAAAACTTCCCAGTCTCCTTTTGTAAGATGACTCAAAATTAGGTTATATAATGTGTCTTCTTTGGCTAGTAAGCACCCTACCGACAAAGACGTGTCGCTAACCGGTTTATCGTACCGGCACGATGTCGCGTAAACAATTAGGAGTGTGGGCTTAACATACTCCTAACAGGTAAGCCCGCTACAATCCTAGACTGCATCATCACTTACCATCAGGTGAGATTTCCGTCAAGGGCTAACTTGTAGTGTATATAAAAAAATATTAAGAGAATAGCAATTGCTAGTTTCGTAACGCTGTTCAGTTTTATGGGAGATCTGAAATGTTTATCATCATGATCAACCCATTACCTGCTCACTACAGAGCACGGATCTCCTCTCATTATGAGAAGGGTTTGCCCATAGTCCACCACGCTGGCCATGTGCGGATTGGCAGACTTCACACGCCTTTGAGAACATTATGGAGAACTCTCAGGCGTGCAAGTTTCCTCACGACGTTTTCCTTCACCGTTGAAGCAAGTGATATTTCAATTGTTTAAAAACGCACATAACTCCGAAAAGTTAGTGGCGTACCCGGATTCGAACCGCCGACCACTAATTAGGAGGCTGACGCCCTAACCACTAGGCTATCACCGCTTCGGATTTAGGGAATTTTTATCAGACAGAACACACAGAGAAAACTGGCCACGTACTTACAACTAGTAAGTGATGTATAAATTATTGCAATGACGAAATGAACTCCTATCAAAACTTAATTTTAAAAGCGTGCCTAAATTAATTTTAATTAAACTTATTAAGGAGAGCTTGCTAGTATGGTTTCGAAGTAAAAACTCCCTGAAAGTGGGTGACCCCTAACAGGTTAGCCCGCTACCATCTTAGACTGCATCATCACTCACCATCAGGTGAGATTGCCGTCAAGGGCTAACTTGTAGTGGATAAAAAAAAAAAGTTGAGACTTATTGAAAAGTCTAGTAGTAAAACATAGCAGCTATGTCCAAAGGCTACATCAAATCTTGTACTCGAGTCAAAGTTTATGTCGACAACACTTAACCTAAAAAGAGGCGTAAAGAGGCGACCCAGGCACCTAGGCGACACTTGAAGCAACACCTAGCGACAAGTTGAGATAAAATTCCATTTGGATTATGTTTAAATTTAATATTCAAGCGAGATTAAACTGAATTTCGAACCTCGATCTTAGTACGTTTACATATAACTATCATCATTAAAGTACTGTTATCTGTCATTCAACTCCATAGAAATATGACAGATTAAAAGCTAGATTTCACTTTATTTTGTGACTTACAATTTGGTGTTAAAAAGAACTTTAATGTTTTACGTCACAAATTTTTGACGACCTCCGTGGCGCAGCGCGCGCTCTGTCAGATTATAAAGTAAGAGGTCCTGGGTTCGATTCCCGGCTCAAGTCTGGTCTGGTGGGAAGCTTCGGCCGTGACTAGTTACCACCCTACCGATAAAGACGTGTCGCCAAGCGATTTAGCGTTCCGGCTCGATGTCGCGTAGAAACCGATAGGAGGGGTTTACCATACCCCTCACAGGTTAGCCCGCTACCATCTTAGACTGCATCATCACTTACCATCAGGTGAGATTGCCGTCAAGGGCTAACTTGTAGTGGATAAAAAAAAAAAAATGGTGTTATGGAGTGTGTTGCCTTTCGAATGACATTCTTTTCGCGTTAGAGTTACTTCTTATTTAAGACGTATAGATTTATATATTGCGCCGTTACCCTAATCTATTAATTACTTCTCTCCCCAAGAGTTGTCTGGAAGTGATTGCTTAAGCAATTGAGTATGCTAAGGCGGTCTTACCGCCTTAGCATAGTCATGTGTTAAGTGTTCCGTGTTGTTGTCTCTTTAAAATTTGTGTGCAAGAAAGAGTAAGTTCAGTAGAGTATCTATATCTATCTATTTAAGATTTACAATACTTTCTTATATAATCACTTTTTATTTATCCAAAATTTAAACCATACTAATGCCAATTTTTAAATATTAAACTAAAATTTTACAGAGTATGCAACATAATGTTAAAATGGATTGGACAAGAAGCTATGCTAAAATCATGACATTTTGTATTATAGCTTCTGGGACTCTCCCGGATTGAAAGTATCTTGACACGAAGGTATATCATCATCATCATCATGAACAACCCATTACCGGCTCACTACAGAGCACGGGTCTCCTCTCAATATGAGATGGGTTTGGCCATAGTCCACCACGCTGGCCATGTGCGGACTGGCAGACTTCACACACCTTTGAGAACATTATGGAGAACTCTCAGGCGTGCAGGTTTCCTCACGATGTTTTCCTTCTACGATGGTATATAATAATTGGCAATTGTCTGCCTCCGTCCACATGAGAGATCAATGACCCGTCGGTGTCGGCAACTAAAAATTTATAATTATCGTTAAAACCCGCCCAAGCACGCGTAGGTACCAGTAGACGCGTGTTCAGCAATATGACATTAATAGAACGTGGATAGTGGATTGCATCACAAGGCCACTGCATATGAGAAGCGTTTGGCATATTGGGAGGAGACCCGTGCTCTGTAGTGAGCCGGCAATGGATTAATCATGATGATGATGACGACAGATGCATAGTTTAGTTTTTATATCTAACGAAGCCTCTACGTGTTGGACCGGACCGGGTCTTACGAAGCTCGAATAATATTAATAATTCATTGTTCAATCAACTAATATAATTTTTATAATATTTTTTTATTTTGACATAATTCTCTTATCAATTTAATAAAGTGACCCACTTTAGTAAAGTGTTAGAGTTGTCCATTTTGTTCGAAACATGGGTAGGAGGATGCTGTTGCAGATTTTCATGAGCGGCGGTAGTAGTAGGGAACAAAATGGTCACTTCATAACAATCCAATATCCATCGACCCTAAGAAAGTTAAAAGGCCCTTTCAACGGCTAAATCGAGATGGGCCGACCCCAATAGCATCTTAAGTCCATCTAAGATTAGCTTCTTCTAAAATTGACCCTTTGCTTTTTTAACAATTGGGTTCGGTTTGATGTTTTTATTTCATTTCCTTAACTTGTAGTATACAAATTTTGATCTACATCAATCTATTACACACGTACCTAAACACGTACGTTCATTAATGTATGCCCCCTAATATCGAGTATAAATAAATCTACCTTCTGTACCTAAAATTAGAAATGGACGGTGCCATTGCCCTAATGCGTAAAGTCTCTCTCCCCAGTCGTTCCTTCATTACTGAAGGTCGTGGGCATAGTGTCCTTGCAACCTCGTGTGGATTGTTTCCAACGGCTTCTATCGGAGGCAAGTCTCGCAATTGTTTGAAATTTTCACTTAGAGTCCCTCAGCTGGTCTGCCCATCTGGTTGGTGAGCGGCCTCTCGATCTTTTGCCTATCACAATAACGCGTAACGTAGAACACTATAAAAAAAATCCAGGTTGTACTGAACCTACATTAATGAAACTTAAGTCAATAAATAAGTCAACCTAACGATATTCTTCGAAAAATTTGCCTACTGAAAAAAAAATTGCGAATACAGTGATGTTACCAAGTCCCTCTAGAACGCAATTAAAATTTCACGCCCCGAATTTCAAACCCCGTTTAGCAACTTAAGTACACCGAAAATACCCTTAAAATGTACAATGCCGAAATTAAAGCTAAATAAACTCAAGGAAGACTGAAAATACCGTTAAGATATCAAAAAGAAAAATTAAATGTAGCAAATAAAGGCGACTCTGTTATAAATAATAATAGATCCATCAACCCTGAAAGTTGAGAAGCCCTAATCCGCCGCGTTCGAGATGAGCTCGACCCCAATAAGACCGTAATGCTGTAAATCTATCCTAAGCCTTCATACTTATTTCTTGCCTTATTTTTACCCTTTGCGTTATGAACTGACTTCGGGAATAAAGGAATAGTTTTCCCAACTTTCCCCAACGTTTGATGGATCTTTTGGTAAATTACTTTTATGCGTAACTTCGCTCGCATATAAGATAGCTGTAGCTGGTTTCTGGGTGGATGAACGTCTTTTTTTTCACTACAAGTTGGCTCTTGACGGCAATCTCACCTGGTAGTGATGATGCAGACTAAGATGGTAGCGGGCTAACCTGTTAAGGTTATAGTAGACCCGTACTCCTAATTAGTTTTGACGCGACATAGTGCCGGAACGCTAAGTCGCTAGGCGACATGTCTTTGTCGGTAGGGTGATAACTAGCCACGGCCCAAGCCTTATACTTCCATATACTCGAGCCGGGAATCGAACCCAGGACCCAACTATATAATGCAACAGCGGACGCGCTGAGCAACGGAGGTTATCCAAATAGATTAATAATGTTGTCAAATGACTATCACGCAACTACGCCACCGAAATTTTTCATCAACTATTTATTTACCTTACTAAAAGATCACCTTATCACCAGAGTATCTACTCATTTCAAAGTTCAAAAGCCTCCAAAACCAGACCAGACTCGAGCCGGGAATCGAACCCAGGACCTTCCACTTAATAATGCAACATAGCGCGCTGTGCCACGGAGGTCATCTCACCGTCTGACCCCCCCGTTATCCTAAACGTCGCCTAAGCCGAGATTCCACCTCAAAGGAGACGTCTTTAGGCAGACGTTCCCTTAGTTTCTTCGAGCCCTAAGGCTCAAAATCTCTTATGGCAGAGCTTCTTTCCGAAGCTCGCCAAACAGCCTAGTTACACTGTGGCAACTGTGGTGTGTGTGGGGTTAGTACAGCTTTTTTATACACCACAAGTTAGCCCTTGACGGCATCTCGCCTGATGGTAAGTGATTAAGTGATGATGCGGTCTAAGATGGTAGCGGGCTAACCTGTTTGGATTATGGTAAAGCCACGCTCCTAATTGGTTTCTACACGACATCGTGCCGGAACGCTAATTCGCTTGGCGACACGTCTTTGTCGGTAGGGTGGTAACTAACCACGGCCGAAGCCTCCCACCAGACCAGACTCGAGCCGGGAATCGAACCCAGGACCTCCAACTTTAAAATGCAACAGCGCCACGAGGTTGTCAAATAGAAAAAAAACCGGAGGTCATCAAAATAGTAGTTTTGTGTGGCCAGAAGTTGGTTATAACATATAGCACGCACACATATACAGTTTAATAATATGACCGCATTTATCCACTTAAAGGTATTTAACACCGAACAGCTGCGAGCATGCAAGCAAGTTACATGTTACTGAAGAAAAATATACTCCGGTCACGCCACCATCCATATTTTAATTGGTTCCATACTTCGATATGGGGCTGGTACATGCAGGTGAAATTATGGGTTGCTGACATTTTTGGTGGAAATTAAAGTTTTAATTGCTACAAATTTATTTTTTTGTGACGAATAATTTGACGAGTTTTTGGTAAATATATTTTATTGAATGGCGTCTGGTCTGGTTTCGGTCGTGGCTAGTTACCATCTTATGGTAAACAATAAACAACAAGTATAATTTGCTATATTCCGCCGACAACCGGGAGATTTGTATAATATAACACCACACAAAATCTTCCACTAGAACCTCTACGGATGTTTAGACCCGACACCGGATCATCCTCAGGAGATGTTGATTTCACAAGCGAGAAAAGTAAACTTTACTTTTCGCGCTAATACTAAACTAATATAGCAAATTATACTTGCTGTTTATTGTTTATCATGGACTTCCAAAAAAAAGTAGTTCCAAAAGTAACGCCTGCTTCTATTCATTACCATCTTATGGACAAAGACGTGTCACCAAGCGTTTTAGCATTGTCACACCAATTGACTACGCGACATCGTGCCGCGTAGGAATAAATAGGAAGCATAGTTTTACAATACTCTCAAGAGGTTAGCCTAAATAAAAATATTTGCCCACGTAGTAAATTATTAAAGAATTTTGAGAAATGACGCGAATAAAATATTTATGGATGATACTTAAACTTAAAATTAGAGCTGAGATGGACCTAACTAAGTTTTGGTTTAAGAAGACCACCACAAACAGAGATGGATTACTTATTTGTGTCACCAAACAAGTCATATCTCTAATACAATATTGGTATGAGGTGGTTTTAAAAAGTTTCTTAGACATTTTTAAACCACTTCATTACGGCGATAATTAAAATTTCTTGAGTTTTTTTACCATTTACGCAAGCTGCTGTATCATTTATTAAGCTAATCAATAATATTTGGAATGGCTGGCAACCCTCGGAAAATATAATATCCGTGGTCAAAAGCTTTCTCCATAAACGGTTATAAAACATTAAATTCGCGGTCACTGGAAAAATCTGAGATATTTTTAACAATACGTAAAATCTGTTTTATCATATTACCGCTGTGGTTAACAAATTCCTCAATGGATTTTTATTTTTTGTTTTTTATTTATAACACATTTCATCTTTGTATTTGACTGTTATTTCATTTGTGAAGTCCATATTGATCTTACATAATTCGTTCATATAACAAAATGTTTGGAGTCATTTTGTTATTATCTTTATATGTGTGTGTGTGGACAGAAAAATTACAATGTGACAAGAAAAGCGTTTGATATTTGAAATAAAGTTTTGTTTAAAAACGCTTAATCTCTAGGCAAAGCTTTGTCGTTAGGGTGGTAACTAACACGGCACAGGCCTTTTCCATATTCTCGAGCCGGGAATCGAAACCAGGACCCCCGCAAATATATAATGCAACAGCGGAGACGCTGCGCCACGGAGGTCATCCAAATAGTTTTAATAATGTTGTCAAATGATTACCATGGTCAAAAACTACGTCACTGAAATTTCGCATCAACTATTTATCCACCTAACAACAAGATCACCTTATCACCAGTGTACCTACTGATATCAAAGTTCAATATCGATCGGTTTTTACTGAGGTACTGTCACAAGTTCTTGGGTAAACGGGACAGGTGACAAGGTCGTGTTGTCTTGTATATACTCGTATACTCAGCAATAAAGTTTTTCTACGTATCGTCATCAATATTAACGCCCGACAGTTGGTATCAGGGATCAGACCTCCTCTGGCGTTTACGATTCAGACCCATAAATCTGTTATCACGTGAAAATGCACAATACACAAATAATCTACCAACTTTTGTAAGAAATATACAGTTTTTTTTTTTTTTTGCAAGCGGTGATAGCCTAGTGGTTAGGGCGTCAGCCTCCTAATCAGAGGTCGGCGGTTCGAATCCGGGCACGCACCTCTAACTTTTCGGAGTTATGTGCGTTTTTAAAAATTAAAGTATCACTTGCTTCAACGGTGAAGGAAAACATCGTGAGGAAACCTGCGCGCCTGAGAGTTCTCCGTAATGTTCTCAAAGGCGTGTGGAGTCTGCCAATCCGCACATGGCCAGCGTGGTGGACTATGGCCAAACCCTTCTCATATTGAGAGGAGACCCGTGCTCTGTAGTGAGCCGGTAATGGGTTGATCATGATGATGATGATCCAGATTTTACTGGTAAATACTTTAATTAGGTTCCACACCTTAGTTAACAAAGTCACTGAACTCGAGATAAAGATCACCGAATGCACAGCCGGAAAGACATCTTTCTCTTTCTCTCAGAACGGTCTTCCCTTCTGTTATCTTTTTTTGTTTTTATACTACCCGCGTTGGCAGGCCTACGCCAGTGAGGCGACTTCTACCAAAACCTTATAAACATTTAATTTCTCATTTACTTATTTTATATATTTTCTGGGAAAATAATTGGATCGATAATAAAAAAAAAAACGATGACTTAATTTTTTTTGAATGATTGAAATGATATGGTAGTTGAATAAATGGTTTTTTTATTTATTTATTTTTATTAGTACCCGCATTGCAACCGATAATGAAATTTATCAGGACCAATGCCATCAAATATCTCCCACTTAATTATTTTGTTTATTATTCTAGAGGAAATTGATGGAATAAATGAATTTTATCACACGAAAGTATTGTTTATGTTATCGCCGCGATTCTAAGAAGCTATATATATATACATTATGATGTATTTATTAACTAAGACATATATTTTACAAGTTGTTTGTAAAGGTAAAAATGCTATTAATCTGTATAAGTACAAAAGAGTATAAAACTTGACTAGAATACTATTATGAATATATTAAGTTGGTTGTCATCATGTCGTGCCGCCACGCTATTGGTTCCCGCCAAAACGGTGGCAAGTGATTGGTCCACGCGAAATAGCAATAACAATGGACGCCACGAGGACATTTCGATAACTTAATATTGTATTGTTATATTAGTGATATTTTTGAAAGAAAGGGTTCAATTTAACTGGCGTATTTATCTAAGTAATATTTATCTAAGTAAGCCGTGATAGCCTAGTGGTTAGGGCGTCAGCCTCCTAATAAGAGGTCGGCGGTTCGAACCCGGGCACGCACCTCTAACTTTTCGGAGTTATGTGCGTTTTTAAACAATTAAAATATCACTTGCTTCAACGGTGAAGGAAAACATGGTGAGGAAACCTGCACGCCTGAGAGTTCTCCATAATGTTCTCAAAGACGTGTGATGTCTGCCAGCGTGGTGGACTACGGCCGAACCCTTCTCATATTGAGAGGAGACCCGTGCTCTGCAGTGAGCCGGTAATGTGTTGATCATGATGATGATGATGATTTATCTAAGTTACATTTACATAAACAGCGACACAAAGTAGGTAAATATTTTATATTCGTAGTTCATAATTAAATCGTTGAAGACCTAATTAAAAGCTGCGTAGCTACATTATATTCTCAGATATCCGTCTCAGCAGGGGTGACTGACTGCGCTGATATAAAGTCTTTGATAAAAAATCTACTGTTGCAATTTTTATCCTGACATACAAATAAATAAAATTGTAGAGTTTGTCAACCATTTTGAATAGTTCCCTTATTTAGTGTTATTTATTTAATTATAGCTATAAGCTGTGATAACCTAGTGGTAAGGACGTTCGCTTCCTAATCAGAGGTCGGGGGTTCGAAACCAGCCACGCACCTAAATGTTTTAGGAGTTATGTGCATTTTTAAGAAATCAAAATTTCTTGCTTGCTTTTTGAAAACATCGTGAGGAAATCTGCAAGGCTGAGAAATATATAACCTACACCCTGCATAGAAGGTGCTCAACTTCTACGTGACAGGAAACACAGAAGTTACAGGTTACACGTGGGAGGGACGTTCCAAAACTTAGCGATCGGTATTGGAGAAAAAAACGTATAACGAATTAAGAAGGTATCCCTGACCTAGTCCCTGAACTAAAGTAATTGTTCCTATAGTGAATTACCTGATATTGGCAGCCCTACTTATTAGTAACGGTCTCGCCGGGATTTCTTAACGTTAATCAAACTTTCCGCTATATTGAATCAACTCGCTTTATTGGATGCGATATTGCTTACGTTCCCACTGACTTTATATTGAAGTGGACGTGTGTGGGATACTATCAAAACAATATACTGATCGGTCTTACGTACGTTTAATTTATGATTTAATATTGTATCGCAATACAAAAAATATCCCCAATTAGGGATTATGGAAATGGTATAATATTATTTCCTCTAAGTGTAGTTAAAAACACTTAAATCAAATAGTAAAAAAAAATAACAATTAGTTATCTCTCGTTCAAATATGTCTCATTGTAAGACGGACCTTTTAAAGTTAGATTGAAACTGTAATGTTTCCCACTAGATGGTGCTACAGTCGCTATAGGACTGGTGAAAGGCTTACATTAATTTTGGCATCTGTATATGAAGACCGTTGCTTGTCTGGCAAAGCACGTAGTCAGTTTCTAACCTTCGGAGATGGACCCCTAAAAAGTAAGTACTCACGCGAGTAAAAATAAATAATCGACGTTTACATATATATAAGTTAAGTGATATGCCACCAGATTCATGTTATATATTATATAATAAGGAAATTAAACAGTTTCTCGCTCAAAACCCAAAGCACACATAGCGGAAGGTCGCACTCACCAACGCAGGGGTTATGGTTGACCACGGCGAAGATGCGGTCGCAGCGCTTCTTCATGTGGGTGTTGGGGCAGATGCAGCCGAAGAGTGGGGAAAGGCGCAGTCCGGCCCAGGCTTCGCGGCAGGATTCCCTGGAACAAATGAGCTTGATGTAAACCACATAATTATTAGAATTCTTACATCCCACTTCTGTAGAGTGGAATCATTATCAGACTTCTAATACCCCAGGATTGGGTACTCTACTCTCTGCGCAGTAGCGTATTGGCCTGTGCATTGAAAAGAAAAAACATTGCTGCCAGCAAAATTTTGTTAGTCATTATCATTTAAAATGTTTGCATAGGGGAATATTTTGTAACAAGCAATAAAGCTGTATCAGTAAATGAGCTTGATATAAACATCATTATCAGACTTGTTATATCCCACTACTGGGTACTCTACTCTCTGTGCAGTGGCGTGTTAGCCTGTGCATTGAAAAGAAAAAAATATTGCTGCCAACAAAATTTTGTTAGTCAATAACATGTAAAATGTTTGCATAGGGAAATATTTTTTTACTAGCAATAAAGCTGTATCAGTAAATGAGCTTAATATAAACATCATCATTATCAGACTTCTAATACCCCACTACTGGGTACTTCACTCTCCGCAGAGGCGTGTTGGTCTGTGCATTGAAAAGAAAAACAAAATTTTGTTAGTCATTAGTATGTAAAATGTTTGCATAGGGGGATATATTATCCTTTTATTATTTATAATTGTACACCCCAACCTCGCCTTTCTTTATATTTTATCCCAGGCTGTGCTAGGTTGCCTGGTAGAGATCGCTCTTTAGCGATAAGGCCGCCTATTGCAATTATTTTCTTTTGTGTGTGTTTCTTTTTTTGTATGGTGTGCAAAGTATGGTTAGATTTCATATTCATTTTTAATTTTCAATATAAAGCACTTTGTTACTAGCAATAAAGCTGTATCACTTACTTTAAAATAAAGTAACATTAGGCAAGTTATCATTAGTGTCAATATCTAATGCCATGTCAGCCTCAGCTTTACTTTATTAAATTTGCAAAATGATATTCCAATATGGTTATTTTTTTAAGAATGTTATAATTATTTAACTTTATTGCTAGTAACACGTTTATCAGTGTATATAATTATCTTATTGGAATAAAAGAACACATTAAAATCTTTTTGATGACCTCCGTTGCAAAGTGCTTGTGATATCGCATTATAAATTTGGAGGTCCTGGGTTCGAGTCTGGTCTGACCCGTTGTTACTGACAACGATGTCGCGTAGAAACCCATTAGGAATGGGTTTACCATACCCCTAACAGGTAAGATAGCCGTCAAGGGCTAACTTTTAGTGTATAAGTCATTTAGATATTACTTCAGTTGTGACATTTTGAGATTCAGATTCCAGTTCTTGCCGAAAATGTACCTTTCGTAAGTACCTAAGTACGAAACCAAATTAATTCAGTCCAATAAAGACCTGCTTTAGATAAATGATCTCCTACAATATTAATGAGTCTCATTAAGGCTTTGCTTAAAAAAAATATAATAGTGAAAGAGGAATATTTTCACTGTGAAAATTCGTATAATTTTACGATGTATTGTAGCTATTGAACAAATTATACCTATTGGTATATATTTTTTGCACATCATATAATATATACATTTGGTTTTTTTTTCTTTTCCTTTTTCTATTTATTTAAATATATTTTAGTATGTAGATACCTTGTTTGACCTATTCCACTTTATAAAATCATCTTACTCACTTCTGAGGGTAGCTGGTATCTCTAATAGAGGTAAGCTTTCCTTTGTATATATCTTATAAAAGTGTTTGTGATCACAAATTTGGTACCAAATATTCATATATAAACTAGAAATACTTAAATTTAAGTGTGTTAGCATCTTTCTTTGTACAAGTTATAAGCAAGTCAATTCCATCCAAGCAAACGCTACAACCGACTTAGCTTATTGTTCAATACAATACAAAGTTATCGTACAAATTTACAGCAAAACTTTTGTATTGTCAAGCTGAAAAAACTAAATAACAGTTGAACAAACCAAACTATTATTTTTCCCTCAAAAGGTAAAAGTTTACAGTCGAATCGAATCGGAAAACATTTGGGAGCAATTTGTCCCAACTTTAAAATTGAGTACAAATTTGGAAAAGTGCTCGTTGGAATTTTGTTCATTCATTATTTTTGGGGATATTATGGTTGGTTTCAAATAGAAATCATCGTTAGAAATAATATTTGTCTTCAACTATTGATCCTTGATTTGATTAACTAGCAATTGAATTAAAGAAAAAATACTGCCCACATAGAAACTAAATAAATAATAATAATAGAAACTGGGTTCTGGCCATTTATTTAACCAAAAACCAAACTGGCGATGGCATTCAGCCATACTCGAAGCTATGGCGAGTCCTTTACAGTTTTCTTCAGGCGGGAGGCTTAGGCCGTGGCTAGTTACCCTACCGACAAATAAGTGTCGCCAAGCGATTTAGCGTTCCGGCACTATGTTGCGTAGAAATCAATTAGGAACGTGTGTTTACCATACTCCTAACAGGTTTGCCCGCTACCATCACTTACCACCAAGTGAGATAGCCGTCAAGGGCTAACTTGTAGTATAAAAAGAAAACAAAGCTGTGACGCTCTGGAATGCTGTACCTCGGAATTGTCGTTGTCTAAAAAATCACTATTTATCTCACTAATAACTAATCTAACTAGCTATTGCACTATCCCCTTTCCTTTTAACTCTTTCATGTCACAAAAGGTTGTCTGGACGAGATCGATTTTAGCGATAAGACCGCCTTTGCGCATTATGTTTTTATTTATTTATTTTGAATTCAAGTTTGTAGTGTGCAATAAAGAGTTTATCTATCTATCTATCTAATTTTATATTGAATTTACATACTTTTACAGTATATCGTTTTTATGTTTATGTCATCCGCATTTAGCTCTATTCTTTTTAAAAATATTGGTTTCATAAATCACATCAAATTGGCTAATTTATTAGTATTTCGTAACCGCACAGCGAGCTTAGAAGTAATACATGAAAAATCAGTCCAATGGAGGACAATGGACGAAAATGTTTTCACTTACTTATCCAGTAATTATATTATTATGATAATATAATGTGTACAGTGAAACAGTTTTGTAATCAACGCTTTATAACCATATTACTGTCCGGCATCGACCGTGTTGGCCAATGTGCGAAATCCCCAATGTAATTTCCTAATGGATGGCCATTGTGTACTTTTAGGTCACCCCGTTTCATATTTATTAATGCACTGGCCGAATGTGATATGAACAGGTACTTGTACCTCCAAATTGTGCAGTTTTTACTCATTCATTTTTACAGCACAGCAAAGGGAGATACAATACGAGAAAAACAGAGTAATAAGAAAGAAGTAGAATACAAATAGGTAGCCTTATTGCATAGCAGTTATGAATAAATGAAGACACTTTTATTGCACATCACAAAGAAAAAAGGAAAGAAAAAACAAAAAAGACAGAAGATAACTGAAACAGTAGTATACAATTTGGCGGCCTTATCGCTACATAGCGATCTTCTCCAGGCAACCAAATATGTAGAAGATATAGAGATATGGAAAGAGGAAGGTGGTGCAATAATATATACATAAATATATATATATATATATTGATATAAATCAATATATATAACAGATATCTCTTACAGGCTGCCTTAAGATTAAAAAAATATTACGAACAAAGGTGAGCGCTGTGGTCTTAAAACAATGAGCTCCCAGGTTCTTCCCCGGCTGAGTCAATTTGGGAATTTATAATTTCTGATTTGTCTCTGGTCTGCTCTAGTGGAAGGCTATGTCCACCAGACCAGACTCGAGCTGGGAATCGAACCCAGGACCTCCAACTTTATAATGTTCCACGGAGGTCGTCAAACAAACGGACAGGTGTAAAATATAAAAAAAATTACCTATCTTCCATACGGCATTCTCCCTCGCGGGCCTTGCAAGCGTTCTTAAATCGTTCGAACAGTACCGAGCAGGCTTTCTCGTTGTGGCAAACGCTTAGAGCGTATGTGCAGGTCGGCAGCGTCTCCACAGGGTATGGGTCCTTCTCTGTAACATAGAAACATAGTAAAAGTCGGCTCAATGGTACCGTATCAAAGAAATCACTACATAGTAGAATTGGAATCACACAAGAATCAAATAAAACAATATTAATGAATACGACGAATATAATTTGAGAAGCTTTGATAGCCTGGTGGTTAGGACGTCTGCCTCCTAATCAGAGATCGAGGGTTGATCCCGGGCACCTCTAACTTTTCGGAGTTACGTGCGTTTTTAAACAATTAAAATATCACTTGCTTCAACGGTGAATAGAACATCGTAAGGAAACCTGCCTGAGAGTTCTTAAAGGCGTGTGAAGTTTGCCAATCCACCGCATGGCCAGCGTGGTGGCCAAACCCTGTTCATATTAAGAGGATTCCTGTGCCGTAGTTAACCGGCAATGAGATGATCATGATTATGATGATGATGAATGAATACGATGTAGAATTTTTTATGGCGACCTTCGTGGTACAGTGCGTGCGTTGCAAGATTACAAAGTTCGATTCCCGACTCGAGCCAGGTCCTGTTCAAATGATTGAGTCTTCAGTTCAAGGATGCAGAACGCAATTCCAGTCTCCGGTGAACGTAGAAAAGAATGATAGTCGAGATCTTTAAGTGTCCTTCTTGTTTTGGGGGAGAAATCTCCTTCTGAGATACCCGACTATTGCTTTGGGGAATTAGCTCGGGTTATGTGGGATTTTTACCCACTAAAACCCCCTCAGTGGTCACCATCAGCATAAAACAGTGGGAGGCTCCGGGATCACTAGTATCCATCCTACTTTAGCACTTTTGTGTGTAAGCTGATATTTATTCTCGTATCTTAGACCTGGAAATTTCTTCACTATTGAATACCATAGGAAAGTTCCAAAGTGGTTTGGTTTTGAGAAAATCCGAGAACAGACAAGTAGATAACGATCCGTTGACAATTAGGTACCTATAGTTATTTATCTAGAACTTATTCTATCTATTGTCACTAGCGACTATGAAGTTTATAATCATAATTAACAAACACTAAGATTTGTGATAATTTTGATGTTTTTAGCGGATAAAGGCCCGCTTCTTTTATGGATTCGCCGTTTGCGGGTTCTGGTAGGCTCCCGGTGTGAAGAGCCGAAATTTTGGAAGAACCCGCCGAAGTGTGAAAATGAGTAAAAATACGAAAAAATGCCGGAAAATTGAAATCTGTTTTTTTTCGGAGTGTCTATTAGCTGTGCTAACCCTATTGGTTGCCACAGCGTAACCGGGCTGTAGGTTAGCTACGGCAGCGTTAGTCCCATTCGGCTAACTATTTAACCGGTAATAGTAATTGGGTATAACTTCGGACTCGATGTGGGGCGAACAAAATCGATACCGTTTCTAATTTTATAAACTTCACGGCCTTTCAGGTGGTTCTTTGTAATCTGGACCTATGCCAAATAGAATACCGTAGTTATGCAACTGATTTGTATTACCGGCCCTGCGAAACTTTTTCAGCCGTTTTTACCTAACTTTGGATTAGATGTTTTAGTATTTCGATGAACTACTTTTGGTGGTACTTGCATGTCAATTTGTTATATGTGAATGATATTCCCAAGGGAAAGAAGAAATATACATTTATACATTATTATTGTTTTTGTACGCACCTATAACTTTTCGGGTTTGTGTGCATTTTTAATTGAGCAATTAAAATATCACTTGCTTTAACGTTGAAGGAAAACATCGTGAGGTTTCCTTCAGGTTATACTTGAGAGTTCTCCATAATGTTCTCAAAGGCGTGTGAAGTCTGCTAATAGACACATGGCCAGCGTGGTGGACTATGGCCAAACCCTTCTCATATTGAGAGGAGACCCGTGCTCAGTAGTGTGCCGAGAATGTAATAATGAAAATAAGTAGCACTGTTAGTTATCTTAAACTTTTGGATAAGATCTATTTATCTAAAGTACTGAAGACGTATTAATTAAACCGTATATGTTACAGTGAAACCAACAGGAATGTATATTTGAATTTAATTAAGAAGTTACGGCCTAAAGATAACGTGTTCTGTTGAGCAAGGCATAGATAGACATGGAAATATCAATTATGCTAATCATTAGGCATTTTGAGGCTTACACCGCGATTGAATTGCAAAATCTTCTGGATTATTCTCCATTGCCTTTCCAGTTTACGTGACTGATAATATATACTACCTACCCCTCTTATCGGTTCAAAAGAAATGCTTTACATCTATTTCCATGAATTAAATATCAAAAGAAAGCTTCGCGGTTTTTCTATATCTACCCCCATTATTATTATCGACCCACTAACAAACCACTACAGAGCACAAGTCACTTTTCAGATTAAAAGGGTGTGGCCATAGTCCACCACGATGGTCAAGTGCGGCTTGGAAGGTTTTCCAAACCTTTAGGAACATTAGGGAGAACTCTCAGGCATGTAGTTTTCTTTTACCCATGAAGCAAGTGATATTATAATTGCTTATAAAAACGCGCATAGCTCCAGAAAGTTGAAGATCCGGGATCGAATCCCCGACCTTTTTTTTTGATTATTTAAAACGCACTTGACTCGAAAAGTAGGAGGTGCTTTTTACTCGTAGATACATTTAAATTTCATAATTCAAAATAGTAGTTTTTGTTATATAAGCGAATTCATTGCAATTCTTTGGGAGCATAAAGTTCTTAAGCCTTAATAATTAAGAATTCAGTTATTTTGATAATAAGGTCTAGTATAAAAATGCTTACTTTTATATATTAAAATTCATAATTCAAAATAGTAGTTTTTGTTATATAAGCGAATTCATTGCAATTCTTTGGGAGCATAAAGTTCTTAAGCCTTAATAATTAAGAATTGAGTTAAATTGATAATAAGGTCTAGCATAAAAAGGCTTACTTTTATAAATTAAAATTCATAATTCAAAGTAGTAGTTTTTGTCATATAAGCGAATTCATAGCAATTCTTTTTATAACTTAACGGTTTTAAGCTTAATAATTAAGAATTCAGTTAAATTGATAATTAAGTCTGGTATAAAAAGGCTATAAATCGTCGTCATCATATCAAAATATAATCGCAATAGTAGGTATAGGTCTCGTCTCTTAAGGAGTCAATCCACAGTTCCATCTTAATAACGTCCACATTTTAATAAAGGGCAGGCGGGTCACCTGTTTTTAAGTAATTACCGTCGCCCATGAACATCTGTACCACAAGAGGAGCTATCTAACCGTTGCCAGCTAAACCAATTCCCCTAATTGGCTTTACCAACATCATACCGGAACGGTTTGTATTTGCCAGTAGGGGTAAATAGCATGACCAGACGGAGTTCGTCAATGTGATTACTATGACAGTAATAATGCAGGGTTGGACAATGCGAATGTAATTTTTTTAAATAATTAATACACTACAAGTTAGCCCTTGACGGCTCTCACTGGTGGTAAGTGATGATGCTGTCTAGGATGGTAGCGCGCTAACTTGTTAGGAGTATGGTAAACCCATACTTCTAATTGGGTTCTACGCGACATCGTGCCGGAACGCTAAATCACTTGGCGCTAAACGCGCCTTTGTCGGTTGGGTGGTAACTAGCCACGGCCGAAGCCTCTGGGAATCGAACCCAGGATCTCCAACTTTATAATGCGACGGTTTCCTTCTTACGGCTAGTTTATGGAAATGTTCATGACATAAAATGATGAGTAGGTATTTTGATATAAATTCGGGTTCAATAGCTATACACTACATTCTTGTGTGAGACTAAGACGTCGCAAAGGAATCTCATGGTGTCTTAATTCGTTACACATAACCAAAAAATTAAAACAGATTATGTTTTGTGATATCTCACCCTTCTTCATGACGAACACGCAGGGATGGTCGAACAGGAAGTCGCGGAACGAGTTGCATTCAGGGTCCACGTTCGGCTCCCGGCAGAGGCAGGTCGGTTTAAAGAACGGGAACGCTTGAAGAGTACGTAGGGCTGCCTGGCATTTGGTAACGGTCACGGTCGAGCAAGCCACTGAAACAAATATGCATTATCAGAAGTGGGATAAGTAAACCAAGTAATATGATGTCATTTGTATTTGCGCTTTCCTTTTTGGATATGGGGGTTTCCTATTGGTCAAAGGACTTTTTGGAAAGGGGGTACTATACCGATGTATATAGTAGTATGGGGTAAGACTTTCACGATAATAAAAAACGTAAAGTTGCCGCATGATAGATGGTCAAACCATTAAAGCAGTAAGTTCACTTTTGCATCAACAATTATTCAGGACATCGGGCATTAGTTTAACGCAGTTTTGTCAAACACATATTCGGCACCTTCATTTTTCACAACCTCATCATCATCGTGATCCTGACCTGTGCCTAATTAGACGCATGTCTTCGAGCTCACAGCAGACGGGGTTTCTTTGCTTTAAACCATCCCTGCGGCTTCAATGCGGGTTGATTGGTCATAACAATTTTTTTTAGATCTTAGTGAAAATAATCGGGATCGAAATTACATAATGTATTATGCTGCAAATTAAATTTTTCCGCTTGGGACCTCTGACGCGCTTACCACTGGATATAAGATTAATCTGATCATGTCAACACCCCATTACCGATGTCCTGTCTGATTCGCTTCGCTTTCGGCTTCCCAATCGGAAGAGGGGAAAAAATATTAGTAATTGGGCCATCCCTGGTCAGTAATGACAAAAACTGTCCTAATGCTTCAGACAATCTTGTGTATTGGGCTGGCTAGGGATCTTTTTATAAGAGATATACCTGATATAGGGGCCAGGTTACACTGTCTAACTTTTAACAGTTTCTTTTATAGTTCAGTACATCGCCTAAGAAATTTAACATAATAGCATAAATGAAGTTGTACGTCGCTGTTTCATGTGCGGCCATACGATGGTGCTATCTATTTGTATGTAATCTGAGATTTTATGAAATAGAATAATTTTTAATTAAGCTGAAATGTCAAGCTTATGCTTGCTTGGACGAGGTTGACACGGCTAGTATTTATGGATATAAGAAACGGAAGCTGTGTTGTCTAGAAACAATTTGTCAGGCATTTTTTTTGATATTAAAGTGATATAATTCTTGGCATTGCGTTTCTAATCTAATTTTAATGTTTTATCAAATTTTTCGTCAAGTTTTCTTTTGTAAGTATTCGATAATTAGATCTGTCGTGTTAAAATTTATTTGGACGCGTAAAGTAAAAATCATTTGTAACACACTAAAGACAAAAGTCAAGACAAAAGTTTTATTTTCTTGTAATTTATACTTTTTACCTCGCTTTAGTATTTCAGCTAATTAAATATACTCGTATACTAGAATCTTACTACTATCTAATAAAACATAATAACATTCTGGATCATCGTATAACTTTTATTTTAAGTTTATTCTTATCGCCATGTTTAATCTACAAGTGTACATTTATAATACAACCCTGGAGTTCATTTTTAAAACGTTTATTTATTCTGTTTTACTATATGTCTTCGCGCTAATTACGACTTTTTCTTTAACTTTAAGTTTATGTTAAACTGTCTAATTAGTTTTTAATTGTAATGTTTACTGTTGCAGTCCTCTTTGTGTTCTCTTTGGTATCCTGTTGTATTCTCTTTGGTAGCAACAGCCATGTTGCGCTCTGTGTCAAGTCTTTGAGTTTTAAGGCCTTACATTAGAAGCGGTGATAGTTGCGAAGACTTTGGCCTCCCTGTTGGTCCAAAAATTAAGAAATAAGAACTAGACCGAGCTCCAATTTCGTAATTTTTGGACTGAAGTGCGTTTCTGATTTTATTTTAAATTTGCTATATCACTTGTATATTACTTGTTTTCAGGTGACGGAATTATATATATTTATTTACGAAAGATAATAAAATCTCATAATCTAGCTACTTTTGACGACCTCCGTGGCACAGTGTGCGCGCTGTCGCATTATAAAGTTAGAGGTCCTGGGTTCGATTCCCGGCTCGAGTCTGGTCTGGTGGGAGGCTTTGGCCGTGGCTAGTTACCACCCTACCGAAAAAGAAGTGTCGCCAAGCGATTAAGCGTTCCGGCACGATGTCGCGTAGAAACCAATTAGGAGTGTAGGTTTACCAAACAGGTTAGCCCGCTACCATCTTAGACTGCATTATCACTTACCATCAGGTGAGATTGCCGTCAAGGGCTAACTTGTAGTGGATTAAAAAAAAAACTTTAACGCCACCTATGTTTCCAGTAATGCAGTTCAAACCCCTCAGGGTTTGAACTGCATTACTGGTAACGGTGTTACTCATAACACCGTTTTACTGACATCATGTCAATATCCAATCCAATTGTCTATAATTTCAGCTGTTTATTTAATGGCTAAACGCCAGCTGGTAAAAGCTAGTGTTAGCATGATTTAAACTGTGTCCATCCCAATTTGCCGATGATCAAATTCAAATGGCAATAAAATCTGGGATAAAACAACGAACGAACTGTAAGTAGTTCACGAGTGGGAAATTTTAAACTGGAGAAATTTAGTTTCGAAATTGTTTTCAGAGTATACACCGCTAAAGTTATTTCAGCGTAGGCTTTTGCAAAGTTTGTAGATAGGAGAATTATTTTTCTTGCATTAATAATAATGCACAGGGTAGTTTCTTATTTCGATCTTAGACTACATGAAAAGGCAGACGTTATTAAAATTGGATAAAAATGTAAATTCTTTAAAGTAAAGGCAGGTTTTCGCAAGGTATCATATGGCTGTTATTTTTTATAGTGGGTTTTTTTGGTGGGAAATCTCCTAGTAATTTATCCCACTTTCTGGGGAGATCTCAGTTTATACGGAATTTTTATACTATTACTATTTTATAGTGCCTGTGTAAGTTAGTTTTGTTTTGTAATATTCTGTTTGTAAGCTTCAAAATGTATGTATGTATTATGTTTATATCGATTGTAATTATTTATGTAATGAATAGAAGCAGGCGTTACTTTGCGGAAGTCCATGATAAACAATAAACAGTAAGTATAATTTGCGATATTCCGCCGACAACCGGGAGATTTGTATAATATAACACCACACAAAATCTTCCACTAGAACCTCTACGCACGTTTCGACCCGACACCGGATCATCCTCAGATGTTGACTTCACAAGCGCGAAAAGTAAAGTCTTTACTTTTCGCGCTTTATCGCCTGAGGATGATCCGGTGTTCCCTACCGCTAAAGTGTTCTACTGCTAAAGTGGCGACCAGAACCAGTCCTTCGCGTAGCCTGGTGGCTGTGTCACGGAAACGCTCGAACACTCGTCCGCAACATCGAAACGTGTCCTGGCTTTTTGTTTTAGAGTTGGTTTCAACTAACATAACCCTAATAGCGATTAACCTATCTGCGCGAACAGATGTTCAACCAATTGCCGGCTCACTACAGAGCACGGGTCTCCTCTCAATGTGAGAAGGGTTTGGCCATAGTCCACCACGCTGGCCATGTGCCGATTGGCAGACTTCACACGCCTTTGAGAACATTATGGAGAACTCTCAGGCATGCAGGTTTCCTCACGATGTTTTCCTTCACCGTTGAAGCAAGTGATATTTTAATTGTTTAAAAACGCACATAACTCGAAAAGTTAGAGGTGTGTGCCCGGATTCGAACCGCCGACCTCTGATAAGGAGGTTGGCGCCCTAACCACTAGGCTATCACAGCAGCTTATTACTTAGCTTTAAATGTGATAATACCATACCGTATGCACGATATTTCGATGTGTATTTGTGCAATGGCTTACATTCTCCTCCCAGAGGAGCGATAAACTATTTTACTCGCGTGTACGCTTTATTAAACTAATTACTTTTCACTGCGGAAACGAAGTAAAGGCCAAATGCTAATGCAATATGTAGTTTTTTTACCCGCATCGACCAAAATGAGTTTGATTAAAGTCATACTTTTATCTGTGCAATTGTGGCTTTTGGAGTCAAGTTCAGAGTTTTTTTTAATGTAAATTAGCCCTTGACGGCAATCTCACCTTTTTTTTTAACGTGGGTAATCCTCATGGATACCCCGCGTCCGAGGAGACGCGGTGGTTATGTCGGACTCTTACCGACTAAACCCCCACGGTGCATTCCTTTCCCGCCGCCTGGGGGTCGCAACACGGCAATCTCACCTAACTTAGCTAACCTGTTAGGGGTATGGTAAACCCACGCATTTAAAAGGTTTCTACGCGACATCGTGCCGGAGCGCTAAATCACTTGGCACATCTTTGTCGGTAACAAGAAACGGCCCAAGCCTCCCACCAGAAAAGTAATAGCTGTAGTCCAATGCTTACGACCTGGACAGATTTGCATTGACTATTCAACCGATCATCTCCATGTAGCTGGTGATAGAATGGTATACCATCGTAACGAGGAATGTCGTCAAAACCAGAACTGTTATAGGCCCATGCCTATATCACGAGGATTGAGTCCTGGAACAGGCCTAGAGCTACTAAACGCAGCCTTCTGGTGCAAGGCATCGGCAGGGGTTGGTTACCAACAAAGATGTGCCGCCAAGAGATTTAGCGGTCCTAATCTGAGTAGAAACGGAACTACATAGTGTTATAAAGATTATAACACCTTCATTTAAAACTGCATCACCATTGACCACCAGTTAAGATTGCAGTTAACTTGTATTCTTTTATACAAAAAGGAGTTACTCTGTGACTCATGACAGATTCATGACGTTAGTGGGAAGGGTGGGTAGGCATATATAAGAATGGAGACGCGGGTTATTCTTTAGTGAACTCCATGTATTATGTTCAAATTTTTGAGAGCATTAGCCATGACAAAATGGCGGTCCCTTGTCAGGCTCGCTCCTATTGTGTGCGGTGACAGGCCTCTTCACTGGGGCATTAATTTGGTGTTTGATATGTGATACCGCCGCTCGAGAGGGTATTTGAAAAATGGTACTTACTTTTATTTCTTTGTCATTTCAGGGTTGGATGGCGACGATTTTGTCGCTGTCACATCTGGACAATATGGAATTGTTAAGGATTTAGGCAGCGTTTGGATGAATATTATATATATATGGCGTATATTTTTGTGCGCTTGACTGCTGGGTCCACGGTTCATGCCAATGTGAACTCTATAATCAACGCAGACGCATTTAAATTCTATTGATACATACACTCTGCTCTGCATTCGCGACGGCCCACAGCAGGCATACTTCCATATAAAAAACATATCTTAGTTGAATCCGTTTCCGGCAGTGCTAAGCTATGTGCACCAATGATATGATTGGTGGATACCAAACGCATCCATAGCAACGTGGCATTGCTCATCTCTGGTGGAAAAGCACCTTAAGAGTGAGATGGACGACGAAAAATCTTACTAAATGACAGGCCAATTAATATTCCTTTATGGTTTCATTACTTCCAAATTTGGACACCAGTCCATAGTTGCTATAGTATTTATTGAAGCGAGTCGAAAAAAAAGTTCTAATATGTTTTTATTGCTACTATCACATAAATATAATAAACTCAAAAGATTGTATTAAGTATGTATGTGTATATGTTTGTTACTTTTTTCACGCATGGACTACAGAACCGATTTGGCTGAGATTTTGAATGAAATGAATTATATTCACTTCGATTAGATAAATGCTTTTATTGTATAAGTGCATTTTTCAATACAAAATGACATGTTATTATTGCTATTTACTTTATTTTTTGACATTTGTTAAGTGAATTACAAAATGATTTACATATAATAAAGATATTATTTTTGCACGCCTACCCGGCAGATAGTAAGCACCAATTCAACGACTCAATCTATGCAAATAAATGATTTGATTCGATTAGCTACCCTGCTACAACTATAGCATAGCGATTTTCCCTGAAATTCTTTTAAATTTGGTAACGGGAACGTGAGCAGGAATTAGACAAGGGATAATTTTTATTTACAAACAATGCTACTTCCGAAACGAATAATCCACTGGCATTTATATATTTTTTTATCTTTTTTCTGCGCGGACTTAGTCGCGGGTATCAGCCAGTACCTTCTTATATATTCACAATATTAGTATTCATTTGGTTGCCTGGAAGAGATCGCTATGTAGATATAAGGCCGCCAAATTGTATACTACTGTTTCTGTGTTATTTTCTGTTTTTTTTTGTTTTTTCCTATCTTGTGGTGTGCAATAAAAGTGAATTCCATCAATCATTTAATATTGAATGAAATATAGTTTATATTTTATTTGTATTTATTTAATATATTTTGTCCCATTCGGTGTCGAGACCCTTGGTCCGTGGGGTCCTAGCGCTCTAAGGCTTTTTAAGGAAATAGCAAAAAGGTTAGTCGACATCACAGGGGACCGAAGAGCTGCCAGCTACCTCGGACAAAAAATTAGTCTAGCCATTCAAAGGGGGAAGACTGCCAGTATCTTCAAACCTTGCCTAAATGGATATATTTTAGTTATGATGTTAAATATTTATTCATTTTTTAAGATTTTTAGTTTTAGGTTAATCTAAGTTTTATTTTAAGTTTTATGTAAAATGTTTGATGTATAATACTTTACCAATTAATCATAATAAATGAAACTTTTATTAAAATAACTTAATTTAATATCAAATATAATCGGTTTCGTGCATTTTTTGTTAAAGATGGTAGAAGTCACGCCGCTCTTAAACGTGCCTGTAAACAATTGGTAAAGGATGCTCAATCAAATTTTTCATTTGTGAAGAATCTTCGCTTGGAGGCACAACGATGTTATCCCCAGCATTCGTCTGAATTAGCCACGTTTCAAACGACTTGTCACTGTCAGGGCGGGGGATTGGATTTAGTAGATTTGTAACTGGTTCGCTGATGACGACTCCACTTATTCTCTAATTATTCGGCATCAGGAGTACTCTACGTCCAGGTTCTTCCAAGTCTTACCTACAGTCCGTTATTGTTGACTGGATGAATACACTTTTATTGTAAACAAGATATAAAAGAAAAAATTTGGCGGCCTTCTCGCTATTTTTTTCGGACTGACTTTTAGCTGTACTCACCCTATTGGTTGCGACAGCGTAACCGGGCTGTTTGGCGAGCTTCGGAAAGAAGCTCTGCCAGAAGAAATTTTGAGCCCTAGGGCTCGAAGAAACTAAGGGAACGTCTGCCTAAGGGCGCTTCCTGTGAGGCCGAACCTCGGCTTAGGCGACGTTTGGGATAACTGGGGGTCGGACGGTGAGTGGTCCCTACGTCTCCGAGGCCGTAGATGGAGCCCACGTCCGGATGACGTAAGATAGCGGGGACCTCGTCTTCGCCGGCGAAGACGGTGGAAACCTTATCCCTATATAGCGATGTTTTCCAGGCATATAATACGATTGACATAAGTCTAAGGGCAAAGTCAAAGTACGCTCTATAGATCTTAGTCTAGATATTGATCTAGAGATCTCATATGGATGAGACCACCCATTATCACCAATCTATATGTCATTAAGATCCACGAATAATGCATTTAATTAAAGAATTAAAGACATTAAAGAATTAGCTTAAAGCTTAGCCTAAACTTTGATAGATACTGTATCGGAATTCTGACAAGACGATTAAGATGTTATAAAATACTTGTTTTAATGAATACAGGTTATTTTGACAACTGACCAAAATGACGAACGAGGTTATAAAAAAGTATTCAAATGCTTTTGCAAAATCCTGAAGTAAGCCTAAGAGTAGGAAATTGACGTTGTCCAGTATCCAAAGGCTTCAGAGGTCGCCTTAAGCCGTCGGTTTCGGTTATTATTATTGATGTGATAATCATTCCATCACCAGCCAAGCGCTAAAAAACCTCATATCCCGTGAAAAAAAAAGCCCTTTGCCCCGCAATGGGACATTAATAGCCTGACGAAATCCTTTCAAATGCGAGAAAAGTTCGCCTATTATTTGGCCCACTCACAGCATTATCACAACCAAATCAAGTTTTCTGTTCTGGCGCCCTCATTTTATCTCGCAATCTTAATAATACTCGGAGGGTTTTGGCGCGAGTCTGAGAGCACTTGACGCTGTGGTCCCGTTAAAGAGCCCTTAAGCCAGATTTATCCCGCACAAAATGCGTAGTACAACCTTTTTATGAAGTAGGTATGTTATAATGTGTATTGTCGTTTATTACTTGCCTTCACTTACTTTGCTTTCTCTATATGATTTACGGCAGATTACTGGAAAAGCACAGCCATTCAATCTGCTATCCGGAGATCATGTATTGGATTGATTATTAATTTGGGCCATTAGTTGACTCGAAGTATTAGCTTTCCAGGCTTTCGGCCAGCTGAGAAAAGTGGCGGATTCTCGTGAGGCGTATAACATCTGTCCTCAAAGACTGCTTCATGATGACCACTACCACTCTGTCAAGAGTGTAACGACAAAGAAGAAAGAAGATTAGCTTGCGTTATATGAATCGGTTTGCGTCTTCCTGATCAGCTTGATTTGGTTTTGGTTGGTTGATGGCATCAAGTTGGTATTGTATCATGGAGACCACGTACTGGTAAGCGCAACGTAGGACGGCCTCCTGCCCGCTGGACCGACGATCTGAAAAGGATCGCTGGTAGGGGCTGGATATGGAAGGCGGGGGACCGTTTATTGTGGCGCGCTCTTGTCACAACTGTGGACGTCTATAGGCTGATTAAGATTGTATATTCACGAGTTATTGCCACAAAGCTTAAGTAAAATTTGTAATCACAACAACTTGCCCGAAAATCTAACTATTGTTAAATAGAATAAACCAAGCTGTAATAACAATGTAGGTATATACACATTAGAAAAAAGTGAGCCCAATATGGCACGATGGAGCAAGAGATCGATGCCTTATTTGAGGCTAAACTTTGACTTAGGTGACGATTAGGAGACGTGGAGATTGAATGGTGACATACATAGGTATGGTTTAGTCCAACATTTTATTTTTTGACGACCTCCGTGGCGCAGTGCATGCGCTGTCGCATTATAAAGTTGGACGTCCTGGGTTCGATTCCCGGCTCGAGTCTGGTCTGGTGAGAGGCTTCGGCCGTGGCTAGTTACCACCCTACCAACAAAGACGTGTTACGAAGCGATTAAGCGTTCCGGCACGATGTCGCGTGGAAACCAATTAGGGGCGTGGGTTTACCATACTCCTAACAGGTGAGCCTGCTACCATCCTAGATAGCATCATCACTTACCACCAGGTGATATAGCAGTCAAGGGCTAACTTGTAGTGTGTAATAAAATAACATAATCCTCGGGGATCGCGGAGTGAGCACACGTCCTGATGACATTATGCTAATGATGGAGATGTATTATTCCTGAGTATAAGAGTAGTGTCTCGGTAGTTTTAAGAGGTGGCGTTTTCAGCAGTGATACGAGTATAATCGTCAGGGTAGTGAAGAATGTGCTTGGGTGAAGATGAAAGAATCGCTTAAATCCAAAAAGGCCCAAATGTTCAATAGCTCAATTTAATAGCATGCTTTCGTGCTAGTATTGTGGCCATAGCCTTAAGCTACGACGAGTAAGAAACACTCTCAAGAGTTTTGTAACGTTCCCAAAATAAAAAGTAAAATCGATACTGGATTTCGAGTTTCATTGAATAAACTTATTGCTCCCCTGACCTCCTTCCACTTTATTGTTAGTCGCTGGGCATTCTAAGTTGTATTGCTTTGTGATAGGGTTCAAGATTGACTTTGTAGGTGATATCGGCCACCTATTGTTGTAAGCCCTTTGTTACTAGTGCTATACTTGTGATAATATATTCGTACACTATTCTTTAGTTTCCATATTCTGCGTTCTTTTACTTGGAAGGCGTTGAATTGTATTTATCGTGATCGTTGGTGGAGTGATGAAGGGTGGTTATTTACTTGCCATTATTTACAACTACAACTAGAACTAGAAGCGGTGATAGCCTAGTGGTTAGGGTGTCAGCCTCCTAATCAGAGGTCGGCGGTTTGAATCCGGGCACGCACCTCTAACTTTTCGGAGTTATGTGAGTTTTTAAAAATTAAAATATCATTGCTTCAACGGTGAAGGAAAACATCGTGAGGAAACCTGCACGCCTGAGAGTTCTCCATAATGTTCTCAAAGGCGTGTGAAGTCTACCAATCCGCACATGGCCAGCGTGGTGGACTATGGCCAAACCCTTCTCATTTTGAGAGGAGACCCGTGCTCTGTAGTGAGCCGGTAATGGGTTGATCATGATGAAACCATACCTATGTATGTCACCATTCGATCTCCACGTCTCCTAATCGTCACCTACGTCGAAGTTTAACCTCAAACTACGTTTTTTGTCCGTATTGTCAGATACTTTATATAATTGATTAGTTTTTGATACTCGTCATTTAAAATAATATTTGAATCATCACGAATTTGTACAAGCTTTGTCCGCAGATTCGTTTTGCTCATTTTGTTTAAATACGTCAACAGAATAACTATCAAAGAAATAGGTTATTTTATAACCAGTAAATCCTTAAAGAAATCTAAAATAACCAGTAAATCCTTTTGATATTTGTTGGATTGATAGGATAAAGTTTGTGTCGAAAGTGTTAATTAAAGTTCGCAGTTAAGGCGGGTATCCAACCATTTTGATTAATTGTCAGCCTTTAATGAAACATTCGTTCCAATAACCAAAAGTTTTGCGTTAATAAGCTGTTTACATTATATTTGCATAAATAATATTGTATTAGAATAATTATATTTAATAATTTAATTGTTATAATGATCATTAGATTTTGTATTCATCCGTAGATTTTGTAGACCTCCGTAGCGCAGCGCGGGCCGGAGCCTCCGAAGTCTGGTCTGGTGAGAGGCTTCGGCCATGGCTATTTAACACCGTACTGACAAAGACGTGTCGCCAAGCGAATTTAGTGGCACGATATCGCGTATTAACCAGGAGTGTGGGCTTACTTAGCCCACTACCATCTTAGACTGCATCATCAATTACCATCAGGTGAGATTGCCGTCAAGGGCTAACTTGTAGTGTATAAAAAAAAAACAGTTTAGCTGCTAAGCTGTTAAGCTGCACATAGAATATAAAGGTTTTCTTTAAATCCATCCAACCATTACGGGTTGCAATTCCGGCAGTACATTTTGTCCGTTTGCATGATGCATGCTATATCTGGGCAAAACTTGATTAAAATTGGTTCAGCATTTTCGGTAATTGAACAGCGATTCAAAATTAAGATATCACGCACGAACAAAGATAGCATATATATCACTGCGTTAGATTTAATGTGATTCCATGTCTTTCTTCGACATATACCTACTCATGTATCACGACCGAATCAAAGAATACCAGTTTCTTACGATAAAAAGAGTATACCTTCTAAATAAGGTTATGGAGCATATTTTTAAGCATCTCCATCACAAAGACGATTTCGTTCTAAGCAGACGAATTAAAGATGAAAAGAGGGCCATTTTTTTTATGAATCTGTTCCAAAAAATATTATAATTTTATTATTAATGAATAGAAGCAGGCGTTAATTTGCGGAAGTCCATGATAAACAATAAACAGCAAAGTAAAGTCCACTTACTTACTTACTTTACTTTTCGCGCTTGTGAAGTTAACATCTCCTGAGGATGATCCGGTGTCGGGTCGAAACGTGCGTAGAGGTTCTAGTGGAAGATTTTGTGTGGTGTTATATTATACAAATCTCCCGGTTGTCGGCGGAATATAGCAAATTATACTTGCTGTTTATTGTTTAATTTTATTATTATTATATCGTTTCCAAAAAGTTATATTTTTAAATCGCATTATATTATTATATTAATATAACTTTCTCACGCAAACGAAGCACATTTCTATGTGCAGCGTACGATGTTACGACTTTTTGAGAGAACTTTATACAATACCTTGTTATTTTTAATAATGTACCTCGCACACTTGATATTATTCTCGAAAGCTCGTATTGACATGCGCACGAAATAATTACTTAACAACACTTCTATGTGTTACCTTTTGTATATGACTAGCTGGTGCCCGCGACTTCGTCTGCGCAGGATTAATATTTCAAGTAGCTTGTAATAGCACGGCGTAGAAACGAACTAACATTATGACATTAAAATTTTAACGCAGATAGTAGATTTTTTTCCTACTTTTACATGACACTTATCGTCATATTTTGGACAATTCACACAATCCTACTTACATTATAAACGCAAAAGTTTGTAAGTATGGATGGATGGATGGATGGATGTTTGTTTGTTCCTCTTTCACATAAAAACTACTGAATGGATATTCATGAAACGTTACAGTAATATAGGCTATAAATGAGAATTACACAAAAAATAAATTACTTTATTACTTACAAACTTTCGCGTTTATAATATATACGTATCTGAGGCTAAAGGTGTGCCGATTAGAGATTTAGCGTTCTCGTACGCTTCTTGAATCGCTGCAAGATAAGGCAGTATAGCTATAGTAATAGCTTAAACAGTAAATAACTGCCCCTCCAGGGGACATGACGTCAACGGCTTCCTTCCAATTTAAAAAAAAAATGCGAATTACCATCCTAAGCCTTTTAATGTAAAGTTATTTGGAGCTTAGACCCTCCACGTTGACTTAAGTCAACGTGGAGGGTCTAAGCTGTGAGCAGGCGGATTGGGCTCATAATCGAAGAGTATGTTCATACACATTTGCTTTAAGACCTATTCAGGGTGAAAGGTAACAAGTTAGTAAAAACTTCGTGAATAAGTTAAATTTAATGCCTTCATTATCTTCTTATATCGCATCATGTTCAACACACTCTCGGCGGCCTCTTCTCAATATGAGAAGGGCTTGGCCATAGTCCACCACTGGCTAAGTGCGGGATTGGCAGACTTTACACGCTTTGAGAACATTATGGAGAACTCTCAGGCGTGCAGGTTTCCTCACGATGTTTTACTTCACCGTTGAAGTAAGTGATATTTTAATAGCTTTAAAACGCACGTAACTCCGAAAAGTTAGCGGTGCGTGCCAGGGATCGAAACTACGACCTGTGATTAGGAGGCAGATGGCCTAACCACTAGACTATTACAGCTTCGCATATCGTATATGATTGTCAATTTTTTGCACGCAATGTATCGCGAACAATGCGACCCGTTCCCCCTTCGCGATTTACGTAGGTAGTAGGTTACGCATCGATACGGAATCAAAGAGGCGTAGATACTTACGTAGGTTATACAATACTCATTTCCTATTTCATATACTATTCGCTCCCGCTGTTAGATTTCCTCAATTCTACAGGTACTTCTACGGTCGCTTTCTAAGGATAACAAATATTCTATAACCCCTTTACAGATGCGAGCGACCCCCCATGCGAGCTAAACTCCATGCTAAATTTCGTCAAGATGCGTGCAGCAGTTGAAGTCAACATAGCTAACAAACACATGGACACGATAACGTGAAATAATTTTTAAAACTATAAGTTTAAAAATCAAGTCTAGGTAACTAATCTTGGACTTGAACGTTTCACATTTTCTATTACATTATAATCTTGTTATTACTTTGTAAAAAAAAGCTGTGATAGCCTAGTGGTTAGGACATCCACCTCTTAATTAGAAGGTGGGGGTTCGAACCCGGGCACGCACCACTAACTTTTCGGAGTTATGTGCGTTTTTAAGCGATTAAAATATCATTTGCTTCATCGGTGAAGGAAAACATCGTTAGGAAACCTGCATGCCTCAGAGAGTCCATAATGTGACTAGTGTGAATATGTGACTATGGCCAAACCCTGCTCATATTGGGGGGAGACCCGTGCTCTGTCAATACAGAGCACGGGTCTCCCCCCAATATGAGCAGGGTTTGCATCATCATTAGGAACAATCCATTCTGTTCCTAATGATGATGATGATGATGAACCATTAAATGCTACAAACTTTGATAGAACCTTACGCGCCAAAAGTTCTAATGATACAACAAAGTATTCGACTGCTTCAATTTATTGTTTGTTATATGGTGCTAATTTCAGTTTTCATTAAATTTTTAAGGTTTTACATTTCAGCTTAAAACGACCTCGATGGGTTGATTTATTTCTTTGAATACGGAAAACCTTTTAAATTAAAATCTGGCTTCCAAGCCCGGTCTATAAGCACCGTTGTATGACACCTCAAACCTAATCTTGTTTTGTTTGAGTGTGATGGGATTGATTAAGTAAACAGTAGGTATTACACCTAACTTTATATTTGTATTTCTATAATTGGTTATATTAAACTTTTGCTGTGCAGTCAATTAGAATTACAATTAGATATAGAATATGTAACTAAGTAAGATTTAATTTTAAGAATTGTAATTTGTTAAGATTGCCAAATAAAATAATATAAACAGCCAGATTCCGGATATTATGTCGCAAGTACACGCCGTTATCAGTGGTGTCCCTATGTCTAAGCTATACATATACAAGTCAATTACTCTACACACAGTTAGGCAATCGGCCAAGCTGTATGTAGAAACAGGTCATGTATATGTTGAGATGAGATTAACAGCTTTCTTGATATATTATGTGAGGAACTGTGTTAGAATATATATTACATTGGAGCATTGGTTATATCCTACTAATATTATAAACGCGAAAGTTTGGTTATGGATGGATGTTTGTTACTATTCGACGTAAAAACTACTGAATGGATTTAAATGAAACTTTACAATAATAACATACATAAGAATAACACATAGACTACGATTTATAAAGATATTGTGTGAATTGTCCAAAATATAAAATAAATTGTCGCAGTGCGTGCGCTTGTCACATTATAAAGTTGGTGGTACTGGGTTCGATTCCGGGCTCGAGTCTGGACTGGTGTGAGGCTTTAGCCGTCGCTAGTTACCACCTTACCGACAAAGCGATTTAGCGTTCCGGCACGATGTCGCGTAGAAACCAATTAGGAGCGTGGGTTTACCACACCCCTAACAGGTTAGCCCGCTACCATCCTAGACGGCATCATCATTTACCACCAGGTGAGATAGCCATCAAGAGCTAACTTGTAAGTATAAAAAAAATAGTCGCTTGAGAAGCTCGTTGATAGCTAGTTCAACTGTAGATTGGCATTTACGAGTGGAAATGCGAGACTTCTTAAATAATAATAATTCTTTTTTACGGACACGGTCCATAGTGTTAGTAATACATCTTAACCTATGTTAGTACCTACAACTAAAAACACTTCTGATAACGCAATCGACTTATTCTACTCAAACTTAAAAATACATTTTAACACCTACTTGCCCCCCTCCACCCTGATGCTCGTGTGCACCTATTTTTTATCTTGGTGGAAAAGCTTTATTGCTACCTCCGTCCCTTGAACAGGACTAGAGGTTATGTGGGACTCCCTAGGGGGTATACCCAAACTAAAAACCACCACGGCGTGTCCTGTACTAGCCTGTACGCAAAAGTACAGAAAAGGGTGTTGGTACTTCTCACTAGCCTGCTCATAGAATTTGCGGATGATGGTATAAAAATCCTCCACACGTCTTAAAACTGAGCTTATTCGGTCTATTCATTTAATCAAGAGTTAATTGATTGCGAACAATCCGCAATCAGCACCAGAGTTGAAGACTCCCTACGCTATTGCCAAACCAAGGTTTTTAATAACAAAATGATCAGAGGTCGACTATGTTAACACTTACCAAGTTCAGATCCACATACGCGCGGTATTATTTCCAAGATGGCGGAGCAAGAGGCGTCTTCGAAGCAAAGCTGCCTTGCGAGCAGACAGTTCAGGATAGCCATCGTCCCTTTTATACCCGGCCCTGAAAAGAGGAGGAGATAGCTTAGTAAGAATCAATGGTGAAAAATATGGCCCATATACATATAGGATAGGTAATGTATATATAGGATTAACAGGGGCGTTTCCGTCGGTAATTTTGGTAGACGAGGGTAGTTTCAAGAGCAGACTATACGCTCCACCAAGTACGACTATGCACTACCGCGTCTCGACCACCGATCCGAATCGACCGAATGCAATGAATGCAATACCGTCATATAAAAAAGAACAACTTACTTAAAACCCTACTGGCAAAGCCATATTAAAAATCTATATAATAAATCATTGTTTCGTTTATAAATCAGTGCTAATTTACACGTTTGCCGTATATTAAAAAAAAAAAAGCAAAAAGGTATTATGAGTTTAACCGAATAATAAGCTTAAAGCTTAATTTTCTATAATCCTCTAAAAACAGTTGCCTGTTTTTCGCGGTGTTATTATAATTCAATTAACTAATTAACTATTAATCCGTACCTATACGCTGCTAAAGCAGTAACGTAACCAAAAAATAAAATTCATGTTTGTAGGTAAATCGTGAAAAATCGTTTGTACCACATATTAATGACTAGCTATTGCCCGCGACTTCGTCTGCGTAGAATTGCTGATTTACCGTGAGATTGAGGTTTTCAGTGCGGCCAATACCCTGCTTCAGAAAGTAAGCTACAGGCAAATGTCAAATTGCCGATTTTCATGCCTCTAAATTATAAAAACATAGGACTATCATACAAACTTCAAACCCCTATTTTATGCCCTTCAGGGTACGGGCCGGAAGCACGGGGCTCTGTCCTTTCGCCTTGTGCAGATCCTCTCGGGGCATGGTTGCTTCGGGAGGTATCTGTGCAAGGTCGCAAGGCGGGAGCTCACGGAGAAGTGCCATGAGTGTGGCTACGCTCAGGACTCGGCGCAGCACACGCTGGAGTCGTGCGTCCAGTGGTCGGTCCAGCGAGCCCAACTCGTGGCACAGGTGGGGCCAGACCTTTCGCTGCCCGCCGTGGTCCGCACCATGGTGGCCAGCGAGACGTCTTGGGCTTCCGCCGCCTCCTTCTGCGAGGAGGTGATGACACAGAAGGAGGCGGCAGAACGACGCCGGGAGAATGACGCAGACGCGCACCCTCTCCGGCGTCGTAGGGCGGGGCGCAGGCGAAGGGTGCACGATCGCCGCCTGCCCCCCTGACGAGGAGCTCCGGGTGATGGATGAGAGGCATCCCCACCCGTCGAGCCTTATCCTCGGGTCGTGAGGCGCGTCCATTGGTCCTGGCGCGCCTCGGACGGAGTTAGGGGGCCTCTATCATAGGCCTCCCGTGGAGGGTCTGCCTCGGCGGACGCCGCTGTCTGGGTTGCGGTCGAGTGCACTAGTGTTCCCGTGACCCAGCCACCAGGCGACGCGAAGGAACATCGCTGGGTTTTAGTGGGTATTCTGGTCGCCAGTAAACTGGCCACCAGGGAGTCCCACATACCCCGTCGGAAGCGGCGCAGTCTTGCCTGCATCGCTTCCGGAGGGGATGCGTAAACGCATTTCCCAGCGGAAAAAAAAAAAAAAAAAAAAAAAAAAAAAAGGGTAGATTTGGATGAAAAAAAAAATTCTAACCTGATACTTACGTCCTAAAAGAAACCTATTTTAAAAATTTCAAGCTTGTAGACTTAATAATAAAAAAAATCTGCAAAAACTATAATCACCTATTTTACCACCCTTAAAAGGTACTATATAAAAAAATTTATGTACATGTTTTTTATTTTTCTCTTCATCTTAATGCAAATTTTTGTGTCTCCAACTCCAAAAACAAAGGATTTTCATACAAACTTCCAACCCGTATTTTACCCCATTTTTTATTTAATGGTGGAATTTCCAAATATCCTTCTTGGCTGACATCTCTTAACTATCAACTACATACTTGCTAAATTATAGCTTTATACGTACAATGGTTTTTGAGATCTCGTGTTTAATCAGTAAGTATGTAAGTAAGTGACCTTTCGCTTTTATATATATAGAAGATAGATTGTGTGAATTGTTCAATATATGACAATAAGTGTTAAACAATAAACAGCAAGCAAACTTTGCTTTTCGCGCTTGTGATGTCAACATCTCCTGAGGATGATCCGGTGTCGGGTCGAAACGTGCGTAGAGGTTCTAGTGGAGTATTTTGTGTGGTGTTATATTATACAAATCTCCCGGTTGTCGGCGGAATATAGCAAATTATACTTCCTGTTTATCGTATATATAGATTTTACAACTAAAACCACTTTCACATTTACGTCTAACATAATATCATTAGTCAAGCGTACAATTTGATCAAACGACATTCAGAAATGGATCACCGAAGACAGCAATTAATGTAAAAAAAAACAAAAACAACGCAAACAATACAAAACCGTTTCCAAACGAACGTGATGTTACATATTCGTCAAATTATAAATGTAAACGCACGCACGTACGTTCGAAATTAAAATAATTAATATAAACGTTCCAAAAACATTATCCTAATAAATCAAATTGATCTGTAAACAAGCTCGCTATTTCATTATTCATGAACGCGTCGCCCACGGCCCTTTTGGCCCGATACCACTGAACGTTCGAAATTCAAAAAGACGGATTATGCCAGTTTGTTTTTTTTTTTTATATATCATAGATATGTACACTGGCATGGGTTATGGTTGTTTTAAACATCCGTTTTCAAAAAGTCATATTAATTAAACGTGAGCTTTTATGCGATATTTACGTTGTATATATTATATCGGCGAGAAACCTCAATATACATCGACATTCTAAAGTACATTTTTTTTTCGGACTGTATATTAGCTGTACAAACCCTATTGGTTGCCACAGCGTAACCGGGCTGTATGAAGTACTGTGTGTCCGCGTGTATACGAGTGTGCCGCGAACGTTGATAAATTGTCGTTTAATTGAATTTTACACTAATTTTACCAATAGTAAGTTTCTGTAGTGATTAGATTTTGTCACAAAGAGGGAGGTATGTGTGCGAGGTTGCAAGGCGGGAGCCCACGGAGTACGCCCAGGACTCGGCGCAGCACACGCTGGAATGAGATCAGGTTGTGAGCGAGACGTCTTGGGACCCTCGCCGTAGTGTCCCTCTGCGAGAAGGCAGCTCAGGTCAGGAAACCAGGCCCATCGCAGGGGTTTATTGGAGGCAACATAGGATACTTTTTATTAAAAAAAAAAAAATCTTTACTAGAGATACAAAAACTATATTTAAAAAAAAATCTTGTTGTAATGATCTCTGATACATATCGCTTCAATGCGAGCGAAGTAGAAACTAGTATTACATATATAACACACAATGTGTAAAAATTTAAATGGATAGATTGTTATGAAATTATGAGAGAAACACAAATGTTGTACAAATCTAAACTAATCAGTATTAACACGTTGGTATTTGAATTTCTATATTTCCTCCAACGAGCAAACAGAAAGCGGTTATCTAGAGTAAATTAATAGCTAGTGCACACTAGCAACTGAATAGACTGCAGTAAATGATTAGCGACGGAACTGTCCAGTTTTTGAGTATGATATGACGACTGTAGACACTCTCAGCGCTGATTTATATTATGTTAAGACTATATGAGATGGTCAGCCAAAATAATATGCTATCGAACTTCACGCGGTTTGATTTAGTTTTCAACTAACTTGAAACTCGAACAAACACACTTTTTATTTAAAAAAAAAAAATATTTACTAGAGATACAAAAACTAGATTAAAAAAAAAAATCTTGTTCTAATGATCTCTAATACTTATCGCTTTAATGCGAGCGTAGTAGAAACTAGTATAACATATAACACACAATGTGTAAAAATTTAAATGGATAGATTGTTATGAAATTATGAGAGAAACACAAATGTTGTACAAATCAAAACTAATCAGTATTAACACGTTGGTATTTGAAATTCTATATTTCCTCCAACGAGCAAACAGAAAGCGGTTATCTGGAGTAAATTAATAGCTAGTGCACACTAGCAACTGAATAGACTACAGTAAATGATTAGCTATGGCACTGTCCGGCTTTTAAGTATGATATGACGACTGTAGACACTTTCAGTGCTGATTAATATTGTATTAAGACTATATGAGATGGTCAGCCAAAATAATATGCTATCGACCTTCACGCGGTTTTATTTAGTTTCCAACTAACTTGAAACTCGAACAAACACACTTTTTATTTAAAAAAAAAATCTTTACTAGAGATACAAAAAGTATATTATAAAAAAAATCTTGTTCTAATGATCTCTAATACTTATCTCTTCAATGCGAGCGAAGTAGAAACTGGTATTACAAATATGACACACAATGTGTAAAAATTTAAATGGATAGATTGTTATGAAATTATGAGAGAAACACAAATGTTGTACAAATCTAAACTAATCAGTATTAACACGTTGGTATTCGAAATTCTATATTTCCTCCAACGAGCAAACAGAAAGCGGTTATCTGGAGTAAATTAATAGCTAGTGCACACTAGCAACTGAATAGACTACAGTAAATGATTAGCTACGGCACTGTCCGGCTTTTAAGTATGATATGACGACTGTAGACACTTTCAGTGCTGATTAATATTGTATTAAGACAATATGAGATGGTCAGCCAAAATAATATGCTATCGACCTTCACGCGGTTTTATTTAGTTTTCAACTAACTTGAAACTCGAACAAACACACTTTTTATTTAAAAAAAAAAATCTTTACTAGAGATACAAAAAGTATATTATAAAAAAAATCTTGTTCTAATGATCTCTAATACTTATCTCTTCAATGCGAGCGAAGTAGAAACTGGTATTACAAATATGACACACAATGTGTAAAAATTTAAATGGATAGATTGTTATGAAATTATGAGAGAAACACAAATGTTGTACAAATCTAAACTAATCAGTATTAACACGTTGGTATTCGAAATTCTATATTTCCTCCAACGAGCAAACAGAAAGCGGTTATCTGGAGTAAATTAATAGCTAGTGCACACTAGCAACTGAATAGACTACAGTAAATGATTAGCTATGGCACTGTCCGGCTTTTAAGTATGATATGACGACTGTAGACACTTTCAGTGCTGATTAATATTGTATTAAGACTATATGAGATGGTCAGCCAAAATAATATGCTATCGACCTTCACGCGGTTTTATTTAGTTTCCAACTAACTTGAAACTCGAACAAACACACTTTTTATTTAAAAAAAAAATCTTTACTAGAGATACAAAAAGTATATTATAAAAAAAATCTTGTTCTAATGATCTCTAATACTTATCTCTTCAATGCGAGCGAAGTAGAAACTGGTATTACAAATATGACACACAATGTGTAAAAATTTAAATGGATAGATTGTTATGAAATTATGAGAGAAACACAAATGTTGTACAAATCTAAACTAATCAGTATTAACACGTTGGTATTCGAAATTCTATATTTCCTCCAACGAGCAAACAGAAAGCGGTTATCTGGAGTAAATTAATAGCTAGTGCACACTAGCAACTGAATAGACTACAGTAAATGATTAGCTACGGCACTGTCCGGCTTTTAAGTATGATATGACGACTGTAGACACTTTCAGTGCTGATTAATATTGTATTAAGACAATATGAGATGGTCAGCCAAAATAATATGCTATCGACCTTCACGCGGTTTTATTTAGTTTTCAACTAACTTGAAACTCGAACAAACACACTTTTTATTTAAAAAAAAAAATCTTTACTAGAGATACAAAAAGTATATTATAAAAAAAATCTTGTTCTAATGATCTCTAATACTTATCTCTTCAATGCGAGCGAAGTAGAAACTGGTATTACAAATATGACACACAATGTGTAAAAATTTAAATGGATAGATTGTTATGAAATTATGAGAGAAACACAAATGTTGTACAAATCTAAACTAATCAGTATTAACACGTTGGTATTCGAAATTCTATATTTCCTCCAACGAGCAAACAGAAAGCGGTTATCTGGAGTAAATTAATAGCTAGTGCACACTAGCAACTGAATAGACTACAGTAAATGATTAGCGACGGCACTGTCCGGTTTTTGAGTAAGATATGACGACTGTAGACACTCTCAGCGCTGATTAATATTATATTAAGACTATATGAGATGGTCAGCCAAAATAATACGCTATCGACCTTCACGCGGTTTTATTTAGTTTTCAACTAACTTGAAACTCGAAGAAACACACTTTTTATTTAAAAAAAAAATCTTTACTAGAGATACAAAAACTATATTAAAAAAAAAATCTTGTCCTAATGATCTCTAATACTTAGTATAACACATAACACACAATGTGTAAAAATTTAAATGGATAGATTGTTATGAAATTATGAGAGAAACACAAATGTTGTACGAATCTAAACTAATCAGTATTAACACGTTGGTATTCGAAATTCTATATTTCCTCCAACGAGCAAACAGAAAGCGGTTATCTAGAGTAAATTAATAGCCAGTGCAACTGAATAGACTATAATAACAGATTAGCGACGGCACTGTCCAGTTTTTGAGTATGACGACTGTAGACACTCTCAGCGCTAATTAATATTATATTAAGACTATATGAGATGGTCAGCCAAAATAATATGCTATCGACCTTCACGCGGTTTTATTTAGTTTTCAACTAACTTGACACTCGAACAAACACACCTTTATGTTCTCATAAGACCGGAAGTTAACAAAACAATGTCAGTTTGTGATTACATAAATATTAAATTGAGTTTATAATTTAATAACTATTTTCATTATTGCTGTTTATTATTTAAATACATTAGTTCTAATAAAAAGTTTTAAAAAATGATATTCATATTCTGTGCATGATACAATCAAATATCAAAAAGTAATTATGTGTAGATCATTTTGTTATTAATTTAAAAGGACAACATTTTTTTTAATAAAAAATAAAAGTAAGAATGTATTAATTATAAAGGAAATGTATTCAACATCTAGTTGAAGGTTGGTAAAAATTATGGTGTTTTCCTTGAACAGGTGTAGGAATAATAATGAAAGGTAGATTAATAGTTTATTCTTTTGTATTTAAATTTGACGAGCTGAATCTATTTAAAGTAAAGCGAAGTGGTAATTCCCATACTGAATTAAATTATTTCGATGACAGCTGTTCTTTTAAATTATATTTTTTTCCCCCAAAATTTAAAAAAAATATTTACTATCACGGTCCTTTTTACGAATGGTTTTTAAAAGAGTTCTTATTCCCTGAAACACGCAAGGATTTTTTATTTGTATAGAAAAAGATGGGTTAATACTAGTGGTCGTTAGACATCTAACATGATATAGTTGATAATTTGTGAAATTGGGAAGCTGATGATAGACCCAAGGCTACAGTCACAAATTATCAACCATATCTTGTTGGGAGTAAGCTTTTCACAGGTTAAAATTATTTTTGTACCAAATTTGTGTTAACAAACGCCTTGATGGCAATCTCACCCGATGCTAAATGATGATGCAGTCTAAGATGATAGCGGGCTAACCTGTTAGGGGTATGGTAAAAATACTTCTAACTAAAGATAGACCATACGCTAAATTGCTCGGCGACACGTCAGTAGGGTGGTAACAAGCCACGACCGAAACCTCCCACCAGGCCAGACTCGAGCCGGGCCGAGCCACTCCGGAAGCGACGCTGGCAAGACTGCGCAGCTTCCGACGGGGTATGTGGGACTCCCCTAAGCCAGACTGGCGACCAGAATACCCATAAAACCCAGCGATGCTACTTCGCATCACCTGGTGGCTGGGTCACGGGAACACTTGTGCACTGGACCGCAACCCAGCCAGCGGCGTCCGCTCAAGCGGACCCTCCACGGGAAGGTATCTACATACTAAAATATACTGAGATAAATGGAAATAGGTAACACATATAATTTAATTTTCATATATATAAAAATCACTGTTGTACATTTTGTGGTATATAATTGGCTAAGCGGGATTTGAGTAAAAAAAAAACCTTAAGCATTTAAGGCATATCGCGGTTGTATGCGAAAGCTTTCCCGTGGCTCCACCATACAGCGGTGAGTAGTACTCGTAACACGTGGGGGTTTTAGTCAGTAGGAGTCTAACATAACCTCTGTGCTTCCCCGTGGCGCAGAGGTATCCATGAGGATTTACCCACGATAAAAAAAAGCATTTAAGGCATTCCGCTATAGATTTACATAATATTCGCGAATTTACAAAGTATGCTCCGTTAACAGACAGCCAGATAGAAATATGGATAAAGTGACCTCGAATTGCTTGGTTAATAATTCAGTTGTATTAAGACAGTCGCGTCGTTACGTAACGTGCGCGCAAATCCAACGTAGTAGAATATTCAAAGCCGCGTGCATTCATGGGCGGGTCGATACGAATCTCGGCTGTTTCGAAAGCGAAGATATTTTCAACGGCGTCGGCTCCAATTATACTTATACAGCCTGTTTCAACTCCACGCTACATTAATTTGCTTTTAGTGGAGTTACCGATTTAGTTTTTGATATTTTGTGCCGAGCTCGCGTATTTAAAGTAACAGGCATTACCGCATTCAATGAATATTTATACTGGGCTACTCGAATAGATGGATGGAAATGGATTTATTAGAATTCCGTCCATTTTTTATATATATTAAAAGGGGTCTATAGTTAAAAGTTTTTATTAAATAACAGCTGTTTGACGTCCGCAAGGTTTTGTATTGTTTTTTGTTCATTTAATTTCTCAGGTGCAATCTATTTGCCCATAAAGTTTTATAGATTCTGATTAATTGTCTAAGTATAATAAGGTAAGGTAACAGAAAGCGGTGATAGCCCAGTGGTTAGGGCGTCAGCCTCTAATCAGAGGTCGGCGGTTCGAATCCGGGCACGCACCTCTAACTTTTCGGAGTTATGTGCGTTTTTAAAAACAATTAAAATATCACTTGCTTCAACGGTGAAGGAAAACATCGTGAGGAAACCTGCACGCCTGAGAGTTCTCCATAATGTTCTCAAAGGCGTGTGAAGTCTGCCAATCCGCACATGGCCAGCGTGGTGGACTATGGCCAAACCCTTCTCATGTCGAGAGGAGACCCGTGCTCTGTAGTGAGCCGGTAATGGGTTGATTATGATGAATAAGGTCACACAAATGCAATTTCATTCCGTTTCTTTATATAAGTAGCTAATGAATGAAATTTAATATTTATGAGTATCTATTAATTAGATTAGATTAGATTTAGAGAAACGATTATGCCACAGAGGATCATTCAACATAGGGGTAATAGTTTCTTAAGGTGTATTGGTTTAACTCACGAGATTTTACATGAATCAGAGTGTTACATGAATCTTGAATTAAGCGAAAGCGCTATGGATACCGAAGACGAAGAAAGCATTACCCCCATCGTTGAAACCTCTCTTTTTCACAATATATTATTTTCTCAAGACACCTGTTAAATAGTTTTGAATGCAATTTTCCTTAATCTATGGTTATTAATCGAAGCGTGATAGCCAAATTATAATGAGCAAAGATTAGAGGTTCTACTTCTTCTTCTTAAGGTGCCTCTCCAACTAGTGAAGGTTGGCAGTCAGAATGGCATATTTTGCCTTGTCTCTCGCGAGGCTGAAAAGCTGGGCGGCACTCGCGATCCCAGTCCACTCCCTGATGTTTCGCAACCAAGACTTCTTCTTGCGACCGACGCGCCTTTTTCCCGCTACTTTGCCCATCATTATAAGTTGCAGGAGCCTGTATCTGTCATGCCTAAGCACATGCCCCAGATAAGCAACTTTTTTCTTTTTGATAGTCTTCCAAAGTTCGCGGTTACAACTAACACGTCGCAAGATCTCCTCATTGGTCACCTTTTGGGTCCATCTGATCTTTAACATCCGTCGATAAGCCCACATCCCAAATGCCTACAGATTTTAGATTGTAGATTTGTAGATTGGTACGTCAAGCTAGCCAAAGCCCGCTAAGGTTCTACAGATGTTGCTTATTCAAATCACATTACTGCCCATGTGCGTAATGGATATACGTGCAACATTATAACCCTGCTAAATATAATGACGTATTTTACTTATAGATATTGTCATAACCATCGCATTATAGATTATTAATATTGTGTGTCCAATCATAAGCGCATTATAAAGGATAATTTCAACAAAGATTATTTTGAATTTGTCAGTTGGCTGTATCTCACGAACCGTAATGGGCAGGGTTGAAATTTACATAGCTATTGCGGCTATAATAAATTGCTATATTATTTCTTTAGCACAGTTATTACTCCAGTCTAGAATTGTTTTAAAATTCTGATATTTTTATTAAGTTTTCACTCCCAAACCACTGAACCAATTTTTTTTACCAATGTCAAACTACATTAACAAATAACATTGGCTACATTTTACCCCCTTATTCATATGGGAACAGGAACTACACAGATGAAACCGCGGGGCGCAGCTATTTTAATATATTAAATAGTTAACCAATGTAACGAGTGCGCCAAATTGTCTATTTGCGCCATTATGGATTGGTACGTCAAGCTAGCCAAAGCCCGCCTTTTTTATGAAAACGAAAATATTCTGTGTACCACTTTTGTCTTTTCATTTTTCTATCTATTACATCATCATCATCATGGTCAACCCATTATCGGTACACTAGAGAGCATGCGTCTCTCAATATGAGAAGGGTTTGGCCATAGTCCACCACGCTGGCCATGTGCAGATTGGCAGACTTCACACACCTTCGAGAACATTATGGAGAACTCTCAGGCGTGCAGGCTTTCTCACGATGTTTTCCTTCACCATTGAAGCGGGTTATATTTAAATTTTTTTAAAACGCACATAACTCCGAAAAGTTAGAGGTGCGTGCCCGGATTCGAACCGCCGACCTCTGATTAGGAGGCTGATGCCCTAACCACTAGGCTATCACCGTTTCCTATCTATTACACCAAGATACATAAATATAGGTGGGTATTTATTATTTTACTACAGAATACTTAGATTGGGTCGGTCCATCAGGATCCCATGACCCGATCCCCCAGGGGATCTGTGATTAGGTCGAATCTGAATCCACACATTTGATATAAAATATAAAGAACAAACTGCCACTTTCGATATCGTAAGAGTATAAACTTTTCACAAAAGGTAAGAGCTGATATTGCAACTATTTAAATCGGGTAAAATCAAACGAATGGTCGGGGACAACCTTTTAAAACCAAAATGTCCTTTGGGAATGGTATGGTTAAAAGCGATTTTTCCAAACAATACCCAAAGGAGTTATCCTATTTATTTCAGAAAATCAGATTGTGAAATGAGGTGGTTAAAAGTGTCAAGACAGCGAATAAAATTAAGTTTTTCGTGGATAAAAACTATCATAGCAATAAAATGTATACTATAATAAAACAAAATTAAAATACACAATATAATAATGAAATTCTTAACAAAACGCAAAGTCTAGTCACCCTCGTCACCACCTTCTTCCTCTTCGTCAAATTCGCCTTCTTCCTCAGCAGTGGCTTCCTGGTACTGCTGATACTCTGATACCAAGTCGTTCATATTGCTTTCGGCTTCAGTAAACTCCATTTCATCCATCCCTTCACCGGTATACCAATGCAAGAATGCTTTACGTCTAAACATGGCCGTAAATTGCTCCGAAATTCGCTTGAATAACTCTTGAATAGCTGTAGAATTCCCAATGAATGTTGCAGACATCTTTAAACCGCGCGGTGGAATATCGCACACAGCGGTTTTCACATTATTGGGAATCCATTCAACAAAATAGGAAGAGTTCTTATTCTGTATGTTCATCATTTGCTCGTCCACTTCCTTCATTGACATACGCCCCCGGAAGACAGCAGCGACAGTCAAGTAACGACCGTGACGAGGATCGCAAGCAGCCATCATGTTTTTGGCATCAAACATCTGCTGTGTCAATTCCGGAACTGTTAAAGCCCGGTACTGCTGACTGCCACGAGAAGTTAATGGAGCAAAGCCAGGAATAAAGAAGTGAAGACGAGGGAATGGCACCATATTCACAGCAAGTTTACGCAAATCAGCATTCAGCTGACCAGGGAACCTCAGACAGGTGGTAACGCCAGACATTGTAGCCGAAACCAGATGGTTCAGATCTCCGTACGTCGGTGTGGTCAGTTTTAGTGTTCGGAAGCAAATATCGTACAAAGCTTCATTGTCGATGCAGTAAGATTCGTCAGTGTTTTCTACTAGCTGGTGCACAGAGAGTGTAGCATTGTAAGGTTCAACCACTGTATCGGATACTTTGGGAGAAGGGACAACGCTAAACGTGTTCATAATTCGGTCAGGGTACTCTTCTCTAATTTTTGAAATCAGAAGTGTCCCTAAGCCTGCTCCAGTACCCCCACCGAGAGAATGTGTTAACTGGAATCCCTGAAGACAGTCGCACCCTTCCGCTTCTTTCCTTACAACATCAAGAACAGAATCCACCAACTCTGCCCCTTCAGTATAATGTCCTTTAGCCCAATTGTTACCGGCACCTGATTGACCGAAGACGAAGTTGTCTGGGCGGAAAATCTGGCCGAAAGGTCCTGATCGGACAGAGTCCATAGTACCAGGTTCGAGATCCACAAGAATGGCTCGCGGTACATATTTGCCTCCAGTAGCCTCGTTGTAATACACGTTTATACGTTCCAACTGAAGGTCGGAGTCACCGTGGTATGTGCCAGTTGGATCGATGCCATGCTCGTCCGATATGACCTCCCAGAACTGGAAATGAAAGATTTATGTTACTGCATTGTTACACAAGAACACCTGCCGGTTTAGTTTTCTCTGTTAAAGTAGTTTTCTTTTATGGAGTCTATATGTAGAACTAATATTTTATTATGTTGTACCAAGGTCGTATAATGATTATAAAAGTTTTTATTAGTAACTAATTTAGGTATTTCTGCGCCTGTATATTAGTAAGATTGTAGATTTAGATATAACGGATGATAATTTGCCAAAATTTAAAAAAAAAAACTTCTTGTCGTCATATGGCTAATTCAATTAGTTTCTTTATATATATAGTATGTTTTTGTATGCGTTCTTTTTCTCTTAAGTAGTTTCTAAGCATGTTGTGGCAACATCTAAGTGGGTCTGCAGAATTGTTATATATATTACCTTTATACCTGTTGGTTGCCCATAAATAAATAAATAAAATGTTTTGTTTTGTTATTATCAATATTATTGCCGTCGGCCTACCGCGTACGCTAAATCTCGTATGAATTTATATTTTTACTTAATCTATACTTGATAAATATTTATTTTATTTTGCACGTTTGCATGAATAAAAATGTAATAAAAGTGCTTCTAAACAAGTAACAATCTTTTCACCTACGCTGTGCGTTTTGGATGCACATGATAATCTGTTTAAACAGATTTTTTTATGTCTTGTGTTAGAGATTATATTTAGTTAATTTAAATTCAAATAATCTTTATTCAAATAGTCCTTTAAAAGGCACTTTGGACGCGATAATTTACATACTTGTGATTTGATGGTGATAACTACATTCGTAAACTTAAAACTAAAGCTATGAGGGTTCCAAACTAATTTAATATTTATTTTACGTATATAAACTGACAATCTAGACACCAGTTCTCACTTCAAAGGAAAGATAACTACCATTTCTGACGTAATGTGAAAAAAAAAAACGCAGATGACGACGAGATTCAAAGAGTTAGTTGCCGAGTTTTAGAAAATATTATACAACGTCGTACATTTTTGTATCATTGATGATAGTTATTTTAAATTACTTGAAAGTAATTATAGAAACAAAAAAAGCTGAAATTATCTGACAAAATAGTTATCATTTCACCCAGTCGTATGTAACAAATTTTTGATGTAAAGTTAAGGACCATCTATATTGCTTTTCCTAGACGTTCGCTATAGATATTTAATAATGTATGTATTTAGTATGTATAAGTGTTGCGATTTCCCGTCTTTTACATCTGTGGGCTTCTTACAAAAAAGTGGCCTGCAAGAGATCGCTTTTAGTGATAAGGTCGTCTTTTGCTTTTATATTATGTTTTTTAAATTTTTCTTTTCTTTCTGTATGCAATAAAAAAATATATATGAATGAAATATATTTTTAAAAATAGTACAGTCAAGCACTGTACTATTTTTTGGGAGGGTTTTGAGCAAACTATGATTTCCTAAACCTAAAAACCTAGCCACCAGCCTAGCAGATACCGATTCACTCTAGATTTGAAAACCGGATCACTTTAATGATTGCGGTTCATAAAAGAAACGTGGAATTCATAAGACTTGTGTGTCCATGGTGTGTAAACTACGAAAACTTGCAAGCCCTAGCAAAAGCCAATCATAGCCAAAATAGTGTTTATTTAAAAAAAAATTCTTACCTTAGCACCGATTTGATTCCCGCACTGCCCAGCTTGTATATGCACAATTTCTCTCATCTTACTTAGGTACTTTTAATAATATTATTTACTTAAATAACACTTTACACCGTTCCGGAATATATCCACGACCAACTAGACAGATGGACTTCAAACAAATGCGAATTTTCAAAATGCTTTCCAATTCTCATGGTATTCTAATTTTGTATTTGAAAAAGTTTTTTTTTAGTTTTACTAAAGCGAAATAAGGTTACATATACTCCACATATGTAACCTTATTTTTTTGCGTATAAATCTTCGAAGTAAAACTTTTTTACAATATCCTATGGTGTGTTTACGCCCAGCGATGCGATGTTGCATTTTAATCATTTTCTGTGAAATTTTAGTTACACACAAATAATTTTTATTCTTATTTGTATTGTGAACGTTAACAGCTTAATTATAGCAATCCAATCTGAATAGAAAAGTTTTGAATCTGTATAAACGAGAGTAGTGGTCCATTCCGCTCCTATTGCCACTAAGCAATTCGTTGAGTTAACTTTGGTTCTTGCGTGGATCTCATTTCTGAGCTTTGTTTAGTGCAAACAAATATGGATCTTATGCTACAACAAATAAGATACATGCAAATTCATTAGCTCACGGCTAAAAGGTGACGTGAAACACATTAGTTAATTAATCTGATAGGTTTCATTCGGCATTCATTTGGCATGTGTGATAATTCCGCTGCCTGTACTTTCGTTGCACACACTCAGATCCCTACCGTATACACATTAGGGTTTGTGTGTGCGATGTGACATACTTTATAAGCTGTTATCGACCTTTCGGAAATGGCGGAGGTTTTGCATCCAATGCGTTTATTAGGTTTTTGGGAAGAGTGTCAAAAGGATCTTATCAATACTTCGATGAATCCATCTGTCTAACAGCAGGCCAAATGAATCGCAATAGTTTTAATTTTTACGGGTACTTCAAGGCCCATATCTGACGACCTCCGTGGCGCAGCGCGCGCGCTATCGCATTATAAAGTTAAGAGGTCCTGGGTTCGATTTCCGGCTCGAGTCTGGTGTGGTGAGAGGCTTCAGCCGTGGCTAGTTACCACCCTACCGACAAAGACGTGTCGCCAAGCGATTTAGCGTTCCGGCACGATATCGTGTAGAAACCAATTAGGAGTATGCCCCTAACAGGTTAGCCTGCTATCATTTTAGACTGTACCATCACTTACCATCAGATGAGATTGCCGTCAAGGGTAAACTTTTAGTGGATAAAAAAAACCCTAGATCAACCGGAAAATATAACTAGACTAAACTAGAATTTGTATATTCCGATTGTAGGTACTACAAGGTATGCCAAGAAAGGTGTCATTAAAGGTCACTGACCTGGAAATGGTGCTCCTACATTCAACCTGCGATCTGAGGTTTTAGTTTCTAGATTATTAACCTTAAGCGCTAAAGAGCAGACGCAGGTTGGAGTCTTAGCCTTCAAACCCTCACTCGCTAACCCTACTGTTACAAAGTTTCAGCTTTAATCAAAAACTACCTCTAAATTTCCAAAACCCTGTAGGGATATAAATCTAAACAAATACACACACTGAATGTATTACATACGGTTTATCGGGAGTTTGTCAAACTTAAATTAGCATATTGAAATAAATTAAACAACATTTGAACGTTGAATTTCAACTACACAAGCTTGTACTCGTAAAGTTCATTAGAAGTTCACAGATAAAAGCAAAAGGGTCTGTCTCATTCGTATAATTCATTATACTCCACCCAAAAAGCTACAATTCCCTTAAAACAGACAGGATACACGAAACCTTTATGCAAAATAGCAGACCAGAGGGTCCAAAAATATAAGGCCAGTTCACTATTAATTTCGTAGACACAGAGAGATGCTTTTTTTTTTCGCAAATTTGACAAAAACTGCATAGTCATACTTCAATACATACAAAATATCTTATTGTGCAATACTCACTTCTTGATGCGAACATAGCATGCACAAGATGGGGTAAAAACCGTTAAAAATAAAAACTTAAAATTAACCTAGATGATCATAAATAAAACAAAACACAAACAGGAAAAACAATCCTCAAAAACTAATTGTCGTTTCTTTTTATCTGAATACTAGGGATGCTATCACTATATGGCGGTGAGCATTCGCTGCGCTTGCCGTCGGCGATGGAAGGCCGGGTGCGAGTGTTCCTCTTCCACCTCTCTTGCTCCTGTGCCTTCGGAGGACTTGTGGGCGATGGAAGCGGGGTTGTCCATCAATCCTGGAACGGTCCTCAAGTTGGCTGGTGTGTTGTTGTTCCGGCATACCTCTAACAGGCTAAAATGGGCACTTTGTGTCGTGCCCGAGGAGTGTCTGCTGCGGCGGACGCACGCTGGTGGGGTCGCGGTTGTATGCGAAAGCTTTCCCGTGGCTCCACCATACAGCGGTGAGTAGGAACACGTGGGGGTTTTAGCCAGTAGAGTCTGACATAACCTCTGTGCCGTATGTATGTAACCTCTGTTACCTATGCCCCGTGGCGCAGAGGTATCCATGAGGATTTACCCACGATAAAAAAAAAACACTTTATTCTGGTCTTATAAGCGAGAGGTTACAAGTTTGAATTTAATGTGGTAAGATACTCGTACAATGCAGTTTTTTGTGTACAAATAATAATAGCCGACTAAGGGCATACCTTCCCGGGATTAGGTAAAAAATCGTGTCCTATCTGAAGCGTGACGCTCGACGTTTTCGATCCCAACCTTGGGGTAAAATGGCGGGATAAATATATGAGATACGAGTAGATGCACATAGTTTGATGAAGGGTTGGACGTTTGTTTAGAATATCCTTTATATCAGATGACTTATCTTTGCACGAGCCCGGTGACTTTGAAGTCGTTATAATAACCTATTTGAGTAATTGGGGAATAATATGAAGTTTTTGAAGCTGTGATAGATAGTGGTTAGGGCGTCTGCCTCCTAATCAGAGGTCGCGGGTTCGAACCCGGGCCAGCACCTCTAACTTTTCGGAGTTATGTGCGTTTTTAAATAGAAAAACTTCGTGAGGAAACCTGCACACCTGAGAGTTCTCCATAATGTTCTCAAAGGCGTGTGAAGTCTGCCAATCCGCACATGACCAGCGTGGTGGACTATGGCCAAACCCTTCTTATGTGAGACCCGTGCTCTGTAGTGAGCCGGCAATGGTTGATAATGATGAAGTTTTGAATGCATTTATTATGACTATCCTAGATTTTACCCACATTTTGTTTCATGCTCGGTAATGCGTTTACGCAGCTCACTTTTCCATCTTACCTATTTGGAGCTATTTTAATATCGTTTTATATTAAAATAGCTCCAAATAGGTCAATATATCCTAACCGTAGTAAGACTAAAGATGACTTTTTAACATCAGAATTATTTTCGACATTGAATGCTTTGGCTAAGACAGGCGTATGGTTGCGCAGACTTTTCTTTAGATCCAGCACACTAAAAACTACCCCTACTGTTACGATCAGTATTTTTGCATTACTGAGTGGAATTTATGTACAATGTACGTACGATCGTACGATTTAGTCAGACTCATGGTTGGCTTGCTTTAAAAATACCATTATTTCAGGCTGAAATTTTATCGTTTACGAAATAAAATATTCCGTGCTTTAGTTCTGGATAAAATAGCTTGCGAACGGCGAAAGAATTATTAAAATCTCTTCTTCAGAGTTTATCGATAGCAAATAAAAGAAAAACAAACAAATCTATACTCTCTATAATATTATACTAGGAGTGTAGAAGTATAAAAAGTAAATACCGTACCACATAAGTTAAGAATTGGTTGACTCTCCACACTGGAAAGACAACGTCAAATAATGTTATATAGCTTTAAGACCCGTGAGTGGATATCTTTTTAGGGGACCTCTGATCACCTAAAGTCATACGCTGCCGCCTTGAAGAGTGATCATATTTTAACGATCTCCAACGCCACAGTGCGCTGTTGCATTAAAATTTGGAGGTCCTGAGTTCGGTTCCCGGATCGAATCTGGTCTGGTGGGAGGATGTGGCCTCGGCTAGTTAGCATCCTACCGACAAAGACATGCCACTTAACGATTTGGAGTTCTGGCCATACCCCTAACAGCTTAGCTTGTTGCCATCTTAGACTGCATCACTTACCAATAGATGAGATTGCAGAATAGGGATAGCCATGTTTTTTTTTATATATACATTTTAAATACCATGCCTAGTTCACCAAGCGGAACCTAACAGAACCCTTAATCGATTAGTGGAAAGTTTTTGTAATAAGGGGTTCCATGCACTGAATCCTTCTACTGTAACCAGACCAAAAGAATCGAAAAATTACACATTCCTAAATCGCCCTTGCCAGGGATCAAACCCGAGACTGCTCTTGTAAAGCCATACTTCTAGCAATGCACCAAAATACTGACATAATACTTTATAATAACCTTTATTTATATACAACAAGCTATGTTATTACTGTATTACCATTAGACGAATGTCATAACACAACGAGCGGTTAAAAATAACCTCGAAATGTTATTACGATGATTGATAACTGTGATTACAGTTTATCTGATAGAACTCCAACTCTCATTTAGTTTCCCTAATGTTAGATTGGCGTGTAATGTCAACCGATGTGGCATCTGCAGGTTTGAAATGAAATCTAGTTGATTTTCCACCGTAATTTCAGTTCACAGTGTGTTTTAACTTTAATTCAAACAGTGGTTTGTTTCTCAGTAAGACCGCAGATTAAATAATAGTACAATCATCATTATCAACCCATTACCGGCTCACTACAGAGCACGGGTCTCCTCTCAATATATATATTTTTTTATCCACTACATGTTAGCCCTTGACGGCAATCTCACCTGATGTAAGTGATGATGCAGTCCAAGATGATAGCGGGCTAACCTGTTAGGGGTATGGTAAACCCATATACACTTAATTGGTTTTTATGCGACATCGTGCCGGAACGATAAACCACTTGGCGACACGTCTTTGTCGGTTGATTGGTAACTAGTCACGGCTGGCAGGAATCGAACTCAAGACCTCCAACTTTAAAATGAGCGCCCTGCATCATGTCATATATATATTTATATATATATATATATATGTGTATATGTATGTATGTATGATAGACAGTGGTACATACTTTCTATTTGTAAGATAGTCGTTAAGATAATTTTTTTATACCGAGTGAAAACCTCACATACGAGTATATATGTGTAGAGTAATTTCAAAATTATTTTGCTATGTACATTTCCGTCCGTCTAACAGGAAGTCTGTCAGCGTTCTATATCTCTTAAACTGTTCACACAACAAATAATAAACATAAAATAAAATGTGAAATTGAACATACAAGAAACATTCGGTTTTTGGTGCTTTTACTTGATTTTAATAATGTCTATATTATGTAGTTCCCATATCGAATGCTCGCAGAACCTTTAGTGGGCAATTCAAATTCTGACTTAACGGTAACAAGTATATATGCAATAAATAATATAATTCAAATTCAAAATAATCTTTATTCAAATAGTCCACTTTTGACGCGTCAATAATTTACATAGTAGTTATTTGATGGTGATAACTACATTCGTAAACTTAAAACTAAAGTTAGAGGGTTCCAAACGCGCCCTTGTCTAAGAAGAAGCCCACAACAAACTTATCCGGGGGTTTTCTTTGTTATCAGCATCTCACATTATCAATAATAAATTATAGTACCTATGGAGATAGAGCAATTCACACCCAAGCTTTTTTAACGTTTATATAATCCTTAAAGTCGTAATAGGATTTTTCTATAAGCTTTCGTTTTATATAGTAATAATGAATGCTTCCATTATTCTATTCTTATCTAAGAATCGATCATTAATGGTGCTTGTGGACAATTCATTATAATGATGCAGTAAATAATTGGGTCTCAGTTTCTAACGTGCGCAAATGAATGTTTCTGTGCTCTTTATATATTTTCAATGACCGCAGACCGCAGTGTCGCGTCACTGTCGAATGCACCGTGAATTCATTATCGTAAAACGCCACTACAACATCGCAGGGTCGGCACTACCAATATATATTTGCTATTACAATTAAAATCTTGGATTTTCTTCATCTTCAGCGAGTCTGGTTTGTTCGGCCGTGGCTAGTTACGACCGTACCGACAAATACGTTTCGCCAATCGATTTAGATTTCCGGCACAGTGTCGCGTAGAAACCAATTAGGAGCGTGGCTTAACCATACTCTTAACAGTTTAGGACCTAATATCCTAGACAGCATCATCACTTACCACCAGGTGAGATAGCTGTCAAGGGTTAACTTGTAGTGGAATAATAATAACTTAGAGCTTGAAGCATCATCGAAAGGTTGCTTTATTGGTTTTCTACAAGAAGTATTTCGTAGAGTGCACTCAAGATTTTTTGTTTTATTATTTATCTTGGATCTAGATTAACCCTCTTTTTACTAACGTACTGCAAGGCATCGCAAGGACCTGCCTCCTTACGTAGCTAATCTTCATGGACACAGGCACACACACACACTTCCAACCGGGTATGTGGGACTCCCCGGCGGCCAGAATACCCACTTAAACCCAGCGATGCTCCTTCGCGTCACCTGGGAACGCTCGCGCCTTCGTCCGCAACCCGGCCAATATTCATGGACACCTGATAAATAGTCACTAGACGCATGAATCATTTTATGGGACCCATTAACACAAATGAAATTAAATAATTCAGATTCTAAATTGGATATTCTTTATTCTAAAAACGTCTAACAGCTCTCTTGAAACGTCAAGTCTGTCTATTTGTAGGATCGAGATAGAGATTTCATTGTGAAGAAACCTATTCAACAGTACCTTTACAATTTGACTAAATCATTATTAAATTATGTTCATAAATCTCAGACGTTAAGAAATTTTAAAATTAAAATATGAATTTTAGACATTTAGAATTCTCGTTGCTATACCTACTCTTCGTAATAGATTTTAAGCGTGTAATCGAGGAGATTGGAAAAGTTAAAAATCAAAAAATCGGTAACTGAACCGTCACCAAAGCCTGATATTTCAACAAATTATGGGAGTGAGTGAGAAAAGAGAACGTATTTACACGACTCGGTTTTACAATTCTGTTGTGAAATGTATGTAATGTATGTATGTATGTTCTGCCGTGAAATGTTTCTACCAAAATTAGTTTGATAGTGATTATTTTTAGTGAGGGCATCACTGGCGCATAATCAACAGGAAATTACGCGAGCTGAGAGTACTGATGAAAGTGGGGTTGCGACCTACTATAGTGTGAGCTCGCTGGGCATTACCGTGTAATGATCATTGAAGCGGAGATAGCCTAGTGGTTAGGGCGTCAGCCTCCTAACCAGAGGGTCGGCGGTTCGAATCCGGGCACGCACCTCTAACTTTTCAGAGTTATGTGCGTTTTAAAACAATTAAAATATCACTTGCTTCAACGGTGAAGGAAAACATCGTGAGGAAACCTGCACGCCTGAGAGTTCTCCATAATGTTCTCAAAGGAGTGTGAAGTCTGCCAATCCGCACATGGCCAGCGTGGTGGACTATGGCCATACCCTTCTCATATTGAGAGGAGACCCGTGCTCTGTAGTGAGCCGAGAATGGGTTGATCATGATGATGATGATGATCATTCGGGATTAATCATTTCGTGAATAAATAACAAACACATGTATTCAGTTTTAGTTAGTAGATATGAGTAATTATGTAAAATATTATAATCTCAAAAATAGTCCTGTTGTCTAAGAGAAACGATTCCGCATTTTTTTTCATAACCTTATCGTGTTTTGAACTTTGTACCACATACAATTTGTTTGACTGTAAATATTATAATTCCTTATCTGACGTCATTAATCTGAAGTGGCTATTCCTACAGAATTAACGATATGATTTGCACTTTTTATTATTCTACGCCTAAAACAAAATCATAAATGCAGAAGCCAGCTGTCATTTTCTAGTTCTCTTGAGACACACGCGCGGGAATTAATTTATGACATGACATGACGTCCCGTCAGGGAGTGTGTCATCTGTGATTAGGGCATTGCAATTGGTTACCTATTATATGTGTACATTTCAAAAATATACCGAAATTGAATGAATAGACTTACACCTAAATGCAAATACAATAGAGTGGTTACATAGAAGGTACAATTTGGCGGCCTTATCGCTAAATAGCGATATCTTCCAGGCAATCAAACGCGCAATAAGAAAAAGCTATAGATGCTAGGCGAAACAACATTAAAAAATGCTTTAATAATAACATACTATACATCCATAATACAAATCACTATATAAAACATACAATATATTAAAATTTCATTAATTTTTTTTGGAATGGCAATAAGATTAAATTTGTTGAATAATTCAAATATGAAAATATATATGACGAATCAAGGCAGTCCGAGTTGTTTTACGGTTTAAAATTTTAGAACTACGGGACAGTTAAAAGTACCAAACCTATATTTGATTTAATTGAACTGCAGGCCAATTTAATTTATTCAATGTATCAAAGGCCTCAATCAGCGTACATTTAACGGTGACACAACCCTGGTATTTGTTGACGCAATCCTGGATATTTTGTGATGTGTATATGCGGTTTGTTATGTATTCAGCATTGTGTTCTTCCATTGTGTTTAGATTAACATCTGTTGCTAAACATACTTCATAGTTTAAACTTTATTGACCTAACTTTGAGCGAGCTTGTTTAGGATCGCGTGACCTGATTCGTGAACTATCCTCAACATATTTATGGCTGCGCCTCATCTTTCTTACGAGAGAGATTTAATAGCTCCCACTTCTCTAACGAAGGTTAGCAGATTCGATTTTGTGGTTTTAAATTACAATTCGAAAAGTACTAACAGGAGTGATGAAATGAGATATGTACTAGGTAGAAATAGAAATATATAAATAACTAAATAGAAATTAAAAATTTAGATATTAAAATTATTTTCAATACGAAACTATAACTAATTAAGCTTGAAACAAGTAAACACACACACACACACACACACTCACACACACACACGCACAGATACATTCATATACTGCATGTTAGTAAGTAAGCTTTAGTAGTAGATAAAAAAAACTTGTTAAATATTATAAACCTTTTATGTAAATTAAATATTTTATAATGGGAAGAGCGAGTCCTTCTGACACAGCTTTTATACTTAACAGAAGGTCTCAGCCTTATCGGACACTGTAATATGTGAACAAATAAAGTTTCATTTCAATTTCAGAAATCAGAAGAGGAAAAGAGATCGGTCACCCAATCGGGCTAGGCGATTTTATCACCAATAGATAAATGGGAGAAAACATAGGGGAAAAGAGCTAGAATGTTGTTTTCGGGACAAATAAAGCAAAGGTTTGGGTAGAAAGGTTTGTTTTAAACGGAGGTGGAACAGAGTGAGACAAAAATGTTGAGAAAGCTAAAACGACAATAGTTCTAAAATTAGAGAAGGTGAGTGATGATACAATTTAAAATAAGAGCGAGCTAATCTGTTACAGTAATAGTTACAGATTTGTGAAGCCCATACCCCTCGTGAGATTATATATGACATTGGATCTGAATGCTTAATCGCTTGGTGGTACGTCTTTGTCGGTAGGTTGGTTGCTAGCCACGGCCAAAGCGACAAATTGGACCAGCCCCAAAAATATTGATATGACAAATTCCCAATCTGTCCCCACCGGGGTATAACCCAGGATCCTCTTATGAGACCACAGTACTGGCAGTGCACACTAGATTTTTAGTTTTAGGTTAATCTAAGGTTTATTTTAAGTTATATATATGTATTCTTGAAATTTAATTATTTTGAATGTAAGACATTGTATACAATGTTGGCTTCCTATGAAATAATTAAATATATTTTAAAATTAAATTTTCATTTTCATTAAACATAATTAAAAAGTTAATGAACACGGGTACACTGCGCGGTACTTAAACTAATGAAGGCGGGTAGATAGATTCTGCCCGTGACATTCAACTTGACGCCGTGCACCAGGGAACTGTGCCAATCGTGACTGTCCTATATAAGTAGGTCGAAATATTGACTAATAAAAATTACTACTGAGTACACCTCAGTATAGTAATCATGATCAAACTATTACCGGCTCACTACAGAGCACGGGTCTCCTCTCAATATGAGAAGGGTTTGCCCATAGTCCACCACGCTAGCCATGTGAAGATTGGCAGACTTCACACGCCTTTGAATTATGGAGAACTCTCAGGCGTGCAGGTTTCCTCACGATGTTATCCTTCACCATTGAAGCAAGTGATATTTAAATTTTTCAAAAACGCACATAACTCCGAAAAGTTAGAGGTGCGTGCCCGGATTCGAACCGCCGACCTCTGATTAGGAGGCTGAAGCCCTATCCACATCACCGCTTCAGTATAGTAGTAAATAGTATATAAGTAATATTAGTATAGTAAGCATGCACCTGTGTTTTTAAAATATGATATACCAGATATAACTCATATTTCTGATGATGATGATAAATAAATATATCTAAATTATACACAACTAGACTCAAGTGAATTATCGTCGGTGTATGCTACTAGTTTCGAACCCATTCTGGGCTCTTATTAATAAGCTACCTCGCGCAGTACGGAACACATTGAAGCGTGAAATTTTTACGACCACCATGGTGCACAGCGTGCGCTGTCACATTATAAAGTTGGAGGTACTGGGTTTGATTCCCAGCTCGAGTCTGGTTGGTCCTTACGAAAAAGACGTCACGCCAAGCGATTTAGCGTTCCGGCACGATGTCGATTAGAAACCAATTAGGAGTATGGGCTGGCCGTACTCCGAACAGGTTTACCCGCTACCATCCTAGATTACACCATCATTTACCATCAGGTGAGCCCGCAACGGTCACTGTGAGGCAGTTCTTGATTTTCCTCATCGTCTATCTTAAATAAACATCCATAATAAACAGCGAGCAAGCGATTGGTCAACCCCAGCTAAGGTTCGAAATTAGGATGACTATTGCTATTGCTGTGATATAATTTCACTCACAGCAGTTAAAATTCCAAAATGACGCTTAAAATGGTGAACGCATTCAAACAATGTAGCGGTGATAGCCTAGTGGTTAGGGCGTCAGCCTCCTAATCAGAGGTCGGCGGTTCAAATCCGGGCACGCACCTCTAACTTTTCGGAGTTATGTGCGTTTTTAAGCAATTAAAATATAACTTACTTCAACGGTGAAGGAAAACATCGTGAGGAAACCTGCACGCCTGATAGTTCTCTATAATGTTCTCAAAGGCGTATGAAGTCTGCCAATCCGCACATGGCCAGCGTGGTGGACTTTGGCCAAACCATTCTCATATTGAGAGGAGACCCGTGCTCTGTAGTGAGCCGGTAGTGTGTTGATCATTTCATGATAATTTATTTAGCTATAAGAAAAAATTGTACTTGGTTGCTTGATTAATTAATGTAAATATTTTTAAATTTTGTTTTTTTTTTTATTTAAATTTAATTTTACCAATTTTAATTCTATTTATTTTGTAACCTTTTCTCGCCTGACATTTTAAATATTTAATAACTATCGAATCTAATAATAAATTTGTAATTTTTTATAAAATATTTATTTAATATTATACGGAGAATGTTGACAATGCTGAGTGTGCCTGTAATGAATAAGTTGTAACAGCACCAGCACTAGCTTATTTAGATTGATTTAAAATGTAACTTACAACTTGTCGCTGGCATGCCTTATGAATAAATAAATAAATAAATCATGATTCAAACAATGCATTCGCCTTTTTATTCAAAACTGCAAACTTGATAACTTTACCGACATCTTCTTGGAGAACTTTTCATAATAGTGAGTTCACGTAAAACATGCCACCTCCGCACCTTTACCCGCGCCTCGTCCAACAAATCAGGCGAACCCAGCGAGGCCCGAAGTTCGAGCAAACAGAGAACAATCATCTGGCCGGGCCCGAATGTCGATTTGCTATGCAAATAAATGGAAACTGTTTAAGGGAAAGTTCACATCGTAGCTGTTATATTTCTAACTGATATAATAATTGAGAGATTTGTTAGAGTCCTGATAAAAAGTGATAAATAGTGGGCATGTACCATCTTAACTGTCATGTTTACACCATATGATTTGTTCCTACGAGTGTAACACATAAGTTAATAGAGATAATGTCATCATGATCCACCCATTTCGGCTCACTACAGCACAGGTCTCCTCTCATTATGAGAAGCGTTTGGCCATAGTCCACCACGCTGGCCGTGTGCGGATTGGCAGACTTCTCACGCCTTCGAGAACATTACGGAGAACTCTCAGGCGTGCAGGTTTCCTCACGATGTTCAAATTCAAATAATTCAAATAATCTTTATTCAAATAGTCCTTTACAAGGCACTTTTGACGCGTCAATAATTTACACAGCAGTGATGGTGATAACTACACCACAAAATTAAAACTAAGACTATGAGGGTTCCAAACGCGCCCCGGTCTAAGAAGAAGCCCACAACAAACTTAACCGGGTTTTTTTTCCGTTATCACCATCTCACATGTTTTCCTTCACCGTTGAAGCAAGTGATATTTTAATTGCTTAAAAAACGCTTTCTTTAGAGAGGAGAAGGCGAAATTATGTGAACGTAGAATATAGAGAGTAGAATACAGAACTTTTTCTCCGTAGGTAGTAGTGTTACAAAGATCATCACCATCGTGAATGTCGAAGAAAATCTATATATATAAAAGCGAAAGGTCACTTACTTACTTACATACATACATACCCACTGATTAAACATGAGATCTCAAAAACTATTGTACGTATAAAACTATAATTTAGCAAGTAGGCAGTTGATAGTTAAGAGATGTCAGCTAAGAAAGGATATTTGGAAATTCCACCCCTATGAGGGTAAAATAAGGGTTGGAAGTTTGTATGAAAATCTTTCGTTTTTAGAGTTAGAGACACAAAAATTTCCATTAAGATTAATAATAATAAATGAAAAACATGTACGTCAATAATTTTTTTTAAAATATTACCTGTTAAGGGTGGTAAAACAGGGGATCATAGTTTTTGCTTATTTATTAAGTCTACAAGCTTGAAATTTTGAAAATAGGTTTCTTTTAGGGCATAAGTATAAGGTGAGAATTTTTTTCATCCAAATCTAACCCGAAGGGGTAAAATTGTGGTTTGAAGTTTGTATAAAAGTCCTATGTTTTTTAATTTAGGGACACGAAAATCGGCAATTTGACATTTGCCTGTAGCTTACTTTCTGAAGCAGGAAATCAGCAATTCTACGCAGACGAAGTCGCGGGCAACAGCTAGTACATTATAATGGAACACATTTTATAATAATCCACGTCAAACTATAATAACTCTTCAAAGACTTGCATATAACACTGGTAAAATATTGTTCAGCTCAGAGTAAATAGCACTATCCCCAAAGCTAGACAGCCATATATATTTAGTATACAACCGCTTTACGTTGCATTATGTATGCATACACTTGTGATGAACGACTTCAGTGGATTTGTCAAACATGCATGACAAGACGATGTATTCAGTGTACGTGTGGAGTGGTTCTAGAGATTTGTATAAAGTGGGGCATGTTTCATGTTGTATTTTCTGCATATACACGCCAATCAGCAGTGATAGCTCAGTGGTTACAGCGTCCGCCTTCTAATAAGAGGTCGGGGGTTCGATCCCGGAAACCCCCACCAAATTAATACGGAGTAATGTGCGTTTTTAAGCAATTAAAATATCGGTGAAGGAAAGCATTGTGAGGAAACTTGCATGCCTGTCAGTTCTACATGATGTTCTCAAAGACGTGTGAAGTCCGCCATACCACACATGGCCAGCGTGGTTATGTTTTATACACTACAAGTTATCTCTTGACGGCAATCTCACCTGACAGTAGGCTAATGGCTAACCTGAAAGTAGTTTAGTATACCCATACTCCTAATTGGTTTCTACGCGACATCGTGCTGGCACGCTAAATTGCTAGGCGACACGTCTATGTGAGCCACGGCCGAGGACGAACCTAGGACTTCCTACTTTATAATGCGATATCGCACGCACTGGGCCACGGAGAACGTCGTCAACAGTGGGTGTTTATATTACATAATATATCTATTTCTAGGCGGTGGGCAAATAGAAGCAGATACTGGTAGTTTTAAGTAAAAAAGCTGTGATAGCCTAGTGGTTAGGTCGTCAGCCTCCTAATCAGAGGTCGGGGGTTCGAACCTGGGCACGCACCTATAACTTTTCGGAGTTATGTGCGTTTTTAAGCAATTAAAATATCACTTGCTTCAATGGTGACGGAAAACATCGTGAGGAAACCTGCATGCCTGAGAGTTCTCCATAATATTCTCAAAGGCGTGTAGTCTGCCAATCCGCACACGGCCAGCGTGGTGGACTATGGCCAAACCCTTCTCATATTGAGTGGAGACCCGTGCTCTGTAGTGAGCCGAGAATGGGTTGTTCATGATGATGATGATCATGATGACTTGTAGTTTGATAAAAAAACGTTAGCGAATAAAACCACACGCTTTAAATTAAACCGTGTAGTATTTCTTCCAATTACGTAGGATATAGAACAAGGTAATTGGAGTTAACCATTATAGTTTTTTTTCATAATTGAGGTGTATTTTTCTGGACATATTTAATATAGGATAGTTATTTACCGTGTACCTACTTTCTTTATTGTATAAAAAGTCAGTATGCTTGGTTATTACTTTATTTATTTTGTTTCATTATTACCTAAGAACAGATTCAGCAAACTAAGCTAAATGCCAAATTGGCGACGATGTATCATGGAGATGGAAGGGCAGTTCTTTTTATCCCGGAAACTCACACATTTCCGCGGGGTTTAAAAAAACTTTTTGTAACCAATATACACGGCTTAGAATCAAAAAAGATCTTTACATGTGTAGCTTAGACAATACTTGCATCCTTAGACAAACATACGATACTTATAAGCCTGGGCCTTCTAAAAAACCAAACAAATCAAAATTGACGTACCTTGTAACCTATGACTGAAAATTGGGAAAAACTTAATCCAGGAACCAATGTAATACGAAATAAGAATAGTATCAACATCTCATAAATAAAAAACATAAATTAAGCATTCGTGGGGTCCTAGCGCTCTAAGGCTTTTTAAGGAAATAGCAAAAAGGTTAGTCGACATCACAGGGGGCCGAAGAGCTGCCAGCTACCTCGGACAAAGAATAAGTCTAGCCATTCAAAGGGGGAACGCTGCCAGTATCTTCGGAACCTTGCCTAAAGGGACTCCTTTTAATAATATATTTTAGTTATGATGTTTAAATATTTTTATTTATTTTTTAAGATTTTTAGTTGTAGGTTAATCTAAGTTTTAATTAAGCATAATATTACTTACTTATTACTATACTTATCAGCTAAAGTATCGGTAAATAATTAATCTAACTTATTCCTCTTCCAAGAAACATATGTAATTCTAGTGCGGTCAAATTTGTATGAAAATGACGTCAAAATAAAAGCTATGAACTTGTCACAATCGATCGCTACTGGACGTTGATTGACTGTTGATTGAGAATTAATAGCACGGCCACGCATTCAGGACAGCCATTTTATATTTATGACAAAGATTTGCTATTACCGTTTTAACTATCAACGAAAAAAGAAGCCATCGAAATTTGTTTTTGCCAGATTTCTTTACAGTAAAATTCTTTGCTTAGAACTTTCTGACATAAACTTAGTAATGTTATTTTTAAATATTATATATTAAGTAGGTTTATAATGGCTAAGTTTGTTGTGGGATTCTTCTTAGTCCTGGGCGCGATTTGAACCCTCTTAGCTTTAGTTTTAAGTTGTCGAGTGTGGTTATCACCAATCACTTCACGAATAGAAATAATGAAATGAACGATTCATAGATGCCTGTAATAGGTTTATGTGAATAAAGCTATTTTTTATTATGATTATATTTACGGCAATCAGAGAGCAGCGCCTAGTTCTAGATCTAGTTTTGGAGTCATGTACGACAGACAAGAGAGTGGCATCGCCCCCTATCTTTACGCAATACTAAGTGACGTATTCAGGTTCTTATAAGACTCACCGGCGCGGGACGGCGCATTACATTCGGTCGGTTCGGATCGGTATTCGAGTCACGGTAGTGCATAGTCGTACTTGGTGGAGCGTATAGTCTGCTCCTTATAAATTACCATACTTATCATTGTTATTCTATTCTACCAAGAGTATCTGGTCTCTTTGCCCGAACCTACCCACGTCTACCCAAATTACCGACGAAGACACGCACCAGCCCCGTAGTCATCCTATAAATTAAAATAATAAATTTAGGATACACAGAATTGATTTCTAACGACAAGGTTGCATGTAAAAACAATGTCAAGTACGATGAAACAAACAATACAAATTTAAATTGTAAAATTATTTTAGATAAGAACAACTGATATGTCCAGTCGGCTCTCTCAGTAACATTTGGCTGTCAAAGCGGTTTTCGAATCACCTAAAATATTCAATATTGATTTTGCGCGCCGTCTTTTGCTTTGGTAGGACTAGATGCAAAATAAACCGGACATACTGTCATTTGTTACGATAGCTCCAAAACACTTTGGGTACGGAACGGAACATCAAGTTGATGGACACTTTAGCGCTGTTATTAATAGTTTTAAATACGAGACGATGGTGAAAAGAATAGCTACTAAAAAAACTATACAGTCACGATAACATATATCCATAAGATAACCACGATTGCCGACGAATGGTTTTAAAAGCATGAGAAAAATAGGGTCTGTAACGCACTAGAAGAACATTAGAAGTAATAATAAACTAGTACTTCCATTTAGTAGGCTGCTCCAAATTAGTTACTAACTCAAAGCTGATTATATTTTATTTTACAAATCTTGGAGATGTCTCTCTAGTAAGTCCAAAGTTTTTATAAAACGTAAGCTTATAGAAAAATCCAATTACCAAATTAAGCTTGCGCAGGCAAAGAAAACTGTGCAGTTATATAACACAGGTACACGTTCGGTTTTGCATGCTCAATTCAACTGTGCAAACCATTCAATTATAACCTAATTTGTAGCTTTAAAAAAAATACAAAATATAAATTGTTTTAACAGTGATACAATACCTCCTTTTATCCCAAAGATTACCGCAAGACTACAGCCTAAATCTTTCTTATTCCGGAGGAGACCCGTGCCCTGTCCATGCTTTCGACGATGAAGACAAAATCACTGTACATTTAAAATACGTGTTACGTCGAAATGTCTTGTGAATAGAGAGCATGATATTTTCATTTCGGAATTAGCACGCCAAAGTTTAATGCAGTTCAAAACTCAATAGGAAATTACTAGTTCATAATAGAGATACGGTTCAATGCATAAATTATTTGGAATTGAGTGCGTCAGATAAACTAACTTTGTACCAGTCAATTAGCAGTGAGTTTTATATTGTAAAAAAAAAACAAAATCAAAATTAAAAATAACTTTATTCATGTAAACCTATTACAGGCATCTATGAAGCGTTCTTATATGATATAATATATTTTTTTATTATTTTAATTCGTGAGGTATGAGCTCACCTGGTGATAACTACACTCGACAAGTTAAAACTTGAGCTAGGAGGTTTCCAAACGCGCCTAGGTTGTTAGGACGTCTGCCTCTTAATCAGTGATCGGCGGTTCGATCCCAGGCACCTCTAATTTTCTCTTTCAATTGTTAAAAAAACTTTTAAGCAATTAAAATATCCCTTGCGAAATATACTCGACGATGAAGGAAAACATCTGCATGCCCGAGAGTTCTCCATAATAGTCTAAAAGCCGTGTGAAGTCTGTCAATCCGCACACGGCCAAACCCTTCTCATATTGAGTGGAGACCCGTGCTCTGTAGTGACCCGGCAATGGGTTTATCATGCATATAAGTATGTAAGTGCGAAAATATTTTACGAACGAGTTCGTTGTTCAAGACAATCGCATGTATATTCTCGTTACGAAACGAGCGAGCAACTTGTCCTATGTAAATAGCGTTTGAGATAAGGCTTAAGCGCCATACACATGGAACGAGCCACTCGCTCGCATAAGATTATTCGATTGGAGTACTCAAATAGTCGGTCACCATGACAAATTTTCATATATATTTTTTTATAAGCAAAATCTAGATAAGACCGTTTCCTTATTATTTCGACTAGCCCATTAAGCTTTCTGTCAAAGGGCCGTAATAGCGCCGCAATGCGGCTTAAGTGGGCATTGTAAACGATAACCGCCTCTAGTTCGCTGTTAATACGGGTAAATACGGTAATGCGTTATTTTTCTTTGTAAGTCAAAAACAAAAAGGTCAAGTCACGCACGATTCCGTGATCGGGTCTTAAGGTTAGGCCACTGAACAAGTGAGTGTTTATGAGCGAGGGCGACATTGACAGGTAAGTCGACCACTGTGTGATTCTGGTGTTTTTTTTTTCGATTTTCAGTCTTCCATGTCTTCATATGTATGCTTGGGATCTAAAAGTTTTTTTACATGCATATACTAATGTCATTAAAAAAATGAAAATTGGAAGCAAGTGTTCTATACGCCGCTATACAATGCTGTAGTACAATTGAAAAAAAAAACATATTTGACACCACCGATTGTTTTAAAATAACTTGAAACTGATAAAATAAATGTGAGCGACAATCCTACGGATGATTGAGTTATTTTTATAAGTTATACTATAAGTTTTGAATATTCTTTCACTAATGGAAAGCTACATAATTAGCGAGTAACATAGGCTATATATTTTCCCCTTTTTCCCACTGAAACGGGAACTACGCTGAAAAAACCGCACAAAACTCAATGAATCATAAACCATTGTAGACTGGAAAGTCCTTCCTAGACATCGAATAACGTTCATCTAAGCACAAGACAGCGCACGTAGGTTTTAAGTAAAAATAAACTAACCAAGATCTAAGTTTATTTTTACAAAATATGAAATTAAATGAAAATACACATTGTACACCATACAAAACAAGAAAGAAATGCAAAAAAAAATACACACACAGAAAAGAGGTACAATAGTTTAATAGTAATAAAATAGTTTTTTTTTTTTATAAAAAGTTATTAATTATTATTAAATTCTTTCATCGAAACGCATCTTCTCTTTCTACCACTGGAGATCCTGGCTTTTTTTTAAACTTTACTGCACATTAAAAATTACATAAGGCGAAATTAATGCTGAAAGCATTCTCCACCTTGGATCATGCAGAAATAACAATGATAGACGCATACATATAAATAAGTTTCCATAATGTTCTTAAAAGGCATGTGAAGTCTGCCAATCCGCACATAACCAGCGTGGTGGACTATGACCAAACCCTGCTCTTATTGAGAGGAGACCCGTGCTCTATAGTGAGCCGGCAATGGGTTGATCATGATGATGTTGATATAAGTAAGTTTCGCTAGCGAGTAGCGTGGAATCTATCGCTGTACTCGAGGCCCCGATCCAAAGGCTTACACACGATGTGTTATTGTTATTATAACTTATAAGTTATGTCAACTACACGCACAAGCGTTAACGTTTGACTGAATAGTTGGTCGTTATTCTTGCTTATTGTATGCTTACAGCAGGAAATCTGTTCATTTACGTAACTACCTACGTAAATTAACAGATTTTCTCACTTGTTACACATTAGCTACGTTACGTACGTTAAATAGGGTTGAGTTTTTTTTGTGCACTACAAGTTAGTCCTTGACGGCTATCTCACCAGGATGGTAGCAGGTTAACCTGTTAGGGGTATGGTAAGCCCACATTCTTAATTGGTTTCCACGCGACATCGTGTCGGAACGCTAAATCGCATGGTGACGCGTCTTTGCCGGTAGGGTGGTAACTAGCAACGACCGCAGTCTCACCAGACCAGACTCGAGCCGGAAATCGAACCCAGGACCACCAACTTTATAATGCGACAGTGCACGTCTATGAAAAGTAGTAGAGTAAGTAGTCAATATTATTTAAGGTAAAGATGTTTTATTTGTTTGTATGTATTCCATCCTTGATTTCCTTAATATTTTTTACTACTTGGTGCCCGCAACTTCGTCTGCGTAAGTTTAGTATTTCGAGTAGCTTATTTAAGCGTGGCGTAGAATACAACTTTTAAATGTTAATTCCTACTTGACACTTATCGTCATATTTTAGAGAATTCATACATTATCTTTATAAATTGTAGCCTATGTGTTATTCTGATGTATAAGCTATATTATTGTAAAGTTTAATTAATTTTCATTCAGTAGTTTTTACGTGAATGAGTAACACACATCCATCCATCCATCCATCCATCCATCCATCCATCCATCCATCCATCCATCCATCCAGCCATCCATCCATAAATCCATAATTTCAATTTCAAGTGTATTCACCATTATATTTGTGGATTCAAAGTTACTATTATCCTTATATCAAAATTTAGTTGCGTTGAGAGTTAGATGGATCGACAAACGGACTGTTTGGTGTACTGATTACTTGTTGATAAATAGGCGAATAGGCTTTATGTACAAAACTATCCATAAAGTTCGTTCACTCACTTTGATAAGCCGACACAAAGCAGAAATTGGCACCGGTAATTTCAAAGACTCGGCGCGTGCCGCACACCTTCAGTGTATATTGGTGCGATGCAATAAATATATTTTTGTCTATACAAACCAAGTGCTTCCAAAGATTTAGATGTCTGATAGTTAGTAATCAAATTTCCCGTTGTGTCAATATCGTGTTAAATGTAACAAAATTGAAATAAACAAGGCTCCAAATTATTAGACGATTTGTTTTATTTATTTGCACCTAGTGTCATGTCCGTCCGGAGCAGACGTGTTCTGGAGTGGAGACCGCGTACCGGTAAGCGCAGCGTAGGACGACCACCTGCTCGCTGGACCGACGACCTGAAAAAGATAGCTGGTGGCGGGTGGATGAGGAAGGCGGAGGACCGTGTGTGGTGACGCGCTCTCGGAAAGGCTAATGGCGTCTATAGGCTGATTGATTGATTGATTGTGTGTCCGAAATAGCCTGCGGGTGTACAAACTATTTGAGCGGAGGAACTATATTAATGTCGGAGGTAATTTAGTCGAGCAATAACTTCGTGCGTGGCGGCAATCAGATTTGACGTACCGTGGACGTAAATACTTTTTATTATTAAAAAAGCTCTCTAACGGCACGCAGTGGAGAATAATTAGAAGTATAATAATTGTTTTAAACATGAAAAAATTGGCTCCAAAGAGATGTTTTTTTTTTTGTTTTTTATTTATTTATTTCCTCTTCTTCTTGCCCTTATACCACATTATGTGGGGTCGGCACAACACATCTTCTTCTTCCACTCACTTCTATCAGCCGTCACCTCACTCTACCCACACCTTTTACCCGCATATCCTCTTTTACACAATCCATCCATCTCTTCTTTGGTCTTCCTTTACTCTTTTGCCCTTCCACGTTCATATATAACATTCTTTTGGTGACATCACTTTCTTTCCTCCGCATTATATGACCATACCATGCCAGCCTGTTACTCCTCATCTTTTCTGTCACTGGCGTTTTTATTTATTTATTTACACACTTTTATTGTACACCACAAAAAAGGAAAAATAAAACAAAAAAGGCAGATAATAACAGAAACAGTAGTATACAATTTGGCGGCCTAATCGCTACATAGCGATCTGTTCCAGGCAACCAAATATGCAGAAGATATAGAGATACGGAATGAGGAAGGTGGTGAAATAATATATATATAAATATATATATTGATATAAACAAATAAATACACATACAAATATATATATAACCATATTGTTTTTTTACGCGTTTCCGAATCCGCTCCGACTGCGCCACTTCCGACGGGATATATGGGACTCTCTGGGCGGCCAGACAGGCGACCGGAATACCCACTAAAACCCAGCGATGCTCCTTCGCATCGCCTGGTGGCTGGGTCACGGGAACACTCGCGCACTCGGCCGCAGAAAGAAATGGTTGCTTGGAAGAGATCACTATTATTGATAAGGTCGCCGATTGCTGTTTGTGTATATTATGTCCTTCACAAGTAAATTTCTTTACGGGAGCTTTTCCAAGTTTTCCCTGAGATTGTCAGATCAGGGAAAGTGTTAAAATGAAACACGTATAGCCGATATTGAGACTAGTTTAACAATGCCATTATAATGGGGGTGACGTGCAAGTCGCCCGAGCTTGAAACCTCTAATTCAGCAATCATGGAAGACTTCTTAATCTAGCACGGATTGGCGAAACATAACTAAGTATTGGGATAGAGTTGTATAAATAAATAACAATATGAAACTTTAGATGAGCCTCCGTTAGTTATAGTGCAGACTGCTTTATATACAAGACATTGTAAACAACGTTGGCTTCCTAATAAAAAATAAATTGACACCATTTTAACTACTAGTTAATTAAGTAGTAAATTAATTTTATTTAGTACGGTAACTAATAATTTAATTCAATAACTGTAAAAGCTATTTATCTGATATTGAGCATAGTTATAAATAAAGAGATGGATGGATTGTGTAAAAGAGGATATGCGGGTAAAAGTTTAGGTAGTGAGGTGACGGCTGATAGAAGTGAGTGGAAGAAGAAGACATATTGTGCCGACCCCACATAATGTGGGATACGGGCAAGAAAAAGAAGAGCATAGTTATAAATATTTACATCTGCATCTGCATCAAAGCAGCGTGGCGGGTTTAATCTCTCGATTCCCAATCCCCCGAGAGACGATGACATCTTATTTCATAAACGTTCATTAGAAAAAAAGCTTTATTCGTAATACATGATTAGAATGAACACATAAACTAGCCGCTAAGTATAAAATAGCCCCAATGTTATCATGCTAACGCCCGTAGACACCTGCTACGGTCGAACGTAGAAGAGAATAACATTGCTACATTTTATCGTAGATGCCACTACGGTTCTACGGAATGGCCGCTCAGGGAGGATTATTTTATCTCGACATTTTTAGTAAGGTGTAATCCATTTCATTCGCTGTTTGATGTTAACCAGAGAGAAGCAGGTTACTTAAATTTTTACGTAATTGCTTGTTAATCTATTATCCATAACCGAATGGGCAACTAAACACTCTAATCATCTCATCAGACCCTTGTGTCTTCTACGCCTTTGGTTGCCTGGAAGAGATCGTTATGTAGATCGATAAGGCCCCCAAATTGTACATTTGTTTTTTTTTTTTACACGCTACAAGTTAGCCCTTGACGGCATCTCACCTGATGGTAAGTGAGGAAGCGGTCTAAGATGGTAGCGGACTAACCTGTTAGGGTATGTTAAACCCATACTCCTAATTGGTTTCTACGCGACATCGTGCAGGTGTGGTAGTGGTGGTAGGGTGGTAACTAGTCACGGCCGAGGCCTCGAACCAGACCAGACTCGAACCGGGAATCGAACCCAGGACCTCCAACGTTATAATGCGACAGCGCGCGCACTGCGCCACGGAGGTCGTCAAACATACAGTTTACTGTTTTTTCCCCCTATTTTTTTGGTGTACAATAAAATGAATTAAAATTGCGTTTATTTAGCCTTAATATGTAATAGATACATATCGCTGGGTTACTAGAAAAGATAGCATGCAGGTTTCCTCGCGATGTTTTCTTTCACCGTTGAAGCAAGTGATATTTTATTTGTTTAAAACGCGCATAACTCCGAACAGTTAGAAGTGCGTGCCAGGATTCGAACCGCCGACCTCTGATTAGGAGGCTGACGCTTTAACCACTAGGCTACCACTGCTGCAAAGAAAAGAATGACACTTAAAGGATAAATATATTTCCCTTGCAACGCACTATCGCAGTTCGGGAAACCAATTAATAACTTAGGGATTAATTAGTAGAACATTAATTCACGTAAATTATACCCTAACGGAGTCCGCAACATCAACTGGCAAAGCATAATACCTTACCGAACTTCATCTCGCCGCTTTATATTTTCCCAATGATGTCACTGCAGACCAAAGTGTGTTTTATGCGGACCACAATAAAGTTGAGAATGACACGATGCTAGTTACTACAATTATAACAAGTTTATAATGAACTTCGTACTTACTAATGTTTGAATACGACTTGCTGTATAAACCTTGGATAAAGTTGATTCTTAATTATACGACTGTTAGCTTTTATAGCATCCACAGTTCAAAAACTTTACGTCTCATAGTTTGCTAGATGAAAGCGCGTGCATTACAGTTTTTATAAAATGCCGTGAGAAATCTTTAATTTTCCGGGATAGGAAGTTCCTTTCTATAATGCAATCTAGCGGTTTGTCAAATTTAATGTTGGAGGATGGAGGATTGAGGATAAACCTTTCGCTCTCAAGGTCCATCTGCTAAGCAAATCCTTCCAAGGAGAGAGAAATATAAAATTTTTCAATATGGATTGGCCCGTTTACTATACATTTTTCAGCAATCTCAGTGATGCTGTCTAAGATGGCAGCGGGCTAATCTATTAAGAGTATAACAAGTATATTAATCACACACCACAACTCGTTTTTCACGCGGATACCCGATTGGTGATGTAGTAACTAGGCACGACCAAAGCCTTCTACCATAGATGATCATAGTTTTTTTAATTATTTATTTCCTCATTGCCCTGTCGGGGATTGAGTATGCGTTATTATAAGCTGTGATAGCCTAGTGGTGGTGGACACCAGCCTCCTAATCAGAGGTCGGGGGTTCGAACCTGGGCACGCACCTAAATCTTTTCGGAGTTATGTGCGGTTTTAAGCAATTAAAATATCACTTGCTTCAACGGCGAAGGAAAACATCGTGAGAAAACCTGCACGCCTGAGAGTTCTCCATAATGTTCTTAAAGGCGTGTGAAGTCTGCCAATCCGCACATGGCCAGCGTGATGGACTATGGCCAAACCGTGCGTGACCCGTGCTCTGTAGTGAGCCGAGAATGGTTAATCAAGATGAATTCACTTATAAGACTTTTTCAAGTCAGTAAAAATTAAGATAACAGACATTGTCCTACTATGAAGATCACACCCCATTCCTGCAGTCCAGTTACGAGTAGTATACATGTCAGCCATTATGGGTTCAAGTAATCGCGATTGGCCGAGACCCAGTAAAGCCACCTAGCCTAGATTTAACTTATTGCCTAAGCCACTGTCCAGTTGGATTTATTCCAAGCCGTAGATAATACTACAACAGAGTATTGTTAGGTATCATTTTATGTTACGGTTGCACCGGCAAACGGGTTTTTAGACGAGGTAGGTGATCAATTGAATTACCAGTTCGAATTTGAGTTTGGTTGAGTACAGTGCGTGCGCTGTCGTATTATAAACTTGGAGGTCCTGGGTTCGATTCCCGGCTATGCCGTGGCTAGTTATCACCCTACCGACAAAGACGTGTCGCCAAGCGATTTAGCGTACCCGCACGATGTCGCGTGGAAACCAATTAGGAGCGTAGGTTTACCATACTTTTTATAGGCCCGTTGCTATACTAGACTGCGTCATCACTTACCATCAAGTGAGATTGCCGTCAAGGGCTAACTTGTATCATATAAAAATTATGTAGCATTGCATATTGCAATACTCTATTCAAGCCCAAATACCAGAACAGTTATGTTTCTGTTCTTATTAATAAACGTAGAATAGACAGGTTAGCCCACTACCATCCTAGACAGCATCATCACTTACCACGAAGGGAGAAAGCCGTCAAGGGCTAACTTGTAGTGTATATAAAAAAAAAACAGTAATCATCAGACTCATATTATAAACGAGAAACACGTTTGTTACCTACATATGCTACGCCTGAACGACTCAAATAATTGGGTTAAATTATAATTGGAGACAGATCATATTATCCCGGAAAAATCCATAGTACTCGCGCGATTTCTGAAAATCTAATATATATTTTTTCAAATGTATTTATTAATATAGAAGGAAATACAATTTATATAACAATAACGGCACTAAATAAACCGAAGAGGTTTGACCTCGGTGCTAGTCTGCAACTTAACGGATATATTATAAAACTAGACCTAGACTTCTTAGACCGGGGCGCGTTTGGAACCCTCATAGCTTTAGGTTTAAGTTCACGAATGTAGTTATCACCATCAAATCACTACTATGTAAATTAATGACGCGTCTAAAGTGCCTTAAAAAGGATTATTTGAATAAAGATTATTTCAATTTGAATTTAGAGGAAAAATAAGGGGAGTAAGAAAATTAAGGCATGAAAAGAACATTTTTAACTGAGTTAGACGACACAAATGAGTAAACCATTTCACTCAGGTAAAAAATATTATTTTAATTTATAATAAATTCTTTATTTCACAAAAACAAGAATCAAAATAAGCACATAAACAACTTGTAAAGTAACTTATAAACGCACTTTAATGGTGAGTATGTGGGATGTATGTATGTGTGAAAGTACTTGCGCAATATAATCTACTGCCTGGCAATGATTTAGGTACATACCTGTATTTCAGGCGGCAGTACTCTCCTAAAATTATTGAAACTCCATGATTGAGTGTGTGAGTGTGTGTGTGTTTGTGTGTGTGTGTGTTATATTTATAATTTGTCTTTGACATTTTTTATATGTAATTTTTGGAACGTTGGGGGTAGTTCGTTCATGAAACCAGGAACCAAAATCGCATTCGCTCGCTGTACGTATTGTTATCTCGCATAACGTTCAAATGGTTGGCCGTCATCGCCCTCGTCTGTACAGGATTTTCTTTTTTAAGGAGTATCTTTTTGTTGAAGAATTTCACGTAGATGTACAGCTATAGATTGCAATTGCAAACTTTCTCGAAATAAGATTTATATGGGATAGCGGGAACTTGCTTGTAATGACGTATCAACCTTTTATGTGGACAGTTGGCTATCCACAAATTTAGAGTCATTCAACTCGCTGCTATATTAGTATTTCTTTTAGGGTTTCTTACTTACGTTTTGGACATAGCTTGAAGGATTAACACAAGTGTAAATTTAAAGGGTCATATCTAATGTAGGAATGGAAACCGTGTATCGAAGCTGTGATACTATTCTATCTTGTTTTGTGTTTAGGGCGTCCGGCTCAGAGAATCAGAGAATTATGATTAAGAGGCGGTCGTCCTAACCACTAGGCTATCACAGCTTATAGCAGAATATAAAGGAATAACTTTATTTCTGGGACCATCCGGAACTTAGTCAAAAACGTCTCCGCTGCCGTACTTTATTTATTTATCACAAACTGCATTAAATAAGTAATAAACAAGTACAACAAAACGAGGTTTAACAAAAGCAATAAAAACTTTGAAGCGCGATTCGAGTGGAACTATTCGCGTTAGCGACATCTTTTCATCCTCGTTCGGTGACAAATCTGAAAGTTTAAAACAGGGGGGGTCGCCCCTCTACTTGGAGGTGTGCATTGTGGAATTTGAGGCGCCGTCTTTATAGCTTCTTTCAAATGTAAAGTGGCTTGTCGGTGATGAGGTGATGTTTAGTTAGATTAGTTTAGGTACGTTTTATATTACACTAGCCGATGCCCACGACTTCGTCCGCGTTAAAAAATCCTGTGGAATACACAAGGCTATTGAATATATATAATTGAATAATTTCCTGAAGTTGGAAAGCATATTGGCATACGTTGGCATATTTATAAAAAAATGTAAAAACTATTTTTTAACTCATATATAATTTTTAATTATTCATAGTTTTAAGTTAGTATATTACTAAGATGCCGAACTCGCCGTCCTTCCCATGAATGTGAAGTTTCTGGAGGACGGGTAGATTTACAATTTTTAGAAACACATTTTGTGTTTGTATCAAAATATTTTGAACAATAAATTAAAAAAATATATATATTATCTTATATCTCATTCCTATTCCCGTTCTCCGTTTTAGCTCCCTTTCCCAACATAAAAATTAAATTTCGGGTTAGTTTTCTAAACTTGGAGCTCATCGACGTGATATTAAATTTTTCTCGGAAATAATATTTTTTTCCTGGATAAAAAGTAGTTAATGCGTTAATCAAGGGATCGATCTATCTTTATTCCAAATATCAGCCAATTTGGTGGAGTAGTTCCGAAGTTAATGAGTTATATAGAAGTGTCATAAAAAATCCACATTTACAATATTAGCGTGTGTACAATATTGATTTATATTTCTATTATCTTTGTGAGGTATACAAAGGAAAGCTTATCTCTATAAGAGAGCTCTTTCATCTTTACTTGCTTTATAAGCCCCGGGGACAACACGAATGAATTAATTAATAAAACACTTACTGTACACCACAAAAGTACAGAAATTTTAAAAAATAACACAGTGTAAAATTTGGCGGATGGCGCTCTCTTCCAACCAACCAAAAAAGAAAACATACATGAGTTATGTTGTGCATATAATCATCATGGTTTGTTAAAATATAGTTATCATATTGACTCATTCTTATTGTAATGATCTCTGATACTTATTTAATGGCTTCAATGCGAACGAAAAGCAAGTAAAAGATAGTTCAATATACATAATAAAGTATATAACAACATAAAATATACAAACATATGGTACATAAACAAAACATAAAAATTATAATAGATATGAATGAAAACTTCTGAAAACAAAAACTAACTAACTTTACTTGTAGTGTATAAAAACGATACGTTGTAGAACATCATCATCATCATCATGATCAATCCATTACCGGCTCACTACAGAGCACGGGTCTCCTCTCCATATGAGAAGGGTTTGGCCATAGTCCACCACGCTGGCCATGTGCGGATTGGCAGACTTCACACGCCTAAGAACACGTCATACGTTACGTACGTTCATAGCCTAAGAACGTTGTCGAACATGCGAGACCAACGAGGGAGTTACGCATAGCGACGCCATAAAGCCAGATAACCGAGTCTACGAAAGGCCTGAACTGAAGTGCTGAGACGGCCGTTTCATTACCTAAGCCGATGTGTGAAACCCTCAGTACGTTTTATGGGGTCGCTTTTTACGATGTGATTAGGTGACACCCTACTTTGTTACGGGTAGTGTGGAGTGGTTAGGGACAGCTTTAATGGGACTTTTTTGGGTGAACGTAATTAGCAGCCCGGCTGAGTAAGCATGAATAGAACCTTCATCGTTCAGAAATGCTAACTCGTGTATATATTTTTCGTCATGGTAAGTTTGAATTAACTCCTTGAATTCCGCTTTTAAAACTAAAATTAAAAAATTAGTTAAAATGTTTGTTTTCATTCAGAAAGCTTTATGCAAGCACGTCACTGACATTATGTTTGTTTAAGTAAACGTGTATATCACGTTAGTATTAGGATGGATACGAGGCGGGTGCGTGTCTTCGTCGGTAATTTGGGTACGTTCGGGCAAAGAGACCGGATACTCTTGGTAGAACAGAATTACAATTAAAACTATGGTAATTTATAAGGAGCAGACTATACGCTCCACCAAGTACGACTATGCACTACCGCGACTCAACCACCGATACGAACCGAACGAATGCAATGCGCCGTCCCGCGCCGGTGAGTCTTATAAGAACCTGCATACGTCACTTAGTGTTGCGTAAAGAGAGGGGGCGATGCCACTCTCTTGTCTGTCGTACATGATTTTAAAACTAGATGGCGCTGTTCTCTGACTGCCGTCATATTTATAAACGTTTTGTTGTTTTGGGATAACCAAATCATCATTTCCCTTAAAAATATGAAAAATCCATATGTGAGTTATGTTTGTTCATGTATACACATCATGATCAACCCATTGCTGGCTCACTACAGAGCACGGGTCTCCTCTCAAATTGAGAAGGGTTTGGCCATACTCTACCACGCTGGCCATGCGGATAGGCAGTCTTCACACACCTTTGAGAACATTATGGAGAACTCTCAGGAATACAAGTTACCTCACGATGTTATCCTTCACCGTTGAAGTAATATTTTAATTGCTTAACTTAACTTATTTTAACTCTGAAAAATTATAGATGCATGCCCGGTTCGAACCCCGACCTCTGATTTGGAGGCTGACGTCCTAACCACTAGGCTATCACAGCTTAACCATCAATTTTAATCAGTAGACTTAACCAATACATTCTATTGAATACTTCAATCAAACTAGACATTACGGCTAGACATTCCGGCCAACTTTAGCTAGCTAACATGTCGTAAAGTCAAAGTTACCGTGCACAAGTAAATAGCCGAAGTTGTTACAAAGGCTTTTCATTAACTAAAACAATGTGCGAATGTTAGTGGGTTTATATGACCGCTTTTAACGACTGACCGCCACTCTGTTACATACTGAATAAAGTGGCGAGAGTATGATTTGCTTGTAACAGTTGTTCTGTTCTCAACTGTTATTCTTATTAAATCAAATTGAACAATAGAAGCGTTTTTACCTTAACCGTAAGAAAGTTGATCGAAATTGCAATGGTTTTTCCCATTTTTTAAGTTTACGAATCTAGTTATCACCATCAAATAACTACTATGAATTATTGACGCATCAAAAGCGCCTTTTAAAGGACTATTTGAATAAAGATTATTTTGAATTTGAATTTTGAATTTATTCTTGCTAGCTGGAAGATAGATACGTTAAATGACAGGTATTGAAAATCCTAGGGTACTCTTGTTTTTTCATACACTACATTTCTTGCTAGCTGGCGCTAAAAGATACGTCAAATTACAGGTATAGAAAATGCTAGGGTAGTCTTTTTTTATACACTACAAGTTAGCCCTTGACGGCTATTTCACCTGGTGGTAAGTGATGATGCAGTCTAGAATGGTAGCGGGATAATCTGTTAGGGGTATGGTAAATCCACACTCCTAATTGGTTTCTACGCGACATCGTGCCGGAATGCTAAATCGCTTGGTAGGGTGGTAACTCTCGATGTTTTCCTTCACAAAATCCGAAAAGTTATAGGTGCGTGCCCGGGTTAGAACCCCCGACCTCTGATTAGAATGCTGACGTCCTAACTAGGCTATTACAGCTTCACAACAATCAATTTAAACACTGGAAGCAAAAATAAACATGCAGTGCCGTTAAATTACCTAAAATTAGTAATTCGTTGTTTTGTCAGACTATCAACTCATTTAACAAGTCAATGTGGTAATGGCAAAATAATATCATGAATATTCTAAGTGTAATAGCTCGTATAGAAGATTATATAATGAAACAGCGTTGAGAAGTTAATAAGTTTATCGTAGAAAACTGCAACACTTTGCTTGGCCTTTGAAAAAAACTAAGAGCTGCTATCTTATAAAAAGATATCCGTTTAAAAAACGTCTTAAAGCTTTGCTACTAAAATGAAAGTGGACATAAACTTCGCCAGTAGGTACGTACTCATTTTTAAGAAATAATCTTCTTTATAATCGTTTGTCAAATAATATTTTATATATGTAGTAGAAGCTGTGATAGCCTAGTGGTTAGGGCGTCAGCCTCCTAATCAGAGGTCGGCGGTTCAAATCCGGGCACGCACCTCTAACTTTTCAGAGTTATGTGCGTTTTTAAAAAAAACTAAAATATGACTTGCTTCAACGGTGAAGGAAAACATCGTGAGGAAACCTGCACGCCTCAGAGTTCCCCATAATGTTCTCAAGGCGTGTGAAGTCTGCCAATCCGCACATGGCCAGTGTGGTGGACTATGGCCAAACCCTTCTCATATTGAGAGGAGACCCGCGCTCTGTAGTGAGCCGGTAATGGGTTGACCATGATGATATGTAGTAGAATGTAGTTATTAGTGTGTATGTATATGTATATAGCTTAATCCTCTTTTTTTTTTTGCAAGTTCCGTGTAATTTTTATTCATCGGCTTCAACGAAATGGTTACTTGGAAGAGATCACTATTAGTGATAAGGTCGCCAGTTGCTGATTGTTTTCGTCTTTTTTATGTATGTTATGTCCTATAAATTGCAATAAAGTTATATAAATAAATAGATAAATAAAACCATAGACCAGACCATAAACCATAGAACCGGAGTACCAGCTACTCCTATACAAAATTTCATCCAAATCCATCCATTCCAGTAGTTTCGGCGTAATGCGCGACCAAGATACATACAGACAGACAAAAAATTAAAAAAATATATATTATGGGCTCAGTATCGATAGTAAAGCATCTACCAATCAAAATTTTTCAAATATATTTAATGTACAGAATTTGTCCCATCACAGTTTTATTATATTATAGATGTGCGTCAATAGATCATTCAGATATATTACAGATGATAAAAATATAAAGGTACCAACACAACCGTGCCAAGAAAATGGCACGCTAGGTACATCGGTACGGTACAAAAATGTCCTGATAAAAGAACGAAACGGGTCTGTTTATTGGAGCCAATAAGAAAGGTAGGAAATAAATCAGTTGCCAATAGTTGAGGGGACGGGATAACGGAGGCTGGGATATAAGTTTTGTGGAGAAAGACTCCTGTATTTTTGAGAATTTTCGTATATACCAGACGTTTGTACTTCGGGACACTTCGGGCTTTTCGACGGCGGAGTTCCTTCAACTTATCGGAGTTACGTGGCTTTTAATTTTCATTAAAGGGATACATAGTTAGCAAAGCTTCCATGATGAAAAAGACGTGGTAAGTCTGCCAATCCGCAATTAGCCAGCGTAGTGGGCTACGGACTAAAACCTGTTGAAAGCACCGCAAACCCTGCATTGGTTATTGCTGATGATGGGGATGATGATACCTTATCATTTCACCCAAAAACATCGCACATTAAACTGTAAACGTTATGAAAATTAAGCGATTAAGTTACTGCGTGTACGTGTAAAGTTAATTATCCAAATAAGCTATTTATCCAAGAAATGGCCTAATCCTATTTTTGGTAACCTCTAAGCGAAGTGCGTGCGCTGTCGCATTATCAAGTTGGAGGTCCTGGTTTCGATTCCCGGCTCGAGCCTGGAATATATAAATAGGAGAGTTAATAGACTATTGAAAGGTTCATCTGACAAGCATGTCGTAATACTAGTCCCAAGTTAGGAAGCGATGTTCTACCCTCATGCCTCGGAGACGTTAGAACTTTGGTACTGGTAAAAAATACCTATATGACCGGAGTTTTTTTTTTCGCTAAAGGTCATAATAGGTCTTTTTATTCAATGGGGGGCGTTGTATTGTTGTACAATATTTTACGTTTTCGGCTATTACGGGTACGGTTAGCATAGAATGTTTTAAACGGTCGCAAATATTTCATAAGCAATATTTTCAACTGTTTTAAATTAAAATCAAGCTTAAACTAACGCACGTTCATACACATTCAAAAACCTAAATTATGGTACCTTAAGGTTAATTTTTATAATAGATATCAGTATAATATAATTTCAGCCCATCCAAAGTTTTGAGCTGTGCATTGACAGATTTGTCTTTCAGACGTTCAGTCACCTTTTCTTTTATATAATCGCCAACCTTCAATACAGCAGTGCGGAGTCATCAAGCATCTCTCTCTCCTACAAGGGAGGGGACCATTGCTAGGCTCTGGGACATTCTTAAACTCAATAAGGATTTACTGATAAACAAAAATCATCATGAGCAAAATATAAACAAACATTATAAAATACTTATGATCTCCACTGAACAAGTTACGTTCGAAACAAGGAAAGGAATTATTATTCATTCAGCATTATTACGGAGAAAGAAAATCGAAAACACAATTGACTAATACGGAAACGTGAAAAGAAACAGCTACGTAAAAACGTACGTACATTCAATAACTTTCTCGCAGCGAAGAACATAAACAAACAAACAATAAAACAAAAAGAAAAGTAAAAAGTCGATTCTGTTTTGTATTCATGGCTTTCAATAAATAACAGTTTCTACTTGGGCCCTGCTAGGCGGGGAAGGCCCTACTGTTGAATCATCTTGCGTACCTCCCCTTTGATTCGCTTTCGAGGTGGATTCGAGAGGTTTTAACAAAATTTTCTACTTATTCCCTCGCGTGAAAGTTAACTTAAATCAATGATCTAAAAACATAAGATAGATTATTGACTTATTACAGAGTTTGACTTATTGATGATGTGATACAAACAAAAGAGGTGATAACAAAACGAAAATTTTGGCCAGGATTTTTGTGGCCTTCTTCTTAGAGAGGCGCGTTTGGAACTCTCATAGCTTTAGTTTTAAGTTTACGAATGTAGCTATCACCATCAACTCGCTACTATGTAATTATGGACGCGTCAAAAGTGCCTTTTAAAAGACTATTTGCATAAAGATTATAATTGTTTGATAAGAATAGCGTTAGCCCAATTAGATGCATTTTTATTCCTAACCATCAAGGATTATTGTATACATTACATAAATACGTCATTACATGAAACCATGATCCATTAATCTACGCCAATGCGGGTTTGCTGCGCTTTAAAACGACTAAAAATAATAATAGTATAAAGTTTTTACTCAAAATTTCCTAACTCCGGGCTAGGTTGTAGAGAACATAAAAATTCAATGCCTATAATTAAAATCGAACCTCGAACCTCGCGATGCTTGGTTTAACATACTTACTAGATCAAGGAGGTAATTTTATGACAGTAATCAGTAAATAATAATGCTATCTATGTAATGTTTATATCTGTAATGTATATGTAATTGGAACATGTGGTAGTGGTGCCGGGTAAAATGAATTGAAATTTTTTAAAAGCTTTCGTACAATTTCGAAAATGAGTTTGTAATTTCTTGCAATTTAATTACGGCGAAATTACCACCTCTCGAAAGTGTACGTTTATTACATTTTTCCATTCAAAACGAGAAGTATTGGAGTCATGTAAATACGAATATCCATAAGGTTTATGTGAATTTAATAATGGTATTTCATAGAGTAGATAGGAGTAAAATAAAAGAGATTTTTGTCCTAGTTTAGAGTTTCAGCTTGATAGCCTAGTGGTTAGGGCGTCCGCCTCCTAACCAGAGGTCGGGAGTTCGATCCCGGGCAAGGACCTCCAACTTTTCAGAGTTATGTGCGTTTTTAAGCAATTAAAATATCACTTGCTTCAACGGTGAAGGAAAACATCGTGAGGAAACCTGCACGCCTGAGAGTTCTCCATAATGTTCTCAAAGACGTGTGAAGTCTGCCAATCCGCACATAGCCAGCGTGGTGGACTATGGCCAAACCCTTTTATACTGAGAGGAGACCCTTCACCTTCTTCCCTTTGCTCTCCCGGTTCATATTAGGCGGGCGCAATCACTTCCAATTTTTAAACAGCTTCTTAAGAAACATTTTTTGCCCCCGTAAGTTATTTTATATCTGTTTCTTTGTTTCTTTTATTTATTTTAGAAGTTTTTACCAGTTAATCTCGTTGCCAATATCACTATGTTTTTATTCATTTTCTTATATATGATATTTTTTTTACTGTCTAAATTGATGACACGTTTTATTTTTATGTTATATTATATTATATATATTATTTTACTACTATTTATTTGTATATATGTATTAAATATTATCTTATTTATATTTTTAGTTGTACCTACATTTATTTAACCTTATATTTTTCTATTTTTCATTGTACACCCCAATCTCGCCTTACTTTATATTTTATTCCTGATTTGTGATATGTTGCCTGGTAGAGATCGCTCATTAGCGATAAGGCCGCCTATTGCACCTATTTATTTTCTGTGTGTTTATTTCTTTTCTTTTTTTCTTCTGTATTGATGTGCAATAAAGTATATTTTCATTTCATTTCATTTCTTTCAATCTCATCGCAGCTACAGCATGAGTTTGTACCGCAAGCGCATACCTACCTTGTATAATTAGGCGTTTCGGTTCGCACAGCTGATTAGACCAAAAAGCCACGCGTTAATTCAAACGTTCATAACTCAATCTACATTTCCCGTTAACTTGTCCGCGATGACAAATTGCCTGTCTGAAGGTCTCCTTACCAGGCTTATTAGCATGCTCCGGACTTGCAGCCAGTCAGCTCGGACACCAAGCGATATTTTTTAGATATCCTGATTTATCGCTGGTGTTCGTAAAACGTTATGGTGAAAAATTTGCTACGAGAGTGCGGTCTAATTTATTCCACTCGTTGTTAAGTCAGTGCGTGTCTTACTCTGCTGCTATTTCCACGTACATTCTAAGTTTATTCAATTGAATTTTATCGTTAGCTTAAATGTAATTAGTAGAGCTACCTATTAAGCTTAGACCTTTATTACAAGTATGTATGAATCGTAGTAAAAGCTGTGATTGCCTAGTTTTTAGGACGTCAGCCTCCTAATCAGAGGTCGGGGGCTCGATCCCGGTCATGCACCCATATTTTTTCGGAGTTATGTGCGTTTTTATACAATATATATAGACATACATATAAGATGACAAATATTTATTGACGCAACTTAACTATAGTTCCTTGTGTAAGTTTATTAATTTAATTCATTTTAGTTATAATTTAGGGAACAGTATATATATATATATATAATAACTGTATTTAATTAAGTACGTTATTTTGAATATTTATGCATGATGGCTACCTATAAGTGGAATTACAAATGCCCCACAATCTTATATTCAATTAAGTTTATATAGTAGGTTGTCAATATAAATAAACTAGTTGTTGTCCGCGACTTCGTCTGCGTAGAATTGCTGATTTCCCGTGAGATTGAGGTTTCCCGTGCGGCCAATGCCCTGCTTCAGAAAGTAAGCTACAGGAAAATGTCATATTATTTGTTTTAGAATCTAAGTTTTGTAATGTGAAATAAAGACTTTTTCTATCCATCTAAGTTGCGTGTTTTAAATAGTTTAGGACCTTTAAATTTGTTGATCTTGTCACAGAACAAATAGACTAGACTTTTCTTTAACCGATAGTTTTCTGTACAGTCTACTAAGCCGGGGTATTATGGAGTGATGACCTTGGTTAGTTCTAACAATACTATGTGTAAAGGGATGAATTAGGTACCGCGGCATACGTAAGGGAACTTTTAGAGATACCTGGCTCAGTAACTCCGGGCTATCTATTGCTCTGGTGTTCCGTGGCTTTTTAGTCCTCCGGTAATCTTGACGTTATACCAGAATGCAGAACATTCTGTACGTACGTACGTTGTTTGTTTGCACCGCTGCTCTTTACCTAATCACATGCCCACGAATAGTTCGCATTTTATATAAATTGTATCTTTTTTTTATACACACTACAAGTTGGACCTTGACGGGGATTCACCTGGTGGTAAGTGATGCAGTCTGGGATGGTAGCGGTCTAACCGGTTAGGGGTATGGTAAACCCATACTTCTAATTGGTTTCTACGCGACATCGTGCCACAACGCTTAGCGACAAGTCTTTGTCGGTAGGGTGGTAGCTAGCCACGGCCGAAGTCTCCCACCAGACAAGACTCGAGCTGGGAATTGAACCCAGGAACCTCCGAATTTATAATTCGTCAAACCTATAACTTATAATCCTATAAACTTTTTATTTAAGGAAAAACTTTTTTTTTTATTTATACATAGCGAGCAAACGAGCAGGCGGGTCACCTGATGGTAAGTGATTACCGCCGCCCATGAACATTTGCAGCACCAGAGGAACCGCCAATGCGTTGCTGGCCCTTGGGCACTTTGTTAATCCGTCCTTTGAAGATCCCCATATTATAACCATTAGGGAATACAGAAGATGGAAGCTTTTACCACAATTTGCAGGTTCGTGGCAGAAATGACCTGTTACCTATACAAGGCTTGGTAGCTAAGCCGACCTTGACGAAATGCTGCTCAGAGATAGCTTTAATCTGGTAATAGCATTATTTTAAACATAGCTATTATTATTTTTGACGACCTCCGTGGCGCAGCGCGTGCGCTGTTGCATTTTAAAGTTGGAGGTCCTGGGTTCGATTCCCGGCTCGAGTCTGGTCTGATGGGAGGCTTCGGCCGTGGCTTGTTACCACCCTACCGACATAGACGTGTCGCCAAGCGATTTAGCGTTCCGGCACGACGTCGCGTAGAAACCAATTAGGAATGTGGGTTTACCATGCCCCTAATAGGTTAGCCCGCTACAATCCTAGACTGCATCATCACTAACGATCAGGTGAGATTGCCGTCAAGGGCTAACTTGTAGTGGTTAAAAAAAAAATAAAAAAGCTAGTTAAATTTATAAAATTCTCATTTTGAACGTATATGTGCTATAAAGAATTTAAAATCCCGCGTTCCTCGACGTTAGTACATAGGTATCGCGCCGTTTTTCAACGTAAGCGGATTTCGCTAACTATATCTTATGTTGATAATCATTTGTATTACACACGGCTTTTAAAAAATACTGTGAACGTAGGATTTTGTTCGTGAATTCCCAGTAGTCTGTTACTTACAAGGAATATTAACATATAGTTTTAATTTTCTTCTCCTATATATTTTTTGGTCAAGCAAAAATTTTGGCAGCCTATAAACTGGACCCCACGATATAAGTCATCTAATGTGGGGTCATCAAGTTATCTCAACCCAGGATTTTTTTTTTATCCACTACAAGTAAGCCCTCAACGGCAGTCTCACCTGATGGTAAGTGATGATGCAGTGTAAGATGGTAGCGGGCTAACCTGTTAGGGGTATGGTAAACCCATACTCCTAATCGGTTTCTACGCGACATCGTTCAGGAACGCGACCCACGGCCACGGCCGAAGCCTCCCACCATACCAGACTCGAGCCAGGAATCGAATCCAGGACCTCCAACTTTATAATGCGACAGCGCGCGCGCTGCGCTACGGAGGTCGTCAAATACTCTTTAAACTCTATAAATCTTAACTCTAACTTTATAATGCAACAATAACTCTAACTCGGAGTTACACTTATAGTTAAGAGTTCGTCAAACGTCACGCAGGTTGTATGGGGAGTTGCAGTGCTCGAGGCGAAGCCACGGTCACAGCTAGTTACATCAAAACATTCCAGCTCTCAATCTCCTCATAAATATCTCATTTAAAACGTTTCGGTTACCTCAAGAAGGAATTTAAATTCCAGCGTAACAAATGGTTCCCGGCGACACGGATTCGCGCCATTTTTCACCATAAGCGGATTTTACTAACGCTATCTTATGGCGATAATCTTTTCTTCATTATTTTCACACTTGCGTTCCGTTGGTATTTCTGCACCATTTTCATTTGAATTAGCTACTTAACAGTTTCGCAAATTTGCCTTTTAATCCTGCGAATGATTTAGCTCAATTATTCGCATTATTAATGATAAGCCTATCATTTGAGAGAACATAACCTTCTACAAAACAAATAAAAATAGCTTTATTCCGAAACCTATTACAGGCATTTATAAATCGTTCATATATATCACATTTTTCATTATTTCTATTCGTGAAGCCTTGGTGATAACTGCACTCGCCAACTTAAAACTAAAGCTATGAGGGTTCCAAACGCGCCCTGGTCTAAGAGAAGCCCACAACGAATTTAGCCAGGTAAATTTCCTTTTTGTTCATCTCAATTGCTACTTAAAATTATTTGAGAGCTTTCTTATTATAGCAATACTTTATACCTAATCTTGTTTATCATTTAGAAAATCCTTTACACTATAATAATTACACTTTACTATTCGACAAATTTATGTTTTATTTGAACTTTTAACTTATAGATGAATAGAAATATTTATTAGACAACGTGGTACTTGAAAATATCGCGCATGCACTATAAACTTTTTTCCAATGTAGATTAGCGATTTGTCGCAATTACATTGGATTCTAGTTTTAATTCTATCTTGATTACAATTCCATCGATTTGTATCGGCGTCGGATTTATTGATTTAATGATTTGTGCATATTATATTATACAACTCTTTTTTTTTTTTTTAACCCACTACAAGTTAGCCCTTGACGGCAATCTCACCTGATGGTAAGTGATCATGCAGTCTAAGATGGTAGCGGGCTAACCTGTTAGGGGTATGGTAAACCCATACTCCTTATTGGTTTCTACGCGACATCGTGCCGGAACGCTAAATCGCTTGGCGACACGTCTTTGTCGGTAGGGTGGTAACTAGCCATGGCCGGAGCCTCCCACCAGACCAGACTCGAGCCGGGAATCGAACCCAGGACCTCCAACTTTATAATGCGCGCGCGCTGCGCCACGGAGGTCGTCAAAACTCTACAACTCAACAAGTAGTAACTCTCTTTTTCCTCTTCTATCCCATGACGAAATGTGCCTAAACCTGACGCGTCCATGAATATCAATGAAACAAACCAAGAGCTATTTTTAATAAAAAAAATGTATCATCACTTCAACCGATAGACGTCCACTGCTGGACATAGGTCTTTTGTAGGGAGTTCCAATGGCCACGGTCTTGGGCCGTTGTATCCAGCGGCTCCCTGCGACTCGTTTGATGTCGTCTGTCCACGTTGTTGGGGGTCGACCAACGCTACGTTTACCGGTGCGGGGTCGCCATTCCAGCACCTTGGGACCCCAACGTCCATCGGTTCTCCGAGCTATGTGCCCCGCCCATTGCCACTTCAACTTCGCAATTCGCTGAGCTATGTCGGTAACTCTGGTTCTTCTACGGATCTCCTCATTTCTGATTTGATCACGTAGAGATACTCCCAGCATAGCTCTCTCCATCCATCCATTAGGATTGTACCTAAACTATATAACACGCAAATCGGGTATCACTTTTTACTTCCTCTAAATCCATTGTATACGATTCTTTCGTACAAGCTAAGTATTTGATCGCGTGTATGATTTTATATAATGTAATTGCTTCTCCGGGATGTGTTTTGAACAACCTCAAGGGTGAATCCGGATATAGCATCGTTGTATTTGTTAGTTGCGATGATAAGCGTAGTGGAAGAAATGAAAACGAAATGAAAATTTTGTTCACATGTGTTACAATATCTGATTGTGTAAACAAGCCATTATGAAATTATATTCATAAGTATACTAGTCATAAGATTGTCTATGTTTTTGTGCTAGTTTGCGAGTTTACATGAGATTGCGTTTTATTCGATTTCGGAAACTACGTTCGTGATCAGTGGTATAAATAACACTATAAATAAAATAATATTATGACGACCACCGTGGCGCAGCGCGCGCGCTCTCGCATTATAAAGTTTGAGGTCCTGGGTTCGATTCCCGGCTAAAGTCTGCTCTGGTGGGAGGCTTCGGCCGTGGCTAGTTACCCTACCGACAAAGACGTGTCGCTAAGCGATTTAGCGTTCCGGCATGTTGTCGCGTAGAAACCGATTAGGAGTATGGGTTTACCATACCCCTAACAGGTTAGCCCGCTACCATCTTAGACTGCATACCATCAGATGAGATTGCCGTCAAGGGCTAACTTGTAGTGGATAAAAAAAATGTAATCTATGTTTAGTCTTGGTCTTATGGTCATCTCAATAAAGTGATAATATGGGAGAAAGGCGGGAGACTTCGTATATGGCGGGCGCGGTTTTTTCGCGCTTTTCTTGAATTAATGTTTGTTGGCTAATTTTGGAAAGGACTGGTGTTGGTTGTGTCGTGGACAGTTTTGGTGTCGTTTGTGTAGTGGCTGGTTTTCTATAATATAATATATGTCTGAAATGTTTGAGAGAGCCGCGTCCGCAGAGTGCGAGGTTTCCCGCCATTTCTCCCTAACTTGACATTGGCTAGTCTCTGCGAAGCCATAAAAAGAGAGAACTAATAAAATAATAAACTTGCCATTGGCTAATCTGTGTAAAGCCATAAAACGAAAAAAAAAAATGATATTATAACATGGTGTCAGAAGTAAAGCCAAAATAATAATTGAAATCCGTTAATAAAATGTCTCATAAAGTTTAAAATATTCAAATTTGTCAAATATCATCAGCAAATAAATAAGATAAGTAAATACTAAACAGCCATCTTTCTAGTATCTACTCTGTATGTATATACATATATTGAAAATATATATAACCTCTATTAATAGTCCCTTTGATATCCTTCTCTAAATGCCAATAATTATTAATATGGGTCAAAAATATTACTCATGCTTTGTTTAAAAAACCCACGAAGCTTCATTGTAAGATCTTGTTAGTACATTTTCTTCTTTCGGTGTTTCACGAATATGTAGTGTCTATCTCGTATTGAATAGGGTGTTGCAATATGTAATGCTAAAGAATTTTCCATTTTTATTTTTATGATACAAATTAGCCCTTGACGGCAATCTCACTTGATGGTAAGTGATGATGCAGTCTAGTATAGTAGCGGGCCTGTTAGGTGTATGTCCAGCCCATACTCCTAATTGGTTTCTACGCGACATCGTGCCGGAAAGCTAAAGACTTTGTCGGTAGGGGGTAACTAGCCACGGTCGAGCCTGTCACCAGACCAGACTCGATTTGGGAATCGAACCCAGGACCTCCAACTTCATAATGCAAAAGCGCTCGCGCTGCGCTACGGAGGTTGTCAAAATATATTAAGGCTTAAGGCACAAGAAAAAAAACTTATTTGCCAGAGATAACGGAAGTTTATTAATATACTAAATTAATTTATTATTATTATCTATAAAGTTTTCGAACAGTGCGTGTTGCCAGTGATGACTTACGGCTCTGAAACATGGTCGCGCACTATGGGCCTCATAAGAAGGCTCAGAGTCAACGGGCGATGGAGAGAGCTATGCTGGGAGTATCTCTACGTGATCAAATCAGAAATGAGGAGATCCGTAAAGGAACCAGAGTTACCGACATAGCTCAGCGAATTGCGAAGTTGAAGTGGCAATGGGCGGGGCATATAGCTCGGAGAACCGATGGACGTTGGGGTCCCAAGGTGCTGGAATGGCGACCCCGCACCGGTAAACGTAGCGTTGGTCGACCCCCAACAAGGTGGACAGACGACATCAAACGAGTCGCAGGGAGCCGCTGGATACAAGCGGCCCAAGACCGTGGCCATTGGAACTCCCTACAAAAGACCTATGTCCAGCAGTGGACGTCTATCGGTTTAAGTGATGATGGTGATGATTAATATACTCACGGGTAACTATATATAAAAATAAAAAAATTAAACGTAAAAACCAACCGACCCGCCCAATCATTCAATATGGAGATCGTACAATCTAAAAATGCATCGCGCCTGAGTCAACTACAAGCGAGTTGTTGATTAGTTTTTAGAAACGATTACCGCTTCGATGGTGTGTTGAAACGAATTTACTTAGAAATTGTGGAAAATTGCACTTTTATGGTCGCAAAGGTCGTGTTTGTGCCATTATTCAAATAAGCACTCGCTTACTGGGATCATTAATCAGCAATTATATCTAAGCGTTGATACTGATGTAAGGGTGACGTCACGATTTTGTTTACTTTCGCTCATAGTAATTAAAACCACAACTTGCGGGTTTACACTTTTATTGCGACAATAACTAAGAGGTTCGAACAGTCCGACGTCTCGAGCGAAAAAAGCCGCGAAATGCATCGACCGCCCGTATTTAGAGCACAAAGCATGCTTGTACAAAATTGATTGTTACTGTCTTAATTGTGTTAGCAAAATCATCAATAGTTAAAATGTGGGTAATTATTCTTGAGGTTTTTGGCGCCGCTGAATAAAGTTAATAACTTCTTCGCGCCGACATACATATATATATATATATATATACATTCATCATCATCATCATGATCAAACCATTACCAGCTCACTACAGAGCACGGGTCTCCTCTCAATATGAGAAGGGTTTGGCCATAGTCCACCATAGGCCATGTGCGGATTGGCAGACTTCACACGCCTATAAGAGTATTATAAACTCTCAGGCTTGCAGGTTTCCTCACGATGTTTTCCTTCACCGTTGAAGCAAGTGATATTTTAATTTTTTTTTAAAACGCACATAACTCCGAAAAGTTACAGGTGCGTGACCGGATTCGAACCGCCGACCTCTGATTAGGAGGCTGACGCCCTAACCACTAGGCTATCACCGCTTGTATAACGCATCTTGTTTAATGCACTAGTAGTAGCTTAAACAAATGAAGACGAAAAATTCGTTAAATATCTCCACCAATAGAGATGGTAGAGTAATAGAAATACTGTTAGATAATTATAAATTCTGCACTATTCATGCAGCGAAGCTGGAAGGCCGCTATAAATGTCACAAGTCGTTTCCCAGCTCTTTCAGCCGTGCATAATGGCTGACCTTCCTCCAATGTCGAGGGTGTTGGATTGGAAAAGGAAAACATATTTATTTATGTATTTTGTAAACAGCAATACTGTTCTAGGTCTCGCAATGTCACAACATTTCTAGATACGAGTACATTACAAGGTTTCTATACGTTCATGGACATGTTTCACGATTTTAAACATCTATATATCAAAGAAAGTTAGTTACACCATGTATAACTGAATAATGGCTGAACCGATTTGACTGAAAATTGGTGGAAAGGCAGCTTAGAACCAGGAGACGATGAATAATAGATCTGATGAATTTTTAATGTTGTAATTTTAATTAGTACTAAAGTTTATGTTTGTATTTTGCACACTATTTGCTTAGTGGAATGTTATGGTGGACTTATTGACAAAATTGTATTCACCATCTCATTATTTACTAAAATTCTTGCAAATAAATGATTATGATTATGACGGATATAGCATACTTTTTATACTTTATAAAATTTTGAAATCAATTCATTTTATTAATTTTGATAATTCATTTTATTAATTGGCCCTTATTCGGGCCATAATCGGTGAAAAGCTATGATAGCCTAGTGGTTAGGATGTCCTAATCAGAAGTCGGGTGCTCGAAACTGGGCACGCACCTCTATCTTTTCGGAGTTATGTGTATTAAAATTCTCCATAATATTCTCAAAGACGTTTGAAGTCTGCCAATCCGTACATGGCCAGCGTAGTGGACTATGGCCAAGCCCTTCTCATATTGAGAGGAGACCCGTGATCTGTACTGAGCCGGCAATGGGTTGATCATGATGAGAGCATCATAGATGCTGCAATATTTCGTCACCCTCTGACAGCTAATGACATAAAAACCTGCTTAACTATACCAAGGTTATATTTACATATTTATTTGTGAGGCCTATTGAAATTAAATAACCTTCGTGAAATTTGTCTTAAAATGTTTAAGTAAAATATGATTTGTGATCAAAAGTATTCCGATAACGAGCAATCTCATTGATTTAATGATCTTATTAAATTAATAATGTAGTATAATATCGGAGCCCGAATTATATGGAGATTTTCCACGAAGTTTTCGCCGAAGTGGAAATTTTGTTGGCGTGTTACATTTCTTTCTCGTATTGCGCCATAGCAACAACTAGATTAATTTTATCCTTAAGAGGCGCTGAAGGTAACTGTAAGAGATTATTCTTAATTGGTGCGTCATTCAAAGTTTTCATATTTTATTGTTACCAGCTGTTTACCCGCTTTGTTCAAGTTTGCGTGCGAATACTAAAAGTATAGGGTAGTAAATATAGGGGCTAAAGTATAGGTTATTTTAATTGCTGATATATATTTTTTTAATTCTTTTAAATTTAAATTAAATTAAATTATTAAATTTAAAAATTTTTAAATTCTTTCATTAATAGAAGGCTTAATTAAAATTATTTTAATTAACCCTTTTTAAAATTAGTTTAGTGGTTTAGTCGTGAAAGCGTAACAATCAAATAGAAAAAAGTCATATCTGCATTTATGATTTTGATTTAGGGTAATCACGAAAATAAATTAATTTATGAAGGTCTTCAAATAATACATATACTATGCTTCTTTATCTACGTAGTAGTAGTAGTATGAATGTTCCAAAAGTTTGTGGGCCTGTATGTCTATGACGTGTTTATATGTTTCAATTTTTGCCTGTAGCTGTATATTTTTCGATAACCTTGTCTTACTGCAAAGTAGATCTTTACATATGGTACATGGGCGGTTAGTGATGATGCTAAGATGGGTGCGGACTAACCTGCCAGGGTTATGAAAATTGCCTATACTAGAGGTGATTCTAATAGATTTCTTTTTGGCATTGTACCGGAAGGGTATCGCTTACGATTTGTCTTAAGTATTAAGTTGGCAACTAGACTATGACTTAAGCTCAATACCAGAAATATCTGATATGATAAATTCCCAAATTATAAGACCACAGCAATTCTACTGTAGTAAAGTGCACGACGTTTTGTTATCGATGCGAAGAAGCTATATATTTATATACATTATGATGTATTTATTAATTAAGGCATATATTTTACGAGCTGTTTGTAAGGGTTAAAATGTTATTAATCTGTATACGTACAACAGAGTATATAACTTGACTAGAATACTATTATTAATGTATTAAGGAGGTTATCATTATGTCGTGCCGCCGTGTTTTGGATCCCGCCAAAACGGTGGCCAGTGATTGGTCCACGAAAAATAGCAATAACAATGGACGCCACGTGAACATTGATATTTGAGTGATATTTTTGGGAGAAAGGTTTCAACGTAACTGGCGTATTTATATAAGTTTTTACAGTTTGAAAACGGCGCCTACAACAAAATCTGCTAACTTAGTTGGTACTGTACGTTTTTGGTGTAATATATCCTATTTACAAGCGGCAACGAGGCAATCGATGTGGTTTTGCATACAGACATACACTATCTGGGAGCTGGCAGAAGCGGTGATAGCCTAGTGGTTAGGGCGTCAGCTTCCTAATCAGAGGTCGGCGGTTCGAATCCGGGCACGCACCTCTAACTTTTCGGAGTTATGTGCGTTTTAAAAAAAAAAAAATATCACTTTCTTCAACGGTGAAGGAAAACATCGTGAGGAAACCTGCACGCCTGAGAGTTCTCCATAATGTTCTCAAAGGCGTGTGAAGTCTGCCAACCCACACATGGCCAGCGTGGTGGACTATGGCCAAACCCTTCTCATATTGAGAGGAGACCCGTGCTCTGTAGTGAGCCGGTAATGGGTTGTTCATGATGATGATGATATTATTTAAAAAGGAACACTAACAATATACATATCTTACACTCGACACATACGTACACACTACTACACACACTGATACGTATATCGAGAAGTGTACACAGCGTTCACAGTGCTCCAAGTAAACACTACGTTACAACAGATAATTAACAAATAGCAATAAACCTAATTAAATACAAGTAATTAAGCAGTGGTTATTTGAATAATTAGATTATTTAAAATTAAAAAATTTAATTTACAGTTATATCAAAAAGAGAGGTTATGGTCTAAACAAACGAATAACCGATAATCGTCGATGGAATTCGCTGGCTAAATCTTGTTGGTATATAAATCGCGATTAGGAGTATGGGTGTACCATATCATCCCCTAACAGGTTAGCCCGCTACCATCTTAGACTGCATCATCACTTACCATCAGGTGAGATTGCTGTCAAGGGCTAACTTGTAGTGGATAAAAAAAAGACGGGTTGCACTCCGGGAGTGCCGGCAGAAGTGAAAACTTGATTATTAACGTTGAGCATGTTTGATATTTTGGAATGGTTAGGGAATAATTTTGCACCAATTGCTTTATCAGTATAAAAGTACTATCATTTATGTAGTAGAATACAATATTCATTTATTGCGCTATCGTACACAAACATGACAATTTATATTACATTAAAAATTTAACACTTTAAAACTATTACAATTATTTCTGTCACCATCCATGGATGCGCGTGGCACACTGTAACATACACGAACATTCGCGCAAGCGCCCTGCGCTGCCTAAACGAAACAGTAGGCCCAGGCATACATTTTGCCGCGCCGTAGAGAGGGGATAGCTGTCTACTCTCCATCCGTCTTACGCTTTTTCGATCAGGTCACGTATCCTGACGCGAGTTTAAGATTTTATACCCATTACAGAAAAAGTGCTCAACGCCGCTAAAGAAGTTTTCACTTCAAAAAAAACTTAGATTTTGTACTTACATATGAATTAGGAGAATAGGTATCAACTGAAATAATTTCGCTTACCTGTAAAAAAAAGAAAACTATTATTAGTATGATTAATCATATACATATTTCGTTTTTAAACATCACATACATTTTTAATACAACTTTATTTTAGCATAACTGATAATATAAAGATATGTTAAAAAAAAACTTAAGTCTCGCTTAGACTCTTCAAATAATTAAAGCCTTTTTAACGGAAGCGACGCAGGCAAAACTACGTCGCTTCCGGCGGGGTATGTGGGACTCCTCTGCGGCCAGAGTGGCGACCAGAATACCCACTAAAACCCAACGTTGCTTCTTCGCGTCGCCTGGTGGTGGTTATGGAAACGTTCGCGCACTCCATAATAGAGGTTTTTGACAGTTACTACTAATTGGTTTCTACAGCGACATCGTGCCGGAACGCTGAATCGCTTGACGAAATGTATGTAAATGACGAATTTGTTGGAAGGATGGTAACTACTCCCACCATATCAGACTCGAGCCGGGAATCGAACCCACGACCTCCAACTCTTAAAAAACGACAGCGCGCGCGCTGCGGCACTTTAGATTTACCGGTGAGCCAGCATCTATTTAAAAAGTTCTCCAAAGTCTACTTTGAGAGATAACCCGACAACCCAACCCCCGACTTCGCCGGCGAAGGTGAGGCCCCGATATCTGACGTCATCCGGACGTGGGTCTCATCCACAGTCACGGGGGCGCGCGGACCCTTGGGGGACATTCCCCAGATGTCGTCGAGCCCAAGTGCTCCTATCTCAGGCTGAGCGTCTCAGGCTGAGCTTCATGCTCGCCAAACCCCCCGGTGACGCAGAATTAACTATTTTGGTTATCTGTAACTGACAATTCGAAAAATGAATGCTGCGGTACAGAGGTCGTCAAATCTGTGAGAAATATAAGAAAAACTACTGTGAAATAGTCAAGCGTTTATATGTAACGTCTTTACCATCGAACTATCGAGCTCTCATACGGAAATGAATTGCTAAGTTGATATTATAGGCACGTAGGAGCCGATTGCTTCCTTGTTATCAATACGTACAGTAAAAGCAGAAACGCCGTTCCGGCTTCCGTTTCACCATCCCCTACAAGTTTCTCCAAAGTCCAGAGTGAATAGGCATCTACCTTATTAGCTGCAATTCAAAATGGCAACACAAAATCGCGTTACAGTTAAATTGTACCGCTTTTCAATCCTAGTGCATAAAGTACTTCTTTTTTATAGCATGAACCTCCTTTTTCTCACTTTTTTTTTGGTTTTGTTTTTCAATCTTTGTATTAATTAGTTTTCCGCCATTCATGTTATACACTTGCATGCGGTGTTTACCTTTAATAAGCTTTAATACCTTAATATGTAGTTTTTTATATGCAATGTTTAAAGCTGTTGGTAAACCTAAATAATGTAAAAAAAAAGTTGGCAAGGAATTCGCTACTAACTATGATACCATTTTTCCCATATCATTCTCTACTCAGACTCCCTTTTTCTGGTTTTATTTTACTTCGCGGTACGTTTGTATGTCATTGCTCAAAAGGTGGAAATATGTATTAGGAAATAAGTGATCGCTGTGCGGTTTCTAAGTTTCCTAGCAAAAACCCTACAGAGAAAATAAACTATGCTGAGGTTAAGCTTGCTTTTAACAGTTTTAAAGGGCAGTTTTTGCTGATTTTTCACCTGTTGCTATAACTTCATCCGTCGACATTTAGTGCCTTTGCACGTTAAAACATTTTTTCACACCTTTGTCTTTTCTGTGTGTGTTCCTTCACTTACTTCCATAGGTACTTTAATTTATTATGTGAGATGGTGATAACAAAAAAAAACCCGGCTAAGTATGTTGTGGGCTACTTCTTAGACCGGGGCGCGTTTGGAACTCTCATAGCTTTAGTTTTTAGTTTACGAATGTAGTTATCACCATCAAATCACTAATATATAAATTAGTGATCAAAAGTGCCTTTTAAATGACTATTTGAATAAAGATTATTTGAATTTGAATTTACTGTATTGTATTTCTTATGGTGTACGATTAAGTGTATTTTCATTTTTGATATCATGATATAAATTACATACCGAATTCGTTCTTTCTAACGTCAAGAATTAGACAATAAAGCGATGTATAAATATACAACCGCAAAATATATAGCGGATCACTAGTAAGGGGGTATCTGTACATGAGAACATCTAGTGATATAGCAAATAATTCAATATCAAAGACTTGGCCTCGTTCAATCACAGGCGACATTTTATAGAGTTATAGAGACGCTCGGGCTGATTTGATAGTGGAGATGACTGATCCCGAGGGTAGAAGGACGACGGTACCCGTAAAACGGGGCCCGAGTGTTTTCGTACATCATAAAAGTGTTAGAAAGCATTTCTGTTTTTTAACAAGAATATAACATTTACAGATCATGTTATTTCGGGTTAGTCAATCAATCAATCAATCAATTATAAACTTTATTCAAATTATCCTTTAAAATATTTTTTTGATGAGTCAATTAATTAGTAATGAAGAGATGGTGATAACTATACTAAAGCTACGAGGGTTACAAACGCGCCTTGGTCTAAGAAGCCTACAGCAAACTTAGCCTGGTAAATTTTCGTTTTGTTATCACCATCTCACATGCCACTTAAAATGATTTAAGAGTTGTATCTTATTAGAGCAATATTTCATACCCAAGCTTGTTTATCATTTGCAAAATACTTCACACTATAATAGGACTTTTCTACTAGCTTACGTTTTACTTTGAACTTATCGAGAGTAATTTGTTATAAAATTGAATACTTTAGATTTTTTTTAGTCAAGCTTTTTTCAGAATCGTCGAAATATGAAGACTTCCTATTCTTATATAAATTTGAGACAATTTTGTAACGTAGAATCATTTAAGTATATAGAGTAACTTAACATAAGCAAATCGGTGTATTTCTGTCTCCCAGTCAAATTGAATATAAGCAAGTGACGCCGCAAAAAGCTATGATACACAAAATAGTTGATTATACTTTTGACGACATCCGTGGTTCAGTGCGTGCGCTGTGGCGTTATAAAGTTGGAGGTCCTGGGTTCGATTCCCGGCTCGAGACAGGTCTGTTGGGAGGCTTCAGTCGTGACTTGTTACCACCCTAGCAACAAAGACGATTTAGCGTTTAGCGTTCTGGCACGATGTCGGGTAGAAACTAATTAAGAGTCTAGTTGATGAAAGAAAAAAAAAATGAAATAGTTATTTATTCAAAAATGTTTTAACATAACATTTATCCGTGCGTATCATGTTGGAACATCCTTTTAAGTATTTTACTTGTGCCAGGATGTGCCATCTTATACTGCGTCATCACCAGATGCGGTAGCCGTCAAGGGCTAACTTGTAATGTATAAAAAAATACTTATTTCATTGTATAAAAATGTGTTATAATCCACATTAGGTATTATGTAGCCTTGTATATTGTATGCTTAGAATTTCCAAAGAGTAGATGAAAGGTTTCCCTCATCAATCAAGGCTTAATTAACACAATTAAAGTTTTAGATTTAATCAATAACTTTGTATCAAAGTTTCAACAGTGTTATCTACATAATATCTTATTTATTGACCGCATTATTCGACTTCGAGTTCATTCGATTTAGATATTGGTAAAATTTATTATATATATAATTATAAATATTAATATTTTTTTTAAATATTTATAATTATAAATATTTTTTTAGTTTTTTACCTTATTGATCATCAATGTAATTATCGATTTTATAATTATTGTTATTTAGTATGAAAAGAAAGAAAAATTAAGTGGTGAAAAAAATAACTAAAAAAGAAGAATAAAGCTGGAAAATAAAGCTTTTTGATTTAAAATTTGGTATCATTTTTTACATTTTTGCTTGTTTACCTTTGTGAGTTTGGTAAACTCTTTCAAGTTTTCTATAGACAAAAAGATAAGATAAAAATAATGTAATTATACATTTAGTATATAAAGTTCAGTATAAAGTTAATAAATTTCAATGATATTATAACCCATTTAAGATGTCGAGATAAATAAAAGTACAATTGATAAACCTTTATGACGCCGTTTCTCCTATGCTTAAATCTGCTTTAATTATGTGTTTATTATATAAATTAATTAATAGATAATTTAAAGAAGCTGTGATAGCCTAGTGGTTAGGACGTCCACGTCATAATCAGAGGTCGGGGGTGCGAAACCTGGCACCCACCTCTAACTTTTCAGACTTATGTGCGTTTTTTAAGCAATTCAAATATCACTTGCTTCAATGGTGGAAGAAAAAATCGTGGTGTTAAAGTAAAAGTGTTTATAAAGTAGGCATACTTAATTTTCATAATATTTAATTTAAGAATAAGTTTTATTATTTGAATCAGTTTTATATACCATAAATAATGCTCACAACATTACAGATTATAAACTATGGAATGATAGACACCTGTCTGTTTCAATAGATTATAATAATATAATCTGTGTTAAGTTTATTAACCGCGTTACCCTGGCTCCCGGTTTATTAATTACGTAGGAGGCATCAAAACTGAGTTATCTTCAAACTAAACCATAGATTAGTTTATTAAATGAACGCAGACGGTTCACGATTTGAAATGTGTTTCGTATTCATACCTAACAGATTCTGCAGTATAACTATAATGAAGCGGTGATAGCCTGCTGACACCCTGTAACCACTAGGTTATAGGGCGTCAGCCTCCTAATCAGAGGTCGGCGGTTCGAATCCGGGCACCTCTAACTTTTCGGAGTTACGTGTCATATTCAGAGGAGACCCGTGCTCTGTAGTGAGCAGGTAATGGGTTGATCATGATGATGATGAAATTAAAAAAGTTCACTTGGTAAGCAAGATTTGTGCAGTTTGACTGTCTGTGAAAGTGCCGTCAAAATCGGTATTCTATAGTTTAACCAAACAAACGAAAGAAAATACTACTTTTAAACATATTTTCGTAGACGGGTCATGAGTCCAACTGTATCTAGTATTCATACCTAACAGATTATGTAGCCTATATTATTTAAAAAATTGTTGCATTGTTTAACTAGATTACTGCAATTTTACTGTCTGTGAAAGTATCGTCAAAATCGGTATTCCATAGTTTAACCAAACAAACGAAAGAAAAGACTACTTTTAGATGTACATATTTGTATTTTCGTAGACGGGTAACTTTCGAACTGTGTCTGGTATTCATACCAAACAGATTCTGTTAACTAAATAATATGCCTATTTCATTTAAAAAGTGCCATTGTTTAAGCTAGATAAACTCCAACTTTAGTGTCTGTGAAAGTGCCTGCAATGTCGGTATTATCAAATCAATTAACGAAAAATGTACTTTTATATATACATATTTGTATCTGTCTATGTGTACTTTTTTCTCTTTCGGTCTGGTCGGAGGCTTTGGTTTTTACCACCTTGTTGACAAAGACGGTACGCCTAGCGATTAAGTGTTCCTTATTACATCAGCTACCTGCCAATATAAGTCCCGTAAAAATCGGTCCAGCCATTTTAGAGATTAGCCGGAACAAACATACCGACAGACAGACAAAAATTGTAAAAAATGTTATTTTGGTGTATGTACCGTATACATATTCATATGCATGTAGTAAAAAACGGTTATTTCAATATTACAAACAGACACTCCAATTTTATTTATTTGTATAGATTGTATAGATGTCAATGTAAATTTATCGTGTCTGTTTAAGTTGTACAACATCTTTGATCATAAAAGCGATTTATTTTCACAACTTATTAAAGTCTCCAATATTTTTTTCAATATCCATTTAATGTAAGCGATTTGCTGTGATGTATCGAGAAAGTTTGCCGAAAAGGCGCTTCACATCGTTTAATCTATGACTTAAGTAGATTGGAGGGTATATCAGGGCTTCCGCTAGGGGAAAGAGCGGGGAAAGGGGGGCGGGGGACGTATTAAAACATTCCACCTAATTGCAAAGTTGACAATCTCCAGGAAAGTGAATATTTTATGACTCTCCGAAAGGGCAAAGTTTGCGGAAAATTATAAACGCGCACACACTGTTTATGCTGAGATGTTTGTACGAGCTCTTTATGACTTCAGCTGTTATACTTGTACGTTGAAGGCGTGCCTGTTATCTTCAATATGACTGTTTATATTAACCATGTGTTATAGATTATGTTACAGTTCACTTAATTTAATATTTATATTATACATGTAAACTCTCAATCAAGACACAACAGTGCTCGCTGCAAAGAAGATACCAACTTCGGTTTCCGAATGTAATGTGATAAAATAAAAAAGAATGTGGATCGCGGGAAGATTGAAAAAAAGAGCGGGTTGCCGCCGAGGTTTTGGAGAATGTCATACAAGCGCGGTTGATTTAAATAAATTGAGAATAATTATTTATGTTAACTCTAAGAGTAATTGTTTAAAGTGAAAATATTAACGATAGTTGGATATAAATACGAAGTGATTATTAATTTCACCCAGTTTCTAATACATGGAATCATGAAAAGTTTGAAGGCGTGCCTGTTATCTTCCATGTGACTGTTTATATTAACCATGTGTTATAGATTACATTACATTTCACTTAATTTAATATTTATATTATGCATATAAACTCTCAATCAAGACACATCAGTGCTCGCCGCAAAGAAGATACCAACTTCGGTTTTCGAACGTAATGTGAAAAATTAAAAAAGAACCTGGATCGCGGGAAGATTGTAAAAAGAGCGGGAACGAGGCTGCCGCGGTTTTGGACAACATGACGTTCTCAAGCGTGGTTGATTTAGATAAATTGAGAATAATTATTTATGTTAATTCTAAAAGTAATTGTTTAAAGTGAAAATATTAACGATAGTTGGATATAAATACGAAGTGATTATTAATTTCACCCAGTTTCTAATACATGGAATCGTGAAGCATCATGTTTAAATATTTTTACCCGGCTAAGTTTGTTGTGGGCTTCTTCTTAGACAGGGGCGCGTTTGGAACCCTCATAGCTTTAGTTTTAAGTTTACGAATGTAGTTATCACCATCAAATCACTACTATGTAAATTATTGACGCGTCGCGCCTTTTAAAGGACTATTTGAATAAAGATTATTTGAATTTGAAAATTTGTAATTTTTTAAAATTCTTCTACAAGTAAGCCCTTGATTGCAATCTCACCTGTAGTGATGATGCAGTCTTAAATGGTAGCGGGCTAACCTGATGGGGGTGTGGGAAACTCATTCTCCCATTTGGTTTCAACGTGACATAATGTATATATTATATTACGGCAATTACTTTTTGAGGATTGATTTTTCTGTTTCTGTTTTGTTTTATTTATGGTCATCTAGGTTAATTTTAAGTTATTATTATTATTTTTAAGGGTTTGTACCCCCATCATGGGCGGCGAGGAGAGGCGTCAGCCTCGCGTTCGAATCCGGCCACGCACCTCTAACTTTTCGGAATTATGTGCGTTTTAAAAAATTAAAATATCACTTGCTCCAACGGTGAAGGAAAACATCGTAAGGAAACCTGCACGTTAGAGAGTTATCCATAATGTTCCCAAAGGCGTGTGAAGTCTGCCAATCCGCACATGGCCAGCGTGGTGGACTATGGCCAAACCCTTCTCATATTGAGAGGAGACCCGTGCTCCGTAGTGAGCCGGTAATGGATTGATCATGATGATGATGACTATGCAATTTTTGTCAGTTTTTTTTTTACAGTATATTTATATTTTCGAGTATATATATATGCAGTATATATATTAGTAAGAAGGAAGTTAAAGCGCTTCGCATCTAGGCGTCGATACCCACTTTTTCATCTAGCGAGGTCCTCGCGGTTCAATAGTAGACAGGTGAAGGTCGCACTTAATTAATGAAGGTTTATTATTTAATGAGGGTTCTTTCAGTTCTGGCCGGCGATCGAAGCTACATTATTTTACGCTTCTTGTATATTTTATAATTATAATGGAATTTTCTGGTCTCGATGAGCCGTACAGTGTTACTTAACAATTGTTATGAAACAACATTAAAATGAGCTGACATTTAATAAATATTTGATAAAATGTAAAATATTTATTTTTTATTTATTTATTTAATTTTTAATTTAATTAGAACGGACAAAATCCAATAACACTAATTAAATGATTACACATAATAACATTATTAAAATAAAAATAAAAAAATAAACATCACTTGCTTCAACGGTGAAGGAAAACATCGTGAGGAAACCTGCACGTTAGAGAGTTCTCCATAATGTTCTCAAAGGCGTGTGAAGTCTGCCAATCCGCACATGGCCAGCGTGGTGGACTATGGCCAAATCCTTCTCATATTGAGAGGAGACCCGTGCTCTGTGAGCCGGTAATGGGTTGTTCATGATGATGATGATGAATAACATTATAACAAAAACAAATTCTAAACAAAACAAATATACACTAAAAACAAAAAAAAACAGACAAGAGAGACAAAAACAAATATTTAAGATCTATGACAGAGTCATAGTGGTATTAATATACTTTTCGGAAAAATATGAATGAATATTATTGCATGCAGTTTATGAACGACCCACTGCGTATCACAGGCAACATCGGAGATAGGGTAGAACATAGACCTACCACGCTGTTGTTATAAACATGGCTTTAACTAATATTATTACGTCTCAGCTTAAATGAGGACCTCTGTGGCTCGATTCCCGGCTCGAGTCGGGTGGTGGGAGGTTTGGGACAAAGACGTGTCGCAAAGTGATTTAGCGTACCAGCACGATGTCGCGTAGAAACCAATAAGGTGTATGGGTTTACCACACCTTTAACGGGTTAGCCCGTTACCATTTTAGACTGCAGTATCCTTTACCGTTGAGAGATTGCCAATAAGGGCTAACTGGTAGTGTATAAACAAAAAAAAAACTTCAAGGTGTAGAGTAGAAAAGGAGAGATACCAAAACTCCAGGTGGGCACTGAGAAACTTTGAATGTAGAATATTGAATTTTGGAATTGTGAACATATTTATATATTCGCAGCGCGTACGCTGTTGCATTTTAAAGTTGGAGGTCCTTGGTTCGATTCCCAGCTCGAGTCTGATCTGGTGGGAGGCTTCAGCCGTGGCTAGTTACCACCCTACCGACAAAGACGTGTCGCCAAGCGATTTAGCGTTCCAGCACGGTGTTGTGTAGAAACCAATTAGGAGTATGAGTTTACCATACCCCTAACAGGTTAGCCCGCTACCATCTTAGACCGCAACATCACTAACCATATATATATACATATATTATTCAAATCCTTAAAAATATCTAACAATTCTTGACTTAACCTAGGACTCTGAGCCTCGTGTTCTGCAGCTGAATACCCACTAGACCAACGAGGCAGGCAGACAATAACAATATTAAATGTCAAGTCAAAGATAAATATGTTACGATTTCATATATCCGAAGTAAAATTAAATAGCACATAGAAAACGCTACGTCACTGGCGTCCTACGAGTACTTTGGAATTATCGGCTTATCGACTTTTGTGATTTTATTTATATTTGTATCTATTACTTCTCTCTACTACTTTCTCTTTACTATAGGCCTCATAAGAAGGCTCAGAGTCACTCAACGGGCGATGGAGAGAACTATGCTGGGAGTATCTCTACGTGATCAAATCAGAAATGAGGAGATCCGTAGAAGAACCAGAGTTACCGACATAGCTCAGCGAATTGCGAAGTTGAAGTGGCAATGGGCGGGGTACATAGCTCGGAGAACCGATGGACGTTGGGGTCCCAAGGTGCTGGAATGGCGACCCCGCACCGGTAAACGTAGCGTTGGTCGACCCCCAACTAGGTGGACAGCTGACATCAGACGAGTCGCAGGGAGCCGCTGGAAGCAAGCGGCCCAAGACCGTGAGCATTGGAACTCCCTACAAAAGACCTATGTCCAGCAATGGACGTCAATCGGTTGATAATGATGATGATGATGACTACTTTCTCGACGATTACTTATAGGAAGTAGGTTTCGTTACCGATGTATTTTTTTTAAGCCGAATTCGCCTGTTATATTTTATTGGATAAATAGATTTACGGTTCAAATTATCCCGTTTAAATGTTGAACTGATTAATTTTAAAACAACCAACCATTTTGCAAAATTCAGCCCTATCTCCTTCCGTGTCGATACGTTGTGTAACTTTATTATTTGAACTTAAGATCATGGATAACATTGGGATAAACTGTCATGAATAATAAAAAAATCTAATAAGTATAGAGGAGAAACGTTTCTGGGTTGTGGACGAGTGCGCGAGCGCGCCCGTGACCCAAACAGGCGACGCGAAGGAGCATCGCTGGGTTTTAGTGCGTATTCTGTCTGACACTCTGGCCTTCTCCGGCGAGTCCCACATACCCCTGTTAAAAAAAAGAGAGATACGTTCCGTCTCATCACCATCATGATCAACCCATTACCGGCTCACTACAGAGCACGGGTCTCCTCTCAATATGAAAAGGATTTGGCCATAGTCCACCACGCTGGCCAAGTACGGATTGACAGACTTCACGCGCCTTTGTGAATATTATGGAGAACTCTCAGGCGTGCAGGTTTCCTCACGATGTTTTCCTTCGCCGTTAAAGCTAGTGATATTTTAATTGTTTAAAAACGCACATAACTCCGAAAAGTTAGAGGTGCGTGCCCGGATTCGAACCGCCGACCTCTGATTAAGAGGCTGACGCCCTAACCACTAGGCTATCACAGCTTCCGTCTCATCATATTACTCACATAATCTATGGCACCTTTATGACGTAAGAAGTAAACAAGGGGCAAAAGGGAATCAAATATTTACGAGCAGGAAACAGGGCAGCGTCTAAACAAGGGGATCTTCCTTTTTAGAATTGTGGGCAATGTTATTTCTCTTTATGTGAGCTCATAATCTATGGCACTGGGAGCGTAGAGGGCCATTTAATATTTAGCAACCACTAGCTATTTTCTAAATACTGCAACAAAGAGCTGAGCAAGCCTTTAACAACCGTAAGACGAAAATTTCGTAAGTGCTAATTAAAGTAACTAATTAACAAAACTACGCTGTAATGAGTTTTTCTTACGAGTAATGTTATTTTATATGTTTTTATCATTGTTAAAGTCGTAGTCTTTATTTTTTGTTCATTTGCAAGACTATAATTTTTTTAGTGCTTTCCCACAAGTCCAGTGGTGTAGTGTATGCGCAAACGCGGGTAGGCGAACAGTCTCTCACTTGCCGTGGCAGTGAGCGTGCGTGCGCATAACCTACATTGACTTAAGTATCGGAAAGCGTGTTTTATTTGTAAAATAGACATTACAAGTGGCGACGAGGATAAAAGTGAGTACATGATAACCCTAATTTAACGAGAAAAATTTAAAATGAAGGAAGGAACAGTACTCGTAATTATTATTTGTTGCTTATCAGTTGTTTACGTTTAGTTTCGGTTCATAGCCTTTCAGAAATTGTTGTAATTATACCTAATAGAACACAAACACTATTTTAATGCACGCTCATTGCACAAAAAGTTACAATTATAGATCAGAATGAAATTTGAACCGAGTAAATACGTAAAAACTTTTGTGGCATAAACAAATCTTTATCATTACCCTTCATTGTTTAATGGCCATGCATCGTATGAAATAGAGAAAATAAGGCCACGCATATGCAAAACTACGGTTAAAGAGACGTTTAACAAATATATTGTGCACGTATGGAACCTAATGGTACTTACCTACCTACCTTTAATCAGTGAAATCGATAAATTGATATAATGAGTTAATTATGACAGTCGCAATGAGGAAGATATTTTATACAATATGTAGATAATATTTCTTATAATTTTATTACGAAATTCGGTTTTCGGAAAAATTTAAAACGTAACAGTTTGAATAATAATTCAATGGGGTTTGGACAAAGTAGAAAATAAAGGTAGAAAAATTACATTTTGATTATTTAATTGAATGATCAGTTCAAAGATTTCAAATGCATATATTTTTGTAACATTAAAATTATTCTTTTATTTTCTTATTTAATATCTGATATTGTAAACATTATTGATTTATTAACATGTAAAATTATAACAACAGATACGTTACAATACTTAAATTGAGTACTTATCTATTTATATACTTGCACAATTGATATTGAGATGATTCAGTTATAAGAAAGGTTAAAGGCCACGCAATGAGTACATAATAAAAGGCCACGCAGATTAATTAACAACCTATAATATTTCAAGGGGTTAAAGGCCACGCAATGAGTACATAATAAAAGGCCACGCAGATTAATTAACAACCTATATATTTCAAGGGGTTAAAGGCCACGCAATGAGTTCATAATAAAGGGCCACGCAGATTAATTAACAACCTATAATATTTCAAGAGGTTAAAGGCCACGCAATGTTTAAATAATAAAGGGCCACGCAGAATAAATAACAACTTATTTATTTCAAGGGACTTGTATACGTCTTAAGTAACATATTAACAATTTTAATATGTATACTTATAAAATTAAGTCCATGCAATGAAGTATGATAGGGCTACGCAGTTGTAATACTGTTACTGATTTTCAGTAAAAAGCCACGCACAGAGAGAGATAAAAGTTAACATTTGCTTCCTGTTTCGGGCTTTGCTCCAAAGCAAGAAACAGGAAAAAGAAGAACAATTTGAATGATTTCTCTACTAAGATTAAGAAATCAAGCCGAAAAATGTCAATTCCAAAATGTCGATTAGTCGAATTGAAGAAAAATTCTAGAATGCGGAGATACAATTACTTTAGACTTAATCATCAGTAAATCAAATGCATTATAAGTTGTAGCCAGACAATTAGATCAATTTAAAAATGTAATGACAAATAATACTAAGAATTTCAACAAAGCAGATATAAATAAAATCGAAAACAAGAAAAAATAATAACAAATTTATTTATTTATTTGAGTCTACAAACAAAGCCACAGTTTAATATATTTATATAACAATCCAGTTTACACCTAATATTAGTTACCGTGGCGTCAACCACGTAAACCACAGATGCTATTTAAGTGGACCGATTACAAAATCCAAATTAATTTTACAAAAAAAAAAAAAACCGCGAAGATGAAAATACGGAAATCTGACAACTTACAAATGAATAATATATTATTTTTAGTTTTGTATAACCATTTTCCTATAAGTGCTAATACGTGTAGAAAATATATCAATATTATTAAAGTTCTTATTATATGATTGTGTCATTCGATGCAATGGAGCACGACTGCGACATTTAGTAGTGGCAAAGAGCTGATGTATTCGAGTGCTTCGTATAGGTGTTCTTAACGGTACCCTATAGGAATAGGCTTCCTAGTTAAAGCAATACAGTCATATTTATTATGACAAAGGTCATATAGAACCATCGCTTCAAGGTAATTTCGCCTAGAATTTAAGTAAAACCTACTTGGTTTTTATTTTATAAGAAGTTGGTTATAGGAAGAGTGACTACGAGTAAATGTATAATGCATCCTGCGCAAAAAATGATTTTGTACTCTTTCAATACTCTTGTCATACTTATCATAGTAAGGATTCCAAATGCAAACGGCGTATTCTAATTGAGAGCGAATCGATGACTTATTTATATAGGTGTATAAGAAGCTCTTTTGAAATTGTTGCTAGCTCTCATTAGAAGCCCATACATTTTATAAGCTTTATATATAATATTTTGAATATGTATATCTAAATTTAATTTACAATATAATGTTATTCCCAAATCTTTAATATTGTCAACTTTTACAAGATTAACTCCACATAACGAGTATGTATAGTTGTTAGTAGCGTTATTTAGTAAAATTGATATGCTTACATTTATTCAAACTTAAATTTAATTTATATTCTGTAAAAAAAGCTGTAAAGCTATGTAAACCTGGTTGAAGAAGGCTATGGTCCTCTGATGATTAAATAGTTTTAAATATTTTAGGGTAATCTGCATAAAGGAGAAATTTGCTATGTTTGAAACATTTATGTATGGTAAGAATTGACCCTTGTGGAACACCAGAAGTGATCACAACCAGCCTCGGATCATATCCATTAATTACAACTTTTGAGTGCGATTTGTTATGTAGATTTGAACCATCGCTAGAAGTCACCACGTATACCGTTATATGCTCTCAAAGGCTTTATGAAAATCTGTATAAATGCTGTCTGTTTGTTTATTGCTATCCAAATTTTCAAATAATTGTGAGGTAAAAACAAGACGATTAGTTACTGTGTAAACCGTATTGTTGTGAAATAATCATGTAATGCAGCACAGGATAAATACAATCATGGACTATCCTTTCGAAAACTTTTGAAGGCAGAGGTAGGATAGAAATCGGTTGATAGTCTCCTTTTGAACCTCCGTTATGTATAGGCACTATACGCGCCATTTTCCGATTATTAGGAAAAATACCTTGTTTTAAACACATACTGTATAAAATATACAGAGGCTTACAAATAGTAGTAGCTGTGGACTTAAAAAAGATTGGAGGAATATAATCCAAGCCCGACCCTTTTGTAACATCTAATCTATTAAAAGCCTTACGTACATTATCGATAGTGATAATAACACGACTAATGATATCACATGTTGTTTTAACCACCCATGTTAAATTTCATCCTCACCACCTGGATGCCTGGTATTCTTCCACCACCCGCTATTCCAGGTCATTTCTGCCACGCACTTGCAAATTGTGGAACCAGCTTCCATCTTCTGTGTTCCCTAATAGTTATAATATGGGGATCTTCTAAGGGCGGATTAACAAATTGCTCAAGGGCCAGCAACGTATTGGCGGTTCCTCTGGTGCTGCAAATGTTCATGGGCGGCGGTAATCACTTACCATCAGGTGACCCGCCTGCTCGTTTGCTCGCTATGTATAAAAAAAAAAATGTTAAAATCACTGTTTAAATTTGACGGTACAGTGAATAAATCGTTCCAACAAAAATCATCGAACAAAATGTAGTAGATGCGAAAGCCCCAACCTGAAAACAACAACAAATCTGAAATTGACTACATTTTCAATCTGAGTAAAAACGAAAATGAAAAATTGCTGCTGATATTGACACTATATTCGGTTTGCAGAAGAAGGCTGTTCGTGCGATATACAAATTAGGTCCTAGTGAGTCATTAAGAGATAAAGATTATAAAATAATGACAGTGCATAGTCAATATAAATATGAAAATATAATGTATGTTCATAAAAATATTGATAAATTCGAGAAAAAATGGACTGTAACGCACTGAACATCAGAAGTAAACTTGTAGTGCCGTTTCGTAGACTGCATAAAATTAGTAACTCATTCAAAGAAAATTGTATTTTGTTTTATAATAAATTACCAATTGATATCTTTAGTTGTCTATCAATAAGTTCAAAGTTTTTATAAAACGAAAGCTTACAGAAAAATCATATTACGATATTAAGGATTATATCAACGATAAAAAAGCTTGGGTATGAATTGCTCTATCTCATAGGTACTATAATTTATTTTTGATTATGTGAGATGGTGATAACAAAAAAAAAAAAAACCCGGCTAAGTTTGTTGTGGGCTTCTTCTTAGACTGGACGCGTTCGGAACCCTCATAGCTTTAGTTTTAAGTTCACGAATGTAGTTATCACCATCGAATCACTACTATGTAAATTATTGACGCGTCAAAAGTGCCTTGTAAACGACTATTTGAATAAAGATTATTTGAATTTGAAATATATGAGACTGGTGAGTCCCAAATAGATTATATTTTCCACTTGGATGAAGACGAAACTATAAAGTGCAGTATCGGGGGAGTTACTATTCACATTTTGATAGATTCGGGAAGTAAATGTAACGTTATTACTGACAAAACACTGCAACTTATAATAGACAAAAGAGGCAAATCTCCCTTGGACCTATTTAATAAACGACAATTTAGAGACAAGATCCCCGCAGCACTAGACATGGAACACTAAATTATATGCGAAGAAGTGAGAGACAGGAATCTGCAAATGTAAGAAAAAGGAAAAGAGTATGGAGATGGTAAAAGGAAGGCGACAGATTGCAACTTGGAAATAGGAGGAAAAGTATTGATGAAAAATGTAATCAAAGATAATAAGTTAATCTCTAATTTCAATCCCACTACGCAAACAATAACGGACGTGAATGGTGGCGATGGTCATATTCGGGATGATGAAACCGGGAAAGAATATCGCCAAAACATAGTTCATTTGAAGAAAATGGACATGGACTGAACATACATGGATTGTGGTTAATGGAAATGGAAGTAATAATGATCTAGCAGCAAATGAACTAGCGTAATTCTTTGATGAGTAATTAATTAATTTGGTGTATAAGCGAATTGTTTTGAATACTGTTAAAACGAAGTAAAATCAAAATTATCTTGTTAAATTCTGTGACAATTACTTACATTTAAAACTTAATTAGTTATACGCCATGTTGTAGAGGTTTAGTTTAAACATTAGAAGTTTAATTGTGATTATCAATTATTTAAAAACAAATAAAAATAAAAAAGAGATGTAGTGTATGCGCAAACGCGGGTAGGCGAACAGTCTCTCACTTGCCGTGGCAGTGAGCGTGCGTGCGCATAACCTACATTGACTTAAGTATCGGAAAGCGTGTTTTATTTGTAAAATAGACATTACAAGTGGCGTTCCTAGAATCTAGACATTACGCAAGCCCTTTATTAATACAAGGATTTTGACGACCTCCGTGGCGCAGCGTGCGCGCTTTCGCATTACAAAGTTGGAGGTCCTGGGTTCGATTCCCGGCTCGAGTCTGGTCTGGTGGGAGGTTTTGGCCGTGGCTAGTTACCACCCTACCGACAAAGACGTGTCGCCAAGCGATTAAGCGTTCCGGCACGATGTCGCGTAGAAACCAATTAGGAGTGTGGGTTTACCATTCCCCTAACAGGTAAGCCCGCTACCATCTTAGACTGCATCATCACTTAACATCAGGTGAGATTGCCGTCAAGGGCTATATAAAAAAAAAGATTCCAAAATCTAAATCTTGACCTTTTTTTTTTACATTCAGCATTGGCGAGCCCTTCAAATCAAACAGAAGGTATACTACTAATAGATAGATGTTTAGACATATTAGCGAAGTCACACCTACTGTGGCTTTGAAAACAATAAAATACGTACGAAAACAAACAAACAAATCTGAAGAAACAAATATTATTTGTATTCCGAATGAATTATAATATCGTTTCGAATTTGGTTAGGTAAATAACTGAGCCCATTGATTTAAATATCCTGCAATAAAGTTATATACATAAATATTTTAATATTTATGTATATAACTTTATTGCAGTCTATAGGACCTAACATACATGAAAAAGACAAAACCAATCAGCAACTGGTGATCTTATCACTAATAGTGATCTCTTCCATGTAAACATTTCTTTGAAGCCGATGAATTAAAAATTACACTATACATGAAAAAGACAAAAACAATCAGCAACTGGCGATCTTATCACTAATAGTGATCTCTTCCATGTAAACATTTCTTTGAAGCCGATGAATTAAAAATTACACGGAAGTTGCAAAAAAAAAAACGATATATACATAGACGCTAATAACTGCATGCTACTACATATATAAAATAAGAACAATACAAATAATACGTATCTAAAATATAATATATACGGGAAATAAATATACAAACAATTGTTAATAAATATTTACAGAGACAGAAAATGTTATCTCACACAGGCTTAAAATATCGCCAATGATTATTAAGCCGATAATATCGACTAATCTTTCAAAACACTACGATTATGTTCAACATGCACACGCGTTTTCGTGTCTTAATTTCGATTTATAAGTTAAATTCGTGAGAAACACAAGTTTCTATTCAAAGATTATAAAAAAAATTAAAATATCACTAGCTTCAACGGTGATGGAAAACATCGTGAGGAAACCTGCACGCCTGAGAATTCTCCATAATGTTCTCAAAGGCGTGTAAAGTCTGCCAATCCGCACATGGCCAGCGTGGTGGACCATTGCCAAACCCGGAGGAGACCCGTGCTCTGTAGTGAGCTGGTAATGGGTTGTACATGATGATTAGAAAAAAAAAATTAAGTGTTCCTGTGAATTTTGTTGCCTTTTTTATAGCATCTGATACGTTTATTTAAATTGTTGCAACGAGTTCCTTGAATCTGATTGATATTTAATTGCAAATAAACGCTTTGTTATTTTAATAAGTACTTATGGCTTTAATAAAATTTATTTAATGATTAATTAGACAATTAGTTGTTAAGAATACATATATAACTTAAAATTAAACTTAGATTAACCTAAAACTAAAAATCTTAAAAAATTAATAAATATTTAATATCGTAACTAAAATATATATATATATATATATATATATATATATAATCAGCTATTAGCGAACTCAGGTATGTAGCACTATTTCATTAAATAACTAGTCATTAAGTTACGAGTTTATGATTACACCTGTTAGCTTTTTAAGAATTTAAACGTCAATTATTGCATATTTTCTCGATGTGATTGGCTTAGTGTTACTAAAATTGATTGACAAATTTAAGATTTATCAATCCGTTTCATTAAATTAGAAAATATTGTCAAGACATGTTTACTTTTTTTTTTATAACTTTTAAGTAAATTAAACATAGATTTTTCTAAGCTTTTTAAATTGTTAAAATATCCGTAGCTCAATTTTGACTTCCGGTAGTTCTGACGAAATTGCATATAAGAGTCAATAAGAGTACTTCTTGATTCAACATTTTTAATCGGTCAGAACGGACTGTCAGTCTACGTCGAGTTACGAAGCCAGGTGGCTATTAGTATTGGAGTTTCAAGGGCAATAAAATAAATATTACAAAGTGAGTGGTTATATAATTCCATAAAGTTTACACATCTAATTATTATAAAAATTATGTTAATGTTTTTTCTTAAATTAATAATAAAAAAAACTTTAAAAGTGTTAAAATTGCGCGTTATAAATATAGTTATTGTAGATTATAAAAGTTCACGCTTTAAATCCTCTTCTCAGTTTCTTGCGTTTTATTTGCTCGAGTACCCATAACTATCATGCCCACATATACCTACGCGTATAAATCGTATACTGCGTGGTATCACGACCTCTTTTTACATGAGCTACCTGGCTAAGTTTGTTGTGGGCTTCTTCCTAGACCTGAGCGCGTTTAGAACCTTCAGTTCTAAGTTTACGAATGTAGTTATCATCATCAAATCACTACTATGTAAATTATTGACGCGTCAAAAGTGCCTTTTAAAAGACTAATTGAATAAAGATTATTTGAATTTGACAAGTTGTTCACTCTTGGTATACTATATGCAAATTGGACATTGTCAAGACCTTTTCGAATTTCCAAAGATTGTGACGTCAGAGACGCAACTCGTCACTTCTCTCTCCAGGGATATACCCATTTAGTTCGGTTGTCCCCGATGCTTATCATCGTTAACGGAGACAGCGAGATTTGAATTATTAAAGAACAGTGATATTTGAATATTTATTATTATTTATTACTAGCTGATGCCTGCGACTTCGTCTGCGTTTAGTTAGTGTGTGTGAAAGTGTGTTTGTTTGTCTTCCAATCACAAAGCAATGTATTATTAAACCGACGACCTTGAAATAATTACAGGATAAACATTAAAGTATCTCCTTTCTAACCAAAAAAAAAAGAATGAGTGAAATCGGCGTACGCGTTAATGAATTACAACTAAATACACATTTTGACTTTCATCCCCTCTACCAAGGAAACCGTGCTGAATTCCGGGATAAAAACTATCCTACATGTTGAACCGGAGTATCAGCTATTCCTATACGAAATTATGTTCAAATCCATCCAGTAGTTTCGGCGTGATGCGCGGCCAAGATACAGACAGACAGACAGACAAAACAATTGTTTTGGGCTCAGTATCGATAGTAAAGCATTCTCTAATAAAAAAATTCTTAATATATTTAATGCACAGAATTCGTCCTGTCATAGTTTTATTATATAATAGATTTAGGTTTTTTTTATTATTTTAAATTGTCTATTTGTCCCTACTGCCTATACACATTGACGGTTCATTCCGACACCCCAACCCTCTCGTAGTTGCGGCTTCGTTTTACTGCCCCGACCTAAGCGCTCCTCTCCGAAAGAGGAGACCTAAACATATCCTTCATGACCCTGACGATCAGATGACTACTGACAACATACTCGTACCACCTACCACACAATCATACGCTACACACCGTCTTTCGCCGGCGAAGACGAGGTCCCCGCTAACACACGCCATCCGAACGTGGGCTCCATCCACAGCCTCGGAGACGTACGGACCACTCACCGTCCTAACCCCCCCCCCCCCAAAGTCCCCCCCCCGTTATCCCAAATGTCGCCTAAGCCGAGGCGCCCTTAGGCAGACGTTCCCTTAGTTTCTTCGCACGCGAAAGGTTCCGTAACATGGATATTAACATTATTTAGATATTTCTGGGTGTCCAGTAAAACGAGCGAGTAGGACATGCCGTGGAGGTTTTTAGTCCGCAGTGGCAGTCCCACATAACCTCTTTACTCTTCCCAAGGGTACGCAGGTAGCCATAAAGCTTTTCCACCACGACAAAAAAGAAAAAAGGACCTTCAACCTTATAATGCGTCAGCGCACGCGCTGTGCGAAGGAGGTCGTCAAGGCGAGAATATGTCACCAACTAACTATACAGGAACCCTCATAGCTTTAGTTTTAAGTTTACGAATATAGTTATCACCATGAAATACTACGTAAATTATTGACGCGTCAAAAGTGCCTTTTTAAGGACTATTTGAATAAAGATTATTCTGAATTTGAATTTTGAATTTATATCGATGTATGACAACCCGTCTAATACACTAGACATCTGGCCATTATATTATCTATAGCAACGCGTAGTGCTTTGTAATTCATTCGGATTATACGGCTCGAGTGTTAGAATCGGTGACTTTCGTCTAGCCTTGGCACACACTGGGGGAAAGGAGTGCACGCGTCGCTATTTGTGCACTACTTTTCCGTCCCATGTTTTGAGCGTTAATGATTGATCTACGGCTAGTGGTAAATCAATGTATAGCGGTTACAGAAATACGAATTAAGTTAAAAATTTCAACTCTACCTTTATGAGATAAAATTGCACTATTCGTGTGCGGAACCGGATAGTAATATTTTGTTACAAATCGACGAGAAGTTTCATCTTATTGGTCTGATTAAAATGTTTTTTTTTTTCTAAGCTTTTAAGTGCTAGGACTTTGTTTTTGAGGCTATTGAATTTTTTGTTTAAATTTAGTTTGAGTTTTGTGTGTTATTTTTGCTATGAATTTGTTACTGCGAACTATGTAGATATTATTTTGATATCGCTATGGGATTACTTAATTCGCTACCCGAGTATACTTTTTTTTTCGGACTGACTATCAGCTGTGCTAACCCTATTGGTTAAGTAACCGAAGAAACTAAGGGAACGTCTGCCTAAGGGCGCCTCCTGTGAGGCCGAACCTCGGCTTAGGCGACGTTTGGGACCGAGTATACTGAACCATCAATGCGTTAAGAAGCTAACAATAAGAACTCCAAAAACAGCCGTAATTCATATACCTATTATACTATTGCGTAACAAATCAGTTTCGTAAACTAGTAGAGAAACATTCTCAGCAATTACAGAAGTTCTATCATAACAAAGTTATTATAAGACGAATACGGTGAAACTTTGACCTAAAATAAAACGAAGAAGCTAAGAAAAAAAACTTTCGCCTGACAAAAGAAATTGTCAACTTAAAAACATGAAAAGACATGTTCAACACACGCTACATTCATTTCTGACACTAAATCGTTTCATACATTTAAACTAGTAAGCCAACGACAGCGAATAATGAACCTTAGATCACTACGACTTAAAGTTGAAAGTTCGATTCCTCGTACATAGTTTTCGGATAGTGAAATTTGATTCTTATGCATAACTGTTTAAAGGTCAGTTTTGAACGCGCGATAAAATCCGCAGCAATCCATGGAATTCCAGCAATTAGGTTCTTTTACAATGCAGGGGCTTAGGAATAAATTTTCGTACATACCATCCGTCGTTGACGTGATATTCATCTTGACGTGAAAACAACCTCTGGGCTTTGACGAATCAATCAACGGAACTTTGAATTTCGAAAAGCACGGAAATACAGTTCGATGTTATATGACACACAAAAATCTCACCAGCCAGTTCGTATTCAGATAAAACGAGTGCAAGCCGCCCAATACAGTGTTGTGGGCATACCACGCGGTTGAATCCGCACCGTACCGTATTGCAGATAAATGAAGTGGAAATCTATGCTCAATAAAATATTCGCACACTTCGTTGGAATGAATCACCGAATATATTGTGGTTTAATTGCACTCGAGTCTAGAGCCGCAAACACTTTTGAATATAGAACGCGCGGTCAAACGTCAACTATTGGCGCCAACACTTGACAGATCGCTGATTGATTCACGTCAAACACGGGCGCGTGCTTATACAAGCTGCACAATAGGTAAACGCGGGCACGGATCCGTCCGGATGCACTGCAATTATCGGACAGATGTTTCTTTGCGAGCAATCCGAAGGTTTTTGATAGTGTAACGACAAAACAAATAGTCCGGAATGAGTGAGGTCCGGGCATGCGCGCTGTGGACTGCCGTATGCGTACATTGTTAAGCCGCGGTTACCCCTTATAAAGTTTATGCGATATTTTTACGGTCCCTGAACAATTTCAGCTGTTTTATTGGCATCGCAAATGCCGCACTTGTCTGGCATTTACGATTTCGTCCTATGTTTTCACTTGGCCAATCAGCTCAGCCGGTCGACCCCATTTCGAAATCCGCCCACGAAAAAGGCTTTTATTGAAATAAATAAATGTATTGTTCGCAGGATCCAATAATATATAGTTATAAGTATTTTTATCCTTTCAAATTAGTTCATTTATCTTTCGAACGCAGCATTAGATGAATAATATGCGCCTGCGCACGGATGTGTTATGTTTTAATCATACCAGTACTTGTGTACTGGTTTTGGTGTTTTGGTTTTGTTTCACCGTATGCATTAATGTAACCTATCAGATTATGTTTTTTCACTATCTAACCAAGTCTTTTACTAATTATTAACGCAGCCATTTTTTTTTATATTTTCTTGACCTACATGCATTGGAGACGTAAAAACGAAGAATTAAAAAGTTTTGGTAGTGCCATTAAAACTCGTTGCGTCTGCGCATAATAAAATTTCATTAAACGAGCATAATTTGATATACAACTAAATTATGTTATATTATTTCTGTTAAACAATGACCAGCTTTTTGAAAAAAAAAAATATTCATAATTTTTTCGAGCTATTAAAACTACGGTAATCTAAAGAAATTAAAAAAAAATGTTATGGAAAATTGGCTGGAACAAAAATAAATTTAAAAATAAAAACAAACGGCGTTCTATTTTCAAAACGCTCCCTGTGGACGGTTCCCTACGTCTGCAGTGAAGCTAGGTAAGCACGTACCGCGCAGGCTGGCTCTTGAGATATTTATCCGCGGGACTACCTGATACGTATGTACACTGAATCTAGAACCAACGGATTGGAATACAAATAGCTCTTAACACCCAAGCCTAAGGAGTAAAATAGAATGACAATATTTTCCGCATCCGGATGGATCACCGTACGCCACGCTTTGATGTAGATATAGCATGCCCGTGACAAGCGTATGTACATGCGATTTAGAATCTTAAGCACACCAAATTAGGTTAAATTTTGTTTACGTTCAAAACATCGCGTGGTTTCCGACAAGGTATGAAAATTTCAGTCGCGATTTTAGAGTTTATCTCCATAGGTTAAGGACAAGATTGGCATGTATTGGATTTGTGTTTAAGTTATTATATACAAATACGGATGATGGGATAAACATGTGTTTGCTCCGTGTTTTCCCCGGTTTATGTATGGTAATAGGACCGGAACTCCTCGAAACATTCTCAGAAAAGGAATTGCAAAGTTTCTTAAAATAATGAGATACCGTCTACCATTGAGTAAAAATGTATTAAATATACTAGAGTCTAGAACAGGGATGCCCAAGAAAATTTATGCGCACGCCAGTGGTCACGTGGTACAAAATACTATACAGTACTTCATGATCAACCCATTGCCGGCTCACTACAGAGCACGGGTCTCCTCTTAATATGAGAAGGGTTTGACCACAGTCCATGTGCGGATTGGCAGACTTCACACGCCTTTGAGAACATTATGGGGAACTCTTAGCCGTGCTTGTTTCCTCACGATGTTTTTCTTCACCGTTGAAGCAAGTGATATTTTAATTGGTTAAAAACGCACATAACTCCGAAAAGTTAGAGGTGCGTAGAGCATGCCCGGATTCGAACATTCGACCTCTGATTAGGAGGCGGATGTCCTAACCACTAGGCTAGCACAGCTTCGATACAGTACTACCAAGATTTCATTGATGTAAGCGATTTTTTCCGCATAGTGTTTTTTTATAGATTTTTTGTAAGCTATTGTTAGAGATCATATTATATATTTTTGACGACCACCGTGGCGCAGCGCGCGCGCTGTCACTTTATAAAGTTGGAGGCCCTGGGTTCGATTCCCGGCTCGAGTCTGGTCTGGTGGGAGGCTGCGGCCGTGGCTAGTTACCACCCTACCGACAAAGACGTGTCGCCAAGCGATTTAGCGTTCCGGCACGATGTCGTGTAGAAACCAATTAGGAGTATGGGTTTTCCATACCCCTAACAGGTTAGCCCGCTACCATCTTAGACTGCATCATCACTTACCATTAGGTGAGATTGCCGTCAAGGGCAACTTGTAGTGGATAAAAAAAAAAAAAAATATTACAATTAATATAAACTGTCAATTTCAAATGTCAAATGACGTACGAGTGCTCATTGAAAAGAAGAGACAACTTCGGTTTTCGAACGTAAGAGGAGAAAAGCGCGGGAACTAGGGTGGCTTTTTTTGGAAGGACGTGGTACAAGCGCGGTTGATTTTTGTCTAATTGATTATTATTTAAGTTAATTTCAAAAATACATAGTTGTTTATTGTCGATAATAAAGTTATAAAAAAAGAAGACCAATTTGTTATAATTTCACACAATCGTTAACACTTTAGTAAGAAAAATGCTTTTTAGTAAAAAAAAAAAAATAGAAACCCTTTTATAAAATTAAATGAAATTCCGCACAGTTGCATGCGACGCGATGGAAAAGAAACACTTCATGAAAAAGCATGTCAATATTTTTGTTTTTAAGTCAAACGCTGTCGATGATCATGCACTAAGTTTTAGAGCTTACTCCTTAAGAACCGATTTTCATATAACGCCCCCGGTATGATAGAAATGTGAGCAGTAAAATCTACTGAACGAATGACCTCGTTAAATTTTTATGCGCATTCTACTCAGCGCACTTTTCAGGCGTGAGTATTGTTTACATGTATGATATGTCAAATAAATTTTTGTAAAATTTTTGACGTATAATACTTTTTTTTCTCTTTTTATGGCTTTACACAGATTAGCCAATGTCAAGTTAATAGCAATGGAGAATTGGAGTTAGGGAAAAATGGCGGAGGAGAAAGGCGGGAGACTTCGTATATGGCGGGCGCGGTTTTTTCACGCTTTTCTTGAATTAATGTTTGTTGGCTAATATATATATTTAAAAGTAATACATACAATAATATAATAATAAATAAATATCAACAGATAATTGAAAATATATAAATATCAAAAAAATGCAATATGAGAGTATAGAAAAATAGAAAATGTAAACAAGCACCAAATAACAAATAAAAATTAATTCCCACAAAGCTACATCTTTTAACATTAATATTTGTCGCGTCAAGGGCGTCCGAGTTGTTTTTTGTAAGAGTGACGTCACGATTTTGTTTACTTTCGCTCATAGTAATTAAAACTACAACTTGCCGGTTTACACTTTTATTGCGATAATAACTAAGAGGTCCGAACAGTCCGAAGTCTCGAGCGAGAGAATCTTTGAAAGGCATCGACCACCCGTATTTATAGCACAAAGCATGCTTGTACAAAATTGATTGTTACTGGCTAAATTGTGTTAGCAAAATCATCAATAGTTAAAATGTGGGTAATTATTGAATTCTTGAGGTTTTTGGCGCCGCTGAATAAAGTTAATAACTTCTTCGCGCCGACATATTATATATTAGCTTTATCTAATAAAAAGTAATCAAGTTCGAAAATAATCGTTAAAGCATCACGACATGTATTGGGTGATCGTGGGTCTATCCTCTAAAACCATCTTGGGTGATCAACTCGCAGACATACACACACAAGATAATAAAACTTATCCCCCACTCTCCTCTCACCAGCATCTTTTTTTGCATCAGAAGGTTTAAAATAATAAATTCCAGTTGAAATTTAAATACATTTTAGAATCAGGTCTTGCTTTTAAGCTGACCCAGTAGCGAGAAGTGTAGTTCCAACGTTCACTTATAGTTTACTACGACTTACAAACGAGGACTTTGACCTCTGCGAGCGGGAGACCTCACTGGCTTCAAAATTGCTACCTTAAAGATGGTATGTATGTAGGTTATTACTTTTCTTTTTACTACGTACAAGCGACAACGGCATCCTGAAGGTAATAGCTGCCAGGCCTGACTGCCCAATACTGAACCACTGTATGGCGGTAGCTATTGGGCGGATAAAATAAAAATAACAAATATTGTATTTCTGATGATATTTTTAATAACAATACTAAAATAGTCAATAAGGATAAAATGTTACTAACTTACTAACAAATCTATGGACGCTTCCATGTCCGATTTAAATGAGAAATAAATAAATAAATTTTCGTGGACTTCAGCACCACCTTTTGCTTTTATGCAAACACCTTTTGCTTTTATGACGACCTTGCTATGTCATGAAACTGGCATGCCTAAGAGTTCTCCACAATGTTCTCAAAGGCGTGTGAAGTCAGCCAATCCGCACATGGCCAGCGTGCTGGACTATGGCCAAACCCTTCTCATATTGAGAGGAGACTCGTGCTCTGTGCGTTCCGCAATGGGTATTGACGACCTCCGTGGCGTAGTGCGTTCGCTGTTGCTGTTAAAATTGGAGGTCCTGGGTTCGATTTCCGGCTTCAATCTGATCCGGTGGGAGGTTCCGGTCGTGGCTAGTGCCTTAACGACAAAGAAGTGTCGTCATTCGATTTAGCGTTTAGAGCACGATGTCGCGTACAAACCAATTAATTGGTATTATATGAGTAATTTGGAGGTTCTGGGTTCGGTTCCCGGCTCGAGTCTGGTCTAGTGGGAGGCTTCGGCCGTGGCTAATTACCACCCTACCGACAAAGACGTGTCGCAAAGCGGTTTAGCGTGCCGGCACGATGTCGCGTACAAACCCATTAGGGTTATTGGTTAACCATACTCCTAACAGGTTAGATCGTTAGATCATCACCATCTTAGACGCATAATCACTTACTGATTCATCACCAGGTGAGAGTGCTGTCAAGGGCTAACTTGTAGTGGTCATCACAACCAGGTGAGATTGGCATCAAAGAATTATGATACATACGTAATAATAAAACTCAAAAAAAGAGTTAAAATTGTGTAATTAAAGTAAGGATATTAAGCATTAACCTGATTTTACCCTGACCTGTTTTCACTGTAAAGGTTTCCCACTATTTCAAGGCCCTTGACCTCAGCGACTATAAAATAAATGACATTTCACCTAGTTATTAAAACGATGAACTCGCTGTACCTTATTACAGCTGAGAGTGGCTCAATTTCGTAATAATTCCCATTACTGTTCTAGTAATTGAGAAAGAAAGTAATTATAATCACTTTTGAATAAAAATGCATGGCCAAGGCACGGTAATATTATGTATACAGTATTGTAACTAGGGCTTATCTTTGAAATAAATAGCTACAGCCGCGGGGCATCTAAACATGCGATAGGGCTACCTACATCCAAAATTTTAATTACATTTGCCTACTTTGTGTTCGAATTTCAACTATCAAGTGTCAGACAGGCGGTCTAATTTATTTTTTCTGGTATTATTCATACAAACAATATAATATATACAATGAACAACTATTATTAATGCAACCAAAAAGTGCACAATATATCCTATTCGTCATATTAAATGTATAGTTGAAGTTATTTTAAGTTAAAAAATCGCGCGGTTATTATTTAAAAAACAAAACACCGTCCGTTCGTCACTGCGGCACAGTCGCGACTGTCTGCATGCCGAATCCACCCTGAGATCGAGACGCGTAGGCATAGTCCGCGTTTCGTCCGTTTGTATGAAGTTGGAATACTGTATACATAATATTACCTTGGCCAAGGTCAAGATTATTACTGAATTTGCCATCTTTTATTTGACCCTCTTCTCTACAAAATGAAAAACAAGTTCTCAAATAGGTAATAAAAGAGATCCGAGTTAAAAAGCTGACGTAAATTATTAAATTCGCAGACTTAAATAATCCGACGGAACTGAACTTTTCTGCTTTATTGCGAATAAAGCAATCCAACACGAATTTGCTTAGTAGAAACCTACTTAAGGCTTGAAGACAAAGTTTTTCTATTTTCATTATTAGACTTTTTTCAGATGTCATTCGATGTTATTTGCAAAGTTTTCAGACCTTGTTGTTTACGACGCACTGTTGAAGGTTGGAATTTTTGGTTTATTCGACATAATAAAGATATACAAATCTTATCCTACGATTTCATAAATTTCATTGTCCCGATCTTTCGGATGTGAAAATATTATTTGAATTGCTCTATCTCTATAGGTACTATAATTGATAATGTGAGATGGTGATAACAAAAAAAACCCCGGCTATGTTTGTTGTGGGCTTCTTACACCAGGACGCGTTTGGAACCCTCATAGCTTTAGTTTTAAGTTTACGAATGTAGTTATCACCATTAAATCACTACTATGTAAATTATTGACGCGTCAAAAGTGCCTTTTAAAGGACTATTTGAATAAAGATTATTTTGAATTTGAATTTTGAATTTATATCGATGTATGACAACCCGTCTAATACACTAGACATCTGGCCATTATATTATCTATAGCAATGCGTAGTGCTTTGTAATTCATTCGGATCATACGGCTCGAGTGTTAGAATCGGTGACTTTCGTCTAGCCTTCATCATCATCATCATCACAATCAATCCATTGTCCACTACAGAGTACGGGTCTTCTCTCAATATGAGAAGGGTTTTGCCATAGTAAACCACGCTGGCCATATGCCGATTGGCAGACTTCACACGCCTTTGAGAACATTATGGAGAACTCTCAGGCATGCAGGTTTCCTTACGATGTTTTCCTTTACCGTTGAAACAAGTGATATTTTAATTGCTTAAAAACGCATATAACTCTGAAAAGTAAGAGCGTGCCCGGTTTCGATACCCAACCTCTGATTAAGAGGTGGACGTCCTAACCACTAGGCTATCGAAGCTTTTTTCTATTTCATACATTTCAACAAAAATGTATATGAATTAAGCAATCCAATACGCATATGCTTATATAAACTTATAAAGACTGAACGCTCGCATATGCTTATATATATATATATATATATATAAACGTATATAGACTGACTGACATACTGCCTAGGTAATTGACATGAGGCTTGAAGACAAAGATTTCTATTATCATTAACCTTTTCAGATGTCATTCCGAGTAAATTTCCAAAACTTCCACATCTTGTCGTAAGGTGTACGTCGAACAGTAAACGGTTGAAAATTTAAAATTTAAAACGGTTTAATAAACGAATATTTATTGTTTTGTTTTTCATTTAATTTAATTGTTAAAGTCCCGTTTTGAAGCAGGGTTTTGGATCTTTGCTCTTGAATCCTTCATCCTATAAGAGTAGAGACCTTAGCTCATCAGTAAGAAATAGCTTGAAACTGGTGGCTTTGTTACGACGCACGTGTTTCGTAAAGGAAGTTACACCTACACAGTCACCAGTTTTCACTGATACTAAGTGTGTTAATTTATTAGATCAATTACAAATATCCCCGGCTAAGTTTGTTGTGGGCTTCTTCTTAGACCGGGGCGCGTTTGGAACCCTCATAGCTTTAGTTTTAGGTTTACGAATGTAGGTATCACCATGAAATAACTACTATGTAAATTATTGACGCGTCAAAAGTGCCTTTTTAGGACTATTTGAATAAAGATTATTTTGAATTTTGAATATACACATAAGAGGTCAAAACAGAGTAACATCCTATCTAATGTCTTATTGTTAACACATTAAATTAAACTTTTAATATATACAAGTATATACTTCTCTTCGTATATTAAGTTCTTGACCTTCACTGTATAAGATTTTGAATGGAACTGCCGATTTCAATCTGAGGACGTCTATTTATACCAAACAACGTCGAATAGTCCACATTAATATTCTAAAAAATCGAAAGAATACTTCCAAATTTAAATTTACAATTTTGTACACGCTATGATTTCGCTTCAAATGTAATTGATACTTTGTCTAGGTCACACGTATGACAGTAATGTCCTTTACTTTTCTTACGTGAAATGCCCATTCAGTTAAACATTACGCTGGTAAACTGGCGTAATATTTCAGTAAATCTAGAATATTCTTTACCCTGAAATTTCATTATAATATTCATAGGCTAAAGGTTTAACTGTGTTTGTAATAATACTCAAACTATCTTTGTTCAAAATATTTTTTACTTTTAAAAAGTAAAGAAAACTTTTGAAGGTATATTCTAGGCAAAGCATCGTCAATAAGAATGTCCGGTTTAGTTATTTTATATTTTAGATTATATATTTATTTTATATTTGGTAGCCCAACCAACATAGACCACCATAGAAACATGGACCATCAAGGCGAGGGAAAGACAAAGGATAAGCGCGTTTGAAATGTGGTGCTGGAGACGCATAGTGAGGATTCCATGGACAGACGTCCATCCTGACAGAGATAGGAATAAAAACGCGACTTTCCTCCAAATGTTACAGACGCCTGCTCTTGGACACATCATGCGGTGGGAGAGGCGATAGCCTGGAAAAGCTTATTGTGACAGGCAATACAAACGGCAAAAGATCGAGAGGCCGCTCACCAACCAGATGGACAGACCAGCTGAGGGACTCTGCTAATTGCAAATTTCACACATGGGCGAGACTAGCCTCCCACAGAAGCCAGTGGAAACAATTTTTTAATTTATTGTTCAAAAATATTTAAATTACATTTTAATTGTAAAGCTAACCGTCCCCCAGAAACTTTACGTTTATGGGGGGGACGGCAAATAATCCGCACAAGGTTGCAAGGATACCAGGACCACGATCTTCAGTAATTAAGGAACGACTGGAGAGAGTTCAACCAAAGTTAACTTTCTCACTAGGGCAAAAAAACATCGATTGGCTAATTCTTATATAAATTATTAATATAACGGATCGGAAAACGTCTCCCGCTGCTGGGAAATCGCTTTCCGCCGTCAGCTTACAGTTTGTCCGTATCCTTAGCTTAATAAGGCCTCTTAATGCGGCATGAGGGCTAATGCAAAGATTTCCCACGGCTCACCTCATTCTAGTTTTGAGTAGCGCATGCATAACTTAAAAGGATTTATAATTTTAGTGTCTTAGGAAGAATGTGCCGTGAGCGTGGTCGCTTGGCCCGACAAAGGGGCCGCTAAGAAAGCTGCGTAACTGAACAATACGGTAAAAATTAGCTCGTTTTTTAATACACTACAAGTTAGCTCTTGACGGCAATCTCATCATGATCAACCTATTCTCGGCTCACTACAGAGCACGGGTCTCGTATCAATATGAGAAGGGTTTGGCCATAGTCCACCACGCTGGCCATGTGCGAATTGGGAGACTTCGCACTCTTTTGAGAACGTTATGGAGAACTCTCAAGCGTGCAGGTTTCCTCACGATGTTTTCCTTCACCGTTGAAGCTCGAACTTAGAAAAGTTATAGGTGCGTGCCCGAATTCGAACCTCCGACCTCTTATTAGGAGGCTGACGTCCTAACCACTGGAATATCACAGCTTTTTGACGGCAATCTCACTTGGTGGTAAATGATGATGCTGTTTAAGATTGTAGCGGGCTAACTTGTTAAGGTTATGGTAAACCCATACTCTTAATTGTTTACTACGTGACATCGTGTGGAAACGCTAAATCGCCTGGTGACACATCTCTGTCGGCAGGGTGGTAACTAGCCAAGGCGTCCCACCAGGCCAGACTCGAGCCGGGAATCGAACCTAGGACCTCCTAGGATAATTCACACGCTGCGCCACGATGTCGTCAAAATTATTATTATATAATATAATGTTAGATCACCATGGTGGTTTTATGGCAATCCATCTACCCAATGTATACGTAGGTAGCTTTTCATTACAAGTAATTTATTGTCATGCAAACTTTAATGCATGTCCACACATTGAGTATTCAATAAAAAATTTAATTGTAGTAACAACATTATCCAATCAAATCAAATAAAAAAATATATCCATATACACCTATTATTATATTGAATGGTTCACACATTATTTCTATGTTATCATTATTTCTATCCGTTAAGTGATGGTGATAACTACACTCGCCAACTTAAAACTTAAGCTAAGAGGGTTCAAATCTAAGAAGAAACCAACAACAAACTTTTCCAGGTTTTTTTTTAATTAGGGGTTAAAGTATGACATTGCCTGTTTGTACTGAAAAACAAAAATTAGTTTTTTTTTAATTTAACATATTTATTTAATCAAAATAATTACCATTATTATCTATACTTTGCTGCCATCTAATAGGAAGCTCATTTATTTTCAAAAAGTTTCACTCAAAAATCTCAAACTATTTTATTTATTTTATTTATTCTTTATTTGTACACCACATATAGATATAAATAACAAGAAAAACAAAAAGAAACAGGATACAAAAGGCGGCCTTATCGCTTAGTAGCGATCTCTGCCAGGCAACCTTAGGATTAGGAAAACCGAAATTAGAAGAAAATAGGTGGCGTAATATATAAGTAAAAACCTGCATACTAATAACTACATACTAATACATACACTAGATTACATAAATAACACAATATATTAATACATATTAAATAAATATACTAATATATACCTTATAATATTAATAAAAAGAAATAAAAAAATAATAAGTCGTCATTGCTGCGTGAGGAAATAAAGTTTGACAGCACTTTTAAAAACAGTGAGTGACTTTGACTGTCTTATCCCTTTCAGGCCCGTCAAAAACGATCGTGCACATATTTTTTTTTAATTCCCGCGCCTTTTCGAATCATCTTTGTAGAACGACACCCGCACCACACGATCGTGCACGAACTACGCTACCTATTAAAAAATAGTTTTCGCGCGTTTTGCTAGTCAGTTGGCATCGGTGACGTGACAAAGATGGCAGCGTTTTTCAACGATGGTAGCGGTAATCGTAAGTATCAATTTTTTGTGCAAAATTTAATGAAAACATTATGATGTTGTTATTATTTCGTAGTCATAATCTTTATTTACGCATTTATTAAGGTTTTACTGTAGGTACATAAAATTTTTCAATCAAAATTATACTTTGACACACTATAATCACGATCGTGATATATGGGTCTATCTCCACTTTAGAAGGTTTTAGTGAAGTACCGTTATTTGTTCAATTTCTAAACAATTATTTTGTTTTTGGCAGGAGTCGAACTAACCAGCGATTTAGTTTTACATCTACTTGGAGATGGCAACAATTCTGAGGTAGAAGGCTTAGATGAAGATGAAGATTTGTCTCTCCAAAGGTCTTCGAACCCGAATCCTGCGGATGAAATTCCTACTGCGCCATCCGCAATAGCAACTCCGCCTTTACGTCGAGCACGAACTACTGCCAATAAACGTTCGGAAGTCAGAAGAAGAATTTGGAAACAGATACCATTCAACCAAAAAGAGCATAACTATCTACCTCGAGCTCGTCCACTAACAATTCGAGGGCCCATAGAATATTTTAATGATTACTTTGATGATGACTTTTATGAACAATCTGCTTTATGTACCAATAATTACTACATGCGTCGCACAGGCCGTATTCTAAATACGAATCCTGCAGAACTAAAAAAGCTTGTAGGCATTCATTTGATCATGGGAGTTATCCCATACCCACGTTTGTTCATGTTTTGGCGAGATGGGATGCGACTAGACATGGTGGCGAACATCATGGCCAGAGAAAGATTTAAGACGTTGCGTACAGCTTTGCACGTCGTGGACAGTGACACAGCTCCACCAGGTAATAACACACTTTGGAAAGTCCAACCTATAATTGACCGGGTCAAACAAGCTTGTGACCGATTGGAAAGGCAGGCAGGTTTTTATTCTATTGACGAACAGATGCTCCCTTTTAGCGGCGTTTGTCCTCGCGGTCTACGACAGGTGATCAAAAGTAAGCCTCGTCCCCAAGGTCTAAAAATTTTCGTGGCCACAACTCGTGAAGGTCTTATGATAGACTTTGAAGTGTATAGAGGTGCTAACACTCCGTTTGGCGACAGAGCTTTGGGGGTTGGGGCGGCGGTGATCTTGCATCTCTCGAAATCAATTCCAAGAGGGAGCTGTATTTATTTTGACCGCTACTTTTCTTCGATACCTTTGCTTGAAAAGTTGAATATCATTGGACTGCACGGTACAGCGACGCTTATGATGAACCGAATACCAGAACGTAAAAACATCGATTTTAAACCTGATCGTCGAATGAAACGTGGTGAATCACAGCAATTCGTCTGTGACGATGTGGTTGTCGTTAAATGGATGGACAACAAGTCGGTGCTAGTGGCATCAAATTGCACTTCTGCAGACGACACCACTTTTGTTAAACGCTGGGACAAAAATTCAACAGGATTTATTGACGTTGCCGCACCAAAAACCATTGCCAATTACAACAAGCACATGGGTGGTGTGGACATCCTTGACCAATCTATGGAATACTACCGCACATTTATGAAAACAAGAAAATGGACGCTAAAGGTAATACTCCATTTTTTTGATTTAGCTGTATGTAATGCCTGGCGCCTGTACAAGATGGATTGTGCAGCAGCTGGAATCCCAAAAACCATGGACTTACTAGAATTTAGAATGCAAATAGCAGACGGACTTACCAACGCACCTGTTCGCCGAAGGAGGACTGCAAGTAGTGATGATGACCGAGATGAGGCCGTTGAAAATTTAGTGCCAAACGTGCCAAGATTTAGAAGATCCAATCAACCTTCTAAAGCTAAACGATATGATGGCTATGACCATCTCCCAAGTTTTGAGGGAATCGACAATCCTCGCTCATGTAGATTGGAAGGCTGTACCAGCCGATCTAAGATAAGATGTGAAAAGTGTGACGTATACCTGTGCCTTACGAGAAAACAAAACTGCTTTGCAACTTACCATAAAAATAAATAATAGATTTTAATAGTAATGAATGTGATTGACGCAACCATGAAGACTGATATAGCCAGATTAAGGGTTAAGACTAAGTAAATTGATTGTTTAATAGTCACAGATTAAGAAAGTGATTAAATATTTTAATAAAAACAATTTTTGTAATAATTATTATTAATGTTTTATTTACTATCAAGATAAAACCCAACAACTACACGATCGTGCATTAGTAAGGTTTAAACCCAAACGTCACGTTCGTGCAGGGGTAGTTACTGGCCCTGAGGGTGTTTTAGATTTTTTTTATTATTTTTTGCACAAGCCTTTCAATCATGTCAACACATCTTCCTAAATAAATCACAACAATTTAAAAAAAAAAAAATTGGGCTTGAAAGGGTTATGCTCAATGGGAGCGCGTTCCACAATTCGATTGCCTGCACTGTGAATGATCGCTTATAAAATTTCGTTCTATGGAACGGCATGCTTAAAGTCAGCGCACGACACGATCTCAGGTCTGACTGCTCACCAAGAAATCGAAATTTCTCCTTAAGATAAGCAGGAGTTTTAGGATCAAATAGCACACAGTACAGAAGGGAAAGTACATGCAGATCCCGGCGACGGCGAATAGAGAGCCACTTAAGCTTTTCACGAAATTCAGAGACATGATCATATTTGCGTAAGCCAAATATGAATCGAATAGCTAGATTTTGAAGGCGCTCAAGTTTATTAAGAAAGTCCTCGGTTAAATTAAGATAGCTTGCGTCTGCGTAGTCGAGAATAGAAAGAAGAAGAGAATGTGCTAACATAACTTTGGTAGGAATTGGGAGGACAAATCGCAAACGACGCAGCGACCCAATAACCGCAAACATTCTCCTACTCAATGCATTAATATGTGTCGACCACGTCAATTCTCTGTCTAAATGTAAGCCCAGGTCTTTAACAGTTGTACAATAATCAATTGTAACACCATTATACACAATAGGAGGGAGATTTCCCCAGTCAACCCTTGCAATTAATCCTGGGCTGCCTATGACAATGGCCTGAGATTTCACAGGATTAACTGCAAGACCATACTGCCTGCTCCACTCCGAAATTTCCGCTAGGTCCTTATTAACATCAGCAATAGCAGTATCCAGATTAACAAGGGATGAATGACGATAAATCTGAATATCATCTGCATACATGTGATAGAGTGAAGAAATACGTTGAGTGATTGCATTTATGAAAATAGCAAAAAGTAAGGGAGATAACACGCCACCCTGAGGTACCCCAGCCACGACATCGCACCAGGACGATAAGGATTCATCAATCCGAATGCGCTGCCGACGGCCTCGCAGGTAACTCTGAAACCAGTCTACCACCGATGGAGATATGTTAATCAAGCGTAGGAGACTCAACAAGATGTCATAGTCAACTGTATTAAAAGCATTGCTAAAATCAAGCAATGTCAGGACTGTGACTTCTTTCTGATCCATCGCCCAGCGAATGTCATCGGTAACTTTCACCAATGCTGTAACCGTACTATGACCAGGACTAAAGCCGGATTGGAAAGGACTAAGCAGGAAATGTTTATTAATGAATAGACTTAGTTGTTGGTACACTAATTTCTCAAGGACTTTTGAAAGAAACGGTAAAATAGAAATAGGACGGAAATCAGAGAGAGAAGCAGGACTAGCTTTTTTAGGTAGAGGAATGATTTGAGCGTTCTTCCATGCTTCAGGAAATTCACTAGTAAAAATGGAACAGTTCAGAATATGAGTTAGGATAGGAGAAACAACGTCAAGGATAGGTATGATCATATTACGGCTGATGCCGTCATCACCCACAGCATTCGAGGCAATGGACAATACGCTCTTCTTAACATCACACTCAGTGAAAGCCTTGAAGGTAAAAGGTAAAAAGTCAGGAGTTCTAGAGGAGGAAAGAATACTAAGAGTACGATCTTTTACGATACTATCAATTGTATCAGAAGAAGAGAAATGTTTATTCAGGAGCTCGATATCGACATTGATAGAAGTATTATGGGATGATTTACCAACTCCAAGTGACTCAAGAAATTTCCAAGTTTTAGCAGTATCACCGTTTTCAACAGACTTATGAATGTGGCGTCGTTGAGCATCTCTACACAATGTATTACAGCGATTGCGTGCTTTATGATATTTGGAGCGGTTAGTTTCGGAATCATTAGCTTTATATTTAGATTTAGCAGAGTTCTTTTTATGCATTGCATTTTTTATATCCTCTGACAACCACGGAGCAGGCAAGTGCTTCATCTTAATTGGTCTTATCGGAGCATGTTTATCATACAGTTGTGTAATCAGTGAGTTAAAAATGTCTACCTTGTGGCTAATCGAATCAACATCTAAAATAGCAGCCCAATCCAAATGGCTGGCATCATCACAGAGATGACTCTTATCAATTCCTGAAAAGTTACGCCGCAGAAGTATTCTCGACTTTGCTTTAGGAGGACGTACCATATAAGACAGATAAATCAAATCATGGTAGGAAAACGCATCAGCAGGACACTGGCCATGCTTAAAGACGAAATCTGGAGAAGAAACTATAATTAAGTCAAGAAGAGAGGGAGTATAGCCAGGAGAGTAATGTGTAGCGGCAAGGGGAAGTACAGACAGACTACAGGCTTCTATTGTAGATAGTAACTTCTTGCTGCGATAATCATCTTTAAGTAAACACGTATTAAAGTCTCCCATAATAATAGAATGGCTATACATAGGCACTACCTTTTCTAACAAGGTTTCAAAAGAGTGAAAGTAACTAGATATAGAGGGTGGGCAATAAAATACCCCAAGAAGGATTTTCGTGTGGGATAACAGAACTTCCAACAATAAGTGCTCAGCCGCATCAGGTAGAGGAGGTTGCGAAGACGTACTTACAACAGCGAAAGGAATATGGGAACGTAAATAGATCGCCACTCCACCACCTCCCTTACCAACACGGTCATTACGAATTAGCCGGAAGCCTGGCAGAGAGTAGGATGCAGAAGGCAAACAAGTTTTAAGCCAAGATTCAGACACTAAGATAGCATGTAAATTACGGGATTCAAAAGACGCAAGCATATCGGGAAAATGTGCCGGGATGCTTTGTGCATTGAGATGGACAACATTAAATGTTTTCAGACAATCAGAAAAATTTGAATCAAGTGTGGTATTAAGAGGAACGAAAGATGTACTGTGGATACTATCTTCACCAGAAGAAACAGACAGAAAAAGTTCACTATCAATACTGTAAGACGACATAATACGTTATACCATATAAAATAAATATATATATAATATATATATAAAATAACAAAAAATAAAAACTAAAAACTATACAGCAAATGACCCAATCCGCCAGCTGCATAACACAGAAATGTAAGAAAGAAAAACGAGAAAAAAAAAAAAAAAAAAACACACACACACAGACACAGAATTAATAAAATACATAGAGTGACAAACAAATTAAAATATAAAAACGTATCAGTGTCTAATTAGTAACATTGAACATAAAAGTTTTACAGACCAGTGTGCTGCAGGTCTAACTAGATTCAAATATTACATGTAAGTATCCGAACAAGATATCAAACTGACAGTATAGTAAAAATGTCAGTGTCAACTGTCACTTTATGTAAAGGAAAGAATTACTAAACAAAACAAAGCTTAATTTAAAGATGAAAACATATAGACTCACAAATATAAAACAATGAAAAAATTATAATAATGAAATAAAATTAACAACAAAAGGACTACATACCAAGCAGCACACTGGATTGGATTTACACTGTATTGGAAGAAAAAAAAAAAAAAAAAAAATAGAAAAACTCCAAGGAAGCCATTCATTTCCTGACCACTCTCTTAATCCTCGAACTAGCGACTTTAGAGTCCTTCGGAGCCTCAGCTGCAGCAACAGGCGCAACAGCAGCAGCAGTGGCAGGCGCAGATACACCAGTAGAAGTGGGGATGGCGTTCAGCTCTGACATAGATGCTACACAATGCCGCTTACCATCAGGGTCAAGCACCATAATACTGCCATCTCGAGTCCAGCACTTCGCCACTCCAAATCGCTGTCGAGCCGCTAAAAAGATCTTGTGGCGGCTTTTAATGAGAAACTCTGAGATAGTTACCCCAGAACCCTTTAAGTTAGTCTTTGCCACCCAAACAGCATCTCTGAGTGACCAATTCTTGAACTTCAAAAGTATCGGACGAGGCTTGTCACCACCAACACGTCCCAAACGGTGACAGCGGCTCAGAGAATCAGACGACAGCTGTGACAATTTAAGTTGTTTTGATAAAAGACTACACACTGAAGTGCCGGGGTCTTCTTTGTCAATCTCAGCAACACCATGCACCAGAAGAATCTTTTTCCTGGAACGCATTTCTAACTCATCTTGCTGCCTCCCCAGGAGCTCCACTTGTAGTTGAAGATTTTCTAAGGCAGTTAAGACAAAGGAACGAAATGCTCCAAACTGTGCATTAATATTAGGCGTTGGGCTAGTGGCAGGTACAGAACCCTTCAATTCTCTCTGGAATTCTGCCATTCTAACATTAAAGTGCTCTTTAATCTCTTCCAAGCCTTGCTTTAGTGACTCCATGGTAAATAAAGTAACTCAAAGTGTCAGTGAAAAGTTAGGTTAAGTTTGCTTCTTCTTCTTCTTCTTGGTCGCACACTTCATTACTGAAGGTCGTGTCCACATGGAAGTGCCTTCGCTAAGTTGGTAACTAATGCCTTCCACTCTGTTCGGTCCTCGGCTTTTCTGATAGCAGTTGTAAGTGGAAGGCCAGTGAGTGTTTTCACCTGATCAGTCCAGCGGCTAGGCGATCGGCCACGCGGTCTTTTCCCCTCTACCTTACCCACAACTATAAGTTTTTCCAAGTTACTTGGCAGCCGTCGGGCAATATGACCAAAATAACTAAGAATCTTTTGGAAACATATGGTAGAGAGTCTGACGTCAACACGAAGCTGCTGCAGGATTGACAGGTTGGTACGCATCGCGGTCCATGGTATTCGAAGCATCCTTCTCCAACACCACATTTCAAAAGCATCAATTCTTCTTCTGTCCGCTGCTCGAATCGTCCATGCCTCAGATCCATAAAGGAAGATAGAGAAGACTAAAGTTCTTACGAGTCTCTTTTTGGTGTTATTCGAGATCTTCCTGTTCTGCCAAATTCTTGTTAACTTACTCATTGCACCTTTGGCTATTTGGATTCGTCTTCTGATGTCGTGTTCACTCCCTCCTTTGTCCGAAAGCAACGATCCGAGGTACACAAACTCGCTGACAAACTCCAAGTCCGAGAGTTCTCCAGTCCTAGATAGTTGACTACTTCTATCAACTAGCATAACTTTCGTTTTCGACTTGTTTATGCTAAGTCCAGCCAGTCCACTCACAAACTCCAGTCTACGGAACAGTTGAGCAAGTTCTTTCTCCGATGATGCAAAAAGTGTGGTGTCATCCGCATATCTAAGGTTGCTGATCTTAACACCCCCGATGGAAATTCCTCCCTCCCATCCTTCCAGGGCTCTTCTCATTATGTACTCCCCATAAATATTAAAAAGAATAGGAGACAGGATACATCCTTGCCTTACTCCCTTTTCGGGTTTAAAAGGCGTGGAGATGACGCTATTGACTCTAACCACAGATTCGCTGTCTTGGTATAAGTTTGCGACCAATACAATAAGGTGTTCAGGTACGCCCATTTTCTGCAGAATATCCCATAGACAGTCCCATCTTACGCAATCAAATGCTTTGGAGTAGTCGATAAAGCACATGAGCATAGGTGTATTGAACTCTCGACTTTTCTCGATTAATTGCCTCACATTCACAATCTGCTCTCTTGTGCCTCTTCCTTTAACAAATCCCGCCTGCTCTGTAGGTATTTGCCATTGAAGAAATGATTTTAGTCTGCCGTTAAGTACATAAAGCATTATCTTGCTCGCATGGGATATAAGGGCCACTGTGCGATAGTTCCCACATATTCGAGTTGATCCTTTTTTGTGAAGTGGTATTACTAAGGACCTTCTCCAGTCAATTGGCCACTTTCCTGTCTTCCATACAAGATTGCACAGGTCTAGCAGAATCTTAACGCCTTTGTTTCCAAGATGCTTGAGTTCTTCAGCAAAAATGTTGTCCCCTCCAGTTGCTTTATTGTGTTTTATTTTGCGCAACGCATCTATAATTTCACATTCAAGTATCTCGGGTTCCCTGCCTTGGTCTTCTAAGATTCGGCTAGGCGTGCCTATCATTGGTATTGTAGGATGAGCGTACAGACTCTCACAGTATGATCGCCACCTTTCTGTCACCTGATCAACTTCGGTCAAAAGTGTGCCCTTATCATTTTCGATGGCCCAGGTCCTTGGTTTCAGCTCCCGTGTTATGCTTTTAATTTTCAGAAAGAGGTCTCTAGTATGGAAATTTCGGGCATGATCTTCAATATCCTGACAAATTGAATTAAGGTAGTTATCGTAGTCTCTACGGCAGAGACGCTGCACGGTGGCCGATAATTTCTTATATTGTACCTTTTGAGAGTCAAGATTGCCCTTCAGTAAGTTCTTTCGTTCTTTGATTGACTTCCATGCTTCCTCAGTAATCCACATTTTATTTGGAGCATCCACCGTTGCTCTTAGGCTTTCTTTTCGCGACAAGAGCATGACATCTTTCATTTTGTTCCAATTTTGGTCAGTGTCAATATTGCAGTCTATTGTAAAGTTAGCGAGATTTCTCTCCACACATTGGCTAAACATTGAGAGCTCAAATTGATCAGGTCTTTTTTGAGGTTTCTGAACCAAACGCGGACACTTTCTTAACTTAAGTGTCATTTCTGCAACGAGTAGTTTGTGATCGCTCCCGCAATCAGCTCCAGGATAGGTCTTTGTATTGGTAATGCAAGATCTCCATCTTTTCGCAATAGCGATGTAGTCTATCTGATTACGTGCTCTATCTCCTGGCATTGACCACGTATACAGTCTCCTCGGGTGATTCTTAAAACAAGTATTCATGATTGTGAGGGAGTTTTCAGTGCAGAATTGTAACCACATTTCACCTCTTTCATTCCTTTCACCAAGTCCATATCTTCCGACCACTTCTCTAAGGTGATTTTCGTTCATCGTATTCCCTATTTTTGCGTTTAAATCACCGATTACAAGTGTAATGTCTCTGGATGGCAAGCTTTTAAGAGTGTCGTCGACTTGGTTATAGAAAGTTTCAATGTCTGCCAATGTTGATGCTGCTGTGGGTGCATATACAACCACAATATTGACGCGACACGGCCTTGTATTAATTCTCAGTGTTATTATCCGGTCACTCACGGGGTTGTAACCGAGAACTGATTTATTTAATTCCGGTGTTACAGACACGGCCACTCCATTTTTACTCTCATTTTCGGGACCGGAGAAATAGACAGTACAGCCAGTTGGGGTCGTATAGAAACCAGAATTTCTCATGTGAGTCTCGGTTAGCCCTAATATTTGTAAATTGTAATGCTGTTGCTCTTTATCTATTATCTCCTTTTTCCCTGGTTGGATCATTCCTCGGACGTTCCAGGTTCCCACCTTCATTCTCTTCCTAAGCCGCGCATGCTGTCTAGTGGATGAGTCACCAGTAGCATTTTGTTCACACTGCGCCTGGTGAGTCGCAGCAGTGCGTCTAGTAGCATATTTCACACCATGCGACCTGGACTCGACATGGCGCCGGCATACCGGTTCGCCCATGTTCGCTCTCTCAGTATTGTTCACTTTCATTTGGATTTCATGGGAAAATAGTGCAGTGGTTTCCCCTTGCCTTCTGCACCAGACATTTTAGGAGTGATTTTAACCCCCAGGCCGCTGTTGCCTCATCCAACAGGTTACCCGGTTGGGTGTTTAAATGGATATACCGCCATTGGTCGGTCGCCAGGACCTCGTCCGTTGTCTAGCAGGGGGCACCACGAGCAGGTGAGGTTGGCAGTTGGGGTCGACTAGATGGTATTGTCGTTCTCCCCCTTACCCCCCAGTTAAGTTTGCACACAGCCAGAATTGTGGAATTGTGGAATGTATTTATGTGCAATTAATTGTATGCAAGCTGGCTGGATAAGGCTACTTACAGGTACATAATTTGTCACTAAAAATAACTCTTACTAATTAATATAAAAGAAATAAAAATGCAGCAGCAAAAATTATGACTTGTTTGTTTTATGCCTACCCACCACTATGAAGTTTCTATGTCAATTCGAAGTACCTATTACAATGAAACGGCAATTTCATACTTTAACCCCTATTATTAAATGAAAAATAACTGTCTTCCATTCTTCTGAACTACTCAACGTTAAAAATTAATTTAAAATGTTTAAAATAAATGTCCCAAAGTAAAATGAATCCAATCAAATGGTACAGTTTATTTATCTTTATACAATACTCAATTCAAATAACCCTTTGAGATATTAAATGAATATTATTTTACAACTAAATTGATGAAACGTCTGTTAGAGATAATTATTTTAGCAACTTGTTAAGGCACTACTGAGAAAATTAACTCATTTATATTGTACTAGTTTTAACCCCCGGTTTCACTTACATTGAAGCTATTAAATAAGTATCAGAGATTGTACAATATAAATGGATCAATATTTTAAATAGTTATATTATTTTAATAAACCATATTTTTATCGTTCGTAATGTTTTTATTTTTATAAAAAGTATGTTACTTTTAATACCTCCAAGAATATGTATACAAAGTTTCATGACGATCGGTTGAGTAGTTTTTGCGTGGAAGCGTAACAAACATATCTACATTCACATTTATAATATATTAAGTAACGATTTATATTTTTCTCTATGACATTTAGCTTTTTGATTGTTATCTCACTTGACCTCAACGGTACAGATCGCTCATTAGCGATAAGGCCGCCTATTGCACCTATTTCTTTTCTGTGTGTTTTTTCTGTCTGTTCTGTGTTGAAAGCAAAAAATTAAAATCTTGCTTGCGGAGTGGTAATTTGATTTCAAAATTTCGTAATTATCAAATCTGCCACAGCAAATCGGACCCGAAACCTCCCTCTGATAGACATAGAAAAGAATATTCTACTGATACATCAAATGTTACTGCATTATCTAGGCTGTCATCATCATCATAAACAACCCATTACCGGCTCACTACAGAGCACGGGTCTCCTCTCAATATGAGAAGGGTTTGGCCATAGTCCACCACGCTGGCCATGTGCGGATTGGCAGACTTCACACGCCTTTGAGAACATTATGGAGAACTCTCAGGCGTGCAGGTTTCCTCACGATGTTTTCCTTCACCGTTGAAGCAAGTGATATTTTAATTGTTTAAAAAAGCACATAACTCCGAAAAGTTAGAGGTGCGTGCCCGGATTCGAACCGCCGACCTCTGTATAAGAGGCTGACGCCCTAACCACTAGGCTATCACCGCTTCGGCTGTAAATTTTATAAATTTTTATAAACCATTTTGTGTATTTTGTAAGCTGTTTGTCTCTCCCATGAGTGGGTCTGAGCCCAGCGAAGATCATAACTGAAAGACTGATAAAAAGGAGTCGACGACGTCCGTGGCGCAGGACGTGCGCTGTCGCATTAATTATAAAGTTGGAGGTCCTGGGTTCGATTCCCGGCTCAAGTCTAGTTTGGGGGAAGGCTTCGGCCGTGGCTAGTTACCACCCCCCGACCGAGAAAGACGTGCCGTTAAGCGATTTAGCATTCCGGCACGATGTCGCGTAGAAACCGATGAGAAGCGTGGGCTTACCATACTCCTAGCCCGCTGCCATCCTATACAGCATCATCGCTTACCACCAAGTGAGATAGCCGTCAAGGGTTAACTTGTAGTGTATAAAAAAAAAGTTACAATGTAAAAAGTAACAATATATATATATTTTTGAAACATCTCCATGATTTCCATTAAACTTGTCGACCATGGCAGCGTCTTAATTAGGTTTGCCGATTACATTATGAAATTAACTCGAAAACGGTTTTAAGTGCCCACAGATTTCCAATTTTCCGCAAGAAAGCCGTCAATAATACAATTTTGGAAGGCGAGCAAAGTTTTTAATACAAATATAATTGATAAATCACCATTAGTAGTCCATTGTATCATGATATTTTTTCTAGTCTTGTACTTTTGCTTAGTTTTATTTTTGCAACAACCTGTTGTTAAGTAATAATTTAGTTATTATGTACGCTAAAACAATGTAATAGTTTTACGGTGAAAAATGGAGCATATTTTCTCAAAAAGCGATTTCATTAAATTCTGGGCTTAAGAGTTTTAAAGGAGCAATGATCTTTTATATTCTATATAAGACATAAGACTAGATATATAAGATTATACTTAATACATTTTGATTATCTCTACCGTTTATTTTCTAAAATATTCATAAGTTTACTGCCAAGAGAACTGATAAAAATATTACCATATAAAGAAGGTTAAGAAATCTCTTATACTGGTTAAGAGATTTAAGGAAGTTAAGATTTTTTTTTATCCCCTACAAGTTAGCCTTTGACGGCATTCTCACGGGATGGTAAGCGATAATGCAGTCTGAAGTTGGTAGCGGGCTAGCCTGTTAGGGGTATGGTAAACCCATACGCCTAGTTGGTTTCTACACGACATCGTGCCGGAACGCTAAATCGCTTGGCCACGCCTTTGTCGGTAGGGTGGTAACTAGCTATGGCCACAGCCTAGATAAATCTAAAGGCTTGTTTTGTATAAGTGCGTTTATATATTCGTTACCTTTATTCGGCTTCACAACTCCAATATTCAAGTCCAGCATTTTTTGCTAGGAAAACTTACTACTGAATTTGCTGAATTTTTACAAACCATCTGTTTGCAATAGTTGTACAAGGAGTGTTGTTCGGAGTAAACTAAATAATTACCGATCTCAGTATTTTTATGGATAAAAAACCAAAAAAAAAATTGATCGAAATTTAAGTTAGATTAATTGAATTATGTAAAACCAAGACATACCGGACCTCAGCTAGTAAAGAACGGAAAATACATTTTTCTTTATGGTTATTATTTAAGTTGTTCATTATTATTTGTAAGTCAGCTATATTGTTGTTGCCCTAAGAAAATGAATTCATAGCCGAATTCATTTGTTGGTTTCTCCGTGGTATGTTGTTTAAATAAATAAATCAACCAAATTTTAGAGTCTATCTGTGTGTCTAATATAATTTTAGTTACGTATTCTTTTTGATTGACGGCTTAATTTAAAACACGTACAAATTATTACGTGTGTTGGCAACACTCTGTTCCTTCTCGGACCTCTTCATTTCTGATTTGATCACGTAGAGACACTCCTAGCATAGCTCTCTCCATTGCTCGCTGAGTGACTCTGAGCCTTCTTGAGGCCCATAGTGAGCGACCACGTTTCGGTTTCAGCGAGTTGCGAAGTTGAAGTGGCAATGGCCGGTGCACATAGCTCGGAGAACCGATGGACGTTGGGGTCCCAAGGTGCTGGAATGGCGACCTCGCACCGGTAAACGTAGCGTTGGTCGACCCCCCCCCCCAACAAGGTGGACAGACGACATCAAACGAGTCGCAGGGAGCCGCTGGATACAAGCCACCCAAGACCGTGGCCGTTGGACCTCCTTACAAAAGACCTATGTCCAGCAGTGGACGTCTAACGGTTGAAATGATGATGATGATGTTGGCAACACCGCGCGTTTTATGCACAACGTTCGACTAGGTAGGTAGGTAGGTAGGTAGGTGACGTCATAAGCAGAAAAGAAATGGCGGTTCTGCCTCGGTGCGGTGATCACTTGGTTTCGAAAGCGAAGGCACTTTGAGCTTTTAATTTAATGAAGTGACCAATGTACGTATAAATATCACTTGAGTGTTTTATATTATAACCTGTTTTCTAATTAAACGCAGTGAAACGCAAAAATGAATGAAACCACGTAAGGTCACGTCTGGTACACCGACGATGTTCAAACGTGGCTCATTCATCGCTGTCATAATATTTGGGTCATTAGGACGTCAGAGGTCTAAATGACTAGTGATTCGAGTAAATAGGTCACCTGCTGAAATGACTAGATAATTTTGCAATGAAAAGTTGACTGCACATTTACGTAAACGCACGCACCGAGATGCAAAAACATAAATTCGGTGCGAAATCATTTACGTCTGTACTCGAATTTGAACGTTTTATTTTTATGAAGCGGTGATAGCCTAGTGGTTAGAGTCTAATCAGAGGTCGACGGTTCGAATCCGGGCACGCACCTCTAACTTTTCGGAGTTATGTGCGTTTTTTTTAAGCAATCAAAATCACGTCGCAACGCTTCGCAGCTGATCGCGTCGAGTCGTCGCATTATGTATGTATATATGTATGTATGTATGTAGTGTAAAAGAAATTATGAATTATGTTTGTCTACCCCCATTTCTCGGAAAAAACGTTAAGTAATTTTTACGGGTATTATCACTAACATGTGGTAATAATTGTTAAATCCCACCAACTCGTATTAGAACATCGCGGCAGCTCCCACAACTCACTTTTTCTTTCAGGGAAAGCAGAGATTAGTCTAACTTGTAGGTATTTCACCAGCCTCCTCGCCTCGTCTCCCCGAATTGTCGCCTACTTGAGTAGGGAAACAATTAACGATGCGGTTTCCAGCGCGGGTTTGCCATTTCAACACCTGGAGACCCCATATGTCCGTAACCTATATACCAATATATTAAATGAAATATTGAGATTTTGCTTAAGCAGGCGAAATCGCTGATAAATCTTTTCTTTAATCAAATTGCCTATTTAAGGTAATTTAGTTAACAGATTGGTTGAATTGAAAAGAAATATTTTACCTCATCATCATCATTATCAAACCATTACCGGCTCACTACAGAGCACGGGTCTCCTCTCAATATGAGAAGGGTTTGGCCATAGTCCACCACGCTGGCCATGTGCGGATTGGCAGACTTCACACGCCTTTGAGAACATTATGGAGAACTCTCCGGCGTGCAGGTTTCCTCGCGATGTTTTCCTTCACCGTTGAAGCAAGTGATATTTTTAATTTTTTTAAAAACGAACATAACTCCGAAAAGTTAGAGGTGCGTGCCCGGATTCGAACCGCAGACCTATAATAAGGAGTCTCTCGCCCTAACCACTAGGCTATCACCGCATACCTAATCAGTTATACACAATTTCCTCATCTCTCGTTGCGTGACACTGTACTTTCTGATAATGTGCGATCAACTTTAATTTTGCTATGCTGTTACTGTTCGAACTGGCCTAATCTATGATTTTAATGGGTCACGAACACGTTTAAATATTATTATAATACTTGGGGCGGTGACTCGTTTAGTGGCGTGTCGTTGAGGGGTGATTTTGACACATTTGGGTTAAGCCTCATTTACATGAAGAGAGTTGTCAGCCAATTCCAGAAGGAGACCTTATATAATTGAGTGAGAGTCAAAGATCAAAGTGATTTTTAATATATTATATATAACTAGTTACCCGTTATTTGAACAACTTGTGAAAATGAGAATGGGACATATCCCATTCTCATTTTCGTACTACGACACACCGAGTTGCATCGCCCTTGTTGTGTTATTTCGACAACGTTAGCCTGTAACCTAACCTAACCTTTCTCAAGAATTGTGTCATCAAATCTTACTTTACTTCGGTAAAACTTTTTAGTTCAGCTTTTATTTATTTAACACAGTTTATACTTCTGAAGGATCATCGTTTTCATGTGTGTTTAACCTTCTTGTATTATTTGTTCCTCATATAAAATCTTCTATCTTAAAAAATATATTGCTGATAGAAAGATTGCTTTAATTCTGAACTATTTTGGAAAGAATACTCTATCTATACTGTCTGGTGGGAGGCTTTGGCCGTGGCTGGTTATCGTAATACCGACAAAGACGTATCGCAAAGCGATGATCAATGTCGCGTAGAAACCAACTAGATGTATGGGTTAACCATACTCCTAACAGATTAGTCCGCTACCATCTTAGACTACATCATCACTTACTATCAGGTGAGATTGCCGTCAAGGGCTAACTTGTAGTGGATAAAAAAAAGTACTTTGTAAGGGAGAAGATAAGTACTAAGCAACATTAATAGGTAGAGAAAGAGATCGATGATATATCACTTATTATATTTTCAATCACAATAACCATATTTATTCTCAATACACTCCTACATAGTGAGTCAGTGTATCAGGAAGCTGTCTTGTCGATGCCAAGACTCTTTCTGTCTTTATGTGTTCGAAAACCATCCAAATAATTTGATAAATAAGTTTAGCTATGTTTGGGACAATACCAGAACTTAACATAATAATTCTAATATCGTATTATGTAAATTGGAATGCGTCTATTTGTTGTATTTATCTCATAAGAGCTAAGAAGACGATCAACCCATTACCAGCTCGCTACAGAGCGCGGGTCGCCTCTCAATATGAGAAGGGTTTGGCCAAAGTCCACCACGCTGGCCATGTGCGGATTGGCAGACTTCACACGCCTTTGAGAACATTACGGAGAACTCTCAGGCGTGCAGGTTTCCTCACGATGTTTTCCTTCACCGTTAAAGCAAGCGATATTTTGATTTCTTAAAATCGCACATAACTCCGAAAAGTTAGAGGTGCGTGCCCGGGATCGAACCCCTACCTCTGATCAAGATACGGAAGTCCTAAGCTAAAGGCTTTCACATCTAAAGAAATTTAGTTTAAATTCAATTCAGCTAAATTTCTCTATATGTGAACGTGGTTTGAGCGAAAACATATTTTACTCAATCGATATACTGAATCGCGACTTCTCGATAGCGTGTTTCACGTAGATTACAGTTTCATGGTGTGACGTAATACGACCGAGATTTTATTGTTGTACCAAAAATTTGCCTGCGTTTTTATTAAAAAATACTGAATGACCGGTGGTTTAATTTGGGGCGTGCTTTATTACTTCCCGTTGAGAGCGAGATAAGCTAAAAGTAGTCTCTATAAAACGTAGCATGATGTATTGTTAATATAAAACTGAGTTTACTTCGGCAGTCGAGTGGTTAGCATGTTTTAGAACGGATCTAGAGGTCCTTGATTCGTAAAATTGAAGTATTATTGTTCCTACTATAAATCTTTTATCTTTATCTGTTTGGTTGGGGTTTTCTAAATAAAATCAAATGAAATGAAATCGCTTCTGTCGTGATTTTTTAAGAATCAAATATATCGATAGAAACTCTTTATTGCATACAAATGATTGAGAAACAATAATATGGAACTCTTAGTTCCATGTTATTCCATGTTTCTCACATAAGTGCGCAAAGCGGCAGTGCAAATCTTTTCCGGACAACTTTATGTTAGCTTGAGATATTATTGGAAGGAACCTTTTGTACAAAGTCCAAAACTAGTTTTTTTAATCTGCTTTTATACTTGAAGATTTCTGTCAAATTTGGTATTTTAAGCCACAAGTATATAATTGGCCTGGGGGGCCTGTCAAAGTAGCTATATAAGTGTATTTTTGACCCGAAGTCTTTCCGTTTTAGTTGGAGGTGAACTAGAAGTATACATAGAAGCGATTCATTTAATCAATTTTGTTGCGGCGGAGGCATAACTGGGCCGCTTCCGGCGGGGTATGTTGGACTCGCCGGTGGCCAGATTGGCGACCAGAATATCCATTAAAACCCAGCGATGCTCGAACCAGCTGTGTTTTAATGGCGTCGCATGATGGCTGCGTCACGGGAACGCTCCCAACCACGCTCGCAACCCAGTCATCATTTTTGAAAGATTGCTGCCAACAAAGATTTGTTAGTCACGAGCAAAATATTTGCATAAAGCACTATGATTCTGGTAAAAAAGCTAATTTTACCTCTAATTTTACGACTTAACAGTAAATAACAAGATTGTTTTCGCTAAGCATATAATAACTAAAATGTTTGGTTTTTCAGAATTAAAATGGTGTTATTCATTATGTGAAGAGGTGATAGCCTAGTGGTTAGGACGTTAGCCTCTTAATCAGAGGTCGGCGGTTCGAATCCGGGCACGCACCTCTAACTTTCGGAGTTATGTGCGTTATTATTCAACGGTGAAGGAAAACATCGCGGGGAAACCTGCACTGCCTGAGAGTTCTCCATAATCTTCTCAAAGGTGTGTGAAGTCTGCCAATCCGCTCATTGCCAGGGTGTTGGACTATGGCCAAACCCTTCTCATATTGAGAGGAGACCCGTGCTCTGTAGTGAGCCGGTAATGGGTTGTTCATAATGATGATGAAAATGGTGTAATTGGCATCAAACACCAAATACATAAACAAGTGAAATTCTCACTTGTTGGATAAAATTTTTTTTAGTGTTATTTATACCACTGATCACGAACGTAGTTTCCGAAATCGAATAAAACGCAATCTCATGTAAACTCGCAAACTAGCTTACACCTATCACTTTCATCTAATACTAAGTTATATTTCCGCGAAGTTTTCACGCGGGGAAATCTTACGAGTTTGGCTCGTGAGTCAACACCGGTGCCCCGGCTCGTGGCAGGACAAATTTCCTCCTCCGGGATAGCGATGCTGTGCCAAAGTTCGCGTTGGGGGACGTGTAGGATGATTTAATTGAATTACGCTTCCATCGACTCTTTACGCTGCAGTTGTGTATGGCTTACAAACAAAATCCATTCATTTTTATTGCTTCTTGAGATTGTCGACCCACGATATAATAATATTATATTTATATATACATATATATATATATCTATCTCTTTTTGGAAAATTTTACGACCTCCGTGGTGGCGCAGTGCGTGCGCTGTTGCATTATAAAGTTGGAGGTCCTGGGTTTGATCCCGGCTTGAGCTTGGTCTGTTGGCTAGTTACCACCCTACCGAAAAAGACGTGTCGAAGCGATTTAGCGTTCCGGCACGATGTCGCGTAGACAATTAGGAGTGTGGGTTTTCCATACCCCTAACAGGTTAGCAGCCCGTTGCCATCCTAGACTGCATCATCGCTTACTACCAGGTGATAAAGCCGTCAAAGGGCTAACTTGTAGTGTATATAAAAAAAAAATGGATCGTTTACAAACTCTTTTTAAAATAGGTTACAAAAAGTTCGCAGTTGAATATGAAGCCACTATTATAAGTGACTCCAGGTTTTATCATATTTTCATTTTGCCCCCATTTAAACGAGATAGCTCTTAAACAATTTTGAATGCCATGTGTGATGGAGATAATACAAAGAATAGTTAACCGTCTAAGTTTTATGTGGTCTTCTTAGACCGGGGCGCGTTTGGATCCCTCATAGCTTTAGTTTTAAGTTTACGAATGTAGTTATCACGATCTAATCCATTGACGCGGTCCAACGCGGTGATAGCCTAGTGGTTAGGGCGTTAGCCTCCTGATCAGAGGTTGGCGGTTCGAATCCGGGCATGCACCTCCAACTTTTCAGAGGTATGTGCGTTTTTAAAAATTAAAATATCACTTGCTTCAACGGTGAACGAAAACATCGTGAGGCCTGCACGCCTGAGAGTTCGCCATAATGTTCTCAAAGGCGTGTGAAGTCTGCCAATCCGCACATGGCCAGTTTAGTGGACTATGGCAAATCCCTTCTCATATTTAGATGAGACCCGTAGTGACTCTGTAGTGAGCCGGCAATGGGTTGATCATGATGATGATGATGATGTGAATAAAGTTTATGATGCTGTAATCAAGAGTTCCGCGACTAGAGTACTCCGGAATTCATGATTGCAGCACAGAACACACCCAAACTAGTTGGGCAAAACCCGACGGTATCCCACGTGAGTCCAACCGTGTACAACCAAGTAAAACTGTTCCGTTTGCACCCTACAAGTGAGAACTGTAAAAATACGAACAGAGATAGATACCTTTTTATGATTGTACACCCCAACCTCGCCTTACTTTATATTTTATTTCTTATTTGTGCTAGGTTGCCTGGTAGAAATGACGCATTAGCGATAAGGCCGCCTATTGCACCTATTTATTTTTCTGTGTGTGTTTATTTCTTTTGTTTTTTTTTCTTTTTCTATGCTGTGCAATAAAGTGTATTTTCATTTTCATTTTCATACCTTTGAATGTTTTGAAAAACGAAATCCAACTATTGGCGTTTCCACCGACGTTGCGCGTGACTTAATTACGTCGTGTGACGTAGTCGATTCACTTCGAATAATAGAGAAATCCCCAGTTAAGTCGATGTCTCGCTTCGGAACGTGCTCGGAATGTGATCGGGTAGGCTGCAGACAAATCGCTCATGTATTTAGACAGCCTCCGCGATGCGGTGAATGCGCTGCCGCATTTTAAAGTGGGAAGCCCTGGGTCCGATTTGTCATGATTTCCAAATGTTTTAGATTTTAGTGTCTTTGAATTTACATACATATAATATCTTAATCATTAAATCAGAATATATAATTGAAGTATGTGATTTGACTTAAATGATTTAGGTTTACTTTTGACTATTTTAATGAAAAGTATCTCAATTGATTGTTGGAACGAAGTTCCTTATCGTGCGTTGTGAAAGGGGGCTAGACGGAAAAAATTCTTTCGAAAATTTGTCACGACACTTTTTGTTGTTGTAAGCTGTCGCGTCGCATGTTTCTCTGTCTGTCTCTCTCTTTCTTTTAGAAAGCAAGCCAGATATTTTCATTTCTATTTCGCATTGAACGCGATTATTTTTGTTGAGTGTATACAGGTTTTTTGCAAATAATAAAAAAAAAAAAAAATAATGAATCCTAACAGTGTTTCTGCACAAGTTCCGGATATTGCTGATGGAGTACAAAATTGAGCTTACTGGTTAAGTTTATATAACATTATATTTGTTAATAATAAAAAAAATATTATTATAACTTAAATAAAATAAAATTTTATTACAATTCCTTCACTAATTAATTGAAAGGAACTTTGTTCCATCCGGGTGTCCCTTGACACCTCTCAAGATTTTTTTCTTAAGATACCGGATTTGAATAAGGCAAAACGGAAATCATGACGTTCGAATCGGCCCTTTATAAGTTAGTCGTTGATCATTGTTGATTAGTTCTTGTTTAGTGTTGGTACCGAAAAGTGGTCTCCAAGGTTCTGGTTGTACAAAGGTGTGTAAAATGTTATAGATAACAAGTATAGATATTGAAGAGTTGTGTTCCTTATCAATAAGGTGTTTACCATGCTGTAAATAAATAAGAATAGATACTGCAGAAGTGTGTTTCTTACTAGATTGAACCCTTTCTGGCTTAGACTCATTTAGCGTACCAATATGATGCCGAGAAGAAACCGAGTAAGAGGGTGTGGTCATCAACGATTCGGCGACGGTGTTATCGCCATCTCACAAGCCTCTTAAAATCATTCAAGAGCTTTATCTCATTATAACAATATGCATACCCAAACTTGTGTGTCATTTACATAATCTTTAACAAAATAATAGGATTTTTTTACAAACTTACGTTGTATATAAACTTTGAACTTATTAATATACATCCCAGAAAATTCATTTCGTAATGCTACTAATATTATAAACGCGAAAGTTTGTAAGTATGAATGGATGTTTGTTATTCTTTCACGTAAAAACTACTGAATGGATTTTAATGAAACTTTACAGTAATATAGCCTATACATCAGAATAACATATAGGCTACAATTTATAAAGATATTTTGTGAATTGCACAAAATATGACGATAAGTGTCAAGTAAGTAGGAAAAACTCTACCATCTAATTTTAATGACATAATGTTAGTTTTTTTCTACGCCACGCTAAATATAAGCTAATCAAAGTACTAATAATACGCAGACGAAGTCGCGGGCACCAGCTAGATCGTGATATAATTGTATACAATTAAATGAATTGAGAATCCAACACCTTTCTTTTAAATTAATACGATGATGAAATATTTTTCGTTGAAGCAAATTGCGTCATAAAATTTCTATTGATAAACCAATCACAAGTGTAATATCAACCCATATAACGTAACAAAAACCCACTTAAAATACACATTTCCCATAAACCTAAACGTGACTGCGGACTAAAAAATAAAAGCTAGGCAATATGACGGCTCTAATAAGGGAAGAGAAATGAAAAGGCGACAAGGCATGAGTGGCATAAGAATGAAAGGCAAGCTTCGGGGCTACAAAACCGCTAGATGTGGTAAGATAAGAATAATAATAACGTGAGCGTAGTTGAGTCAGTTTTTAATGTTACTGGATTATCACTTTCGTCAATATATTTTACATAAATAATACGTATAAGTAAGAACAAGAGATTATATAGAATCACGTTGCCTCTTTTATAGAATGCCAATCTCAAACATAGAAAGTGATTTAAGATAATCGATGGTTAACTGTGTAGAACCTTATGAAATATTGGCTACGATTAAAACGAAAAGGTACAATTTAATTATCTATAAATAAAGTTAAAGAATAAAATAAATTTTCCAAGTTATGATTAAAGTAAATTAAAAAATTATATAATAGTGTGTTAAATATAATCAATTACAACATTAGTTGTATTATTTAATAATTTTTAATAATTGTTCATAAATTCAACCCAAATATGTTCTTTTAGTTAACATGTTTGCTAATAATACTAGGCAATAGCTTCGATTCTTGAGCAAGACTAACATTGGAGCTTTGGGGGGGGGGGGGGGGATTAGGTGGAAGGAGGTCATACTAACATGAGAGGGAGCTGTGAGTTATTACTGAGGTTCAATGACGCATTTGTGTAGGCTCCAATTAGCCTTGGAAGTGTTTGACAAAGTTACGTAATGTCAATCTAACAACTTATAACTTTTTACTTAACTAGCGGTTTATTTTTTTCATTTATTTAACTAATAATTACGACATACTTTGGTTCCCTATATTGACGACCACCGTGGCATAGAGTGTGCGCTGTCGCATTATAAGCTGGGTTCGATTCCTGGCTCGAATCTGGTCTGGTGGGAGGCTTCGGCCGTGGCTAGTTACCGGCAAAGACGTGTCGCCAAGCGATTATAGCGTTCCGGCCCGATGTCGCGTAGAAACCAATTAAGAGTGTGGGTTCACCATACCTTAGGGGTAGGTTAGACCGCTACCATCGTAGATTAAGCATCATCACCAGGTGAGATAGCCCTCAAGGGTTAACAAAGAGTATAAAAAATATATAAATGAATAAGTCAACCGACTAAGAACATTGTTCTAAGTTCGTACGTTCAAGTGAAACATTTTATAATTTTTTTGACGACCTCCGTGGCGCAGCGCGAGCGCTGTCGCATTATAACGTTGGAGGTCCTGGGTTCGATTCCCGGCTCGAGTCTGGTCTGGTGGGAGGCTGCGGTCGTGGCTAGTTACCACCCTACCTGACAAAGTGATTTAACGTTCCGGCACGATGTCGTGTAGAAACCAATTAGGAGTATGGGTTCACCATACCCCTAAAAGGTTAGCCCGCTACCATCTTAGACTGCAACATCACTTACCATCAGGTGAGATTACCGTCAAGGGCTAACTTGTAGTGGATAAAACAAAAAAATACAATTTGGTAACTTGTCTCATCCAGCATGACATTTCTATATCAATGTGGGAGGGAATAACCCTCTTGAAATTAGTAGGAGAGCCGTCCGCGTCCTTGCGTTTTTATTACAGGATTTTGAGGGCTATGAAACCGTTTTTAGTTGTAGCACGATTCTTAGAACAATATATAGCTTATGACCTATTACGTAGATAAGTATTTCTTTATAAAATACAAGCTGTATTTGGCAAGCATTGCAGTCCCATTGAAAAAAAATGGTTTTTAAGGCATGTATAGTATTTCCCGAGAGGTTCCGGAATACCCTAACAAACAATAGTTTTAAAGTCTATAACGGACATTATAGAACACATAATATTACCGTTGCGTAACATTTTTGTTATTTATGCCATCAACTATGTAAAAAATACGGCAATCTGAGATTAGAAGTACTAACAACAATCCAAATAAGATACTATCGCATCGTAATATATTATTTGTAATATATCTATATCTATCAATATTTGTATATATACAGGGTACAGGTAAATTTTCTATTTTTATCACCATCCCACATGCCACTTAAAATTATTTAAGAGCTATTTATTGAAGCAAAATTTCATACCCAAGCTTGTTTATCATATACACAATCCTTTAAACTATAAAACGACTTTTCTACAATCCTACGTTGTAAATAAACTGTTAACAATTATTTTTGTATATCTTCATACGGAATAACCGTAAGCGTTGCAAGTATGGTTCTCTTCATTAGAGTTACATATTTGTTCAGTTTGCCATGAAGACCCTAGGGTCGTGGTGTCGACGTACCGAAAACCTTTTTTGCATGATATTACACCGCGCTAAATTCTCTCATCTGTTGACAAAAGCTGACTATTTTAATGCGCAAAGAGTCAGCATTTCCACACATGCTTAATGTTTATTAAATACCATGAATTGCTACAAAATTATGCCTGTGTTCATTCAATTAGCTCCTAAAATTTACATCATCATCATCATCATGATCCATCCCACCACCCCACCCCATTGAAGGTTCACTACAGAGCGCGGGTCTCCTCTCAATAGTTTGTTAGCTTTAGTTTTAAGTTGTCGGGTGTCGTTATCACCTCAATTTACGAATAGAAATAATGAAATGAACAATTCATAGATGACTGTAATAGGTTTATGTGAATAAAGCTATTTTTGATTTGATTCGATTTGAATATGAATTGAATATGGGTTCTGCCATAGTCCACCACGTGCGTATTGGCAGATTTCACACGCCTTTGAGAACATTATGAAGAACTCGTAGGCGTGCAGGTTTCCTCACGAAGTTTTCTTTCACCTTTAAAGCAAGCGATATTTTAAATGCTTAAAAACGTAAATCATTCCGAAAATTCAGAGATGCGTGCCCGGGATCGAACCTAACCTAACCACTAAGCTATCAGACCTATATAGATACTAAAATAATAATAAAAATCTTTATTGAGAACGTTTAAGTCATACAGACAAATGGCACGGCATTAGTAAAACCTGTGGTGCATACTCTGAACCTTTCATTAATAATTTTAAGTTCTTCTAAAAACAACAAAATAAAACGAAGCGCTGATAGCCTAGAGGTTAGTGCGTCAGCCTCCTAATCAGAGTTCGGCGGTTCGAATCCGGGCACGCACCTCTAATTGTTCGGAGTTATATGCGTTTTAAAAAAAAAAAAATATTACCTGCTTCAACGGTGAAGGACAACATCGTGAGGAAACCTGCACGCATGAGAGTTCTCCATAATGTTCTCAAAGGCGTGTGAAGTCTGCCAATACACACTTGGCCAGCGTGGTGGACTATGGCCGAACCCTTCTCATATTGCGAGGAGTTCCGTGCCCTGTAGTAAACCGGCAGTGAGTTGATCATAATGATGATGATGTAAATTTTAGGAGCTAATTGAATGAACACAGGGATAATTCTGTAACAATCCATGGTATTTAATAAACATTAAGCATGTGTGGAAATGCTGACTCTTTGCGCATTAAAATAGTCAGCTTTTGTCAACAGATGAGAGAATTTAGCGCAGTGTAATATCATGCAAAAAAGGTTTTCGGTACGTCGACACCACGACCCTAGGGTCTGCACGGCGAACTGTACAAATATGTAACTCTAATGAAGAGAACCATACTTGCAGCGTGGTGGACTATGGCCAAACCCTTCTCATAGAGAGGAGACCCGTGCTCTGTAGTGAGCCGGTAATGGGTTATCATGATGAAAACGAAAAATAAGCTATATAGCTAAAACTTACAATACGTTTGTGATTTAAAAGAAGTCATAAAATATTTGAAGATGTAAGCACGCGCAAGTTTATTACTCCATTAACGTGCTAAATATCTCAAAGTTATTCGCCCCAGATAGAAGCCTGTACAAGTTCTGAGGCTTGTTTAGGCTGATAGCTGCATCTAGGTTAAACGCTGTGTGTAACTAGGTTTCATAACATGAAGTTAAGTATTCGAGCAGTAGAATGGTGAAGTAATAATTAGGTATGTTCGGTATTGCATACGATTACAACATGGGTAGGTTAGTGCTACTATGCGGAGAGTTTTTTTTTATCCACTACAAGTTAGCCCTTGACGGCTATCTCACCTGATGGTAAGTGATGATGCAGTCTAGGATGGTAACGGGCTAGGGGCATGGTAAATCCACACTCCTAATTGGTTTCTACGCGACATCGTGCCGGAACGCTAAATCGCTTGGCAACACGTCTTTGTTGGTAGGGTGGTAACTAGCCATGGCCCAAGCTTTCTACCAGACCAGACTCGAGCCGGGAATCTAACCCAGGACCTTCAATTTTTATAATGCAACAGCGCACGAACTGCGCCACGGAGGTCGTCAAAAATATAATGAAATGTCAATGTTTCAAAAGTCAGCTAATCTACTGTCATATATTCTACTATCATCATCATCATAATCAACCCATTATCGGCTCATTACAGAGCACGGGTCTCCTCTCAATATGAGAAGGGTTTGGCCATAGTCGACCACGCTGGCAATGCGCCGATTGGCAGACTTCACACGCCTTTGAGAACATTATGGAGAAATCTCAGACGTGCAGGTTTCCACACGATGTTTTCCTTCACCGTTGAAGCAAGTGATATTTTAATTGTTTAAAAACGCACATAACTCCGAAAAGTTAGAGGTGCGTGCCCGGATTCGAACTGCCGACCTCGGATTAGTTGGCTGACGCCCTAACCACTGGGCTATCACCGCTTGTGCTTATATTTTACTATCGTTTTAATTTAATTTTAAAGTAATCATCGAGGTCATAAATACCATCATTTAATAATTTATTAATTATAAATGTTTTAAAGCTATTAAACGTTATTTCTTTAACGTTATATGTTGAATAGTTGACCCAAGACATTTAGACAATTAATCTCACTTAGCATCTAATTTATGTTATTCTGGACTCATTCGGAGGCGTTCCTCCTCGCCTCAGACTCGTTGTAATTTTTCTCTGACACAGAAACTTTTAGTTCTTTTTACTTCTCCCCGTTAAGAAATAAAATTTCTCCACCTCATCCGCTACTGTAATTTACGAAGAAATAATTTTTATTTATATCCATTTAATTTTCTTGTACAAAACGAACGACACGTGGTCGCTCACTATGGGCCTCATAAGAAGGCTCAGAGTCACTCAGCGAGCAATGGAGAGAGCTATGCTAAGAGTGTCTCTACGTGATCAAATCAGAAATGAAGAGATCCTTAGAAGGAGCAGAGTTACCGACGTAGCTCAGCGAGTTGCGAAGTTGAAGTGGCAATGGGCGGGGCACATAGCTCGGAGAACCGATGGACGTTGGGGTCCCAAAGTGCTGGAATGGCGACCCCGCACCGGTAAACGTAGCGCTGGTCGACCCCCAACAAGGTGGACAGACGACATCAAACGAGTCGCAGGGAGCCGCTGGATGCAAGCGGCCCAAGACCGTTTCCATTGGAACTTCCTACAAAAGACCTATGTCCAGCAGTGGACGACAATTGGTTGAAATGATGAAAAAATTATGATGTACAAAACGAACAGTTTATTGAATGAATAGAAGCAGGCATTACTTTGCGGAAGTCCGTGATAAACAATAAACAGCAAGAATAATTTGCTATATTCCGCCGACAACCGGGAGATTTGTATAATATAACATCAAACAAAATCTTCCACTAGAACCTCTACGCACGTTTCGACCCGACACCGGATCATCCTCAGGAGATGTTGACTTCACAAGCGAGAAAAGTAAAGTGACAATCGTGTTGAATACAGGTCCTTATTTACCCCACTACTCCCACTATATCTTCCACTCCCCCCTCCCTTTCTATACAGCTCCACCATTCATGCTTGTATTAACCTAACAGTTTATTGTTTCGATAAACTACTGATTAATATATATATAGCTCAAATATTCTGCTACGACCGCAGCGTAGCATATATCAGGTAGTAAAACGTACAGTGTTGTTAAATATCTGTGTATTCACTTGATCTATTATTTACTCTGTGTCTTGACTGCCAATCGGCGTCGTGTTCATCAACACCCGACGTTTCTAGCGATGTATCTAAACGGCCTACCCTCATACATTCGCGGCACGTAAAGATATGGGTTGTCGGTTGAACTGAGTATTGCTCGTCGCCTCGCATTTCGCTCAACCCAATCGATTACTTCGCGCTATATAATTAGATCACGTAGCTTTATATATGTGAAAAGGCTTACTAGTCAAAAAAATTGTTTACTCTCCGAATCCACCCCTATATCTATATCATGCCCATACTCCCGGGTCCATTTCTCTTTTTTTTCTTTTTCTTGCCCGTACCCCATTATGTGGGGTCGGCACAACACGTCTTCTTCTTCCACTCGCTTCTATCAGCTGTCACCTCACTACCCACACCTTTTACCACCATATCCTCTTTTACACAATCCAGGCTATGGTAATTAATGAAATCGCTAATACATATGATAACTGAGCTCTTACAATTCCATGCGATCCTAGTAATTTTGAAGTGTAACTGCGACAAAAGCCTGTCTAAAATAATGATTTCTTTTGCTAATTTAATCTGCTGATATATGATATATATATATATATATATATATATATATATATATATATCATATATATATCAGTTTTTATTTTTATTCGACGTAATCTATACGGCAATCTCACGTGGTGGTAAGTGATGATACAGTCTATGATGGTAGCTTACCTGTTAGGGGAACGGTGATCCCTTAATCGTTTTCGATGCGAAATCGAGCCGCAACTATAGTTCTAGAACTGTAATATCGGTATACAATAATATATATAAATAGATATATATACTCCACTAGACCAGGCTTCAGCCGGGAATCGAACCAAAGACCTTAAAGGTTATAATGCGACATCACACGCATTGCGTCAAGGACCTCGTCAAAACGTGAAATATTTAATCAAACTACCAATTCTATTAAAATTATTTCCTAATTAGTGAGGTTTGATCTCAATCTCAACTAATGAAACGAAATAAAAATACGCTTAATCGTACACCATAAAACTAAAAATACAAAACCATAAACAGCAATGAAACATACTAAAAAAGAAATAAGAGGTACAATACGGCCTTATCGCTAAAACGCGATCGAAAAGATAAATGGTAAGATAGTTAAGTAGTTTTGTGGAAATATTGACGAACTCTGTACACAGAGGGGTCAAAATAGATGGTATTTAAAGACCTCCGTTGTGCAGCGCGCGCGCTGTCGCATAATGAAGTTGGAGGTCCTGGGTTCGATTCCCGGCTCGAGTCTTGTCTGGTGGCAGGCTTCGGCCGTGGCTAGTTACACCCTACCGACAAAGATGTGTCGCCAAGCGATTTAGTGTTTTGGCACGATGTCGTGAACATAGTTAAGAGTTCAATGCCACAGAGATAAAAGGCAAAGTTATTGCAAAATTTTATAAGTAGTAAATAGAAGCAGGTGTTACTTGGCCTTGGTCCCTACCCAGCCAGGAGCCAGAACCTAGGGATGGGCTGGCTACGGACGAGTGCGCGAGTGTTCCATTGACCCAGTCATCAGGCGACGCGAAGCAGCATCGCTGGGTCATAGTCAATATTCTGGTCGCCACTCTGGCCGCTGGGGAGTCCACATATCCCGCCGGAAGCGGTCTAGGTCTCCCTCTGCCACTTCCGGAGGGGATGCGTAAATGCATTGCCCAGCGTAAAAAAAGATGTTACTTTGCGGGAGTCCATGATTTTTAAATTTGGTATGATACTCAAGACCAAGCAAGCAGGCTGCAATTTATAATTTCATATATATTATTTTCTTTATTTTTACTCTATAAATAAGCGAGCCCTGAGCCCGTAATCCCATGTGGTGGTAAATAACGTTAGCGGAACAAAAGTCTTGTCTAAGAAGTTATATTAAACCGGTATCTCATAAGTTAATATGCAACATCAACCCCTAACGCTGAACCGCGTGGCGGCACGTCTATGTCGTAAGGGTGGTGCTTAGCTACGGCCAAAGCCTCTTACCAGACCGGAGAAGAGAATTCAGGAATTCTATATTTTGAGATTGACCAAAATCCGGGGCTTTCCACATATCATAGCGCTCACCACTGTGCCAAGGAGGTCGTCAACTTTCGCGTCGTTCCCTAAATACCTCAAGAGATGTTGACGTTACTAGGCACAATTGCTTAGACATAGTAAAATACCTCAAAATCAGATACGAAATCTAATAGAAACCTTAGTTTGTTATTCCAAGAAACCGTTTAAAGACGAGTAAAACGCTCAGCAATTTTCTCATTTTGAGGTAGCGAGTTAATACCGGGGACTTGTCTGAAAAGCCTAGCAGATTACATTCGCAACACGTTTCAACGTGAAACGTCGATTTTACGGTGGATTTTTCGTCGCCCAACATTTTTCTGGACGCGATCGATTACATCAGCCGACCAAAATGAGAAAACCGTTTCTATTTCTCCTTTGTTGGTGGGCTACTCGTACTTTGATCGAATGGAAACTTTCCAGAAAACACAAATAGGACCAGCTGATGTTACATACTTTGTTCGCGCGGATTAACTTAATAGTAAAAACCAATAAAAACTCGTTAATTTTTAAGCTGTGATAACTTAGTGGTTAGGATGTTCGCCTCCTACTCAGAGGTCGGGGTTTCGATCCCGAGCACGCACCTCTAAGTGCGTTTCTAAGCAATTAGAATATCGAAAAGTTATGAGTGCGTGCCTGGGTTCGAACCCCCGACCTTTGATTAGGAGGCTGACTATCTATCTAGTTATTATATCATATAGACTGATAATAAAGCTGAAATAAAAGATCCAACGAAGTAAAGTAAGATTTGATGACACAATTCTTGAGAAAGGTTAACGTCATGATCGAAATAGAACCAAAAAGGCTATGCGACTCAAATCAGACCAGACTCGAGCCGGAAATCGAACCCAGCACCTCCAATGCGACAGCGTACGCACTGCGCCACAGAGTTCATCTAAGCACCAAGACAACATAACATAAAATACACGGATTCGAAATGTTATCGATTTGTAGTAGAATAAAAAAAAGTTAAATATTTCAAAGAGCTTATAACTTACCTGTATTGTTTTCAGTATACATCATCATCATCATGATCAACCAATTACCGGCTCACTACAGAGCAAGGGTCTCCTCTCAATATGAGAAGTGTTTGACCATAGTCCACCACGCTGGCCATGTGCGGATTGGCAGACTTCACACGACTTTGAGAACATTTTGGAGAACTCTCAGGCTTTCCTCACGGTGTTTTCCTTCACCGTTGAAGCAAGTGATATATATTTTTTATTTTTCACATAACTCCGAATAGTTAGAGGTGCGTGCCCGGATTCGAACCGCCGACCTCTGATTAGGAGGCTGACGCTCTAACCACTAGGCTATCACCGCTTCATTATTGTTTTCAGTAAACGGTCTTAAAGCTTTTATCGATAGCAATTTTCGTTAGACTTTTAGCCTGAAAATTCGTCCATATTTTTCAGACAAACTGCCGAATTAACGTAAAACGGAAAAACAGGCGAAGATAACCGTTAATGTCACCCTTCTCTATATATCAACGCTAGGCGCCACAGAGTAGATAGGTCAGTAAGCTCTCTCAGGGGTTCGATGAATCGATAATGATTAACGAACTTTATAGGACTTTTAACTTTATAGTATGTACATACTTATTTTTATATTGTATTACGAAAATGCAATACGTTTAGACTCGATTGTGTATGTTTGTCTGCACATCTCAAATGTGTTCCATGCGCTGTGAAAACTATGAATCTGTTAGAAAACCATAAGCAATATTTTGTTTTTATTTGTTGGAGCATGTATCCATATGTAGTTTGTACGATGAAATTCATTCTCGGTCCCTATTATTAGTAACAAATAATTTTTCAAATGTTCTTAGTCGTTTAAATCATCGTCCATGGGAAAAACAAATGGCCAACTCAATAATATTCAAATTCCATCATCCCACACTCCTATCTCCCACATCCCAAGCTCAGTGACAGGAGGCCTGTTCCCAGACATCAATTACTCAGGTTTTAAAAACACAGCTATCTGATAGTTTGAATTGAGAGCAATGATGTCTGGTACACTTTAGGGTAAAAACTAGAGGTTTTTGTCTGGTGACAAAGAAGCGATTTAGAGTTCCGGCACGATGTCGCGTTGAAAACAATTAGGAGTGTGGGTTTACCATACACCTAACAGGTTAGCCCGCTACCATCCTAGACTGCATCATCACTTACCACCAGGTGAGATAGCCGTCAAGGGCTAACTTGTAGTATATACTGCGTAACTGCTTATCGCTTTTACCTTGATTTATTAAACGGAAATAACAAATTAATAACACTGAAATAACATTACACTCATAACATTAAATATTAACAACGTGATACTTTTATCACTAAATTTCAAGGTTATGACCGTGAGAATAACTGCAGTCATACAAAATACAGGCCCCTTATTTTGTTTGACTGAATTTATACTTATATATTTAAAATATTAACTGGTTTACTGTTCTTTCTCTACTGTAACGCTGAAATGTTTGGGACAACGATACAAAAGGTATTTTTATTTACGCAAACAAAACATAGTAATTGGGTTTTTTTATATCACGACTATAGAGCGAGGCTTCGGTCGTGGCTAGTTATCGAACAAGCCAGTTACTATCTTAGACAGCATTATCACCAGATGAGATAGCCATCAAGGGCTAACTTGTAAGATATAAAAAAGACGGGTTGCACTCCGGGAGTGCCGGCAGAAGTGAAAACTTGACTTTATTAACGTTGAGCATGTTTGATATTTTGGAATGGTTAGGGAATAATTTTGCACCAATTGCTTTATCAGTATAAAAGTACTATCATTTATGTGGTAGAATACAATATTCATTTATTGCGCTATCGTACACAAACATGACAATTTATATTACATTAAAAATTTAACACTTTAAAACTATTACAATTATTTTACATTAAAAAGTTTATCTATATCAATTTCCATATTTTAAGCACTTTACATTCACGAATTTTACGAATACACAACAATGTGATCACTACACAGACGGTCGAGCCATCAGCTGTCACCATCCATGGATGCGCGTGGCACGCTGTAACATACACGAACATTCGCGCAAGCGCCCTGCGCTGCCTAAACGAAACAGTAGGCCCAGGCATACATTTTCGCCGCGCCGTAGAGAGGGGATAGCTGTCTACTCTCCATCCGTCTTACGCTTTTTCGATCAGGTCACGTGTCCTGGCGCGAGTTTAAGATTTTATACCCATTACAGAAAAAGTGCTCAACGCCGCAAAAGAAGTTTTCACTTCAAAAAAATTGTTTAGGACTTGACGGCAATCTCACCTGGTGGTAATGGTGATGATGCAATCAATCAATAATAAGTTTTTATAAAACGAAATCTTATAGAAAAATCATATTACGATATTAACGATTATATAAACGATAAAAAAGCTTGGGTGTGTATTGCTCTATCTCCATAGGTACCATGATTATGTGAGATGGTGATAACAAAAAAAAAACCCGGCTAAGTTTGTTGTGGGTTTCTTCTTAGACCTGAGCGCGATTTGAACTCTCTTAGCTTTAGTTTTAAGTTGGCGAGTGTAGTTATCACTGATAAAATTAAAGAAAAATGTGATGTATATGAACGATTCATAGATGCCTGTAATAGGTTTATGTGAATAAAGGCATTTTGATTTGATTTGATGGAAGCGGGCTAACCTGTAAGGGGTATGGTGAACCCTCACTTTTAATTGGTTTCTACGCGACATCGTGCCGGAACGCTATAATTGCTTGGCGTCTTTGTCGGTACGGTGATAACTAGCCTCGGCGAAGTCTCCCACCAGACCAGATTCGAGCCAGGAATCGAACCCAGGACCTTATAATGCGACAGCGTACATTCTATGCCACGGAGGTCTATTGCTATTTTTGATTGATTGATTGTCCTTTAAAAGGCAATTTTGACGTGTCAATAATTTCAGTCTAAGATCGTAAAGGGCTAACCTATTAGGGTTATGATAAACCCATACTCCTGAATGGATTCAACGCTACATCGTACCAGAACAATAAATCGCTTGGCGACACGTCTTTGTTGGAATGGTGATACTAGCCACGTCCGAACCCACCTTGGAAAAGGAGAAATTAATATTCAATTGTTTGTGTGTGTAACAAACGTTGCTTATTTCGCGTAATATATGTATAATTTTATGTCGTTCAGATATAAAAGACTTGACAGCGTCAGTGACAGATAGATGAGGACTTGCAAAGAGTAGAAGAAGACCAAAGAAGAAATGGATGGATTGTGTAAAAGAGGATATGCGGGTAAAAGGTATGGTGAGGTGACGGCTGATAGAAGTGAGTGGAAGAAGAAGACATGTTGTGCCAACCCTACATAATGTGGGATAAGGGCAAGAAAAAGCTTGTTGGAATGGAGTCTTAGTCACGGCCGAACCCTCCCACCTTGGAAAAGGGAGCAAAAACGAGAACAGTACGTCACAAGATTATATTCAATTATAAACGTTGTGTGTGTTATTTCACAGGAAAACGCCGGCATCGGATAGCAAAGCATAAATGCTCTGTAAAATGTACACGGTTAATCTATTCTTTTTCCGCTGTGACGCTCAAATATTTAGCGCGACGTCACAGGGAGAAGGGCTTTTTTTTCATTTCCCCCTCTACACTGCACGACACAGCAATTCGGCTGTTGGAGCGACGAGCTATCAGATACGTTTCTATATACGGACTCATATTTTGACGACCTCGTTGGCGCAGTGCGCGCTTTCGCATTATAAAGTTGAAGGACCCGGGTTCGGTTAGGAATGATATATTCTCAAATTGGAACTGCTGGGATTCGAACCCGGAACCTGGAGCCCCACTTATAAGATCACAGCTGTTATAACACCGCCTGGGAGAACATATGCATAACCATAAAATTCCTGTAACTCTCGGGTCTGGTCTGGTGGGAGGCTTCGTCCGTGGCTAGTTACCACCCTACCGACAAAGCAGTGTCGCCAAGCGATTAAGCGTTCCAGCACGATATCGCGTAGAAACCGATTAGGTGTATGGGTTTACCATAACTCTAGCAGGTTAGTCCGACTCCATCTTAGACTGCATCTCGGCGCGGCCCGACCTATCACGATAGTTATATATAGATAGTTTATGGTTTAGCATATGTTTTAAAAAACAATTAAAATATCTCTTTGCTTCAACGGTGAAGGAAAACATCGTGAGGAAACATTATGAACATTGAGAATGTTCATAATGTTTCCTCATGTTGAATGAGAACAGTGCAGGCCTGAGAGTTCTCCATAATGTTCTCAAAGACGTGTGAAGTCTGCCAATCCGCACAAGGCCAGCGTGGTGGACTATGGCCAAACCCTTCTCATATTGAGAGGAGACCCGTGCTCTGTAGTGAGCCGGTAATGGGTTGATCATGATATGTTTTAACGACCTACCAGGCGTAGTTTTAAAAACTGTGCTCTTTTAAGTGAGGCTTCAATTTGAGAATATATCATTTCTAATTTTTTTCTCATCTGATCGGCTTATGGACATGACTTGTTCCACTAAGAGAGACGTACCACCAAGTGATTTAGCGTTCCGATACGATGTCGCGACGAAACCGATTTGAAGTATGGGTGTATTTATTATAACTGCATCATCACTTATCAACAGATGATATAAAACGAAGAAATGTTATTTAAAAAAATAAGAAATGTTCATCTAGAACGACGAAGAAGAAGGCCGAGGGATTGTGTAAAAGAGGTTTCCTTTCATCACGAAATAAATATCTAATCGTTTAGCGCCTATAGAAATTTGGGTCTATCGGCGCGTCCATCAAAATCTGAAAGGGGTAACTAAATAATGAGTCAGGTATATCCCGGCGTGGTCGTAAATCACGTAATCCATAAAGCTTTCCGAAATTCAACTAATTTCTCCGGGGACCAGTTACATAGAGCCGTGGTCAGTATTAAGTGAACAGTGTTTTCTGTGCCTTGTTTAGTTTAGTTACTTCGCACCGATAACAGCTTTACCTCTTATCACGATCAACCCATTGTCACTACAGAGCACGAGTCTCCCCTCAATATGAGAAGGGTTTGGCCATAGTCCACCACACTGACCATGTGCGGATTAGCAGACTTCACACGCCTTTGAGAACATTATGGAGAACTCTCTGAAGCAAGTGATATTTTAATTGCTTCAAAACGCACATAACTCCGAAAAGTTAGAGGTGCGTGCCCGGATTCGAACCCCCGATCTCTGATGAGTAGGCAAACGCCCTAATCACTAGGCTATCACTTTACCTCTTAACAACATTGCAATGTAGATTTCAACTTCGATTTCTGGGTTATTAACAAGCCGTTGCCAGCAAATACGACGGAATCTATGTCGGTTTAAAAAAAAACAAAAACTTTGTCCATTCCCTGAACGCAAGCGATCTCTATGCAAAGGTTTGTCAAGTTCGCTTTGGCTGTTAAATCATGTATAGGTAACAAAGTATTTTCATTGCAATATTTTCCTTTCTTAAAATACCTATCTGGTTACAGAATTTATAGTATAAAATTACGTATTATTTAGTTTAAAATTTCGTAAAAGATTTTGCGTAACATGATTAACAAACACACAATAAAACAGATACTAGCAGACATACGTTCACATTTTTACTATAAATATCATCATCATCATCAACCGATTGACGTCCAATTCTGGACATAGGTCATTTTTAGGGTGTTCCATTGTCCAAGCCGCTTGTGTCCAGCGGCTCCCTGCCACTTACTTGTCTGATATCGTCTCTCCACCTAGTTACTAAAGTATAGATAGGTATATAGATCTTGCTGGTTTCGCTTAAGTAATGTGTAGTTAGTATGAATTTGTCATTAATTGTAAACCGAAAGAAGGTTTTAAAAATTTAAAATTAAAATATAATTTTTATTAAAATAGGAATTTAAAAGGCACTTTTTATTTCTTGATCTGGTCTTTTTTTGACATACCATTTTTTAAATTGTAGTGTGAACATAACTACATTCGTAAACTTAAAACTAAATCTATCAGGGTTCCAAACGCGTCTTGGTTTAAGAAAAAGCCTACAATATACTTAGCCGGGTATTCTTTTTGTTGCCACCATCTCACTGTTTAAGAGCAACTAAGTCATAGCAACAATTGATTTGCTATTTTATTATTTACGTATTCTTTCATACCGTAATAGAATTTTTCTATATGCTTGCGTTTAATATAAACTTTAAACTCATTGAAGATCAACGTGCTTTTCTAATATTGGAAGTCTTGGGTTCGATTTCTGGCTCAAGTCTGCTCCGGTGGAAGGCTTCTGTCGTCGCTAATTATCAAGCCATTTAGTGTCCATCATCATGATCAATCCATTACCGGCTCACTACAGAGCACGGATCTCCTATCAATATGAGAAGGGTATGGTCATAGTCTACCACGCTGGCCATGTTGGCGGATTGGCAGACTTCACACGCCTTTGAGAACACTATGGAGAACTCTCAGGCATGAAGGTTTCCTCACGATGTTTTCCTTCACCGTTGAAGCAAGTGATATTTTTTTTTCAATGCACATAACTCCGAATAGTTAGAGGACCTCTGGTTAGGAGGCTGACGCCCTAACCACCAGTTTAGTGTCCAATTAGGAAAATATTTTAACCATACCCCAAACCCGCTACCATCTTAAACTGCATCATCACTTACCACCAGGTGGAAAGACAAGTCCAAGATGTCATCCAGTTCTTTAATATTTCCTTACCTTCGAAGTGCGCCAGTTACTGGTATATTCAAACACAGCATATTTGCTCACTCGCCGTTGTCTTGTGTGGTCTAGTCTATGTTTGCAGGTCATTCCTAGTCTGACCTTACCTCGGCCATTAACTGATTGTTAACGGTGTTTGTTCGCTAAACTACTACAGGTTATGTTGCTAGCCGCAACTTGTGCTAAGTGTTTACTAAGCGAGCTCACATGTGTATTAAGGTGGGTTCAAAACATGAAGCTTTGATGGTGACATCATCATCATCATCATGATCAACCCATTACCGGCTCACTACAGAGCGCGGGTCTCCTCTCATTATGAGAAGGGTTGGGCCATAGTCTACCAACCTGGCCATGTTCGGATTGGCAGACTTCACACGCCTTTGAGAACATTATGGAGAACTCTCAGGCGTGCAGGTTCCTAAGGGATAGTATTTCCATTTAACTAAAGGAGGTAAAGGACTAAATCTGGTCTGGTGGGAGGCTTCGTTCGCTATTTACCACCCTACCGATAAAGACATGTCGCAAGCGATTTAGCGTTCCGGAACGATGTCGCGTAGAAGCCAATTAGGAGCGTGGGCTTACCATACTCCTTTTTTTTTTTTTTTTTTTCCGCTGGGAAATGCGTTTACGCATCCCCTCCGGAAGCGACGCAGTTTTGACGGCGTCGCTTCCGACGGGGTATGTGGGACTCGCCGGCGGCCGGGTTGGCGACCAGAATACCCACTAAAACCCACGAGTCGCCTGGTGGCTGGGTCACGGGAACACCCGCGCAATCGACCGCAACGGGCTTACCATACTCCTAACATAACATTAATAATTCAATTAGTCAATGTTATGATAGTCAAAATTGTTTTTTTAATTATTACTATTATTATAAATCTAATTAAAATTTAAATTATTGTAATTACGCCTAAGTAATGTAAACTTGAAAAAATGCAAGGGTGTGAGAGGAGCGTGTTATTGGGGTTCACTTAAATTGTTAGGAATTTTTGAATGTTATAAAATAGCTAAGTGCCAGCATAAAAGAATCTTGACAGCCGGTCAACTGTACTGTTAATACTGACTTTATTTTATAATCTAGAAAAATGGTTATATTTGAACTTTAACTGCGGAATTAATAGTTTCTTCTATTGTATAGTTGGAAAGTACCTACAATACAATAAGTAGGTAGAAATCAAGGCCTAATACAATAATAGATTTAAGAGTGAATTTTAATGACGTAACCTCGTGACCGCTTGGACTGATACAGTAGGGCTGTCACAAATCCTACTAATATTATAAACGCGAAGGTTTGTAAGTATGAATAGATACTCACATAAAAATACTTAATAGATTTTATTGAAACTGTAAAATAATATAGCTTATACATCCGAATGACACATAGGCTACGTAGTCCATTGAAAAGTTACATTTGGGGTTGCGTTTTTTAGAGGACGCAATTTTATTTTTTTGATGTGTAGGGGGGGTCAGTGTAAAGCTAAAACCAAGTTTGTGGGGTCGCCACCCTTTTCCCACGGCCGCCATCTTGAAAATAGGGGTTGAAATGGTTTTTACGGAATATCTCTTAAACTATTTTTCTGATAAAAAAAATTTATTAACATTTTTTGTTGCAAATTAAATTCTCTACAACTTTGGTCCAGTAACTTTTTGTCGTAGAACTATAAATAAAAAAGTTATAGGTGAAAATGTTCAGAAATTCGAAAAAAAAAATTATATTTTTCGATATAACTTTTTTTTTATCATTTTACGAAAAAATGATCTCAGACCATTTTTGTTGATCGTTTTTTAAGGAACAACTTTTATTAGCAACATTTTTTCATTAAGTCAATAGCTAAGGTTTTACAGCGCTCCGAAGTGAGTACTATTTTTCAGTACTCTTAACTATACATATATTCGTTATTTTTTTTTTTTTTTAATTTTGTTATTATAATTTTTTTAATTATGAATAATTAATTATTGACACTTTAGAGGCGCGTTTTTTTTTACGTGGTATCCCCAATAGGCATAATCCACGATGATTTTCTAAATTTGAACTACTCCGTCCTCAGTCTTTTCGATGGACCAGGCTGCGGCTCAGCATCTGATCGGCTTCCTGAATTAAATATCAGTGGGGGAACTGGAGAAGGAAGGGGTGTTAATGTCGGCGGTTCATCGTCAAAGTCATTTTCATTTATTAATTCTGAGAGCTCCATTACGTTGCTGCAAGTCTCTCCAGAACAATGGAAGCACACTGCAGAACATTTTAGCCCTGCTTTTCGACATCCACACATCGCTCCGCAGTTTCCTTTGCATTTGCAAAAGATCAATTTTAGAAGCTCAGGGTGTGCTGGAGGTTTAGAACTCTGCACTGGCATCAATAATTTTCCACTTTTTTTCCAGCCCCAGTCAAAATTAAAAAAAAAAAAAATAACGGATATATGTATAGTTAAGAGTACTGAAAAATAGTACTCACTTCGGAGCGCTGTAAAACCTTAGCTATTGACTTAATGAAAAAATGTTGCTAATAAAAGTTGTTCCTTAAAAAACGATCAACAAAAATGGTCTGAGATCATTTTTTCGTAAAATGATAAAAAAAAAAGTTATATCGAAAAATATAAATTTTTTTTTCGAATTTCTGAACATTTTCACCTATAACTTTTTTATTTATAGTTCTACGACAAAAAGTTACTGGACCAAAGTTGTAGAGAATTTAATTTGCAACAAAAAATGTTAATAAATTTTTTTTATCAGAAAAATAGTTTAAGAGATATTCCGTAAAAACCATTTCAACCCCTATTTTCAAGATGGCGGCCGTGGGAAAAGGGTGGCGACCCCACAAACTTGGTTTTAGCTTTACACTGACCCCCCCAACTCATCAAAAAAATAAAATTGCGTCCTCTAAAAAACGCAAGGTAAGGCCTAAAAAATGTAACATTTCAATGGACTAACGGTTTATAAAGAATTATATTGTGTGAATTGTCCAAAATATGACGATAAGTTCAAATTCAAATTCAAAATAATCTTATTTCAAATAGTCCTTAAAAAGGCACTTTTGACGCGTCAATATTTTCATAGTAGTTATTTCATGGAGATAACTATATTCGTAAACTTAAAATTAAAGCTATGATGGTTCTAAACGCACCCCGGTCTAAGAAGAAGCCCACAAATAACTTAGCCGGGTTTTTTTTCCGTGTAAGTGTCTATACTGACGTGCGCTGCCAAAACCGCTAGTTTCACATATGCAATGTATGATTGAAATGTTTATCTGAAAAAGTCCTACAAAAAAGTCCGCACAGTATATATCTTATGTGTTAGCCAAAATAGTAAACCAAAATTTAATAAAAATAGAAATTTATTTCACATTTGGTAGTAATAAATTGATTTCTAAATGAAAATAGGTACGTTTATCGCTTCTGGTATTTAAATTTGATAAAATATGCCTTTCACGCAACATCATTTGGAGCTAGGTAATATAAGCAACTTGAAATACTAATCCTGCGCAGACGAAGTCGCGGGCACCAGCTAGTATACAGTAAATATACCGTTTGAAATAATATTAGTGGCTAGTCACCACCGTACCGACAAAGACGTGTCGCAAAGCGATTTAGCATTCCAGCACGATGTCGCGTAGAAACCAATTAGGAGTGTGAGTGTGTGTGACCATACCTCTAACAGGTTAGCCTGCTACCATCTCAGACTGCATCATCACTTACCATGAGGTGAGGTTGTCGTCAAGGGCTAACTTGTAGTGGATATAAAAAAAATATCACGATTAAAGTCAAAGTCAAAAATTTAAATAAGATTTATACAAGGCACTTATTATGCGTACATTACATTAAACAAGTAACGAGTAACATTCTAGGAAGCAACTGATAAAAATCTTATAAATTCATGTATTTGCATTAAACATGAGTACAGGGTAACAGATGTTGTTATAAAACATATGGAACACGTGTTTTGCCTCCTTAATTCTATCCTGTCCTAATCTAATCTAATCCTATCCTATCTGACATAGGTAATACTTTAAAAAAATCTAAACAATTTAAATTTTAATGTATATGACGGCAGTGAGAGAACAGCGCCATCTAGTTTTAGAATCACGTACGACAGACAAGAGAGTTGGATCGCCCCTCTCTTTACGCAACACTAAGTGGGTTATGCAGGTTCTTAAAAGACGCACCGGCGCGGGACGGTGCATTGTATTTATTGCATTCGGTCGGTTCGGATCGGTGGTGGAGTCGCGGTAGTGCATAGTCGTACTTGGTGGAGCGTATAGTCTGCACCTTATAAATTACTATACTTATAATTGTAATTCTGTTCTACCAAGAGTATCTGGTCTCTTTGCCCGAAACTACCAAATTACCGACGAAGACACCCCCCTGCCCCAAAGTCATTCTATATATACATAAATAAAATAGAAATAATAGTTATACAGTAATTAGCCGAATATTTATTTTTGTTATTACCATCTGCTAATTGGCTTATTAGTCCAACTCTTATTAAATTCGGCTCTAGTCTGGTCTGGATGGGGCTTCAGCTGCTGCTAGCTACATCTATGCTAGTTACCACCTTACCACCACTTACCACCATTTACCAGTGATGAAGTTGATGGATCAGAATTTGTGATAAAAGTTTTAGATACAAAACATATTTTTTTATCTCACTACTGTGATAACAAATTTAGAAGCTGTGATAGCCTAGTGGTTAGGACGTCCGCCTCCTTATCAGAGGTCAGGGGTTCGAACCCGGGCCTCTAAAATTTTTCGGAGTTATGTGCGTTTTTAAGCAATAAAAATATAATTTGCTTCAACGGTGAATGAAAACGTCGTGAGGAAACCTGCATGCTCGAGATTTCTCCATAATGTAGTAAAGGCGTGTGAAGTCTGCCAATCCGCAGATAGCCAGCGTCCTGGACTATGACCGAACCGTTCTTATAATGACAGGTGACCCGTGATCTGTAGTGAGCCGACAATGGGTTAATCATGACTAGGCTAAACAATAAACAAGTATAATTTGCTATAATAATATATAGCGGGAAAAGTAAAGTAAACACTTTACTTTTCTCGCTTGTGAAGTCAACATCTCCTGAGGATGATCCGGTGTCGGATCGAAACGTGCGTAGGGGTTCTAGTGGAAGATTTTGTGTTGTGTTATATTATACAAATCTCCCGGTTGTCGGCGGAATATAGCAAATTATACTTGCTGTTTATTGTTTATCATGGACTTCCACAAAGTAACGCCTGCTTCTATTCATTATATGACTAGGCTAATAATTACCCCGCGATATATAAACAAATATCGCTTTATACCGCGAAAATGTAAGGAAAAATGGATTTCAAGCAAGTATCTTCTACAAATATGTTAGATAAAAAGGACGGGGCAAAGGGCCTGTTTATTGGAAGCAATAACAAAGGCACGAAATAAATCAGTAACCAGTGTTTGAGGGAAAGGGAAAACTCCGATATAAATTGGGCGTTGGTGATTTCTTTTGGCCACTTTTAAGTGAATTTCAATAAAAAGTGAAACATTTATTTGATACGTTTTATTTATTTTTATAACACTACAAGTTAGCCCTTGGTGGCAATCTAACCTGGTGGTAACTGATGATGCAGTACAAGATGGTAGCTAAACTGTTAGGGGTATGGTAAACCCATACTTCTAGTTGGTTTGAATCCGACATCGTGCTGGAACGCTAATTCGCTTGGCGTCTTTGTCGTTATGGCGGTAACTAGCCAAGGCCCTAGTCTTTCACCAGACAAAAGTAGTTTCGGGTCTTAATCTGTAAATAGTAAATCAATGTTGCTGCTTCCAAGCGGGTTTGTGGGCTTCAGTAATTATTGTTGTCACATTTTAATTATAATAGTCGCATATCATGCTAATAATAAACAGTTTGATATAACTCTACCAGTATCACGTACTTTGCCATTTTCCCAACTTTTCGCTTGTACTAAGAATTGAGAAGGATACGGTAGTTGGCTAGCCCTTAACGGTAATCTCACCTGATGGTGAGTGATAATGCAGTCTGAGATGGTAGCGGGCTAACCTGTTAGGGGTATGGTAAGACCACACTCCTAATTGGTTTCTACGCGACATCGTGCCGAAACGCTTAATCGCTTGGCGACACATCTTTGTCGGGTGGTAACTAGTGACGGCCAAAGCCTCCCTAGACGAGGCTCGAGCTGGGAATCGAACCCAGGACCTCCAACTTATCACGCGACAGCGCGCATGCTGCGCCACGGAGGTCGTAAGCATTATAAAGAGGTAAATTTCGTGAGTTTTCATGTTCGGGGTAATCTTCGGTACTACTGATTATATTATTAAAATAATTTCACTAATGGAAAGCTAAGTCGCTTAGAAACCATGGGTTTATCATACTCCTAACAGATTAGCCATCCTAGACAGCATCACCACTTACCACCAGGTGAGATAGCCGTCAAAGGCTAACTTGAAGTGTATATAAATTTATATATATTGGTATAGTTAAAAATGTGCAGTGTTGCCAACCCTAGTGCAGCATTCATTTCGCTATGTCAATAGAGCGGGGAGGTCAGAAAAAATTTGCCTCGTTAGCAGCTTTGAGCCGGAGAAATACAAAGAGTTTTTTATATAATGCACAATTTATGTCTGAAAGGCCCCTTTGTAGGCCTTTGAAAATCTTATAAGCTACAAAGGAAATTTTCAACGGCAAAATTAGTGCTAAACACTTATATAAAACTAGCTGGAAATGCTCCGATATGTCTCTCACGCTCTCAGGTTATTGCCCATTCCCGTGTGAACTTAGGGATGTAAATCTTATTTATAAAATTGTCGTGTCACAATGTTCGTTCCCTTACTCCTCAGAAATGGCTCGACCAATTCTAATGACATTTTTTATGCATGTTCAGTCTGAGAATCGGCTTCTATCTATCTTCTTTCTTTCTTTTTTTTTATATACTACAAGTTAGGCCTTGACGGCTATCTCACCTGGTGGTAAGTGATGATGCAGTCTAAGCAAGCAAGTCTAATGATAGCGGGCTAACCTGTTAGAACTTAACTTTAGAGTTTTGCGATCTACTGATATGATAGAAGGAAAAATTGTTTTAGATTGTTGTAAGTTTGTTCTTAGACCTGGGTTTGGAACCCTACTAGCTTAAGTTGTGAGTTAACGAATGTAGACCTCAAAAATCAAAACTATAGAAAATATATTATTTGAACGCTTCATAGATGCTTGGACTAGGTTTACCCGAATAAAGCTACATTTATCTGGTCGGACGCTTCGGCCGAGCCTAGTTACCGGAACGCTAAAATCGCTTGGCGACACGTCTTTATCGATAGGGTGGTAACTAGCCACGGCCTCCCACCAGACCAGACTCGAGCCGGGAATCGAACCCAGGACCTCCAACTTTATAATGCGACAGCGCACGCACTGCGCCACGGAGGTCAGTGGAAGGAAATTTAGACACTGCCAATTTCATCAACTCTGTTACTGAATTTTTATACAGAAACATTTAATACTTAACAATGTAAGATGCAGTGCTTAAAACAAATCCAATAAAAGCAAAAATATACCAAACAATCGTAAAAATCTTATGCCTCGCATACATGTAGGCTAGATAGGAAGGAGGCAATTCAGGCGGGAGACAAATGAAACGTACGTAGGCTGCGACCCTCTCGAGTCCTCTCCAAGACGCGTAGTGCTGCGAAAGTATCGACGTTAAAATTTCATCGACTTTCACGTTTTATCTTAACTCGCAAGTTATCCTACACTTTTATGTTGCCCTTTTTTTTACGCATCCCCTCTGGAAGCGATGCAGGCAAGACTGCGCTGCTTCCGATTATATTATTCCGGTATGTGGGACTCCCTGGCGGCCAGACTGGCGACCAGAATACCCACTAAAACCCAGCGATGCTCCTTCGCGTCGCCTGGTGGCTGGGTCACGGGAACACTTGTGCACTCGACCGCAACAAAAAAAAAGCCAACATCACGCGGTGTTCCCAGGCGGTCACCCATCCAAGTACTGACCGCGCCCAATGTTGCTTAACTTCGGTGATTGGACGAGAACCGGTGTATTCAACATGGTATGGACGTTGGCAAGTTATCCTAAACTTTTATGTTGTCCTAAGCAATTTTGTGAATATACTGTAGGTTTTTATTGTCTATTTGTTACGTTTCTATGCCTAGGACACTCAATCATTCATCATGAAAATATTGTAATATTTAATAAATGGTTTTGTTTATTTTCTTCATTATTTTATATTTTAGTGATGCATGCCAGTAAATGAAAAAAAAAAAAATCTTTAAAATACACCATTTGTATCAGTTTATTCATCATTTTATATATTTTTCTGGTACCCACACTAGGTAATTCTGTCTCGTGAAGTTGGGTATATAATGATATTATTAAGTTATTATTTGAATTATTTTGAATGTAAGACATTGTGTACAACGTTGGCTTTCTCTTAAATAAATAATAATAGTGATAAATGAGGTTTGCGTTATGGGGATGTGTGAAGTTCTCGTGAATTATTTTAGAAACCGATTAATAACTGATATTTACGTATAAAGATGTTATAAAATTCAAATAATGTTTATCTTTCTTATTGACTTTACCTTTCGATTCATGTAAGAAAATTCGATGGTGATCCTTTTAACTAGTTCTAAATAGATAAATAATTTTTATCTAAATAATTCACTTAGTTTAATCGGTACACGCTTACTGGAAAAACAATCAATTTCAATCGCTCCCAGAAACGTATGAAACTAATATTTAAAATGTATCCTATATTGCACACTTGTAATATTAATTGACCTAATTAATTTGCAATTGTATCCTAATGTGTGTAATACCTACACTAACATCTGAAATCGTACCGTCAAGTACGTAACAAAGAATTTGAATTTGAATTATCGGAACGAATTTTCTTACGGCAGGCTTGGAGGAGATAGGGATTTTGCTGCGCGACCGAACTGAAAAAAATGTGATAATAAAACCGTAAGAAAAAGTCCGTGGAAAAAACCGTTAAATGAGACGACGCAGGCGCGACAGTCGTATACACAAGCTACTAGTGTATAATATCTTTCTCTTTCTCCCTCTTTATTTTCGTTCTCTCATCCCTTCTCTCTCTATTACCACTCCACCCCGTCAATGCATAGTATATACGCATGAATTCATGTTTTTTTATTTTATGATATTCTAAAAAGGTCAAAACAATTTTAAACATTTTGCAGCAATGTCCGAAAATAAAATCAAGTCATAGTGATAAAGAACAAAGCTTACCTTTATTATAACAATGATTATTGTCTACCGTTGTTCTACGTCGACGATGAAGCTGCTCGTTCTATTGAATTTGCAAAGTACGCATTTTAACTACGGTAACTAATTTCATCGATTGATTATAATTTCATCGATATTATTTACGTTTCTCATGCACATCCCTACAAGAAACATGCCGTGCACTAGGACAATGCACTTCGCCTTCTGCGACGAAGCCAACGTCCTAAACAGAGTAGGTTATACATCCTTCGGTGCCCCACAAAGAGTAGAGGATTTTTTTTTTAAAGATTTTTTATACATGAAATTTTCTCTCTTAACTACTGCGTAAATGTTTTCGACGCACCTATAGTCAAAGGCGATTCATTATGTAAATTACTTTGGAGACATATTAAAATGAAGACCTCCGTGGCGCGGTGTGCGTTGTCGCATTATAAAGTTGGAGGTCCTGAGTTCGATTCCCGGCTCGAGTCTGCTCCTGTGGGAGGCTTCCGCCGTAGCTAGTTACCACCCTACCGACAAATACGTGTCGCCAAGCGATTTAGCGTAGAAACCAAATAGGAGTGTGCGTTTACTTTACCCCCTAACAGGTTAGCCCGCTATTTTCTTAGATTGAATCATCACCTGGCGAGATAGCCGTCAAGGGTATAAAAAAAATTATACCTAGTGGAGTAAGAATCTATTCTTTCACAGCTAAAGGGAGAGAGAATAAAAGCATTGACCTACTATTGATCAAGCTGCTCTGATCCGAGTTGGTGGGTAATCATGATCAACCCATTACCGGCTCACTACAGAGCAAGGGTCTCCTCTTAATATGAGAAGGGTTTGGCCATAGTCCACCACGCTGGCCATGTGCGGATTGGCAGACTTCACACGCCTTTGAGACCATTATGGAGAACTCTCAGGCGTGCAGGTTTCCTCACGATGTTTTCCTTCACCGTTGAAGCAAGTGATATTTTAATTTTTTTAAAACGCAAATAACTCCGAAAAGTCAGAGGTGCGCGGATTCGAACCCCCTCTGATTGGTAGGCGGATGTCCTAATCACTAGGCTATCACCGCTTTTTGTGTACATTTTAGTATAAGGCATTGATTCAAGGCTAATAAAACCATTGCGTATACCCAAACGAAAGTCAACCCTGTTTCATTATCTTCCTTCTTTTCTTTTCTCCTTTCATACAAAAGAACTGCGCCTTGGTTTGGCTATGCCATTTATGACGAAATAAGATCTTTTCCTTCCACTTCATTAGTGTGACAAACAAAAGAATATTATTTCACTCATTTAAATAACAATCTTGTTAAAAAATTATGTTATTATATCTTCGTCTTGTTGGGAAACAGTTTCACCTTTTTTATGTTTAAATATCTGTTACGTCATGAAATTTTGAACGTCGATATCGGTGGGTAATCTTAAGAATCCCATTCGGTGTCGAAACCGTGTCCGTGGGGTCCTATAGGGCTTTTTAGGGGAATAACAAAAAGGTTAGTCGACATCACAGGAGACCGAAGAGCTGCCAGCTACCTCGGACAACGAATTAGTCTTGCAATTCAAAGGGGGAACGCTGCCAGTATCTTCGGAACCTTGCCTAAAGGGACTCCCTTTAATAATATATTTTAATTATATCTATTATATTTTTTTAAGATTTTTAGTTTTACATTTTAATTTAAGGTTTAGTTTAAGTTTCAGATGTTATAAATAAAAATGGTCTGTCAGTAAATAAATAAATCTTAAGAATATATGACATACATACGTTCGTCTACGTCTTTAAAGAATATCCAACTATTGGAATATGTACATACGATTTCACAGTGAATTGGATTATTTATTACAAATAGCAGCCATCTAATAAATAATAAATATGATTAAAATCGGCTTATATAGTTTCCGAAACTTAAGCTGCCAAAGTGCTGTTGGCGCCATCAATGAATAATCTATACTCGTTGCTCATCAGCTGATGCCTGCGACTTTGTCTCGTACATTGAGGTTTCAATTAAAAACTTCTGGGCTACTTTTACTCAAGTCAGTAAATGGATGGGTGACCAACTTTGAGGTTTAAAGACGAATTCAGCATCCGTTATTAACGATCTCCGTAGCGCAGTGCATGTCCTGCCGCATTATAAAGTTGGAGGTCCTGGGTTAGATTTCCGGCTCGAGTCCGGTCTGGTGGGAGGCTTTGGCCTTGGCTAGTTACCACCCTATCGACAAAGACGTGTTAGCCAAGCGATTTAGCGTTCCGGCACGATGTCGCGTAGAAACCAACTAGTAACGTGGGTTTACCATACTCCTAACAGGTTAGTCTGCTACCATCCTAAACTGCATCATTCAGGTTTAGACGACCTCCGTGGCGTGACGCTTTATAAAGTTGGGTTCGATTCCCGGCTCGAGTCTGGTCTGGTGGGAGGCTACGGCCGTGCCTAGTTACCACCCTACTGACAAAGGCGTGTCGCACGATGAACGACGACGTTCCAATGAACGTTTCACTTCTGGAGCTAAAACCCCCATTCATTGGATAGTGATATAAGTTACTTCAAAGAGCTGGTATATCAGAAAAACCTCTCCCTGGAATTCTTATTACTTAGGGCTAGCAGTCCTTTAATTTCAGCAGGGATAATGGCCTCCCAGCTTCGAGGATAATAAATTCCATTTGGTGACTGTAAATTGGGTGCTGTCACTAAAGTATTCTGTGCTCGAAGATTTTGGGATTCAAATGGTTTTGAATAATATTGATGAGGCGGTTTAATAATGCAAATTATATTTGCCATTACAACACTTTGGCGTTCAAATTTCGATGTGTGGTTTGAAAACTCACGGCTTGTTCAAATAAGCCACTTACTTTAATTTTTCGCATTATAAAGTTGGAGGTTCTGGGGTCGACTTCCGGCTCGAGTCTGATTTGGAGGCTTCGGCCGTAGCTAGTTACCACCCTCCCAACACAGATGTGTCGCCGAGCGATTTAGCTTTCCGGCACTATGTCGCGTAAAAACCAAGTAGGAGTACGGGTTTACCATACCCCTAACAGGTTAGCCCGCTACCATCCTAGACAGCAACATCACTTACCATCAGATGAGATTGCCGTCAAGGGCTAACTTGTAGAGTATTAATTTATTTATTAAAAATAAACTTAACCTGATAGAAAGAACCCTATCATTATTCCTGTTTTGGACTTCATCATCACTTACCATTCAGGTGAGATTGAAAAAAAAACCAACGTCCATGTATCTATAATTTTCAGTTATAACAGAAGTAAGATTATTTTTGAATAGAAACAAAATAGCGAGCATGCTCAAATTCAATAAAATTTTGAAGTCTTAAGGAAGACTTCAAAATTTTGTAGAATAGAAGTAGAATAAGGATTCTAGTGATTAAACTATTAATCCATGTGATAGAAGTTACACTTCTTAAGTAATTTAATTCATTGGAACATTACACGTCTGCATCAGACGCTGTCATGGTTCGTACTCTCTCACGTATTATTTTTCTCTTTTATGTAACGAAATTTGACGTTTGAATCGAATGAACACATAACAAGTTTCGCTTTAAAAAGAAATTTTAGGACTTAAAATTATTTACAAGTTAGTCACTTTTTTTATATCCGACAAGTTAGCCCTTGACGGCTATCTCAACTGGTTGTAAGTGATGATGCAGTCTAGGATAGCAGCGGGCTAACCTGTTAGGAGAGTCTTAAACCCACGCTCAATTAGGAGCGTGGGTTTCTACGCGACATCGTGCCGGAACGCTAAATTGCTTGGCGACACCTCTTTGTCGGTACGGTGTTAACTAGCCGTATAAGTAACGGCCGAAGCCTCCCGCCAGACCAGACTCGAGCCGGGAATCGAACCCTCCAACTTTATAATGCGACCGCGCACGCACTGCGCTACGAAGGTCGTCAAAAACTTGTAAAAACTTATAGAGTTTTAATTAGAAATATCAAAGATGATACATGGAAACTAGCTGATTAAGGCTTTCGTATGTTTTACTTAGAGTTTTGGGCAGCGTGAGCTGTCCTTAAAAATTAAATAATATGCCCATTTCTATGCTCATTTTAAAGTTCTATATGATGACATTTAATTTTATTTTTACCCAATTTTTTTTTTAATTACCTTTTTAAGATTTTTAGTTTTAGGTTAATCTAAGTTTTATTTTAAGTTAGATCTTAATAAATTATATGGCAAAATTTTCATCTCTAACCTATTATGCCGTGGTGTATATAGTTTTAATAAATATTTTACCTAATAAAATTGGATCAGCAGTAGTTTGTGGAAATTTTAATAACAATTTTAATTATCATACACACATCTGAGGGTAGCTGGAAGAGATCTCTTGCAGAGATAAGCTTTCTTGTGTATTTCTCTTATATAAGTGTTTATTATCACAGATTTGGTAAAAAATAATGAAAATAAAATTAAAAAATGATACATTATGTTACACTTCACATTAGCACTATCCATGTATTTTGTATAAGTCGTGAGTTTGACTCGTAAGTAAGTGTTGACGTATTATTGTATCATGACATTATTTGTATTTCGACCGATAGTACTACTTCCTGTAAGATACTTTAAAGCTATTGGCTAATTGATTAGAATAGGAGGGGACTGTATTGAGTTGGAAGGAGATATGTTATAGATAAGTGAAGGTTTTGCTATTAAGGTATATAAGAGTGATCCGTGGGAGCGTGTACTGGTTTTTTCTTTTGTGAAAATATACAAATCTATAATCATAAATATAATAGTCTGATTCTATATTTGAGAGGTAACATCTTCAGAAGCGGGACGAAGCAAAGGAGTTTTTTTTTACTCATTGTCTACCACGCCAAAGCGTCCTGATTATGGATTTAACTGAGAAAGATATTGAATGTCGGGATAGATCAAGAGAAAAGTCACCAATACTAAAATGTAGAGGTTGGAATAAAAATAAATATTCTAGATTTCCCGAAAGACAGATGGAATCGGAATACACACCACAAAATGGACCACCTTCGAGCGGTGAGCATGAGCAACGCTCCCGAAGGTTTGCTATTGGGAGTGGTGAGCATGAGCGACAATCCCGAAGATCTGATAGCAGGAGTGGTGAGCATGAGCGACATTCCTCCTATAGAACCAGACGTTTGAGCGGTGAGCATGAGCGACGCTCGCAAACGCCTGACGATAGGAGTGGTGAGCAAGAGCGACACTCCTATAGAACCGGACGTTCGAGCGGTGAGCATGAGCGACGCTCGCAAACGTCTAATAAGAGTGGTGAGCATGAGCGACACTCTTCCTCTAGGACCACACGTTCGAATAGTGAACACGAGCGACACCCGGAAGTAAAGCAAAGAAAAAGACGAGACCAGCAAAATTCAAATAAGGAAACGTAACCGAAACTGTTCATATGGGACCGAGATGGAAGACACTCAATCGCCGCCAAGGAAATCAAGGTACCGTACTACAAGTTATGACACTAAAGATCGTAGTGTCTTAGAAAAGTTTGTAAGCGTTTTTAATGACATGGTTCAGGCAAGCACTCACAAACTACCATCTATTAACAATGTAATCCCAGAATTCGATCCATCGTGTAGGGATCAAACTATTTTAAATTGGCTTACAAAAGTCGAAGAATGTGCTGAAATTTATAATTGGAATGAAAAAGAAATTATACATTATGCTCTCCCTAAATTGAAAGGATTAGCTAAGACATGGTATCAGAGTTTACCGACCCTTCGTTATACATGGGTACAATGGAAAAATAAATTAATACAATCGTTCCCATACCAAGAAAATTATGCTGACTTACTATGCGAAATGCTTGCCTTAAAATTACGCTATGGGGAACCTTTAGAAGAGTATTTTTATAAAAAAATTAATCTTTTAAACCGATGTAATATACGTAACAGTAGAGCAGTAGACTGCATTCTGCATGGTATTGATGATAGGAACATTCGATTAGGAGCACACGCCGCTGGATTTGAAAATCCTGAAAAGTTATTCTCCTTTTTAAAAACTGTTAAAATAAGTAAAGAAAATTCAAGAAATTTTAATAGACGCGGAGATAAAAATTTACAACACCTAAATAGCCCATTAGCTTCTGCCGCTAAAAATCTAAGTGAGAAACCTATCAAATGTTTTAACTGTGGAGTTGAGGGTCATCCAAGTTTTCTTTGTACTAAACCAATTGAGAAATGCAGTAACTGTCATAGGCTAGGCCATAAAATAACCTCTTGTAGCTTAAATTTGAATAAAAAACCTAAGGATAACAAAGATTCTAATCTCAAAGAAAAACAAATTTTAAAAGTAATCGTTAACGATCAAGACATTTATGCAAATTACAATAATACCCCTGCGGGTAGTTCTGAATTAAAAAACTATTGTTTGCCAAAAGACAAATACTACATGACTATTAAAGTTAATGACATCCCTCTTGAATGTTACGTTGACTTGGGGAGTGAATGTTCCATTATTCGTAACTCTGATGCAATCGCCTTGGGTGTGAATTTTGACACCGACAATCTACCGTTATTTAAAGGATTAGGGAGTAATTTAATTTCAGCAAAAGCGAAAATTAAGGTAAACGTACAAGTACAGTCAATTTTGTTAATTATAGACATGTACGTTGTTGACGATGAAATTCTTAAACAATCTGTGCTTCTTGGACATAATTTTACGGAAAACCCTAATATTATAATAACTAAGACTCCTTCGGAACTTATATTTGAGGACTTAAAACATTGTCAAAAAATTTTTCTTACTTTAGCTGACAATGTAATAATTAAAAGGGATGAAATGAAATCTTTACCAGTATTGTCTAATAATTCTTATACAGGGAACATATACGTAAATGGATCAATTAGAGGTAAGATAGGGTATGAATATTATCTGTTGCCCGGAGAATACAACTTGAATAACGGTCGAGGGTGCTTATTGGTACAAAACATAGCTGCTACATCCCTAAATTTTTTCAGAAACGAATTAATCACCCGTGCATTACCTATTTCCGACAAACTCAAAGAAATTAATAAGTTATCTAAATGCATTGCAGATAAAGAGAAAAACAAAGCCGAAATTAACTATGGCGAGACTATGTCTGATCAGCAAAAATCTGAGTTAGCCAAATTATTACAAGAATATAGCGACTGTTTTTCAAATTCATTAAAAGATATCGGGTATACAAACGTTACTGAGATGGAAATACAACTGACTGACTCTGACCCGGTAGTATATCGCCCCTATAGAATACCGATTTGTGAACAAAATTTAGTTACAGAAATGGTACAGGAAATGCTAGATGCGAACATAATTAGAGAATCGTCTTCACCATATGCGAGTCCAATTGTGTTGGTAAAAAAAAAAACGGGAGAAAAACGACTTTGTGTCGATTACCGAGCGCTCAATCGAAAAACTTATAAAGAACACTACCCATTACCTAGAGTAGATGACCAATTGGACCACTTAACTAGATATAAACTTTTTATCACATTAGACCTAGCATCTGGTTATTATCAAATACCAATTAAAGAGGAATGTAGGCCTAAAACCGCATTCATAACACCAAATGGGCAGTACGAATTTTTACGTATGCCTTTTGGGCTTGTTAATGCTCCATCTGTATTTCAAAGGGCAATAAATAAAATTTTGGCGGAAGCTAAAATTAAATTTGCCATAATTTATATGGATGATATCCTAATACCCGCCCATAATTTTAATGAGGGCATGGAACGGCTGAAAGAAGTATTAGATTTGTTACGAAAAGGTGGTTTAACTCTGAAATTAGGTAAATGCTATTTTTTTCACAATAAGATAGACTATTTAGGTTTTGAGATAGGGCCACATGGTATTCGACCAGGAAGTCGTAAAACAGAGGCTATATCAAATTTCCCAAAACCTAGAACCCAACACGAAGTTCGCCAATTCATAGGTCTCACAAGTTTTTTTCGAAAATTCGTTAAAGGGTTCGCTGTAATAGCGGCACCTTTGACGGATCTTCTTAAAAAGGGTACTGAGTGGATTTGGTCTACCGAGCAAAACGAAGCGTTCACTACTTTAAAGAGAATTCTTACAGAACGTCCTGTACTCGCCCTTTATGACCCCGAACTAAATACAGAATTACACACTGATGCTAGTAAAATAGGAGTAGCAGGGATACTTTTTCAAAAAGACAAAAATGGATTCCTCAGACCAATTTCATTTTACAGTCGTAAAACTACAACAGATGAGAAAAAAATGCATTCGTTTGAATTAGAGACACTAGCAGTAGTAGCATCATTATCTAGATTTCGAGTTTATTTGCTTGGGGTGCCATTTAAAATTATCACCGACTGCAATGCATTGCGATCTACAATGATAAAAAGGGATTTGATCCCAAAGATTGCAAGATGGTGGATACAATTACAAGAATATGATTGCACCATTGAGTATAGATCCGGGACTCGCATGGCCCATGTAGACGCGTTGAGTAGGAATCCTGTAGAGAAACCTACTGATGAAACCCATTTACTTGACATACTTACTATTAATAAAGAAAATTGGATTAGCACTGTTCAATTAGCCGATGAAGAAATAAGAGTAATAAGAAATATTCTAAATAGCAAGGATACTAAACATAATAAAGAGATAAACAATAATTATTGTAAAAAGAATAACAATATCTACCGTAAAGTAGGCAAAGAGTTAAAATGGTTGGTTCCAAAAGCGGCGAGGTGGCAAATATTAAAAATGAATCATGATAATGTAGGGCATTTTGGATTTGAAAAAACTTTATCTAGGATTAAAGAATCATATTGGTTCCCAAAAATGAACCGTTTTGTACGGAAATATGTTGCTGCATGTTTGGAATGTGCTCATCACAAAGCACAAAGTAGCAAGAGCGTTGGCGAATTGCATCCCATACCTAAAATTGACTTACCTTTCCACACCATCCATGTAGACCATTTGGGACCGTTTGTTCGGAGTAAGCAAGGAAACTCATATTTGCTAGTAATAGTGGATGGTTTTACTAAATTTATTAATTTATACCCGGTAAGGAACACTAAAGCTGACACAACAATTAAAAAAATTAAAAATCATATTTGCTATTTCGGAACTCCTATAAGAATTATTACTGATAGGGGTTCCTGTTTTACCAGCAAAATGTTTCAGAAATTCAATAGCACTACTGGTATTAAACATATTCTAAATGCTGTTGCTACTCCACGAGCAAACGGTCAAGTCGAACGATTTAATAGGACTATATTGGATGCACTGTCAACCAAAGCCCACGGTCAAGACGATAGAACATGGGATGAGTATATTCCAGACATACAGTTGGGGTTAAATACAACGATACATAGCACTACAAAAAAAAGCCCTTCAGAACTTCTTTTTGGATACAATCCACGTAATACTTCTGAGGCCATATTAAATGATGTATTAGCTACTATTACTAACGTTCCTTCTAAGGAAGAATTAGAAAAATTAAGACAAGAATCAGGAAATCGCATAAGACGTCAGCAAGAAAAGGATAAAGTCAGAGTTAATAAAGGCAAACGTTTAAATATAGCTCATAAAGAAGGAGATTTAGTTAAAATCGAGCGAGAAATAAATACTAATAATGGGAAATCAAAAAAATTGGTTGCAAAGTATCACGGGCCGTATAGAATCAAAAAGCTATTGCCTAACGATAGGATTGTAATAGAGGATACACCGTTAACAAGAAAAAATAATCGGCGCTATGAAACGATTGTACCGATTGACAAAATTCGGCCATGGCTAGTCTTTTCCACAAATTTGGAAAGCACCGATAATGAATCTGCAGATGACACGGAAATTTAACTTGTATACAATGTTTATTGTCATTTTTAATTCCTAATGTTTTTAGAAAAATTGTTTTGTTATAGTATTCAATTAATAATAGAAAGTATAGCAGTATGAGTTTAGATGATTGTTGTAATTATAACAAATTAAATTACAGTAAAACTATTCGGATTGCAAATGATATATTTTTTCTTTATAAATAACTCCAATTGAGTAATATTTGATTTTGTAAAGTAACACGAGGACGCGTAATATAACAGGATGACCGAGCTGTTACACTTCACATTAGCACTATCCTAGTATTTTGTATAAGTCGTGAGTTTGACTCGTAAGTAAGTGTTGACGTATTATTGTATCATGACATTATTTGTATTTCGACCGATAGTACTACTTCCTGTAAGATACTTTAAAGCTATTGGCTAATTGATTAGAATAGGAGGGGACTGTATTGAGTTGGAAGGAGATATGTTATAGATAAGTGAAGGTTTTGCTATTAAGGTATATAAGAGTGATCCGTGGGAGCGTGTACTGGTTTTTTCTTTTGTGAAAATATACAAATCTATAATCATAAATATAATAGTCTGATTCTATATTTGAGAGGTAACAATTAGGAGTCATAAATCATTTGATAAAAGGGCACTGAAATAGTGATTACGTAATTCTTACTACAAGCGTAAAATCTTTTACCTATGTTACGTAACTGAGTTCATATAATTAAGAATCGTGGACTCCAGTCTTTTACAACACTGTTTGGAATACAAAACGGAATACGTAAATAAAGTGGCGTATGCAAATATTAATTTGGAAAACCTTTTATACGTGGCTCAGAAGTAAGGGGTCAAAGGGGGTGAACACTTTACGAGGTCATAAATTTTGCGAACTTTGACTTATACCAGTGTAATATGGGACTAGACACCCGAAGGGTAGGCAGGACGTGTTTTCTTAATGATATACCCGTTTTCATATCCACAGGGGGTTTTAGAGTGCTATGTTTTTGTGGAGACACCTTTGAAAATTTCCTTAAGTACGCACGTTAACGTTTTCACTTCGCGGAAAGTTTCCGGGTGCTTTTTTTAGATCTCATTTATTTATTTAGTATCGAGAAGAGGTAATATATTCTTGAATAGATATAAGATGTAGAGACGGCAACACTTGTGTCTAGAAGAGGTAGTGGGAGCCACTGCAAAAATAAACGAAAGGAAGGAGAATAGCTAGATGCAATAGTAATTTAAAGTATGACTGATTTTATCATGCTACAATCTTTATATATAAAGAAAGTCCTGTTAGTTACACCATTTATAACTCAAGAACGGCTGAACCGATTTGGCTGATAATAATCGGTGGCGAGGTAGCTTAGAACCTTAGGAGATGAATAGAATATTATCCCGTTTCATTTCATTTCCAGTCAATGAACTATACCTATAGTTTCAGCTTGCCAAAGAAATTTTCCTCGAATTTTTAAAGACCTCTTATCTACGCGGACATAGTCGCGGGCATCGACTAGTTAAGAATAAATGTGTGGGACAGTCGTGTTTCTCCCGATTGAATTTAATAGTATTGAGAGTTTTTTTTAAATGCACTCAGGTAATGAGTTTTCAAGGCAATACGAAACCCTGAGGATGGAAAGATGTATCTTACTTGTTTCTTAAACTATTGTGAGGCTTGAAAACCTTAAAAGTTACCCCTTGATGCAAATCTCACAATGATTTGGCAGCCTAAGATTATAGCGGGCTAATTTGTTAGGGGTATGGTAAACTCTTACTCCTAATTTTTTTCTACGCGACATCGTGCGACACATCTTTGTCAGTAGTGTGGTAACTAGGCACAGCCGAAGCCTCCCACCAGACCAGACTCAAGCCGGGAATCGAACCCAGGACCTCCAACTTTATAATGCGACAGCGCTCGCGCTGCGCCACGAAGGTCATTACTTTTACTATAAAGCAACTTAATTTTGCTTACGTTGCTTAACTAGCTCTAATTAAACTAGAACCTTCAAACCGTTTAAGTTACTTAACCAAACTATTAAACCGAACGGCTATCCGTTAATGATCCCTATTGCAATCCGTGTAAAACAAATTTAACGAACGAGCTATAAACTGCGAGCGCATTAAGCTCAGTTAGCAGGCCAGAGGGGCAATCTGCTGGCTAATTTGATAGGAACAGACAAACGAGTGGATATTAGAGCGAGGTGCAAGGCATAAGCGACAGCGGGGTCAAGTTTAAGTGAGTATTACAAATCTTAATATTGTGAAAACGCTTCAAAGAATGTTGTCCGGAACCTATTTTTAATGAAACATGAATGAAGTTGGCTTTTTTACGGACTGTCTATTAGCTGTATTAACCGTATTGGTTGCCACAGCGTAATCGGGCTGTTTGGCGAGCTTCTGAAACATGAAAACATGAATGAAGTTGGCTAACAACAAACAGCAAGTATAATTTGCTATATTCCGCCGACAACCGGGAGATTAGTATAATATAACACCACACAAAATCCTCCACTAGAACCTCTACGCACGTTTCGACCCGATACCGGATCATCCTCAGGAAATGTTGACTTCACAAGCGCGAAAAGTAAAGTTTTTTTCGGCCTGCCTATTAGCTGTATTAACCCTATTGGTTGCCACAGCGTATTCGGGCTGTTTGGCGAGCTTCGGAAAGAAGCTCTGCTAAAAAAAGTTTTGAGACCTAGGGCTTGAAGAAACTAAGGGAACGTCGCCCAAAGGACGCCTCCTTTGAGACCAAACCTAGGCTTAGGCGACGTTTGGGATAATGGGTCGGACGGTGAACAAGTTGACTGTTACTATTGAATTGAATTGATGTTGATATTGAAGAGTGTTGTACAAAGTATCTGTACGTGATATATCAGAAATTAACAGATGTTCAAGTTAGGAAGTCGGATGTTGTGTTTTTTTTTACACTACAACTTAGCCCTGATGGCTATCTCAGTGGTCTAGGATGGTAGCGGGCTAACCTGTTAGGAGATTATGGTAAACCCACGCCCCTAATTGAAATAAAAACATTAAAATAAAAATCATGCATAAGCACAATAATTTTGACGACTTCCATGGCGCAGTGCGTGCGCTGACGCAATATAAAGTTGGAGGTCCTAGGTTCGATTCCCGGCTCGAGTCTGGTCTGGCCGGAGGCTTCTGCCATGGCTAGTTACCACAAAACTCCGTCAAAGACGTTTCGCAAAGCGATTTAGCGTTCTGGCACGCTGTCGCATAGAAACCAATTAGGAATGTGTTTACCACACCCCTAACAGGTTAACCCGCCACCATCTTAAACTGCATCATCACTTACCACCAAGTGAGATAGCCGTCAAGGGCTAACTTGTAGTGCATAAATAAATATTGAAATAAAAGTCGCTCCGAACTTACGCTTGCACCTCGTATGGTTTGCTACCCTCTCGCTTTGGACATTAAAGCGACACGCCCATACGTCATGCGAGTTCAGTCACGTAACGACCTTGAGTCTTCGTTTTTTTACAGTTTCGAATGACTCGCGTGAACCCAGCCCGTTGAGACAGCGCGTCGTAATGATCACGAATGTTTGGCGGAAGTACTGCCGTATTTTTGACTAGGTAGCTGTTCCTATCGAATCGGATTTTGTATTTGTATTATTTTAACATATTAAAAAAAAAAAAAAAACTGAGATAGTAGTAGCCTAGGTTAGGGCGTCCGCCTCCTAATCGGAGGTCGGAGTATGTGCGTTTTTAATCAATTAAAATAATGCAACGATGAAGGAAAACATAGTGAGGAAACCTGCACGCCTGAGAGTTCTCCGTTATGTCTCAAAGGCGTGTGAAGTCTACCAATCCGCGCGTGGCCAGCGTGGTGCACTATGGCCAAACTCTTCTCATATTGAAGGGAGACCCGTACTCTGTAGTGAGCCGGCAATAGGTTAATCATGATGAATATATTAAACAACTAGCTTCTGCCCGCGACTTTGTCCGCGTGGACTTCAGAATTGTGTCTAAAGATTACTAATTAGCTCGTTCACAATTTTTAATCTTACCACGGAAACTATTTAGAGATCAGTATAGAAAATACATAGGTGACATGCATACCAAATTTTAAAGCTATCTGCCCGCGGCTTAGCTCGTAAGCAATTTTTAATTTTCCTTAGGGAATACTTAAGGAATCAGGATAAAAGGTAGCCTATGTTCTTTTCTATGTCAAAGGCTACATGCTTACCAAATTTCATCCGAATCCGTTCAGCCGTTTTTGCGTGATTGAGTAATAAACACCCACACTCACATTTATAATATAAATAATATAGGCATAGGATGAAAATTAAGCTTAAACTGCCGTAATCAGCTTAAAACGCGTTAATCTACGCGGTTCAATTTGTAATAGCCAACAGAACATCAAAAAATACAATCTAAAATTAATTTACGTAACATAAAACTAAACGATTATTCCAATAACATTTAGATGAAAGAATAGTTATTTATAATTTTAAATAAACTAAAAAGTACGTAATTTAAATATGTGATTCATTTATGATGACCTCCGTGGCGCAGTGCGTGCGCTGTCGCATTAAAAAAGTTGTAGGTCCCGGGTTTGATTCCCGGCTCCAGTCTGGTCTGGTGGGAGGCTTCAGCCGTGGCTAGTTACCACCCTACCGACAAAGACGTGTCGCCAAGCGATTTAGCGTTCCAGCACGATGTCGAGTAGAAACCAATTAGGAGTATGGATTTACCATGCCCCTAACAGGTTAGCCCGCTACCATCCTAGACTGCATCATCACTTACCATCATGTGAGATAGCCGTCAAGGGCTAACTTGTAGTGTATAAAAAAATAAAAAAATAAAAATAGCAAAAGGCGCGTGACGTCATCTGTGTGTAAACTATTGGTAAGTTTATTAAAAACGTTATATTCTTTTATATAACTAATTAATCTTTAGGAATTTTTCAATTAAGGAAAATACTAGTAATATAGCACGGAAAGGTATATTAGTTCACTGCGTTTAGTTTTCCAACATGGAACTAGGATATACAAAGGCCGTTAAGGCTAGGATGTGCACCTTCGTGGCGCAGTACGTGCGCTGTCGCATTATAAAGTTGGAGGTCCTGGGTTCGATTCCCGGCTCGAGCCTGGTCTGGTGGGAGGCTTCGGCCGTGGCTAGTTACCACCCTACCGACAAAGACGTGTCGCCAAGCGATTTAGCGTTTCGGCACGATGTCGCGTAGAAGCCAATTAGGAGCGTGGGTTTACCATACTCCTAACAGGTTAGCCCGCTAACATCCTAGACAGCATCATCACTTACCACCATGTGAGATAGCCGTCAAGACCTAACTTGTAGTGTATAAAAAAAAGCATCAAATATTCATAAATAACTCCTTGTGAAACTTGGCCGAAGAGAACCAGTCAAAGCACTCTCATTTCAGGATGGAGTCAATAAATACTTGTATTAATATAATACAAGATACTCCAAGTTGGACGTATGCCCGCATCTTGATAATGGTTTAAAAAAAAACTCGCATCGGGGTGTTCAGGAGTTGGCGAACTTTGTTAAATTATTGCCCAAGGCGCCGCGTTATCGAAAATCTACTGAGCACTCAATACCAGTTTCGATGTTCTCTAGATATGGCGGAACAACTTCTGTTTCGAAGATGTATGGCGCTTTATAAAGTGGGATAAAGTGAATTTGTATATATTTCCTAACAGAGAAACGATCTGCCTCTTTCGAGCATTGAAAATCATTCGCAGATTATTATTAAATTACCTGAGAGTGATTTGTGAATGATTAATTGTAATATAGTCATGTTGCCACAATAAAAACATCATCATCATGATCAACCCATTACCGGCTCACTACAGAGCACAGGTCTCCTCTCAATATGAGAAGGGTTTGGCCATAGTCCACCACGCTGGCCATGTGCGGATTGGCAGACTTCACACGCCTTTTGAGAACATTATGGAGAACTCTCAGGCGTGCAGGTTTCCTCACGACCATTTCCTTCACCGTTGAAGCAAGTTATATTTTAATTTTTTTAAAACGCACATAACTCCGAAAAGTTAGAGGTGCGTGCCCGGATTCGAACCGCCGACCTCTAATTAGGAGGCTGACGCCCTAACCACTAGGCTGTCACCGCTTCGAATAAAAATATATATTTTTTAAATCTAAATACTAAACGGTTCTGTAACGTCTTACAGAAATCATCGCTAGTCTTATAGGCCCACAGCTGGGCTAACGTCTCATTTTTTATAGGTCAGTTACTTACTCTAACCGGCCTTTTTTATTCGGCATATTATCCTTGATTATGGTATAAATTGGACACTTAGTAGGTTGTTGCACGACCTCCTTGGTGCAGTAATGAGCGCCGTGGGATGTGGAGGTATAAATGGGAGATCCCGGGTTCAGTCAACACTATTTTTCTTTTTCAAAATTTTCTATGGTCTCCTAGGTTTCTATGGTCTATCATACAGAAAAAGATGTATTAAGCGATATAGGTGATAGTCTAGTGGGAAGCGGTGATAGCCTAGTGGTTAGGGCGTCAGCCTCCTAAACAGAGGTCGGCGGTTCGAATCCCGGCACGCACCTCTAACTTTACGGAGTTATGTGCGTTTAAAAAAAAAAAAAATCACTTGCTTCAAAGGTGAAGGAAAACATCGTGAGAAAACCTGCACGCTTGAGAGTTCCCCATAATGTTCTCAAAGGCGTGTGAAGTCTGCCAATCCGCACATGGCCAGCGTGGTGGACTATTGCCAAACCCTTCTCATATTGAGAGGAGACCCGTGCTCTGTAGTGAGCCGGAAATGGGTTGATCATGTTGAAGCGATATAGCGTTTCGGCAAGATGTCGTAGAAACCAATTAGGGGTATGGGTTTACTATACCAGTAGGGTGGTAACAAGCCACGGCCGATGCCTCCCACCAGACCAGACTCGTAAAAAACATGATCATTTTCTTACTGGTTCATTAACAGCGTTAATATATAACATATACTCGCGTATATTGTGGCCGGCAAACTGGCGCCGTCATATGGCATATCGATCATATTCCCAAGTACCACATAATAACAGGTTCTAGCAACTTTATATTGGTGGCATTACACAAAATTCCTAGCTGCTTCCACTTAAAACTTAATAATCTCGATTTCCTTACTGAATCTTTACTTCAATTATAATATAGGCTAATGATTTTTTTAACTTATGTTTATTTATTTATCTCCTCTTAATCTAGCTTAACAGGATAAAAACCTAATTTGCTAGAGTAGCCTAATATAAAAGTATATATATATATATATAAAATAGTAATAAAGTATATAAGTAGTAGTAAAGTATATATATATATGTTGTTATGCCTAAATCACTAAACTGAATTTCTTTCTTTCTTAGGCACCGAGTAACTTTCCGTCGACCTCCGTGGCGTTTATTATCGTATAATAAAGTGGGAGGTTTTAGGTTCGATTCTCGGCTCGAGTGTGGTCTGGTGGAAGGCTACGGCCGCGGCTGATGTTCACTAGCGACTCTTCTTTTACCCGCGATGTAAATATAAATTAAATAAACAATACACGTACATACACACACACACACACACACACACACACACACACACACACACACACACACACACACACAGACACACACACACGCACGCACGCACGCACACACACGCACGCACGCACGCACGCAAAACCATTGCTAACTTTTTAATTATATAAAATCAATATAAAACGAGTAAATACTCGCCTTTGCAGGTCTCATCCAAACCGAAGGCAATCTGAGGCATCCGACTTTTTAATGTCTATTTAACCCATATCTGCTTTGTATAACCCATAAAAATATTACAACCTTTGTCCGTTGGTTTGTATACGTAATGCGTTACGGAGGTACAAACTGTAGGGCTGCCAAAAAACGGTAATCGGTATGACGGTTAAAGTGTATGTTTATTAGTGAATAGGCATCTTGCGATATCGATGGCTCATATCCGAGACAATTATCTAACATGTCAATTAACTAACTTCAAGTTGGTACTGAGAGTTTACTTTTTTTTTTAATACACTACAAGTTAGCCCTTGACGGCTATCTCACCTGGTGGTAAGCGATGTTGCTGTCTAGGATGGTATCGGGCTAACCTGTCAGGAGTATGGTGAACTCACGCTCCTAATTGGTTTCTACGCGACATCGTGTCGGAGAGCTAAATCGCTTGGCGACACGTCTTTGTCGGTAGGGTGGTAACTAGCCACGGCCGAAGCCTCCCACCAGACAAAAACTTATCAGAAAAATAATCATCATCTACATCAGATACTAATTCATTATGGGTTTGGCCATAGTCCACTACGCTGGCCATGTGTGGGTTGGCAGACTTCACACGTCTTTGAGAACATTATGTTGAACTCTCTGGCATGCACGTTTGCTCACAAGGAAAACTCCTTTACCGTCGAAGCAAATTATATTTTAATTGCTTAGAAAACGCACATTACTCCAAAAAGTTTGAGGTGAGTGCCCAGGATCGGACCGTCGACCTCTGATTAGGAGGCGGACGCCTTAACCACTAGGTTATCACAGCAAAAGTACACTTTGCTGTAATAGGATGGTAATAATAAAGCAAATTAAAAACAATATAAATGCTATGGAAAGTGACAACCATGATCAAATTCCCCTTTCTTATGCCAGACGCGGCGATATCTTTTTACGATTTTACAAATTAAAGCAATATTTTCAGAAGTAAAGACTTTTCAATAGTCATAAAAGAACATCCAATGAAAAGGGGAAGACCCGGTTTGATTTCTATGCTATTTGTCTTTTGACATCTTTGACTATTCCCTAAAGTTCTGATGAAGTTATGATCCTTAAGGAGTACATAACTGACGTCTGGAAGTTGGTCAGACTAGGTGTACAAGAATAAAACACTTGTTAAAACCTCGTAAAATCGTAACATAGAATAAAGCAATATTATTTTCTTATTTATTAAATATTTAATTAGACGATTTTTGACGACCTACGTGGCGCAGTGCGTGCGCTGTCGCATTATAAAGTTGGAGGTCCTGGGTTCGATTCCCGGCTCGAGTCTGGTATGGCAATAGTCCACCACGCTGGCCATGTGCGGATTGGCAGACTTCACACGCTTTTAAGAACATTATGGAGAACATAACTCTCAGGCATGCAGGTTTCTTCTAGATGTTTTCCTTCACCGTTGAAGCAAGTGATATTTTGCTTAAAAATGCACATAACTCCGAAAAGTTAGAGGTTCGAACCCCCGACCTCTGATTAAGAGGCGGACGTCTTAACCAGTAGGCTATCACAGCTTCCTATATTTACATAGTAAACAACTATATTACTTCACTTATAAAAATTAATACCAGCATCGTGCGATAAAAATATGTAAGTCACTAAAATAAATGTAACTAAATATACTTTTATTCATAAAGTTATTAATTCACCAGAGCTATAATTATAATTCCATAAACTGGACCCGTTTCCTTGTAAAGAAAATTTGCATTCATTGCTTATGCGGTAAACACGACCACGCCATTATTCATTTCCGTGTTAAATCGAGATTATGTAGTTGGGTTTATTTTTATTTCTCTTCGAAAAGGTCGTGGGTTCGATCTTGAATGTGTTTTGTTTTGGTTTATAGACCAAACTCATTGCCTTTACCGATTTGCTTTTGGACTATTATTTTGTTCAATATTTTGTTATCTAAACCAGTTTGCGAGTGACGTCAGCGTCACAAATTAATAGTCCTTACCTTATTCAAACTTGGTTTACTGTATGATCTTCCATCAAGTTTTAAATGTGCTACTGTTAACTGTGCAAGATATTTTTTTATGTCCATACAAGACGCCAACGAGCTGCACTCTCGCATTAATAAGCTGTAGGTCCTGGGTTCGATTCTCAGCTCGAGTCTGGTCTGATGGGAGCCATCGCCGTGGGTAGTTACCACGTTCCCGTCAAAGATATGTCAGATAAGCCAAGCGATTTATCGTCCCGGCACGATGTCGCGTAGAAACCAATTAGAAGTGTAGTTTTACCATACCCCTAACAGGTTAGCTACCGACGTAGACTGCATCATCACTTACCATCAGGTGGAATTGCGGGCTAACTTATAGTGTATAAAAAATAGTAATAAAAAAATATTAGGTGATAGAAAATTCTAAAATTCATCGTTTACGTATTTTCAAATAAAAAATTTCAATATACGAGTAATTCAAATATTTGTTCAGAAGTTAAATAACAAGATTATCTTCCTTCTTCTTCTTCTTGCCCTTATCCCACATTATGTGAGGTCGATACAACACATCTTCTTCTTCCACTCACTTCTATCAGCCGTCACCTCACTACCCACACCTTTTACCCGCATATCCTCTTTTACACAATCCATCCATCACTTCTTTGGTCTTCCTCTACTCTTTTGCCCTTTCACGTTCATATATAACATTATTTTGGTGGCATCACTTTCTTTCCTCCGCATTATATGACCATACCTTGCTAGCCTGTTAACAAGATTATCTTCCGTCGTTTATTATTTCAAAGTGAAGCTTTTCGCTCCGGATTTTTATGAAGACAAATTTCAAAGAAGAGTCTAAAAACATATTATTAAACTACAGCGACCTTAACGTCTAGTATCTCCATTGTTAGCAAAGTTCTACTAAACCACAATGTAAAGGAGCACCAGAATCGAGCACACACGAAAAGAGACCGTACGTCTTTGGCACAAAGCTTTGTATCGTACAACGGCGTAGCCTGAAGTGGGGTAAGGCGATTCAATAGAGCCTTTTACTGGAGTGTCCTTTACTAGTCTGGTAACGAGGCATTCATATGTGGGAGAGAGAAAAAGGACCCAAGATGTCCTTTGTTGACAGGTTAATGACTTCGATTGGACTCTATTTGTCCCAGTTTTGATTTATTGGGTTGCTTTGAGCTTGAATGTTCTGGGAATATCTCATCCTGGAATTTCATGTACAACTTGAGTAGATCTAAACCGACGAAACCGTACCATTTTTGCATTAATTGAAACCCTTCCTATAGGGAGTGACAGCTCAGCGTTTTAACTTCCTAATGATCTGCATTCACCTTCTCCGTTAATATTAAATGTTTAATTTCTAATTTTAAGTCTAATTTCTTGTGTGTGAACTGCTCTATCTGAAGCGGTGATAGCCTAGTGGTTAGGGCGTCAGCCTCCTAATCAGAGGTCGGCGGTTCGAATCCGGGCACGCACCTCTAACTTTTCGGAGTTATGTGTATTTTTAAACAATTAAAATATCACTTGCTTCAACGGTGAAGGAAAACATCGTGAGGAAACCTGCACGCCTGAGAGTTATCCATAATGTTCTCAAAGGCGTGTGAAGTCTGCCAATCCGCACATGGCCAGCGTGGTGGACTATGGCCAAAATCTTCTCATATTGAGGGGAGACCCGTGCTCTGTAGTGAGCCGAGAATGGGTTAAACAACAGGTATGAACATATACTAGAAAAATGAACCTTAAACTGAAATAATGAAAAATGTGATAAATATAAACGAATCATAGATTCCTGTAATAGGTTTATGTGAAAAAAGAGATTTTTGATTTAGTTTTTTTGTTTGTCTGTCACTTTACCCCATTTCCATATTTGCCTCAAGATTTACTAGACAAACTAGCATTCAATATAAATCCAATCCAGAGAGCAAAATCAACCCTTCACCCGAGATCTATCCGATAAGTACCACGGATGGAGTATTTACAGAGATTACCCGAGTTTAGGGCTAAATGGTAACAAATCGCTGGAGGAAGTTCCTCGAAATGGCCGCTTTTATTTTACAATCCCGCTCCTAATCGACTTTGAATGAGTCTTCTTTGAGATCTTTAATTTTACGACGGCAACTCTAATTTCAAAGTTTGTTGATGGACTTTCTTTTATTATTATTTTTTTTTTGATTTCAGGTCTATTTATTTATAAGCCACACCAACATGTTGTCCACATGGTATGTTCACATGACAGCATAGGGTTCAAACGGTGTGAGAACCCACTTAAAGATATGCACAGCAATGCTACGAAAACCGAACAGTACAACCAATAACAATAATAAAAAGAGAAAAAGAATACAAATTGCAAATAACGGGGAACCGAAGGAAGCAGCAAAAAATATAGCTATTAAATGATATTATTAATGATTTTCATCTTTTTATAACCATAAAACCATGGTTTTGCCGAGATAAAAAGGAGGGGATTTGTGAAATACTAGGAAAAAGGGGGATTTGTGAAAAACTAAATTTCGGGTCGATGAGCTATTAAGTCATGGCAAGCTATGTAGTTGACGACCTCCGTGTCGCAGCGCGCGCGCTGTCGTATTATAAAGTTGGAGGTCGTGGGTTCGATTCCCGGCTCGAGTCCGGTCTGGTGGGTGGCTTCGGCCGTGGCTTGTTACCACCCTACCGACAAAGTGTCCGGCAGGATGTCGCATAGAATCCAATTAGGAATACAGGTCTACCATACCCCTGACAAATTAGCTTTAACTATAGCTACATAATATATAACATAGTAACATTCCTCGTATTTAAAGTTAATGTTGGAAAAGCGAGCGGGTACTGGAACAGAAATGGCGTAATCTTCAATTAGCAAACATTGCTTATTCCACGGAAATTATTAAAAAGCATATATAGTATGTCACCCTGAAGATATAAAAAGATGCAAGAAAGAAATAAAAGATATATTTTTTGTTGTTGCATCATCATTGCATGAAAACAATAGCGTTAATTATAAAATAAGTGCAATTTTAAAGTAATTTTGTGCAGTGTTCGGCTACAAATGGGTAGACCAATCAGCTCGTGTTGAGTCAGGGTCTCTCAGGTTTCCCAGCGCGGTCGATGGGTTGCAAGTCTGTGGTTCACGTTCCCCAAATCTAATTTGCAATGGCCGCCTTGTAAACACCTACGAACGCCACTAGCATAGCGTACCATCTATTTCCCTAGTTATGAAAGAGAAAAATAAACTTTAAGAAGTATTTCGAAACAAACATCATCATCATTCATTCATGATCAACCCATTCACGGCTCACTACAGAGCACGGGTCTCCCCTCAATATGAGAAGGGTTTGGCCATAGTCCACCCCGCTGGCCACGTGCGGATTGGCAGACTTCACACGCCTTTGAGAACATTATGGAGAACTCTCAGGCGTGCAGGTTTCCTCACGATGTTTTCCTTCACCGTTGAAGCCTAGTGGTAAGCCTAGTGGTTGGGACGTCAGCCTCCTAATCAGAGGTGGGGGTTCGAACCCGGGCACGCACCTACAACTTTTCGGAGTTATGTGCGTTTTTAAAATATCACATGAAACCTGCACTTCTGAGAGATCTCCATAATGTTCTCAAAGGCGTGCGAAGTCTGCCAATCCGCACATAGCCAGCGTAGTGGGCTACGGTAAAACCCTTCTAATATTGAGAGGAGACCCGTGCTCTGTAGTGAGCCGGCAATAGGTTGATCATGATGATGATGATGATATATGTACCACTAAAATATACGCATTCATAGTTGAGAAGAGACGGAACAACGGTTAAAAACATTACGGCATTAAAGTGAAATTTTAATTGTACCCGTGGGCTAATGCTTTAAACTAATGCCTCGAGTACCCTAATTAAGTATTCTATGTGGGTTCATAATTACCAAGGTGATTTAGTGGTTAGCATGTTCAACTTTAGATCACTATGGTGTTGGATTCCGGGTTGAGCAAAAAATTTTTTTGCGTTTCGTGTTAAAGAAATCTAAGTACTGACCCGGCGTTAGAACCACGTCGGTGACGATTTCTCACTATGTTAAAAGAAACAGTAATTTCAAGTAGGCTTACTTTATAACGTCTTTTGAATCGTCAATTGTAGTGACTTTAAATGAAATGAAATGAAAATATTCTTTATTGCACACCATACAAAACGAAAAAAAAATAGTTGCAATAGGCGTCCTTATCGCTAATGAGCGATCTCTACCAGGCAACCTAGCACAAATAAGGAATAAGATATAAAGTAAGGCGAGGTTTGCCAATATTTTACAAAGAAGATTCTATTGCGTAGAAGTAGGCTAGAAACTCAGTAGTTGTTCTTTCATGTAACATAATGTCGTCTCATTTTAAAGTCTTGGGTTTGATTCCCGGCTTTATTCTGGACTACTACTATAGCTTTATACTATAAAGAATTGTCGCCAAGCGAAGTAGCGTTTCGGTTCGACGTCGCGTGCAAACTAATTAGGAATATGCGTACATAGTAGATCGATGTATAGTTATCTTAATTTTTTGTTAGTTAGTTAATCGATCCAAAAATACATTTATAATTTTAAAAAAATATTTTCTGATCTGGTAGGCTTTGGTCGTGCCTAGGTACCACATCACTTATCCGGTATCCGCGTGGTGAAATGATTTGTGGTGCGTATTTAACATATTCGACTTACTCTTAACAGGTAGTTTTGTTTGGTGGGAGGCTTCGGCCGTGTCTACTTACCATACCGACAAAGACGTGTCGCCAAGCGATTTAGCGTTCTGGCACAATGTCACGTAAAAACCAATTAGGAGTATGGGTTTACCATACAAATAACAAGTTAGCCCGCTACCATCTTAGACTGCATCATCACTTACCATCAGGTGTGATTGCCGTCAAGGGCTAACTTGTAGTGGATAGAAAAAAAATACTTCCTTAGTCGCTATTTCAACTAATGTCAGAAAAGCATAAGTGTATAATTTTGTTACAGTGTCTTCTCGATGCTTTAAAATCATCGGAGAACTCAAAAAATCAATAAGTTGTATAAAAATCAAACTTGAGAAGAAAATGGTGACTGACATACATACAAACCTTTTTATCCAAATTTAGCTTCTGTTACAGTTCACGTGTATAAAAACACGATGTTTAAAAGCAACATTAAAAGCCGGAGTAAGCCGAAACTTCAAGGGACTTAGCGGGAGCCGAAAGATCTTCCGAACTGAGAACTACCTTACTTGATCCAACCCCTCTCTATATGTTTCAACCCCTGTATATAGGTTAGGAAAGTATCAACTTCGACGCTATAAAATGATATTGTTACGTAAGATATTAAATGAATCAATATGTATATTTTAACAAACAAATATTTTTTTCTATAGATTTTTTTTAATAATATGGAATATATTTAAAAAAAAAATCAAATAATCTTTATTCAACCACCCGCTATTCCAGGTCATTTCTGCAACGTACCTGCAAATTGTGGAACCAGCTTCCATCTTCTGTGTTCCCTAATGTTTATAATATCATGATCATCATCAGCGGCGGTAATCACTTACCATCAGGTGACCCGCCTGCTCGTTTGCAAAAAAAAACAAATAGTCCTTTACAAGGCACTTTTGACGTGTCAATAATTTACATAGTAGTGATTCGATGGTGATAACTACATTCGTAAACTTAAAACTAAAGCTATGAGGGTTCCAAACGCGCTCCGGTCTAAGAAGAAGCCCACAACAAACTTAGCCGGGTTTTACTACTCCTCCGAGAATATGTGTACCGTGAAAAAAAAAACAAATAGTCCTTTACAAGGCACTTTTGACGTGTCAATAATTTACATAGTAGTGATTCGATGGTGATAACTACATTCGTAAACTTAAAACTAAAGCTATGAGGGTTCCAAACGCGCCCCGGTCTAAGAAGAAGCCCACAACAAACATAGCCGGGTTTTACTACTTCTTATACCTACAAGAACGTGTACGAAGTTTCATGACGATCAGTTGAGTAGGTTTTGCGTGAAAACAAACAAACTTACATTCAAATTTATAATAGTAGTTAAGGATAATTAGGATTTTCATAGGTATATTTGAAGCTGATATTAGATACTTGTTAGTACGAATAGATACATAAATCAGATACTACTTTTATTATTAGTACATGAAATAGTAAACGGACAAGGTTAAAATAACATATAATAATTTGACATGCCACTGACATTGACATCTTTCATGACAATTTATTTAGCTATAAGAAAAAATTGTACTTGATAGCATGATTAATTTATGTAAATATTTTTTAATTTTAATTTTAATTTAATTTAATTTACCTAATTTTAATTCTATTTATTTTGTAACCATTTTTCGCCTGACATTTTAAATATTTAATAACTATCTAATCTAATTATTAAATAATTACAAAAAGCGGTGATAGCCTAGTGGTTAGGGCGTCAGCCTTCTAATCAGAGGTCGGCGGTTCGAATCCAGGCACGCACCTCTAACTTTTCGGAGTTATGTGTGTGTTTTAAACAATTAAAATATCACTTGCTTCAACGGTGAAGGAAAACATCGTGAGGAAACCTGCACGCCTGAGAGTTCTCCATAATGTTCTCAAAGGCGTGTGAAGTCTGCCAAGCCGCACATGGCCAGCGTGGAGGGCTTGGCCATCCCTTCTCATATTGAGAGGAGACCCGTGCTCTGTAGTGATGGGTTGTTCATGATGATGATGAATCTAATTATTAATTTGTAAATTTTCATAAACTATTTAATAAATATTATTCGGAGAATGTTGGCAATGCCGAGTGCCTGTAATTGATTAGTTGTAACAGCACCATCACTAGCTTATAAATGTAACTTACATGTCGCTGGCATGCCTTATCTACACTAATATTATAAAGAGAAAAACTTTGTTTGTTTGGTTGTAATAAATAGGCTCAAAAACTACTGGACTGTTTTTAAAAATTCTTTCACCATTCGAGAGCTACATTATTCACGAGTAACATAGGCTTAATTTTATTTTGGATAAAAATAGAGTTCCGTAAGTTATTTGGGTTTTTTCAGACACAAGGTGTAAAATATCAACCAGAAAAGTTACTTAATTTGCGTACGCTGCCTAAACTATAAAAGATAGAACCATAAAATGTTCTAATTAATTGTAGATCTTATAAATATCTAAAAAAAAGTCCGGGGCACACTACGAGTATCTATCTTGAATGAGGTCCAACAACCATTTTTTTATTTAAAAATCTTGAATTTTTTGGACTACATTTAAACGCATTTATTTTACTCACGCTATTAATCCTTATCAAAAAAAAAAAATATTTCATCATTAATTACAATTTATGTAGATAATATTTGGTCTTTCAATGATTAAAATTGGACAGTTGGTTTTGAAGTTATGGTGAAATTAAAGTATTACGATTTCTAATAATTTATATGGCAAAACAACGTTTGCCGGGCTAGCTAGTGAATAAATAAATAAACCCTTCCCACTAAAAGCGTACACCCAGTTCAGTCGTGAGTTGAACGCTATGCGAAAAGCAATACAAAAAGTCAGAATAAGCCAAAACTTTAGGAGCTTAACGGAAGCTTTAAAATATTTTCCGAGTTGAAAACTACTGCCCTTGATTTAACCCCTCTCTATATAATATTAGGTAAGCTTCCACTGCAATGCTATTAGATAATATTATTATGTAGAAAATGTGTATTAAGAAACACACTTCTTCAGTATCTATTCTTATTTATTTACAGGATGTTACACACCTTGTTGATAAGGAACACAACTCTTCAATATCTATACTTGTTATCTATAACATTTTACAAACTTTTGTACAACCAGAACCTTGGAGACCACTTTTCGGTACCAACACTAAACAATAACTAACCAACAAAGTCCAACGACTAACTTATAAAGGGCCGATTCGAACGTCATGTTTTCCGTTTTGCTTTATTCAAATCCGGTATCTTAAGAAAACACTCAATTGAGATACTTTTCATTAAAATAGTCAACTGTAAACCTAAATCATTAAAGTCAAATCACATACTTCAATTATATATTCTCCTTTAATGATTAAGATATTATATGTATGTAAATTCAAAGACACTAAAATCTAAAACATTTGGAAATCATGACATGTGTGTCTGTATGTGCGTACAACATAAAAACTAGTAAGATTTACCGCTCGCCGCCTCTACGTGCCGTTTAGTAGGTTGTACAAAATTAGTACATGCAAAGGAAATTGCATTATTACCTATTAAATTACATATCGATAACTTGGAGATGTCAACAAAACGAAAGCTTATGAAAAATCCTATTACGATTTAAGGATTATATACTCGTAAACGACAAAATAGCTTGGGTGATATACCCTGCCCATTAAGTTTTGTAGTTTCGTTTTAGTATTTAAATTTATTATAGAGTATTTGAGTTGGTGATAACAAAAAAAAACCGGCTACCCAGGTCTTCTTTGAGCTAGGCGCGATTAAAACTCTTTTGACTTTAGTTTTAAGTTGGCGAGTGTAGTTATCACCATCACTTCACCAGTTACAAGAAGCCTGTTAAAAATATAATACAGCTAATTTCATCATCACCTTCATGATCAACCCATTACCGGCTTACTACAGAGCACGCGTCTGCTCTCAATATGAAAAGGGGTTGGCCACCCATCTAGTCCACCACGCTAATTTGCTCCCACGGCTAATTTAAATTAGTGTAAATCCCCTCCCCCCCCCCCAGCCCTCTAACGTTATGCATATATAAAATAGTAGACGACGGCTGTTTGTGCAACTAACTAAATACCAATTGGGAGGATCCTTTCAGCCAGCAACGCATCGGTAACCTCTCTGGTACCGCACATGTTAAATGTTAATCACTTGTCATCAGGTAATCCGTCTGTTTGAAATATAAGGCGGTGACTTTTACTATCCATATTAATATTATAAATGCAAAAGTTTGCCTGTTTAAAGTTAGGATATTGACTTGAACTTCAACAACAAAATTTCAAGTGTAGGGCATTTCAATTTAAAACAGCTGGATTTCAAACCTGTCCTGAAAAGCTAAGGTAACCTTGACCAACTATTGGCTGTATTCTGGATTTAATAATTCGGTCAATATCCACAGTATCATAAGGTAAGTGAACGATTCCCGTATCCCTAACACCCCCTCTGCCAAACACGTGGACGCCTAAATTCTAAATTAAAAAACCTTACAGTCCATTAGTTTTACCTGTCGAAAGTGGCACTGTCATTCTGACATTCGCGCCACACTATCAAAATCAAAAATAGCTTTATTCACAAACAAGCCCCGTATCATTCACGGCGGAACATTGCATTTCATGTTGAACATGTTTCAACATGTTTCAGCATGTTCCTAACAAACTTTGAGCATGAATTTATAAAACTTTAGCTGTTTAAATCTAACCACATTCGGTTTAACTTGGCTGCGGGCGGCTTCGTACTTACCTAACCGTTGTTATACGAGATTAGTATGCCTACCCATAAATGTCTGTGTTTGTAACGTGATGATAATTTTTGACGTAAAAATTGCCTCGGAAAATGACACTAGGTTATTTTTTACCGGAATTCATTTACGGGTAAACACAGGAGACCGAAGAGCTGCCAGCTACCTCGGACAAAGAATTAGTCATTCAAAGGGAGAACGCTTTTTTTTTTATTTATTTTTTTCCGCTGGGAAATGCTTTTACGCATCCCCTCCGGAGGCGACGCAGGCAAGACTGCGCCGCTTCCGACGGGATATGTGGGACTCCCCGGCGGCCAGTCTGGCGACCAGAATACCCACTAAAACCCAGCGATGCTCCTTCGCGTCGCCTGGTGGCTGGGTCACGGGAACACTGATGCACTCGACCGCGGCCCAGCCAGCGGCGTCCGCCGAGGCAGACCCTCCACGGGGGCCTATATTGACCCCCGAGCTCCGTCCGAGGCGCGCCAGGACCATTGGGTGCGCCTCCCGACCCAAAGGGAGAACGCTGCCAGTATCTTCGGAACCTTGCCTAAAGAGACTTCTATTAATCATATATTTTAGTTATTGTATTATATTTTTTAAGGTTTTTTACAGAAAGAACTAGAACTGTCTTGCAAGACTATTCTCGATATAATTAAGAGAATATTCTCGATATAAACCAGCTGTTACTTGCAACTAGGTCGTTATATTAAAAATCGACAAAAGTCGAAAAAAATCTTAACGAAAAAGCAATCAAGTAAACACACACACATAATTATATTGAATTGATAATGATATGGAAGTTGTGATAGCATAGTGGATAGGACGTCCGCCTCCTAATTAGAGGTCGGGGGTTCGATCCCGAGCACGCACCTTTAACTTTTCGGAGTAAGGTATACGCGAATTTAAGCATTTATAATATCACTTGCTCTAAAGTTGAAGTAAAACATCGTAAGGAAACCTGCATGCCTGAGCGTTCTCCACAATGTTTTCAAAGGCGTGTGAAGTCTGCCAATCCGCACACGACCAGCGTGGTGGACTATGACCAAACTCTTCTCATATTGAGAGACTCGTGCTCTGTAGTGAGCCGGCAATGGATTAATCATGATGATGATGGTGATTGACATGGATGAATTGATAAAATATACCTCCCAACCAAAAGAACTCGAGAGCAACGGAAGACGGAAAATCATGTAGCACAAAAACCGTTGCGAATTGAAAAAACCCATTTACATTGATGTAGTCGAACCTATATCAAAGTTGTCCGTATCGAAAGTCAGGGGCAGAATGGATCGGTCCGACCGGTAACGGCCCGGAGGCACGCAAGGAATACGTATATTGAGGCCCTGACAAATTACTTTGCTATTATCAGTCAGAGAGGGCCTACCCTCTCCCAAAACTCATAAGTGTTAGCACTTATTTCGGCTACATTTTTTGCGGAAAACTCATAATGGTTATTTGACTTTCTCACAACAAAAATAACTATGTAAGGCATATAAGATATAAGAGGTACATGTTTATTTCTGTGATCCAAGGTTGACTCGTAGAGAATTCTTGGGTAACCCCAAGTTCGCATTTTGTACATTATTTTATTGTGCAATAAAGTCATCAACCCACCTATGTTTTTTTTTTCGGTCTATTAGCTGTACAAACCCTATTGGTTGCCACAGCGTAACCGGGCTGTTTGGTGAGCTTGGGAAAGACGCTCTGCCAGAAGAAATTTTTAGCCCTAGGGCTCGAAGAAACTAAGGGAACGACTGCCTAAGGGCGCCTCCTTTGAGGCCGAACCTCGGCTTAGGCGACGTTTGGGATAAAGGGGGGGTCGGACGGTGAGTGGTCCGTACGTCTCCGAGGCCGTGGATGGAGCCCATATCCGGATGACGTAAGATAGCGGGGACCTCGTCTTCGCCGGCGAAGACGGTGTGTAGCGTATGATTGTGTGGTAGGTGGTACGAGTATGTTGTCAGTAGTCATCTGATCGTCAGGGTCATGAAGGATATGTTTAGGTCACCTCTTTCTGAGAGGAGCGCTTAGGTCGGGGGAGGGTATCAACCCACCATGGTTGTCGTGTTAAAGGGGGCAGGCTCTAACAATTATTATCGCATTTACATATTTTTTTTATACACAAGTTAATCCTTGACGGCAATATCACCTGATGCATCATGCAGTCTAGGATGGTAGCGGGCTAACCTGTTAGGGAAATGGTAAACCCACGCTCCTAATTGGTTTCTACGCGACATCGTGCCGGAACGCTAAATCGCTTGGCGACATCTCTTTATCGGTAAGGTGGTAACTATCCACGGGCGAAGCCTCCCACCTCCCGTCCGCACCATGGTGATGGACTATGGCCAAACCCTTCTCATATTGAGAGGAGACCCGCGCTCTACAGTGAGCCGGCAATGGGTTGATCATGATGATGATGATGATGATGAATTGATAAAATATAGCTCCAATCAAAAGAACTCGAGAGCAACGTAAGGGGGAAAATCTACGGGTCTCCTACCCGTGCTCTGTAGTGATCCGGCAATGGGTTAATGATGATGATGATGAAGATTATAATGCGCAATAAAGAATTTATCTATCTATCTATATATTTATTTGAAGCTCAATTTTAGGTCAATCGAATTTCACAGTGTAGTTTATCATGGAATAGAAGATGAGTAAAACACTCGTATATTCGAAGCCTTAGTGCATCGATCACAATGAAATTCGGAGCAGACACACCTCACATTCTCTGTTCGCTAGGATTCTTTGACCCCATGGAACAAAGGAATCTGACCCTCTATTTTCATACCGGTATTCCTATTTTTCATTTCCGAATCTTGACAGACAAACGAAGGTTGACAAGCGGTCCGAGAATCCTTTTTATCTAATCTGCTAGGATTATCCGGGGTTAACCTGCGATGACAGAGACATGATTTTTTAGAGTCTCACTTTATTTCTCATTCAATTCGCCCTTGATAAAACAATCTCATTGGTTGGTAAGTGTTGATGTAGAGTTAAATTCAACTTTAAGTGCAACATATACAATCATATATTATTTCTGTTTGTTGGCAACTAGGCCTAATTTAACTTCCACATGAATAATTAATACACGTAATTACGTATTAATACACTTATACAGAAAAAACGACAAAAATTAGAAAAAAAACCCAGTACTTGCAATTTTATAGATTTTTATAGATTGAAGAGTCATAATTGTCCATTAAAGTCCCAATGTAAAACCAGTAGTGGGAATCTATCGATTCAGGTATCTCACGCTCGCGAAACCCGAATATATCGTGACTTTTGAGTGATGACTGAGGATTTTTTTTTATACACTACAAGTTACCCTTGACGGCAATCTTACCTGATGGTAAGTGATGAAGCAGTCTAAGATGATAGCAGGCTAAACTGTAAGGTGTATGGTAAACTCACACTCCTAAATTGTTTCTACGCGACATCGTGTCGGAACGGTAAATCACATGGCGACACGTCTTTGTCGGTAGGGTCGTAACTAGCCACGGCTGAAGCCTTCCACCAGACCAGACTCGAGCCGGGAATTGAACCCAGGACTTCCAACTTTATAATGTGATAGCGCACGCACTGCGCCACGGAGGTCTTCAAAATATAAGAATATATGACATCAACCGTAATGTCACATGGGGTCACGAAGTATTTAAGCAATAACAGCAACAAATATTTAGGTGTACGATAATTTTATAACAATAATTGACACACACGTTCACACGTTCACGCACACACATGTAAAAAGCGAATACAAGCCGTTTCTATTCACAATCTATTTTTAATACACTTACGTATGAAAACTAAAATATACGTCAGTTATTTGAAATAATAATCATATTTTGTATTAATCGAGTATTCTTTTTAGTTTTTATAGGCGGTTTATAAATCTTGGCTATTACAAACTAGCCGTACGGAATTGCAACAGTTCGCCCTTCAGCATTAAAACGACCAGATGAAAACTTGTATTCCTAAAGCTCGCAAGAGCTCTTCAAGTCGATAACATGTAGCAACTCGTAGTTCAACTTAGATTACATTATGTTACCGTACGTGACCTGAGTACTGTTCTAGAATATTCTAGACCCCGCCCTTATTCATAAAATGTTTAAGTTTTAATTAATAAACTTATGTTTGCAACTTGGCTGTGCTAATCTCATAACATGCTATCTTCTCTCTAAAGGCGAATCTTGTTCGAATCTTACAAGGCAGTAAGATTTTCCGGAATGTCATCAACTTCGTCGACCTATCACGCTACTCCCATGTGGGTCTGTGGGCTTTATGTTTTATAATTTTAATCCCACTACAAGTAGGCAATTAACACCAATCTAACCTGACAAGTGACGAGGCAGTTTAATATGGTGTAGAGTGTAGTGTAAAAAAAACAGTCATCATCATCATCATCATGATCACCCCATTACCGGCTCACTACAGAGCACGGGTCTCCTCTCAATATGAGAAGGGTTTGGCCATAGTCCACCAGTCTGGCCATGTGCGGATTGGCAGACTTCACACGCCTTTGAGAACATTATGGAGAACTTTCAGGCATGCAGGTTTTCTCACGATGTTTTCCTTAGCTGTTGAAGCAAGTGATATTTTAATTGCTTAAAAACGCACATAACTCCGAAAAGTTAGAGGTGCGTGCCCGGGTTCGAACCCCCGATCTCTGATTAGGAAGCGGAGGTGCTAAACACTAGGCTATCACAGCTTGTAAAAAGACGGTACACTCAGAAATTATTTCAAAGTAACTTAGTGCCGTAACGCTAAATCGCTTGGCGGCAAGTTTTTGTCTGAAGTGTGGTAACTAGACACAGCCGAAGCCAGACCATTCATGAGAAAATTGTAAAATAATAAATTTCTAAATTATCCCTGGCGGCATTCGAACCTGGATGCTTCTGCTTACACCACAGCCACAGGGCCAGGGAGATATTCCAGAATGACTTTTGTCACATGTTGGTGATAATAACGACTCATAATTAGGTCACGAGCGAGTTGTATGAAAAAGTCATATAAAAATAATTATAAAAATTACGAGTATAATTTTTATATATTTTAATTTTCTTTCTTATCTTACATTCGTGGTACTATTTTCGTATACGCAAAAGTGTAATGTCATCATGTATTCTTAGGCGCGTTTAACTTAGTGACTTGCAAGTATCACATCCCTTGAGTTTGGAAGATCGTAAGTTTAAATTTGAAAGTATGCATTTAGCTATTTCGACTAAAATATGTTGCATTCAGGACACCCTATTCAACGTGTTGCATTCATAACACTGGAATTAGTCGGTGTTGCGTATGTAGTACTAAATTGTATTGCATACGTGAGATTATAATTAGTTGCATGTTGCTTACACTTTGAATCGCACAGCAAGTGAGCGAGTGAGACAGCGAACGTGTCTGAGAGGTCCTCAAACTCTGGATTCGTATAATGTTTTATGTACTACAGAAATCTTAAAAACATTTTAGCCGATGAATTATTCAGAGCTCTCCATTTACTTTTCTTTTAAATATTTTGCTTTCAAACTAGAGAAAGCTATTTAGTTGAGTGAGAATTAATGTTCTTATACTTGCAATTGATTTATGGTTTCACACGCTACTTTTGAAAATAATATTTTAATGTATCACCGACTTGCTTTTTATAAATTAACTAATAGCGATCTTGTTCACGTAAAATATTTAGGTTTTAATATAATTAGGTGTACATATGATATACATTCTAAAAAATATTTCAAGTAATAATTATTTAATTACAGGTCAAATTTGAATGCTATAACACTTAATAAAAGTTAGGTAGATCAACCAACTTTATCTGTAGTGGAAACGGAAATTATACTCATTCCTTATACCGTAGGATTTTTTTAAATGTTGTTTTAAAAGTGTGCAAATTTTTAGCTATCGAAGTCCATGACGTTTTAGTCATATTTGCAAGTCACTGATACCTCTATACATAAGTTAAGCTCATAAAACGTAATATCTAGATAAATGTGGGCTGAAAATTTTCACAAAAAAAAAATGAAAAATAAAAACTATCCACGAAACGTGTTTCGTCGATCGATTAAAATAGTTTTTTTTTTTTTATACCAAGGATAATGCAGTCTAAGATGATAGCGGGCTAAATTGTTAGTAGTATGGTAAACCCATACTCCTAATTGGTATCTATTCAACATCGTGCAAGAATGCTAAATCGCTTAGCGACACGTCTTTGTCGGTAACTAGCCACCGTAGAAGCCAACTTTATAATACATTACGTTATTAATATATACGAGGTCGTTTCAATGTAGAATATTATATATACCTTGATATGTAAGCCTTTATGCGCAAATAAAACTAGTATTTTGTTGTTTATTAGGTATACTTTTTACTTCGAGGTAGTTTCTAAGACAGCGGGTATTAATAGAAGAGTTAGCGAGTAGCGAAGTGGTCGAATTTAGCTAGTAGTTACTAAATAATTGCGTTAAATCACCCAAGGATTTCACGCTAAGACTAGCCCAGCTAGCGAAGGGGTGAAGCAAGGCCGTGTTCACATAGAGTTCAGTGCACGCGATCGATTCATTCGACCTTTCTGCGTTTTATATTGATCAGAAAATGACTGCTTCGTGAACGCTAAATAATTTATAAAACCTATATTACTAAGGGGCTAATAATAATAAGTTCTTTATAGAATAATAAAAGTTAGCTCTTAATATAATTTTAAGTGGCATGTGAGATGGTGATAACAAAAAGAAAATTTACCTGGCTAAGTTTGTTGTGGGCTTCTTCTTAGACCGGGGCGCGTTTGGAACCCTCGTAGCTTTAGTTTTAAGTTTACGAATGTAGTTATCACCATCAAATCACTACTATGTAAATTATTGACGCGTCATAAGCGCCTTTTAAAGGACTATTTGAATAAAGATTATTTGAATTTGAATTTGGCGTCAACAGATGGCGTTATTGCTAAATATAAAACTAAACTAACTTATAAACGCACTTTAATAGTGAGTATGGTTAGTATGGTGAATATGTAGGATGTTAAGCTATAAGCAAAATGCCATTTTTTATTTTATTTTGTGTCCAAAATAATAAAATTATTATATTAAACTATGTAATGTATGTAGATATTAAATAAAATTACTGTGTTGAATTTATTCACCACTTATCAAGAGACCTTTCAGCGAGGAATTCCAAACAGAAAAGAATTCATCCACCACACATATTTAGATAGCCAAAAAATATCATGTAGTAAAAATACTTGTAGAAATGTTGTTATATGCTAATGTAACAGTCGCAATCGCATTATAAATTTGGAGGTCCTGGGTTCGATTCCCGGCTCTAGTCTGGTCTGGTGGGAGGCTTCGGCCGTGGCTAGTTACCGACAAAGACATGTCGCTAAGCGATTTAGCGTTCCGGCACGATGTCGCGTAGAAACCGATTAAGTCAAAGGCTAACTTGTAGTGGATAAAAAAAATAATGTATTATGAAATCAAAATATTTTTAAACATGTAAAGACAGATAGTTTTGGATAATGTAATAATACGTGATGAAATTACTTACGTACATATATTTAGCAGAACATAGTACCAACTAAATGTATATAGGCAAAATATTCATCCACCTAAAACCACTTGAAATAATCTAAGTGCATAACCCTTCACGAAATTTTCTTCCAACTAAAACACAAGCATAACCTTTTGCTAGCAACGTGGATCTAGGCCACGTGTACGAGATGGTAATTACGCTACCGGATGAACGTAATAAAGGTGTAATTCGTATTCACTCATTATCATATTTTCGGATGGGGAAGTGTAAACATTTGTCTAAAAAATACACTTCACTTTAGTGGTATTTTCACTAAGACAAAATTATTCATTGCCGGTCTACAAAGGGGTGATTTTAGTGAGTTTATTTGTGTTTGTAAATAATGGTAAGTACACAGGTATATTGATTTACTACATACAAATGGAATTTTTTTATAGGGCTATTATTGTTTTTATTATTTATTTGTACATACCATAACTAAGCGAAATAATAAGAAAAACAGAACCAAGAAGGAGCAGAATATAAAGGGCAGCCTTATCGCTATAAGGCTGCCTTCTACTACTAAACGTAACAGCGATCTCTGCCAGGCAACCCTAGGTTAAGAAGATGCACGATGACTCACCAATCTGCTTCAATATGGGTTTAAAGGTAAGTATTTTTAATAAAGGTAAGTACTTTTAGTATCAAATTTTAATTTTACGGGGACGGGCAGCTTTACATGTTTTTCATTGGCATTTTGCGAAACGCTAATAATAATTTTACTCTAGTCTGATATTGAAAATTCCTTGATAGAAGAACTTCACAATTACTAATAAAGATTGGCCTGGAATCGAATTCAAAGTTTTGTCAAGTTCATAATATTGCTAACTATTATACCTAATTAGGTATATTATTAAGTACTCTGGCGACCAATTGATTTTCAGAGTACTAAATAAATACAATAATTTTAATTTTAATTAGATTTGTAATAATAGTAATAATCTGTATTAATTTTATTTTGATTAACATTGACTAATTGAATTTTTATTTTTGTTATTATTATTTTTTTTTATGGCATTGTTTTATATTAGAATATTATGTGTTTAAAAATTGTATTATAATTGTATCTACTGTTTGCAATGCCCCGACCGGGTAAGATGCAAATAAATAAATAAATAAATAAAAAAACAACATGAACTATCGCAAAATAAACAAGCCTTTATGATTGTATAAGTAGATAGTCTCCAGTCAAAAGTCAAATCAATGTTATTGTTCTATATTCTAAACAGTAAATTTTCCAACCCGATCACGTTCACATTTGCAACTGAATCGATGCAATATTTCCACGGGGGAAGGAAATCTAACTAAACCTGTTTAAAATTCAAAATGGACGTATTCAAATTAGACCCAAAGTCGCAGTAACAAATCACCAGTGTACACTTGACCTTACTTTTAATTTTGGCTAATTAAAGTTTAAAATTTAACATTTGGGTCAGCTTGAGAACACGTCTCAAACTATTGGTCTGAACAGAAAGCCTAGACAGGAATAGAAACGACTTAGACGCTGGGATTACCATGGGTCTATAGTAAAATAAATGAAGCGGTGATAGCCTAGTGGTTAGGGCGTCAGCCTCCTAATAAGAGGTCGGCGGTTCGAATCCGGGCACGCACCTCGAACTTTTCGGAGCTTTGTGCGTTTTTAGAAAATTAAAATATAACTTGTTTCAACGGTGAAGGAAAACATCGTGAGGAAACCTGCACGCCTGAGAGTTCTCCGTAATGTTCTCAAAGGCGTGTGAAGTCTGCCAATCCGCACATGGCCTGCGTGGTGGACTATGCCATAGCCAAACCCTTCTCATATTGAGAGGAGACCCGTGTTCTGTAGTGAGCCGGTAATGGGTTGATCATGATGACTTAAATTCTAAAATTTAACATTTGGGTCAGCTTCAGAACACGTCTCAAACTATTGGTCTGAACAGAAAGCCTAGGCTGGAATAGATAGAATAGAAACGAGTTAGACGCTGTGACTACCATGGGGTCTATAGAAAATTTGAATTAACCGTGGCCTCATTAACGAGTTAACCCACAGGGATCACGGTTAAACGCTCCGCAAATAAAGACACTTTGGGAGGTTTGACGATCTCCGTGGTGCAGTGTTGGAGTTGGAGGTTCTGGGTTCGATTCCCGGCTCGAACCTGGTCTGGTGGGAGACTTCGGCCGTAGCTAGTTACTACTCTACCGACAAAGACGTATCGCCAAGCTATTAAGTGTTCTGGCACGATGTCGCGTAGAAACCTGTGGGTTGAGTGTGGGTTTACCATACTTACAGGTTAGCCCGCTACTATCTTAGACTGCATCATCACTTACCATCAGGTGTGATAGTTGTCAAATGGGCTAACTTTTAGTATAAAAAAATACAGTTTGCATTCAAATCCATTTGAATACAGATCAATAAGTTAATTTATAAATAATCACATTAAAGCTGTAAACAAATCAATTTATAGCCGAAATTAATAATCAATCCAATCCAAGATCGTCAGAAAGCAGATTGAATTTAATGATGCTGTCCTTTTCCTATTTTTCCCTGTCGATAAGGATGGCGCTACTAAATTAAATCTCCTATCCGAAATTTTTGGATTACATTGATTATTAACATTGGGGATTAAACGACACAAAAACCTATCTAAACTGAAACGCGATTACATCTTTAAGGCGACGATAAAACCCCCCAGTCTTAATTCATTACGTCATCGTGCGCGGAGTTAAGGAAGGGTTTAATCAGTGCAAATAGCCCTATGGCTGTTGTCCTGTGACGTCACCGCTCGAACGTGACCCAGTTCATTAAAACTTAGGACTTGTTTATACTGCACAGTACACCGTGCGACGCGACGGTTTGATCGTGTTTACGACGTAATTACTGACGGGATATATGTGTGAACCATGTTTGCGTCGTATTTTGAGTCATATAAGTAAACCGCGTATGGAGTAAACCTAAATTGGGTTGACGAGTTGAGCCAATGTTGAGCTGTAAAGCTTGCACAGATTAATTTGTTTTTAAAAGTTCTTTATGTAAAAAATATGAAAGTGTAATTGTAAGACGCATCACTGTAACACAAAAGTCACAATTTGTAAAGACCCTCTAAACCGCTCAATAAACTTCGAAAAAATGCTACCAACAAATTACAAATAAAACCTCTATTAGTCGCGCATGTTGGCAAGCTTGTCGCCTCTGATATTATATTAAAACATTTATCCTTATGTTTCTAGTTTCTAAATTCAGAACACGTGTTTTAGTTTTATAAAACTGATAATAAATGTTCAGTAGTGATTTAAATTGAATATTTTGATTAATATTGTTTACTACTAGCTGTTGCCCGCGATATCGTCTGCGTAGAATTGCTGATTTCCAGTGAGATTGAGGTTTCCCGTGCGACCAATGCTTTGCTTAAGAAAGTAAGATACAGGCAAATGTCAAAATGCCGATTTTCGTGTCTCTAAATTAAAAATCATAAGACTTTCATACAAACGTCAAGCCCCTATAGACCTTTCGCTTTTATATATATATAGATTCGGAAATATAAGTGAAAAAAATTTTGCTTATACACTCTTTCAATATTTTGAGATTATCCAACCGTATGTATTATTTATTTAACCATTTTAGCCATTTTTTTTATATGGGTTAACCTATTAACTTATAAAGTATGTCCCAAGCCTATAGAAACTGATAGGTTCGTTATAAATTAGGACTTGTTTATACTGTGCTATAGATCGTCCGACGCGTGGCAGCAGTTTGATCAGGTTAACGACGCAATTATTGGCGGAATATATGTGTGAACAATGTTAGTGTCTTATATAATCTGTTGCAATTTTAGTATTCCTGATCTGTGGTGAATTTAGTTTCGTTGATTCGCAGCACATTCGTTAGGTTTTCGTAACGATGCCATCTTTCCATAGGTACTATAGTTTGTTATTCATTATGTGAGATGGTGATAACGAAAAAAAGAAAAACCCCGGCTAAGTTTGTTGTGGGCTTCTTCTTAGACCGGGGCGCGTTTAGAACCCTCATAGCTTTAGTTTTAAGTTTACGAATATAGTTATTACCATGAAATAACTACTATGTAAATTATTGAGGCGTCAAATGTGCCTTTTTAAGGACTATTTGAATAAAGATTATTTTGATTTTGAATTTGAATTTCATTATGTAATTTATAAACATTACTAGCAATAGAATAATTAATTTGATTGACAAAGAATAATATTGTAGCTGATAGCTTTATCATTAAACCGTCAAGTGCAATGCAAAACAAATCCCATATATTTCGGTAAACCTATAGGGCATCATATCAAATTAACAAACCTCAAAGAGTATACCACAACTAAGAGTATTTAATAACGATAATTATTTTTCATTTATTTAATTTATTTATTCATTTATTCATTTATTTGCTTCCACATCCAACAGACATGAGGCCCGGTCAGGGCATTGCAAACAGTACAATTGTTATATATATTCGTCATATTCCAATGTTAAACAATACAATAAAAAATTAAAAAAATAAAATTAAAAATTAAAAATAAAAATTAAAAATAATAACAATAATAGTTCAATGAGTCAAAAAATAAAAATAAAAATTTAAACATTTAATATTTTAATTGTTACGCATAGGCTGATGTCCAATTGAGGCAATTTTTGCATTTGTCTTGTAAAATTAACAAAATTATAAATGACTAGCTGTTGCCCGCGACTTTGTCTGCGTAGAATTGCTGATTTCCCGTGAGAATGAGGTTTCCCGTGCAGCTAATGAAGCAGGCTTCAGAAAGTAAGCTACAGGCAAATGTCAAATCGCTTATTTTCGTGTTTCTAAATTAAAAAACATAGGAATTTCATACAAATTTCCAACTCCTATTTTACATCATCCACATGCTGACATCTCTTAACTATCAACTACCTACTTGCTAAATTATAGCTTTATACGTATAATAGTTTTTGAGATCTCGTGTTTCATCAGTAAGTATGTAAGTAAGTAAGTGACCTTTCGCTTTTATATATATAGATAGTTTATCTGTAAAACACACTTGAGTTTAAAGTCGCAAAGTCATGTATGTCGAGCGCAATTCAATTTAATTGTATAAATTTTCTAATGCCAAAAAATTAATTATATATAAAATGCAAACTGATATAATACATAGATAGAAAAAAGACACTGAATACGTTAGTAAAATTCTTATTTATAAAGGATAAATTTAAATGAGTGAGAACTAATTAATGATACCATGATGTATCTACTATATAATTAATTAATTACTAAGTTTCTAACCCTTTCAGTAATCTGCTGAACCGTAAAACAATACATATATCGATAAAGGTAAGTTCCCATAATAAATGTGCCTTTATCCATTACCATAGAGTTTTATTATTCTTTATTCGTAAATGTCTACCCTTTTCTCGGGAATATGTCAGATGTTATAAATATCATTGCTATGTCCTAAGCCATTTATGGTTATTAGGGTTAATATCGTATCATAACATGGAAACTTTTTACTGCACCCCATAATTTATGGTATACCTATTTATTGCATAGGTGAGTTTTTTTTGCCAGCTTGTAAGAGGGTTTCGAATGCTACCGGTCTTCTATGTTATCCTATATGTCGATCTTTTATTATTGGTTTTGATTTTAGGATTTTGTTGATTATATTACATTCGTTACTGCGAAAATATGTAATGCCGATGAGAGAGAAGAATTCTTTATAGCACTGTTAATTTGTTAAAAAAGGCAATTTAGCCATAATTTTTAAGATCCGCTAGTTTTTCAAAATTGATTTTAAGTAGGCTGCGACTTATGATATTTTCAGGAAATATTATATATAATATATATCTTAAGTAGGTATATATTATTATTTATTAATATAATATAAATATAACGCACAAAACTCCGTAAAGTTTGCGGTATCATATAATAGATTAGAGACCTGTGAGGGGATCGAACTCGGAACCTTAACGGGAGACTGAAAACTTAACCAATAGGCTGTCACCTTACTTTTTGTCTTTTTCTAGTCACTTTCACACATTCATTTTATACGCATATTCTCTTACATGTCCATCTCTTCTCCTTTATTCCTTGGCCCTGTCACATAGATATTTAAAACTCTTCTGGCAACATTAGTTTCTTCCCTCCGCATCACATGACCATACAATTCTTTATTGTAATTTTATTTATACAACTATTTTGCAATACTTATAAAGGACAAACAAAAAGCAATTGGCGATCTTATCACTAATAGTTACTGATCTTCTGGCTGCCTATACAATACAGCACTATATTTCTCACCCGGAGTTAAAGTGGTGACCCCGACGAACACAAACCAAGCAAGACTTCGGGAGTGTGCAAGAAAAAACAAGAAAACTCCCGACGAGCTAGCCCTGATTGCAGACAAGATGATGGAATCGAACCCCACACCGCAAATATCTGTTGTCGAGGCGACAACATCCAGCACACCAAGCACCGATATGAAATTTCTCATCAATGAAATAAGCTACTATGTAAATTATTGACGCGTCAAATGCCTTTTAAAGGACTATTTAATTAAAGATTATTTGATTTTGAAATTTTGAATTTAATTACTGCAACGCAGCCTAATGGTAGACGACCATTTTTCCGGCCAAATCGTTCCATTTCTTTGGAGCCAATGAGTTAAATATTATACTAGAAAACATTCCTGTTTATTTTCAGCCACCGGTGCAACTAATAAACTTCCATTCCCAATTTCCTCCATTAATAATTAGGATATAATGTACTAACCACTGTTAATATACCGAATAGAGTATATATTATTTTCGTAACATGTATATAATCTACGCGGCGCCCCAGGGTGTGGGTATACTCATTAACTTTTGACACGATCCGTAATGGGTAGCCACAATGGTATGTAAGCTATTCATTATGTTTACTAATCGATAACCGTTTACAACAATATACGCTTACTCCCTATTATAAATACTCGCCTTGGCCTACCTCGTTGGTCGCAAGGCTTTATATTATTATCAAATTAAAATTAATAAAATATTATTATGATATTAAAATCACGAGATGGAATACGGAATAGTTAAGGTTCCATTTGAAAATAAATCAATATATCTAAGAAGCTATATGTCTATACATTATTATATATTTATTAATTACAATGTATATTTTACAAGTTGTTTGTACAAAAGAGTATAAAATTTGACTAGAATATTATTACGAATGTATTTTTTTTTTATTTATTTATTTAGGTTTACCAACAGCTTAAGTCAATATAATTGGACTAAAATAATTTATACATAATAAGGTATTAAATCTAAATGCTAAGCTTATTATAGGTAAACACCGCATGCAAAGGTTAGGTACTTTAAAGGCGGAAAACTAACTAATAAAAACACTAAAACATGTGAATATGTGGAATAACAAGAGCAAAAGGAAAAAAAGCAGAAGTGAGTAAACAATTATTAAAAATTAAACGAATTAAAACAAAAATAAATAAAAAATAAATGTATTAAGTTGGTTGTCATCGTGTCGTGCCGCCACGCTATTGGTTCCCGCCAAAACGGTGGCAAGTGATTGGTCCACGCGAAATAGCAATAACAATAGATGCCACGAGGACATTGCTATAAGTATAGTGATATTTCTGGAAGAAAGGTTTCAATTTAACTGGCGTATTTATCTAAGTTTACATAATCCTTTAGACTCACTATTGACGAGTCTAATAAGAATAATTTACATAGTAGTGAGTTGATGGTGATAACTACACTCTCCTCGAAATATAAATAAAAAAAAATACTTGAGTAAGCCGTGATAGCCCAGTGGTTAGGGCGTCCATCTTCTAATCAGAGGTCGGGGGTTCGAAGCCGGGCACAGGGTTGATCATGATGACGTTACCAAGTTGTGGACATGTAGGATTTACTTTTTTGTGTTCAATATATAGTAAATTTTAGTAGTGACATATTCTTTTTTTCCAGACTATTTGGGTGTCAAGATCCTTCCCATCGTATTGCAATAAACCGATCAATTTACCCTGCACTCCAATGTGGCCGCACAGTATGGATATGAAGCACATAATGAAAGTGAAAACAAAAGTGAGAGAGAGAAAGATATTTCGGGCCGCTTGTAGTTCATATATACAATAAAATAAAAAACAGTTAGCGTCAGACTTTTTTTTTCGGACTGTCTATTAGCTATACTAACCCTATTGGTTGCCACAGCGTAACCGGGCTGTTTGGTAAGCTTCGCAAAGAAGCTCTGTCAGAAGAAATTTTATGCCCTAGCTTCGAAGAAACTAAGGGAACGTCTGCCTAAGGGCGCCTCGTTTGAGGCCGAACCTCGGCTTAGGTGACGTTTGGGATAACGGGGGTTCGGACGGTGAGTGGTCCGTACGTCTCTGAGGCCGTGGATGGATGAAGTATGATAGCGGGGACCTCGTCTTCGCCGGCGAAGACGGTCTGTAGCGTATGATTGTGTGGTAGGTGGTACGAGTATGTTGTCAGTAGTCATCTGATCGTCAGGGTCATGAAGGATATGTTTATGTCTCCTCTTTCGGAGAGGAGCGCTTAGGTCGGGGGAGACAGCGTCAGACGATTTCACGGCTAGGTTGCTACCTAGCCTGCTGGCAGGCGTCGCGTTACAACCGTGTCGTTACCGTCTCATATAAAAATAACAGTATTCGCGCCCAAGATCGTTGACATGGCACGTCTAGTGTCTAGACAAACTAAGTTATGTAAACGACCATACCAAGATGACTTTATGGAAAGAACTCTAAGTATTTATTATATATTTATTACATTTTAATTTAATTAGAACGGACAATAACCAATAACTCTAATTAAATAAATTAAATGATATACACATAACAACATTATAACAGTAACAAAGCATAAACAAAACAAATATACACTAAAAACAAAATAAAAACAGACATGAGAGACAAAAACAAAAAAAAACTTGAGAGGTGTCAAGGGACACCCGGATGGAACGAAGTTCCTTTCGATTAATTAGTGAAGGAATTGTTATAAAATTTTATTTTATTTAAGTTATAATAATATTTTTTTTATTATTAACAAATATAATGTTATATAAACTTAATCAGTAGGCTCAATTTTGTATTCCATCAGCAATATCCGGAAATTGTGCAGAAACAGTGTCAGGATTCATTATTTTTTATTATTTACAAAAAACCTGTATACACTTAACAAAAATAATCGTCGCGACACCACACTGTTCAATGCGAAATAGAAATGAAAATATTTGGCTTGCTTTCTATAAGAGAGAGAGAGACAGACAGAGAAACATGCGACGCCGCACAGCTTACAATAACAAAAAGTGTCGTGACAACTTTTCGTAAGAATTTTTTCCGTCTAGCCCCCTTTCACAACGCGCGATAAGGAACGTTCCAAAAATTGGAGGTCCTGGGTTCGATTCCCGGCTCGAGTCTGGTCTGGTGGGAGGCTCGGCCGTGGCTAGTTACCACCGTACCGATAAAGACGTGCCGCCAAGCGATTTAGCGTTCCGGCTGAATGTCGCGTAGAAAACAATTTAAGAGCGGCTTACCATACTCCTAACAGGTTAGCCAGCGGGCTACCATCCTGGACAGCATCATCGCTTTGCCTACAAGGGTTAAGCGTTTTACTCCAGTCTCATAAGACTGTTAGTTACAGTTATTGTATATATTATACAGTTATATTACAGTATACTGTTTATTAACAAACATTATACCATAATATACCATGGTAGTGTGATTCCAGTCAAACTGTCCACACTTTAAAAAATATGCGGAGATCTACCAACAGTTCACTCGCAATTAACATCATCTCAAGAGCAAAAAATTTAACTAAAACATTTTCCTGCATCGTACTTTGTATCTTCCCTGAGCTAACGATATTTCAACAGACATACCTACTTTGAACGCTGAAAGAATAAAATGCGATAGTACATTCTACATAATATTGAAGAGCCCATTTGTCGAGATACGATGCCTAGATCCAGGTCACACAACTATGCAATACAATTTCACATAATCCCAAATAATTTCGGGCGTCTACAAAAGCTACAGAATTTTATATTGCATTAGATTTATAGACTAAGATGAAACCAAATTATTTAAAGACAAAACATTTTCTACAGTATTTTCGTGATTAACTATCAGAAGATGTGACAGCCTAGTGGTTAGGGAAGCTATGATAGCCTAGTGGTCGGGGGTTCGAACTCGGGCAGGCACCTATAACTTTTCGGAGTTATGTGCGTTTTTAAACAAAATGAAATATCACTTGCTTCAACGGTGAAAGAAAACATAGTAGGGAAACCTGCACGTCTGAGAGTTCTCCATAATGTTCTTAAAGGCGTGTGAAGTCTGCCAATCAGCACATGGCCAGCGTGGTGGACTATGGTCAAATCCTTTTCATATTGAGAGGAGACCCGTGCTCTGTAGTGAGCCGTTAATTGGTTGATCATGATGATGATGATGATTGTCTCCTCTCAGAAGATTTGTAGTCCACCACCTAACCTTTGGATTGGATGGGTAGACTTCACAAGTTAGAGGTGCGTGCCCGGATTCGAACCGCCGACCTCTGTTGAGGAGGCTGACGCCCTAATCATTAGGCTATCACCCTGTAGTAATGCCGGTAATGGTTTTATAATGATGATGATGATAAAATTTTGTCATAATTATCTGCAATCATCCAAATTATATTACGAAGTGTCATCCGCTTACAGTGTTGCCACAACTTGGTTATTACATTTATATTCAGGAAATAATTTATTCATTACCGTGCCTTGGCTTTGGCGCTTTATTGTGGTTTTTTGTCCCGACTTCCAATAGCAGGACGGTATCAGATCGATGCATATATGACGAGTTAAAGGCGTCCGAGTTGTTTTTATAGTAAGTGTCGTCAGCATTGCTCACTTCACGCTTTTGTTAACTTTCGCTCATAGTAATTAAAACCACAACTTGCGGGATTACCTTTTTATTGCGACCATAATTAAGAGGTCCGAACGGTCCGACGTCTCGAGCGAGAATGCCACGAGAGGCATCGACCGCCGGTATTTATAGCAAAGCATGCTTGTACAAAATTGATTGCTAATTAAGTGTTAATTTATTAACATTGTGACGTCAAAACTTACTGTCATCTAAAACAAATAACATTTTTACTTGATTTTTATTTAACCCATATATTTGTACGGAACCCATACAAATCTTAGGTACTGAGTTGATGAATTGATACATACAAAAACCCCTTCAGACTTCCATTTGCCCACCACCTACAACATGAGCACATCTATACTTTATGAAGCATCATCATTTACCAAAAAGGGCACCAGGTTTGATTTTACTCGAGTACTCGTAATTATATGATGAGTTAAGGGGCGTCCGAGTTGTTTTTTTAGTAAGAGTGACGTCAGCATTGCTGACTTCACGCTTTTGTTTACATTCGCTCATAGTAATTAAAACCACAACTTGCGGGATTACACTTTTATTGCGACCGTAATTAAGAGGTCCGAACGGTCCGACGTCTCGAGCGAGAATGCCATGAAAGGCATCGACCCCGGTATTTATAGCAAAGCGTGCATGTACAAAATTGATTGCTACCTTCTAAATACACTGATTAGCAAAGAAATGAATAATTAGTGATTTAAAGAGTTCAAATGTGGGTAATTATTGGATTCTTCATTTTCTTAGCGCCGCTGAATGAAGTTAATAACTCCTTCGCGCCGACATGTATATTAAAAAATAAATGAACATCTTTTAGAAACATGATGCACGAAAATATCACTGTGTGTGTAGGCAATTATTTCCTTGAGGCAACAAATCATAAACAAACTCGCTGCCTGGCATATTGGGCCTACGAAAATCGATTTGTTTGTGGAAATTTCCAGCTAATAACCTAAGACGTACATAGGTCATTAATTCTTTAAGGGACGTTATTTTTACGACATACTAAATAAACGCGGCATGCCTTGCAATTCCACGTAAAAAAATATGTTAAGGTTGGCAGCCAAGGAACCCTTGCAGTTCTGCAAGTTTTGAGAGACACATGATTAACCCATTGCTGGCTCACTACAGGGCACGGGTCTCCAGGTAGAGTGGTAACTAGCCACAGCCGAAACCTCCCACCAGATCAGACTCGAGCCGGGAATGGAACCTAGCATCTCCAACTTTAAAATGCGATAGCGGACGCACTGCGCCACGGAGGTCGTCGAAATATCTCTGGCTTCAACGGTGAAGGAAATCATCGTGAGGAAACCTGCACGCCTGAGAGTTCTCCATAATGTTCTCAAAGGCGTGTGAAGTCTGCCAATCCGCACACGGTCAGTGTGGTGGACTATGGCCGAACCCTTCTCATACTGAGAGGAGACCCGTGCTCTGTAGTGAGCCGGTAATGGGTTGATCATGATGATGATGATGAAATAAATTAACAAATTGGCTCTTATATCCGTCAGCTAACACTGGCGCCCCACGTGGTATTCATAAAACCGATTTGTTCGTGGAAATGACCGGTTAATAGCCAAACGCGTTCAGAGTGTGCCGTTATGTGCTAGTCGAAATTGCA